>OY776094.1:15369794-16644794 GCA_963675205.1 Catocala nupta | reverse complement strand
GCCGAACCTCAACAAGGCAGCGTCTGTGGCTCGGCTGCGCGGGAATGACATAGCTGCTTCCTCGAGCGGGTCGGGTTCTCCCAACTCCCTTACCGTATCATCTGACGCTCCCCTAGGGGCTTCGTCTACTGGTACGGTAATCGAACTGTCGGCTCTCAAGGACGCTATCCCGATGCAACCTGAGGAGCCGAAATGGACCTTGGTTTCTCCCCGTAGAAAACCAAAAAAGAAGGGCAAGAAACCTCAGCAAGCCAGACCGGACACCCAGGCGCAGGATCAGGCAAGGCGAAAGGTGACCAATGATGAAGGGCGACAGCTTCCCTCCGAAGCAAAACCCGTTACCGAAGTAGGCAATGCCGAAAAGGTCCAGGTGCAGGCGAAGCCCGAGGCAGCGCCAGCGCCATCATCATCAAACGACCACACTCGTCGCCGATCCAAGCCACGGGGTAAACGCGCAGGCAGGCTGGTGGCCAAAGCCCAACCCACCACCTCGGCAAGCTCATTGCCTAGAAACAAGAGATCCCGGCCAGAGGACACAACCACGCCAACTGGGGACAGCAAACGCGTGAAGCCGGCAGTGAACAGACAACGAGGCTCTGCTAGCTACGCGGCCTCGTTTAGAGCAAACGAGCTCTGCGTGGCAGTAATGACCGAACCTTTTTATGACCTCACCGCAGAACAAGCCAACGACATCCGCACCTGTCTAGAGTTGAAGTTTGAGGAGGATCTGCTGAACCCCAAAACAACAACTCAGACGGCCAAAGTACACTTCCGGGGTAAAGCACACCACAGCGAGGGCGTACTCAAAATGTGGTGTGAGGACGACGTCGCACTGGAGTGGCTTCGACTTGCGGTTAACACCACTCCGTCACCGATTGCTGGCACTCAGCTTGTAATCAAACCACAAGCTGAAATACAGCGGAGAATTCTCTGCGGGCTCTTCATTCCCGAGCCCAACAGGGACATTAACAAACTGCGCAGACTGCTTGCAGCACATAACGGGTTCGTTAACGTCAACTCGTGGTCTCTGGTCCGTGCGGAGAAACAGACCGAACGCGAAACGCCTGGCGTTCATCTGCTACTCCGGATACCAGAGACGGACGTTAACACCCTCAAACAGCAAGAGCGGCGCCTCTACTGGCTTTTCGGGAATATCTACGTCCGGATCCTCGAGGAGGACACCGAAAAGACCGAAGGCGCCGCTCAAGCAGCACACCACAGCGAGGGCGTACCAAGCGCTTCCCTCGAGAATCCGTCTCAACCACAACAGGACGCGATGGATGTGGTTGCGACTGACATCCCGACAATCCCAGGAGTAGAGGAATGCTTTCTCGACGTTGGGGGGAGTGAGGCCAGCGACAGCTGCCTCAACTCCTCTCCGTTTCGAGAGTAGCTTCACTCCTTTACTCCAAACCAACCTCCAGCATAGCCTCACTGCGACGGCTTCCCTACGCAGAACGCTGGAGGAAAACCCCAAGACCATAGCCCTAATCCAGGAGCCGTGGATCAGGAAGGGCAGAATCTGTGGTCTCAACAACATCGGGGGAAATCTCCTTGTGAACACCACCGTAAGTAACCCCAGAACCTGTATCTATGCCCCCAAACACGTCAAAACACTCTTAATAACCGAATTCTGTTCTAGAGACTTGACAGCTGCTAGGTTTTCTGCAGCAATCATTAATCAATCTTGTGATCTAGTCCTAGCGTCCGCTTACCTGCCAAGCGACGAGGACATACCATCGCCGGAACTGATGTCCCTGGTAGAATACTGCACAAAAGAAAAGCTAGAACTTATCGTATGCACTGACTCCAACGCACACCACATTTTGTGGAACAGCGAAAAATCAAATACTCGTGGAGAGGAACTGGTAAACTATCTTTTCACTACCAACCTCCTCTTAGTCAATAAAGGATCGGAACCGACTTTTGTAAACTCAAAAGCACAAACTATTATAGACCTTACTCTATCAACAGACTATGTATCCCACTTCATTACCGACTGGCACGTCTCCAAGGAAGCGTCATGCACGGACCACAGATGGATACGCTTTAACCTCAGTATAGCCTTACCTACACCACAACCTAGACGCGTGCCGCGTAAGACAGATAGGTTAAAATTTGTTAAAACTGTAAGATCAGCACTCGCTACTGCCAACACACCGCTGTGTATGACAGAAGTTGAAGACATTGAACAGTATGTTGATACACTCACTCATATCATTACACACAGTTATGAACAGAATTGCCCTCTCGTGACGCCTATAACAGGCCCCAAACGTCACTGGTGGTGCCCTGAACTGCAGAATTTACGTCGCAAAGTAAGACATCTGTTCAACAGAGCAATAAACACACGACAACCAAACGACTGGGAAACCTATCAAACCATAAAATCAACCTACAAAAAGCGCATACGACTCCGTAAACTGGAATGCTGGAAGCGTTTTTGTACCAACATGAAAAGCACCAGCCAGGCAACCAGAGTAAAGGGCATACTATCAAGTGCACCTGAAAGTATACTAGGATGTCTGAAGAAATCTGACAACACCTACACTAAATCAGATGCTGAAACCAATGCACTGCTTCTGGAGACACACTTTTCCGGGTGCCAGATTAATGACACTCACAACTGGGAAGCATACACTGAACGAGCATGTAGCAGTCAAGATTGGACCGTAGCCCTGGACCTCATCAACAGAGAGAAAGTGTTATGGGCTATCAACAGCTTCCTTCCCTTCAAATCCGCAGGTCTAGACGGAATCTTTCCTGGCCTACTAAGATGGAGCAGCGATCTCCTGGCAGACCACCTTGTTGAGATATTTAGAGCATGCGTCGCCTACCGATACGTTCCACGGAAATGGAGGGAAGTGAAAGTGGTATTCATTCCAAAACCAGGCAGGAGCGATTACACTTTAGCGAAATCTTTTCGGCCAATAAGTCTCACGTCATTCCTCCTCAAAACACTATAGAGGCTATGTGATAAAGAAATAAGAGGAAATACCCTAGTTCACAAACCTCTACATCCACACCAACACGCCTACAGCAAAGGCAAATCTACAGAATCGGCGCTCCACAGCGTTGTATCGCGAATTGGAGACGGACTAACCGCTAAACAACCAACGTTGGGCGCCTTCATTGATATAGAAGGAGCCTTCGACAAAACCAACTTTAACAGCATAACCGAAGCACTGGAAGCGTATGGGGTCACTCCAACGCTATCAGAGTGGATAAACAATATGCTGAAATACAGAGCGATACAACTCTCAGTTAACTCAACAACCAGGGGAATTGTGGCCAGAGGCTGCCCACAAGGTGGTGTACTTTCGCCACTCCTATGGAACATAGTGGTAGATGACTTAATACGGAAACTGAACGGCAGAGGGCTCTTCACAGTGGGATATGCAGATGACCTTGCTATTCTTACGACCGGATGCTTCGAGGACACACTATGTGACCTCATGAGATCTGCCTTCAGAATAATTAAAGAATGGTGCATAAGCCATGGTCTATCGGTCAACCCGGCAAAAACTGAACTCATACTGTTTACTCGCAAGAGAAACTCAAACAACCTCAGACTACCGAAATTATTCAACACCGAATTAAAACTTACTAACGAAGTCAAGTACCTAGGGGTCATACTAGACAGCTAACTGCTGTGGAACAAGCATCTTGACTACAAACTACAACGAGCATGCGCATGCTTCTTCCAATGCAGCAGAATGATCGGAAAAACATGGGGACTCTCCCCAAAAATAACATTGTGGCTATATACCGCCGTAATTAGACCAACAATAACATACGGTGCTCTCGTATGGTGGACCAGGACTGAACTCAATACCGTCATCACCAAGCTGCAGAAATTCCAGAGAATGGCATGCTCAGCAATAACAGGGTGCATGAGAACAACACCGACAACCGCCCTCGAAGTCATTCTAGGGCTGGTCCCCTTAGACCTCTACATACAGCAAGAAGCAACTATAGCCGCAATACGGCTGAAACACCAGGGCCTGTGGGGAACCACCAGGAGTCCACATGCATTGATCTTAGAGCGAGCTACAGCTCACGAACCACTACTCGCCGCCCCGTGTGACAAGATCTCCAAACAACATCTATTTCAGAAAAACTACCATATACAACTCCATGAGGAACAGAGAGATCAATCGGGAATCAACGAGGTCCGAGTCTACACTGATGGTTCAAAAACCATACAGGGAACGGGCGCTGGAGTTCACTCCCTGGATCTCAACATTAACATCTCTATGACACTAGGCTCACACAGTTCCATTTTTCAATGCGAATGTGTGGCCATCACGGAGGCCGCTACCGCGATCGACAGGAGACGGATTAAAGGCTACAGGATACGAATCCTCTCCGATAGCACAGCAATACTTAGAGCACT
The DNA here is from genome assembly GCA_963675205.1 of Catocala nupta. Taxonomy (NCBI): domain Eukaryota; kingdom Metazoa; phylum Arthropoda; class Insecta; order Lepidoptera; family Erebidae; genus Catocala; species Catocala nupta. The sequence continues at coordinate 16,640,398 of OY776094.1, read as the reverse complement.
AGAGAGCAGTAGCTGCAACTCCAGGCTCGTCTATGAATGCCACCTTGCCCTTGAAAGAATTTCGAGGGAAAACATTGTGACTTTACAATGGATAAAGGGGTACAGTAAATCACTGGGCAACGATGCTGCAGATGAGTTGGCTAAAAGAGGATCGGGAACCACCAGGGAAGGTCCACCCCCTTTCCTCCCTTTACCATTCTCACAACTAAGAACATGGATGCGGCTTCGCACTCAGTGCCAACACAACGAACGCTGGGCACGGACAACGGACTGCAGACAGTCGAGAGAAGCCCTACCGGCCATCTCACTACGTCTGACACACCGCCTGCTCAACCTACAAAGATTGGACCTTCGGACCATCGTGGGGACCCTAACAGGATATTGCCCCCTAAACAAACATCTGTACAACATCGGAGTAACAGACAGCCCACTCTGCAGGGGATGTCTGACCGAAGAAGAATCTGCTGCCCACGTGGTCCTGGAATGTGTGGGAGTAACAGCACAACGTAAGGAAATCCTCAACAACCCGAGGTCACTCCGCGAAGCCTGCGAAGACCCCAGGAAACTTCTGTGCTTCTGGGCGGAGTTGGGCTGGCTATCTCTATAACCGGCCGACTCTCACGCATAATGGACCAACCTGGAGTTCAAATGCGGAAAAGGGAGTCCAATTACAATTACAATTACAATATTACCTCAGCCCGTTATTTCTAGACGTGGCCAACTAATATTTAACGTTGATCTCAGTAAATATAATATCCAGTAATATTTTGTAAATCTTACATTGTTTTATATTATCGTATATTTTTTTTTAGTTTAGGTATATTCATGCCATAGCTAATCGTGACTATTCATTAAGTATTTTACAGTCAACCGCATGACAGTGGTGACACTTAAACTACGGAAAGCGCCTTTACTGCTACAAAATAAGAGTACTATCAATATCAAATTGTTACCACTGATGTGCGGTCGACTGTGCCACCAACTGATTTGAAAAAGCCAAATTATAATAATTTTGATAAGAGGTTATTTAGTTTTTAACGTAGTACTTATATGCGACTGATTTTCTTTAACTGTGATGTTTAGGTACTACCTCCTTTGTGGTAATGTTTTTAATAATTTGTTTTGCTTCGTGGTTTTTTTTAATAAAAATAATTATAATGTACGCCACATGGTACTTAATAAAACGTAAGTTTTATTTATCGATCTGATTAAAACTTGACTTAATTTTATCAAACCATTTTGAGAACCTCAGACTGCCTGCCGTTCTAACGGGGTAAGATCGATATATTTTATTTGAAAAATATTTTTTATTGCATTTAGAAAGCTATTTTTTAATGCAACTGATTTTCAAGCTACGTAGGTTATTGGAGAAGAGGGTTTATTGATCACCATGCATGCATAATATCCATGAATACGATTCTAGTCACTATTTCAATCTTACCCCTTCGGCATTTCATCTTACCCCTACAATTTTTTTTCTCAGGACCAACTTTATTAACCTTTTATTACATAAAATATTCTTACAAAAAGATTTCTGTCAACATTGTAGAAACAAGTTGACTATACTTTTTTACCCAAGACATAATTTTATGCATTTTACTTGGATCCCTTTGTTTGACAACAGTTTCAAATCAACACTGTTTATCTAATCAAAAATCCATTCTGACTTACCCCCACTCACCTTAATTGGTATTGGTCGTTTTATCTAATAATTACGTCTACAGTATCAGCTTATTATAAAGACAACAACATACATAGGGCCATATCTATACCACCAATGGAGTAAGCAGAAAATGTAAATGTGCATGATGTAAATGTAATTATTTTAAACCATACTTAGTTAGGTGGGCAAAACTATGGTTTTGAGGTCCCACGTACACAGAGCTTATTGTTATCTGCCAAGAATAATCCCAGATTTCATTCTGCTACAGAAAGTCTCTTGCCCGAATTACCTAATAGCACTTAGTACTACCCCAAGATCAAACCTCGGACGCTAATCACAATTTAAATTCAAGTGCACTGCGCCGCCGAGGCCCCTTAAATTGTTTAATAAATAATAATTATTATTATTATTTTGCTATCAAAAGAAACCTGGATATTTTATGTAATTTCAGTGATTTATCTGACTTATATGCAAATGCAAGACTTATAACCACATTTTCATCCTGCATGTTAAAACCAACGAAAAATATAATAATGCATATAAATGATATACTTGCTTTTCAACGTGTTCCATATTTTGTAAAAAGCTAATGTTCATAAGATCTTAAAGCTTTCAGTAGAATCTATAAAATACGCCTAATGTCTTTACAACCAATCAAACATTGTGAATACGAAGAAATTTACGAACCCGTGTAATTACACGCGTCTTTTCATAAGTCATTCAATTGAATAAATTATGAAAAGACGCTATTGATCAAGCAAAAGTAAAATTCAATTTCAATTTGTTAAGTGAGATAATTGTATTTTCTTTTTCAGTATGAATAAACAGGTAAATAAATTTACATATAAAAAGTATTTTAATATACAAACATTTCGCCTGTAGAGACTTTTTAATAAATGGGATTATTGTTCCAGTGTACTTCGTTCGCGTAAACGTAAGTCAATATTATTATGCGTATTGTCTAATACTAAGCAGGTATCGTAACCTAAGGGCTCTTACAACGTACATAGCTGAAATTTTAACGATTCTTCTTTTATAGACGTATATTATCATAATATATTAAGCGACTAGCTATTTCGATTAGACACGAAAAGTACAATGTTCTACCTCCCATGCAGGCACACATTTAAAATATTCCGTATCTCAAAGTTTGATTACTAATATTGTAAAGTAGGCAATTAAAAAATGTGGCCTACCTTCTCTGCTCTGCGGTCCTTGTCAGTTCGTCTCACGGGTTCCTTGCGCTTACTTTGCTAAGCATGCCAATAGGTAAATAAATGTGAGTACACAGTATAGCTAATTTATTGTAACTTTGACTGTTATAACTCGTAAGTGTTACTTTGTAAACTAAATAAAAAACTCATATACTTACTCTAAACTATACTCAACATTTTCTTCTTCTGTTCTATTTTAAAGACAATTCCTGCACTAGAATTAAATCTATATTAACTTTATTACTATTCGTAACGACTATTTGTGGAGCACACATTTTTGTACTCTTGTGGGAATAATCACAAACAATATGCCATCCGTGCAGTCATAGTCAGAATTTGTTTTTATTTGATTTATCTACAAGTATCAAGAGACTTCCATTGTGACCTAGATCCTAAATTTGCTAATAAGTGTAGTGCCACTTATTTGTAAATTTAAGATCTAGGTCACTGTGATGCGTAGCTGCCTTAATCTCCAAAGAATAGAAAGATATCGATCTGTGAAGGTTATTAATCCAGGCCCTGGCCGAGTGACCGCTATACTCGAGGGACGACCATTTATAATTCTAATGACATTTCTAGGCCGTATAATCAGCAGCCGCAAATAACTCACTTTCTGGCATATATCACACTTAGGTAATCATTATTTGTCTGCGGTGAATTCTAAACTATGTTAAACAAATGTCTTAAAACTTTGATTAATTTATAAGTTTGAATTATTGTAATTTTATCTGTTTAGATATAATTATATAATAGTTGTCGTGGACATCTGGTCCGCGGATATCTGGCGGGTACCTCTAATTACGTATACAAGTGGTTACCAGTTACCATTACTTTGGTTGCTATGACCCGGTTCCTATATCAAGAAACGAGTCGTTTTAGTTATAGACAGTTCATTGCTGACATATATTTTATGAAATTTGTCAACATTTAACTGTCCGTATCTAAAACAACGCGTTTCTTGACATAGGTACTGGGCCTATGTTGTCTACCACCAACAATAATAAAAAGTAATAAACTATTAATTTATAACAAAATATATACCTACCGATTAAGGGCCTAATCGAACTTGGGTGGAGTGAATACAAGAATTTTACAATACAATTCCACAAAAAACATTCGCTGTTGTAGTCGAATTCTTGCTATCTTTCACTAAATGTTTACTGAATATCTACAAACCCCAACAACATTTCAGTGTTAGAAGTCTAATAGTTAGGGTGCTTAGAATAACATGTTCAGAAAATATTCCTTTTTATATGAATCATAGTATGCCTACGTACAAATATTTGTAGACCAGCACACTAAGCAAAAATAAAGAGAAATCATATAATAGTTATTTTAGAGTTTTATTTATGCAAACAAAAAACAACAACGGTTGCCTAGTTGGAGATCGTAGATTACCATGCAGAAGTTTCGAGTTTACCTCTATCTTTTCGATGTTATGTACGTGCGTATTACATAGTTAATTCTCGCTCGCTTTAACGGTGAAAGAAAATATTATGAGGTATCTTACTTGTCTAAATATATGTAATGTTCTCAAAGATGTGTGAACTCTGCCAACCCACACTGGGCCAACTTGGTGGACTATGACCTAAAAACCTTCTGACATTGAGAAGAGGTTGCACAACAGTGGATCAGTTTACATACAATTAGCACAACACTCATAGTATTAATACATCTATGAATAAATCTAAAACTGTATGGCAAATCATAAATTCAATTAAACAAAATACTCCAATTGATTCTATTCCATATATTAAATTAAATAATTCCATTTTGACCAACCCTTATGAAATCTCAAATGCTTTTAATGATTATTATATAAATAAGATAACTCCAACAACCAGTATATGTAAAGATCAATATAAAAATTATTTAACTACAAGACTTAATTCTATATATATGAAACCATGTGTACCTGATGACGTAAAACAAATAATAAAAGGTTTAAAAAACACAAACAGTGTTGGATATGATGACATATGCACTAAAATACTTAAATGTGTGGCTGATTATATCACAACTCCACTAAGCTACATTTTAAACCTGTGTATAGAAAGTGGGACATTTCCAGATAAGTTAAAAATTGCTATTGTTAAACCAGTACATAAGAAAGACAGTAAAGAAGACGTGGGATATTATAGGCCAATAGCTCTACTACCTATTATATCTAAAATATTCGAAAAGTACATATATAATATAATTAATAATTACTTGGAAACATACAATATTTTAGCACAGGAGCAAAAAGGTTTCAGGCGGGATAAAACTATTACTCTTGCTATATATGAGTTTTTAGAAATCATTATGTCCTGTGTTGACAAACGAACGCCTATCTGCGCCATATTTATGGATATGACGCAGGCGTTCGATCATGTGAATTTGTATATTTTATTACACAAGCTCGACAGGTACGGCATAAGGGGAAATATCCTAAAACTTATCGAAAGCTATCTAAAAAATCGCACCCAATATGTCAAACTTACAAAAGTCAATATTAAAACCAAGATGGAGGACATTTATTTATCGAAAGAACGCAAAATACATTATGGTGTGCCGCAGGGGAGCGTATTGGGTCCCTTACTATTCATAATGTATATTAATGACCTTCCTAATGCGACTTCTAATCCTATTACGCTCTTTGCTGATGATAGCACCGTTGCAATTAAATGCAATGATAAAGTAACATATGAACGTGATATAAATAGAACATTGAGTGACATAATTAAATGGTTAGATACTAATAACTTAAAGGCCAACGTACGCAAAACCAAATTAATCCACTTTAGACAACGTATAAACCCTGCTATGCATATGATCAACTACAAAGGCGAACAAATTAGCACAACCGAATCGACAAAATTTCTTAGACTTATTGTAGATGACAAAATAACATGGAAGGCTCATATTGAAACATTGTGCAAAAAGATTAATAAATCAGTATATGCTCTTCACGAATTAACAAAAATATCAAGTGTTAACACTCTCCTAGTGGCATATCATGGGTTGGTAGCTTCAGTCCTAAGGTATGGGATAGTTTTCTGGGGAAACTCGACGGACAGGGGCATAATATTTAAGGCACAGAAAAGGTGCATCAGAGCTATGTTTGGGCTACAAGCAACTGACTCTTGTAAGCCATTTTTCCTAAAATATAAGATACTTACAATGCCATGCCTATATATTTATGAAGTATCTAATTTTGTTAAAGCGAACCCAAACTTATATAATCTAGCGTCAACAACTTATAACAGGAAGCAACGTGACATATATCGCCTTTGTATGCGGCAGACCAGTACAGCCTTAATGCATAAAAGCATATTTCATATGGCACCTGTAATATATAATAAATTACCAACTGACATAAAAGCAATGAGTCTTAAATTATTCAAGAAAAAACTTAGTCTTATTACTAAATAAATGTTATTATGATTTAGATGATTATTTGAATGATAGTCTTAATTAAAATAATTTATGTTTGACTAGGTTTGACTCTAATTGGGGTGCGTGTCAGAAAACCTCCCCGTGGTGCACCCTGGGCACCAGCAACAATGCTTTTCATTGTTGCTGGTGGCTAATATTCTGACAACCGGTGCCATTTGTCGCGTTTGGCACCGGAGGCGGGGGGATGGACGTGAGTCCCATCCCCAAGCCGGAGGCCCTATCCTTGGGCCCGGCTCTCCCAGTACCGCTCTGTCTTAGAGTGGACATGGGAGAGCCCCTTTGACGGGTTCGGCGTGCACTCACCCTGCCGCTGAACAGACAACGGGGTCTCTTCTCGTCATTCTGACGATTCTTTCCCTCTCTTTGTCCCCCTTTTGTTTTGTCCCCTGTTTTGGTTTTGTTCCCCCCTTTTTGGTTCTGCGTTCAAATTTGTTCCCTTTTGTTGTCCGTCGTTGTCCCCCCCTTTCTTCTGGCTTTTGTCCCCGTTGTCACCGTCTAGAGCATATCGTAACCCCGTATTGTGCAGTGTCGTGGATCACGTCTCGCGGCTGCTGACGGGAGCGAGGGTCTTGGCTTCACCGCCCGGACTGCGAGGGAGTGGCCCTCTATAAAAACCACCCCGAATCTCAAGTTGCTGCCGCACGGCGAGGAGATGCATGGCTGATGGGTAGTTCAGTCACTAGTGCGGCCCCTTCAGGGTACCTGCCGTCCCCCTGAAGTATTAGGCTTGCCCGGGTATCGGGATCTCTGCCCGGGTCGACTTTTATTTCTCCCGTACTCGTGGGATTTGTCATGGAATCTTTAAAATCAATTTTAAAAAAACAGTCGGAGAGAGTCAGTAGGTCGCGCACGCCCAGTACTGCGCATTCCGAAGAGGAGGAGGAGTTCGTGCGGTCGGAGCACGACAGTGATGTGGTGGAGATTACTCCGGTGGCAACACCGGAGAAAGCTCCGCGTAAGCGCTTGCGCTCAGCGCAGGAATCGGAGTCGGATGGCTCCAGTGAGGACGCGGTGCCGGCTGCGAAGGTGCCAACAGCTAAACGTGGACGTGGTCGTCCGCCCACCCACGGCAGATACGTGGGTCTGGGTAAGGCGAAGGCCGATCTGGCTGCCGCATTGCGGAAGGCCGATGCTGAGGAGCGCACGTCCGAGGACAGCATAATTGCTGCGGCAGCCCGGCGTGTCGCTGCGGGAAGGAAGCAGCCAGTGGCGGAGCTGGATGCCGAAGACCTGCCAGTGTCTCACCTTAAAACCCGGCTCAGCGACGCACTGGAGGCCATACGACTGGTTTCGAGGAAGTCGAAGGGATTGAAGGGCACGTGCCAGAAGGCCCTCAAAGAGTCCCTCGAGGCCATTCAGGAGATTGCGCAGGCCGTCTTCAGCCGCACAGCGAATGATGAGGTGCAAAAGCTGCAGGAGGAAAATGCTCGCCTGGCGAAAGAGTTATCAGAGCTCAAAAAACGCCAGGAAGAGTTCGAGAAGCGGCACGACCTGGGCGCAAACAAGGCCGATTCTTACCTTGTGGCTCTCGTTCGACAGGAGCTTGGCGAATTTCGCGCCAAGCTCTCTGCTATGGAGGGCCGGCTGCTGCGCCCTCCTCTGGCCGCAGACGGAATCCGAGAGCCTCCCCGGCCTTCCCCGACGCCTGCGCCGTCAACGTATGCGGCTAAAGTAAGGTCCTCGAAGCCTCCTGCAATTGCTCCAGCAGCCGAAACAGCAGCTCCTGCCAGCCGGAAGGGCAGGGAAAGACAGCAGGTGAAGCGCGCACCTGTGGCTGCCGAACGCCCTCCTGCTCTCAGGATACAACCCGCTGCTGCCGCGCGCAGAGCCGAGGACTGGGAGGTTGTCGGCCAAAAGAAAAAGGCAGCCAAAACGAGAAAGAAGGCGGCTAAGAAGGCCAGGCAGGCGACCAAGAAGGCGGCTAAGAAGCTCCAGGCCCCTCGCTCTACTGCAGTTGTTTTAACACTGCAGCCGGCTGCCATCGAGCGAGGGACAACATATGCGGAGCTTCTTAAGAAGGCGCGAACAGCAATCGACCCCGGCAAACTGGGGATAACGGCGGGCTTGAGGTGCCGGACTACCCAGACCGGTGCCCGCCTTATTGAAGTGCCGGGAGTCGCAAGCGGCGACCAGGCGGACCGCCTGGCGGAAAGTCTCCGCCAGGTTCTGCAGTCGGAAGAGGTCCGCGTCTCCAGGCCCCAAAAATGCGTTGATTTGCGCATCACGGGCCTGGATGACTCCATAACGAAAGAAGAGGTCGTCGCTGCCGTCGCCAAGACCGGAGGGTGCCCTGCGGAACACATAAAATGTGGCGAAATCAAGCAGGGCCGCTCCGGAATGGGGACGGCCATCATTAGCTGTCCCGCCGCGGCCGCCAAGAAACTGGCCGATGGCCGACGCATCTTGGTGGGGTGGGTGTCGGCGCAAATTAAAGCGCTGGAGCCCAGACTCGCCCGATGTTACCGCTGTTTATCCAGCGGCCACGTGGGTGTCATGTGCCCCTCACGAGTTGACTGCAGTGGCCGCTGTTTCCGTTGCGGTCAGCCCGGTCACGTGGCCGCAACGTGTGTGGCCACGCCGAATTGTTTTTTGTGTGCGGCGGTGGGCAAACCAGCGGAGCACCGGGCGGGTGGCAAGGGGTGCGCCGCCACCCAGAAGAAACTACCGCCAAGGCCGCCTGCCTCACCGTCGGCGACATCGAGGGTCGCCGCTCCCGCGACTGGAGGGGCGGAGGTTAGTATGGAGACATAATGCCTCCACGCCTCCGTCTCCTCCAGAGTAACTTAAACCATTGCGCCAGGGCTCAGGACCTTCTCCTCCAGAGCATGGCGCAGTGGTCAATACATGTCGCCGTTGTAGCCGAGCCCTATTTCGTCCCTCCCAGGGCTGACTGGGTAAGGGACCTCGATGGCTCGGTGGCGTTAATTTCGCCGGCCGCCGCCGGCACCCCGTCCTTCGAGAACATCTTCCGGGGACGGGGCTGCGTCGCAGCACTCGTAGGAGAAGCGGTTGTGGTGGGCGGTTACTTCTCACCCAACCGACCTCTCGCCGACTTCGAGGAGTATCTCCTCGAACTGAACGTCGTCGTCGCTCGAAGCCACCCTCGGCCCGTGCTCTTCGTCGGGGACCTCAATGCCAAATCCTCGGCTTGGGGTTCCGCGATCACGGACGCGAGGGGTGAATTGCTTGAGGAGTGGGCCGTAGAGAACGGCCTGCTAGTCCTCAATCGTGGGTCAGTGCACACGTGCGTGCGTCAGCGGGGCGGGTCAGTAATTGATGTCTCTTTTGCCAGCCCCGCACTAGCACGCCGTGTCCAAGGCTGGCGCGTCGTCGAGGAGGTGGAGACTTTGTCGGACCACCGCTATATTCGGTTCGACGTCTCCGCCCAGACCTCCGACCCCCCAGCCCCAAGGGCCCCGATTGGGGGCGGTCCGCGTTGGGCTTTAAAGAAGCTAAATCGGGAGGTCCTCCTGGAAGCCTCCATCGTTCAGGCCTGGGTGCCAGCACCAGCCAGGCCTGATAATGTTGAGATGGAGGCCGAGTGGTTCCGGGAGGCCATAACGCAAGTTTGTGATGCGGCGATGCCTAGAGTGCCTTTAAACTTTACAGCTAGGCGCCGGGTGTACTGGTGGTCGGACGATATAGCCGACCTGCGCCACTCCTGCGTGGCGGCCAGACGCCAGTACATCCGGCTTCGTAGGAGGCGTCGCCGCCCTCCCGATTTTGACGCCAGGGAGGCTGAATTGTACGAGGTATACAGAGCGGCCAAGAAGGCCCTCAAAATAGCCATCAAGCGGGCCAAGGATCTGGCCCGCCAAGAGCTGCTGGGGACTCTGGACCGTAATCCCTGGGGGCGTCCATACCTTATGGTAAGGGGCAAGGTTCGCCCCTGGGCGCCCCCCTTGTCCCAGAGTCTCCGGCCACAGTTGGTGGAGGAGGTGGTGGCCGCTCTGTTCCCTTCACGGGCGGAGCACACTCCTCCGTCGATGGTTCCGCCTTCCATGGCGTCTAGCGCGGACTTTGACGACGACGTGGTTCCTGAAGTGACCCAGGTAGAGTTGCGAGCGGCGGTGTCGAGACTTCGCTCCAAAAACACCGCCCCAGGGCCCGACGGCATTCCAGGTCTTGCCTTGGCCCTGGTCCTCGAGGAGCTCGCGCCCCGACTTAGGGGGCTCCTCAGCGAGTGTCTTGTGCAGGGCCAGTTTCCGCGCCAGTGGAAGGTGGGGAGGCTGGTCCTGATCAGGAAGGAGGGGCGCCCGGCGGACTCTCCGTCCGCCTACCGGCCCATTGTGTTGCTGGACGAGGTGGCTAAACTCTTCGAGTTTATTATTGCGGAGCGCCTCGTCCAGCGTCTATCTTCAGTGGGCCCGGATCTGGCGGAAAACCAATATGGTTTCCGCCGCGGGCGCTCCACTATTGACGCTGTCCAGCGTGTGAGGAGCCTGGCGGAGGACGCGGTGTCCCGGGGCGAGGTCGTCTTCGCGGTGTCTTTGGACATCGCGAATGCCTTTAATACCTTGCCCTGGAGTTGTATTAGGGAGGCACTCATTTTCCATCGAGTGCCGACCTACCTCCGCCGCATAGTCGGGGCATATCTATCAGAGAGGGTAGTCGTCTACCCGGGTCACGACGGTTGGAGTCGGCGAGAGATGTCGTGCGGTGTTCCACAGGGATCGGTTCTGGGTCCGCTCCTGTGGAACATCGGTTACGACTGGGTGCTGCGAGGTGCGCTCCTTCATGGCGTCGGCGTCATTTGTTACGCCGACGACACCCTTGTCACAGCGAGGGGTAAGTCGCACCGGGCGGCGGCCATACTGGCGACCGCTGGGGTCGCACAAGTCGTTGGTCGTATCCGGCGATTGGGCCTCGAGGTGGCCCTGTCCAAGTCCGAGGCCGTTTGTTTCCACGGCCCTCGGAAACGGCCACCTCCAGGGGCCCATATTATGGTAGGAGGGGTCCGCATCGGCGTCGAGTCAACCCTAAAGTATTTAGGTCTCTTGCTCGACAGCCGATGGGACTTTATAGCCCATTTTCGTCGTTTGGCCCCCATTCTTCGGGGCGCTGCAGGCGCGCTCTCACGCCTGCTGCCCAACCTTGGGGGCCAAACACCTCCTGCCGGAGGCTCTACGAGGGGGTCGTGCGGTCCATGGCCCTATATGGGGCCCCAGTTTGGGCAGACAACCTGACGGCCCGCAATATCCCGGCGCTTCGTGCACCACAGCGCGCCATGGCCGTCAGGTTGATTAGGGGATACCGCACGATCTCGTTCGAGGCTGCGAGCCTCCTCGCCGGATCGATGCCATGGGACCTGGAAGCGGCGCTCCTGGCGTCGCTCTATCGTTGGCGCCAGGAGGCGCTAGCTCGGGGCGAAGGACCGGATCCTACCGCTATCAAGGCGGCGAGGTCTGAGCTCCGCCAGGTCCTTATGGCGAATTGGAAGGAGCGACTTGTGCACCCCAGTGCCGGGCACGCCACGATCGTGGCGGTAAGTCCCGTGTTTCAGGAGTGGCTGGAGAGGCGGCATGGCGCCCTCACCTTCCGGCTGACACAGGTTCTGACTGGCCACGGTTGTTTTGGCCAGTTCCTGTGTCGTATACGCCGGCAAGAGACGCCCGGTTGTCACCACTGCGGTGACTGCCGCGACGTTGTAGAGGACACGGCGCTGCACACTTTGGCGGTTTGCCCCGCCTGGGCATCGCAGCGCCGTGAGTTGACCGTGGCAGTCGGATCGGTTGCCCTCTCGCTCCCGGCCGTAGTTCAGTCTATGGTCCGGAGTGAGAGGTCGTGGAACGCCGTCGCCTCCTTTTGCGAGGAAGTGATTTCCATCAAGGAGGCGGCGGAGCGGGAGAGGGAGCGTTTAAACCCTCTCCCCAACCACAGAGCCGGGCGCCGGAGGGCGCGCGATGACCTCCAGCCACCTTGAGGTTTGACCTGGGGGTGGCGGGCTTTGTGGGCCTGCCCGCCATCCGTTCAGCACCAGGTCCGAGAGGCGGCGTGCGTGTTCCCACGCGCGCTTCTGTGTCGAGTCCGTCTCCCCCCTAGGAGGGAGACAGTAGGGAATTTTTTTTTGACGGAGTCCTTTGGGTAGGTCTCTTTGGGTAGTGGCCTGCCGTTTCATACGGCGGGCCGAAACCTCGGCGGGGTCGCGACCGCATGCGAAAGCGATTCGCGCGGCCCCGCCGATAGTGGTTTTGTCGAGGAACACCGTGGTAGGTTTAGTCGGTATTCCGGGAGGTACATTATTTCTTTTCCATCTTCTTTTACCCCGGTGAGTCCGACATAATCCCTCCGCCCGCCCCCGCGGAGGGATATGCGTCATTGCATTCCCCCACGTAAAAAAAAAAAAAAAAAAAAAAGGTTTGACTCTAATTAATGATTAAATATGCAATTAATTTATGTTCTTCGTTCTTTTCTAAATATGTAATTAATTAAATTTATTTTATATTCTTAGTACTTATAAAATCTATGTGAATTTTGCATGCCACATATAATTATCTTTTACAACTTAATAATTTATCAATTTCTCAACTAATACTAGTTAAAGCATTTCTTTTTAATTTTTTTACATCACTGTATGTTCATAGTTAATTTTTATTAATTTAGGTGTATCAAGCTAACTGTCCATTCTCACTTTTATTTTTCTATCACTCAGTTGTTTCTTTCTCTAAATTTTTAGGTGCTTGGTGATTTGTTCATCCCAGGACCAACAATGAGCACACAAATGATGACCCGTAAAGCGACAGCCAAGGATACTGAAAATAAGTTAAAGTTAGCACTACTAGAATTGAAGAAATATAAGGATGACAACCATATGTTGTTGAAGGAACGTAGCGACTGTGAGGATGAAATGCAAGCAGTCAATAATAAGGTATTCGAACTTAAAAGGCAACTGACAGAACTCCATATAGAATATATGGATTTCTTGGACCAGCGGGACCGATTAGAAGATGAAGTTAGATCCTTCAGTAATTGTAGTGATATTTTTTCTAGGTAACTGAGCCGCAGTACTGAGCTTGAAGCAAACCTGAATGAAGCTCACACTAAAATTATTACTTTAGAACAAACTATTCAGATGCTCAACAGTACTGCGACTCAGAACCTCTACTCAGAACTCCTGGTGGAAAAAACTAGTATATTAGATAGTAATAAAAATAAACTTAGTAATGTTTTTATTAAAAGTACTAGGAAATTGAGAAAATACCTTAAGTTAAATAAATTAATTAAAAAGTTAAATATTAATCTTAATAAGTTAAACAAGGTTAGGAAGGTGACACGGCATAACAGTGAATTGGTGAAGGAGAATGAGGCTTTATTAATAAGTTTAGAAAAAAGCAATGATCAAATAGTTGCCAGTAGGTTACAGTATGAAGCACATACAGCTGAATTAAATCGTCAAATAAATAATTTAGAGGAACGGTTTACTAGAATCAGTCTTAAGCACCATAAAGAAACATCAGAATATATTTTGAAGTATGAGGAAATTGCCAGAGTTGGTAGGGAGAACATAGAACATGTTCTCTCACTAACAAATAACAATCTTTGCGGTAAGTGCTTACAGGCTACACCTAATAACAACCTGTCAGCTGTTTGTGATTTGGATTCAGTAAACAGTGGTACCACCTCCTTTTCTGATCATGAAGATATGTCTGTGTCTTCTTTGGTGAATAACATTAATAAAAATATATTCATGTTTTCTGACCAAATAGGGGTAGGTTTTAGTAAGCTAATTAATTCCTATACAGAGTCGCCTTGCATAAATGTTTGTTCCCCTGGGGCTAGGTTAAGTTCTTTAATTGATAAGTTAAAAACTACAAAATTAAATGCAGAGTCAACAGTCATATTTCTTTATGGTGACAGCTTATCTGTCACTAAAAAAGAGGCAATTCATTTGACAGAGGTAATAGAATCATTACATTATAAAGTAGGGTGTAACTTTATTCTTTGTGCATTACCATATTCCTATGTACTAACAAATGAACAAAATAGGAACATTGAAAAACTTAATTTACTTTTTTACAACAGTACATGTTACAACAATTATAGTTTATTCTTTGACACTAATAAGTTTATTAGTAAATTTTTATTAACTAAAGATACAATGTATCTATCTTTTTATTATAAAAAGCAACTTGCTAAATTATTAGCATTTAATATATGTAGTGACTCAGGTACCAGTAGGGTAGTGAAGGTTTTAGGACATAGTAGTATTACTACTACAAATTTACATATTGACACTTCTAGTAGTTTAAACTGTTAGATGAGACAAAGGATAGGCAGACACACAGTATTAGACTAATTCATCAGAATATTCAGGGTCTATCCAGCAAGGAGTTAGAATTAGATTTATTTTTAAAACAACATAACATTCAAATATGTTGCATAACGGCACATTGGTTAAAACCTAATCAATTAATATTTAATAATGAATATTATTCAATTGTAAGTGAGTTTGTAAGAAAGAATTCTATACATGGTGGCTCTCTAGTATATGTATGTAACAATCTAAAATGTAAAGAACGTAAAGATATAGTAAATCTTTCTATCGAGCGCACTGTAGAATTATCCTGTGTGGAATTAGAGCAACATGTCATAGTTTGTGTGTACCGACCACCGCAGAGTGACTTTAGTGTATTTGAAACCGTAATAGAGGATATTTTAAAACGCTTGAGTTCTAGTAATAGGCATATAGTAGTGTGTGGTGATTTTAATGTTAATTTACTTGAGCAGTCAGCTCTCTCTTTGAGACTTATTAGTTTATTTGGATCATTTAACTTAAAGCATTTATTTTTTGAACCCACTAGGATCACTTCACATTCTGCGACCTGCTTAGATAATGTATTTTGCGACTGCCAATTTCTTAATAGGGCCATATTGAGTGAACTGACATCTGACCACTGCGGGCAAAAGGTAGTATTTCCTGTGAGTACAATTCATAAAGAGAATAAGGTCACGTGTAGACCGATGACATCCAATCGCTTAAAGGAATTTAATGTTAACATAAGTGCCAAAGTTGTCAATATGGACCTTTCTCTGAATAATCCAGACGAACTATATGAGTCTTTACTTAACGTAATTACTTTAGAATATAATAATATTTTTAAATGTAAGACCTTTAGTCAGAATAATAAGATTAAGTTTTGTGATTGAGCAACATCTGGGATATATAGAAGTAGAGCAAAACTATACGAATTATATGGTATGAAACAATACAATTTCGATCCAAATTTTATTCAATATGTTAAAATTTATTCAAAATTATTTAAAAAGACTTGTGCAACTGCCAAGTCCCTTTACCTAAAAACTAAAATTGAAAATTCTAATAATAAAATTAAAACTACATGGAACATTATTAACAATGAAACAGGTCGCAGCAAGGTGCGTGATAATAAATTTGAACTGAATGTAAATAATAGCGTAATTTCAAATAATTTGGAAGTAGCCGATACATTCAATAACTACTTCACAAAAATACCTTTAAATACAACTAGTACCCTTAGGTCTTGCCCAGCTCGAGCAGAATACTTGGTTAGGGGCAGCGTGGAAGAGTGCAAGACACAATTTAGTTTTGAATGTGTACATCCGTATGATATAATAAAAGTATTTAAGTCGCTCAATTCAAAAAAATCAGCCGACTTCTGGGGTATTTCTGTAAAATTAGTTGCAAGTATTATTGTTAATATAGCGCCACACCTAGCCGCAATATTCAACGGATGCATTGATGTGGGCATTTTTCCAAATTTAATGAAATGTAGTAAAATAATACCTTTATTTAAAAATGGATGCAAAAGTGACCCTAGTAATTTTAGGCCAATTTCAATATTACCTGCTATTAGTAAAATATTTGAGAAGATTATATTACAGCAATTAGAGAGCCACTTTAGTGTAAATAATTTATTTCATGCAGATCAATATGGTTTTAGAAAAGGCCGTTCTACGATAGATGCGGGTGTTACGCTTTTAAGACATATATTCAGTGCCTGGGAAAATTCGCAAGATGTCATTGGCGTATTCTGTGATCTTTCTAAAGCCTTTGACTGCGTTGACCATCATACGCTGTTGCGAAAACTCGAGCATTATGGCATCAGAGATACTGCACTTGACTTAGTTGGTTCCTACCTAAGCAATAGACTACAATACGTTGATATCAACGGAAGTAGATCTTCTGGATTACCAGTCACAATGGGCGTGCCACAGGGCTCAATTTTAGGACCCTTTCTGTTTTTAGTGTACGTAAATGATTTGCCGTTCTTCGTGCAGGATTTGTGTGACATTGTTTTATTTGCAGATGACACATCTCTTATTTTTAAAGTAGACAGAAGAGCAACAAATTTAAATAGTGTTAATGATTCGCTCGCGCACATCCTGAACTGGTTTACGTCGAATAATTTACTACTAAACTCTAAAAAAACAAAATGTATCAAGTTTACATTGCCAAATGTAAAGAGTCCTAACATAAATATAAATTTAAGTAATGAAATTATTGCTTTCGTACAATCAATAGTTTTTCTAGGTTTGACTTTAGATCATAAAGTTCAGTGGGGCGCTCATATATCGTGTCTTGCAGGGAATCTTAGCTCAGCCGCATATGCAGTTCGGAAAGTAAGACAGTTTACTGATGTAGATACCGCGAGACTAGTATACTTCAGTTACTTTCACAGTGTCATGTCCTATGGTATATTATTGTGGGGCAAGGCAGCTGATATCGAGACAATTTTTATTCTTCAAAAGCGTGCAGTACGTAGCATTTATAATTTAGGACCACGAGTTTCCCTGAAAGATCGATTTAAAGAAATAGGCATACTTACTGTTGCGTCGCAATATATATTTGCTAACATTATGTTTATTAAACATAATATTCACTTATATAATAAGAATAGTGATATCCATAACGTAAACACTAGAAATAAGCATAAGTGAGTAGGCCCATATCATCGTTTACATAAAGTTCACAATACATTTGCGGGACTCGGTATACGTTTTTTTTAATAAACTACCTATTAATATAATAAATTTACCATTACTTAAATTTAAAAGCGCCGTTAAAATACAACTTATTCGGAAGGGTTATTATTCAGTCAACGACTACTTAAATGACAAAAACTCATGGAACTAGTTGCTTGTTGCATACAGGATTTAAAGATCTGTATTACTTTTAAGTCAATTTAGTAATGTAGAGGTACCTCGTGATTATTTGTGAAGTTAACAAGTAACTTGTTTCTTAATTTGATTATTATTGAAGAATATAAATGCATAACCGCATTTAGTCACGGACTGCCTTTGCATTGTCACAAAGTGTAAGTGTATGCGCCATCATGCCATCTTACTGCCTATTTTAGATTTTATTAAAACATATACCTTAGCCCAAATTATTTAATCTCTATAATATTATTAAGTTATTACTGTTTTTATCTTTAGTTTTTTTATAGTCTGTAGTATATGGCATAATGGCTGCAACACCTTGTTAATCTGAGTTGTAAAATACTGAAATTATATTTAATTGGCGATTTAAAAGAGTGGCCGTGAGTTTCTTGCAGGTTTCTTCTCATAGGCTCAACCCTTTGCCTGAACCTAGCAACTAACCTAAATGTAGCTTCAGTAACTTAGTAAACTCACTAACCCATATATTTTGACGTTCATAAGTGTTACTTTGTGACCTAAATGAATAAATAATTTTTGACTTTGACTTTGACTTTGACCACCAGGCCGAAACACTTGAGACATATATACGGACTTGTTAACATCATTGTAACAGTGTTTTCTGCGAAAATAAATAATTTCATTTCATTTCATTTCATTAGCTTTAGCGTGCGGCGTCACCCGCGTGGTACCTACTTCATTACAAAGTAGCCTACGTCCTTCCCCAGGTTTTAAACTATATCTGTACCAAATGTCATCTAAATCGGTTGAGTGGTTTAGCTGTGAAAAGTTAAAGACATATAGAAAGACAGAGTTATTTTCTAATTTATAATATTAAGTAAGGATTGTTGAAGAGATGTTACGCTTTTCGTGGTTTGGCAAAATAGTCGCTTTGTCCGGTGTATACAGTTTTATACTCACACTACAGTATATGTACTTAAATAGACAAGTGTATGGTGCCCATACGACCCTGATATTAGACATAGATGTAATTTATTCAATGTAATTATAACGCTATATATTATTTTATTAATCAACTCAATTGATAATTATATACCTAAGATATAAAAGAAATAAATTAAAAATATTAAAATATGACTAGACAATGTAAAAGTAAAATCCTCTAATAGGCGTCATAGAATTCCTCCGCATCACAGTGACATAGACATAGGTTATGTTGTCGGTAAATTATGTTAATACTAGACTTTTCCAGCGGCTTCGCTCGCGTAAATGTAAGTTAAGTTTACTTAGGTAAATAACAATACTTTTTTTTTGGATGAAAGGAACCTATGTCCTACCGTACCCCCCTGACATCGTATATGCGAAATTTCATGATAATCGGTCGAGCAGTTAAGGCGTAAAAGCGTAACAAACAAACTCACATTCGCATTTATAATATTATAATTAGGATAGGATTAAAATTGACTATGATTATTGAGTTAGAAAATGTAAAAAAATAACTATTTGGTTTTTGTGATAGCACCTCAAGCTTCATGTGGATGCCGTTCCTTATTATAAAATGTTACAATATATAAATAATATGCGTGTAAAGCCAATAATTATAACAAATTTCATAACAAATTATATAACAAATTTCAAATGATTACATCGCGCTGTGAGAAGCCATTTGAGGCAAACAGAGAGATCGTCGGGATTAACGAGACCCTACAAACCTTACAAAATGAAATTAGATTGTCACAATGCCATTATTATATCCGACTCCGACGAAAACATCATTATACCTGAGATGAACCTCGCCTTTTTCTTTGAAAGTGTACGCATTATTGCGAAAATACGCTCTTTTTCTTGTGTCCTTCATAAAGGATAAGGATATCTGCAGCGCAATCATTTTTGAAGAGGTTTTGCAACAAACCGGTTTTATATCCATCTTGCCTATCCTATCGTTTATAAGTGGTTAGGTTTGTTAATATTAGTTGTAAATTATGATTCTTGCTTATTATGCTTTTATAATATTTTGCCCGCCGCATCTTTCGCATAAATGTTGGTTAGGTTAGATTAGTAACAATATGTTTTCCTGGATAAAAGGGGGTACCTTTATGTCCTTTCCTGTACCCCCGACAACATGCATACAAGATTTCGTAAGTACTAAGGCGTGAAGTCGTAACAAGTAAACAAACTTACATTCGCATTTATATCATTAGTTAGAATTATGATGAAATAAGAATTTTTACATATAAAATAATCACCGGTTTCTGAAAGACAAATTAGAAAATAATTGGTAGAAGACGATCAACGCATGTCAACTGTTGTGATTGGGTGATTAATTAGCAACAGTCAAAAATGCAAAAGGCTCACTGCCAACTAGAAAGTGATGGCGCAGCGTGAAAGCGGTCACATAGCCATTGTGCTAAGGGTTGTAAATTCGAATCTTACACGGGACAACTAAGTCAATTATATGTGTGATCAAAAATGGATTGTTTTAATCTGCCTGTACTTAGATTGTGTCCGGTAATTTTATGATTGACAGGTCCCTGCCACAAAAGGCTAGATGCCGATTCTTCATTAAAAAACGAAACAGGATTTAATTTTTTTTAAATATAAGAGAAGATTTATCTTTTATTATGAACAGTGATAAAACATATAGAGCTAAATATAAAAGGGATTATGGAATATCTCTATCTGTGTTTATTAATATGGCTAGTCAGGAAAAACGTTGCCAGCAGTTTGCCGACGTAACATGACTTTATAAACAACGAAAAAAATTTACATTTTAAATACATTTCAGGTCTTTAAAACCATTAAAACAATAATGAAGACTACGAAACCCGGACCAGCTACTCAATTGAAATGACTAAAACAATACTATGACTTGCCAAACTCGGCGTATAAGAAGATTAGAGCCATTACAACTATTGTACTAATTACACTTCACTTACCGAAACCTTACCTCATGGATACTTGACATTATACAGATACGTATGGCAGGTAAACCCAAGATTTCTTCATCTGATAAAAACTTTAACAAAAATATTCTCTCAGTTTACTTATACGGGTTGTAAGAAACTTTACATCTCTCCTATTAACATACAAAGTTTCTCTACACGATTTTCTAGAAAACTCTGAGCTTGAAAACTTTAAGATAATCAAAGGGTATTCAGGGTAATCTTATATGTATTCTTACCTAGCATTCTTATGATGGCTTTCCTTGATTTCGCCTGGCGTGTCTCACCGTGAACGTGGCCGTTCAGCAAACCATTCTTCGTCTTCTCGTTCACTCGGGTTGATCTATAAAAGAAAAATATAATAAGCGATCTGTTTGTTTACAATATGGAAGTATTCTAGAGTCTTGAGGTAGAACTAATGAAACAGTACTAGTCACACACGCACGAAAGTATTAATATTTGCTCCGATTTTGGATGTTATTTATGGCCAGTATTTTAATAAAATTCCTACGGAACCAAGATTCTGACATATCGTGTGCGATATATATTATATATAAAAACAGGTGGTTAAAATGCCTTAGGAATAAAGTTTATTCAAACGACGGATATATACGGAAAGTTGCAAACCATATTTTATTAAATATAACATTTTGTCTCTACCCTCGTTATATATATATGAGGTAGCTACCTTCGTCAAGACGAATCCACACTTGTTCCACAAACTGTCTGATCTTGTTAAGCGAAATCGGCGGGACAATGATAGACTATGCGTAGTAAAATCAAACACAGCATTAATGCATAAAAGTGTATTTTGTATGGCACCTATAATTTATAATCGAGTTCCAAGAGAAATCAAACAATTAAACACAGCCTTATTTAAATATAATTTAAAGAAATATTTGTTAGCTAAATGTTATTATAGCATAACTGAATATTTGACAAATCCTAATAAAATGTATGATTTCTTATCTTCCTTACATATATTATTGTTATTTGGTTATGAAATGCTTAATGACTGATTTTTTTTTTTACTAATTGTGACCCAATTCTAAAATTTTTATGTTTAACTCTTCTGTTATTTTATGGACATGTTATTTTATTGACACATGAATTTTATGCTGACATTATTTCTCTTAATAATTATATTTATATTATGATAAATTATCCTGACATGTTTTTCTTATTATTGTTATTAATTTTCAATAAATCTGTTTAATGAGGAAAATACTATTATCATTATAGCTGTTAAAATTTCGTATGCCAAAAGGCAAAACATGTAGCTCACACTGTAATCACAATTAACATCTTGCATGCAAGTTCAAATAACCTGTAATGTACACTCATGTTTTATGAAATAAATTATCTCTTTATCTTTATCTTTATCTAGTTCAGGTGAAGAGTGGAATACCATTATACAAAATCATGATCGTGAAAAACGGAAACTTAGACCGCGTAAGATAATGTCATTAATCGTTACTACGATAAAGAATTAAAAAGTAATTAAAAAAAAAAACATGTAGACGTCGACGTATTTTCATTTTTGGAGGGAAAATTAATAGCTTGGACTAGGTAGGTACTCATAAGCAAGCCCAAATTAAGCTATTTACTTTTCCTTTCCTTCAACTCATGTGATGAAATACAATTACATAAATCTACCATCGTCCCAATAGGTATTTTTGCGAAAGAGGTACGGTAGTTCAAAATTTTTCACCTACAAGTCTCTGTTCAAGCCTCGCATAAACAATCCGGTCTAAAGAAAACCGAAAATAACAAATAAGGAATTTGGAATGCAAACTTCCATAGTGCGAAGAATGCAAACTGCCATAATGCGATAAGTTTATATATAGTATTTATAATTATGTAGTTTTAACGGGTGTTATACCTTTAGTAACAATAAGCAATTATCAAACTTATTAATATTTGTTAATTGTATATTACTGTTACAATAATTGAGTCTAGAAGTAAAGCCATACTAAACGGTAATTAAAGCCGACACGTAGTATATTCCTAATCAACAATGTTGATATTATATGTATTAAATTGCTGCAGTTACCAACGTACGTTTACGTTTCATTTGCCTAAATTATAATCTATCATTCTACTAAATTTTTCCGTTAATAAGTTTACCCTTTAGAAAGTAACAAGTCGATAGGTAGTTACTTTATGTGTATTTATTTTAAGGCTAACTTTTTTTAAATACTTCTTGCACACTAGAAATAATCGGACACAAAGAACACTTGGGTGTTCTTTGTGTCCGATTATTCCTAGTGAACCACAATTTGTTAGTGAACAACAATTTGTGGTTCACCCAAATTTTTGTCAAGTGTGGAGATGGAACTCGGCGCAGTGGTAATTCGTCGCATTACTTAATCGTCTTCTTTCTGTTACATTAAATTATGAACTAAACAATGAGCAAAATAGGTTTTCTCTTGATGATTTACAGAGAGAGGCATGATAACGTAAGTATAATAGATTCAAAGAAGAAGCCATTAGTTTGTTTTCCAACAGAACTAAGAGGAAAATATGTTACGTTCCCTGATATTATTGTTTTCTACAGAGACTTAATCCAATTTATCCAATCACTACGATACAGATACGTGAACAATTTTTATAAGGAGATATATTGGAACAATAAGATTATTATATAGTCTAACGTTTATGTATATGTAACATATTGATATTATAATAATAATATCCTATCAGCCATGTATATAAACAGTCCCACTGCTGAGCACGGGCCTCTTCTCAGTGTAACAAGGGTCTGGCCATAGTCTACTATCCTTACTTAATATTATAAATTCAAAAGTAACGCTATCTTTCTGCCTGTCTGTCTGTTACCTATTCTCGGTTAAACCACTTAACCGGTTTCGATGATATTTGATACAGAGGTAGTTTAAAACCTGGGAAAGGCTAGTTTTTATTGATGTAGGTACCAAAAGCTAGTTATATATTAATAGTATTGATATTTAACTACTTGAAACGAATTTTACATACATGACTGGCCTATATCCCCATAGTAGGCAGTAGGGTAAAGCACCCACATTTAGCCAGCTGTGGTTTTAAACCCACGTAACAAAAAATCGTTTTAATGCCCGGTAGCCATAATTTCCTATAGCTATAATTCTCTCTAGCTATAATTTCCGGTAGCTATAATTCTTGTCTGAAAAGCTCAATACGACTTTGCGCTGCCTAGGATTGGCATTCGAGACCTCTTGCACAGCAATCGTATTTACTACCGCTTCGCGATCATATGCGCACTGTATATTTTGCTTACATTAAAATATACATATAAACATTTTCGCCGACGTTTTCATCGATTTTAACAACGCTGGCCATAGAAAATAAAACATATGTAGTTAAGTTTTTGCTCAAAAGTAATATTGGATCCTAACTATTGTTATAACGGCGAAATTGATTTTGTTTGTTATGCTTTTACGCCTTAACTTCTCGACTACTGTCAGCGGTACATACAAAAGGACATAGGACCTATCATCATGAAAAAATACTGTTCCCGAGGGATAAACAGTTATTGACAAGATCTACATACACGCGAGCTAAGCCGCGGGCAAAACCTAGTATGTAATATTTAATGTCAAACAGTAAAATAGTACATTATTTAAGAATTATTGTTTGTGAGCGCACTGTTATGATAATAACTAAGCCGCACGACTTGGCCGCCCAAGTTTATATGACTATTAGTATGAACATACGTCGTACTAGTCCATCTGTAAGTGTTCTGGCACAAACAGATGCGATGCACAAAATATCGCTTCCTAGATTTTGCCCGCGGCATTTTGTAAATTTTCTACCCTAGGGAAAATCCTTTCTAGGTGAAAGGTACCCTTTCTCCTTTTCTGTACCCTTGATAACGTGTATGCGATTATTTCATGACAATCGGACGAGTAGTTAAGGCGTGAAATCGTAACAAACAAACAAACTCACATTCGCATCTATAATATTAGTTATGATTTGTAGTCCTTTTATTGTGTAAATAATGGATTGAAAATTTTATACACAAGTATAAAAGTTGTATGTTATTTGTATGTGTATATATTATATAGAATCGCTATAATTGTATCGTTCTGCAATTGCTTATTGTTAATAAAAAATACAATATAATTATATGCCAATAAGATTGAGGAGTAACCGGGATGCAGCCTATTGTCATCTACCAGGCATAGATCTGCTACTAAAAATTATATACCTAAATTGAAATCCTAATAACACTTAGCCCGCTCCGGGAATCGACCCAAAGATATAACGGTCGCATTCACTACCACTGCGTTACTAGGGCAATCATATTTAATATCTCATCTGATTAAAACTACGTTAATGTAATATATCACGTACTAATGTTAACTTGACATCAGTTTCGACAACTTTTGAACTTTACGTCAAAACTATCTTTAATCGTGACGTGATCGATCTCTATAACTTTAATCATTATCTAGCATAATTCATTTAATTGTCATCGAAGATTAATTTTAAAAGAGAACGCAATAGTTGAAAATTATATTATTGTATTTTTTTTCTCACGCCTACGTTCACGAAAATTTAATACATTGAAATTAAATTATTTCATCACGTTTTATTTAAAAAATACTGCCTGTATTTAAATCATTTCTAAACTATTTAAATTTGCCTGACCATTCGGTTGCTTTTCAGCAGCCATAAAGGGAAGACTAAGATGGTCGTTTTCTAATTGTATTAAAGTGTAGTTATTTCAAACAATATTACTTTAAATTTAGCTAAATATTTAAAGTAAGGACCAGTAATAGCCGTCATAGAACTCTGCCCCATTACAGTAGACTGGAAGTGTGTCCAGAATAATGACAGCATTGCCTCGTTAAATAGCAATGTTTATTCATTCCGCGAAATAAATACCATAATCTATATATTAATACGTGAAGCAAAAACTTAGTACCCCTTTTTACGAAAATTGCGCCGTCGGAGGAGTATGGAATTTGGCACAGTTAAAATTTATATGGAGAAGGAGGGGTGAATCCTAATATTTTTATAAAATATGCATTAGAAATACATTAAATTAATGAAAAAACGCTACACGCACTCAACCATTTATTTGACACACACAGTCGAATCGCGTATTTCGACATTGTTCGTCTGACGTCGTATAATTCTTTGTAACTATGGTTACCTATATCTTATTTATATGTAATAGAGATAAACAGAAAACAAAGTAGCAAGCTTAGGAATTTTGGTCGAATTTTGACCACTAGGCGACCGCTAGTATTATAATTATTAAGTATATATGAAGTATATACGTCTTTTAACCTTATATAATAATATAAGGTGAAAAGGCGTATATGTTGCCAATATTCCTAAAGGATTGAGACTTCATATATACTTAATAATTATAATACTGCTATTGCAGCCCTGTATTAAACTGTCCCACTGCTGGGCACGGGCCTCTTCTCAATGTGAGAAGGGTTAAACCATAGTCCACCACGCTGACCCAGTGCAGGTTGACAGCCTTCACATATCTTTGAGAACATTATGGACAACTCTCAGACATGCAGGTTTCCTCACGATGTTTTCTATCACCGTTAAAGCGAGCGATAATTAACTTTAAAATATGTAACTTCGAAAAATCAGAGATGCGCGTCTGGGATCCATGTCGAGACGTCTTCGTGGCACTCCAACGGTCAGGTCTGTTATTCACCAAATATATATACACCTTATTATATACCAAAGAAATTTGTACTTGTTCACTACAGAAATCTGTAGTGAACAAGTAAGTCAACAAAAATACCAAGAATACTGATTTTATTCATATAAGATGATATCATTAATAATTAGATGAAATACAAAACTTAGGGTGACGTGACTTATCCGAGATTTGTATCAAGATAAATATAAAACGCTTATTTCCTGGAATAATAAGACACACGTATTTCCGTTTGTTACGAACCCGACATATTATGTCCTTCGCTCTAGATATGTTTGTTTAGGCGAGGGGTAAATAATTGAGTGTTCTTGTGGATAACCAAATCAAATAACTTCATGATTAATATAGATATATGTATATTGACTTGTACGAGGTATAAATAAATATATCTATATTAAAGGTACGATCAAACTGAGAGGTTGCGGAGAGGTACCGTCTCTCCGCAAATTCTCAATTTGATTTGATTTGAATTGTATACTTGTGCCTGAATATACATATGTAATAAATTTTATTTTATATGTAAGGAAGCTTTTAGTTCTGCTTACAATGTCTTAAAATTATTGAACAAAAAAAACATTGAATTCGTTTTAAGGTATAGGTAATATTTTGTGCTTCTTCCACGCATTATGTATTATTTACATTTTCGTGATTTTAGAGATACTATTACGATAATAATTACATATATTTTATACAAATTAATATTATACCAAACTGTATACAAAATGATTAATTTGTCCATCAGCGTATTTACGTCGGCATCCAGACACAATGCTTTTATAATTATGTCTCGGTGTACCACGCTAGACAAGGATCATGTAGACGCGCAAATTAATGAAAACACAAAGATAGTCTGTTTACTAATGCAGAATTTATTTATCTACTAGCTTTTGCACTTGGCTTGGCTTACTCAGAAACAATGCTTTTCCCTCGATGAAAGGTATCCTATGTCACCCAAGTACCCTGACAACGTGTTTTCGAAAATTCATGATGATCGGTCAAGTAGTTAAGGCATAATAGCATAACAAACTAACAAACTCACATTCGCATTTACACCAGTTAAATCATTTATTTTCGTTACACATACATATATACATAATTTACATATATATAAAATTAAGACAGTTTTTTCAAGGTTACACATACATAATAAATATAAACTGGCATACATGCATTGCACGAAGGGCTCCAGCTCAGTATTTGCTGCGCACATACACAGCACTGATTTTCAGCTGGGCCCTGACAATACTATATGGATATACCTAATGGTTACTTTTCTGCTATTATATTATATACTTCTTTGTAAATTCAATAATTCTCCGCGCAAGTGCACTTTCAAAACACATAGGCATTGCAGCGGCGGGGCAAGTCGTTCCAAATTTTTGTCATGAATGAATGCATGGATTGGGTTAAGTTGTCACCTCGTGACACTTTGCTGCTAGCTTTGAGTGATAGTCGAGACTTACTCAACAGTATATCATAAAAAAATGTGTGGACTCACAACAGACGCTCCCGCGTTCATATCTGCGATAATCTATGCTGACAAACAGCTTTACACTGCACGGATAGCGTAGCGATAGTCATTTAAGTGGTCGCCTCGCCACAGCCGCCACACCGAGTGTTGTGGGTTCGAATCCCACACGTGACAAAAACTTGTGTGGTCCACAAATAGTTGCTGTGAGTCTGGGTATTTTTTGTATAAATGTTTGTAAAGTCCCCGTGACACAGAATTTAATTATAATCCAGGCGTCGACTTTTAAAAAGAAGGTAAAAGAAATTAGGCTGCGCTACGTATTATGAAATTGTAATGAGAATGGTTTCGTATATTGAGATGTTTTTGAAAAATTAATTAAATTCGACTGTCACGTAAACTCAAAATAAGTATAGAACTTATTTTGAGTTTACGTGAGTCTTTGTCTATTTGTCTGTCAGTTCGTTTGTTCCGCCATCCCGCAAAAACCTTTTAAAACAAAGATGAGGTTATAAATCTGAGCTAGCTTCATCCTAGTTCTCAGAGCTCAGTTCAGTAGAGCCTAAGTTTATGATGTTACATAAAATGGGCCGCGTAAACGCCAGCAAAGGTTCTAAAACATTATCCTAACTAATATTATAAATGCGTATATGAGTTTGTTTATTCACGATTTAACTATTCGAACAATCTAAATGAAATTTTGCGTACACGCTGTCAGGGGAACAGACGATGATATATTTAGGGTACCATTCATCCAGGGAAAAATACTGGTTATTTTTCTTTTGTTTCTTTTCTTGCTTAGAGGTAGAAATTTATTGACAAAATATAGGTTAATGCAAGGGAAACCAAGACCTTCCGGCTGACACAGGTTCTGACTGGCCACGGTTGTTTTGGCCAGTTCCTGTGTCGTATACGCCGGCAAGAGACGCCCGGTTGTCACCACTGCGGCGACTGCCGCGACGTTGTTGAGGACACGGCGCTGCACACTTTGGCGGTTTGCCCCGCCTGGGCATCGCAGCGCCGTGAGTTGATCGCGGCAGTCGGATCGATTGCCCTCTCGCTCCCGGCCGTAGTTCAGTCTATGGTCCGGAGTGAGAGGTCGTGGAACGCCGTCGCCTCCTTTTGTGAGGAAGTAATTTCCATCAAGGAGGCGGCGGAGCGGGAGAGGGAGCGTTTAAACCCTCTCCCCAACCGCAGAGCCGGGCGCCGGAGGGCGCGCGATGACCTCCAGCCACCCTGAGGTTTGACCTGGGGGTGGCGGGCTTTGTGGGCCTGCCCGCCATCCGTTCAGCACCAGGTCCGAGAGGCGGCGTGCGTGTTCCCACGCGCGCCTCTGTTTCGAGTCCGTCTCCCACCTAGGGGGGGAGACAGTAGGGAATCTTATGAAGTGAGTCCTTTGGGTAGGTCTCTTGTGTAGTGGCCTGCCGTTTCATACGGCGGGCCGTAACCTCGGCGGGGTCGCGACCGCATGCGAAAGCGATTCGCGCGGCCCCGTCGATAGTGGTTTTGTCGAGGAACACCGTGGTAGGTTTAGTCGGTATTCCGGGAGGTACATTATCTTTTAACATCTTTCTTTTACCCCGGCGAGTCCGACATAATCCCTCCGCCCGCCCCCGCGGAGGGGTATGCGTCATAGCATTCCCCCACGTAAAAAAAAAAAAAAAAAAAAAGGGAAACCAAGACAAATGTGATAATATCGTAAATTGAACTCAGTGCAATTTTACAAATTTTAAGCCTGCGTCTACGCCACACTGCTAGCGAAATTATTAACAAACCAGCGGTCTAGAAATATTCCGTCGGTTTAATGAAAAGGAAAAATATGTCTTTTGAACTTATTCAGTGGGAAATTGGAAGATTCCACTAAAAAGTAAAAGTTCGCATAAACTTAAATGGTTCGAAAATTTAGTAAAAAAGAAAGTGAGCGATGTAGTTATGACATAATTAATAAAGCAACGTAACGTATTAGTCAAAATTTTCAAGTATAACGAAATATATTAGAATTCTAAGAAAGTAGTTGCTAAAATCTAACAGATAATATAATAAATTGCGCTTTTACACCTTGACTATTCGACAGATCAACGGAAATTTCCCATACACGTCAGAGGTACAAAAACGGACACCTCAATATTATTTAAACCGCTATGCTTTTATCTTCGAAACTTGAGTTGAGTATATACCATAATATCATTTTTACTTAGGATCATATAGTGGCCCCCCTCTCTTCAATTTAAAAATAACTGTGATTCCTAACTATTCTCTTTTTCAATTTAAAAATATAACATTCAGCTCATATAAAATCATTTGCATTGCATAAGCTATCGTAGAAGTTAAATTTTGTCGTTAAGACTTTATTTCATCTTTAAGAGAGTAATTTTAAGAATGAAGGCTTTACCCGTCTTGTCACATCGCAGCATCACCGCACCGTATCTCAAATACCATATCGCTATATAGCGATATGGTATTTGAGATACGGATACGGAGCAACATTTAACAATAAACATATTCCGAATTAGTATTTTGCGGGATACCCTTGCGGGATTTGAACAAACAATTTTAACCCTTTTTAACCAACAATATTGCAAATGCCAAGAAGTAACTAGTCGTACTACTTTGTCTACTTCAATGAGAAGTGGTGTGGTCTAAATATGTTAAAATAACACTAATATAATGACGATGAGTTATGCCGCTCTTGCCTACATGACACTTTGGACAACATCACTCTGGCCTTAATATTTAGTTTTTAAGTATATTGGGGTTTTTTAGGGTAACTAAATACGGTTGAATATTAGTTTTCCACGGCACGAGTGCTTTTGACCTAAGTAACCTAAAAAAATAATGATATTATAAGGTTGAACGTTAGATATTTGAGCTACCGAGACTCCATATAGACTGGGACGACTAAAAGAAAATAGATTCCAGCATTTTGGGTTACAAATGACTAATATTCTTCTAAACTTCTCCAGCTTAGTTAGAACGCTTGTTTTTAAAGTGGGTTTACGTAGATAGTTCAATGCGTGGGATTCGAAGTCACGGCCTCTCTAATGGATTTTGAGTTAAATATAAAACTACAGGAACAGTCAGGAGTAGTCGCAAAAAAAACCGAGCAGTCTATGACGATCGCAAGTCTTATCCATTTGGCACTGCTTACAATATGTTCATAATCGGTGAAATTGACAGCTTAACATTCTATACGAGGCTTGATGACGAGCAACTTTTTTTAAAAGGTTCTCCATCTATGAGTATTATGCTAGCAAAGCTGCATTATCCAGCGGGCTGATCAATCTGGAGCTGACTGCACGGATGGTGTATGGGTTTAAGTGGTCGTCTCACCACCACCACATTCTGTGGTTTCAATCCGTACACGGGACAGAAATTTCTGTAATTCACAAAGTGTTCCGAGTCTGGGTGTTTTTGTGCTCATTGATTGAGTGTTTGTACAGTCCTCCGTGACATAGGAGTCATTCCTAGTGTGAGAGCAGTATTTTTCAAAGAAGATCTGTGAGGTTCTAGTATACTCTAGTACCCCTAATCCTAAATAAGTATTGCCATCCGTAAGTACTTTAATCATTATCAAAGAGCTCTCCAAAAACGTTAATAACCTATAAACATAAGAGTACATTATTTATTTACGAGTATCAGTGTAACGAAAACGATCTGCTGTAACTATTTACGACTCGACGCGATAAGTGAGATATTTACTTTACGAGTTCCTTTCAATCCTAGAGAAATGGTCACTTTATTACTTTGAAACGATAACATGAGCTTAAGAAATATATTTCAGGAGATTGCTAAGCTCTTGTTCGATAAAACTCTAGTATGTTTACCCATTAATCATTTGCTCGTATTGTTTATATAGATACAGACGCCAGAGCTTATTGTGACACGTGGACACTTCCTTGATCTAGCTTTACTATATCGGTTTAAATCGACTAAGTTTTAATTACTGCGTATGATCGATTTGAAGATTTGAACAGACGTGGCTAAGTAATTGCCATTCGATTATATCATAATTGGCGATGTAACGATTGCATTCTAACTTTCGACTAACATTCAAATGTAATTAGTATTCGAATAATATTCGAATATAATTGGTATTTGAATGATATTCTTACTAATATTATAAATGTGAATGTGAGTTTGTTTGTTACACTTTCACGCCTTAACTACTCGACCGATTACCATGATATTTTGCATGCACGTTGACAGGGGTACAGAAAAGGACGTAGGGTAACTTTCATTCAGAAAAAAGTACTGTGACTAATCTATTCTAACCTTACCTACATCTATGCGAGCGAAGCCGCGGACAAAACCCAGTTCTAATACAATTGGTATTTAAATTACGCATAAGCGGTATTAGCTTGGTAAAGAAAGTAGTCCGTGCGCCTATGCATAATGTTGTTGATACATTCGAATGCTGTTTTGCGCAACGTTAATCATAATAATTTATTTATTATACAAATGGTGTCAATGTTCAAATAGCAAGAATAAAACAAACATAGCATGACACCATGACACCACCCCAACCGCCGTAAGGGTGATCAGATAAACGACACTGGTGAAATATGAGTATACATTACTATTACATAGTTTACGTTTTAAGTGCTACCTTGTAATAGTAAACTTTATTGTAAATAATTTTATGTATGTGTCGGCGACCACGATAATTTTGCATAGTAAGACACTCAAGTGACTTCATTGTACGAGCAGGAGCGGAAAACATCGTGACGTCGACGAGTCACGTAAGCGCAATCGTTTGGTTATATTTAGAAGTGAGACGAATGTCAAAGGGGAAATATTTCTCAATTGCGGAGAACTTTACAAACATTCAAGCAACAGACACAAAGTACACCCAGATTCCAAACAGTTATTATGTGACCACAAAATATCTCTGAGTGGATCGGACCCACAACACTTGGCGGACTAAATGTAGCAAGTTGACACCTTATACCACTACGCCATCCGTGCAATCAATGTCATACCACCTGTTCGATGCCAGCTGTGCTAAGTGGACAATATATTTATACATAAAAGAAGTATTTCAAAAAACATGAAGCGCCATTTATCTCTCAAGTTACTATTGCCTCTAGTAGCAGACAGACGCGCTAACGGCTCACACAAAGGTAACTGATTACCGGTTTTCTACTACACTTGCTACGCTAAGAGTGTACACAGCCAAGACGCTGCCTTCTAGTAGTAACTATATTTAAAGTTGTCTCGTTACAAAAAGGACAGCAGCACTATTCTGTTAAAATACGGCTACACGGATAGTGTTTTATGTCTCCTCGCCACTGCCACTCCACCGAGTGTTTTGAGGTGTGATCTGGTTTCCAGGACAAACAATTGTGTTATTCCACCAATAGTTGTCCCACGCCTAGGTGTTGTGTTCGTTGTTTGAATGTATGTCTTGTTAGAGACATAGAAATTATTCCTTGAGCAGGTGCTTTGAAAATACGACTGTTGCAATAACTAACGATCACAAGACCTACTTCATTCTAGTATTCACTTACCTACAATATGCTACACCAGTACTCTACGTTGTTTCAGCCGTGAATCTACTAGTTTACGGCGGCCATATTGACATTTCTCCATACATATTTCTAAATGCCAGAAAAACTGAGAGCAGTATTCCATCTTTAAACCCTGAAAAATCGTTCACGCCTGAACGCGTCGAGTTCTCCGACGAGCATAAACGCGTTAGTGAATGCCGTTTATATCAGCTTTGCGCTCTCGATCGCTTAGCTCGATAGCTTTTTAGAGCGACGACATTATTTTTCGGAGCACAGCAGGTCAGTATCATTGCATTATACTGACGTGAAGATGTTTTATTTTTTATTTGGTACACAAAACTAAGCAAAACAATAAACAATTTTTAAGGTCACTATACAAATATAAGACACAACATTTGTGTATGCTCTTCTTGAAGTGAACACTGAATGCTATGTAAAAAAAGCTGGAGTACGTTCATCACAATTAATTAAAAATATAATCTAAATCTAAATTTTGTTGCTGGTAATAAATGCAAAAAGGTTAAGTAAAGTCACAAAGGCGAGTAAAATGCAAATAAGATCGTCTTGTATATTTTAAGGATGTATATAATGTAACACACGATTGTTTTTGTGGTGCAGTGCTAGAGCATAAGATTGCTGTGCGTGTAAGTTCGGGTTTGATGCCCAAGTCGGGCGAAGTGTTATTAGGTTTTTTGTCAAGAAAGTCTCATTAGCAGTACGGTATGTAAAACGGTGCCCAGTAAACGATAATAGGCTTGCCCCTTATACGTAATAAGGGGCGAGCCTATTGTCGTTTACTGGGGCCTAAAATTCAAAGAAGGCAAAAATATATATTTTGAAATGAGTCCCTGATAGGAATAATTCCTGTGTTGCAGGCGACTCTACAAAACATCAAAGACCGGACCCAAAAGAACCTGCTTATTTTTTTACTCGAAAAACTATTTGTGCACAAATTTATGTCCCTTGTGTAAATGAAAACTGCAACACTCAGCCCGGCGCGCGGCGGCAGAGGCGAGGCGACCACTTAAACCACTACGTCATCTGTGTAATGTAAAGTGTGGGTGTGCCTTCCCCTTTACTGATGAAACTATGTCTGTGACGTAACATGGATAAATATCGCCGTTAGAGGAAAACTGTTTGCCGTAAATGAAGTCAACTACAACATTTTATCAGTTCTGCAAATAAAGGCTTTTGCAGAACACTGAGAGTAAATGAGATGGCATGCCCTGCCATTCACGATTTTTAAACAAATTACTGTGAATTAACGCAATCAGTTACATTCAAGTAGTGAATCTATTAGAAATTAAATAAAGTACCTACAATTTAAATGATATTTATTTGTTAGGAAATACCAGGTAATACCGACGCGAAAGGTTTAATTTAGTAGAGACTGTAATACGATTTACGTCCTATTTCGTCTTATATAGCAATGTAATTTTGCCGAGTGTTGTTGGTTCGAATCCCATACGTGACAAAAACTTGTGTGGTCCACAAATAGTTGCTGCAGTCTGAGTATTCTTTGTATAAATGTTTGTAAAGTTCCCGTGACGCAGAATTTACATATAATCCTGGCGTCGACTTTTAAAAAGAAGGGAAAAGAAATTAAGCTGCACTACGTGTTATGAAATTTTAATGAAAATGGCTTTGTTTATTACTGATGCTATTGAAAAATTAATTGAATTCGATTGTCACGTAAACTCAAATATATAGAATCTTTGCCTGTTTATCTGTCAGTTCGTTTGTACCGCCATCCCGCAAAAACCTTTTAAAACAATGATGAGGATATAAATCTGAGATAGCTTTCTCCTAGTTCTCAGAGCTCAGTTCAGTAGAGGCTAAGTTTATGATGGTACATATAATGGCCCACGTAAACGCCAGCAAAGGTTGTTAAACATTATCCTAACTAATATTATAAATACGTATGTGAGTTCGTTTGTTCACGATTTAACTATTCGAACGATTTTAATGAAATTTTGCGAACATGCTGTCAGGGGATCAGAAAATGACATATTTAGGGTACCATTCATCCAGAGAAAATACTGTTCACTTTCCTTTTTCCTTTCCTTCCTTCGAGGTAGCAATTGATCTTCATATATTAACGCAAACGAAACCAAGAGAAATTTGATAATATCGTAAATTGAACTCAGTGACCTTTGAGTATAAACGTACATTCATTCAATCAAACCCAAACAAGTGAACGCAATTCTACAAATTATAAGCCTTCGTTTACGCCACGACGCGACGGCTAGCGAAATTTAATGAAAAGCAAAAAATATTTCTTTTCAACTTATTTAGTGGGAAATTCAAAGATTCCACTAGAAAGGAAAAGTTCACCTAAGCTTTATATGGTTCGACAATTTAGTAAAATAGAACGTTAGCGATGTAGATAATGCGTATGATACGGCAAACGTATAAGAAAATTTCAAGTAGAAAGAAATGTACAAGAATTCTTAGAAACTAGCTGCTAAGTCCTAACTATCTACTATCCTAACTAATAATATAACTTCGAATGTGAGTTTGAGAACTATATGTCCGATCAACGGAAATTTCGCATACAAGATATTAGGGATAGAGAAAAGGACATAGAATACCTAACCTTACTCAATAAAAAGAACTATTCTCGAGCGAACGGAGCCGCGGGAAAGAGTTAGTGATAATATATAGCTCTATGCTTTTATCTTCGAAACTTGAGTTAAGGATATACCAAAATATCATATTAATTGTAAACCTTAAGCTTTTAAAGAGGCTTCTTTGTTTTTAAAAACTGGGGTTCCTAAATATTCTCTTTTTTTTATTTAAAATATGACGAGCTACTGTGGAAGTTATATTTTGACTTTAAGACTTTATTTGACCTTTACTACATTAAGAGAGTAGTTTCAAGAGAGATTAAGTGCTTCACCCACACCTCATCGCAGCATCACCGCACCGTATCACAAACACCATATTGCTATATAAGCAAAATATAACAATAAACGTATCCCGCATTAGTATTTTGCGGGATACGTTTGCGGAATTTCAACCAACAATTTAACCCCTTTTAACCAAAAATGTTGCAAATGCCAAGAAGTAAGTAACTATTCGTTCTACTTTGTCTACTTCATTGAGAAATGGTTTGGTCTAAATATTTTGAAATACCACTAACATGACGATGAGCTGTAGCTATAGCTTGCCTACATGACACTTTGGACGACATCACTCTGACCTTATTATTTATTTTTAAGTATATTGAAGTTTAACTAGATACGGTTGAATATCAGTTTGCCACGGCGCGACTGCTACTGACCTAAGTAACCTAAAAAAGTAATGATATTATAACGTTGAACGCGTCCGATATTTGATGTACTGCGACTCCATATTAACTGACGTTTAAAAGAAAATAGATTGGAGCAATTCGGGTTACAAATGACTAGTTCTCCGGCTTAATTAGAGCGTTTGATTTAAAGTGGGTTTACGTAGATAGTTCAATGCGTGGGATTCGCACTCACGGCCTCTCTGAAGGATTTTGAGTTAAATATAACTACAGAATCAGGCAGAAGTTGGCAAAAAAAGCGGGGTGTTTATGGCGATCGCAAGTTTATGACTTATCCATTAGGCGCTGCTTACAATATGTTCATAATAGGTGAAATTGACGGCTTAACATTCTATTTATCCTATCCGAGGCTTGAAGACGAGCAACTTTTTTTTAAAGTACATTTGTCTAGGAGTATCCTGATAGCAACGCTGCATAATTCAACGGTCTGATCAATCTGAAGCTGACGGATGGCGTAGTGGTTTAAGTAGTCACGGGACAAACATTTGTGTAATCCACAAATAGTTGTTCTAAGTCTGGCTTTGTGTCCGTTGTTTGAACGTTTGTCCAGTTTTCCGCGACTCAGTAGTCATTCCTAATGTCAAAGCAGTCTTTTCCAAAGAATACTTGTGAGTTTCTAATATACTCTAGTACCCGTACCCCTAATCTTAAATAAGTATCACCATCCGTAAGTACTTTAATCATTATCAAAGAGCTACCCAAAAACATAAATAACCTATAAACATAAGACTACATTATTTATTCACGAGCATTAGTGTAACGAAAACGCTTTGCTGTAACTATTTACGGCTCGACGCGATAAGTGAGATATACTTTATGAGTTACTTTCAATCCTAAATAAATGGCCACTTTATTACTTTGACACGATATCGTGAGCTTAGGAAATATATTTCAAGAGATTGCTGAGCTCTTGTTCGATAAAACTCCAGTAGGTTTACCTATTAATCATTTGCTTCTGTTTTTTATATAGATACAGACACCCGGGCTTATTGCGACACGTGGAAACACGTACTTAATCTAGCTATACTGTATCGGTTCAAATCAACTGGATTCTAATTGCTATATATGATCGACTTGAAGAGTTTGAACGCACGCGGTTAAGTAATTATCATTCGATTATATCATAATTGGCGATGTTCACAATCGCTTACGAATGATAATTAATCGGTTTCGATTATTATTCGAATGATACTGGAATGTAATTGGTATTCGAAAAATATTCAAATACAATTATTGGTATTCGAATGGTGTATTGGCGGTATTAGCCTGGTAAACGACGCAGTCCGCGGTAGCCAATGTTGTCGCTACATTCAAAAGCAGTTTTGTGCATCGCTAATCGTAATAATGTAGCATACAAACGTTGTCAACGTTTGCAGAGCGAGAATAAAACAAATATTAAAGCATGACATCTGTATGTTCCTACCACCGTGGGAATGGGTGGAAAACAACACTGGTGAAATATGAGTATACGTTACTCGATTTACGTTATAGTGGTACGTTGTGATTGTAAATTGTATTCTAAATAATTAACACTCATACACACATACGCAGGCATAATAATATGTATGTTTCCATCATTTTCCCACTTAGTAGGTAAACGGTAACTAAGTGGAATATTTATTATAGGGACGTTTAAGCAAGTGTTCCGTAGATACTCAATACTGCTAATTTGGAAAAGAAAAAAGAAAATGAATACACGGACAAGACAATTGCCGTATTAGAAGAATTCCTGTCACGGAGAACATGAGAAACTTTCAAGCACGCAATGAACACCCAGATTGAGGACCATGAAATTTTGTCGCGTATGCGAGACGACCACATACACCACTACGCCATACGTGCAGTCAAAGACATAGCACCTGTTTGATGCCAGCTGTGCTAAGTGGACATTATACATATTATATAGGCAATATTTTAAAAACTTGTAGCGCCATTTATCTCTCAGTTTACTATTGCCTCTAGTAGCAGACAGACGTGCTAACGGCTCACACAAAGGTAAGCGATAACCGGTTTTCTATTACACTTGCTACGCTAAGAGTGTACACAGCCAAGACGCTGCCTTCTAGTAGTAAAACTATATTTAACGTTCTCTCGTTTCAAAAAGGACAGCAGTATTATTCTGTTAAAATACCACTAGTGTTTATATTTAATACTATTCTCCTCGCCACTGCCACTCCGCCGAGTGCATTGAGGTTTGATCTGGTTTCCGGAACAAACAATTGTGTTATTCCACCAATAGTTGTTCCACGCCTGGGTGTTGTGTTCATTGTTTGAATGTATGGCTAGTTAGTGACATAGAAATTATTCTTTGAGCAGGTGTTTTAACAAATAAAACTGTTGCAATTACGAACGATCAGAATACTTCATACTAGTATTCACTTAGCTACAATATGCTACACCAGTACTCTACGATGTTTCGGTCGTGAATCTACTATATAGTTTACGGCGACCAAAATGACATTTCTCGATACATATATTTATTTGCAAAAATAGGTAAATAATATTCCATTTTTAAACCCTGAAAAGTCGTTCGTGCCCTAATTCGCCTCACGCCTGAACGAGTCGAGTTCTCCGACGAGCATAAACGCGTTAGTGAATACCGTTTATATCAGCTTTGCGCTCTCGATCGTTCGTAAGGCTGTCTCGATGACAAAATCGGCTTTTTATACAGCGACGACATTATTTTTAGGTGCACAGCAGATCAGTATCATTGCTTTATATTGACGTGAAGATGATGTAAATGAAAACAAAAAGTAAAAGACACAAAGATAAAAAGGCATATGTTCTTGTATATTTTTAGGGTGTGCGCCTCTGTGGCGCAGTGGTAGAGTATATATGCGACTGATGTGCGTATACGCTGGGGTCAGACGCACAAATCGGGCAAAGTGTTATTAGAAAATCTCAATAGCAGTACGGAGTCTGGAACTTCGCCCATTACGCTCGTCCCTTATTACGTGGAACCTAAAATACATAGATGGCAAAATATTATATTTTATAGTAACCGCCAAACTAGGGCGTACAACCTGTGTCGCAGAGGACTTTACCAAAATTCCAACAACGGACACAAAATACCGGTATGTTCTTTGTCTCAAAACAACAATTTGTGGAACACAACAAAAAAGTGTGGGTTTGATAGACCTCTGCTTTCCCCTTTACTGATAAAGGCATGAGACTATGTCTGAGACGTAACACAGATAAATGTAGTCGTTACAGGAATCTATAGTGTATGCCGTAAATGAAGTTAACCACAACAAATTGTCAGTTCTGCGAATAGAGGCTTTCGCGGTACATTGACAGCAAATGTAATGGCATGTCCTACCATTTACGGGCTAGATTCCTAAACAAATTACTGTAAATTGACGCAATCAGCTTACATTCAAATAGTGTATCTAATATGAACTAAATAGAGTACAATTTGTATTATTATTTGTTAGGTAATACCGACGTGAGAGGTTTAATTTAGTAGCGACTGTAATACGATTTACGTCCTATTTCGTCTTGTATAGTGAAGTAATTGTGGCGATAGTGATTACTTACTAATGGAATTTAGCACTATTGCCTTGGTAATAATAGGTGTTTAAATATGAAGTTGCCGCTTTGTATAAAGCAAATCAGTAACGTTGTGGTTGTCAAACTATTTCATCAATATTTCTTGAATGGTCAATTTGAATTCTATGTAAAATACATTTTTCATGTATGGTTATTATGGTTACTATGGTTTGTCTTAAATTAACAAAAATAACATCCTCGTCCTCCATCGTCATGTATTTATGTCGAATCGTAATTGATTCTTCAAACACTAATCTCGTCAGGCATTACATAATGCTCTTGAATATAATGCCCTGTCCGAATTACGGTCGTGGCAACAAGTCTTAGCGAAGATAACCATGTAGGAGTCTTCTCTAAGACTTGTCAACTGTTAACTAAATAAGAAATTTGAGTGCACGAGTGGCGTAGTGGTTATGTGGTTGCCTCGCCACTACCAATTTGCTGAGTGTTATGGATTTGATCTTCACTCGGGTCAAAAACTAATGTGATTCGCAAATAGTTATAGTCCGGGTCTGAGTTCAGTCAGAGTTATTTGTGTTTGTTGTGGAATGTTCGTAGTACGACATTTGTCATTTTAAAACAGAAATAGTGTGGATTATAGTGCATATGTGAGTGCGTAAAAACAAGAGTACTATCCAACGACAATTTGACACAATTGGCAAGAGATCAGGCAAACCGACAAAATTCTTATCCAGGCTGCTACTAGGCATTTCTTTTTATTTATCTTTTGGAAAACAAACATATACCTACATATTTTCTTAAATAAATAATTTACTATAAATATGGTGGCAAGTATGAACTGACAACGTTATCCACATGATAGAAATTTTTATAACAAGAAAATTCCGTAACAGGAAAGCCAAATAACTTTTCGTTCCCCGACCTGGGAATGATACCTGAGAGTTTATGCGCAGCAGTCGCATTTACTACCGCTGTCCTGCCAAAGCATGGTGGCATGCCATGGTAGGCAAGTCAAGAAGGATAACATAAAATAAGATTAGAAATATAAGTAGAATCAGTAAGCGAATGTAATGAATAAGTTAAGGGGAACGGGTTTCTAGTTCAAAAATTAGTCAAAGGCAACATTTATCATTCAAGATCCGTGTAGCGAGATAATACAAATGACTTGTAAACGATGAAGGCAACCTAAAATACATATGTATATACATAGT
This sequence comes from Catocala nupta, assembly GCA_963675205.1. NCBI lineage: Eukaryota > Metazoa > Arthropoda > Insecta > Lepidoptera > Erebidae > Catocala > Catocala nupta. The sequence goes on along the minus strand of OY776094.1, from coordinate 16,599,352 downwards.
ATCATACAGTGGTCCCACACATATATACCAGAACGGGTAGATAGAGGTACACCATCTCCGAGATGTGGATGTAGTGTTCTACATCCTCCATCCATTAGGCTGGCCTCTTCCGCTTCTACGTGGGACCTAGAGAGGTCCCACGTAGAAGCGGATCACTGTGTGATATAGAATAGGCCAGCCTAATGCCATTTCACCGACCACAGTGCCGGCCTACGTACAGCTACTGCATGAGAGTTTTGTGATAGAAAAACCCAAATAACAACTGATCTGAACCGGGAAACGTAGTTTCACACTGCTATCCCGAAGGGGTAGATAGAGTTTGTACTTCACCCATATTTCACTAACTATGATTAAAGTCCTTCGTCTTAGATATCGGACTTATAGCCTACTACGCACAGCAAGACTACGTACTATTACTGAGAATTCCTAACAGAAAGCCCCAATAACATTAACGTTTAACTTCACATAAATTGCCATAGAAAACCTAGTAATCATTTCAAGCCTTTAAGGCGTATCTCATGTCATCGCTACAGAAGAGTCAACTTCGTTTCCACATTATAAACCCCGGAAGCTTTCTAATGGCGTGACTCGACAAGGAAAACTTGTAAAGGTATATCTCCATGATTGCATAGAATGTGGGATTATTAGTTGATACAAGGAAATTCGTTAGTTCGCCCTTTGAAAACTTTGTTAAGATGGCGCCTGAAAAGTTATCTGTATAAAGGTCGGTATGTGAACTGGTAATTACGGCATTCATTTTGTTTAAGTAAATATTGAGTTCTGTGCCTGTAAATTTGCGACTGCATATCGAAAAAATATTGGTTATAAGGGTTAATGGTATTGAGTCATACATTTTTAATTTAATATTTCAAAATTAAGATACACAAAGTCTTCGCTACTGGAAAATTACCAAAATAATTTTGGGTGAGTAAAAGTTAAGTTACATAAAATTACAAAGAATCCTTATTTATAATATAAATACACATCACAGTAGCATCTTTGTAAGTAAGGAACATATGCTTTTCCAATAGGTACAAGTGCACTTTCAGAACCAGTTGCCTTGACTATTATGCACATGCATAATCACTGGTAAAAGAACAAAAACATGTATTTATTAAAATAATACTTCTTGTATTTTTACTTCAAAGAAACTGTAATTCGTGGAAATATTTATAGTTGCTTTTCAGCGTTCAAAGAGAGTAAAATGAATAAAGTATTTCTAGAAAGTTGTTAACAAAACACACCGCGATTCAAACCAGTTACATTATTTTAATTTCAATATGTAACATTCGTATAAACGTTGATCAGAACTTAATATTTCTCTCTTTCTTTCTGGCTATTTATCCCGCATAGTGGTGGGATAAGTCTTCTTTATTTTCTTCTTCCACTTCGCCCTATCCTTGACGTCATCTTCAGAAGCATTGCATGCCTTTATGTCTATGCGCAACATGATGTATGGTGATGACGCAATGTGATCTTAGGTCTTCCTTTAGTTCTAGTTCCGGGGACGGATAGTAGCCAACGTTATTTGATGGTCTTCTCAATATCCGTACCATCTCATACCGCTTTCCTGTAGCTTCTTTGCTATGTCGCAGTCTCCCGGGCTTAAACTCAATATTATTTTTAGTTAGCTACTCTATCTCAAAAGCAGTCAGCAATATAAGAAGCTGAACATATAAAAATTTATGAAAGTATTTTATTAATTAAATCAATTTTTATTAAGTAAGATTAAATCAACTATCTTTTACTGTTATAAAAAACAAACATTTATTATAATTTTGAAGTATCAAAATCTCTCAAATGTCTACCGACTTGTGCTGCTACCGCGGACGGATGCTAGGCTTACATATTGTTCTTAATATCCATTTAATGTCTGTGATCGTATAACTGTAGAACGAGTTGCCCAATTGCTCATAAATGTTAACTAATATTATAAATGTGAATGTGAGTTTCTTTGTTTGTTTCTTACGCTTTCAAGTCTTAACAACTTGATTGATCGTCATTAAATTTTGACGTGGACGTTGTCATAGTTACAGAAAATACCACAAGGGTAACTTTCATCTAAAATAAAAGTACTGTTCCCGAGGTCTAGAAATTTATTGACAAAATCTTCACTAACGCGAGCGAAGCTGCGGGCTAAGTCTAGTATTATATATGCGAATGGAAGTTTGTTTAGTTGTTTGTTGATTATGCTTTCACGCCAAACTATTCGATCAGTTATGATTACATTTTTCATACACGTCAGGTGTACAGAAAAGGACGTAGGTAGCTTTCATCCAGAAAAAAATATATAATGTCCTGATCCAGCAGTGCAGAAATTTATTGCGAAAATTCACATTAGTGCAAGCGAAACCGTGGGCAAATTATAGTAAACAATAAAGAAGGCACATATTCTAAATATATTCGTTAGGTGCTTCAAAAAATAAAAGTCATGCATACTGCTTGGAACAAGTTTAAGCGGCAAATTCAGAACTTGTATATCTTACACGAAAAATAACAAAGCAAATTGTTTAGAGTTTAAGCGTGGTAAAAAAATCAAAATGTCTAAGGACATGCTCTGATTAGGTTATAGATATGTGACTAACAGTTTGCCAGCTGACTGTTGGTAGCTAACTACGTATATTGTATACAAAACAAGTTATCTAATTCAAACAGGATGGATTGGCGACGAAAGCAAGGCATGTCGTTTATATCCTGTGATTATAACCACAGAACATTGTTATAACCTAGCATTATATTGTTATTGTAAAACTTATACCTACTTAACACGCAATGGAATTGTTTAAACATTGTATATGCACAGTATTTTCTTACTAAGGTTTTATAATATATTAGTTTCTGACCGCGGCCGACATTTCATGATGATCAGTCAAGTAATTAGGGCGCGAAAGCGTAACAAACAAACTCACATTCGCATTTATAATATTAATTAGAATTAGGATTTTGTCTCTTCCAGTTATACTGTATGTAATCCTATGGAATAATCTAATAAAGATATTGAAAACTATGTGGCCTATATTTAATAGTTTGTAAGAACGACAATAACATGTCATTTAATTTTTACCAATTTAAATATGGTTTATTATAATTATCACATAGCAGTGATAACTCAGTGGGCAGACCAACAGACTGCATGAATATAGAGGATATCGGGTTCGAACCCACATCGCGCACATCTAACTTTCGGAAGTTATATGACTTTTCGAAATTATGTGCGTATTGATTGACAATTATCACCTGATCCGTGCCTCGGAGAGCACGTTAAGCCGTCGATTCCGGCTGCCATGAACATCTATAGCAGTCGTTAGTGTGAAGTCAGTGCCCTATAATATCCCGACACTGGTCTAGCCTTAGGGTATCGTCAGCCTTCGGGTTGCGGAGGTCAGGTGGCAGCCGCTCCGTGTAAAAACTGATATCCAGTCAAATCCGGTTAGACCAGAAAAGCCGACCTCAAGTGACTTGGGAATAATAAAGGCTAGGGAGAAGATAGTTATCATATTAAGTAATTTCTTAAAATTAGTTTAAAACCTTCTTCTGAGTGTGACAAAGGTTTAGTAGTCCTAGCCTATAGTTAACCACACTCGCCCACTGCGGGTTGACAGACTTTACATATTTTCGAGAACATTAAGGAGAGCTCTCACATATTTAGATCCTTTCGCGAAGTTTTTCTTCACCATTAAAGCGAACGATAATTAACTATTTAATTCGCACATAACTTCGAGAAGTTAGAAATCCATACCTTAGAATCGATCTCATGATCTCTGTCTGGCAGTTTAGGCTCCATAATTCCTACGTAACAAAATAGCAGTAAATTTTGGAACACGTATTGTCGCAACACAGATGGTAAGTGTAGCAGGTATTGGAGTACAGTTCTCTTTTTACGTGGGGGAATGATATTACGCATTCCTCTCCTGAGGAAAACGGGAGCGGAGACGGTATATCAGGCTCACCAGGGGATAGAAGGAAAATCCCCGGTCCTAGAAGCTAAACCTACCATGGAAGGTTAGCTCGCTGCCTTGAATGGTAGGTGGATACATGGCGCTTGTACTAAAACTACATCAGGGACGGGGTATAGTTTCTGCCAATACACAAAAATGATTTTGTTTGTCCAGATGGCGTAGTGGTTTAAGTTGTCGCCTCGTCACTGCCATCGCGTCGAGTGTTGTGAGTTCCATAAAAATTTATGTGGTCCATAAATGATTTTTCCGAGTCGGGGTGTGCTTTGTGTTTGTTATTTGAGTGACTGTAAACACCCCCGCGACACGGTAATTATTTCTAGCGCGGGAGTTATTTTTAATAAAATAAAGAACTGTATCGGTACTCCTACGCAGAGCGCAGAAACAGCTATCGAATAAGCGAATGATAGCACACAAGCAAACATAATTAGTACGTACGGTGGAACGCGCCTCGTCCCCTGTACCGCGTGTGCTCTCCGCAATCATAGCGCTCATTAAAGCCAATCCACAGTGCCATAATTATGCTGGTTGGTTGCATTATTTGATTGCAGTCATCAATATTTAATTTATTTAAATATACCTAATCGTGTGTATGGCTTTCTTTTAGAGAAAGTATAATTTGGTGCTTGAACTTCAATTACGTATTCAAAAATGAAAGGGATAAACAAAAAATATAATATCGACGTAAAGTTATAACGGTGTCTTATGGGATGTTTCCTATGGAAAATATATTTCATGTCTATAAGTAAATAAATAAATATACGTATTCTATGTATATTTTACGATCGTATCAAATTAAGAACTTACTTTATATTTATACTAGATGAGCTCGCGATTTCACCTGCGTTTATCGTTACTGCGCCGCCCTCGTAGATCGTAGCGTGATTTTATACAGCCTTCCTCGAAAAATAGGCTATCCAACACTAAAATAATTTTTCAATTCGAACCAATAGTTCCTGAGATTAGTGCGTTTAACCAAACAAACATACTCGTCAGATTTATAATATTAGTATAGATTTCAATTAAACCCAGAGCCAAACTGTTTGTACAATGTAATAGGACACGGCATCCTAACTAATATTATAAATGCGAAGAATGTCAGTTTGTTTGTTACGCTTTCACGCCTGAACTACTCGACCGATTATCATGAAAATTTTCAAGAGAACAGAAAAGAACATAAAATGTTGAAAAAAGCTCTGTTACTAATCCAATCTAACCTACATTTACGCGAGCGAAGCCGCGGGCAAAATCTAATTAATTTATAAAACTAATATATATTACTATACTATAATAAACATATTTAGAACTGTAATAAATTTATTAGTATGCAAACATCTTTTTACAGATTTTCTTTGAGATTAACACTAATCACAGCTAATTAAAAATATCGCCTAATGCGAACATCGCCAGACTTTGTTTACAAGGCGATAAAACGAAACTCTATTTTCTATTTCTGAACTACATACTTCGCCGCAGCTGTTTAAGTATAATTCCATGAAACCGAACATATGTAATATACAATGTATTAAATCATAACTACGGACTAGTGCGGATTGTTAAGAAAGTACTTCTGCGTAAGTAGTTTAAGTGGAGGTAATAACTTACTTCCAAGCTTTATATTATTGTTGGGTTTATTTATGGCGCTCTCATAACTAACCAGATAAGTGTAATTTTAGTGTGTATATTATGCACGTGTATATCATTACACTGCTTTGCCTTATTTAGTTACTCGGTTTTGTTCCACGTGGATATTCTTCTTTTTCATCTTAGCGATTATCCCGGTTGCATCCGCTGCGTTGGCGTTGGAACCCAGGGTCCGTATTCCCGCTAAGTCTCCTCCATTTCGCACGAACTCCAGCATCCTGTGGAGTGAGGTTGTTGGTACGCATGTCATGTCTTACGGCGTCAAGCCAGCATTTCTTGGGTCTGCCCCGTTTACTCGGGTCAGGCGGAAGTGACATGGCAAGACATTTGTTCCCCATGTAACATGCCGGTTTTCGTAAAACGTGGCCGCGTAGGCGACTCTCTTACAGCTTATCTGCGATGTCACGGACATGAAGACTGCCACGGATGCAGGAGTTTCTTATACGATCCTTTTGCTTTACTCCGCACATCCAGCACAACATATTCATTTTCGTGACACACAGTTCATGCTTGTGCCACGTCTCACTGCCATATAAAAGGACAGGCCTAATGATGGTCTTATAGACCTGCCCTTTCAGCTTTACCGGCATTTTAGGGACGGCATTTTAGGGACAAATGACGCCCGTCACCTCACGCCATTTTGCCCAAGCTGCCGAAAAACGTGTCGTCGCAGTCGACGACACCAGACGCGTGTAGTACAGATCCCAAATATTTGAATTGGTCTGTGCACTCGACCATGTCTCCACCTATACGGACAGACGTGGGGCTGTGGTGTTGAAGGCCAGATACTCGGTCTTCGCTACGTTGAGTTTCAGACCGCCGTTCTCAAGCGACTCTTTCCACACGTTCATTCGTCGTACCAATCAAGCGCTGTTCGCGTCCGCCAGCGCGATATCGTTAGCATACATGAGCAACCAGGGAGGTTGCTCATGTGAGTCTCTGATACTGTCCAACAAGATGTCCAATATCACGCTGAACAGAAATGGGCTAAGGACGGATCCCTGGTGAACTCCAACGGTGATGGGGAAGGGTTGTGTATCGCCAACAACGGTCCTGACGACGGAATCGGAATTTAGGTACATGTCTCGAATGATGTCAACATAGGTTTCTGGGACTCCTTTGGACCTCAACGCCCACCAGATCACCACGCGAGTGACACAGTCCAAGGCCTTCTGCATGTCCAAAAAGAGTATATGCAGAGGCATATTCTTCGTTCTGTATCTCTCTATGGTAATCCTTAGGGAAAAAATAGTGAAACCCAAATTGACTCTCTGAGATAGTGCGCTCCTGTCGGATCCGGGCGTCAATAATGCTTTCAAAGATCTTCATGGTGTGGGTCATGACCTCTATTCCGCGGTAATTACCACACTCCTGCACCGAGACCTTACCTTTGAAGACTGGAGTGATAATACTCAGTGTCCATTGGTTCGGGATTGTTCCACGTGAATATTACTTTGTATAAATTCATATTTTATTAAAAAAATACAGCTCCCGTTTAAGTCCCTAAGTTTAATGCCTGTGTCACGGGAAACTGCACAAACAATCAAACAACAGACACAAAATACACAGTTCCGGAACAACTATTTGTGGATCGCACAAATCTTTGTTCAGTATGAAGATCGAACCCACAACACTCGGCGCAGTTCCATAGTCCACCACGCTGGCCCAGTGCAGGCTCACAGTTTTCACATATCATCCAAAACACTATGGAGAACTCGAAGATATGTGAAGTATCCAACCTGCCAGCGTGATGGACTAAGGCCCGTGCCCAGCAGCGTGACAATTTATGTACAGGAATGACATCATTATAGTCACAAATCTTATAAAATATAGCCTTCATATTTACCTTGTATTTATTGAAAGCATTTTGCGTTACGGCATAGAAATCTTTTTATAAGACATGTGTGTTCATATAAAACGTCCTAATCTCTTCTGGTATTCATGTTACGCAGTTCAAAAGGATCCTCTTTAATGTTGTGTTGTTCTCAGCCTTGTGCTAATCGCACGCGTGACCTACTTACCTGTAAATAGCCGACTCACTATACAGAATATCAAGGATCATTCTTAAACTTGATACTTTATTAATATAATTAGAGTTTGGATGAATGTGTTGTATGTGATGATACGATAGTATGGTGAAACATAGTGTGTCATTTTTTTATAAAGAAAGAAGTAATAACAAAATATATAACCCGATCTGTATCTTTGTAACCACAAAGCCATATTTCGTCGTTTGGTTTTAGGTAGGTTGGTACCTACCTAAAACGTTACGGGGGTAGCCTATTGCCGTAAAACATAGTGCTTTGCTCTATCCTTGAATCGTTTGTTTTGTTTGTTATGTGGACTGCAAAAATTTGCATATGTGGACTGATCAGCATACTACGTAGCATTGCGTCTTGCCGATTCTATAGCATCTGCTGCGATAAAGGTTCTTTTCGGTTTCATCTTGGCACCATTTTTTGTAGTAAGTACTGTATTATCTGTTTAAATTGATATTAAAATTTTCACATTTTTATTTACTTAATTTTACAATTAAGTAAGCAAAATGTAAAATAAAAATACTTTGTATCTTCGAGACTATGTTTTAATTTACATTACAATTGTTTCTGGGACTGCCGCCCTAGGAATATTTCCTATGTTGCGGGGGACCCCACATACATCCAAACAATGAACTATTGTGCAATTTTTGTCCCATATGGAGATAGAACCCACAACACGCAACGCGGTGGCAGTGGCGACGCGACCACTTGAACCACTATGGTTTTGTGACTGCTCGTGTGGCGTAGTGTTTTCTATACACACCCGTGCAGTCACAAAACATTTTCGTTCATCATTATTTCTATCTGCAACGGGTCTAATAGATAGCCGGTCTTATCATGCCAGTATTAAGGCTTCATTTACATCAATCACCGTTAATTCGCATTTAGATTGAATGGTTTTGGACACACTTATACCCAATGTAAGACGAAGGCTGCAATTGGTATCCAATAACGGCTGTAAATTGCACTCGCAGCTGATCAGTTGCAATTAGTTGCGTTAATATGACATGCTCGCATAGTTGCATGCGTTTACTTGATTAATCATACGTTGACTCGATTTAACATGTCAAAGGATGCTTCTTTGATATGGAAAATAAGTCGGGGCTGCGTGCTGGCCACACCATGTATGCAAACGCTATCTAAGCTGTATGCTGGCGGGCATTGTTTTGAATAAAAAACGGCATTCTCGGCCATGTCCAAAAAAAATGGACCATCGTAGTCATTCAGAATTTCAGTGACATATCTTTCTGCAGTTAAAGTTCCATTTTCTATCACCACTAGCTCAGTGCGCCTTTCGGAAGAAATCCCAGCCCACACGTGAACAGAGCATCCGCCGTATGGTACTTTTTCTTCTATACAGGCTTGGTTATAACGCTCTCCCGGTCTTCTGTACACTCCTTTCCTCCCGTCGGGCTTGCATAAACAGAATCTAGAGTCGTCTGAAAACATAACTTTTGACCAGTCATTCGGAGTGCAATTCTCTTGTTCTGTACCATACTCAACCTTGAGTTTCTGTGGTGTCTTTCTAGTTTTGGACCATTTGCAGGTCTTAATGTGTCACGTGATCATGTGATATTATAATATAATATCACATGATCACGTGACACATATATAGGATCCCTATCCATTAGCATAAAATTTTAAGACCTAATATAACTTAGCTTAATTTTACTTGGCATAATTATATTTTCGCATAATACAGGGTGATTTTGAAATCGTGTAATTCCTTTTAACCACGCATTCTACTGGTGATATAGAATAACCCTGACCATATTTTTATTTAATTAGATTTATTTTTTTTGAAAAATTATTATTCCGTTTTTTTCGTGAAATGGTGTCAGATAGTCATATGTTAACCAACCGAGGAAATTTTAATTTTTTACTAATTAAAATAAAAAAACATATTAATAATTAATGTCGTAAATAATAACGGGCGGTCCTTTTTATTGCCCCTTATTATTTACGACATCAGTTATTGTTATGTTATTATTTTTAAATTAGTAAAATATTAACATTGTGTCAGGTGGTTAAAATATGACTATTTGAAATCATTTCATGAAAAAAATCTGTACTCTAATTTTGCCGAAACCATTATTCTAATTAAGAAAAAATATGGTCAGGATTATTCTATATCACCAGTAGAATGCGTGGTTAAAAGGAATTACACGATTTCAAAATCACCCTGTATAATTACGCATAACAGCTTACGCATAATTTTTTCAACATAATTTATAATTTTTTTTTCAAATAATTATTAAGCATAATATTCATGCAGCAAACAAGCAAGCATGCAGCATGCAAGCAAGCATGCAGCAGGCAGAGTTTCTGTCAAGGCTCCGGCGCTGCGGGCCTCCGGCGGCCCCACGCTTCTACACGATTTTAAATTACACTCTAGGGGTAGGACAAACAAGACTACGTAGAGTCGGTTTTGCAGCAATTCGGTTCTGTCACTAACTTTTGTGCAAATATCGCGTTATTTATGCGAATCAAATTTATGCCAAAACAAATTGTGCCAAAATCGTTATGCCGAAGTATATTAGGACAACGAACATTATGCGAAAAGAAGGGATCCCTTATATATAATATCAGCCCTGTGTTAAACTGCCCACTGCTGAGCACGGGCCTCATGTCATTGTGCGAAGGATTAGGCTATTATAGTCCACCACGCTAGTCTAATGCGGGTTTGCAGACTTCACATATCTTCGAGAACTCACAGTCATGCAGGTTTCCTCACGATGTTTTCCTTCACTGTTAAAGTAAGCGATAATTAACTATTTAATACGCATATAACTTCGAAAAGTCAGAGATGCGCGCCTCGGGATCGAAATCGAGACATCTGCGTGGCAGTCCAACGGTTTCTCAATAGACTATTGCTGCTTTGGAATTGGAATAATATAATGCTAGTACAAAAATCAAAAGAGTATGCTAAGATCGGAGCAAGTGCTAATTTGTAGACTACGAACTGTATACCTCACTAGGAAATAGGCACCAGGCGCGAGTATGTACGTGGGACCAATTTTGCTTTAACAAGTAGACACGGAAAAGGACGCGAATACCCTCACGATCGGACGTAATCGTAAGTGCAAACTTATGCCATCGGACTAACAACTCATTCATTACATTTATACATTTTCTATAAATTATTTATTTAGATAAGGTAAACATCGTAAGGATGGTACCTACAGCGAAGAATGCTTCATATAATTGGTCGACACTGTTTTGCTTAACACCTGGACATCGAGGATTTAGTACAATCATGATGTTATGTACAAAAATTGCGGGCGAATTTCCGAATGAATGTGATTCACGATGCAAACAGTTGGCCCGAAACTACAGCGTTTACGTTTCATAGTAGGCTAGTAAGTAGTAAGTAGATCACAAATATTATACTTTCATATGCAAAGTTTCGAAGCGAATACTCTTGCATAGTGCAATATTATTTCGCTTCAAAACTACGAACACAGAAGCATATAGTTTGCATTCAACTACAATTTGTTAACATTTAGTAAGACTACAAATTGTTAATAATACAATTTATTTAAGAGTAGTTGGCAATAATTTAAACAAGTAATATAGAAGAGACTAATATAAAATGCCTTTAAACAAACACTAGCTGTCTTGCCACATTATTAATATCGCCCTTCTTTAAATAGTAGAATTAAGTAAGTAGCTGTGGTATCAATAATAAACTGTGGAATCGTCTTAAAATACTAGCTAATTAAATAAATTGGATGCGACACATACAGGACGTACCTTATGTGGTACCCCATTCTTGCATAGAGGCACAGGATCAGCACAGCCGGCACGAAGAAGAAGAATATGCTACTCAGTTCCAGAAGTGGAGAAGGAGCCATCAGCGCGCAGAATGCTGATTCCAATGATTTGTTGCCGGAATCTGTAACGACAAAAATGATTTATTAAAAGTATACTTGCACGGATGAAGCAGTGGTTTAAGTGGCCACGATGAGAATGTCGACTTGTGAAATTTACAAATGTCTTTGTAAATTTCTGAATTCTCTACTGGTCTTGAGTCTTTATTATAGACTACCTTCCACCCGCAGTTTCACTCGGACAGATTTTAAATAATTTGTTATCTGTTACTCGGAGATAAATGGGCATTTTATTACTAAGATAATTTTACTAATGGTATAAATACTAATGGTATAATAGTTAACCCCTGCATACAAACAAATACTTCTTTATAATGCTGGAATATATTCAGAAAACGTTAATACGCTTTGAAGTGGGAGTGCATTCATATGGATAACGATCTACCGACTCGCCCTGCACACTGTTCTGCATTAAACGTTGTGTGCACAGCGGTACTACATTTCAAAGGCTATTTAACTGTGCAGCAGTTAAATAGCTACTATATACCTTAAATCAACATTGTTTTAATATTTTATACTTTCGATATATACAGCGTGTATCAGAAAAGTGTGGTCATATTTAAGGCCAGTGATGTATATCTAAAAAATAAGCTACATGACCCAAGCCAAGAACAAAAATATTTTCTGATAATTTTATATATATCTATTCACATAATTACTATAAAAATCACGCCTGGTCATTTTCGGATTCCCGTTGGTCACTCAGTGACCATTGACTGGAATGTGCTAAAAAGTCGATAAAAAAGAAAATTATACATCTTAGTAAAAATAATGTATCCGGATTTATTTGTCGCGGTTTTTTATTGTAGAGGGTCTATATTACGTGACGCTTGAATATGACCACACCTTTCTGTTACATGCTGTATAATGAAATGACACATGAAGTTAGGCATAGTGATACATTAACGCAAGCGAAGCCACGGGCAAAATCTAGTTAACAATATTAACACCGCACCGATAATAATCAAAGCAGCTTAAGTAATAAACCTAAGCTTATATTGGCCATATCGGAAAATGGCAGATTTAACGATTGCACTACGACATTTATAATAAGGTTCGTAAACAACAGGAACGTAGGTGGTCACTATGTACATATATACCTCTGTGTTAAAACTTGCGCCGGCGTATTTGCATTCGAATCGAATTTCTATTATCTGTTTGTAACTTTGGCTTGACGTTATAACACCCACTTATAAAGGTTTCTAGCAAAACCTACACATTATAGACAAATGAATACTAACTAATATTATAAATGTGAATTTGAGTTTGTTTGTTTGTTACGCAGATGTCTCGACATCGATCACCAAGGCTCCTTTTTTGATATTTGGTAGTTATGTGCATATTTAATAGTTAACTATCGCCGCTTTAACGGCGAAAGAAAACATCGTGAGAATAACCTGCACGTATAAGAGTTCTACATAAAGTTCTAAGAAGTCTGTCGACCCGCACTAGGCCAGCGTGGTTGACGATGGCCTTACACTACTTAAACCGAGAAAAGGCGCCCGTATCCAGCAGTAAGACAGTTTATATACAGGACTGATATCATTATTATCAACTTATATACTAACCTCATAATGAAAAGGATTACTTCAAATCCCCAACTACGAAAACTTTATGATATAATAGATAGAAACTCATAGAAAACCTCAACCCTCGTAGATGGGTTCAATGACCTCAGTACCAGCTTCCTGTTTCAAGTTCATTATAACTTTGTGTCTCTCAATCCCAGCTCAATTATATAAGAACTAGTGATCAAAGTTGTAAGGTTAATAACCCTCTCTCATAAGATAATTGAAAATGTACTACGATAACATCCGTGGGTGATAGTAATCGAAGCATGTTCTAAGATTTAATTGCTTGTTAAATTAGTTTATGTAGACAATATAATGCTGTCTGTATATATCTGAAGAAGTGAACAGAAATATATTAACATAAGTGAGAGTTTCTTTACGAGTATTTGCTACGCTTTCACGTCTTAACTACATGACCAATTATTATTAGATTTTACATATAAGTACAGAAAAGGCCATAGATTACGTTTTATCCACAAAAAAGTAGTGTTCCCGAGGGAAAGCAATTTATTAACAAAATCCAGATTAACGCGAGCGAACCCGCGGGAAAAATCTCGTATAATAAAAAAGGAAAATAAATTATTTATTTGTTTGTACTCTAATCGTATTAAAAATAGAAGCATTTAAAAGGCAAGTGGTATTTTTAAAATGATTACTTAATTATGAAAAGAATTTCAACAAAGCTATGACTCTCGTTTTTGTTAGGAATTTTCATCAGAAAAATGCCTCGGTTTACTTTTCTTTTGTCCTAGGTTGTTGATGAGAAAAATGTTTTCAATAGCTACGGAAATATTATATGAATATATTATAGTTAAATCTTCCGTCACCACTCTAAACAGGAGTTTAAAATATCACGTAAACAGTACCGCAAGCAGAAACTAAATAATAGTTGTTTAAGCTAATCTTTTTATTCTACTACGCTCGCGCGAATGTTATGCTGAAACCGATAATCATAATATATGTTCTATTGCGGTTACACTGAAAACAATAAGCCTGTGAATTGTGCTACTAGCAAATTAGTGATATTAATTGTTGTCAGTAATGAGAAAAAGTATAATAATATATTATGGCTCATAACGTACAATTTTGCAGTGAAACTACATATTTTCGGACCTACACAGCGACACAGCTGTTACATTCACTCACATAACAATATGTAAGTAGGTAAGCTATATAGGAATAAATTAGATATGTATGGTTAATTAGATTCTGCCCGCGGTTTCGCTCGTTTAAATGTAGGTTAAGTTAGATCAGTTTATCTGAATCAAAAATAGTATGTCCTTTTCTGTTCCCTTGATAACCTGTATACGAATTCTCATGGTCAACGGTCGACTAGTTAAGGCGCGAAAGCGTAACAAACAGTCTCACATGTGCATTTATTATATTAGTAAGGATTAGAATATGAGTCATTGAGTTCTTTCGAGTTTGTGATTATTGTGACTAACGTTTCGTAGGCGTCTATTGTTCGATTTCATGCCACTTACCAATGACTTACTAAAGTTTTTGACATTTTCTGTAAGGTTTAAGGTTTAAGGTTTTTTTTAAGGTTTTCCTGTTTTTTATTTTCTTTTGCATGCTTAAAGGAAACTTAGTGTGTTAGTCTGTATATTTAAGAGTTTGCTGCGATATACTGGTAAGATGGCTGTGTATAGAGCGACAGTTTATAAATACGAAAGTTCTTTATATATTCTCCAAAGATAAATTATTGTATGGTGGAAGATGCGCTTAAAAAGATTCTATAGTTACCCTCTCTCCTCCTTTTTATTTGAAAAGACAAGTCTTACCCAAGTAGCATTTTTTGAGCATAGGGGTTTTTACAAACATTTAAACAACGGACACAAAGAATACCCTGACTCGGACCATCCGTTATAAATTATATTTCTTTTGTCACGTGTGGGGTTTGAAGCAACAACACTCGCCGTAGTGACAGCGGCGAGATGACTACTTAAACCACTACACCATTCGTGCAGACACATCACTGCCTCACACATCGTTTGCACTGTTAGTTTCAAACTACTCATTTTTGTATTGTTACCCACTTCTATAGCTTTTGTTACAAAGTACAACACTAACTATTATTATAATATCACCCCTGTATTAAACTGTCCCACTGCTGGGCACGGGCCTCTTTTCAGTGTGAGAAGGGTGAGGCCATAGTCCACCATGCTGGCCTAGTGCGGGTTGGCTTCACATGTCTTCGAGAACAATATTGAGAATTCTCAGAGATGCAGTTTTCCTCACGATGTTTTCCTTCACCGTTAAAGCAAGCGATAATTAACTATTTTAATACGCATATAACTTCGAAAAGTCAGAGATAAGCCTTGAGTTCGAACTCGAGACCTCTGCGTGGCAGTCCAACGGTTTCCCGTTAGGCTATAGGCTACACAAACTATTATGTTACTAAAAATACAACTCTAGTTGACCACTGCGATTGCGCGAGGATGATGCTGCTACCATCCATGCCCAGCTACGCTAACAAGGTTCCCACCTTGCATGCTGACCGCACGTGCCATCTTACTAACCTCACCACGTGAATATTGTAATGTAAAAGTAATTACAATAATAAAAATATGGTTCTTCGAGTTCTTAATACCATCTTAGTTAACCCTAAGTAGATATACACGCAACTATAATAGCATAATTAGTAAGCGGTACGATCTGCTACCTTGTTATTTTGGACTAACGAACTAACTTTATGACTATAGATACAGTTGTATCTACATTCACAAAGTATCCCATAACTGTTCCGGAAATATATCATATTGCTTTAATATAATTAAAAACATATTAAAACAGCTTAAGTTGGCGAGAAGTACAAATATTAATGTCACGTCTGAGTCATTCATCTCTCTCAGGCTGTAACTTGCCAAAACAGAAACATAAAATAAGATCAAAGTAAAATCAGATGAGTAAACTTCTTGATAATATATCTCCGTAATCTGGAAACATTGTTGTAATAAACCGGTTAGTCACCTCGAACGGTCTAATGAGATATTATTTTTAATTACGCTCAGTGATTACTATATATATTTATATATTTATATATCTACCACTTCACGGTAACAAATATCTTACATAATATTCTTCTATTTTTATAAAAGTCAATTTCCGCACTGTGTCGCGAGGTACTACACACATTCAAACAACGGATACAAAGAACAACCATTTGTGGATCACACAATTTTTTGTCCCGTGTGGGATTCAAACCCACAACAGGCGCAGTGGCACCGGCGATGCTCAGTTGACAGAGGTTTGATGAAATTCGATGTTGTAAAAAAATATTTGAGATTTCTCAGTTAATATTTGTTACTTTTCTCAATTTAGAAACCAGGGGTTAGTAGATTCTTCTTGTATTGGCGTCTATAGCGCACATTTGTAGACTCCATTTCCTACAAAAAAAAACGAATAAGATTTTGTTTGGCCTCTGAATGGAACTTAGTACCTCACGATACCACTATTGGAGCAAAGCTTTCGCTATCGAAATAACCTTTATGGCATACATGAATAATATAAGGCGACATATTGCAAACATGAAAGAAGAGTGGAAATGAAATTCCATTGTATTTATTAAAAACATGGGATGGGTGTTAAAAGTATACCGATCATCTTGAAATTTCGCATACACATTGCCAGGGGTACAGAAAAGAAAGGAAGGAAGCCTTTCATCCGAAAAGATGCACTGTCTCCGAGGCATAAAAATTTATAGACAAAACTACATAAACGCAAGGGAAGCCGCGGGCAATAAAATTTTATATTAACAGTCGATAAGCCTTCTTTAAAAGCAATAAATAAATAGTAATATCAATACTGTACTACTATTACAACGTTGTGTGTTTTAATACCGTCAAAGATGCACGTGCTTACTTGTATTTTCAAAGGTACCTAATACACGCCGTTGCATTCCTAGACTTCAAGATCGTTTCGAGACGCCGGTCAAAGTACAGAATTGTAATGTATTTTACTGTTATGGTTGAGTAAAAAGTAAAGTGAGTATGTATACCTCGGCTGGTTAGTAACAAAATAGCGACAACAGTCACTGGGAGACATTTAATCTCCCCGTGACTGTTGAAAAACAACCGAAACGTCGGGTAAAGTCTAAATTTAAATAATCTGTAATAAGATATATTTAAAAAAACTGCGCTAAATCCATAAGCAGTAGTTTAATTTCAATTCGAATTATATTCGAATGCAAGAACGCATAGGCTGACCACGTGACCACGCAAAGACGGTGCCGCGTTGCTCACAATTTCATTCGAATAATCAAGCTACTTTATGCAATTCTACCGATAGTACTACACAACACTTATTTACTCATTGTCAATTGTAAGACTGTTTATATACTACTAAGTTATGTTTACCTAACAGCATATATATATAATAGCCGGCTGTCGGCTGACTATGTATAAATAAATAGAAAGTAATATTATTCTATGTGAGGTTCGTGTAACTGTGTGTGTTAGACACGCGCACTTGTGAATGTGCGTGTGTGTGTGTGTGTGTGTGTATGTGTGTCTGTTTGTGTGTGTGTGTGTATGTGTGTCTGTTTGTGTGTGTGTGTGTGTGTGTGTGTGTGTGTGTGTGTGTGTGGTTGTGTGTATTCGTGTTGACCATTTGGCAGTGTCGACCGAAAGATCTAAATAGAAGTCAATTCTACTCATGAATATGCAAGTTCACGTAGAACGTATAGTAATTTTATGAATATGTATAAACCGAACATTAAATCATCTTTGAAACAGTTTAGTTTAGTTTGGAGTTAAGTTAGTTAGTTTGTAGTTCTTCCTCATCTCGCACTACTGTCACGACAAAACATGGCCTCCATTTGCAATATAACTTAAATAATGTCCTCATCCAGACCGAATTTCGGTCAAGGCAATTCTAACGGAGACTGGCCATCAGCGCAGGAGATATTACAGCGCACAAGTATGCGTGCAAACACAAGTGCACTCTCTATTGCCTCACTCTCATTGGATGGCATCGACACAGCCCGAGAGAGATGAGATGCATGACTAGGCTTAACGTGCCGTCTAGTGTGGTCTACCACCACCATAGTGTGGTCACCAACTTCCTAACTCCGAGCTGCTATTAAGTATTTATTCGCAGGAAAACCAAACTTTTTGTTGGTCTGACCCGGGATTCCAATCCAGACCTCACACAGCAATCGCATTCACTACAGTCACCAAGACAGTCAATGAACAATCAATGAATGCGTCAAGTAACAACAGCTGAAATAACAATTTTCTTTTTCACGTTAAAAGGCGTGGACAGCATCTAAACCTAGACATATCAATCGTCCACTGGAGTGTGATCAATAAAATAGAAATAACGTATGAGATCATACACGCACTATTATGTCCAATAAGTAACAAGCGCTTATCGGTTTTCAATAATAGATGCTTTCTGCCTTGTAGATATAATTTACGTATTTTGGAATCTATTCTGGTACAAATAACATTGCTTACATTTTAACTAACAGCAAACATAATGCTTCTTTAATGGACACAAATTGTATGATTTTCTTTATCATTATATAGAAAACCGTTAGTAACATTATACATTCAAAAGCGTATTCGTCAATTTGGGTCAACTCATTGACACTCGTTTTATGGGAAAAATGCACGTTCCTATGATATAGTTATTTTCGGTTAGAAACACAACCAACACCTACAACCTAAGCCTCCGTGACTTAACTTAGTACCGTAGTTTTCAGTAAAAGTTAGTATGATATAAATGCACCAGTACATTGCCAGTTATATTAAAGGTCTTTTGACTACTTTCTGAGCTCTTGAAAGTTGCCATATTACATTTACATTATACATCTAAAACCATAGTTAGGCTAATCGTTATAGGGAGCGAGCTGATTGCCGTTTCCTAAACACAGTTTTAGACGCCGCGCTGCTATGAGAATTCCATGATAGGAAAACACAAAAAGCACTATGCCCAATCGAACCTGAGACCTCATGCCCTGCAGTCGCATACACTACCAGTGCGTATCCGAGGCAGTCAAATACATATAATATCCACTGTATACTATTCCCTAGTGGCACATTCTGCATTTCAGCTTTCATTTTTAAATGCACAGAGCGATCTCGGCACTTATTCGTTACCGCGACCTCCTCGAATAACACGTGTAGAATAGAATATACGCGTGGCAAACGTTTTTAAATTGACTAGCCTTTGTTTGTGACTTCTTGCGCAAGGGCTACAGGTGGCCAGTGACGTCATATAAATACGTTTCACTGAGGATTATAGGTATCACTGGTTCCTGTACTGTACGTAAGCTTATATTTGAAGTATAACCTCCTAGCTACTATACTTTTTACAGCAACATCAAAAACCGCTTAGTAGTTTTTGCGTGATGCCGAAACAAACCAAGCGGAGGTGGACTGACGTATAAGACATTGGACATCCGATCATTCATTAGTGACGTTAAGCAACGCCCGATACAAACATATCAGTTAAACTAGAAGGTAATAACTAATAATTGAAAATAAACTCATACAGTTTCTAAAATTACACTTTAGTTTTCAAGTATAATATCAGGTCTATATTAAAGTGTCGCATTGCTGGGCATCGGCCTCTTCTCAGTGCGAGAAGGGTAAGACTACAGTAAGTGTTCAAAGGGGAAAGAAATATCTCCAATGTAGGTTCAGAGAGTCTTGGCAATTTTATAATAGATATACATATATTAAACTACTTTATACAGATTTTACTGCGTTTAAATGCTAAAACCACTACTTGTGATGATGGCTTTTGAAACCTCTATAAATGCCAAACCAGTACTTTCAAAATTGTGACTATTATTTAAATTATGATCCGCTTGTAGCAAATATTGAGCAAAATGTCATTCATTTCATTCATTGCCAAAAGATCCTGAAGATGCCTCGCGCTGAGGCAAAACACGTATCGATGCATATTTTGTGATCAAAGTGAAATACTGCAAGTTGGAGTATCCCGGGTCCCGCGTCGTGGCTGTCCCTATCCAGAGGAGTTCGGTATTAGTCAACCATTTTTTATATTGCAATATTTGGGCAAATCGAGAATGCGTGTCGTGGCGGATTTCTCTCTTCGCAATAGTTTTATTGCAAAACACGGATACAAAGGACACCGGAAACCAGAAATAGGCTCAATATAACTTCATGTTACTCCAATGCCTTATTATTCAAAATTCTTTAGATATTTTTTGATGCCATGTCCTCTAATATTTTGTAGATTTACAATGGGATAGTATTTTATGAAATTAATAAAACTTCAACGTACTTTCATTTACTGGTTTCGGTTGACTTTGGATAATATACAGTGTTGCTATGTATGAAATAACAATTAGGCAAATCGATATTCCTTTCAATTTTTTTTTTATATTCATTGCTTCAGCGTATTTTTAGTTTATATACACAGATCAATAAATGCAGGAAAATATAGATTTAGTTGTAACTTACACTTTATTTCAACCCATTTCAATTATTTTTCCTTAGATTGGAATCGATATTAACTGAAACTTATTTTATTTAATGGCTACTCAAAAATGATTTTGACAGTATCAGTTATTGTCAAACCACTCGACATTCGCTTGCTTACGCGCCGCTTGCTGCTTTCGCATTGTGAATACTTCTCGTACTGTGTGTTTTTATTGTGTACTGTGATTTCTTGACGATTTTGGTGATATTTTATGGATACTGGCGTATATTGCTTTCACGAACGACCCACGCATTCTCACTACGGATATTAGTTTCTTGTTTATTCGACTGACAACGGCTTGTTTTAACGGATTTCGATCATAATGCATACGCAACAAAATCATATGATGACATATGAGTGCAAAAACATATTTTTCCTTTATTTTAGTTGACAGCTCTCTTGTTGGTAGGGAAGTGATCGAGCAATATTATTGTAATTGTCTGGTAAGAACACTGTAGGTTGTTGTTGTCACGTAATGAAATAATAACAAATATAACGTAATAATGAAATAAAGATGGTGCCTTAGCTGGACAAGGTTTCAACAAAACTTGATACCGCCTGCTCAGTTATTAGATGATATTTTAATTATCTATGATGATGATAATGATTAGTGATTAATGAAGTGTAGAAAGCAACGAGTATTTTATTTATGCTCCCATATTATCATATGAGTCGATAATGATGATCATGATAAACTATATAAGTGTTTAGTTTTGATAATATAATATATGTTTATTTTCCAATACATAATACACCTCAAATAACTCTTAATTACGTGGTGATCTTAAGATCTTTGAGACTCTTATGTGTATATGTATTTCATTTTTCTATGTCGGTAAATATCTCGTTACTCCCAGCAGCTAGATGAATATTTTCGTTTTGAAATGTTAATAATATATATATAAAATAAAGCAAAAATCATCTTAGTAACATCAGGCCCAGAGATATATGAAAACTTGCCGTGTCCTTTCAATCTCTGACCTTGGATCATTAATAGTTCAGTTAACAAAGCGACGACATGGTTTGTAAAGGTCGCAGGTTCAAATCCTGCTTCATGGATTGTATTTTGTTATAATTAAATTGGTAATTTCATTATTATTATATATTACAGTAAAGATAGATAAATGATACGGCATATTACATTTATATCCGTACTAATACTACAAAGAGCAAAGATTTGATTTATTGTTTGTTTCAAGGATTTAACTCAAAAACTACACAACCGATTTTAAAAATTATTTTCCATAAAAAGCTATTTTATCACCTAGTACCAGGCCATATTTTTTTAAAGTGCTGTTTTTAGCTTATCTTAGCCTACTTTTACGCGAGTGAAGCCGTGGACAACAGCTAGGAGTAAAACCATTATCTCAAACATCGGCGGTGTTTGTCAATCGATGTAACTAATACGTCTCCTCCAATCATTGGTTCTAACAACCGACGAGCTTCACAATGGTATACAGCCAAATATAATCTATATTAACTAATGGTATACATACCATGTGTTTTTGTTTGTGCCACTCTTCGATAAGGAATAATACAGTAATCTTATTTTTGTTTATGATAATGACGAGCTATGGCGAGTGATACAGGCTTTATAAAATGATGATGATAAAAACAAAGAAAAATAACACATTAATCTCGTTTTTGGCTCTATTTAAAGACGTTGTATGACGAGTGACAGTGAGGCTTTTTGGTAATTATTGACAGACCATCAATGTTATTTTGTTATGCTTTTAATTTTCAGAGTTTCGTAGCAAAACGGTTTTTCCGGAACCAATACTGTGCAAATTCAGCTACTAACTCAGTTTATTTTTTGAACAGTTAGTAATAATTCTTGCCCAATTAAATTGCAAAAGGGAAAAATACACAATATATTAACGTTTTTATTGCAAAAGAGCCAAAAGGTAAAACACTTAAGACAACTGCACAATGAATGATTTCTATATCGCGTGGTACTTCACATATAAAAAAAACATACTCAAAGATCACCCACACTCGAAACAATTAAGTATTTGTGGATCGCACAAGTTTTCTTCCGTGTGGTATCGAACCCACAACACTCGATCCATTGGAAGTGGCAAGCCGATAACTTAAGCCGATAGCGTAGTGCCATGATATAATAGCGTCTACCAGTGGCTTCACCGACGTAAATCACGTGAAAACACATATCAATAAAAAATAAAACATATTATTTTTCCTTGATCGATTTAAGTGAAAAGTTTCATCCAAATTAATTCAATATTTTACGTATGATTGGGAGACACATATAAAAACATATAAATATACATTATAAATGTGAAGTAATGTGAGTATATTTGTTTGTGACGCTTTCACGCCTTAACTACAAGACCGATCATCATGGAATTGTCGTTGATCAATTGTCGTGACGTTGTCAGGGGAACAGAAAAAGACGTAGGCACCTTATATCCAGGCAAAGTACTGTTCCTAACCTAACCTAACCTACATTTAAGCGAGCGAAGCCGCGAGTACAATCTAGTTCATAATATTAGTAGGAAGTACGAAGACGAAAAATAGCAGCATTCAAGAAACCCTACTCAGAGCAAAAACATAACGATTTGTCACGCAACGCAAACCTATCGGTTTAACCCTTAGGTCACAAGGTTAGTAACCTAACCTAACTGCCAGGTCCCTCGATAAATCGTATATCCTGATATATGAGGCGACGATATACGTCATACGAATACATTTATAGTACATTCATACATACATAGATTCACGCCTGTTTCCCTTTTGTTTAGAACGTCTCCCATCTGATCGAGAAACGTTTGCCTTGCGACTATTCCATTCACAGAAGCCTTATAAAATTTATTAGTCAGTCTTTTCTCGTCCAATCTTACTACATGTCCAAACCAGCTCAACATACCCTTTTCTATTCTTGTCACTATATCCACTTCACATTTATGGTTTCTCGCCTATATCTCCTAAGTGGTAGTATATCGTAGATGTGAAAGACCCACATTTCACCAGCTTTGTTTTTAGGTCTCACGCAATAGCGACGACATCGATACTAGTCAAATTATTTGAGGAGTGGCGAATGGAAATGCGTGTTTCTCTTGTTTATATTACTGTCTGCATATATTATAGTTTGTTATCTTACTCAATGTTACTTATTTTTTTGGTGTATTAAGTACATAGTCGTGTTACTGTCAACAAAATTTTATGAACAATTGTAGATTGTGAAATCATAGTATTTTTATTTTAAACTATTAACTAGCTGTAAGTTTTATAAACTTGAAAATAAAACCTATTGCCGTAGGTCTACACCATACTGCTACTGGGAATTACTGGATAGTAACTTTGTCTTCCCCTTGCCGGGAATCAAACTCGAGGTCTTATGCACAGCATTCACTGCGACGGGACCACTGAGGCTAATAAAAATAAATGTACGACATTTTAGATAGTCACAACATAGGTAATTGAAAACGTAACACCGATATTACTATAGGTACAACAGCAGTTTGTTTATATTAACTAATTAATCAAAGGCTTTATAAAACAAAAACAAAATAAAACCTTTAAAGAAAAACTCGTTCACATGATCCCTTAGCTAAATATATTCGTGTCTTTACTTATATTATATAGAGGAAAGATTTGAATTCTTGTTTGTAAGGATCTTACTCAAAAACTATAGAACCGATTTTAAAAATTCTTTCACTTTTAGTAAGCGATATTTTTACTAAGTAATATAGGATATATTTTATGTTAAAAAAGTCCTGTTATAACAACATTTTTTTTTACATGGGTTAATGCATTGACGCATACCTCTCCGCGAGGCAAAGGAGAGGTTATGTCGGACTCACCGGGGCAATGTAGTGGCTATGTGGGTAGCCGCAGAGAGCGGCATGTTTGTTGCTCGGCAAGCACGTGGCGTGAGAGCGTCGGCATCATGCGCAGCTAGTGCGAACCGGTTGGTCGCGCGAGGCACGGAGTTGCCTTTAGCGAAGTGGCAGTGTGGATTCACTGCCACGACGCATCTTGGGTGCTTGTCTGCTCAGCAAGTAAAAGTCATAGCTAGGTGACTTGGGCAATACCCGGATTGTAGGCCATAAAGGGTAGACGTATGGATGAACGTCGGGAAGTGAGCGTGCCTTACAGCTCCGGCACCATACTGGTAATATGGGAGGCGGCTTCTCCGTCCGCCTCAGCGAGGATATCGTTAGCAGCTCTCTGAGATCGCGAGTGGTGAGCGGCTTTATTGCTTCGGCACCTATCTGGTCAATAGGTAGTCACACTTGGACACGAGGTAGGTCGCTTACGAGAATTGGGTCTTAGGATTTGGGAAAAGATCTGTCTATAACTGGTCTCTGAAGGAGCTCTCGGGCACTGGAAGGTACAGCGGCTCTCACTCATATACCTAACAGGTGGGAAAGTGAGAACGCTATATCATAAATTGGAGTAGTCTGTAGAGGGAAGGGTCTGTCCCCTTGTGTCCCTATCTACTGGACCCTAGTAGATCGGGTTTCGGGGGGTGAACTACGGGTGTCCCCCTTTGGACCAGGGTACTGCGGGGTCAGAAAGCCCACTGCGCCTCGAAAGGCGTGTTCTATCGACCGCGCTGATTAGAGTGCGCGGTGCCTGACATTGGTGTTGGACTCGCAGGGGTATGTGGTTAGCCACTGAGGACGACAGGTTCGTTACTCGGCAAGCACGTGGCGTTGGAGTGTCGAACTCAGGCGCGGCTAGTGCGAACCATTCGGTTGCGTGAGGCACGGAGTTGACTTTAGCGAAGTGGCAGTGTGGTTTCACTGCCGCAACGCATCTCGGGCGCTTGCCTGCTCAACAAGTAAGAGTCATAGCTAGAGTGACTCGGGCCTCACCCGACTTGTAGGCCTATTTTGGTAGGCGTATGGATGTACGTCGGGAAGTGAGCGTGCCTTATACAGCTCTGGTACCATACTAGAGATATGGGAGGCGGCTTCTCCGTCGGCTTCAGCGAGATTTTCGTTAGCAACTCCCAGAGTTGCGAGTGGTGAGCGGCTTTATTGCTCCGGTACCTAGCTGGAGAATAGGTAACGTCTAAACTTGATGGTTGGTGTAGGGGAGCGCTATATCATAAACTGGACTAGTCGTAGAGAGAGGGGATGTCCCCTTGCGGGGGACGAAGACAAAACGACACAGAGGCGCGCATGGGAACACGCACGCCGCCTCTCGGACCTGGTGCTGACCGGGTGGCGAGCAGGCCCACGAAGCCCACCACCCCCAGGTAAAACCTCAGAGTGACTATAGCGCCCTCCGGCGCTCAGTTCTGCGGTTGCGGAGAGGGTTTAAGCACTCCGCTCCACCGCCTCCTTGGTGGAAATCACTACCTCACAGAAGGAGGCGTCAGCGTTCCTCGACCACTCGCTCCGGACCATAGACTGAACCGCGGCCGGGAGCGAGAGGGCAACCAATCCGACTGTCGTGATCAAGTTACGGCGTTGCGATGCCCAGGTGGGGCAATTCGCCAAAGTGTACAGCGCCGTGTCCACAACAACATCGCGGCAGTCGCCGCAGTGATGACAAGCGCGCGTCTCCTGCCGGCCCTTGCGACACAAGAACTGGCCAGAACAACCGTGGTCAGTCATTATCTGTGTCAGTGGAAGGTGAGGGCGCCATGCTGCCTCTCCAGCCACTCCTCTAACACGGGACTTACCGCCACGATCGTGGCGTGCCCGCTTACCTAAAAAAAAAAAACCTGGGGTGTTCCCTCTCTCACCCAATGGGGGGGCCAGTTGGGAGTCTAAAAAGATTCATCCATAGCAGGCCCGTGTGGGTGCCGGCCGGGTCAATGGGACCCGACCTCCTCTCGTCCCCGGGGGAGAGCATTTCAGTGCTCTCCCCTTTCGACGTTAGAAGGCGCGCGGGAACACCGCGCGCGCCCTCTATGGGTTCTTACTCACGGGTGGCAGGGTCCCCTGAGGCCTTGCCACCCAGAACCCTTAGGTGGGGGGCAGGAGAGCGACATAAGCGCGTCTCCTGCGCCCCCTCCTCCGGCGGCGGATGTCCGGGGCGTAAGGATCTTCCTCACGCCCCCGCTCCGCCGCCTCTTTCTGCGAGATGACAGCCTCGCAGAAGGACCTCATTGCGCCCCAGCACCTGTCGTCACCAACCATTATGGATACGACGGTCGGCAACGAGAGGTCGGGGCCAATCACGGCGACCAGGGCACAGCGCTCCTCGGCCCACGCCGGACACTCCTCCAGCGTGTGCTGCGCCGTGTCCCGGTCGCACTCTAATTTTAACATTACAAGAAACGAAGAGAATGTATACATACACGCCTTTATCCCTGCAATAAATATCTTACAATTATTAACTTTAAATTTTAAACTTATTTACATAACCTTTATCGTAAATCATACTTGTATTTAACTGTCAAGATGAATAACACGAACACAATTTATTTTATTAAAAATATCTTTTGTTTATATCTTTAGAGGTCTGGACATATAAAATTAAGCACTGAAAACGATGCAATTAATATAAACTTAACAACCAGTCGGCAACCGGGCTATAAAAAAAATCATTGAGTCCCGGGTCAGGTGGGGGTCCGAGTGTTGACCAAGATGATAATATATTATAGTGTGCTCTCCAGACCCAATTTCGGTCACGGCGCTCGGTTTTAAAAAGGCTAGCAGACGCAAGAAATGTCAGGATAGATAGTGGTATGAGAACGCAGTGCTATCTCTATTCTCCCACACTCATAGTCCAATAGTACGGCATCGAACACGATGGGAATGCCATTAAGTGCAAGACCAACTGCTTCATGTGTTTCAAGGCACGGGTGTGTGGAATACCAATAACTTCGTAACTGCGGGCTCAAGTTCTTGGCAGAAAATAACTTTTTATTTGCCTGATCCGGCATTCTTAAACAGAGGTCCGACGCGTTTGAAGAGAGATCAGGCACATGACTAACAGCTTTACGTGATTTCCGAGGAAAACGAGTTGTAACAAAGACTATTTATTAACATCGCGCTATTGAGTGTTTCTTATTAAAAAATACCCAGTCCACCTTTTAACTGGCCCAAATCCGGGACTTAGAGCACCTCATTGTCGCACAGTCATATACATTCGTACTTAACCAGTTAATTAATACATACTTAATTAAGACACCAATATTGAATATGATTGAAAGACCCAGCATGACTGCGTCGAAAGTGCTTATGTTTTTATTTGGGAGTAGGGAAGACTAGGGATAATTCTTATATCGTGAGGGACTTCACAAGCATTCCGACAACGGACATAAAGTACACACAGACTCATCACAACCATTTGTGAATCACAAAAATTGTTGCCCCATGTGGGAGTCGAACCCACAACACTCAGCGCAGTGGCAGTGGTGAGGCAGTCACTAATACCACTGCGTCATCTGTCCAGTCAGTATGTTTATTACAGAAGTCCTGAATTGGAAAGGAGAATGTAAGGACGTTGTCAGTACATGGCAGCAAGCATCCTCTTTTACGTGGAAACTAACCATATGAACCGTGTTTATGTATTTCATCACCTAGAGAGGTGATTAAAATCCATACATAGTTATAGAAAGGATAGGCAGAAGTGTATTACACCCACATATTGTCAGCTTTCACTGTAGGTCTCACGCTATCGGAAGCCTTTTGCCGTCTACAGGACAGTGGAGTGGAGGAGCAGTGGAGTCTTGACTCCACGTACTGAAAACTCTTGGTCCATAATACCCAAATACGCTTTGCCAGACCCGGGAATTGAACGAGAGATTATGTACAGCAGCTGCATTCAAAATCGGACATCACTGAGGCTAATGTAATATGAGTTTTACTTTTCTCGACCTGGCCTTTTAATAAACATACAAGAGTGATAATATAATAAAGAACACGAATATCTAAAAAAGGTCAATAAAAATAAAATATCCTAGTAATATGACTCTTTAGAACAACAATCTTTAAAGAAAAAGAGTCAAGTGAGGCTCGTATTTCTCGCAAAACCGTAATGTCACTAGGTCAGGACCGCGGTAGAAACAACTCAGATTGCACAACCAAAGCTTGTCGAGGTAAATAAACACGGTGTAATAGACTTTTAAACGTTTTGGAGCCTTTGTTTACGCTTCGGGCACTTTTACTAACATTTTTATTCTCGCTTTGTTTATTCTAAAAACGTATCGCTCCAATAGAGTAGTAGACAGTGAGAAAACATTGTCAGATTTTAATATGTATAATAATAATAATAATAATAAATTTATTAACATAAAATGATTTATAAATTTTTAATGAAGTCCTGATTCCTGTGCTAGGTACGAAACCTGTGTTACAGGAAGTCAGTGTCTTCTCCTATATAATTTACACAAAATATTTTATGATTACAAAAGCAATTCATGTGTTAAAAGTAAACGAAAGATTGAGTTGTGTGTGTCAGTGTGGGTGTGTTTGTGTATGTTTGTGTGTGTGTGCTATAAGCTATTATTCTGTTATTAGTAATAACTTCTGAGTTTGGTCATAGTCTTGTTCTGATAACCAGTGTTTGATAATGTCAGATTTTAATATATATGTATGTATATCTTAATTTAGGGATAAAACATGTAAAAATAAATAACTAAATAAAAACTTGAATGTCACCTCTATTAAAAAATAAATTAAAGGAGACCGGCAAGTTTTCATATATCTCTGGGTCTGATGTTACTAAGATGATTTTTTGCTTTATTTTATAGATATATTATTAACATATCAAAACAAAAATTTTCATCTAGCTGCTCAATGGGAGTAACGACATATTTACTGTCAAAGAAGAATGAAAGTCTTTAAGATCTTAAGATCACCAAGTAATTAAGAGTTATTTGAGGTGTGTTATGTACTGGAACATAAAAATATATTATATTATCAAAACTAAACACTTATATAGTTTACCATGATCATCATTATCGACTCATATGATAGTGGGAGCATAAATAAAATACTCGTTGCTTTCTACACTTTATTAATCACTAATCAGTATCATCATCATAGATAATTAAAATATCATCTAAAAACGGCAGGCGGTATCAAGTTTTGTTGAAACCTTGTCCAGCTAAGGCACCATATTATGACCATTACGTACAACAACAACCTACAGTTCTTTTCCTACCAGACGATTACAATAATATTGCTCGATCGCTTCCCTACCAACAAGAGAGCTGTCAACTAAAATATAAGAAAAATATGTTTTTGCACTCTATGTCATCATATGATTTTGTTGCGTATGCATTGTGATCGAAATCCGTTCAAACAAACCGTTGTCAGTCGATTAAGTAAGAAACCAATATCCGTTGTGAGAATGCGTGGGTCGTTCGTGAAAGCAATATACGCCAGAGTCCATAAAATATCGCCAAAATCGTCAAGAAAGCACAGTACACAATAAAAATACACAGTACGAGAAGTATTCACAATGCAAGTGCAGCAAGCGGCGCGCAAGCAAGTGAATGTCGAGTAGTTTGACAAGCAATTAAATTAAATAAGTCTCAGTTAGTATCGATTCCAATCTAAGGAAAAATAATTGAAATGGGTTGAAATAAGTGTAAGTTACAACTAAATCTATATTTGTATGCATTAATTGATCTGTGTATGTAATACTAGTGTTGGCGTAAGCCAAAAATCAAACTCCAGTCGTGTATTATATCAGAGTATATTTTATTAATTCACCTTCTACACACCTTCTACACACACTTCAACAGTCAGATAATGAATGCCCGCGCGCTGGCTCGACAGTTATTAAACATGGCGGCAACGTCAACACCGTCGATCCGGAAGTGAAATCATTTTATATAAATTTAAATAGAATATTATCGTAATAAATTGGTGTAATGTTAGATGTTTACAATATTTAAATAAAGTTAATTACCTATTAATATAAATGATTATAAATAAATACTTACAAATACATCAAAATGTCAAATCAGCAACATTCACATAATTATACAATAATAAAGTAATTCTACCTAATACTTCATCTTATTCTTACACATTATCTGAAAAAAGATTATAATTGACCTGATATTATACATAACCTGATTAATTAATCAATTCAGTTTATAATTGACCTTACACTAGCAATATCCTGAAACATTGAAACTCAAAAAAAAAAGTGAAAGTAATATCGATTTGCCTAATTGTTATTTCATACATAGCAACACTGTATATTATCCAAAGTCAACCGAAACCAGTAAATGAAAGTACGCTGAAGTTTTATTAATTTAATAAAATACTATCCCATTGTAAATCTACAAAATATTAGAGGACATGGCATGAAAAATATCTAAAGAAATTTGAATAATAAGGCATTGGAGTAACATGAAGTTATGTAAAGCTGGTGTCTTTTGTAATATTTATCCACTACCTTAATACTAATATGAAAAGAAAGTTAGTAACTGGCTTATGACTTAATCCTATGATGATACTGAAAGCTTATTAAAATTACAGTATATTATTTATTTAATTCTATTGGAATGCTTACAGACTAATATTCTAGAGTATAGTTACAATGTGTAATGAATGTTGCTATTAACAAGCTTCCACAAATACATATTTTGTGACCCAATTCTTTCTATATGTTGTGTACATCCACAACACACACACGCACAAACGCGCACACGTGCACACGCGTACACGCGCACACGATTTAAAATTTGTATACTTTTTATCTGTTCAAATGAATGTATCTTTTTAATTTAATGCCAATAAACGTTATTATAATTTTCAATAAATAATTATCTTATATTATAAAATATATAAAGACATCCACTGCTAGATACAAGCCTTCCCCAAGGTTTTCCACATAGACCGTTCTTAGGCTACCCGCATCTCACCGCTCCCGCGACCCTTACCAGATCGTCGGTCCACCTCGTGCCCCCCTGCTACGTTATGATAATAAATAGGCATTTATGTGATGGATATTATAGCCATTGGTTTGACAATCAGAGCGCGTGATGTTATAGTGTAACAACTTTTCAGTCTGTGCCAACAATTTATGTTGTTATATAAAAGTATTTCCATTGGTATCCATCGTGTTCATATGACCACAACAATTAGCTATAATGGAATCAGGTTTTATAAAAATAAATAGTTGTTATCCCAAAATCGATGTTGTTATGCTGGGTGCAAGATCACCAATTTTATTTGACGCATAGATTTACGAAGATATATCTATCAAATAAGGATTTCTGTACAAGCATTAACACGTTAAAGTAATCAGTTATTGGCTTGTAAAATATATAAACTAGGCGCATAAACTTCATAGCATTACTCACTAGGCGAGCGAACGAGCAAGCAGTCCACCTGACAGGTAGTGGTGAAGGTTCTGGACATGATTGTGTTTTCTTTACAGGAATAACTTTAAGGAAACACAACCAAGCCGTTGATTACCGTATATAAGTGTGTGATCCACAAATAGTTGTCTCAAGTCTGGGTGTTATTTGTATCCGTTGTCTGAATGTTTGTAAGACATCATGCGACACAGGATTTGTATAAGAATACTAGCTCATGGGCTGCTTTGAAAGCAATTTGAAACCTTAAAGGCATAAATTATGTGAACGAAAGTTAGAAGTTCACTTGGAAAGGGGTAAAAAACCAAGGCTTAAGAATCCAAATGATGCGGACAGGGCAGGACAGGAAGTGGAGGACAGAACGGAATGCAACAGTATGTGTACTATTTTAAGTGGATATTCTGTAAAAGCGTAGTACTCCCCCACCAAGCCCATTCATGCTAAAGCTTTACTCGATCTAAACATGGTCTCACGTCAATATTTTTTTATTTACAGGTGGCAGTGGCGAATCGACTACTTAAACCACTACTTCATCCGTGCAGTCAAATCACCGAAGGGTAGACAGACTGTATAACACTCACATGTCACCAACTATGTTTAGGCATCCGTAATAGAGAAGTTTACTGCGATGTCAGATCTGTCAGTCTCCGTGGAGCTACTGTAAACCCAATAACAGTTTGCTAAATCCAGAAATCGAATCTCAAACCTTATGAACAGCAGTCGGTAGTAGTTTACATAATCATAACAGAGGTTTCAAAAGCAACTCTCGTGCACAAAGATACAAATATAATTTGTTGAATAACACAAAAACGTGAACAAAAAAATGAAAATGCTATAAATATACATTCCCGTTACCCGAGTGTACTGTTAATGATTCTGGTCACTCGTGCCCGTACCCATTGCAAATCCATTGTGTTAATATCCTTGTTTAGAGGGAAATAGTTTTGTCACCGGCCCTGAACTAGTTTCCCTTTGCGTATTAAACCTGTCTACATGGGCAAGGGAAACATGTCGAGAGTATTTGTCAAAATACTTTATCGCTATTGTATAGTAGTGGCCATTTTCTCGCATTTCCAGGTGTATTGACAATTATTTTGTCATTCAAGCTTTATAAATCATAATTTATTTAACTATGTTTACAGGGTGACATGCAACATGGAGCACGTAATTTAATAAATTTAAAATGCCGTATTTTGGTTGCTTACATATGTTTAATACATATATGTCCTATTTCAATCATACGAGAAAGTCTTCACACTAAAAAGAGTGACCTTACACATTAAATACACAACGACAGTATTGAGCAAGATAATACAATTTATAATAACTCAGTTGTGTCTCAAATAGGATAGCCGACACCATAACGCATAGAAAAGTGATCATTTTTAAATATAGTAAAGATCGCATCTTGATTTAAAGCTTTGGTTGCATGAAAAAAATTGCTTTTTAACACTAATCTATACTTATATACTAATATTATAAAGATGATTATTAGATAGTTGTTTGTTTGTTAGTTTGTTTGTAAGGATTTAACCCAAAACCTATTCCACCGATCAAAAAAATTGTTTCTCAATTGGAAAGCCATATTATCACCGAGTAACATAGGCCTATTAATTAAAAAACAGCACTGTCACTAATCTAACCTACATTTACGCGAGCGAAGCTGTGAGAAAAAGCTAGTTGTTTGATAAAAAACAAAACTTCTATAGAAAGTAATTACTACTTAAAAATAACATAACCACCAAGAAATAGCAAGACGGTGCTCGTAATCCTCGTTGTTTATTAAAAAATCCACGAAGGCTTTCTAACCTAACCTATACGAAACGATATGATCCGGTCCAGGTAACCCGTAAACCATAATAACGTGTATTCTATGCCTAGCTCTGTTCTTATGGTGCCATCATAACTAATATTATAAATGCGAATGTGACGTTGTTTGTTTGTTACGCTTTCACGCCTTAACTACTCGCCCGATGATCATGCAATTTCGCATACAGAAGTCAGAAATGACATACCTTTCATCAGGAAAAATATACTGTTCCCAAGGCATATAAATTTATTGACAATAACTACATTAATTCAAGCGAAGCTGCGAGCAAAATCTAGTCAATAATACTTTAAACGCTCAAACGTTTTTATATTAAATTATTTTCAGTGAAATGAACAGAACATTATACCCATAAATGTTATACGGAATAAGTTTCTGAGTATATGGAACATCCATATACTCAGAAACTTATTCCTTGTGTAATGAAATTATATCAACATTGTGTAATTTTTAAATTATACCTTTATTACTCCTGTGAACGTTATTGAGATGAAAATATACCAAATGATTTTTGTATGAAATGAGACGCACCGCTTTCGAAGATATTACAAGTCTCTATGCTATGTTATGTAGATTAACACATGTAGTCTATGTATAAAAAAATACAAAATATCGTTCATTGTCAAATAATAGTTTAACAATAATGTTACTCAATTGTCCCACTAGGGCAAGTGTGTGCCCGTTACAATTACAATTTAGATATTATGATTCTTTTGCACGGATATCTTCAAAGTAATTAAAATACAGTACCTAAATTATTTTGATAAGCCAAACTAACCTACAAAATATAAACAAAATGTACTGTAAATAGATTTATTTACACTGCCACCGTCTACACTGCCTAGAGGACCCTTCCTTCTCTGTCCTTTGGGTACACGTAGATCATGGCTCTTTCAGCCAAATCTACATGTGCTTCTACCGATCCCATTTAGGAGACGTTGAGACAACTCGACTCTTTGATTACCTTAGTCAGGCGGCAGACGACGCGCAGGAGCAGTTTCCGAACGCTGAGTTGGTGTTCTTGGGAGATTTCAATGCCCACCATGAGACCTGGTTGGGTTCTTCCAAAACAGACCATGCGGGACGAATTGCCCATGCGTTCGCTCTCACGCATGACCTGTCTCAATTGGTACTCCAGCCCACCCGGATACCGGACATTGCAGGTCAAGCGCCCTCTCTGCTCGATCTGCTGCTGACGAGTAACCCGAACCAGTACAGTGTGTCGATTAGTGCTCCTCTGGGCACCTCAGACCACTGTCTGGTTTGTGCCACAGCTGTTGTTGTTATGCCCCCACGACCCAAAGAGGCAAGACGACGACTGTGGCACTAATCGTCAGCAGACTGGGATGGAATGCGGGAGTACTTCGCATCCATCCCTTGGGCTTAACGCTGCTTTGAGAACAGGGATCCATCAGAGAGTGCTACTGCTGTCGCTGGTGAAATCATCCTGGGTATGGAATATTATATTCCATACAGTGATGTCATGAGCGGCGCGCCCAGCTTTTTTATGGTCATTTTTTGGATTTTACTATTACTATATTATTACATTTCTAACTTTACTCCATATTATATGCAGTGGTCACTTTTACAATTAACTAACGCTAATTGTGTATGTATTTAAATTATTTTATTGTTGTTATAACCACTGGTGAATCTTAAAAGTAAATACATACTTCGCATTTCGTCGTCATTTTATACATGTGTCTAGAATGTTAGATCAACAGGCAATCGTGTGACCTAAATTGTCTATTAGCCTAGATGCTTTTACTAGTTGCGCCGTGTCAAGGATACTACTACGATAGAAAATAATAACTTCAGATTCGGAAACGTAAATAGCACTGTCACGTAGAAGTTTCAAACACGTTCCCACGGCACGTACCTTTGACTTTTCAAAGTGAAGTGCGTGTTTAATTATTGCTCGGTTTAATCTGTCAAGTCTTAGAATACCAGACATAATAAAAAGTCCAACACGTAACACGTCCCAAAATCAACAAATAGCTTACAAACTTTATTTCACCTCCAGCTATAAGACCCTCACTAATATTAAAAATGCGAATGTGAGTTTGTTTGTCTGTTACTTAAAATAGTAAGTAGTAATAATTTCGCATACACGTAGTCAGTTGTACAGAAAAGAACATAGGGTCATTTTATCCAGAAAAAGAAACTGTTTTCGAGCGAGCAAAGCCACAGGCAAAAGCTAGATTAATATGAACCGAGCTCTCATTACAATACATAATTGTATTTTTAGGTAAGCTACTTCCCAAACATTAAAAATTCTTAACACAAGGAAAAAGAAAACAATTTATATAAAAATTAAATGTAATAAGAACAAAAGAACTAAGTCATTAACGGTCTGAAAAAACTTTGGAAGTGTATTTTAAGAAGTATTTAGATTACAGATTGAGGAAAGTATTTCAAGGATAGACAGCCATAAACAAATTAGATTTGTGGGTCCAAATGTACTTGGTCGCTCTGTTTATGATAATTAAAAATATATTTAAAGAAAATGTTACATTAAACCTGCCCTTTTATTCATTACTAGCGGCACACCCGTCTTTGCTCGGGATGGACTTATATGGTGATGGTAGAATTTTGTAAATAGGTGCACATAGAGACAAAGTTCCAAATTGGTAGTCTCTGTAATATTGTCTTACATTTACGCGAATGTTATACATAGAAGTTAAAACAACTTTATACGGATTTTATCACGTTGTTTATTTTTAATAAAACACTGTTATTACATAATTTTGAAACCTTACACTACTATTTTTAAACACTTTACTAGTTGCTATTTACTTCTATTTAAGCTATTTAAATTTTAAAAGCTATTTAGGTTTAGATTTAATTTTACACTTTCACCGACATTTTGGTTGCTTTTCAGCAGCCATGTTCACGGGAAGACCCGATAAGATCTACATAAAGTTATTTTAATTTCAATGGTAGCCTCTGTTTATATTTTACACCATTTTGCCTACGTAAATGTGGCTCAGATTAGGTTAATAAAAGTACTTTTTCTGAGTGGAAAAAATAATGTAGCGTCCCCCTTACGTCCTTTTTTGCTCCCCTGACACCCTGTATGCGAAATTTCATGACGATCAGTCAAGCGGTTAAGGCGTGAAAGCATAACACAAAAACAAAACAAAAACAAAAAAACAACTAACAAACGAACTCACATTCGCAATTATAACATTAGTTAGTTTGTGTACTTTGTTTTAAAGTTTGTAAAGTATGCGATGCAGACACTGTTTCTAAAGTAAGAGATGTCTTTGAATATAAAATCAGGAAAGATTAAATATGCCAAATTCTTCTCCTCATTCGATTTCTCGTTATTGAAGAAGGTGATCCAGAGACACTCTTGGTGACACTCACACTACAAAGCAGTATCAAATACCAAGCTATGTAGAGGTCTTTGACCTACACGTTAGCTGTCCACATGCAAATTAACTTTAATAATTAATGCCGAATTCGGCGTTACGCAAACATTTTTGATTAGAAATAAGTTTGTCGAAAACGTTATTTCTTAATTAATTGGACCGCACTTGCCTGAAAACGGGTTTTGCGGAGCTGTTACCAACAAACTTTCGTGAAACATATTATATAATGTGTTGTTTAACTTCGTTTGCGCATAATGTGGGTTGTTAGACATCGCACTTGAGAACTGTTTATACAATACTAAAGTTTGGCTATTGGAAAACATCCAGTAGAAATATGTTGGACCTTTTTCTAGTCTCCAAACTACGGTTGATTATTCGGTACTTTAAACGACTGTATATCTTGTAATAGTTTTAGGTAGGACATATTGGTACACAAATAATTTTTTATTTAAATATACATAGTGATCCAGACCAAACCTTGGTCACGGCGACGGCATGCTTAACAGAGACTAGCCATTTGCGCAGGGTATATTATACTGCACAGGTAATTGCGTAAACACAAAACGGTAATTTTAGATTGATTTGTTAACATATTACCTATATATAAAAAGAAATATATTTGGCAACAATCATTACATACATTGTCGACTGAAAAAGTGCTCAGAAGACTGGCAGCATTGCATTGATTTGTTTGAAACTATTGCACATCGGTGCGCTGCCAAAACTACAATGTATTTTACTTTAACTGATGACTAAAAAGTCACCTTGCCTTTATAAGTCCACCGCTCCCTGGCATCAAATCTGTATGACCCAAAGGTGCCTTAACTGCACTGTTAATTAGGGCTGCCAATTATACTGTTCAAAGCAGTACCTATTAAACTTTATTTAGCTTCGTAATACAGTTTATTGTCCAATAAAAATAAAACATGCGATACTTGATTTAGCTTGCGGCTTCGTTAGCGTAAATAAATAAATAAAAATAACTTTATTGAAACAAGTTCATACAACAATATTATGTCTGTTATAACTAATGATGCAGTGCCGTAAGAATAATTAAATCTAAACACTAACGTCTAAACTAGGCCGAGCCTGTATCTTAGACGTTAGTATTTCCCATGACATAAGACACGAACATGTACACTTGTATTTCAAACAAAATGGATATAAAAACTTCATAAATTGTATTTTGATGTAGTTGTATGACACATATTATTTTATGAAAACTAATTTAAAATCTCAAATCAACAACTTACAAGACAATTCTTGCACGAGAAGTAAGTCCTATGTCGTTGAGCATTTTATAAAATATTCAAACAACGGACACAGAAAACACCCAGTCTCGGCATAATTAATCGTAGATCAAACAAATTTGGAAAATGCAGTGGCAATGGCGAGACGAATCTTAAACCACAATGCCATCTGTAAGAAACATTAACCTGTCAATTGTTGGAAGGCCAGACACAATTAAAAACCTATTGTGCCTTGCCGTCGGTGTGAGGATGGCACTCGATTGATAAAATTTTCTAAAATATTGATTATTTTTGCAATATACTGTTTTTTTATTTTTCCATGCTTATGTACTTTATTTATTGAGTCTTCAGGGGGAGAGGCAAGTAGCCGTCAATAATAATTTTAGGTAACGTTCTAACATAAGTTTCAAGCAAATATTGTTACTTAAACACAATAGACTATTTGTCTGAAGCTAAATTATTTCATTTTAATTTATTATTTATACGAAAGAGTGATTTGGAAATTCAAGCCAGAGGCTTTTGTTCAGTATTGGGACATACCATAACACTAATGAAAAACGTTGCAAATCCCAGAGAAAATGAGAAATGCTGCCATTTTAGTTTTTAGTCACGGAAAAATCTTTTAAAACGATTTTAGCTATCAGTAACACACATCTCCTATTAATTAGTACGCACAAAGAGTCAGGATAAACCATTTATAATGATCACTGACGATATCTGAAAGTTTAATTAAATGTAAGTGCCACGGCCTCTTGTATTACTGCTCATAGCGCTTCAAAGCCTGACAATACTATTGAAACTAAAAGGAGTAGATTATTTCAGATATTTTAACAAACAATAATAGTAATGGACTATTAACAACTGGCAGCTTAGGCCCTGTTTTCGATGTTGGTGGGTCACCTTATTAAAAAGAGAAAATATTTGTATTTTTATATATTTCTTTTAATTAATAAATTCAAAAATAAGAGAATCGCTGTTAAGCATTCTTTACCATTGGATAATTATTTTATCGAGAAATAACATAGGCTATATAACAAAATGCTTTGAGTCATGGGAGCGGAGCAGCAGTCATGAACGTAGGTGAAACCTCGGATGCCAGCAAGTATACCATATTTAAAAAAGATTTCAATAAAGAGAATTATAATAATATACATAATTTATTGTCAAAATAATATCATCTGTATACTCTAGGCTAGGCCTGTCGAGGATGGAATGTTTTAATAAATACTTCGATACTTACACACACACACACGTGTCTAAATGTTAATACAAGGACAAGTGCAAAATATTTTATTGTAAGTAATAGTATGTTCGCACCAAATCCGTAATGTTAGACTTTTGTCTTAGAAATGGCGGCTTGTTATTGTGTTAATAGACCAATAAATTACGAGGTATAGTTTTGTATCGATGTCCTCTAGAATGAATTTCAGTCATGGCAACTAATTTTGACTGCACGGATGGCTTAGTGGGGTAAGTGGTCGCCTTGACATTGCTATTGCGCCCAGTGTTGTAGGTTCGATCCCTCATGGGACATATAATTGTGTAATCCACATAATAATATAGTTGTTCCGATTCTGGCTGATCTTTATGTTCGTTGTTTGAATGTTTGTAAAGTCCCTGCGACATAGAAATTATTCCCAGTACAAGATGTAACATCAAAAATCAATCAAAATCAAAATAAATTTATTCAAATTAGGTTACAAGGTAACACTTATGAATGTCAAAGTTACACGTAAATTTTTTCCTGTGAATTTACATTTACTGCCACGTTCAGCAAAGCTAGGGTGTGTAGGGCTCATGAGAAGAACGGGCAAGAAACTCATAGCCACTCTTTTTAATCGCCAAGTGTACAATAATATTTCATTTACAAATCATAACTGTAAGGTGCTGCAACCATTTCTCCATGAACTACTACTCAACATACTCAAGCATTTGATAAAAATTGATGGTAGCCTCTAAAGCAGCAGTATGGTAAAAAACATAACATTTAAAAAAATTAATATTTTCGATATATTATATACAGCGTATAACAGAAAGGTGTGGTCATATTTTATGGCCGTGATGTATATCAGATCTGATAAATAACCTATGTGGCCCTATTCTCAAATATAAAACAATTTTAAACTTCAACATCTTATTTCTTTTTTATTAAAACATTGAAACAAACGCATTATATCACTGTCCAAATAGAGCCTGATCATTTTCGAATTTACAGTGATCAGCCGAGTCAGCTGTTGATGTTCTTTAAGTATCAACTAGAATATTTGATGGTGATAAATCTATAAAAAGAAATGCTGTATCTTAGTGAAAATAACGTTTAAGAATTTGTTTGTCGCGTTTTATATATTCGGGCTATATTATGTGATACTTAAATATGATCACTCCTTTTTGTTACACGTTGTCGGTCGGTCTGGCAATTTTAACGGTGACTGATCATCTACGGCCTCCTTTTGTTTGAGACATTTATGTTTATCGAAACTTTTATAACTTAACTTTAAAAACTATTACCTATATAATAAATGGTGGTAAATGGTGGATAGATCGTTGGTTCAAGTCCATAGTCGGCTGAAAAGCAATCGAAACGTCGAGGAAAGTATAAATTTAAGTCTGAATAGGTTTAGTAATTTAAATAACTTAAATGGTGACAAAGTTTTACAGTAGCCGTTTAAATAGTTTTACAAATATGTAATAATAATGTTTTAAAATAAACAACCACGATACGTATAAAATAGTTTAATTATATCTAAATATACTAGCTCAGCTGAACATGTTCGTGAGAGTAGGTACTAGTAATTTGTACCTAACCTAGACTACTCAAACACATTGATTTACAAATTATCTATATCTATAGTAATATTATCCAAAGAAAAGGTTTGTATTTTATGTTTGTTTTTTGTTTTTGTTATGAATAAACACTAAAACTACAGAACCAACATTAAATAATATTTCACTTTTAGAAAGCTACTTTATTTACAAGTATCACAGGCTAACATAACGCTACGAGCCACGGGAGCGGAGCAGTAATCTTATTAACCGTAGGTGAAACCGCACGGGACATACATCTAGTAATTATAAAAAATATATAATAGCATAACGAAATATACATCACTTCTCTTCAGTCCGAGTTTTCGAGAGCCACGAAATCTTAAATTCGAAATCTTAAATAAATATATATTCTGGATTGTAAGATTATGTATTTGAGTCTTACACAACGCACTACCGACGTGAACTCACATCTAGGACAAGCATATAAGTATTGCTCTTTGTTCATTTATTCTTATTTTAGCGATAACGGAGCGACAGCTCTATATGATGTTTGCATAAACTTAAGTTATGGTTCGGACAGTGATATAGGTTACCTTATATCCCGGCAAACCAGAACGAAACCATGAGTGTACATAATAAATTCTTTGCTTAGCAACAGCGTCCTTTGCCCCCAACATTGACAGACGGAATAACAGCGTTAACAACCTTTAGTAAGTAATTACAGCAATCTCCCTCGAGAATTTACCTCGCTTGGTCCACAGTTAAGGGGCTTATGGGACATTTGGCTTATGTATCGTATGCCGGAGCGTTATTTACAGCTAAATTCAATAAGGAACACAGCCGTCGTCTATGTTTTTCAACGCAAAATATAAGCCACCGTTAACTAATTTAAATCAGTAGAACTAAAGATATGGTGTTTAGTACTAGTAATACGCGTTAATTAAATGGAGGACGAACTGTGGTCCACACGAACAAGGCACAAGCAAGCGCTAATAATTTCTAAACTCTGCAATGCATACTGTCATTTCATGCGTGATAGCGAGACAAACTCACACATATACATTCTGTAACGTGCAATTTCATTTTCGCGCGTGCAATGCACCTGCTTGATTTTGTGCATTGCTATTTACAAAAGCAATCTAAGGAAATCTTTTTGTGCAAACAGTATCGAAATTGGTTGAAACATTAGGTAGTTAATGATATATTAAATGTTATTTAAGATGAAATAGAATTCTACTGGGGATATCGCGCTATCTTTTTCGGACTACTGCGTTCAAATAGCGGTTATGTCATACTTTGTATCGTGCATCCTTTTCCTGTCATTTGACAATTACCCCTACTATCAGATTTATTTGCATGCATGTACATGTGCATATCTTACTTATTTTTGCGTGGATTACAAACGTTATTTGTATTTTAGAGTTTGGGTAATGTAATCGACATAAACAGTAAAAAATAAAAATTACTACCTTATTCTATGTATTCTATGCTTTGTTCAATTGCTCAGACTTTAAGATGATACTGGCTTAAGTATCGGTGTCCATTAAAGCCATTGCTAATAGATGTTTGTGTTCAAACATAAAGTTTTGAAGAATATGGTGGTAAAGCCACAGTAGTCATCACTGCACTTGGTGGTCCTGAGTCTCGCAGCACTTTGCAAACGTTCAAAGAACGGACACATAGAACAGCCAGATTCGGCACAATTACTTATTGAGTGCACAATTTTTATCCCGTGAGGGGATCGAAACCACAATGCGCAGCGACTACGACGTGACCTCTTAAACACTACGTCATCAGTGCAGTCATCTACCTACACTAATATTACAATGAGAATAGATTTGTATTTTTGTTTGTAATAGATAAACTCTGAAACTACTGCACCGATTGTAAATATCCACAAGAAGAAAGCGACTTTATCTAGAAGTAACATAGGCTATATAACATTACGCTACGAGCAATGGGAGCGGCACAGGAATCGTAAAGGTGAGTTAAACCGTGAAGGACAATTTATAAATTATATCTACGATTGTGCTTTTAAATTATATGCTCATACATTAACAACACAATATTCAATCAAAGTATTGTCAGAATAAAGATTGACGGTCTAAATGCTCTTTGATGTAAATTCAGCCAAACCAATCATAATTTTAAAAAATATTTAATTATACATTTTGCCGATGTCATTGTTTTATTCAAACATACATTTGTTTATTTTATTGACAGCGTATTGTTTGTAAAGGGCGAAAGCTGAATGTGATTAATTGTTAGAATATACCATATGTATAGGCATTCGTTACGGCTGTCTCAAATATGTATTCATATTATGTACCCATCAAAAGGGACCATTTTATTGAATTTATATATCTGATAAAGATGTTTGGAGTTTGATTTTGTGACAACGAATTTTTATATACGATATTCTTATTATGTGTAAACCCTGTGTCCTGGAGAACTTCACAGATTTGGAAATAACGGACACAATCTTTCAAAATTCTTGTACTTGTAAAGTTATGTAGACAAAATTTGAACGACAATTTGGCTTTACACTCGTTACTATGATATTATTATTCTCTATGATTTAACTTGTTCTGTTAGCAAAATAATAAACATATAACACCCAAACCTAGACCAAACATTTCATAATTAGAGAGCAGAATGTGTTCATTTCCAACATCATTTATCAATATTAGCGTAAAAATTTACACTCGTACTCGATACTACTATTCGATACTTGTATCCTTGAATCGCAATATGGTTTGGTTACATAGATGGTATAATGATGGAAGATGGTATAACGTATCACTAAATATCATAAAACAAAGTCCCCCGCCGCGTCTGTCTGTTCGCGATAAACTCAAAAAGTACTGAACGGATTTTCATGCAGTTTTCACTAATAATCAAATCAAATCAAATCTTTATTGCAATCATGAGTATATAGGATGTTACATTAATTATAGGCTCATACATGATACCCTGTTAGGGCGCAGCAACATAATATTATTATTTTATT
This sequence comes from Catocala nupta, assembly GCA_963675205.1. Lineage (NCBI taxonomy): Eukaryota > Metazoa > Arthropoda > Insecta > Lepidoptera > Erebidae > Catocala > Catocala nupta. The sequence goes on along the minus strand of OY776094.1, from coordinate 16,555,309 downwards.
AATTATAAAATAAAAATTACTTATATTATTTAGTTAATTGTTATAAATATCATTGTTAATATTGTATTCATATTTTATATTAGGTTACAGTTCTGTCCTCGAAAAACTCTTTTAGACTATAAAAGCATTTTTGAGACAAGTATTTTTTTAATTTATTTTTAAATATATTGAAACTTGCTGTGTCTTTTAATTGTTTTGGTACTTTGTTATATATTTTGACGCACATTACATATGGTCCAGAATGAAATATGGATAGGTTTGATTTCGGTAGAGCAAGTGTTTTTATTTCTTAGATTACGAGGTTGTGTGTAATGATCCTTCTTCAGGGAAAATAGGTGGATTTGTTTTTTGACAAAGATACAGATTTCAAAGATGTACATAGATGTTAAAGTTAGTATGTTAAGTTCAATGAAGTGTGGCCTGCAGCTATCTATTCCGTCGATGTTTGCCAGAATTCTTATACATTTCTTTTGTAATTTGAACAAAACACCTGCGTCTGTACTATTACCCCATAGTATAATTCCATACATAAGCCAAGAGTGTGCATATGCATAGTAGGCAGCAGTTGCTGATTTTAGGTCTGTTGTTTTTTTTAATTGTAGTAGTGCATCGATGGCGTAGTGGTTAGTGTAACCGACTGCCACGCCTGAGGTCGCGGGTTCGATTCCCGCACAAGACAAATATTTGTGTGCATGAACATGGATGTTTGTCTTGGTCTGGGTGTTTCTATGTATAATATGTATGTATTTACGAAAAAAAAAAAGTATATATGTATGTTTATCCATTGTCTAGTACCCATAGTACAAGCTCTGCTTAGTTTGGGCTAGATAGTGTTGTGTGTATGTGGTAGAATATTATTATTATATATAATTTGCCGCTTATGTTATGGATGTGGGATTTCCAGTTTAAGTTGGTATCTATATGTAGGCCTAATAATTTAAAAGACTCAACGCATTCTAATGTTGTGTTATGGTGGGAATAGTTGATTACTAGTGGACGTTTTTGATATGGTTTGAATTGCATAATTTTGGTTTTGGTAAAATTAACTTCAAGGTTATGGTCGTCCAGCCATGCTACAATTTCAGATAGGGTTTTGTTAATTTTATTGCTTAAATCTAAGTTATTTTCGCACGGGAAAATTACTGAGATATTGTCAGCGAATAGGATGCTTACTGAGTCAATGATTTTTGGGAGGTCGTTAATGTATAACAGGAACAGTAAACACCCAAGTACGCTGCCCTGTGGGATGGAGTTTTTTACATCAGTTCTTTTAGAACGGACATGTGATATTTCCCCGGTTTGTGAATTAAGATGTTCAATTTCTACATACTGTGTGCGAGAGTTGAGATAAGAGGAAAACCAATCATGTGCAACACCTCGAACTCCAATACCTTCTAGTTTGTTTAGCAAGATGCTATATGAGACCCTGTCATATGCTTTACTCATATCGAGCAGAATGCCTATAGCGTATTGCCTGTCATTTATGTAATTTAGAGCTTGTTGGATGTATCGGTATACTGCATAGGTGGTAGATCTATTCTTCCTAAAACCATTTTGATTTTCATCAAAGATGTTAAATTTCTCACAGAAAGCATAGAGGCGTTTTGACATTGCGGTTTCTATTATTTTTGAAAAGGTCGGTAAAAGGGCTATTGGACGGTAATTTGTGCACTCAGTTTGGTCGCCTTTTTTATATATTGGTTTTATAATAGAGACTTTTAGTAAATCCGGGACAATGCCTTCCGAGAATGATTGATTTATAAGATGTACCAGTGGCATAACGATTTGCTTAGAGCATTTTTTTATTAGTGTGGGGGGGAGTTCGTCATGACCGAAACTTTGTTTGTTTTTAAGATTAGATATTATGGATATAACTTCTAAGGGGTCTACTGGCTCTATGTATATGGAATTCTCTGAGCGTGTTAGGACTGGGCGACCAAGTTGGGTGCCAGGTGTACCACCGATCTTAACAAAAAAGTCATTAAATGTATTGGCTATTATGTTAGGCTCATCTGTGGCTTTATTTTGAACTTTTAATTTCAAATTATTTCTTAACTTTTTCGTTGTTTTATTTGTACGTTCTTTTATGATTTGCCACATCGTTTTCGATATATTACTGCTTTTTTTAATTTTTTGTATATAATGAAGTTTTTTTGATTTGTTTACGCATTTTTTTAATATGTTTTCATATCTTTTATAATAGGTTTTTAGAATAGGGTTGTCATTGTGTGTTATAAATGTTTTAAGAAGACGTTTTTGTTTACAAGATGATTTTAGTCCGGCTGTTAACCATGTAGTTTTATGTATATTTTTTATTTTTATTCGCGTTTTCGGGATACACTTATTTAGTATATTAAATATTGTATTTTGGAATGCTTCGTAGTTAGTGTTTACATTGTTATTCTTAGTGATAATATTTTCCCAATCTATTTTCCCTAGTTCTGATTTAAAATTTAGAGTGTTATTTTCATTATACAGGGTGTCCAAGAACCTGGCGTCCAACTGGATTCCCACGATGCCCCAAGTTCTAACAGTACTCAGAAAAATATTTTAAAAAATCCACCCCATGTACTTACAGAATTATACTGATTTCAAAAAAAAAGGGGAAATGAGCACCCTGTGACATACTTTTGAATGCTGTGACTGCTAATGCTGATAATTTCGATATTTCTTGGAGGTTTTGTAATCTAGGGTATTGCTGTGTCTAAATAGAATGTAAAAATAAAGTACTTATTGTACCATTTTAAAATAAAATATTATTTTATCTAAAGGTGATATGGAAAACTATTGAATTTCGCAACTTTGACCGACTGTAGTGTAAAAAAAATGTACCAAAATAGTATGGCAAGTGACGTCAAATTTTGACGCGTTTATTCCTCTTTTTAAAAAGGTATAATACTTACACATTAATATGAAAAAAAAAAATTTTGATAATATTTTTACTCAACAACCCAATTTTTACGATGTCTTACAGAATTCTTAGAAAGAAAAATTTACGACGAATTGAATCTAACCTCTAAAGAATTACTGTTGTATGCTCATAAAAATAACAACAGGCCTCTCAAAAAACAGGTTAGACCGTAAGGGACGGTATGTGCATGCATCTCACCATAGTGATTCGTTATTACAACAGGAGGGAGCAAGACAGAAACTATCTTTGCGATTTGCTGGTTCTTCTTTATGGTACCCCATTATTCAGGTAAGAGTGAGGGAGAAAAAGGTTAGAGGTGCGAGTGAGATAGATAGTGACGCTATCTGGGATCGTGCTATTTAGGATAACAGTACGGTCAGTACGCGTCACTGCCTCCTGCCGTTACTACGCACCTCTCTCTTATTGTTACCATTGATCACGTACTACGATTTAAAGCTTTGTTTATTGGACTCGATTACTCTTTGTGCTCTGGACTTTGAAACGAACTCTTTACGACGACCTTTGCCTGTGTTTGGACAGTTTGTGTTTTGTGTGTGCTACCATGGCGACCTACACTCCGCAAGAATACGCAAATATGCACTACATTTATGGAGAATGTAGAGGTAATGGACGAGCTGCAGCGAGACTTTACAGAGAAAGGTATCCGAGGGCTACGCGATATCCCGACCATCGAGTTTTCATTAATGTGCACAGATCACTATGTGACGGGCGGTTCCCCAATCAAGTAGCTGGTGAAGGACGACCCGTAAATGACTTCATACGCGATGAAGTTTTAGAGGCGGTGTCGGCAAATCCAAGCATCTCTGTGCGAGGAATAGAAGCTGATACGGGGATACCGAAGAGCACAGCACACAGTATTCTCCAAAAAGAAGAATATCATCCGTACCACGTACAGCGAGTGCAAAGTCTTTTACCTCGAGACTATCCGAGCCGAGTCGCGTTTTGTGAAACAATCCTGCAAAAACATCGAGAAGACGAAAACTTTATCGACAAAATTTTGTGGTCAGATGAATCTACATTTAAGAAGGATGGCTACATGAACCTACACAACTTGCACGAGTGGCATGTGGAAAATCCGCACTTGATGCGAGAAGATAGATCCCAGTACCGGTTCAAAGTGAACATGTGGACCGGTATTCTCTGTGGGAATATTATTGGTCCATTTGAGATGCCCGAGAATTTGACTGGCGAATCATATTTAAATTTTCTTCAAAATGATTTGCCAAACTTACTAGAAGAGACCCCACCAGATATGTGGTTCCAACACGACGGCTGTCCAGCACATTTTCGCGTATCCGTTAGAGAGTTTTTGGACGAGCAATACCCGAACAGGTGGATTGGGCGATCAGGAACAATCCCGTGGCCAGCCCGCTCACCTGACTTAAATCCGCTGGATTTTTTTTTCTGGGAAACTATGAAGGAGCTCGTTTATGCGAAGCCCATTAATGACATCGCTGACCTTCGTGAGAAGATAACACAAGCAGTGCAGGTGATACGTCAAAAAAGTTACTCGCGAAACATAAAGCGGTCCTTTTTAAGGAGAGTGAGAGCTTGTATTGCCGCGGGTGGTCAACATTTTGAACATTTATTGTAATAAAATATCTTTAAACTAACATTCTTTGCTTTTATTCTACTGGGAACCCATCTACCTGTGTGTATTTCCTTCTTGCTCACTCTTGGAACCGAAGTAAATAATAGTAGTAACATAACAGTTTCTAAGATAAGAAAGGGTCCGACAGTTACCGTTAGTAGGTAGGCACTTCGTAAAAATTGGGTTGTTGAGTAAAAATATTATCAAAATTTTTTTTTTCAAATTAATGTGTAAGTATTATACCTTTTTAAAAAGAGGAATAAACGCGTCAAAATTTGACGTCACTTGCCATACTATTTTGGTACATTTTTTTTACACTACAGTCGGTCAAAGTTGCGAAATTCAATAGTTTTCCATATCACCTTTAGTTAAAATAATATTTTATTTTAAAATGGTACAATAAGTACTTTATTTTTACATTCTATTTAGACACAGCAATACCCTAGATTACAAAACCTCCAAGAAATATCGAAATTATCAGCATTAGCAGTCACAGCATTCAAAAGTATGTCACAGGGTGCTCATTTCCCCTTTTTTTTTGAAATCAGTATAATTCTGTAAGTACATGGGGTGGATTTTTTAAAATATTTTTCTGAGTACTGTTAGAACTTGGGGCATCGTGGGAATCCAGTTGGACGCCAGGTTCTTGGACACCCTGTATATTCTTTTATTTATGTACCATGTGCTTCTTTTATTTGGCAACAAATTAGGTTTACTGAGTAATATACCCATATGGTCTGAAATCCCATATTCATTTATAGTTATTTTGGTATCCTTCGTGTCGAAATTTGTGAAGATTAAATCAATACAGGTGGCACTTGTGTTTGTTATTCTGGTAGGTTCTTTTATTTGTTGATGGAAGTTAAAGCTTTTCATTAGGTTTAGAAGGGATAAAGTTGTTTGAGAATTTTCTAAGATATTAACATTGAAGTCTCCTCCTATTATAATATCTTTTTTACTATCTTTCAACAATAATATATTTAAGAGTTTTTCGAGTGAACCGTAAAAAATATCTGGATTCCTATTTTTTTTTGGCCAATACAAAACTACAATGATAAGATTTTGTTTGACTATTTCTATTGCACATAATTCAAATATGAACTCAACCGTCATATCTACTATATCTTTACGTTCTGTGTATTGAATATTTTCTTCTAATAATATACATACGCCTCCTCCTTCGTAGTTTTGCCTGCAATACGATGATGCCAGGGTAAATCCATCCAAGAGTAGTAAATCTATTTTAGCTTGCGTGATCCAAGTTTCAGTGAGGCATAGTGCTTGAATATTTTTTCTGTCTTCTATGATTGATTGGAGTAGGTGTGTTTTATTTTTTATGCTACATACATTCTGATACAGGACTACAAAGTTATTTGCGAAATGTATTGTTTTGGGTTTGTGTTTGTGCTTTATATGCGTGTTGCGTTTGGCTACGAAATGTTCGATTCATTATGTTATTTCCAAGGGGTGTAGGTGGTGGACTTATATTGTGCTGAGTTGCATTACAAGGAGAGAGTCTAGCATCCTGCGTGTGGGAGTTGATGATATTGATATTGTTTTCGTCACTGATTTCGTTGTATACTCTTCCATTTATTATGAGCCTATTGTTTTGTATCACTGCGTGGTAGCCTTTTTGTCTTGCTTCAGAAAGGTTTTTCTTAAGTTTTTTCCTCTCACGGATAGAAGCTTTGTCAAGAAATTCCGCTATTGCTAGTCCAGTGTTATGTAGTATTCGACCATTTTGCAGTAGGTAGCGAGTCATTCTTTTGCTTAACAATTCGACAACCACAGGTCTTGTATTTCTATTCCTCCCTATTCTTGAGATATCTTCGATATAGCCAGTAAGATCAATATTAAACAAATCATAGAATATTGCTATAATCTGGTCATGCAGGTCAGTTTCTGACTCATGGTGATATTTGTGTAAACCGAAAATAACAAACTTTTTATTGTGTGGCTCTGGGTTTCTTTGAGGGGTTTCTAACACCGTCTTCGTATTGTTTGGTTCGAACATGGTCACATTTTTTATGTGTTCTATTTCGGATTTTAAGTTAGTATTTTCAGTTTCTAGGCTTTTTATTTGCTCATTAATATTTTTAATATTTTTTGCTATGTTTTCCTGTTCCAGTGTTATGCTTTTTATGTTTTGTGACAGTTCAGTTTTCAGGTCCTGAATGGTTTTTGTTACTTCTTCGTTTATTAGGATTTTTATTTCTAATAATATGTCTTTTTTGCTAGTTTCGAATTAATCATTCAATAATTGTTCCAGGTGTTTTAAGTTTACATAGTTGGGTGGCATTTGTGAAAGGTTTCCACATGTCCGGTATGTTTTCGAGAGACTATCCGAGTTTAATGTATCATCTACAATACTTATGTCATCGTTAAAGTTTAAACTGTTATTTTTTGTTGTTATTTTTCTCCTTAATGTAACATTATTTTTTGGTGAAGACTCGGGTGAGGTGTTAAATAGATTTTCTGACTGTTGAGTTCGTATAGGGGTATTGGTGTTATCGGATTTCGGCATATTGCAGCGACATGTTTGGCATTTCCAGAATTTTTTGTGTTCTTTTGTCATTGATGTAAGAAATGTTTCAGTAGGGATATTAGAACATTCGAGGTCATACTGTTGTTGGCATAGTGAACAGGTAAGAAAGTTCTTATTTAGAATTTGTTGTCTACATCCTGCACATAGTGGAGCCATTTTCAAATTATAAGCTGTTATTTATTTTGCACTCAAAGTTTTCTCGATACTTTATATCACTATTTCACTATTTTGTCTTGAAAGATTACTATTTTATTAAGTTTTGAGGTTTGTTGTTGTTTATTTCATGTTTATATATTCTTAAGGAATGTCAGCTTTATAATTTGCAGGAGTGTGAATGTCAAGCCTTATAATCGGTGCTTTAATAGTGAATGTCCTTCTTTATAGTTTGACAGTTCAATACATAGACTAAACACAGTGGCGATTTGGAACGCGACTGATGTATTAGGTTGGTAGCACTGCATGTAAACACGGAAAGTTAGTTTTGAACTTTTGACTGATGAATCACTACAACGAATTCTTACAGTAGTAATTTGGTGACAATTTACATAAATTATTGTTTCATTAGCACTTTTGCACTTTTGGTGATGAAGTCAATATAATTTTGCTGTCCAGGGAGTGGCTTCGGTAATAAATCTGTTTCACTCGTATTTAAAAACACTATTTTCACGGTCCTGGGCACTCAGTTTATAATGCTATATTATTAAAGTTGAGTCTTGTTTTAGCATTGGCCAACGATATCACAGACAATTTTAGCAATTTCAAGCGCACTGAGTTTACTTTTAACACTTTTTACTCAATATTTCTAATTAAAAAAATTTTTATTACGGAGCTTATGTTTACATTAAAGGATGATGATCATTCATCCATCCATAATAGACAGAGTGATTTATGAGAGGTTAAAATGTATCATTTGTTAAGGTTTTGTACTACCTGTGCGAAGCCGGGGTGGGTCGCTAGTAATTATGTATAACACTGGTTTCGACGAATAAATTAGTCTTGCTCTATAGTACAGTTTAGTTTTATTTACTATCGCTAGATTGTGGTATCTTGTACGGATATTGTATAATTTGATCATAAATTTTGTTGTCTTCTATCGGCATCGAACTCATAACATTTGGCACCACTCGCAGATTTGCAGTGGTGAGACAATTACTTAAACTCAAAGTAATTGTCGTTGTGTTAACGCAAAGCTTAGTATGTTAAAATCTTAATCCATTAAGTGAATACGTCATCATTGTCAATCTCTCAAACTTCGCTTAGCGGCTTAATTTTTCATCAAAATGAACTAACGAACTTTAACTATTAAGCTAATCTTTAAACTAACTAACTCATTAACTTAAGACACTTATAATAATATTTATAATAGTAAAGTTTATTACTCCATACGAATTACACTTGACCTAGGTACAAAATATAGTGCTTAAGAAATGTCTGTCGACTTAAAATTATTGATTTGTAAATTTAAGCCAAGCTTTTATGTTAGTAGATCCATTAAAGGTTCTATTGAAAATATATGGTTAGTTCCTGTTATGAGATATTGTTAAGTATCGTTGTACCGTTAGTAGTTCGACTTACCGCTAAATAGGTGGCGCTACTGGCAAAATTAAAAGTCGCAAGCGTTTGTTGCACGGGCTACCTATATAAGGTCCATGAACTTTATGTTTTGAGTGTGATTATAGGCACGTTTTAGAACAGACTCAGTGGTTTTATTTAATTCCCTAGTCATCAGTGCAGTTTCGTGTACCTATTTACACCACAATACAAGTACCAGAAGGGTGCTTGTTCATTGGTCCTACCGAGCCGGAGGATTGTTTTTTGGAGATCAACGGTCCAAGCTTGGACCGTCGCCCGTACTCGCAGCGGATTGCTGTGGCAACGGTACGAGGCCCCGCATACTGAGGTGTGCAGATAGCAACGCCGTCAGTGCACCAACGCGGCAGCAACACAAGCGGATAGAAGAATCCGCTTGAAGCGGTCAAGCGCGGCGCAGCGGTTACGAGTGACAGCTGGCTGAGAGGAGTTGTCAATTGGTACGGACAGTTCAACACAGAGGGCATCAGCGACATAGAGCGTATCGTTAGTGAGTGTGAAGTGAAAACCGTGAGTACAATATATTTGATTAATTTCTACTAGTTAATTCAAGTTCATCGTAAAGTAAATAGTGAACATTTTGAACTTTATTACTATCAAGAAAATAACTTAAAGCTTTGGAGTAGTTTATCTGGATGTTTAGTTTGTATTAGTAGTAATGTTAATATTAGTTTGTGACTTGTTATGTGTTTCGAGTTAGAACTTAGAATAATTTTATAGAAAACGGGGGAACGGGGACTCTATGCCCGATTTCCACCGACAGTAAAAATATTTTAAAACACTTGTAAAATTTTTGAAACTGTTCTTAGCACTTAGAGTATTCTCAAGTGTTTTGGGGACTTTGCAAATTTTGTTTGTATTTTAATTTTTTGGGTTAGTCCTGTTTATTAGTTAAACACTTATAATAGCTTATTAAAGATAAACTTAGAAATATTTTGTTGAGTTTATTGTTGGCTTTTGGGTATATTTATACACATTATATTTTATTTGAGTTTACTTAGGACATTTTAGTTTATGTGAACGTTTATTATTATTTTTTGTTTGTGTTTTCTTGAGTGTTTGGTTTATAAGGTTGGCTATTCGTGTTTTATACTTATTTAATTATATTTGTAGGTGTTTAAAAGTAGTGCAGTCGTAGTAGGCATAGTTTTTATAATTGCTTTACTGTAATTATATTAAGAAAGTTATTAATTGAATAATTTAATTAAAATGGAAGGAATAATCAACGTTTTAAGTAACATACAAAACATAATACAAAAAGGATTAATTAATCTTAAAAAGAGTCCGAGAGAAAGGCTAACATTTGAATATTTAGAATCAAGAAAAGAGCTTTTAGAACAAAATTGGAATAAATTTGATAAATTACATTCTAAGATGTATGAAGATTATAGTAGTAAAGAAATTGATAAGACTGTAACGGACATTTATGATAATACTGAAGACAACTATATAACTTACAAAGCGTTACTTAAAACGATGATAAATAAACTTTCAGCAAATGTATCAGTTCAAGATAAGGCTAGTGATAATCCATCTAAAAAATCATCAGGAACTTTAGTGAAACTGCCGAAAATTACCATTCCTACCTTTTCAGGTAAATATAGCGAATGGATTACTTTTAATGATTTGTTTACCGCTTTAGTACATAAAAATGAATCTTTAAATGATTGTCAAAAGTTACATTACTTGAAAAATCATTTGACCGGTGAAGCCGAACAACTAATCAGGCATACACCTATCAGCGATGCTAATTATGCGCAATGTTGGTCGGTCTTAGAGAAACGATACAATAATAAAAAATATCAAGCTGACTGTATTCTTAAGCGACTGTTCGACCAAAAACGTGTGTATACTGAATCAGGTTCAGCTTTGAAAGAATTACTTGATACAACCAACGACTGTTTAAACGCACTCAAAAATTTAAATGTAGACGTGACTACATGGGACATTATTATTATCCATATCGTCGTATATAAATTAGACTTCGAAACCAGGAAACAGTGGGAATTGAGCGTCAGTCCAACTGATAGTAATGAGTTACCCACTCTTAATCAATTTAGGTTGTTTCTTGAGACTCGTTTCCGCGCGTTAGAGTTTATAGAGCCTAAAAGGAATAATGTTCACATTGGTCTAAGTACAAAGGTTTCCAGTACAAAGGCTATGTTGGTCACGAATTCATCAGCAATGCGGTGCGAATATTGTTCAGATGTTCATAAGCTTTGCTTTTGCAAGAAGTTTGCTAACCAGTCCATCGACAGTAGACGGGAGTTCGTTGCAAAAAATAAGATTTGCTTCAACTGTTTAGGCAGCAATCACACTAAGTACACCTGCAAAAACCCAACTTCTTGCAAAATATGTAAGAGACGTCATCACTCATTGCTTCATATGAATGAAAACTCCAACAACAAGAATAATGAAACTTTGGAAGCTTCAACCTCAGGTCAGTCCAGCTCCACTAATGTGACTGATAAACATATAGTATCTTGTCTGTCAACGGATACACTACCCAAACCTAGGCAGGTTTTGTTAGCGACAGCGTTAATAAAAGCCGAGTCGAGAATGGGTAATTATCAAGTAGTTCGGGCCTTGTTAGATCAAGGTTCACAGGCATGTTTTATAACGGAATCCACCGTACAATTGCTTAACCTAAAGAAAATTCCTATGCAAGGAATTATCTCAGGTCTAGGGAATGATAGTTCAGAAATAGCCAAGCATGTGGTACATTTGTCGATTCAGTCAAGAGTAGATTTTAATTTTAAAATTCAATTTAAGGCCTATGTGCTGAATAAAATAACGTCTTACTTACCCGATCAGAGTATAAACATAGAAAACTTTGACTGGATTGGATCTAAGGGTCTTTGTCTCGCCGATCCAGAGTTCAATGTACCCCATAAAATTGATGTGCTTTTAGGTGCTGATATTTACAGCTATATTATAAAAGAAGGCATAGTTAAAAACCACACAGGTACACTTATGGCCCAGAACACTTCCTTAGGATGGATTCTGTCGGGTACGGTATGTTCTGAGAACAACGGCCAGTTCAATGCAAGAAATATTAGTGTCCTACACACGCATATCAAAGAAGATGATATTCTGAAAAGGTTTTGGGAGATAGAAGAGCAGATTAATAACAAGAAAATATATACAGAAGAGGAAGAAAAATGTGAAAAATTATACAAACAAACAACTAAAAGAGACCAAGATGGTAGGTATATTGTCAAGCTTCCATTTAGAGAAGTAGAGCCACCTTGTAAGGCTGGCAATTCGAGGAGCATAGCCGAAGCGAGGTTCCGGTCATTAGAAAAAAGATTGCAAAAGAATACAGTATTAAAAGAAGAATACTCTAAGGTGATAAATGAATATTTACGTTTAGGACATATGAGAGAAGTAAAAAGAAATGATGACAATCGGCTAGAAGCAGTTAATCTTCCCCATCACGCGGTTGTAAGAACTGATAAAATCACAACGAAAGTTCGCGTTGTATTCAACGCTTCTGAGAAAAACAATAAGGGCATATCTTTAAACGACACTCTTATGGTTGGGCCAACGCTACAAGCAGATCTGCGACATACTGTAATGAAGTGGCGGCGTCATGCAATTGGTCTGGTAGCTGATGTGGTAAAAATGTATCGTCAGGTGAGAATTGCCGAAGAAGATACGATATATCAGCGCATTCTATGGCGAGATACACCTGAAACAACAATAAAGGATTACGAACTATTGACAGTCACCTTCGGAACAGCCTCGGCACCGTATCAGGCAGTAAAAACGTTGCATCAGATTGCGTACGATGAGGGTGAGCAATATCCAGTAGCTGCAGCTAAGGTATTAAACTCATTCTATATGGATGACTTAATGACGGGCTGTGACACAGTAGTGGAAGGCTCTGAAATTTATAGACAAATGACTAAATTATTAAGTAAAGGAGGGTTTACGTTACAAAAGTGGAATAGTAACGATAAGAAAATGTTAGAAGCAATAAGTTCAATTGAAAGCGATAATAGGAAAGAACAAATAAGTGCAACAAATACAAGTAAAAATAAAGAGAACACAGGACAAAACAATATAGAATATAATAGTACAAGAATACAAGAGCAAAGGAACATAGAAATTAAGCTAGATAGTACAATAAAAATTTTAGGACTTACCTGGGATCGCAGCGAAGATATGTTTCAGTACTCAGTAAACGTTCCGTCAGAGCGATCACATACGTTAACCAAGAGAGTTATCATATCTGACATCGCAAGATTATTCGACCCTTTAGGATGGTTAGCTCCATGTGTAGTACTGTCGAAAATCTTCATTCAGAGGTTATGGCTCGCAGGCTTGGGATGGGATGAAGAATTACCTACTGATCTGATTAAAGAGTGGAATACTTACCGTTCAGAACTTTCGATGGTCTCTAAAGTTAGAATTCCTCGCTGGCTTGGAACTACATCAAATGACGATTTAGAACTCCATGGTTTTAGTGATGCCTCAAAGGTAGCCTATTCTGCTGTAGTTTATCTGCGCAGAAGGGATGCTTCCAATCATCTACATGTTTCACTGTTGGTGGCAAAAACTAGAGTTGCGCCAATAAAACAAGTAAGCATTCCTCGTTTGGAATTGTGTGGAGCACTACTGCTAGCAAAGTTATTGCAAGAAACCTCAGAGGTCTTGAGCATACCACAAGAGAACATTAGAGCATGGACCGATTCCACTGTTGTTTTGGCTTGGATAAACAGCCACCCAAGTAGATGGAAGACTTTTGTAGCCAACCGTACATCAGAAATCTTAACCATAATGAACGCCGCTCAGTGGTTTCACGTCTCGACTGCAAACAACCCAGCAGACTGTGCCTCGCGAGGATTGTTGCCAAGCTCATTCATAGAAAATGATACATGGTTTGCGGGTCCAGAATTTCTACAAAGTGAAATTGTATATAGGAAACCAAAGGATTTAAAGGTCAATTTAGAAGAATCGATCAAGGTATGCATAGCATTAATTCCTCCCGATTCAATATTAAATAGATTTTCTTCTTTGTCGAGGTTACTCAGGGTAATAGCATACTGTCGACGATTTTTAAATAAAAGGCAAAATCAAAAAGGCTATTTACAGGTGAAAGAAATAGAAGAAGCAAAGGACACATGCATAAAAATAGTTCAAAAGGATATATTTATAAAAGAATATAATCAACTAAAGGACAAAGGATTTTTGCAAGGTAAAACAAGCATTCTAACATCTTTATGCCCTTACATCGATAATAAGGGTATCATGAGAGTTAGTGGCAGGCTAGAAAAATCGCAATTAGAAGAACAAACAAAGCATCCTATAATTTTGCCAAAGAGTCATTTGACAAACCTCATTATAGCAGACGCACACAGTAAGACGCTACATGGAGGGCCACAACTTATGCTAAATTATTTAAGAACAGCATATTGGATAATCGGAGCCAGGAATTTAGTCAAGTACTATGTACGCAAATGTGTAACTTGTGCCAGACAGAGAGCGGACACTAAAAACCAATTTATGGGATCTTTACCATCTGTTCGTTGTACGCCCGCACGCCCTTTCTTGCACAGTGGGGTTGACTACGCTGGTCCGATTAATATTAGGACGACAAAAGGACGCGGACATAAGTCTTATAAAGGCTACATTTGTCTGTTTGTGTGTATGTGCACTCGAGCTATCCATTTAGAAATAGTCAGCGACATGAGCACTCAGGCATTTCTTGCAGCATTTCGACGTTTCGTCTCTCGAAGGGGTCACTGTGCAAAACTTTGGAGCGACAATGCTACTACATTTGTCGGTGCTGACAAAGAATTGCAACAATTGACTTCTTTCCAATCAACGATCGCCGAACATCTAGAAGCACTTGGTACTGAGTGGCATTTGATTCCCCCCCATGCACCAAATTTCGGGGGCTTATGGGAAGCTGGGGTCAAATCGACCAAGTTTCATCTCAAACGCGTTATTGGAGAATCGACACTTACATATGAGGAAATGAGTACTCTGTTAATGCAAGTAGAAGCTTGCCTGAATTCGCGACCAATGAGCGTTATCAGTACAAATGATCCAGGGGAACCTTTGCCTTTGACACCGGGACATTTTTTGGTAGGGGAACCAATCATAAGTGTTCCAGACTACAACCACGATAACACTAATGTCGGCTGCTTATCGCGTTGGCAGATGATTCAAAAAATGGTACAATGTTTTTGGAAAAGATGGTCTTCCGAATACTTGTCTCATTTGATGAACCGATACAAGTGGTCAGCCCAAGTACCAGAGCCCAAGGTGGGCGATATCGTCTTAATTAAAGAGGATGATTTGCCTCCAAGTAGGTGGTTGCTAGGTCTAGTAGAACAGAAACAGCCTGGTGACGATAATGTTACCCGTGTAGTCACTGTGCGTACAAAATCAAGTATTTTGAAAAGGCCAACCTCTAAGTTTTGTATTTTACCGATTGCCAAGGAATGAATTTGTTTATTTACATGTATTACATTTTAAATATTTACAATTAAGAAAAGGTATGATGCGAGCTATTTGCATGTTGTTAAAATTGTTATACATATTGTTATATTTAAGATTTTATTGCCATTTTTATGTTATTTCAAGATGCTATGTAGTTTATATGTATTGTGAGCTATCGATTAATTGTTAAAACATGTTTAAGTTCATGTTAATCCTCTGTAGTTCATTAAGGACATTTCTTCACTAAATGTCCTTGGTGGGCGGTATGTTAAGTATCGTTGTACCGTTAGTAGTTCGACTTACCGCTAAATAGGTGGCGCTACTGGCAAAATTAAAAGTCGCAAGCGTTTGTTGCACGGGCTACCTATATAAGGTCCATGAACTTTATGTTTTGAGTGTGATTATAGGCACGTTTTAGAACAGACTCAGTGGTTTTATTTAATTCCCTAGTCATCAGTGCAGTTTCGTGTACCTATTTACACCACAATACAAGTACCAGAAGGGTGCTTGTTCAGATATGAAGCTACTGGAATTGCACGCGGCTTCTCTCGCATAAATGTAATTTAGGTTAGATTCGGTTTATTTTGTAACGGTATTTTTCTGGATTCTGGATCCATGTAAAAAAAGTTACACACAATCTAAAAGTCAAACATATACTTAGTACGATATATTTTAAGGTATTCATATCTCTAATATTAATAATATATTAGCAAGTATGAATTTAAGTGATATTTTAAGTTTTGTAACGTGTAGACATAAGCATAAATATATTTGATAATTACGTAATTCAGTAAATATATTTCATAAATTAAAAAATCGCATGCCCACTGAGAGCGAGATGTCTTCGAACCTTCTTAACTTGTAACGCCTTGATTGTTGGTATATCACGTCTCAAGCGAATAAAATTTATATTTCACGTGTGAACGTGGATTTGCAATAGAAATATAACACTAGTCTATACAAATATTAAAAAATCGCTGCTTTTTTTGGTTCTTTTATCTTTCAACTAACAACAGATCGACACTAACTACCCGACAAAATAATCACTATTTTTATAGCGATAGTTTACGGTGAGTGATATAGGATACATTTTATTCCGAAATATGGTTTTCTTCAAAACTGTCCTTTATAGGGAACGAAACCGTGGGTAATACTAGTTCTGTTCTATAAACTAATATTATGAATGCAAATGTGAGTTTAGTTACGCTTGTACGTCTTAACTACTCGACCGACCATCATACAATTTAGCATACACGATGTCAAGGGTACAGAAAATGACAGGGTACCTTTCATCCACGAAAAAGTACTGTTCGCGAGGGATAGAAAATTGAAATAACCTTCATTGACAAAAGCAGAGCAGCAGGCAAAATCTAGTTTAAAATAAAAACGTAAATAAACCGTATTCACTTTAATATCGCATCCAGATCATGATCTAAAGTGTAACTCGCGACAATTTCTTTGTGAAACTGCTCCTGCGATAAAAACGTGAGCGTCATTTATATTCACGGATCGTTCGATTGAAGTAATGGCCACCAGAATAAACTGGACCGAGCAATATATAAATAATCCTATTATAAGGAGCCCGTTCACAATGACACAGTTATATAAAAATAAATTATATAAGAGGGTTACCTTTGTAAAAACCAAAAGCATGGCATGTGAATTATAACGTGGAAAATATCAAGCTTACTATTTATATAAAAAAGACAATTCCCGCACTAGAAATAATTCCTGTATCGCGGGGAACTTTACAAACATTCAAACAACGGACACAAAGCACATCCAGTCTCGGAATAACCATTTATGGATCACACAATTTTTTGTCCCGTGTGAGATTCAAACCCACAATTACACTCGACATAATAATAATAATAATAATTGTATATTAGTACTTAAAACACATAAAACAAAGGCACATGAATACAGCACGTCGTACATCAAGATCAAAAAGTTGATGAAAAATGATCTAACACCTGAACTAGGTACACAGACCTGTATCTTAGGAGTTAGAGTTTCAAGATTTCAACAGATAAATACAACCTTGACATTTCTGAGACTGTTTACCTTGTATTTTGACAGTAAAGAGTGAGTGTGACAGTGTGTAAATATTTTCAATTACTCTACTACTTCTACTCTTGTTGGAACCACATGTTGTCGTCCATATCGTTCAATTCAGGCCAAAACAAATTGTTAATCATTGATCTGTAGCGCTCGCCGTTGACAGTAATGGCCTCGCCATCATCGTTTTCGAAGAAGTACGGGCCAATGACGCCGCCGGACCAAAATCCGCACCAAACAGTAACTTTTTGTGGATGCATTACCATCTGGTGAACCTCATGTGGGTTGTGGTCGTCCCATATACGGCAATTTTGATTATTAACAAAACCATTCATCCAAAAATGCGCCTCGTCGCTAAAGATGATTTTTCGGCCAAAATCGGGGTCCTTGTCCAAACGTTCTGTAGCCCAGTCAGCGAACAAACGGCGTTGTCTATGGTCATTCACTTTGAGCTCCTGGGTCAGTTGGATTTTGTACGGGTGTAGGCCCAAGTCCCGACGCAAAATTCGCCAAGTTGAAGTCTGCGAAAGGCCGAGTTCTTGTACACGGCGAGAAATCGACTGCCTCGGAGTCTCCTGCACACTCTCACGGATAGCAGCGATGTTCTCGGCCGATCTGGCGTTCCTTTGACGTAAGGGTGTTGGTTGTTTACCGAACCAGTTATCTCGAATTTGGTCACAAAACGTTGGAGAGTCGACTTTGAAAGGCCACCGCGTCTGCCGTAAAATGGACGTAATGCGCGCGCGTAATAAAGGTTTATCATTTAGACGTGCTGCTCAATCGTGTAACTTGCCATGGTGATTTGGCATCAGTAACTGAAGAAATAACAACGCATTTGACAGATGCCGCCAAAACAACATGGCCGCCACAAACTGTCAACATCGACCCGCCCTATTTTAAAGACCCTTTAGTTGTTATACTCGTATACCCATCATTTCAAGGTATAGGTATGAGATTACGTGTGTATACAAGCTCAAGTGTATATTTTAAGTGGACAGACTCATCTAAAAGCCTTATTGGGACAAAAATACAAAATAAAAGAGAATTAATATAGAAAGCTTGACATAAAGAAATATACCAGACCCATATTATTTTCATTTAACCTTAATCAACATTTGACTTTATTTAACTTAAATTTTATTATAGCCAGACGATATAAATTACAGAACAAGTTATATTTTTATTACGATTCAGCCTCAAGGCTAGTTAGTAACATAACGCAAATGGTTCTGAAATTCTTAACGTAATTGCGAAATAAAGTAGGTGTCTCAATTATTTTAGTCAAAAAATATAATAAGATATTATATTTTATAAAAATTTGGTGGTAATTGTCAAATTACAGAAAAAGGAAGCACGAAAAAATTGTTTCGACTGCCCTTATTTAAATTCAGGCGAAAGGCAATATCGCAATATCCTTACCATACAACCAATTTTATTCATTCTTATACCAAAATAGTAAATATGTATTTGTTTGCAAGTAGTTTTGATGTAACTTATACAAAAAAGTTTTTTAAGGAGAACTTCCGTCGCACTAATATTAACTCTTGTAAGGATACTTCCCAAAAACCAAAATAGCAGACAAAGAGAACTCTCAGTCTAGGCACAACATTTTCTGGATCATAATATTTTTGTTATGAGAATCCATTTTCTCTCGTACCATATTGAACTCACAACATTGCAGCACAGCTCGGTGGCGAGATAACGTCCTAAACTATTACGCCATCTGTGAAGTTAAAAAGGTTTTGAATGCTATTTACATGTAAAATAACGTACAACATAAACTATAAATACCCTATCTAGCTAAATATGAAAGCGCCCTAGGTCTAAGCAATAAAAGTGTAACACACTTTCCAAACAGCGAGGATTTCGTGTCGAATGATAAGTGCCACTTGTGTCCAACGTCTAGGATTTTGTAACCAATATTTATACCAGTAGATATTTTTATAAAGGATAGTTTTATTTGTGAAGATAGTGTCTTAAAATTACGATGTAATATTATTGCTACTGATTTTCGTTTAGGTGCTTTTTGGATTGGGACTAGTTTATAAATGTGTAAGGAAGAATTTAAATATAATAATATTTGGCGATTGTGTTGATGTAGACGTGGTACAAAGGCACGAGTGCTGCTAAGGTTTAAGTGGCCTTTTCGCGATTACATATAAGAAAAATAAGTTTTTAGTTTTTTAGAAAGAATCCTTTCTTTATTGGAATATTTCCTGAGTCCCACTGGGTCTCTACAAACAGTGAAACAATTGCTACATAGAACACCCAGACTCGGACCAACTATTTAAGCACAATTTTTTTTCCCATGGTTTCAAACCCATAACTACATCTCATTTATATTATCACTGTAAAATACTCTCAGTTCGACAGTTATTCGTCCTGAAAACAGTCACCAGAAAGCATGTTTCACTTGTCTATGACTTCACCAGAAAACGTTGCTCGTATAAAGTCTGTGTAACCAAAAATTTTAAGACCTCACTAGCCTCAAAACATTGTGGTGTGCTTAGCAGTCATTTATATAACACTATAAACAGATAGGTATCTACTGCAACATTTATGCACTACTCAGATCTGAATGCAAGAAAAAGTTGCCGATTGGCTCATGAATAAAACTTATGTGGAAACTGAAGACCTTCTTAAAATATCCATTCTCTAATTACTGACAGTCACTCACACACACACACACGCATACACATTCATGCATATACATACACGTACACGCGCATACATGCACACGCACACACACACGCGCATACGTACACACTCACACATACACACGAAAAGTACACGTAGCTTATTATGATACGACTTACGTAGGTATATGTGTATTTTATATATTTTAATCCTTCAAAAATCATAAAAATTGTATAAACATAATTATTGTAAACGATTTACTTGCTTTGGCCTGATTCCTTTATATGTAATAGCTGTATGGTTTTTGAAAATAAATACTTATTATTATGTTTCTCTTATCACAGGTATTTTCTAACATATTATATTAGAAATACCTGGCTTTTTGGGAGGTTCACACGGAGACATGGGTCCAACGTGAAGAGGCCTTTCGAGAGTTTTAATCAAAGGTGGGATGGAACACCAAGAGCGGCACTAGCCGCAGCAGACGTAGGACTATTGCTACGTATGGATTCTAATATATGGGCTATGGGTATGAGTGTTTGGTGGACCGGTATATTGCTAACTATGGATGAAAAACGGCGTCTGCACTGAATACCCTAATAGCATCAATGCAATGGGCAGACGGTGACTCGCCAACTCACTATTATTATATTATTATTATTATATTATATTATTATTATAACATTCGACATAGTGCAAGTGGTGAGGCGACCGCTTAAACCACTACGCCACTCGAGCAGTATTTTGTATAATTATAAGCAATGGCGATTGAAAAAGTTTCCATGAGTTTTAAGTCTGCTTCTTCTTATGAGATCTCTACATATTTTGTTCCTTTTTATATTATTTTAATAATTTATTATTATCTGATATAAAAGTCAAATAAAATATATAAAAACTGTTTATATATTATTTTTAAAGAAATAAATACTTTTGACTTGGTTTTGACTTTGAGCGTTATAGTAAGATTCAACTAATGCTAAGTCTACATAAACAGGCGAGATTTTGCGTAATTTATGTTTTTATACACAAGATTTTCTCAGAACATTGCTGAAAGGAGACCATCCCTAGTGAGAAACATAATCCATAACAATAGAAAGGAATACTATTGTGCAAAACATCCGTACAACACATTTGTCGTCAACGGTCGTGGTTCAGACATATAAATCCTCACACCAATAAGATTTAGCAAAACTATATATCACTCTTGTAAACATTTATACCACACGTTGATTGAACTCGTGGTGTTAACATGACAAATATGCTAAACGTCTACGTCACGAAATAAAGCGGTCGACGGAGTGACGAAGTAGCCATGCAAAGTGGCTATCACAAAGCTGGCCAGTTTTGTAAACTTTAGATAACATTGAAATGAATTTGCAATATGTATAGCCTATTAAAATAAGTAATGTTGGACACGCGGTAATTCTAAATCTAAATTTGTGGTTAATGGTTAATATAATAAAAATAGAGAGACTATTTTTATTAAACAATAAACCACAATAAAATACGTATAAAGCAATTTATTTAAGATTTCCGTTCATATATCATTCAATGCCATTTTCATTGAATTGATAACCCTATTCTGTGCTTACCGCTAAAATAATGCTGATGGCATGTCTGTTTGACGATTGTTGGCTCCAATATGGACAGTTTATACAAATAACTGTTATGAGAGCCTCAAGATTGGCGCAGTGCCCACCAGTGGTCTCACTAACTTGAGATGATCTCTAACAAAATGGGATCTTATGACCGTGTTGGATCTTTGCCTGTGGAGGTAGTATTCGATTCTGGAGAAACAAAGCCGTAACAGATTAAATCTATTCTACTTAAACGGGTTTTATTGCGGTTTACTCTGTCTACAACTTTTTTTGGCATCATTTATACTCACACTTTCCTCTACGGAAAGTCTCCCGCGATACACGAAGTACCAACTTCGTGTATCGCGGGAGACTTTACAAAAAACAGACACAAAGATTCAGACTCGGAACAACTATTTGTGGACCGCACAATTTTTTTGTTCCGTGTGAGTATTGAACCCACAACACTCGGCGCGGCGGCAGTGGCGAGGCGACCACTTAAACTACTTCGGTATCCGTGCAGTCAAAAAGTCTTCGCTTCATTCGTGCAGCCAAACGGTGAAATTTAAAAGCACGATATTAAGCTCAGCAGAATCAGATAAAATAATCACTTTGTTCTTCTTAAAAAGACAACTCCTGCATTAGCTATAATCCCTGAGTCGGGCACTTACAACTCACGTCCATACACGTCTCTGAACTACGAACTATTTTATGTTTCTTGTTAGGATAAAAACTATAACAGTTGAAGCATTAGTAGATAATCAACAACTGCGTTATTATAATATAAATAATAATAATATCAGCCCTGTATTAAACTATCCCACTGCTCGGCACGGGCCTCTTCTCAGTATGAGAATGGTTAGGGTACAGTCCACCACGCTGGCCCAGTGCGAGATGGCACATTATATAGATATATGTATTATCGAGAACATTATAGAGAACTCAAAGTCCCACATGATGTTTCTCTTCACCATTAAAGAGAGTGATAATTAACTATTTAATATGTAAATAACTTCGAAAATTCAGAGATGCGAACCTTGGGATCGAACGCGAGACCTCTGCGTGGCAGTATATCGGTATACCACTAGGCTTTATTGTTATTATTCAAATGCGTTAAACTCAGTTATTTCTCTCAACAACAGTCCTATAATTCATAATGCACTAGTATATTTTCCAGCAGTCTGGCATTAGTTAAATACTTAACAAATTACACACAAATAGTTGAATCTGCGTTCGTGTCTTTTCCTAAAGTATAATACAAACGGTTTTATAAAAGGATTATAATGCTATAAATCTACAGACATATTTTCATGCAGACAAGATATTGTAAAAACTTAAATTTATCAACTCATTTACCAGTCTAGACCATATTCTTACAAAAACTAAGCCTACTTAAAGCGATTTACATAAAGTATACTTCTTATCCAACACAAGTAAGACTCGACTATTGCGTGGTAAGACGGCAAGGATTAATAGAAAATACGACAATTTTTATAGTATCAAGCGCAAGTTGCTTGCGCTTGTTGTGGGCATCCTATAAACGATCGCCGAAATCGTAAGTAGGCTGAGTTCCTTGCGCATGTAAGCTATGCAATGCTTGCGCATTGAAACCGAGCGAGGACTTGCGCATATAAACCTCGCAAGTAGCTTGCGCATTAATCCCGCGCTAACTACATGCAGCATATACAACCACTTATGATATAATAATGATCGGTATGCAGTATAATTTCTTGTTATGAATAGAACTTAAGTCGCTAAAGAAGTACCAAACTTCCACTAAAGCATAGAATATGCGCCAAGTATACCCGCTTTCTGCTATAGCGTTTTTTTTGGTTCATTCGTTATTTGCCGCGTATATTCAACGCAAGTAAAATGTTTCAATATTTCCATATATCTTTAAAGGGAGACTGCAAATATTGCAAAGAGTAATATTCCAAAAGGAAATTACAAAAGAAATGAAACGGAAGACTTAGAAGTAGTTATGCCAGACACATTTTGGTTTAAAATTGTATATTATACTCACTGAAGGAAAGAGTCGCTTCATTGAAATGTCGCATACTACATTTTGCCCGCGGCTTCGCTCGCATTAATCTATCAATATCAATAAATTTCTATCCCTAGGGTATATTTCTTTGTTTCTGGACAAAAAGTACCATATGTCCTTTTCTATACCCCTGACAACCTGCATGCAAAATTTCATGATGATCGGTCGACTAGTTAAGTACCTAAGGCGTGAATACGTAACAAAAAAACAAACCCACATTCACTTTGATAATATTAGTTTCAGAGGGCTAATTCCTGTACTTAACTAATCTAATAAACGACATAATATGTTATTTATGTTCACGTTGAATTTGAGACTTTTGTATAATTGTATTTGTCATTCGTTTATTTATAATCTAGGAGAATACTATGTGTGATATTTATGTGACACTGAAACTAGACTGATCCAATTCTAATCATACTTTATTACGAGAATAACTGATCCTTTAAGCTCTTACTTACTTAGAAATATGGCGCGGCAAGTGCCTATTTACTTTGTACCTGATATTCTGAAATCACTGATTCGTTTTTCATAAATCAGATATCGGACAAAAGGTCCTTGATGACCTTATTGCGTAGTTTTTTAGCGTACCTGAAATACTTCGGAAATACTGATTCATTTTCTATAAATTAAATATTGGACAATAGGTTTTTGAGGACCCTATTGTCTAATATCTCTCTTATCCTGACCTTATCAACCCTTGTCGACATTGCGAGCTCAGTAATATATAAAACGGTTTATCGAGAAAGTTCAGTTTTAATATCGAATATAACATTTTCTATAGGCGATTATTGCAGAGGGTTTCCAAACATTGTACGAGTCATTGAGTTGTGTAGTTCCTCTGGACACTCTTTGAAATGTACATTATATAGCTGTCACGCCTATATCGCCGAAAGGGTAGGCATGGGTGTATAAAACGCATATTACGCCAGCTTTAGTATAGGTCTCACGTAGTGAGGGGCAAGCTTGTTCCCGTCTACCGAGTACAGTTCCAGACTCCGTATTGCTACTGTTAATTTTTTAACAGTACCCGAGCCAGTAATCCAACCCAAAATAGACCTCATACACGGCAGTTGCATTCATTACTACTGTGCCCAAATATCAACATTACATTGATGGTCTACAACTTCTTGCTTCTACCAATTAAACTATATAACAAAATATAATTAATCATTTAACATAGAATTTGGATTAGATTAATTATTAACTTGTACCATCTTGGAATGCCAGTCATAATTCAAAACCTATTGTGTCTGGCCGCCGATGTGCCGCTGCGACTCAATAGGTTAGATTCGATCAATAGTCTAGCTAAAACGATCAATAAATCACACATTTATTTATTTCTTGAGAATTGAATCTACAACATGACTCCCAATGGCGTTAGTATCAACATTACACTACACTATCACAACGCATACATTATGAGCGTACTCAAAACTTTTATTAGTAATAACACATTTGGCAAAGAAATTCCATCTAACACTTTCCTAATATGTTTCCTCTCGAAAAGAAATATTCCTTAGGCCAAGTAAAATTACCTATTCACAAAACCAAGTAAGCATGCCAAAAATTGTATAAGAATTCTATTCATCAGAATGGTCAAAGAAATTTGGCAACAACAGAATAAACGGGGTGCCTTTAGTGCTTTTAACTTTTCTTGAACTAAGATGTAGTAGATTAGATAAGGGAACGTTCTAACCAGATATCTCTGCGGAAAATGATGCCTGTTAGAGTTCTTTGTATAATATATTACCATTATATTAAAAATTGCTAGGAACATTGAGTTGTTCATAATTTGCATGCAATGTAAATTATCCAAACTAGTTTCTGCATTATTCAAACTTTTTCCCGCGGTATCACGTACGTAATTGGCTAAAAGTATATCCTGACTAATATTATAAATGCGAATATGAGTTCGTTTGTTTCTTACGCTTTACGCCCTATCGTATCTATCTATAGGTGGCATCCGGGAACGCGGTCCCGGTCCCAAAATCTCTACGACCCAACTACACGACCGGTCATCATTAAATTTCGCAAACACGTTGTCAGGTGTACAGAAAAAGGACATAGGGTATAATTTTATCTAGTAAAAAGTATTGATACCGATCTTTTTTACATTTACGCAAGTGAAGCCGCGGGCAAAATCTAGTATATTTATAATTCGTAACGGGTATTAACGCGATCATGCATAACACCAACCGTGGACACAAGCTGTCTTTTTCGGTGATGTCATGTCCCCGCTCGTGAGGTAGATAAGTCTTTATCCACCCTCACCATTCGCATATTTTTATTTGATCATGTACTGTTACACACTACACTCATATTATCGCTTTTCCGTATAAACATCAAAAACTTTATAAAGAGAATCTATGACGCAACACATGAGAACTCGACAAACCGTGTTGTCGCTTTATCGACATTTAGTATCGCGGACATTTATGTAACCTTAAAACATATTTTACGATTAGGAAGTTAGGTATAATTAAAACGCTTTTAGATTGTAGTAACTGCTATTACTATATAGGCATACCTGACATTTACCATTGCTAACACTTGTAACGTATTTTGCGGGATCATTCTCATCTCCCAACTAATGGTAACAAATTAGAAGTAGTGATTAATCACAGCAAATGTTGGACAGTTCATCGTGATAGTAAATGTGACACTATCTACATTAAAATGCGCCCTTTTCTATCACTCGTTTTGGTTAGCGGTCTTGGGCGTGTGTTTCAGCGGCAATCAATTTATGTCCGACCTCTAACAACTTGTTTGGTTAACTTTCAATTAATTTAATGTGTGGCTTTTAGGTACAATCTGGAAGCAAGTTCACACTGGCTATATTTAGTATAGGAAAAGGCGCAACGGTAGTGAATGCAACTGCTATGCATGTGATCTAGGGTTCAAAACCGGACCAGGCCAACCAAAAGTTGAAATTTTTAACCAAGACATCCCAATAGCAGCCCGGAGTCATGTTGTCGGTAGTGTTGGACACCCCGTACCTCAGAAAGCACGTATAGCCATTAGTCTCTGCACCTGATCTTTTTCCAGTCGTGTAGAGTTGGCGTCTTATAGGATTTTGAAAATTAGGGAACAGAGAGTGCGCTTTTGTTTACGCACACACTTGTGCACTATATACTATACTACGCAGACGGCCAGTCACTGTTGGCTGTCGTGACCGAAATTTAGTCTTGAGAACATTATTATTATTTAGTATAAGAGTAAAAAAGTTGTAGTTCAGACATGCAGGTTACCTAACGATGATATTCTTCACAGTTAAAGCAAGCGATAATTAACTATTTAATAAGCCCATACCATCGATAAGGGTTAGGCCATAGTCCACAAAGCTGACTTAGGCAGACTTCACATAGGTATCTTCTAGAAAATTACGGAATCCTCTCAGACAAGCAGGTTTCTTTTCGATGTTTTTCTTCGCCGTTAAGACGTACGATAATTAACTATTTAATACGGACATAACTTCGAAAAGGTAGATGTGATTGCTTTGGGATGAAACTCGAAACATATGCGTGGCAGTCCAATCACCTGCCAATAGGCTATCGGTGCTTCAGTATATCGGCGAGCAGTGATTATAACAGTTTTGATGAATTATATAATAATACCATATAGTACCATATTTACCGCCTACACAACCAAATAATAAGCATAGGTCTACGTATATACATCAAACAAACATACCTAACGAACGATTGTTTATTACCGTTCCCCTGAACATTATAATGTTGGAAGGAGCCGAATGCGAGCCCCATCTTACTAACTGATGTTTACTGAGGCCACATATCAAACAACTGCAAATAGATCAGTCTACAAACATTTGTGTAATGGGCCCGTAGATATTGGAGCATAAATGTTTGTGTGTTTTGATGTACTAGTTTGTTAAACTGAAATACAGCGAAGGGTTAACAAGTTACACATTTCATATATTTGAGCGACAAGGTTCAGTTATTAATTTCTATATATGTATAGTGTCATGCCTACATATCCAAAGGGGTAAAGGGGTATGGAGAAATGTAGTGCAGTACGTGGTAAGCGGTTGCCTTGTTACTGCGCCGAGTGTTGTGGGTTCACACAGGACAAAAAAATGTGTGTTCCACAAATAGTTGCTCCGAGTTTAGGTGTCCTCGGTAGCGGCTCGGAAAGTGAAACTTTAAAGGCTTTTAAAGCCAAATCCCGCACTATGAGTGATTCGTGTACAACAGGGGAATTTACCAACAATTAAACAACAGCCACAGTTCTTTATGTCTGTTGTGGGGGTTAATCTAAAAACTGGTCAAAATGCCATCCTTTTAAAGCCTAGTTCTAGTTTTTCCAGGTAGATAAATCACAGCCTTGCTTTATTAGCTATAGAGTCTTAATCAATTTTATCATAGGAACCCTACTATACTTTTAATAGTCACCTTCCTTGACGTTACGTAGTCATCTGACATACAATGCCGACACTACATTGAATTCTAAATATAGACCGCACGGATGGCGTAGTAGCTTATGTGGTCGCCTCACCACGGCCGCTAATTCACGGTTCTATCCCCACACAGAATAAAAATTAGTGCATTCCAAAAGTAGTTGTTCTGAGACTGGGTGTTCTTTGTGCCCGTTGTCTGAATGTTACTAAAGTCCTCCACTACACAGGCATTACAAAAACAGTGCTCTTACTGTTATTTAAAAATGTGTTACGGTCGCTTATATTGGAAATTGTAAACTATCGTTCTTTAACATGTGAGCTCACTCTTGTTAGTGTAAAATGTTCATGCGATCTAAGTCATATCTATGATTTAATTTGATTCAGAGTACGAATATTAATATTTATTGAGACAGAAATTGTCTGTCTGTCATTAGATTTTTATGTTCATTTGTTGTTGTTCAGTTGTGTGTTGGATCGGTTTATTCATAGTTTGTGTTCCGAACACCCCCGGGTACCGCTGACTGCTAGGTTCTAATACAGTTAGCGGACGGTTCCACTTCAGTTGCACAGTATTTGAGTTAGTTGTTAATGTACGTCCTAATTAAATACTAGGCGGCCTAAATCTAGGCTTATACTTCAAATCTGAATGATAAATTACAGTACGAATGTCGCAACGATAAAGGAAAGTAGATTTCTAAAATTCCTTGGGTGGGTAGTATTTCTTTTGACAGACACAGTTTTAAAGCTTGCTAGATTAATTTGCCAGATACTTCATCAAACAAATTCGCATTCTTGCTGAAAATGTCCTGTTGCGTTAAACTTATAAATTATAATATATAAATTTAAGTCTTACACCTCAATCTCTGAAGAAGTGTGCAGACTGCAGAGTTATATTATACGCCCACATTTTGCAAGCTATGGTTTTAAGCCGAACTCCGAGTTTCCGAGCTATTATTAAAAATTTCTTGACAGAGAAATCTAGTTACACTTTGCCTGACCCAAGAATCGAATTCGAAACCTAATGCACCTGACCAGCAGTGGCATACACGCCCGCTGCTCCACAGATGCAATATTTTTTCCTTCGTCGTTATTTTTTATAGATAAAAATAAAAAAGATGATTTATGATATAAATGAACTAACGAAATCATGCTACGTATTGAAACTTTTTGGAAAGACGCGACATGTGAATTTGAAAGAGGCATTAGGTGCCAGGTATTATTTAAGTAAAGTAAACTTTGTTCTTAATTGAGTAGATACAGTTCCTACACATATGTTTGTGATAATGTTAGATACATTAATCAGCTCATTTAAGACATGATTATTTGCGGAATGAGGTGGTTTGCTATCTAGGAATAAATATACTTAGCTTTACATTTAAGAAATTTCTCATTTGTGGAGAAACATATTAATGTTAGATATTTATTAATCGTACATTAAGTAATCTTAAAGGATACCTAAATATATATTTTAAAATTTAAGGTATTTTTATGATAATTGCTTGTTTTAATAAGTTACAGCCTATATAATATTCCAGACTATAACAAAACAGTTCCCGCACAAGACGAAAGTTAGGCAGTTAAAGTTGTTCTGTTTCTAAGCTTATGTTTTTATTTTAAGTGCCTACATTAATTATTGGTTACATCGCTTATGTTTATAGCCATAGTGAGATCGAAGGTTCCCTGTATTGGACAATGATCTACATGGATCTGCACAGACGCCGTAATGGTTTAAGAGGATACACTGAAAAAATGCACTAACTTTCATCGAATAGTATAGGACTATGAGAAGACCAATTAAACTAGAATTTTGATATAGGTAAATTGATGTCTTTAACTAGAATTTAATAGCTCAAAAACACGATATTGTGATTTTGGCTCGATCATAATTATTTTCGAAAACACCTCTGAAAAATTACTATTTTTGAAATTACAAGGAAGTGACACTATCAATAGGCTTAGAAATTTCTCAAATATATTCGTAATATCAATATTAGTAATTTGCTAGCTCATTATTTCCATAACTAAAACCAATATTTTTTTAATAATATTTTAAGATTTTAACAATTTCTAAGCGCTCTCGATCATTGCGGGCGCATCGCAATTTTAGACCTTATGACCATCAGTGAGAGAGTTTAGACCAGTGAGTACGGGCGTCGAGTCAGTCTGGCGCATAGATTACAATACTGTCTGGCGATAGCCCGCTTCGACGCTGGACGTATGCATGTCGACTCACCGATCGTACCAAATTTCTATCGTGTACTTTATAATCGTAGGTATAAATAGTTATAATATAGGATTAGGTTAGGTTTGAAAATATTTGTAATTTCTTTGTAATAATGGGAAACACTAAAAAAATTGTATCTAAAAGGAAAAGAAAACAGCAATTTAAAAATAGTGTCACAAAAATGGCGGAGGCGAACAAGGCAAGGTAAATAAAATCATTGTACCTAGGTACCTACTTATTTATTATAATATTTATTTTAGTAACATTGTATCGTAACGCATTTTTGTAGTTATATTATTTACAATAACCAAACCTAGGTAAGGTAATAATTCAACTACCTAGTTGAGTGACCCTTTTGATAATTCAAGCGTTTGTTTATAAGCGATTTTAGTCTCTATGCTCATGTGTAACAGAGACTTGTAATTAGTTTTATAACCGCTTTCGTCAATATTTACATCATTGCATTTTATGTAGGTAGTTATTTTATTTGCAAGCCTGGGTTAGGTACTATGAAAATCTAAATAATACTTTTACCCGGATCTGGGCATCGAGCAGCGAGCATCTCGGCGAGTCTGATGTTAGGTACAATGTTGGGTATGTTTTTGTAGTTGTTTGGCTACCCGGTAGGTAGGTCTTTCTGTAACAAAATTGTCTGCTACCGAACTGATGTTGAACTGAAATGGTCTGGAACCGTTTACTTTGAGTCGCAGCCGGCGGGCGCTCGAGCACTACACCGCATTTTCCCTGTGTTCAGTTTTGATAATATCCTGATATCTCTTGTATGGAACAACCGATTCAAATAATTTAAAAAGTAATATGCAGCTACTGAAGCAGCCTTGAATACAAGGTAAGTTATTTGGATAAGGATTAACACTAAGGTACAAAGAATTTGCTTTAATTTCACCGGTATTTTTATTAACTTTTCAAACATAAAAAAGTACTCATAGTTATGAAACTTTAATAGTTAGACATATGATCTTGCGGACTTTTTTGTAGGTAATGATAAGTACTTTAAATAAGTAGAACTTTATATTCCTGTATCGTCAATAGTTTTCGCACCGTACGCCAAATAATGATATTTTTAGCAAAATTTTTGAGGTATTGGTTCACATTATTGCAATTTCCGTAAGGACCTCTACTTTTTTTTAAATAAAGTTTAGCCTATGTTACTCGCTGATAATATAGCTTTATATTGGTATAAAGAATTTTAAAATCGGTTCAGTAGTTTGGAATTTATCCGTTATAAACATGTAATCAAATTTGGCTTTATAATAAGTGTAGATGTAAACATAAGCCCTATCAGAACAGCTAAACTATGGAGACGTTGTACGCTGTAATATTCTTAGTAATACATAATTATTTTATTTTATTGCTTTTAAGGAGAAATTTACGAAATGAACAGATTCCTCTAGTAGAAACAATATATGGCTTAGATGCTGTTCCAGCAACGAGTATCAATGAAAAGTAAGTGATTTTTATATCGATATAATATTGGATTAAGTACCTACCTAATGAAATGTGTGTATATTTTAACGTGATGTTATTGCAGGAATCATTTGGTATCAGAATCCTGGTATAATACAAATAATAGCAGCCGACCACAGGGACATGAAGAAATATCTGAATCTGAAAAAGTTTCACATAGTAGGGACGTTAATGAACAGCTACATAAAAAAATAAATGTTGTTTCAAATAAGTAAGTTTCATATGGGTGGTCTATATATTTCGTTACTTTCGTTATTATTCTGGTAGAAAATATATGGTTACTCGGATTGTTTATATTTGGTTTCAGAAATACACAAAAAAGAAAATTTACCGAAGGTGTGAACAGCCAACATAAGGATAAAAAAAAAACAAAGCATTCTGTCAACGAACTATGGGCTTTGCCTTCTTATGAAGTAACTTCACAAGGAGAAGAAGTATGTGTCTGCTAAATCAAACTGTTGTTTACTTTCATGTTAGGCTTATTTATATGATAAGTTGCTTTTATTGTTACAGATTGAGAATATAAAAGATGGGAATCACAGAATAGTGGATTTAAAATATTTTATCAAAGAACTTATGCGAATATCTAGCCATGAATCACTATTCCAATGTTCATTTAACACCATGGAGCTAGTTTCCGAAACAAAACACGGCTTGGTTTCAAAGTTCTTATATGCATGCTCCTTGTGCAAAACACAGTTTACTATAAAAAACAGGCCTGAAGACTTAAATATCAAACTGATTGAAGGTACAATGGCTGCAGGCTGTGGCAATGCACTATTGGGACAAATAACGGCCTCTTTAGATTTACCATCTATATCGGAATATACTTACGGTGTTTGCCAAAATAAAATATGTCAGGCCTGGGAGATAACAGCTTGGGACGAAATGAAAAAGGCAGATGGTAGGGAAAGAGAGGCTGCTATAAAGGAAGGCAAAGTTAATAAAGACGGCATTGCATTAATTGACGTCATTGCCGATGGTTGTTGGTCAAACCGCTCATACAAAACGAATTATGCTGCACTCTCTGGGGCTGCTGCCATAATAGGGAGACGTTTTGGCCAAGTTTTATTTATGAGTGTAAAAAACAAATATTGCTGCATTTGTGCCAGGTCAGAGAAGCAAAACATGACGCCTAAACCACACGAATGTTTTAAAAATTACTGTGGTACTTCTACCGCAATGGAATCTGCCATATTAGTAGAGGGTTTTAAACAATCAATTCAAATGCATAAAGTAATATACGCACGATTTATAGCAGATGGGGACAGTAGCACTTATGCCAAAATTTTAGAATCTCGACCTTATGTTGACACAACAGTAGAGAAAATCAATTGCCGTAATCACATTTTAAGAAATTTCTGCAATAAAATGCAACAAACAAAAAGCGACACTAAATACAATTTAAAGGACAGGAAAAAAATTACAACTGAAAAAATACTGGGTGCAAGGAAATACATTACCGATGCTATAAAATACCACAGTGAAAACAGACAACTAGATAATGTAAAACGGTTACACGCGGACATTAATCAGTCTATAAATCATGCGTTTGGTAAACATGACGAGTGCAACAAAAATATATGCTCAAGAGAAAACGTCTCCCAGGAATGCGCAGGCTTTTTCAACAGTTACATATTTAATAAAATAAGATTTCTCACCACCAATGTCGCTTCACACGCTAGAAGCCTCATAGAAAACGTTGACAGTAACGTAGTTGAGCGTTTCAAAGGAGTAATTGCGAAATTTGTGGGCGGATAAAGAATAAATTACTCTTTAAAGCGTTCTTATCAAGCACGTTGTGCAGGAGCTGTTATTTCATTCAACACCGGTAAAATTCACGCAGCGATTTCAAAAAATATTCATAAAAAATCGCCTTCAAAAAGGCTAAAGGCATATGAAGAAAAAATTGATCAAAGAAGGAGATACCATAGCACAATTAAAAGACGTAAAAACCGTGCCTTGTTACCGAAAAAAATGATTTTAACTACGGTGAAAATGTTGAAACTCCAGATATGGACGCAGAAACGTACAAAAGCTGCAAAACAACGTTTTTGAAGAATTTAGTGAAGACCGATGCCGAACGACTTCAAATACAATCACGCACGATACTGCAGAGTGAGAGCGGAGAATGGATGGAGTTACGCAGAAGTCTTTTAACGGCCTCTAATTTTGGAAGAATTGTAAAAAGGAGAAGAACAAATAGTTGCGCTAGTACTGTAAAAAATATGTTATACAGACCAGAAATTGGACACGTGTCGTCAATAAACCATGGCCGAACACACGAAATAGTAGCGCTGGAACAACTTTCACAATTATTAAAAGTGACGATAGACCCGTGTGGTCTATACATAGACAAAACTCATCCATTTTTAGGAGCAACGCCAGATGGTATTATAGAAAATAACATCCTGGTAGAAATAAAATGTCCCATAATTCCCTACAAGATCGGCATTGACGAAGCCATAAGTCAAGGCAAAATGCATTTCTGGCGCTTAAATAAAAGAAGTGGTGAGATCGTGGTGAATAAAAATTCAGATTGGTATATGCAAATTCAAGGACAGATGCATATTTGCGAAATATCAAAATGCTTATTGGCAGTATGGTATGGGGATAATAAGATTAAGGTGGAAACCGTTGAAAAAGACGACCAATTCTGGAGTGAAAACATGGAGCCAAAATGAATATCCTTTTATTTTGACTGTTTGCTACCAGAATTGGTAGACCCGCGCTACACTCGAAACCAACCAATTCGGGATCCCCAATATGTAACATATATCAAAAATAAAGAAAATGTGAATCAAGGCACAAAAAGAAGCGAGGATCAGATCAAAGACAATACACATTCTATAATACAATTCTCTCAATATTAATGTTTTTTGCTTAACTTATCTTATTTTTTAACTTTTGGTCGTGCCGTCCGCTATACGTTTGCTATACTGGGTTATAATATAATCATTTATAATATACTAATTTTGTTTATATTTTCTTGTATTTATAGAGATTCTAAGAACTTTTTGATTTACCCTCGTATATTTAAGTTTTAATAAATATTTATGAAAATATTAATTACACATCTTCATTATTTCTCCTCTAATCCCTTTTTGTTCAGATATAGCGAAAAGACTTAAAAGTTTGTAAAAAAAGGAAAAATGGAAAGGAAAACTCCAGTCAGTAATTTTGGAGATATGCGACTACGAAATTTTGAAATCCTTTATAGATTAACATAATATGTGAATCTTACTCATTTTATGTAGGCAAGATTCACATACCTATTATGTTATTCTATGAAGGATTTTAAAATTTCGTAGTCGTATGTTTCTCCACGCACACGCTACATACATAGTGTCGAATTGATATCCTCTTTATTTGAAGTTAATTAAAAATATATATACTTAATATAATTTAATCTAAAATCCCTTAAAAAAATATATTTCATAAAACTTTATTATACTCTTATTACAAATACAATATTTACACCAAATTACACCGAACACCAAATTATACACACCAAACTATTCCAAATTTAAATTAAAAAAGTAAGTCGCAACTCTGTATCTTTCTTGTTCGTTTCTGTTGACCGCACGTTGACCCCGACAGGGCATTTGGCGCGAATTTCAAATTTTACACTTCGAGCGATGCGTGTCGTTTGCGGGGCGCGTAAGACGCGCGGGTGTAATGGGCGGAGCTATTCTAAACGAAAATTTTCGCGGTGTCCCCTTAAGTGGTTTCCTCGCCACTGCCATCGCGCCGAGTATTGTGGGATACCCACAATACATAAACCGATAATCAGATTTTAAGCATTTATTATGGATTACAATGAAAGTACATCATTTTAAGTAAGAAAGGAGTATCCAAAACGATTGAATAATTGAATTGCTCTCTGCAATGCAATGATTCAGCCGGTTTGGAAAAGTATCAATAAACATACTTGTTGAACAATCGCCGCCATCGCTGATTTCATTTAATTAAGATAAGAACATAAATAAGGGTTTATTTGTAAATACAAATATAATGTGCGATTGCTGTACGTTTCCAGTAATCCCATTATCTGATGACTAAAGCTACGTGATGTGTAATCGAAAGACGGGGCTTTATATTTTGTTGTCATTCTATATAACAAAAGAACATGTTATTTCGTTTATTTCTTTTATATTTTGTCTTTTCCTATAACAATACTATATAATATTGTTACACCCAGTGCCATCTCTTGGCATTGTGGGGATGACTCGGCGGTTCCGTCTAATAATTTATACAGCACCATCTATTAAAGTCTTACGGAACTATGTAGTTCGCCGGTACGAGTAGAGTAGAGAGAACGCTGGCACATTCTCGAATCCTTGTATTGTTACGTACCGTGTATGACGTTTCTAGAAAACTCCGGAAAGGCTTTAACCGCGTATAAAAGGGAACAGCCAGTGCTCGCCCGGTCAGTTTACAATTGTAAGCAGTCAAGTATTCCTCGAAGCGAACGGAAGCGAAAATACTATGGAGTTTGAAGCAGTTACAGTTGAAAAGTGTAGTATAGTGCTTATTTTGTTTTAAATTTAATTGTGTGCTAGAATAAAACGTGTTTTAGTCGGTAATATTGATTTACATTCTTATCCCCCGAACCCAGCTCGTAACAATATAATCCGATATATGAGTCTGCTTTTGTAAGTCGACGTTTTTCCATTATAATATACTAGATTTTGCTCAGGGATCTGCTCGCGTTAATGTAAATTTCTATCCCTCGGGAACAATCTTTTTTCTAGATGGAAGGTACTCTTTCTTATCTGTACCTCTGTCTGACAACGTGTATGCGAAATTTCACAATGATCGTTTAAATAGTTAAGGCGTAAAAGCGTTACATACAAACAAACTCACATTCGCATATATAATTTTTGTTAGGATATTAATTAATTACTTTATGGAGGTGTATAGCTATTTATTTTGTTTACTTCTTTTCGTTACTATTTATATCGAGTCGCACTGCTACTATGTCTAAAGAAGTGTGAATGTAAATAGTACATAGATAAAAGTTGTAAACAAAATCAAGTCTCTATAAAATAAGTAAGAAGTTGTAATAATATATTTACCAAATAAAATCTTAAAATACTGAATGTTCGTTAAATGACATTACATTTTTGTTACGTATGAATTTGATACCTTGTATCATTAGAGCCATGTTAACCAATAATGTGTAGATCCATTAAAAAAACTGATGTCATGTTCTCCTATAAAGAAAAATCATTTTAAACTTTATAGTCACTTCTACGGTAACCATTTATTACTACCATCGTTACTATTAATATTTATTATTTTTGCAGTAAGCACGCAAGTGAGTTTGCTAGTGAGAACTACTGAATTGCTACGCAGTACAAATGTATACTGCAAAAAGACTGATAATCATGACCACAGCTTTCAGGTACATCTTGTAGATCCATCATATTATAGAGAGCGTGAAAAATATTGTATCCTAACTAATATTATATGTGAATATGAGTATGTTTGTTTGCTTTTTGTTACGCTTTCAAGCCTACGCGACCGAACATCGTAAAATTTCGCATACACGCTGTCAGGTGAACAAAAAAGGACATAAGGTACCTTTCATCCAAAAAAAAATAACAGAGTAATATACCTGCTATTACTCTGCCGTCCGTACGAAAAGTCCTTGCAAAATCTCAAGTTTTGAGCACAATTAGGTAAAGTACATATTTGGAATAAGCAGAACGAGGTATATATATTCTCTTCAGACAGTTTTTACGTATCTATGATGGAGCCGGATTAATACTAAGCATAAAAGCAATATCTAGATCCGTGTTATATGATTTACTTACCAAGACCGAGATAGCTGTAGATAGAAATAAGTTAGTTACGCTTTGAAATTAAACACTTTATACGGATTTTATCGCGTTGTTTATTTTACTTTAAACACTGTTATTACAAAATTTTGAAAACTCTAACACTACTATTATTGAATTTTACTACTATTTAAGCTATATATTTTTTCTAATTAAATCTATTTGTATTTAAGTTTACACTTTGCCCCGACGTTTCGGTTGCTTTACAGCAGCCATGTTCACGGGGAGACTAAGATGGTAGTTGTCCCAACGTTCTGAAGTGTAGCTAGTTATTTTAAAGTACCCGAACATAATTTAATCTTTGGTGTTCCTATTTACGCAGAATGAGCTCAAAGTATCATGAAGTCTAGCTGTGTTTTGCTTCTTCTTGGGTTTGACTATTTGAATGACTGGATCCCAAGCTGGTGGTACATTCCAACCATCCTCTCTATTGAAATTAGGATGTTTTTTAATTTCAATAGCCTCGCGAAGCATCCTTGGTAGGAATCGGTGTTCTTTTGCGAGTATATGTGGTTTGTCAAATCGTAGGTAGTGGTTGGTTCCCTGTTGCACATGTTCACACACAGCAGACTTCAACGAGCGTTGGTGTTTAACATCAGCTATATGTTCTTTTAAGCGGGTGCCTATGCTTCTCTTGGTTTGCCCAATATATGAGAGTCCGCAGTCACAATCTATTTTATAGACCCCTGCATCTTGTAAAGGTAATTGGCACTTGACGGATGGTAAAAATTGACTTATCTTCGTTGGCGGCTTGAAGTATGTGTTGATTGAAGCTCGCTTCAAGATGTAGCCAATCTTGTCAGTGACACCCCTTACATATGGTAGTATGGCAGGCTGGCGCTCGACTGTGGC
The DNA here is from genome assembly GCA_963675205.1 of Catocala nupta. Taxonomy (NCBI): domain Eukaryota; kingdom Metazoa; phylum Arthropoda; class Insecta; order Lepidoptera; family Erebidae; genus Catocala; species Catocala nupta. The sequence continues at coordinate 16,517,064 of OY776094.1, read as the reverse complement.
TGGCTTTTCTCGGATCTGTGACGGCGGCGCGGCTGTTGGAGCTTGTTGTCTTGCAGTACTTGCTTGACATGTTGAAGCTCGGCGTCCAGGTGTTTCTTGTCACAGATCCCGTGGGCTCTCTGAAACAAAGACATTCCCACGGTAGCTAACTGTTTAGGATGGTGGTGAGATTCACCGTTTAAGTACCTGTTTGTATGGGTCTTTTTCCTATACACAGTGTGGCTCAAAGTATGATCAGGATTCCTGATGACAAGTACATCTAAGAAAGCTAATGAATTATTTGCTTCTAATTCCATAGTAAATTGGATGTTATTATTAATGGAATTAAGATGTTTTAGGAATACTTTTACACTATCTGTTGGTAATATTGTGAAAGTATCATCTACATACCTCTTATAAATCCTGGGTGTGATGGTGGTAGTCTGCAAAGCTCGAGCCTCGAAGTCCTCCATATATATGTCGGCAACAACAGGCGATACTGGCGAGCCCATTGCCACACCATCCACTTGTATGTAGAATTTATTGTCCCACAACAGATAGCCAGTTGTTAAGCAATGGTTTAGTATTTCTGCATATTCCTCAGGCATATTGTTCTCTATTAGCTTTCTTTTAGTTATATCAATACAGTCACGAACAGGTATGCATGTAAATAATGACTTCACATCAAAACTAACCATTGTTTCTTTGTCTGTGAGACGTAGGTGTTTAATCTCACTCACAAATTGGTATGAATCCTTCACATGTGCTCTCGAGTTGCCTCTGAGTGGTGAGAGTATCTTCGCTACGTGCTGAGCCAGTCTGTAAGTTGGTGTGTCGATCTGACTCACAATAGGACGTAGGGGAGCGTTTTCCTTGTGTATTTTTGGTAACCCATACAGCTTTGGAGGTTTTATGCAGGCTGGTATTAATTGTTTTACGTCTAGATTTAGTTTCTCGGAGTATTTATTGATGATATCTTTGGTTTGCTTTACTATCTTGGTTGTAGGATCTGTTTTAACCAGTTTATATGTAGTTTCATCCGAAAGTAAAATTTCAATTTTATGTTTGTAATCTGACGTATCCATTACGACCGTAGCGTTTCCTTTATCTGCACGGAGTACTGTAATTTCTGGCCTAGCTCGCAAGTTCTTCAGTGCGACGAATTCATCTTTGGGAAGGTTCGGTTTGGGCACTTTACTTCGACGCAAGACTGATGAAATGTCCTGACGTATAGCCTCCAAATCTTCCTTTCTTACGTTATTCTTGACTAGGCAGTCCTCAACGTTGCAAATAATGGCCTCATACGGTATCCTAGCTGGTGTTATAGCATAATTTAAACCTCTACTCAATACTTTTTCGGTTGTTTTATCTAAAGTTTGTTTTGACAGATTAATAACTGCTTGTCTTTGGGTTGACGGCGGCGTGTCATTGGTCCGTGCATTGACGTTTCGTTTCTTGCTGTTGGCATTTGATTTTGATAATAATTTTTCATATTTTTGAATTTTGTTTGTTTTACACGCATTATATTTTGATCTTTCTCTGTGATTTATTGCATTAATGCATTGGTTAAAATCAAATGGAGTTATTAATCTCTGTATTTCATTAGATAAAATCTCAACGTTCCTATTTATGCTGCGTAAGTCAGTGCGATGTGTTCGAATAATTTGTATTAATAACTTTTGACTTGCCTGTTTTAAGATCTTAGCGCTTCCTCGTATGTCTTTCTTGGATGATATCTTGACACACGTAGGAATGAGATTATGATCACGACATCTCTTCAAGAAATTTAAAGATGTTACATATCTTGCGCGCTTAGTTTGTAGATCTTCTAACCGGCGTATTTTGTTTGCAGTTTCCAGTCCGTACTGATTTACATAATATTGTCTTATGTTTACGCGAATGTTATACATTGAAATTAAACACTTTATACGGATTTTATCGCGTTGTTTATTTTACTTTAAACACTGTTATTACAAAATTTTGAAAACTCTAACACTACTATTATTGAATTTTACTACTATTAAAGCTATATATTTTTTCTAATTAAATCTATTTGTATTTAAGTTTACACTTTGCCCCGACGTTTCGGTTGCTTTACAGCAGCCATGTTCACGGGGAGACTAAGATGGTATTTGTCCCAACGTTCTGAAGTGTAGCTAGTTATTTTAAAGTACCCGAACATAATTTAATCTTTGGTGTTCCTATTTACGCAGAATGAGCTCAAAGTATCATGAAGTCTAGCTGTGTTTTGCTTCTTCTTGGGTTTGACTATTTGAATGACTGGATCCCAAGCTGGTGGTACATTCCAACCATCCTCTCTATTGAAATTAGGATGTTTTTTAATTTCAATAGCCTCGCGAAGCATCCTTGGTAGGAATCGGTGTTCTTTTGCGAGTATATGTGGTTTGTCAAATCGTAGGTAGTGGTTGGTTCCCTGTTGCACATGTTCACACACAGCAGACTTCAACGAGCGTTGGTGTTTAACATCAGCTATATGTTCTTTTAAGCGGGTGCCTATGCTTCTCTTGGTTTGCCCAATATATGAGAGTCCGAAGAGAGTCCAGAGAGATTTAATTAGAAAAAATATATAGCTTAAATAGTAGTAAAATTCAATAATAGTAGTGTTAGAGTTTTCAAAATTTTGTAATAACAGTGTTTAAAGTAAAATAAACAACGCGATAAAATCCGTATAAAGTGTTTAATTTCAATGTATAACATTCGCGTAAACATAAGACAATATTATGTAAATCAGTACGGACTGGAAACTGCAAACAAAATACGCCGGTTAGAAGATCTACAAACTAAGCGCGCAAGATATGTAACATTTTTAAATTTCTTGAAGAGATGTCGTGATCATAATCTCATTCCTACGTGTGTCAAGATATCATCCAAGAAAGACATACGAGGAAGCGCTAAGATCTTAAAACAGGCAAGTCAAAAGTTATTAATACAAATTATTCGAACACATCGCACTGACTTACGCAGCATAAATAGGAACGTTGAGATTTTATCTAATGAAATACAGAGATTAATAACTCCATTTGATTTTAACCAATGCATTAATGCAATAAATCACAGAGAAAGATCAAAATATAATGCGTGTAAAACAAACAAAATTCAAAAATATGAAAAATTATTATCAAAATCAAATGCCAACAGCAAGAAACGAAACGTCAATGCACGGACCAATGACACGCCGCCGTCAACCCAAAGGCAAGCAGTTATTAATCTGTCAAAACAAACTTTAGATAAAACAACCGAAAAAGTATTGAGTAGAGGTTTAAATTATGCTATAACACCAGCTAGGATACCGTATGAGGCCATTATTTGCAACGTTGAGGACTGCCTAGTCAAGAATAACGTAAGAAAGGAAGATTTGGAGGCTATACGTCAGGACATTTCATCAGTCTTGCGTCGAAGTAAAGTGCCCAAACCGAACCTTCCCAAAGATGAATTCGTCGCACTGAAGAACTTGCGAGCTAGGCCAGAAATTACAGTACTCCGTGCAGATAAAGGAAACGCTACGGTCGTAATGGATACGTCAGATTACAAACATAAAATTAAAAATTTACTTTCGGATGAAACTACATATAAACTGGTTAAAACAGATCCTACAACCAAGATAGTAAAGCAAACCAAAGATATCATCAATAAATACTCCGAGAAACTAAATCTAGACGTAAAACAATTAATACCAGCCTGCATAAAACCTCCAAAGCTGTATGGGTTACCAAAAATACACAAGGAAAACGCTCCCCTACGTCCTATTGTGAGTCAGATCGACACACCAACTTACAGACTGGCTCAGCACGTAGCGAAGATACTCTCACCACTCAGAGGCAACTCGAGAGCACATGTGAAGGATTCATACCAATTTGTGAGTGAGATTAAACACCTACGTCTCACAGACAAAGAAACAATGGTTAGTTTTGATGTGCAGTCATTATTTACATGCATACCTGTTCGTGACTGTATTGATATAACTAAAAGAAAGCTAATAGAGAACAATATGCCTGAGGAATATGCAGAAATACTAAACCATTGCTTAACAACTGGCTATCTGTTGTGGGACAATAAATTCTACATACAAGTGGATGGTGTGGCAATGGGCTCGCCAGTATCGCCTGTTGTTGCCGACATATATATGGAGGACTTCGAGGCTCGAGCTTTGCAGACTACCACCATCACACCCAGGATTTATAAGAGGTATGTAGATGATACTTTCACAATATTACCAACAGATAGTGTAAAAGTATTCCTAAAACATCTTAATTCCATTAATAATAACATCCAATTTACTATGGAATTAGAGGCAAATAATTCATTAGCTTTCTTAGATGTACTTGTCATCAGGAATCCTGATCATACTTTGAGCCACACTGTGTATAGGAAAAAGACCCATACAAACAGGTACTTAAACGGTGAATCTCACCACCATCCTAAACAGTTAGCTACCGTGGGAATGTCTTTGTTTCAGAGAGCCCACGGGATCTGTGACAAGAAACACCTGGACGCCGAGCTTCAACATGTCAAGCAAGTACTGCAAGACAACAAGCTCCAACAGCCGCGCCGCCGTCACAGATCCCGAGAAAAGCCAGCCACAGTCGAGCGCCAGCCTGCCATACTACCATATGTAAGGGGTGTCATTGACAAGATTGGCTACATCTTGAAGCGAGCTTCAATCAACACATACTTCAAGCCGCCAACGAAGATAAGTCAATTTTTACCATCCGTCAAGTGCCAATTACCTTTACAAGATGCAGGGGTCTATAAAATAGATTGTGACTGCGGACTCTCATATATTGGGCAAACCAAGAGAAGCATAGGCACCCGCTTAAAAGAACATATAGCTGATGTTAAACACCAACGCTCGTTGAAGTCTGCTGTGTGTGAACATGTGCAACAGGGAACCAACCACTACCTACGATTTGACAAACCACATATACTCGCAAAAGAACACCGATTCCTACCAAGGATGCTTCGCGAGGCTATTGAAATTAAAAAACATCCTAATTTCAATAGAGAGGATGGTTGGAATGTACCACCAGCTTGGGATCCAGTCATTCAAATAGTCAAACCCAAGAAGAAGCAAAACACAGCTAGACTTCATGATACTTTGAGCTCATTCTGCGTAAATAGGAACACCAAAGATTAAATTATGTTCGGGTACTTTAAAATAACTAGCTACACTTCAGAACGTTGGGACAAATACCATCTTAGTCTCCCCGTGAACATGGCTGCTGTAAAGCAACCGAAACGTCGGGGCAAAGTGTAAACTTAAATACAAATAGATTTAATTAGAAAAAATATATAGCTTTAATAGTAGTAAAATTCAATAATAGTAGTGTTAGAGTTTTCAAAATTTTGTAATAACAGTGTTTAAAGTAAAATAAACAACGCGATAAAATCCGTATAAAGTGTTTAATTTCAATGTATAACATTCGCGTAAACATAAGACAATATTAGTTACGCTATTAAGTTTTTTTTTTCTAACTAATTCTGCAATAAGTATAATTATTGCATTTATAATTAGCATATTTCTTTATTTGTAATCCTCATTTACTAGTTAGTAAATTATATCTTAACAACATTTTTATTAGCTTTCCCGTTTGTTAGCACTAAACGACACTAAAGGAGTACTAAACGACCGTGCCTGGTGTCAATTGTAAACAAATGTCATAAAAAAAACATTCACAAACTTCTGTTTATTTATTCATGTTTGACATAAAAATGTAACTGAAAGAAATAAGACACTTAATGCATCTATGGTTAGGAAACGTTGAAAAGTTGTAAAAATTTATAAATTGCTACTCACAAATGCATCATGTGGGTTTCCTTACCATTAATGCAATAAGTAATTTACTTATTGCAGTTATGGCTAGTAAAGATTCTTTAAACATACTAATCATACTAAACATAAGCAGATTTATTGTTTTTTTTAAAGTAGGAGTAAATGTATTTACAAACATTAAGTAGGAAGAGCAGGTAGGATTCGTACAATTTTTACTATAAGCCGAACAGAAGAGACACTATTACCTTTTTTAAAATAACTTTAGTCATGCTATATACCATACATATTTGGCTATAATAATAGTGAAGTGCAGTTTAGATTAAAATTAGCATGGCAAACAGTTACAGTAACTTTTCTAAAAAACGGAAAACGTGCGAAACTACCCCACACAATGGATAGCTTCGTACATAGTGTGGAGCACATTCGTACATAGCGGGGAACCACGGGGTACAGTCAAAGAAAATGCCATTTATTCAATGTAAAATTATTTATTGAGATCATAGTAAACACAAAATCAACTCTGTAAACACATATTATAGAGAGCCTGAAAACTATTGTATGTTCGTTTGTGTTTTGTTACGCTTTCACGCCTACACGACCGAACATCATAAAGTTCCGCATAACACACTGTCAGGGGAACAGAAAAGGACATGGGGTACCTTTCATCCAGAAAAAGTACAGTTACTAACCTCACCTAAGCTACATTTATGCGAGCGAAGCCGCCGCCAAAATCTAGTATACAATTAAGTGTAGGTATACAAAAGTGAAATGATTACCATAACAACCGTTAGAAATACTTGGTAGAGGATCTATATGGTAAATATTTTCTCTTTGTCGTAATATTACGCTTGTAATAAAACTGGAATTGTTTAATGTGGCAATGCCAATATCAATACCACAACAATGGCGATGTCTGATCTATATTCTATATATTATAAAGATAATTTTATCTTCTTTTAGTTAGATAAGCTACAGAAAACGCAAATCGTGTAATGGTTGCAGCTCCTTACAAATATAATTTGTAAAATACTGCTTACTTTAAAATTGGCGATAAAAAGAGTGGCCGTGAATTTCTTGCCTATTCATCTATTATTTTCTTTTATTTTTGTTTCTATGCTCATGCTTTTCTGTACGAGGCACCTGATTAATGTAAATGTAAATTCATATTATTGTTTAGTTAGTGTAACTTTCACGTTCATAAGTGTTACTTTGTGATCTAAATGAATAAATATATTTTGATCTGATTTAATTCAATTTTTAATGTCTACTACATTATAGTATGCAATTTTTTAAATTAGAAAGTTAACCACATTTCCTAGCTGGTTAATTTTAACTGCGGCTTATGTGTTGTCTCCACGTGAACGCATACTGGCATTATAATATGTATCCTATATATTAATTCAGTATATATGCGTCATCTATGTGTTAAGTTTCATGCAAATCCGTTTTACGCACGACGGTGTTACAAACATCCCAACATGTTAACAAACTAATCGAAATTGGATATGCAAAATTAGCTTTGTTTCTTTGACGCAGGTAGCCCACTTTAACCTATTGAATGATTAATTCGTAAGCTCTAGAGAATAACATAGGGTACTTTTAAGCCCCAGTTGCGGGAAAAGCTTTTTTATGCCTTATAAATTTGTAGCTTTAGGAAAAGAATAATAAGACAAGTTTTTTTAGGGATTTTGTTTGGCGCTTTTCAGGATGCACATGTAGGAACCCAAAGCCTATTACAAAATAAATGGACTTATTATTCTTGACCTCTTAGCTACAGATATATGTATATACACAGTCTCACGCCTGTTTCTTTGAAGAGGTAGGCAAAGGTTTACACCTACATTTCGCCAACTATGTCGAGCCTATTGCCATTGACCGCACACTATATTAGATGAGTCTAAAACAGTATGCAGTAAATGGCTGATTCTAGCTAAAGCTACACACTCGTGTGGCTACTAAGAATTTTGAAGAAAACCCAATATAACTTTGTCTGATTCGGAAACCACATTTAATACCGCTACTCGACTGCGGCAGACAGTTATGACTTATGATGTTTATATTCATCTTCTTGTACTAATCCAGACGCATACAGGTTCCATCAACATTCACGTTTACTTTATCGACACATATGTACAATATACCAGCGTTCGGCAACCCGCGGCCCGCGTGCCTCCTCTTTGCTGCCCGCCACTGTTTTGTAAATAAGGTCTTAGTTTTGTAAATAAGATTTTATCATTTTGTAATTATTTTAATTCAGCACCAAAACCGAAATCAGTGCCATCCGCGGAAGCAGGTACTGACCCACAAAACTATTCCGCGGGCGCGAACGTCATGACTTGAACACTCGACATTCTTGAGCTCACAATGTTTATAGAATGTACCCATTCAATGCAAAAATACTTCTATTATTGCAGTATTTACTCCTGGTTATGGGCTTATGACTTGCACAGATGGCTTCATAAAAACGAAAGTTATTGGAAGAAAACAGAGTGTTTAACGATGCATGGACAGATTAATATTTTTTATTGATTGTAAAGAGAAACCCCTACCAAAAATGATATACCAAAAATCTAGGTATTGCTATTAAAAAATAATACAATCTTGAACGTCATCACGATAGCGATAAATTTGCATGTCTTGGATAATTTACGGCAAAACAAAATTAATGCACTCAAATTGTCAGTAAAGACCCGACAAACGTTTTTAAGGTTCAAGTTCAAAGTAGCGAGTCGGGTGTACGTCCAAGTTTAAGGGTAGCCGAAATATTTGCGAAGTATATTTGGCCGGCCGTTTACAGACAGAAAACTAGTAAAACAATGTGCTTATATATTATTACAGTTATGGCAGAGGAGGTGACCAGACCACAAAAAAACTTGACGATATTTGTCTAGCTGCCAGAACGTTTACCCGGCGTTCTGAAGATTTGGTCAATCTATACTATATAATATTACGAGTATAAAGCTGAAGAGTTTGTTTGTTTGTTTGGTTGAACGCGCTAATCTCAGGAACTACTGATTCGAATTGAAATATTATTTTAGTGTTGGATAGCCTATCTATCGAAGCAGGCTATAGGCTATATAACATCACACTACTACCCACGGCGGCGGCGCAGTAACGATAAATGCGGGTGAAACCGCGGGATACTTCTAGTAATTTATATGAGCAACTTCAGGACAAGGCACTTTTATTTGAATGGTTCTTATTAACTACCGATGAAAGTGATGACGTTTCAGATACTAATAGCAAGACAAGTACAGCTTCAAAAATCACATTATAATTGTAATTCGACTCGAAAGCATAATTATTTCGAAGATCTCATTTAATTTGTTTATTTTTTTATCATTTTCTTTGTGATTTTCACCAATTATTAATAAAATGATGTATGTGTGGTTGTTTTTTAACAATAATCGATGTATTTACACAAAATTATGACCAAGTGCAGCCTTTATTTCATTTTATGTGGCCCGTGCCTGCTAAAGGGTTGCCGACCGCTGCACTATACGATCAGTGAACATGATCACACATGAATAATGTTGCAATCGAAGTATTCACGTGCATTCACACGTCATACACGTATCTACTGCTTGGTCCAATAACTGTTGTCTAACAAGAAATGCGATATCCGTTCTATTTGTGCAAGCAATGAAAGACGTGCGATGGTTTACGAAACGATTTTCACTTCATTGATATATTGGTATGGGTGTTTCTAGCTCGGATGTGTATTATGGCGTTCAATGTCAGGGATCTAATGGTAATTGACGTTTCATTACGTAGCACTTCTATGAAGTGAAGAGGCTTGGCATATAAAATGATCTAACCAAAATAGGATGCTCTAGTTATTTTTTCATATGGATGATAGTGGTTTGGCGATATTATTAGATCGAATGCTATTGTGGTTGGAAGGACAGACAGTTATTAATGCTGATTCTGTTTTGAATATATTTGGAAAGTAGTTTTAGTTGACGACACAATATATTCTGTTTAGAGTTTATAAAAATTGAGTTCCATTTTGGTTAAAATTTGGTATGTTATATGTACCTTCAAGAACATCGTCACGAACTTAAAGTCAACCGCATGAAAAATTGAAGGGTCTGTAAATATTAAGCTACATCATTGAAAGAAGGAGACGAAGTCCCTATTATATTTTCCTTTTTGTGTGGTTTATAGTTAAATAACGTCTCGTACCGTTATTAAAGATAAGAAAACATAAATATTTGCGACACCGATATTTGACTAAATTATCTAGTATTATCTAGTATATTACCAGACACGGCTCGTGTTTATCCTCCTGCCTACATGGTAATAAATAATAATATGTCCTCTAGACCGAATTTCGGTCACGGCGTCAAATTTTTAAACTTGTTACAATATGTTTTTCAGCAAAATTATTGAGCTCTGTAGAAAGTGGTAGAACTAAAGTTGTTAAGTATGATGTAAAGATGACGCGGGCAAAAGATTGTTAGTATTAGTATTTTTCATATTATCTTGTTTATCTAGGTCAGTTCAAGTTAATTTTTTCTTAACCTTGAACCTCAGGAACGAGACCACGGATAGAAACTACTGACGCTATAAAAAAGGACTTATTTGTCGTACACAGATAATGAAGTTATTTTGTACAGTATTTACAAGGCTGTAGGCCATGATCCTCTGATACCGTCCTTTGTCCGGCTATCCAATGGCAATTGGATAGCCGAGCACTGTTTGCTAGAACCCTGTTTGGGTGTTTCATAAAAAAGGAAAACTTTTATTGCTTACAACGCTTTGTCACTATGTAGTAGGTATAACTTGTTTAGGGGCATTTTAACAAGTAGAAATTATTCTTTAATGCGGCTGCAGTGCATGTGGTCTCAGTTACAAATCTCGGGTCTGGCCAGTCAAAAAATCTCAATGGCAGCACCCAAGCATTTAAATAGTTGGCGGCGTTTCACATCTACTTGAAAAGCATCTCTTTTCAACCGTGTCGGATTGCCGTACCATCTAATCAGATTATGAGTATTAGGGATAAGATTGCACTATTGTTTGCGCACACTTGTACACTATAATTTCGCCTGCGCAGATGGCCAGTCTCGGTTAAGACTTGCCGCTGTGATCGAAATTCTGCCTGGAAGACATTATTAACTACAAGATTTTGCCCGCGGCTTCGCTAGCGTAAATGTACTTTAGGTTAGGTTCGGTTTGTAACAGTACTTTTTTCTGGATGAAAGGTGGCCTATGTCCTACGCTGTACCCCCGACACTGTGACACCCAACGTGTAAGCAAAATTTTATGTTGATCGGTCGAGTAGTTACGGCGTGAAAGCGTCACAAATAAACAAACAAAATTAAATTCGCAATTATAATATTAGTAAGGGTTAATAGAGAGCGGGGTGGCCTTTGTCATGGAGTGAGATATAACAGGCTTATAAAAACATTTGAGCCAAGTTGATTAAATAATAATATTATAAAACATATTCTGATACTACATTCGAAAGCCTACTGTTGGTATAATTAATGACAACGGATACGTCTGCCTTTTGGATAACGACAGCGACGGTACAATGAATAATGAGTTACGTGTATAATTAATTAGGCTAAATCTGGGAAAAGCAAGTCCCAGTCTCATTTATGTACATATTTGCTTCGCTCCGCTGTCAGGGTAATGAGACGAGATTCTGCTAATGTTATCAAAGTAGCTATTTATTTATTTATTCACTTAATTATTGAAAGTAATCGTATTGTTCCAAAGATATATGTTCTTTAAAAGACAGAACCCTTTTTTAGAAAAATTCCTGTGTCGTGGGGAACTTTACATTGAGTACGAAAATTTGACCAGGAGATGGCAATAGGCTCTTTTATATGTGACCTAAAACATAGCTGCTGAAATGTGGATGTAAAACTCGAACACCCATTTCGGAGATATACATGCGTATTATGTATGTAGTTATAGTATATCTCAAAATAGATGAATCCAAACTAATATTATAACCGCGAATGTGAGTTTGTTTATATCTTTGTTTGTTAAGCTTGCACACGCCTTAACTACTCGACTGATCATCATGGAATTTGGTGTACCTGTTACCAAAAACAAATGACATACCTTTCAATTAGAAAAGGAATACTGTTCTTGAACGAAGCCACGAGCAAAAGCTAGTAAATAATAAACTCAATATATTCAAATCCGTTTCTTTACGTATAAGCTAATTGCTCTATTACGTACACAAAAATACGAAATTCCAAGAATGAAATATTTGCCCATCTAAAAATATAACCCGAAAACACTTCAAACAGACCTAAACTTTCTTCGCAAAAGTACATCGTTATCTAGTTTACAAAACAGGTGTTAAATAAATGAGCTACTTGGAGTGCCGAATATTCTTGAATACGTAAGAAAGTAAGGATTATAACAAAATGTATTTCTGCATAGTATTTCTTAGTATTCAACTGCCTTTTCGCTCCAATAACGTAAGTTTAATACTTTCTGTAATAGTCAGTGTTAGGTCTCTAGTTCTATATCTCGCTCGTAGATAGTGTTTCAGGAATTTTTGCCTTAAAGCTTTATTGGCAGAACCAAATCACCTTTAAGATATTAGTGGCATTGTATACTTTTAGTGATGGTAACTTAACTATAGCAGAGACAATGAGGGACACACTTTGGTTACATATTAATTGGACATATACATACGAGCGCTTAATATAGACGTGAGTATACACTAAGATCTAAACCGAGCACGAGCAGAACTGTTCTATTCGCAACTTTAAGTATGGTGAAACAACAAATACGCAACACTTTTCGAAATTATGTGCGAATTAAATAGTTATTTATCGCTCGCCTTAACGGTGAAGGAAAACAGTGTGAGAAAATCTACATAACTGAGAGTTCTCCATAATATACTCAAAGACATGTGAAGTCTGCCAACCCGCACCGGGCCCACGTGATGGTCTATGGCCTAACCCTTCTTACCCTGAGAAGAAGTCAGTACCCGGCAGTAGAACAGTTTATATAATAAAATAATAATAATAAAAATGGTTTATTCATCTCCACAAATTACAAATATTTATAGTTACATTATACACTGTGAAAATTACATGTGACAATATTGTAGTTTGTGGGAGATCTGGAGTCTAAACTAAGCCTGGGCCTGTATTTTAGAACTCTAGGCCCCCATTTCATTTTTATACAGTGACAAGCAATTACATGTGCATGATGTGAGAGTGAATACACTGAGTGTGCGAGTGTGTGTCTGTGTGTGTGTGTGTGTGTGTGTGAGTGTGTGTGTGTGTGTGAGTGTGTGTGTGTGTGTGTGTGTGCGTGAGTGTGTGTGTGTGTGTGTGTGTGTGTGTGTGAGTGTGTGTTTGTGTGGACGATAGGTATATGATTTACATATATAAATCAATACGTACATACTAAAATATATATTTTATATAATAAATTAATTTATTTTATAAAGTACATAAGTAGTAAATAACAGAAAATAGTTAAACAAGTATTACTATGTTATGACATCAAGGATATTTTCGGTTTCAAAATAATTTAGATTTGATAGTAGTTTATTTACCTTTTGCTTACATTCTGACTTAGTGCAATTTGCAATAGCAGACATTTTATTTACTTTATTATATAACATTCCTCCTATAAACATGAAAAACCTCTGTGCAAAATTGGTGCTTACTGTAATAGGCTCACATATGGCGTATTTCCTTCTAGACAGGGCTAGGTGCTTTTTTCTTTCCTCAGATATAGTAGAGTGCTTTAGAAGGACAGTCTGCCTCATATATAATTGGCGTACAGTCAGCACTTGGGCTTCTTCATACAGTCTGGAAGTGGGATATAAACGCGGCTTGGATAAACTAACTTTTAGTATTAGTCTTTGAGCTCTTTCCAGTGTTATCATTTTAGTTTTACAGGCACCACCCCATGTTGTGATGCAGTAACCCAAACACAGACTGTACCAAGGCTTCGTAAACCATCGTCATGGTCTGTTTCTCTGCTACACCACGAAGTTCTTTGAAGATGTAAGTGAGTTTTCGAACTCTTTTGGACAGAGACTGGATGTGGTTTTCAAAAGTTAGATTTGCATCTATGTCAATGCCGAGATATTTTAAACTCTGGGTACGACTAAAGTGAGTACAGTTACAATTTGGGATTGGAGGGAAGTTACATTTATGTGCAATGATAGAATTCGGAAGATTGGCTACCTCTACCCGATTTTGGATAGAGAACACAATGTATTTAGTCTTGTCGTCATTTAAGGTCAGAAAATTAGTTGACAGCCAGTGACACACTACATTAATTCCACGCTGTGCCAGATTAAAAAGTTCATTCCACGATTCGGCGAAAAAAGTAAGAGCAGTGTCGTCTGCGTAGGCTTGAATAGAGCAGTTTTTTATTTTAAGCGAACACAGTTCGTTTATGTAGCAAAGAAACAGGGTAGGACCTAAAATACTGCCCTGAGGCACGCCAAATTTAATTGGTAGTTCATCACTGATATAATCCCCAACTTTCACGCATTGGGTTCGATTTTTTAGGTAATCGGACAATAATGCTAGCGGTTGACCCCGAATCCCAAACTCTTCCAATTTGTTTATAAGTCGTGAAACAGAGACAGTGTCAAAGGCCTTGGCTAAGTCTAGAAATATACTCAAACATTTGTCCTTTTTGTCTAGCTTACTGACTAAAAAGTTAACAAAGTCAAACATCGCATTATCTGTTGACCGACTTGATCTAAAACCATATTGCTTGTCCGAGAGTAGATGATGGTTTTCTAGATACTTTGTTAATCGAAGGTTAATAATACGTTCAAAGATTTTGGACAAAGTTGTTAAAATAGCGATTGGTCTGTAGTTTGTGACACTGTCTCTGTCTCCTCCTTTATGTATAGGATGGACCACAGCTCTTTTTAAAGCGTTGGGGAAAACCCCAGAGTCAAAACAGCGATTTATTAAATTTGTTATAACTGGTACAACCGAATCAGATATGTGTTTCATTAACCTAGCACTTATTTGGTCCCAGCCAGGAGCGCAATCACTTTTTAGTTGTTGAATTGTTCTCTCAACTTCTGCAGTGTCAGTAGGCAGGAGAACAAAGGAGTTCAGTGGTGGTTCAGTAGTACTTTTAAAACTGGTGGAATGACTAGGGATCTTATCTGATAGTTGTTTCCCAATATTCGAAAAGTATTCATTGCATTCGTTAACTGATTCTAAGGGTGTTCGGTTAGCCTTTAACAGCTGCAGTGGTAGTTGATTTCTATTTTCACTATTTGTGATTGTTTTAATAGTAGACCATAGCCTTTTTGAGTTGTTTTTCGACATTAGTAATTGATCTCTCTCATATTGCTTTTTGAGCTTCTTTAGTAAGGCGTTACAGTGGTTGCGGTATCTTATATACGATATTTTTAATATTATACTGTTATCAACTTTTAATTTCTTATGCATTCTATCTCTAGTACGTATACAGCGCAACATACCAGTAGTAACCCACGGTTTAATTATAAATTTATTTCTTGGAACCAAACGTTTTATAGTATTATTAGCAATTAAATTGTGTATTATATTAATAAAATTATTCGTAGCAATGTTTAAATTGGTTTCTTGATAAATTTTATTAAAGTTACAATTATATGATTCATTTTTAATTTATCGAAATCAATTTTAAAATGCATTTTTAACTTAGAAGGCTTATTTTTATTCGTTATGGTTTTTAGACACAGTAATACTGCTTCATCATCAGTAATACTCGTGCCTAAGGAGAATGTTGTTGCACTTAGTTTTGTCTTTAAGATGACATGGTCTAAACACGACTTACCTCTGGTTGGAGTATTAATGCCAGGAAGGAGTCCATGAAAGGCGATAGTATCCAAGTAAGCGGTAGTCTCCTGACTTGTTCCTATTAAATCAATGTTTATATCACCGACTATGATAATATTTTTGAAATAAGTCAAATTTTGTAATAGATGATGTAAAGAGCAGATGAAATTATCAGGTGATTTAAAACTAGGCGGTCTGTAAAGCGCAATTACTACTGTATTGTTTTCCATTTTTATTGTCAAACAATTAGCTTCACTTAGAGGCGGTTCCTCCACAAGGCATTCCAAGTTGCTATTTGTGTAGACAACTATGCCATCGTTCTGATTATAGTTGTCGTTGGTTTGATGTGCGTTGTAACCTTGAAGGAGTGGCAGATGTATTACTCGTGATAACCAACACTCTGACAACACAATAATATCACATGTTACTTCTAGCCTTTTGAGCAGAATGGGCAATTCTTGAAAGTTACGATTTATACTGCGAATATTTTGTTGTAAAACTTTTAGGTATTGTTGTGGTGAGTTAAGATAAGAGGCGCATTTTTCAGGTTCACAAGTAATTGGCATAACAATGTCGAATTTGTCAATATTTTGAATTAAATTATTAGTTGCATCGAATATGATTCGTGGTTGTTTATGGGTGAAAAAAATATTCGTGAAAATATATAAAAATGTAAGGGGCTTACCTTAAAGATATAAATTTTATGAGATGTGTTTAGGTTAGCCAGAAATAGTGAATAAGGTCTATATTGTCTAATACATGTTATAGTAGTAATGTAAGCATGATTGTAAACATAGTTTTTTGCACAAAAATACAATAACTGCCAAAAATATTGTAATATTTTAAAAATAATAGATATAAGATAATCGTGTGTTGTAATGTTTATTATAAGAAAAATAATAAAATACATTAATATATAACCATAAATTGCGTGTGTTTGTAAAAGGTTACTGTGGTATGTATGTGTTAGTGTACTATTTTGTTTTGGAGTGATAGTGTGTGTAACGTTAGCATTATTAAGAGACACGGTATGCTGTTCTTTATAAAACATAACAAACAAATAGATTTTGTAGGAAACAAAAATACAGAGTTCTGCGTATAATTTCATTTTAAACTCGTGATACGTGATGTTTTGATACGAAAAATATGTTAGTCATAGGGACTTTCGTTTTATCAAATCTTCTTCGCGGGTTATCAGTTGGGACGGCTCACCTTCCTTTGGACGAAGGTATACCTTGCCATATGAGGTCCAACAAGTTGCGTACTTGTGTGATTTGGCATATTCACGACATAAATAGTAGAGGCGCCTGGCGTTGGTGGTGAGAGACTCAGATATAAAGATGGGTTTGGGATCACCATTCAGCTTTAGGTGAGTCGTATTAAGCTTCGCTTTACTACTTTTATTGAAGGTCTTTGATGATTTTATTATATTTTCTTTAAGCGAGGTCGACGAGAGTTCTACTATTACGGGTGCAGACTTGTTCGGGGATGTTTTGGGTCTGTATATGTTCCGGATATCAGTGTCTTGCAGCTCGATATCTAATACGTGGCCCACGGTTTTCACCATACTGACAAGTGTCGATCTGTTCTCAGGATTACTCATTGGCACATTTCTCAATTCCACGCATGAGGCCTTTGAGTTGCGCTCCAATAATTCAACTTTTTGCTCCAGTGATCTAATTTGTTCCTTAAAAACAGTATTCTCGGTTTTCGCTTGCTGCAGTTGATTAATAATATCGTCATATTTATCTGACATATATTGAATTGATTGTTTTATTTCGTTATTCTGCTGAGATATTCTTTTGATTTCCTCCTCAAATTTTAGCGCATGGTTGGAATGTTGAAGTTGTAATTCGGATATCATGTCTCTTATCTCACAGATTGCGGTATCGCCATGTTTGCGTTTTTGTCTACGGGTTACATTTAGTTGATTACCACATCCAGTGTCAGAGACTACGTAGTCAGATGCCGTATCAGACTCTTGTGCGACTGAAATTCCTTTCAATATTTGAGGCGGGGTGCGTTGCGTAGACATAATATGGGCGTTAGCAAAGTTTTGCAAATAAATATTAAATAACAAAAAAGATCAAAAAAATTATAAAATCTTCAATTCAAATAAAAAAGATTTTAGATTTTATCGTACCCAATACGTCATCGGGCCGCGCATCGCCGATCGAGTGTTTAAGTGTACCGCCTTTTTAGCTGAGCATAATTCCACAGAGTAGTCTACAATTCAGAGACTTCTTAAACTATGGATAATTTGAATAGTACTTATAATCAGTGTGAAGAAAGTGAACAGGTTAACCTTGGCGAAATGAGCATCGATGGTTCACTCATTGAACATGAAACACCTCCACCTCAAATAACATTTCGGAAAGTTACATCTAACTCGGACATTCAATCTCTTCGAGACGATTTTCAATCATTTCAGTCATTTATTTTAGCAAGACTTGATGGCTGGTTTTCAAAGCAAGAAAATATGATGTCTAAATTCGCTGATGAGTTTGGCGAAATTAAGTCGTCCATGAACTTTATAAATTCGCACTTCGAGGAATTGAAAGTCGCGACTGAAAAAGTAACAGCGCGTGTCGAAGCACTGGAACAACGCTCGCAATCGTATATAGTTGATTCATCCAAGATAGCTGTTTTGGAATCGAGGATAGATGTTATGGAGCAACAAGCCCGTATGTGCAACGCAGAGGTTCAAAATGTACCTGAAAAACGTGGCGAAAATCTGCACACCATTTTGGAGAATATTGCTAACCTTGCGAACCATCCATTGAACAAGCAGGAAATTGTTTCTATTCACCGGGTACCAGCTGCCAGTAATAATACCAGACCTAAAAATATTATCGTTAAATTTTCAAGCCGCTCCCTACGTGACGATTTTATATCTGCTGTACGCCTAAAAAAGGGCATTACCTCTGAAGATATAGGCATTGCTGGTTCACCTCACAAGGTCTATATTAACGAACACTTGACGTTGAGAAACAAGCATTTGTTTCGAGAAGCCCGGCAGCGAGCAAAGCAACACAATTATCGATTTGTATGGGTCAAGCATGGAACCATTCTGGTTAAAGCTAACGAAACCTCGCCTGTCATTGCTATACGGTCTGAGCAGGATATGTGTAAAATCAAATCTAGTACCTAAAGTATTGTGTATAACTAGTATAATATGTATCAATCAAATATTAAACTTGTTTGTTAACAGTGAGTGCAGTCTCTGTGTTGCTAACTACTCTATACGTTTACTTTCATTAGTTACCTCGTACTGGTTGAACAAAAATTGTTTTATGTATACCTACTTATTTCAATTATTAAGAGTCGTATTTAAGCAGTTAATATTAATGTTACAAATAATTAACGAAATGTTATTTATAAGTTTTCTATATTATGTTAATATCGGTAAAACTAGTTTCTGTGTTAATAATGTAATCATAAGAGTTATTTTTTATTGCGATTGCTACTTTTGTGTTGCAGTGTCAGTAATACTTTTTATAGAATGTAGTGATAAATGTTAGATAAATTGTCTATTTATTATCAGAATTGTAGGGGACTTAGAACGAAACTTAATACGTTGTTTATGAATACTTTAGCTGATTCCTATGATATAATCATATTGTCGGAAACATGGTTATTGCCAAACATCTCAGATAGTGAAATTATGGATTCCCGATATGTAATTTACCGTTGTGATCGAGATAGGGCAGCGACAGGTAAATGTGACGGTGGTGGTGTGCTTGTGGCTGTTCGCAGTGGTATTTCAGGTGAACGTTGGACCCTTGGCTCGAAATCCGGCTATAATTTGCCAGGTATGTCGTTACCTTCAAATATAGATTATGTTTTACTGAAGTTACATTTAATGGGAACATGCCTATTTATCTGTGGTGTATATATACCTCCCAAACAGACCCAAGACACATATGTCACATTTTTGAATGCTATAGAAATTGAGTTGACCCGTGCTAGTAAATCAGATGTTTTTTATATTGCAGGAGATTTTAACTCACCTCTTATGAATTGGCATGACGTGGCTTCTAATAGTACCCAAGATAGTGTTATCAATAACCGTTTTAATACATTTTTCAATCTACTAGGAGTGTGCAGTGTAATACTTTAAAGAATAACATGAATCGTATCTTGGATTTACTTATCACCAACGACATAAATTGTATATGTGAACCAGTTCATAACGTATTAGTGCCCATCGATCCGCTACATCTTCCTTTTTATGTATTGATTACGTGTAATGTTTCAACTAAGCCCTTAAAAACGACACCTACATCTAAATATTGTTACTTAGAAGGCAATTATACACTTATTAATGAGTGTATAAGTAACACGAACTGGCATGATATTTTCAATGGTCTTTGTGTACAATCTGCGGTGAATGTATTTTATGAAAAGATCTATGAAATCATCAAACAGTATATACCACTTCGAGTTATAAAATCAAGTGATTTTCCTATCTGGTTTAGTACTCCACTTAAACACATATTTAAAGATAAACAAAGAGCGTGGACTAAATGGAAAAAATATAACTCGAAGTTGTACTATGAAGAATTCTCTATATTTCGTGCCAGGTTTAAACTTTTGAGTAAACAATGTTATGAAAACTATATTCAATCTGTAGAGGATAGCATAAGGGGGGATGTAAACAAATTTTGGACATTTATAAAAAATGTTAATAAGAAGTCGGGTGTTCCGTCTTCCATAAAATATAGTGGCCGGGAATCTGATCAACCGGAAGTTATTGCTGATTTTTTCTCTAGCTTTTTTGGATCAGTATATGAACAGGGCGGATTTGGAGTGGATCTCGAATTTTTACCTTTTAATGACAATTGTAATTTCATTTTATCAAATTTTTATATTACGAAAGAGCTTATTGTTAAAGAACTTAAACTTTTAGATATTACCAAGGGTCCAGGGCCGGATGGTCTGACGCCGTTCTTCTTAAAGTCTACTGCTGATACCATTGCATTGCCTTTACATATATTGTATAACAATAGTTTACGTGAAGGTTTAGTTCCTGAAATTTGGAAGTTGGCGAATATCATACCTGTATTTAAAAGTGGCAATAGGAATGACGTCACCAACTACCGTCCAATTTCACTATTATCAACCTTATCAAAGGTCTTAGAACGTCTAATACATAACCACATTTATCCTTATTTACATAATATTATTATTGCAGAGCAGCACGGGTTTGTAAAGAAGCGATCAACTATTAGCAACTTAGTGTTGTATGTTAATTTTTTATTTGACGGTATGGATAGAAGAGTACAAATTGACGCTGTTTACACAGACTTCTGCAAGGCCTTTGATAAGGTGGATCATGATTTGCTACTTAAGAAGCTAGCTTTTAATGGAATCAGAGGAAATTTGCTAAGATGGTTCACCTCTTATATAAAAAATCGCTCGCAAAGAGTCGTTATCAATGGCTTTACTTCTGACAATATTATAAAGGTAACTTCAGGCGTGGCGCAAGGCTCCATTTTAGGTCCTCTCCTTTTTGTATTATTTATTAATGATATAAATGAATGTTTTAAGAATTCACATTTCTTACTGTATGCTGATGATTTGAAGGTTTACCGTGAAATCACTTGTTTAAATGATTGTCATAAGCTTCAAGACGACTTAAATCGCTTGTCTAGTTACTGCTTAGACAATAAACTTCACCTTAGTGTTTCAAAATGTAAATCAATAACGTTCACGAAAAAATATAACAATTCCGTCCAGGACTACTTCTTGTCAGACAGTAAATTAGAAAAAGTAACCATCGTGAAAGATTTAGGCGTATATCTGGATAGCAAACTCCATCTTGATGACCACATTAACCACATCGTAAATAAAGCGTACCAGATGTATGGGTTAGTGATGCGCACTTGTAAACCTTTTAAACGTCAATCTACTTATCTTCTGTTGTATAAGTCCTTGATACGATCCCAGTTAGAATATGCAACATGTGTTTGGAATCCTTATTATACTAAATACAAAGACCAGATTGAAACAGTGCAACGAAAATGTTTACGATCCATGAACTACAGATGTTATCGCTCTAAGTCCTCCTATGATAATCTACTATTGAAGTTTTCCTTGCCTACATTAGAATCACGAAGAACGTTTTTAGACATTATGTTTTTATATGACATCTGCCATAATAGATTTAACTGTAATAAGCTAGTAAATCAAATAAGTATTCGTATACCTCATCGTTCGACACTTCGAAGTACACGAAAATGTTGTCTGTTTGCACCAAAAAAGTGTAAAACCAATGCAGGAGAACGCTGCCCCCTGCGTAGGATAATGAATGTGTATAACACTAGTTTTACTGACTTTGATATATTTGCATGTCTGCCCTCTAGTTTTAAAGAACACATAAGAAATATAATTACTTCTGAATAGAGTTACAAAATTTGCTTATATGTTAAGTATACTATGTAATTGATAGTGGAAAGTACTTTCGGTAAAGGTACATTCATTGTTAATTATTTGCGGACAATGTAGTTGGTTTCACTGTAAGTAAGTAATTTGTCGTTTATATGTATTAGCTTAAGCTACCAGTGTAACAGTTTGTTGTCCTAAATAAATAAAAAAAAAAAAAAAAAAAAAATGTTCAAAAATATAATCGAAATTCCCAAAAAGTTTGTTATGATACAGCAGGTTCGAACTTAGTGCGTATGATCTGAGCACGTCTAGTTATACCACTAGACCACGCTAACTGTAGCAATGGAAGTCAAATAGGGATATGAGTTGTAGCGCAAAGTATTTGCGATATAAGTTAGAGTCTTTGTTGAGTTCACGCAGTTCCAAAGGTCAATTTTGCACTGTTTTTGCACAATCACTCAACGATAGTTTTTTTATATACAGGTCTGATATTATTATTATTATTATATATTAAACTGTGAATGAACTTCATGTTTATATTTATCGATACTATTATACATTTCAAGAAAATAGATGTTTGTTTCATATTTGTTTGTGTACCCTCCTTCCTAACTTGCTTTAATCTTATTTGCGGTTGAAGCATCCAGATTGAATTACGAAGGTCGATTGTCTGTAGCCCTCACGTTCTACCTCACAAACATTTGGACAATACGAGTGGCAATTGATTTAATTGTATATAATTATGTCTGCACATAGTATACACAATTAAATCAATTGCCACTCGTGCCCAATACAGTTATTGGGCATGTTGCGAATAGGGATTCTACTTGACAAATTTGAAAATCGTCAGCGTAGAAATAAGATGTATTTCTTTTATTTTAATGGCTTTTTCTGACGCATGGTCTAAAGGTCATCTCTCTAAAAGTCTAATTATGACTTGGGTTGGTTTATATGCAAATTTTCATGATGATCGGTCGTGAAAAACCTACATTCGCATTTATATTAGTTAGGATTTGCGCTACATCTGTCAGTGAATTTGTAATATCAGTCGAAAATCAAAACAAAATCAAAACCAATCTGAAATTTACTCGATAGAGGGCTTTTTATTCGTCCCATATTACTTATGACCCTATCTCAGCTGGCGAAATACGTTTACCACTTAACAAATGTGTCATCGATAAAATCATAAATCGCAATTGCAAGATTAAAATAACTTTGAATTACGAATGCACCAATTATTATCAATCAAAGTAGTGACAGCCCTATTATTACTAATCCATTATTTACACAACTCTCCGTAGGCATTCATATTTTGGAATAGCAAATTTCACAGTTGATATCACATTAAATTACTCGAACTTGAAACAAAACTTTATCTATTAGCCCGTACTACAATTAATTAATACAATAATTACTTTAGCAGATATTAATTGCTCGGATTGGATGTTTGATCATCTATTCGTCGAATATTTTGCTGAAATCTATTAACGATCAGTTCATTAACACAAATGGCTCGTCGTGTAGTTTTTCACAGTGTTGAAAGTAATCGACAGATATTACAATACTACTCTATAAAATGTAGATTTTACTTTTTTAACAGTTCAAATACAATACATAACTATGAAGACAATCCAAATTTAAAAATGATTATTTATGTCACTAAGTTAATATGTACTACTAGAGGAGTTATCTCTATTCCGACTTCACGGATGTGCTGCACATTTTTGTAAAATACATAATGTACAATAACGGAATCAAATATAGGCAACTACCCTCTTCTTAATATTTTCTTACATTTACACGAATGTAATACATTGAAATTAAACTATTCGGATTCTACCGCGTTATTTATTTTAAAACACTTGTACCTATTACATAACTTGATTATGCCCGATGCTTCCTTCGCGTTAATCTAGATTTTGTTAATAAATTTCTATCCCTCGGGAACATTACTTTTTTCTGAATGATATGCCTTTCATTCAGGAAAAAGTATAGTGTATGTTCTTTTCTGTACCCCTGGCAATGTGTATGCGAAATTTTATGATGATCGGCCGTGTAATTAAGGCGTGAAGGCGTAACAAAGAAACAAAAAACCCACATTCGCATTTATAATATTAGATAGGATTTTGAAACAACTAGATACTACTTTTAAAGATTACTACCTTCTATGCTTTTCTAAATTATTAAAACAATTTAGATTAAAATTTACTTTTTGATGCCATCCAGCCATGTTCACGGGGAGACTAACTAGACCCTATTCTTCACAAACAAAGTGTTTGTTACATATATAATATCATTACGATACCCACAAGCAGAACTTCACACAAACTTAAAATTGACTCGCACATAATGCCAAAATTCTATTTTATAGAAAGAACAATGTAAGAATGCTTAGGCGTTTCATCAAAATTAGTTTAACAGTGTATGCGTGCAAACATCTAAATTTCTTCACAAACCGAGCGTTTGTTACATTTATGATATTAGCACGATACACAACCACAAAACTTCACATAAACTTAAAATTGACTCGCACATAATTTCTAAATTCAATTGCTCTTACGCTAGTAGTAAGAACATTATAATTATTCTTAAGTACATCTAGAATATTAATCTGAGAATAATTATAATGAACTTGTAACAGAACTTTCAACTGTAGTTCACAGATAACGGGTAAGGCATAAGGGGGAAACTTATACTTACAATTATTTACTTCTAACATAACTTTTGCATCAAGGGAAATCACTTGCAAAAGTGTTCTTACAAGATCGGAAGGTCGATTCTCTTAGCAAGCTGTTCAAAATGTAGTTCCGATCTAGTCTCAGGGTCATATATACATATAATATAACAAATGGTGTTCTCATAGTCTGTCAAGTCTTAGGATATCAGACATAATTAAAGTCTATTATGCCTGACCACCGGTGTACCGTTACGACTCAATAGGTTAAATAAAATTAAACGATAAATGTGAACATAAATTGTAATTAATGGATGAATGGCATCCAATTTATCTTTGACATGTATAAGACTAGACTGGAACTCTATTTAGGACAGACTTTATTGCGTAAATTGGCTCTCTGAATTAAACAGTGGTGTTACACAACAAAATACAAGCCTTATTTAAATTTATTTCATCGATATTAAACTGCTGTACCTATACGGTTTTTATCCCGAGGTTTGGGTTGCTTCTCAGCAGCTATGATAACGGGGAGATTAAGACAAAGATGTCCTCATTGTCATAAAGTTTTTTTTCATACAGTAGATTTATTCCAATGGGGTTAGTCCCATTCGCCACCCAAAGCATTACCCACTCCGGTGACGAATGGGATTTTCTTGTTTTGGAAAAAGTTTCAGTCGCCACTGGGGGTGGCGAACCGGTGTCATTACGTATCTACAGTTAATTTTACAAATAAAAATGGAAAATCTCATGGTCTTTTTATTTTACCCAGTAATTATAAACATAACTTGAATAATCATCCTATTTTTTAGTTTAGAGTTCACACTAATATTCTTAGCCATACGTACTTCAAAAACTATAAATGTCATTCCAAATACAAGTACTTGCCTTTTCCGGGTGGCAATTTAGATTTTTCGTAAGCAACATCCTATTTGCCACCCGGGGTTGCGAATGGGATTATTGCTATTGAAAATATCCCGTTTGCCACCAGAGGAAGGAATGTTGGGGGTGGCAAATGGGACTAACCCGTTCCAATGTACATCATTCGTAACACATTCGTGACAAATTTATTTTATCTTTATTTTGGATAAGAATTTTCTCCTGCGAGCAATAAATAAACCGCCACCTTGTACAAGAAAAACGAACCTAACGTTAATGTCGTAAAAAAGAAAAATAAAGGATCCCTTTAAGCAAACTCTTTCAACATCTGATGAATTTGAACATTTGGAACTGCAAAGTTTTGAAACAGACACTTTTATATGCGAAACGTAAAAAGAATTAGTAAATTTACATATTAAGTACATACAATACAGAGACTCACGGCAGTATATACCTGAATAGGCAGATGTACAGATCTGTGCCTATCCTGTCGGGTACCTATATATTAATTGTCGGATAAATTTCTAGACTCCTAGCTGCTATTGAGAGTTTCCTAAAAGGAACTACACTGCCTGGTAATCGAATCCAGGACCTGGTAGGTCGCAAACACATTCTGCTCTCACTGCAGTTTCAACTCCCACATCCTCGTACTAGTCATTTCACTCGCCTGTATGTGTGTTGACTACAAAACATTAGTCAATTTCGACGACTTAAAAAAAAAGCAATTTGCTGACTTGTATGGCTGAGGCTGAACTGGAACAACGTCGACGACTAGGTACTTGATAACAAACTCGTATAAACTTAAGGCGGCGGCCGTAACGCCGACGTATAAGAAGATGATGTATTTCTTTATTTCACATAGCTGTTGCGTCGCCATAACGAGTGAATTATACAGAAAAGGCATAAGGCAACGGCAACACAGACACGATTTAAATTATACAGAAGAGGCGAAGCTTCGGCATGGTGGTATGGTATTATATGTTGCAATAACAGGTCTTCTTCATAAGTACATATAACAAGCGACGTAACTGCGCGCTACTTCGGTCGCACCTGCAGAAGGCGGTGCAGTGCAGGCAACCAAGTGATATGTCCACTTTACGCCGCTTGTGTATGATTCACGACGCGTCGCTTGCTTACATTTAATATGGAAGAGTTTAAAGCGGCACCATGCCTCTGCTGCGGCTGTGCAGCGCTTTTACTTATGCCACTGTATAATTTATATCTTGAGAAACGACGACCTAATCCCATTATATTGAACTCGACAATATTGTCTCTTATATATATAACACTGCGTTGGTCATATACTGGTAGTAAATGTAACTCCTACACCACAGGTTAGGTCTTAGCTCGATTTCTGACTAGTGCTAAGTGTTTTATATTTTTCAATCAATAGATTCTCAGCCTCCTTTTATGTGGGACTTAAAACCATAGCAGACGATCTACAGGTGAAATAGACCTCTGCCTACACCTTCGGAGATACAGTCGTAAGACAGTGCGGGTGTGTTTCAATTGTATACCTAAAATTATAACAAAAGTAGAAGTAAATAAAGCCTATGTTACTCGGTGATAATATAGCTATCTAATGGTAAAATAATTTTTAAAATCGGCTCTGTACTTTTTGATTTGAATCCTTACGAAAAAACAAACAAACAAAATGTCTCAATCTTTCCTCTTTGTAATATTAGTATAGACTATGAATTTTGTTATTAATGATTTTCCATATTAAATAGGTAATGTCAATCTTTTTATTTACATACCACAGTCACATGTCTTTATTTATTTCGACATGTCGTTATGCACACGGTTTCGCATTCGAGACTCCGGTTGCTAATATAGCACAATTGCAGAGAAATTTAAAACGCGCTGTTTCGACACTTTATGATTAATCGTTAACACCTTATTTTTAAAATACAGAAATAATAATTAATACTATTCTATTCAACATAATTATTTACTTTAATGAATCAAATAGACTTTATTCTTTATAGAACTGTAAAGTTTACATTAAGCGTCAAACTGAAAGTGGTGAAAAACAAATAGCAACTATAGGTGCACATAATCAAATATTTTATCTGATCTCACTTCGAGAGCATACCTGAATATAATTTATTTCCTGGTGTCCATTTTACGATTGCAAAAGAACTATGTGTGTAAATAATGAAGTTAATATACAGAAAAAGTGCACATATTCACAAAGATTTGAAAAGTTATTTACAATATTAAACTTAAGTCATACAATTTTTAATTAACAATCAACAAAAACAAAAATCACCTAATTGCGTTTACCTTTTGTGACGCATTAACTTATCCGTCTATAGCCAAAACCAGACGAATGAAAAAGCATTAAGTCTGGCCGCCGAGGGCCGATAAAAATAAACTGTTGCTATTGGTCACATTAAAAAAATGAAAATAGTTTAATGAAAGCCAGTGAGGTAGATTTGCTTAAATATTCAGTAGCTACATACTACAAACATATATTTTTATGTCACACTAGATTTTGACCGCAACTTCGCTCGCGTAAATATAGGTAAGGTTAAGTTAGTAACAGCATTTTTTTTTAATGTAAGGTATGTCCTTTTTTGCTGACCTGACAACTTATATGCAAAATATTATTATGATCGGTTAAGTTTTTAAGGCGTGAAAGCGTAACAAACAAACAAACAAACTCACATTCACATGTATAATATGACTAGCTGACCCGTGCGACTTCGTCTGCTTCACATAAGAGATTTTGTTCTGTTTTTGAAACATTTTTAATTGATGCTCCGCTCGGATTGGTCCGGTATTTAAACCTATAGCTTATAACCTTCCTCGATAAATGAGCTAGCGATTTTTTTTTATTCCAACTAGTAGTTCCTGAAATTAGCGCGTTCGACCAAACAAACAAACTCTACAGCTTTATGAAGATGGTTAGGTTGTTGGTTTTACTTTTTGTTGTACTATGTTACAATATAGGTACATACTATATTCGGGTAGTAATTTTAGTAGCGATATCCAATGCCAAAACAAATTGAAAAATAATATACTAAAATGTGAATTTCTTGGTATTTCTTCTCACATAAGCTCTACTTATTAAAATATAACGTCATACGTTCTTATTCTGTTGACAACACAAATGCTTACCAACAATAAAGAACAATAAATAGGAACTTCTCTTCCTAAAATAAATCTTAAGTATTTCTCTTTGGCTAAACTTATATGACCTAAGAGTGTATTCAAGGTATAATCTACCTAATATTGTAAATGCGAATGTGACTTTGTTTGTTACACTTTCTTGCGTTAACTACTCGACCAATTATCATGAAATTTCACATACATAGGTTAACGTTGTCAGAGGTACAGAAAACGACATAGAGTATCTTTTATCCAGAAAAAAGTATTGTTACTAACATAACCTAACCTACATTTACGCGAGCGAAGCCGCGGGCATAATCTAGGATAATCCATTCCCTATATCATTTTATGTCCTTATGTCCCCCTGTTTTCATCCAAAAAAGTACTGTTTCGTTGAAAGGAATTATTTGTCAAAATTTACATACATTAACGCGGGCGAAGTCGTGGACAAAATCGAATTTATTTATAAAGCAAAAATCACCTGGAATAGCCTTGTCAATTTCAAATTCTTTACATACGAAATTATATAATTTGATGACATTACAATAATATAATATTGAGCTAGTGTGATTCGTAGCGAAAACATTTATAACTAATAACTCGTATTCAAACTTAGATTTACCACAAGGTTTAAGATTTTTCGTAACAAGTGCCTATCCATTGCATATTTAATGACAAAGGTTGTGCTACAGCACCAAGTGAGCCGCAGCCTTTTAACCTATTGAGTGGCAGCGACACACGGAGCAGCGGCCAGACAGAACAGGGTTTCAATTATATCTGGCATTCCAACAATTGACAGGTTAATAAAGTCATGAATGTACAAAACTCTATTATGTGATTTATAAATCAAACCATATATTCCATAATCGTTCAAGTTTTGTCACTATTATGGAGATTTTTTTCGGCCCCTGAGACAAACTAGTAACTTTTAGTGATAATTAGCACCAAATATGAAACAAAGAATAACGACAGAATCTCAAAACTCACTAGTCAGAAATCTACAAACTAAAAAAATAAGAAATCACAAATAAGCATTTATTTTTACATCACTTACTTACTAAATTTGTTTTACTACTTGGTTTATAATCTTGTATTTGATTTTCAACCGTTTCCCCAATCTATCATCCGCCCAATCTCCCAAATTTAGCATTTATATTCGGCACAGCTTTTGGTTCTGATAACGATATTATATAAAATATAATTTGTTTGTAATGTATACTAAATAGAATAAGTTAATGGCTATAATTGTAAGCTTCTAACTACTGCTGTTATTATAGTAATAAGAAAATAAAAATACCGAGCACAACTGCTCTGATACCTGTTTTGTATGTATAATAACTAAGTTTAACTTGTATTTCTCAGTGTAAGTGAATCATTGTATTCAGTTTTGAGAAAATAAACGTCTTAAACCATATATACTATTTAACAACAATTTTGCAACGAATGATGCTACAACGAGGTTTGTTTGCAGGTTTACAGTGTCTTATATTGATGTATTATGAATATAACGTGTTGCAATACGATCATGCTTTAAATAGTTATTTGCTATAAGTTATTAAGAACGTAGGTCTTGTCAGTGGAGCAATCGCCACATCTGTCTTCTGCTATCCTTTTAACCTCTCGATATGATTCGACTCCCACTTTTTCTTTCACTTATCGGACAAAGGTACGTATCGATATTTCCCTTCTTCTTTTTCCTTCAAATTTGCCTTCTAAGATAGTTCGAAAATTCGTTGTGTCGTATCAAGTGGCCAATTTCTCACTACATATCATAAAACAAAGTGGACATGCCAATGCCCCCGCCGCATGTCTGTCTATTTGCGATAAACTCAAAAACTACAAAATGGATTTTCATGTGGATTTTAACCAACAGACAGACTGATTCATAAGGAAATTTTAAGTGTATGATTTGTTATAGTTTTGTGTAAATTGGTTGAAATATGACGATAATTGTTGATAATGTCGAAAAAAGTCAAGCCGCTACGGAACTTTCATTAAAAACGCTGCGTAATCCCTTTGGGATACAACAAAACATACCCGTG
Organism: Catocala nupta; assembly: GCA_963675205.1. Taxonomy (NCBI): domain Eukaryota; kingdom Metazoa; phylum Arthropoda; class Insecta; order Lepidoptera; family Erebidae; genus Catocala; species Catocala nupta. Next base: position 16,486,416 of record OY776094.1, on the reverse strand, counting down.
CGAAGCCAGGGCATGTCGCTAGTTTCTGTATAAAAGATTGAATAAGTTACTTACTTGGTGGATAATCCCTGTAGCTGATATCTGAATAGATGGCAAACGGGGATGCACAGACTATGGAGATGATCCACAGTACGATGATAATCCTCAATGCTCTGGTGAGCCCGGCCATGGTGTACAGGTGTAACGGGTGACATATAGCCAGGTAGCGCTCCAGGGAAAACGCCGATATTGTCAGTACAGACACGTACGTGGCCCTGGAAAGAATTTTGAGTGTTAACTACTACATAATGATTTGTATACTTTGCACGACTCGGGTATCGAAACCAGGATATCAGTTTCGTACGCAAACATGAGCGCAAACTTATGCCACGAGACCAACGAAGTCAAAAATTAATCTATCATTCAACAGACACCTATTCCGTTCGGAAGTCTATATCTAAGTTTAATTGTAAATAAGATCTCACGAAGTGAAACTAGAGCCCTGTAATCCCGGCCTAAGAAAATTCTTGGGACAAAATCAACAAATTGAACTATCTTTTACAAAAGCATTCGCCGCAAAAAATTACAATCAGGGTTAGGCAATAAAATCCGCCTGAGCAAGACATTTCAATAGTAGGTACAAGAAATAATAGCAAAATTAACAGAATTGTTTCGGAAGCTGACAACATGTCTTAATATTAGCTCCACCTGCCTAATGCTAATTTAGCCTATAATCTTTGACAAGAATACGGACTAATTAAATGTTTAGCCAGTAGTTTTCTTACCCGTCTTGCCTCATTACACCAGCATGGTTGATTGAGTATGATAAGCGTTTTTAAACTGCCGCGATTTGTACACATACGAAGTCGGTCAAATCTTAGAATACCAGACAAAATTAAAAATCTATTGTGGCAAGCCACCGGTGTACCGCTGCGGCTTAATAGGCTAATATAATATTAGACGAGTTGGTTATTATTTAAAGGTAATAAATACCTCTTTAGTTCCTGACGTTCCGGTCAACGTGAATGTTATAATTAAATATTTTATTTCGTTTTCTATTGATTCGTGTTCAGAATAGGCAGTGTAGTATGTAAATATGGCGAGAATTTAGATCAAGACTGCACGGACGGCGTACTAGTTCAAGTGGAGCCCTCGCCACGGCCGCTACGCCGGGTGTTGTAGGTTCGATCTCCTCACGGAACAATTTATGTGATCCACAACTAGTTGTTCCGAGTCTGGTTATCCTTTGTGTACGTTTTTTTAATGTTTGTGATGTCCCCCGCAACACAGGCACCATTCCTAGTGCGGGACTTGTCATAAAAAAGAACATCTGTATATAACGGTACTGGTACGAATAGCCACTAACCTAACATCTATTATTTACTAGTAATGGCCTAAATACAAAGCTAAGTGCGGCAAACATGCTCGAATAAACTAAACGAATAGTGAAGTCAAATATTGCTTTGAAGAAACTCACATGTATATTCAAAGTGGAACTGCTGAGATAAATGTAAGATAAACGTGTACCTTTTAAAAGGCATTTGAAGCTCTCAAATGCTCTTAACATTTACCCGACTATACGGTACTTGAGTATGAATCAATAAAACTGAGTAGTCTTTCCGTAAATTAAACTTACTAAATTAATAGCATTTTATTTAAAAAAAAGGGGACTTTCTAGGAATCACGGTTATCTCTGGGGTACAAAGAGGTGTACTAGAGGCTGGTTTCATTAATTCTGTTCACGTAATAACTGGTGCCAACCTATGGCAACAGCGACCATGTTGGCCAGCAAAATATGTTGGACCAAAATAACTGTAACCACATCGTTCAACGGTAACGTAACGAACGAAACGACCTGCTTTGATACTATTCCAACATCGGCGTCCTAATTGGCCGTCAAATGTTGGCCCTAAATAACTGTTACTTGTTCTACTGTATCGTTACAAACGGATCTAACTACTGTTGCAAATAAATTGAGCTTCGAAACCAACATCTATCACGATTGTTCTTAGCATACGACTCTGTGTTAACAATATGCAACGAAAAATCGGTTCAGTAGTTTAGACGCTACGGTGGAATATACAAACATACATACACAGACTGTCAATATCATTACCCTTCCTTTTGGCTTCGCCGTAGTCGAGTAAAAACACACAAGTGACTTACTAGTTGCCTTATAAATCCATAAGAAAACTGAACCGCACGCACGTCACACGATGTCAATCATAACAATTTTCTTAGGATTGTTTTTTTAAGAATTTATTCAATTGCTTTTGTCATTATTCTGAAATCCAATTGTACCACTTTCAGCGTCAATAACGTTTAAGAATATATCCTGACATGTAAAGCTGATATTTCAATCATTTCTAATCGAAATTCTATTAAAATATTATCTGTCTACCTATCAACCTGGCTAAGACACAACATTGGTAAGTTTTCTTAAAAGTTGTATCACACGAGAGGGATTTTATCTTCGAAGGTTCAACTTCAACACGGCTCGCAACGCAGACTGCTCTTACCGTCAACGAGTGTTGACAGCAGCTACCAACAGTGTCACTTGTGTGTAAAAGCTGTTAGTTTTATAAAATATAAATTTTCTTCCCGTGTACAGCAGTAGCAAAAGCCACTACACAGCACATTACATACGGAAATCGTTACATTGCCACTTAGTAGTCTTGAGTTCAATCTCTCTGCACGCTACTCTTTGAACTTATATACGTATAACTATGTACTTAATTAACAAAGAAAACATAGTGAGGAAATCTGCAAGTTTGACAGACATAATGTTCTCGAAGATATATAAAGTCTACCAACCCGCACTGGAATAGTGCGTGGAACTATAATCTAGCCCCAGCTATGAGGTTCTTGTTCATCAGCCAGCCTTAGTTTTTATATGAAACAGAACTGATATAATATTTATATCTATATTAATATTATAATTCTATAATTTTTTTTAAATGTATTTGATATTAATTAAATAATAAAATTTAAGAGATTTTTTGTTTGTTTGTAAGGATTTATCTCAAAAACTACTCAACTGATTTTAAAATACTTTAACCATTAGAAATCTATATTATCGAGTAACATAAGCTATACCTAATTTTTAAGTACTTTTACTGTGAGTAAAAGTACTAACCTAACCTAACTACATTAACGCGAGCGAAACCGCGGGCAAAAGCTAGTTATTTTATATATCCGGATTATAATCTGTACTGTGGCAACACAGGTGCTTCTGGTATGTCCCCCTGTTTCTGAATGTATTGGAGCCCCCTCGTGATCTAATATTGCATGGCTTACATCAGAAGAATTTCATGATAAATCTGCCACTTTATTAAAAAAAATCGACGTGCTATTATTGTTATAATCAACAAATAGACACGCTTTGTTGTTAAAAGTTTAAGAAGATGTTTATGTGTGATTTGTTACCATTACACATAAGCCGTTAAAGGAACATGGAACAAATTTTCCACATAGATAGACCATGTCCTGAATTGACATTGCATTATAGTTGACGGAAAATAAACATACCACCACATCACAGATCAACGCAGATTCACGTGAGACAAAAGGCTTTTCATTGTGTCCGAGATACAGACAGACAAAGCAATAACAAAAATACAAAATATAACATTATTTAACTAAGGTTATATATACATAATATAGTAATAACATTTTACTTTTTAAACGATTTTATTTTAAAACATTTCAACACGATTCGCTAAAAAACGATGCAAAGAATGTTTCACATAAAAAACAATTTGGGCAGCCTGTGGCAACTTTAATGTGGCAACAATAAAATAAATGCACGTATGTTCACGTTTTACTACAATAATAAAAGAGATTTAAGACAGCTATTGCATTTTTAGTGATCACGATTTAGTTGAAAATCCTTGCAGTGTCACATTATATATAAGGTCCCTTACATGGCGGGCGTATTTTCGGTTAAATAATATAACACCACATTTTTTTGTCGTTACGATTCTCTTTTTATTTTTCTTGCCTTCGTAAAAGTGGGATAGGTTTTGAAACTGGCTTATTATTTCCAAACGGACATAGTATTTATGCAAGTTGTTATTTCTATTGGAAAACACTTATTTTACCTCCATTACGATTATGGGTAATGGAGTGTAACTATTATAATATATAAGCGAGAAAAATATTATTTATTGCAGTACTATTTTGTGTATAGCTGCCTATCATAACATAAGACACCTCAATGACTTTATGACTATGAGGATAGTTGCCCTTAGGGATTAATAAAGAAAAATTAGAATTACTAATATTTATTTTTAATTTTCATCAATGGCACGCAACACTTTTGTAGTCTTATAAGTAAACTATACGTATACATATATTATGAAACATACAGATGGTTTTTTTTTGACTTGCACTATTAAAGAGGGTGACTCTACTCGTCTTACTAATCACTTTTCTATAAACCTGTATCCGATTTAAATTATAAATAAAAATATTACCTTTCCATACATTGATACATTTTATCCGTCTACTATTTGGAAGCTGTTTTTTTTTCACGATTTGATAATGTGTTTCATAGGAAAAGTTGATCAGTAAGGCAATTAGCCACACCGCCTTCAATAGAATAGGTAATTAAAACAACCCTCTAACGATTTAAAGTTATTAATTTTATCAATTTTTACATATCTTCTTCTTAGTGTACTAGATGGATTGCCGTATCTTCGTATATATATTACGATATTTTCGTTGATGCTAAGAATGCCTTTGGAAATTTAATCCAAAATCCAAAAATTTTATGTACATTCAGTACGCGGACGAGCGCCTATCTTTCTCGTGTATTAACGAGGCATGCCAAAAATAAAAGCGGTAATTAAACGCCTTGCAAAGTTCAGGCAAAGCCATGGGGATAGTTGCCCCTAATCTATGACGCGATACCCACGAGAAATCGGGGCGTCAATCCTTTTACGTAGAGTAGAACCCGCTATTAAAAAAAACACACGGTTAATAAAATTTAAAACCTGTACTCATGATTAATAATCAAATTATATAATTACAAAAATCTAAAAATTAAATCAGCTCACCTATAAAATGAAAAGTTGTATAGACGCTTTCAAAAATCAATCGAATTCGTAATTCACGTCGTCTGAGAACGAGTTTTTACTACGCACTAAACATCCAATGCACGCGGCTGACGGCGGATGGTTCCAACCTTTGAATAAATAACTGCGATCGTGTTATGTTCGAGATTCTCAATACAAGTTTCGGGGCATCTATACTCCTAGGGCAACTATCGCACTTTTACCCTAATTACTGACCACAAGTATACAGGTTAGATACCCGCGCAAGAAAGTCACCGGAGATGTTGCACATATGTACATACATTACAATGCATGCGCTTGCATACGCAAGCATTACAACTGACATGTGTCTAATCCAGAATGTTGGCGTACAGTTTCAGAAATTCGAATAGTTCTGTCGAAGAATTCGAGCACATAACATCTTATAAACGCATACACGCTTGTATGTATATGTTAATCATGTGTCACCAATACGAGCATTTTTACAAAAACGAGCATACGAGTACCAGCGTCGCCGCGTCGCTTAAAATGCAGACTTTGTGGTAATTTCTAACATTCAAGCAAAGAATAATAAATACATTTTTATTCATTTCATAACGTCGTACTTATTGAAAGTCTTCGATTACCTATAGAATTACTTTCACAGTCACCAGCAAAACAAAGGCGTAGGTGCTAAAAGGTTAGAGGAAAACCACAGCCATTTATTGATCACCATGTTTATAATGTTGCGTAAAACACACAACATAACAAACATGATATCATATCTAAAAGAAGCCGTAGGCTGTGTCTAGCCTTCGTCAAATAGGTGCAATTTTTATATAGTACTAAGTGCAACAACATTCTCCTTAGGCACGAGTATTACTGATCATGAAGCAGTATTACTGTGTCTAAAAACCCTAACGAATAAAAATAAGCCTTCTAAGTTAAAAATACATTTTAAAATTGATTTCGATAAATTAAAAAATGAATCATATAATTGTAACTTTAATAAAATTTATCAAGAAACCAATTTAAACATTGCTACAAATAATTTTATTAATATAATACAAAATTTAATTGCTAATAATACTATAAAACGTTTGGTTCCAAGAAATAAATTTATAATTAAACCGTGGGTTACTACTGGTATGTTGCGCTGTATACGTACTAGAGATAGAATGCATAAGAAATTAAAAGTTGATAACAGTATAATATTAAAAATATCGTATATAAGATACCGCAACCACTGTAACGCCTTACTAAAGAAGCTCAAAAAGCAATATGAGAGAGATCAATTACTAATGTCGAAAAACAACTCAAAAAGGCTATGGTCTACTATTAAAACAATCACAAATAGCGAAAATAGAAATCAACTACCACTGCAGCTGTTAAAGGCTAACCGAACACCCTTAGAATCAGTTAACGAATGCAATGAATACTTTTCGAATATTGGGAAACAACTATCAGATAAGATCCCTAGTCATTCCACCAGTTTTAAAAGTACTACTGAACCACCACTGAACTCCTTTGTTCTCCTGCCTACTGACACTGCAGAAGTTGAGAGAACAATTCAACAACTAAAAAGTGATTGCGCTCCTGGCTGGGACCAAATAAGTGCTAGGTTAATGAAACACATATCTGATTCGGTTGTACCAGTTATAACAAATTTAATAAATCGCTGTTTTGACTCTGGGGTTTTCCCCAACGCTTTAAAAAGAGCTGTGGTCCATCCTATACATAAAGGAGGAGACAGAGACAGTGTCACAAACTACAGACCAATCGTAATTTTAACAACTTTGTCCAAAATCTTTGAACGTATTATTAACCTTCGATTAACAAAGTATCTAGAAAACCATCATCTACTCTCGGACAAGCAATATGGTTTTAGATCAAGTCGGTCAACAGATAATGCGATGTTTGACTTTGTTAACTTTTTAGTCAGTAAGCTAGACAAAAAGGACAAATGTTTGAGTATATTTCTAGACTTAGCCAAGGCCTTTGACACTGTCTCTGTTTCACGACTTATAAACAAATTGGAAGAGTTTGGGATTCGGGATCAACCGCTAGCATTATTGTCCGATTACCTAAAAAATCGAACCCAATGCGTGAAAGTTGGGGATTATATCAGTGATGAACTACCAATTAAATTTGGCGTGCCTCAGGGCAGTATTTTAGGTCCTACCCTGTTTCTTTGCTACATAAACGAACTGTGTTCGCTTAAAATAAAAAAACTGCTCTATTCAAGCCTACGCAGACGACACTGCTCTTACTTTTTTCGCCGAATCGTGGAATGAACTTTTTAATCTGGCACAGCGTGGAATTAATGTAGTGTGTCACTGGCTGTCAACTAATTTTCTGACCTTAAATGACGACAAGACTAAATACATTGTGTTCTCTATCCAAAATCGGGTAGAGGTAGCCAATCTTCCGAATTCTATCATTGCACATAAATGTAACTTCCCTCCAATCCCAAATTGTAACTGTACTCACTTTAGTCGTACCCAGAGTTTAAACTATCTCGGCATTGACATAGATGCAAATCTAACTTTTGAAAACCACATCCAGTCTCTGTCCAAAAGAGTTCGAAAACTCACTTACATATTCAAAGAACTTCGTGGTGTAGCAGAGAAACAGACCATGACGATGGTTTACGAAGCCTTGGTACAATCTGTATTGGGTTACTGCATCACAACATGGGGTGGTGCCTGTAAAACTAAAATGATAACACTGGAAAGAGCTCAAAGACTAATACTAAAAGTTAGTTTATCCAAGCCGCGTTTATATCCCACTTCCAGACTGTATGAAGAAGCCCAAGTGCTGACTGTACGCCAATTATATATGAGGCAGACTGTCCTTCTAAAGCACTCTACTATATCTGAGGAAAGGAAAAAGCACCTAGCCCTGTCTAGAAGGAAATACGCCATATGTGAGCCTATTACAGTAAGCACCAATTTTGCACAGAGGTTTTTCATGTTTATAGGAGGAATGTTATATAATAAAGTAAATAAAATGTCTGCTATTGCAAATTGCACTAAGTCAGAATGTAAGCAAAAGGTAAATAAACTACTATCAAATCTAAATTATTTTGAAACCGAAAATATCCTTGATGTCATAACATAGTAATACTTGTTTAACTATTTTCTGTTATTTACTACTTATGTACTTTATAAAATAAATTAATTTATTATATAAAATATATATTTTAGTATGTACGTATTGATTTATATATGTAAATCATATACCTATCGTCCACACAAACACACACTCACACACACACACACACTCACGCACACACACACTCGCACACTCAGTGTATTCACTCTCACATCATGCACATGTAATTGCTTGTCACTGTATAAAAATGAAATGGGGGCCTGGAGTTCTAAAATACAGGCCTAGGCTTAGTTTAGACTCCAGATCTCCCACAAACTACAATATTGTCACATGTAATTTTCACAGTGTATAATGTAACTATAAATATTTGTAATTTGTGGAGATGAATAAACCATTTTTATTATTTTTTTTTTTTTATATATGTGTGGTGGCTAATGTACCTCGGTAAAGTTACAACTTGTGACAATAGATGGCGAGGTAATCAATTCGACACTACTCCATACTAATAGTAATAGAAACTATATCGCGCTAACGAAGTTAGCACAGCCAGATAAACAAGTACCCGACAATTATTCAACGGCGTACCAAGCTACAGTCATCTAGCTTGATGGCAGATCCTCACTTCAAGTTGAAGGAGTATCACACCTCATCAAACTATTTTATAGTTGTATTATCGAACAAACTCATGAAACATAAGCCATAATTGTTCGTTGAATATTCAATAAAGGTTTCGTAGGCCGTCGTATTTATTACTTCCAGTATTCAGTGAACAGGACCCAAACAAATTGGCCCGTAAATATTAAAGCTGTGAATCGGAACTCAAGTGACCTATACATAATTGAGATGGGAATCCGAAACTCCGAAGCGAGACGACTTACTTGACGTTGCCGTTTTTAGTAAATATCCTCGCCACTATTATGTAATAAATTTTTTTTCTTATAAAGGCCATCCGCCTTTAAAGTGTATTCTATGTCGCGGGGGACTTTACAAACATTAAAAAAAACGGACAAATAGAACACCCACACTCAAAACAACTATTTGCAGATCACACAATTTTTTTCCATGTGTGCTCGAACCCACAACACTAGGCGTAATGATAGTGGCGACGCGACCACTTTATACATTACGCCATCCGTACAGTCAAACGTTATCGTCACTTCGGCAGTAACCTTAGTAACCATCTATTATGGTTATGGTTGCCGTAGTATAACCTGATTTTCACCACAGAATTGGCAGTGAGTTTGATAGTGAGATTTAACAGAATTGCAAAGCAGACGTCTCATTTGTGTGATGCAAGTTTATAAGCAAGTATATGAAGCAAGCTGTTAGTGCATCACGGTAGAAAATTACTAGTGAGCATTGAAGTGCTACGCTGCTACGTCCAATAAAACAAACAACAAAGTCGCTCCCATAGCTTCAAGGAAAAGTAACTTTTGCTGCGATAAATAATAATAATAATAATAAATCTTTATTTCGGAATCTTTGCACTCCATATTTTACACAGAAAAGGAAAAAAAGAAAAACAAAGTAAATATATCCGTATTAAAAAGAAAATAAATGAAGTAACATAACAAACAAAATGAATATATGTATATAACCGCTCTACGCTATTACAAAAAATGAAGCTATTAGATACAATTATTACGCTGCAATCTGTAACCATTTATTGTACATTGTGGTAGTATACAGTCTTTCAGAAAACTCTTTGATAATACTGTTCGTACACGAACCAACCCTCGACATGAATCCAGCGATTCGTTTTCTTTGGATGGCATTAAACGTATCCAGCCTAACTTCTGCGAACATACCCGACGCACTACAATGCGGCGCAAGACCCATTAGCTGTCTAAAGATGTTATTGTACTGAACACGAATACCATCCAGAGACCTCTTCGTGTAACGCGTCCAGAGTTGGCACGTGTAGAAACACTGACAATATGTCTTAAAAAGATGTACCTTCGTCTGAGTGTTGGCTTTAAAAAATCTCCTGGCTATCATATTGCCCACTACTGACAGCGCTCTGCGTTGCCTGTCTATATCAGCATCGTCTTTTAAGTCTGACGTCAGTATATGACCAAGGTACTTAAACCTCTCTACTACTTTGACTCGCTGACCTCCTATCCAAACTGGTGGGACGTTTTGTGGACCTCTTCCTGACCTAAATATTAACAATTCTGTCTTCTTTGCATTGTACACCAAGTTATGTTCTCTAGCGTATCTCTCACAAATTGCCATCAGTTTCCTTAAACCCTTAATTGAGGGGCTGAGTAGGACCATATCATCAGCGTAGCTCAGGTTGTTGACATACCTGTCTCCAAGCCTAAGCCCCACCGCAGTCCCACTCAGCTCCTCAATCAAGTCATTCATATAGATATTAAATAGGTCAGGAGAGGTTAACCCACCCTGCCTAACGCCACAGGATAGTTTATAGCTATCCGACCTAGCTGATTCCCACCTGACGTTGTTCGACTGATTAGAATACCAATATCTAATCAGTCCAACAACTCCAGGCGCGATATAGGTTTTATCTAGTTTCTCCCATAGCAAGTCATGATTGATTATATCAAAAGCACGGCTTAGATCAAGGAAACAAGCGTAAACACTTGTCTCCTGTTCCACATATTGCGATACAACTTGTTTCAGGGAGAAGATAGCCATGTCTGTTGAAACTTCAGGACGAAAACCGAACTGCCCGTCATTTAGGCTAAGTGCGGGACTTAACTTTCTATGTAGCAGGCGCTCAAGCACCTTGGCCACTACCGTTGCCAGCGAGATGGGTCTATAATTCGACATGCTAGTAGCATCCCCAGTTTTATTCTTAACTATAGGCACAACCAATGTACGTATAAGTTCCTCCGGCAAGTATTGGTGCCGTGCACAAAGATTGAACAGTAAAGTTAAGGTATCAGCAATATACTTTCCTGCGTATAACAGATGCTCAATACTCAAGCCATCGTGCCCTGGGGATTTCCCTCGCTTCATTGTCCTGAGAACTTCAACAACATCATCAGTCGACACCTGGAAAGCCTCCTCAACACTTTTACAACAACTTGACGAAGGCACAGGTACTGCTGGATTATTTAATGTCTGTTTTACATTAAAATGCGTACTAAAGTTATTTGCAATAGCTCTCTTGTCAGATTCACCCTCTATACTGACTGGTGTGCTGGTTTTTGGGTTGAGCTTTTTAACTTCCGTCCAAAAACCCGTGAAATTTTTAGACGAAGCATGATTGAGAGCTAGAGTATACTTCAGCAGATAAACTAACTCTATGAGAAAATAATAAGAAAAATGTCGACTTATTGATACGATGCTACGTAAGAGAACCTAATTAGTAATGGCCGACAAACACGTCCCGGATAACATAAACAAATGGGGGTAGTTGTACGGCTTGTATGCATCGTGTTTACGATTGATATAACCACTGCCGCAAATTACTAGTATCATTAATTTCTAACCATTTTGACGAGACACACGTGGCGCTGACATAGGAATATTCATATCATTTTTTTTCTGTAGCACATGTTTGTATTATCCTCACTAATATTATAAATGCGAATGTGAATCTCATTGTAACGCTTTCCGTCTTAACTACTCGACCGATCATCATGAAAATACACGTTGTCAAGGGTACAGAAAAGGATATGGGATATCTTTCATCCAATAAAAAGGACTGTTACCTAGCGAGTAAAGCCGCTGGCAAAAGCTAGATATACTTAGTCTGGCCATAAATACTGTTGCAATTTAAAAAAAACATAATATTACATTTTAATTCGGAATCTGTCATTCTTATATGAATATTCATTGTGTTTTCTCTTTATCGTGCCAATGGGTGTTAAATATTTTTGTGATATTAAATTGGAGTGCATGCAATGCAATTAAGTTCTCTTTATCACCCATAAAGAGAACCGAATTGCTGTGATAGCATTACACAAATTAGGTATGGAGCCAAATGCAAATGGTCTTGTTAATAGGTATTGTTTCTATATTTGTAATGCTGCACCCCTAATCTAGAAAAAGTAACAGTTTTAAGTCCTAAATATCAAAAGGAATCGGTTTGGTAGGACGGATTCAAAGACGTAATATTAACGACGTTAAACAGGGATTATACCTATAAATAAATAGACTTTTTTATTTTTTTTTTCTGTTTATTTAAGGAATTTTTGTACATTAGGTATATGTCAATTCCATCGTAACCTACCTTAAACTAAAAAAACTTCTACTCACTAATTATGGCTTACGGCTAAATAACATAAACAGCGCTTCAGCGGCTTCAGACGAAGGAGAGGACAACATTTCGTGGAACATACCCACACTGGTTCTGCTCAATAAGAATGTATTTATCAATAACTCTCGATCCGTCTCGTAACGCACACATTCCACCAACAGGTGATGAACGTCTTCAACTACACCGCATACATCACAATTTGGAGAGTCTGATTTCTTCATCATGTGCGCGAACTTGTTCAGTGGAACGTGGCCAGATCTTAACCTGAGCGCCGTTACAATCAAAGATCTACTCAAATTCACATTAGTGAGCCATGGTATTCGAGGAAGCTCACATTGTACTGTTTTGTACCAAATTCCTTTTTCTAAAGATCTCTCGTTAAAATATTCCGTCCAGTTATTGTGGCAGTACTTTTTGTATTTAGGCAACAACTCAGTGTAATTTGGCAGTATTAAAACCTCTTTTCCGTCTACTGCTGCTTGTCTCGCCAACCTGTCAGCCTCCTCGTTACCTCTGATGCCGGTATGTGATGGAATCCATTGCAATTTCAATTGAGTGCCCTTTAAATTGTTTTCATAAATTTCAGCGAGGATATCAAAAGCTATCGATGTACCTCTGCCGCCAGAGGCGCATCGAGCTATATGATATAAAGCGCTTCTGCTATCGGTACAAATTAGGACTTTATTCTGTTGAATTGATCGAGCATACAAGAGGGCTTCTAAAATTGCTATGAGTTCCATCGACATAACTGAAAATTCATAGTTATATATATATTTTTTAAAACAGTTATTGTAAGATGAATTATTTGCTACATGAGGATCATAAGAAGCAGCACCGGGACCACTTGCGCTTCTTGAGCCATCGGTAAATATTACATACCAACCGTCATATTTTTCTCTTAACTCCGATATAACACTGAATTTTAAAATATTGTAATCATGATTACTTTTTGTGTGAACTATATTATCTAGGTGAACTTCTATTACATTATTAACATTGATGTTAGTCACCCATGTTTTAAGAGAAAACATTCTTAACATTGATGACGATGACATAATATCGTTTTTCATCAAATTATAAATTAAATATCTACAAGTAGAGGCGTTTTTTTCCTGATCCAATAGCTATTATTACAAAGGGAACTTAGTTCTGATAGTAAATTCATAGTAACATTATCAGACTGAGAGAAAGCTTTCAAACAAAATTTACATGCTAAATATTTTCTACGTAAATGCAGAGGAGAAACGCAAAGCTCTGACTCCATTACATGAATGGGTGAGCTTCTTATAAAGCCACCTATAATGCGTAGTGCTTGGTTCTGAACTTTGTCCAGCTTATACGTATTGATCTTACAACTATTATCAAATAAAAATGAACTGTAATCTACTCTGCTTCTAATTAAAATACAATTATACATAAAGTTTACGCAAATGCTTTGGATGTACCCCCCATGACGACCCCGCCAACACTTTGAGCAAATTAAGATGTCTTTGTGTCTTTTGGTAACATTCATTAATTTGGTTACCCCATCTTAAACAACGATCAAGCCAAAAACCTAAATACTTATACGATGTGACTAGTTCTAGAGGGCTGTTATTAATTAAGACCGGTAACTGGGGATTTTTACGTCCTCTGCTAAATAAACATAACTTGGTTTTATTAGTCGACAATGTCAACCCCAACTGATTTAATATAATAACTATAGCATTGAGTGCATTTTGAACATTATTTACACTTTCTGTCATGTTTTATTACAGGAATACAAAACAAAATCGTCAGCGTATTGGCAGATAAAGATATTGTTTATTTCTTTACTGACGTTAATTGTAGCTATATTAAAAAGAATAGGAGACATAGGATCACCTTGTGCGAGGCCCCTGCTGGCATATCTCATAATAAATTTATTCTCCTCAAGATCATCCTTAATTCTTAGGTGTCTTTCCGTCAAAAAATTCCATAAATATAAACATATCCTCTTACCCACCCCTATTTCATCAAGCTTAACTATTAGTTCATTAATCAGTATGTTATTATAAGCATTCTCAATATCTAAAGAACATGCTAGTGTTGGGGAATTATTCGAAAAACCTATTTGTATTTGTGTGACAAGACGAACTAAATTGTCATAACATGACTGTCCCTTCCTGAATCCAGTCGTAAAATGTGTCAATAGTTTATTATTTTCTACATACCACACCAAACGTTTTGTTATCATAGCATGTAAAATTTTGCAAACACATGACATCAAAGAGATTGGACGTAAATTAACGTCATTGTTAGAAGGATTATCTCTCTTTGGTATCGTTACAATTCGTATGTCGCGCCATTGGACAGGGATCTCTCCAGTTACAAAAGTCATGTTATATAACTTTAATAAATGTTGTTTGGCACAATGCGGTAAGTGGTAAATCATTGAATATGTAATCCCATCGTCACCTGTAGCGGTATCTTTTTTTTTTAGACAGTTATACATTTCTTGAATTGTAAATGGGCTTTCTAACATGTCATTAACTGATCGTATATCTGGTGAGCATGGGTTCACATAATCAGGAGCCAGGTTATTTAAAAAGACTTCTTTTTTATCATCAGAAATATAAATCACAGGCGACCGACGTCCCTTTAGCCAACCTAGTTTTTTCCACATTTCCGATATAGATGTTGTTTCATTAATGTCGTCACAATATTTCTGCCAATGTTGACTTCTAGCTCGCTGTATAGCTAATTTAGTGTTAGAACTAATGTGTTCTAATGTATTTAAATTAGATGGCGTAGGATTCTTTCTTAACTGACTAAAAGCTAACCTACGTTAAGCAATAAGTTTTGACAATGATTGATTCCAATATGGTTGGGGCCGGAAATTTCGACTAGGATTATTATATTCTTTGGTCATGGGAATGTAAAGATCCGCTGCACTATTAAGTTTATTAACAAAATTATTATATTCCATTTGAATATTACTAATTTCGTTATATATAGTTGAGTAATAATTTTCTAAGTATTTATTATATTCTGTCCAGTCTGCAAATTTAAAATTACGTTTTTTGCGTACTCGTTGGACATCTTTAAAATTAAGTTTCATTTTAATTATCAGGTGGTCACTTCCAAGGCTATCATTCGTAACTTGCCAATCACAAAACATAGCTATATCATTTGACATAAATGAAATATCTGGAGACGTTTGTTGAACAATATTGTTAACTAATTTCACTCTAGTTGAATGACCATTATTTAAAGAAACAAAATGTTCCAAAGCTGCATAATATATTTGCCCACCTCTAGAGTTATTTCGATTCGACAAATTGGTATGGTGAGCATTAAAGTCACCTGCTATTAAACAATTGTGATTAAAAGTTGAAAAAAGGTTATCCCAATCTGATTGGGTAGTTTGTACTGACGCACTGTGGGCTGAAAATCGACCTCCATAGACATAGAAATGAAAGTTGCTAGATGTTCGTTTTGTTGACGGATATGGCTTCTATTAGCTATTATACACATAACAATGTCATCTGAGCTAACTCCGCACAAAAATGAATTTATTATAAGGATTTTTCGAAAAAAATGTATGGAGCTAGCATGAAAAATCTGAATATCTCTGAACTTGCAAGGAAAACCGTAATATCCTCAGAGATGGTTATAGGACTAATTATTTGTGATTTTTTGACATACTTCATATAACGGTACCAGCTGCAGAATTTTTTTTAAAAATCATCTAATTTTTAATTAATTTTTTTTAACATTAAACGATTTGTTTTATTGTAAAAGTAAAGAAACAACACGTTATATGCATATAATACTAAATCTTCGCCAGTTATTTGTTAAAATATCAAGAAAATTATTTTTGCCTTACATAGTATATATGTTTTAAAACAGGTAATTGGATAATATTGTCTTATGTTTACGCGAATGTTATACATTGAAATTAAACACTTTATACGGATTTTATCGCGTTGTTTATTTTACTTTAAACACTGGTATTACATAATTTTGAAAACTCTAACACTACTATTATTGAAATTTTACTACTATTTAATCTATATATTTTCTAATTAAAACAATTTATATTTCAGAACGTTGGGACAACTACCATCTTAGTCTCCCCGTGAACATGGCTGCTGTAAAGCAACCGAAACGTCGGGGCAAAGTGTAAACTCAAATATAAATTGTTTTAATTAGAAAATATATAGATTAAATAGTAGTAAAATTTCAATAATAGTAGTGTTAGAGTTTTCAAAATTATGTAATACCAGTGTTTAAAGTAAAATAAACAACGCGATAAAATCCGTATAAAGTGTTTAATTTCAAGGTAATTGGATACCATTACTAAACTTTGCATACAGGTAAACCACTGAATATTAAATTAGCCTTCTAATGAGTTCTGAATAAGAGATTAAGTGATTTGCAATGTCGCACAATGGTAACTACGGATTACACTAATTAAAATCTTACAGGTAAGTACATAAGTAACTTAAATAGTTAATTAGATATGTTACGAGTTATAAGAAATATTTTCGACAACTGTCTAATGAGGTCGTTAACTAATGTTGGACTGAAATATAAAATGGTTAACATTTTGCATCATAATTTAGTTTATTCTAAGCTTTGTTACCCCTAACATATATATCACTGTGAAATTTTATAATGGAAAGTTTAAATACCAATTTAGACCTATTCGTTCTTCTAAAATGTAAGAGTACTTCATTTGATCATGAGGTATTGTTTAGTGAAGTTATATCCCGCCTAGACGTTTGTCTTTCCATTGAAGATCAAGTGACTCTAAAAGAATTTTGTCGGAGATTAGTACGAGCTGCATCACAAAGGTGGCAAAAATCTCACCGAATTCTTGATACTTTTAGAAAACAATACGAAATTTAGCTGCAAGCAACTATCGATTGGCCAAGTTGTATAAATTTAGTCGCTCAAGAACCAACTGTTGCTGAGGGATCAAGATCAATCTCTCCAGAACCCTCAACATCATACTCTGTTGGTACAATGACAAAGAGGTCACGAAAACCATTCGAAGATCTGGAAAGCAAACAGAAGAAGAGAAGATCTGATGAGCATAAAACTGACAATCCCAGTGAATTGGCATATACAGCAGCAGCGCGTTTTAAGGAAGAAGGTTGTGAGGATATCGCATCTGTAATCGAATATATGCTGAAACATCCTGAAGCAGCCTCTAAAATTAAGGAAACGCTTAAGCAACCGGTGAAAACTATCTTATTTACACCAGAAAAAGCACTTGGATTACTTCTTTCATTAAAATTATCAAAGTGGCAATACATCACTTTACGAGAGTCAGCTATTCGGGAAGGTAGAAAGGATATTTATCCATCCTACTATAAAGTGTAACAAACCAAGTTGGCATGCTATCCTCCGAAGCAATCAGTGTTAGTGACCGATTCATCGGCAAGAATAACCCTTCAAGCTTTACTCGACATTACGGTCAAAAGAATCCTCCAAAGTTTTCCTAACGATGATGTGCAAAATAAGGATTTAAAATTGATATCTAAATGGGGTTTCGATGGTGCGTCAAACCAAAGCCGATACAAGCAGAAAATGGATAGCGATCAAGACGATTCAAGTATTTTCATGACTTCCTTGGTGCCACTAAAACTGACTGATGGAGACAATACTTTGTGGATGAACCCAAAACCATGCTCAGCAATGTATTGTCGTCCAGTACAATTTACTTTTGTGAAGGGAAGCGAAGCAGTAGTCATCGAACACAAACGACGAATGGATGAAGAAATTAAGGCTCTCATTCCTACAGAATGCAATAATAGAAACAGGGTGAATCATCACCTAATGATGACAATGATCGATGGTAAAGTCTGCACGTATTTGTCTCAAGCCAGATCAAGTTCATCATGCTATTTGTGTCTGGCAAAACCGACAGAAATGAACCGTTTGAGTGTAGTAACAGCAAAGACCGTATCTTCTGATATATACGAGTTTGGATTGTCCTCTCTACACGCCCGTATAAATTGTATGGAATGTTTACTACATATTTCGTATATATAGACTAGATTTTAAAGAGTGGGCTGCGAGAGGTAACGAGCCCAAAGAAATGCTAAGTAAGAGAAAAAAGATTATTCAAGACAAATTTAAAGACGAATTAAATCTATTGATTGACATTGTTAAACAAGGTTCCGGAACTACTAATGACGGCAACACTGCAAGAAAGTTTTTCAAATTTCCCCATAAAACTGCAGCCATTACTGGGTTGGACGAAGAACTAATAAGAAGATTTGCTGTGATTTTACAGGCAATAACTTCCGGGGAAAAAGTAGATATAATTAAATTTAAAGATTATGCCTTCAAAACAGCAGAGAGGTACGTGGAATTATATGACTGGTACTATATGTCATCAACCGTCCACAAATTACTTATACACGGGGCAGACATAATCGAGAAGAATGATGTTGTACCCATAGGAAGTCTCTCGGAAGAAGCATCCGAGTCTCGCAATAAAGATTTTAGGAGGTTTCGGGAACATCATTCGCAGAAAAAGAGCAGGCAAGATTCGAATCATGATATCCTTAATATGTTAGTTGTTTCTTCGGATCCTTTTATAAATGTACAAAGGCCCAAGTTAGATGCCAAGAAAAAGGAGGATTTATTTCCTGAAACCCTCAATTTAATTCAGTTTCAAGAAACTGACTTTGAGTTTCTAGGCAATCTAGATTCTGATTCAGAGTCGTTCTGTGCGCTTTTCTTCGTTTTCTGAAGTGTCAGTTTCATCTGCATCATCCTCCTCCATGCCCAGTGCCTCAAATGAATTGTTTGCAACCGCGTCCCTGTATGATTTTAGTTCACATAATGTTCTATTCTCCCTTGTCGTGGTCATAAGATCCATCTTTTCCGTCATTTCATGTTCCTCCATTTGCGATTTTCTGTTCTCCAACCATACTGATAGGGCTCTTCTATAGGTACAGTTTTCAGTAGACATAATTTTCCTGATCTCCTTTTCTTTGATGAACATAGGACAAGATTTATCGAGAGCCATATGAGCACCCTTACAATTAGCGCATTTAAAATCCGTTGTTTCACAGTTATCATGGTGGCCATTACATTTTGGACATACGATTTTTTTAGTAGGACAATATCTAACTAGGTGACCGAACCTCCAGCATCCTGAGCATTGCGTCACAGGAAATGTATATGGTTCCACTTTAAACCGACACCCATACCCATATACGTATGGGGGTAAAGTGGAACTTTTAAAACATACCCGTATAGTACTGCTATCTGTCCATTTATTTGAATTATCTAGTCGTTTTAATCTTTTTATCGATAATATTTCATGATCACACTTCAAATTGTCACCAATCTCCTTATCTTCAATTTCTAAATCTATATCTCGCAAAACACCATACGTTAAATTAATCTCATCGATCAGTTGGCATCTTCATTCTAAAGTAATCATTTTTTCGCAGCTAACTAATTTTCTTGCATTTTCTTTACTATCAAACTGAATCAGTACCTTATATGGACTTTTGTATTGAATTCTTAAAATATTTGAGATATTTTCCGCTTTCAGTAGTTTTGCCATTCCAAATTGTTTGGATAATACATCTTTTGAAATAATCATAACCATAGCTATTTCTTTCTGCACTTCCAAATTTGGGTAAGTCTGCCCATTCTCCTTTCTTCTGTCGTTGTTATTAGGCAAACTCTTTGTCAGTCGTTTCTTGCCTTTTCTGACTGTGATAAAGCCCTCATCTTCTTCTATTATCTCATCACTTTCTTCTCTTGCCCTTTTTTCGGGGGTTTTTTGACTTAGATTTATATCAACTTCATTTTCTTGGTGTATTTCTGCATTTACTTGTTGCTCGCTCCTTATAATCTCTTCTTCCATAACATCACTCCCACTGGAGTCGCAAAATTCCAAATTTTCCCCTTCGTTATTCATCGTACAAAAAGATGTAATAAACTATAATTGTAGGTAGATGTAAAAAAAAGTATGTAGCTACAACTGCGGGACTCGCTATCTGCGCGTGCACTCACGATCGCGTCTCGCGCGTAACTGGTAAATAGACTTCAAACAGCATCCCTAATGACATGCTCGATGCCCGAAGAAGATTTTGCGCCAAATTGAGGTATAAATAAAACCTTTAAGCTTAGCTATTCGCACTGAATTCGCAAACTCGCAATTGCGAGTCCCTTGATATTGATCAGTGTACATTATGGTAATGAGAATACAGCACCATCTCACGATTTCGGCGGCAAAGCAAGCGTTCACGGCATTCTATAAAGTTCGAAAAAGGAAGAAATCACGTGCGCATTTAAATAATTTCATATTGTTATGATAAATAAAATGGTAAGGAACCGATAGTACGTGACGGCATTTGTTCTATTGTGCCACAGTGCCTGCTGAGAAATAGTATTCCAAATTTCTAACATCCAGTGTCCGCTAATAGTATTCCGAAATTCAGAAAACACTGAGTCGATATTAAAAAATAGCGTTATTTGATTTCTTTAAATGTTCTTTTAAGTTGAAACTTATTAAAATAGTCTTAAAACCAAATATTTTTCATTAATGCGGAGTAGGCTTTTATTTTTTATTGTTCACCGGTGTGCCAAATTTCATCTACAATCTTTGAATGTATTTTTTGTTACTGAAAATAAACTATTATTTTTCATTAATGATTTACGCATATTCTTACACAAAGAGACATACTGTAGACCAAGTAACACAGACTAAACTGAATTCAGTACTTGAATATCATTCCTGTATGATCAAAATCAGAAACCAAAACGAATTAATCCAACTGTCATAAACTTGATGCAAAATTTTCCGCAAGTATTCCCGAACTTTTTCGTATAAAAGTTATGTCATACTTGTTTGAAATAAGATTGCCTCATGTGTCCGTACCGCCTCCACATTTCATAAAAGAGATCGCAGTTAACGAAATCGGGAATCACTCAAGATGTCTAGCCCCACTGTCTTTCCCCATATGTGCGTATAAATAATAAACTTATTCAAACTCAATATGTTTCCTTTATTTATTGGATATTCTCTAACTTTGATAACATAATATTAAGTAGAATTCAAAGAAACACATACGTTACAAAGTTACCGATATTTTACCCGTTACCCTCGATACATATTGAGTGTATTCTAGAAAGTTCTTAGCGATTCAATAATACGAGTAAAGGTTTGATTTAATAATGTTATTTATGTTTATACAAATAGAAAAAGGCCTGTTATTATTGGTTAGTTTGATTGGTAAAGTTTACTTAAATTGGGTCTCTGCGATTGTGTAAGCATCGGCACAATGGATGTGTCTAGACAAAAGCGATGAGTTATGTGATTTCAGGCAGTATTCATTCGCGACACTAAAGCAATAGGCTTATCTATAGAGATGTTAAAGGAGGGCAACCACAGAAATATTAATAATAATTTGTGTAAACAGTACCGGTCGGTTAGTAAGCCTCAATATCAGTTATTTTATCTGTCATGAGATCTCAATAATTGCCATAAAACAAGATAAATGTTAAAATTTTAGTCAACTTAAATATAATGGAGAGGAAATTATTTGCGGACTACTGCACCAAGCATGCAAGCATTTGTTATTGTACACTAAAACAATCCTCTTCTTTTTGTATAATCTTATTCGTAAAACTGTAATTTACCTTAATTTATAGAGTGTATTGACAGCCATCATGGGGACGTGACACAAAAATTGGTAACACCATACACAAAGTAATTTCGGAACATGTTTAGTATATTTCGTATTGCCTAAGAAGGTAAATTATAAAGGAGAAAAGATCCATGACGCATTTTGTTTTTTTTTTAAAAAGACTTCTTACCCTCTAGAAATTATTTCTGTGTCGCGTGGGACTTTACAAACATTCAAGCTACAGACTTATGTCCGAAGTTTGAATGTCTGAATGTGACCTTACAGGCTTGAAACAATTATTTGTGGAACGCACATTTTTTTGTCCTGTGTGGGGATCGAACCCACAACACTTGACGCGGCAGTGGCGAGGGAACCACTTAAACCATTACGCTATAGATGCAGACGAACTTTAGCCTGCGACCTCCACACTCTTGTCCTATGTGTTATCCCTCATCTGACCAGGCATTAGACAGGACAAATATTGGTCATTGTCAAGATTATACTAAGCTGACGAACGCTCATAAATAAGGAAGGGCAATTTATTTAATATAGAAATTTAATTTAACAGAGACTGCCAGAAAAGTCACAAGATGACATCAGTAGTCTCTGCCTACCCCTCCAGAGTACAAGCGTGAAGCTATGTGTGTATATGACAATATTCTATAACACATCTGTCACATATGTATATATGCTTTATTACAAAACACGTTTCATATAATGTTATTGCCGTACAGTCTTCGAAATCGAATTTTCTTTCTAACAAAAGCTTCCATTAATATAATGAAGACATACATATATCCTCGGAGAGATGTGAAAATAAAATAAGCTGTCTTTAGTCATCAGTTCCATTGTAGTAGTACATTTATGAACTACTCTGAGTAACATAATGAGAGCACAATAGTTTTGAAGTTCTATTCAATTCAATAAATCAGCTATTACAAAAGAAAATTAAAGAAGGGCTGGTTATTATAAACTCAGTCATTTTCATCGACAGAACCTATGGCCGTTGGAGCTGAGAGGTTCTGGGGTTGCGGTTACGCATCGGAAGACGCAGCAGGGGTAGGTACAAGGTGGATCGAGGACCTGGTAAGGGTCGCGAGAAGCAGTTGGATGCGGGAGTGACCCAAGATCGGTTTTATAAAAAATCTTAAAGGAGACCTATGTCCAGCCGTGGACATATTTCGGCTAAGATGATGGCTCATTTTCTATAGAGATTAAACAAGGGTGTGTTAAAGTCTACAAATTATACTACCAAGATAACCTCCTCATTTGTTCCTGCTAATATTTTTGTGATATATGAATAGTTTCTATTTTATATCTCCAAAAAATATAAATATATATATCCAAAAAAGTAACATAATTATGTACAATGTACATTGTCGGTAACAACCAATATCTGGCAGACATCAAACGTTCAGAATTGTGTGATTGAATTTAAAGACTTATATTCTTAGCTTTAATTAAATTTTGCCTTTGGTTCTGCTTGCGTAAATATTCTTTTTTAAGGATAAAGGTACCCTGGGTATTTTTGTGTACCCCTGACAATGTGTAGACAAAATTTCATGATCATCGGTTTTATAGTTAATGCGTAAAAGCGTAACCAACAAACCAACTCTTAGTTAGGATTCTGATGAATTTACAGGCGCATTTATAGGTATTTTATATACTTTGACTAACGTGTTTTGCTTAATTATTCCACCACAAACCACGCTTATTTCCAACGTCTTATGAATTAACATAGATGTATAGACGTATTCAAGAACCATGAATTGTTAATTCGCAAAGTTTTTATCATAATATAGACCAGCATACATACCTACATACAAATATAATTAAATGCTTTATGTTAATTACCAATTGGGGTTAAGTATCTTGAGGATTATATAGAAATTAATTGACTGCCAATCACTAACAGATCAGTCGTAGGAATTAAAAGAGTCTACCGGCCACAATAGACGCCCAAAAATCTTCAAGAATAAATACGTATATTCTATAAATACATACCATTATCTTGGGATAAAACTAATCTAGTTAATTGATCCCAATCACAATCAGTTTACAAAGATATTTCCAACTAGCTTTTGCCCGCGGCTTCGTTCGAGTAAATGTAAGTTAGGTTAGTAACAGTATCTTTTTAAAATACAGTATACTCTATGTTTTCTGGTGATAATAAGGTTTTCTAAAGGTGAAAGAATTTTTAAAATCGGTTGTGAAGTTTTTGACTTAAATCCTTACAAACAAACAAAAATCAAGAATATCTCTTTTTAATATTATATAGATGAAAAGACATTCTTTAAAAAAATTATAATACGACTAGTATTCACGCAGTGGCCGAAATTCTACCACGGTCATTTAAATTTATGTTAATATAAGAATTTACTTTAAAAAGAAATCTTTTAATGATAACACTGACACTCGTCATTAGGTAGTAACCCTATGGTTAAATGGTACAATATCCTATAACCCGATGCTGTATAAGTCAGTGCAGGTGCATGTGTGCAAGTTATCCCATACGCTGCACTTCCTTATCAGCTACACGGGTGGCGTAGTGGTTTAAGTGGTCGCCTCGCCGCTGCCACTGCGCCGAGTGTTGTGGGTTCGAATCCCGATCTAATTTTCCTTTTCTTTTTTATTTCTGTTTTACAATGTTTTATGTTAGTTTTAAAGAATATTGTAAATTGATAATTTTGATATGTAATAAATTATTGAAATAAAACAATTGACGTTAGATTGGAATAAAAAGATAGAATTGACTGAACAAGGGAAGAGAGTATAATGGGAGCGGTCAGACATATGAATTATGTTTTAGCAATCGACAAATTAATTGTGTCTGATTGCCGGCTAATTGATGAGACAAAGCTTTAAGTGTTTTTGAAAATGTGGTAAATAAACCACGAAATATCTCGTACTATTTCTTAAGTGGACGAACGTTCGTCTTAAGTTGGTGTAAATTACAGCACATTACCGTTCTTAAGCTAGATTTAAGTTATTGCATTCAGTGACCGTAGCACTGTTTGAAAAGTTTAGGATCCATTCTAGTAAAATAACACTAAGAAACTTCACAACACGATTCAAGACCCTCAATAAGATTTAACTGGTTCTCCCTTATTTACAAAAATAAAGGTAACTTTAAAAACTGCTAATATGTAGCACTTTGGCTTTCGAGTTCTCTTTAGACGCGTAGAATCAAAATATCTTTATTCATTTAGGTCATCAAGTAACACTTATGAACGTCAAGATTACACTAACTAAACAATAATATGAATTTTCTTTTAGCTTTTGCCACGTTCAGCAAAGCAAGGGCATAGAACCAATGAGGAGAACGGGCAAGAAACTCACGGCCACTCTTTTTAATCGCCAATTTTACAATGTTGCTTGTTTTGCAAATTATATTTGTAAGGAGCTGCAACTATACCGTAATTTTTTTATTAGCAACGTAGGTACTGCTTCTCATTGTAAAATAAAACTACTTTCGGCAGTGAACGCATGGCTAAATAGTTGATTGTTTTGTTGAATATTTAGAAGTCTTGATGGTTGGATTGTTAAATAGAAAGATGTTTTGATGCTTAAAGGGTAAGGTAGTTGAATAGTTGAAAGGTTGTGTTTATAGGTGGACAGATGCAGTAAAATATAGAAATACTTATAACTGTTACCGTTTCATTCCGTTACGTAACTGACGTAAAAGTGGGACTTAAGACCACAGAACAATAAGTAAAGCACGCAAAACGAAACGTTCAAAATTTAAATGCCGAGAAATAAACATGACTTGTTACAACAGTCGTCGACATCCGAACTAATATTTAAAATGCGAATGTGAGTTTGATTGTTTGTTACGCTTTCACGCCTTAACTACTCGACTACTACAGAAATGGATGTACGGTACAACCGTACACTATGGAATATCAGCAGTTTTCGTAGCACGAGCGGCTTCTGTAAAATGTATTAATTAGTTCGCAATCAGAAAATCGCAAATCACATAAGATACTACGCAATCAGCGCAATAACCATGAGTTGTAGTGAACTCGGCACTTAGTATCGAGGCTTTTAATCAACATTTTAAATACTTTATGCTCTCCCTAAGAGGTAATAACCAATTTAGTTGACAAGCACCGCGTCTATTGGAGAACCCAATAATAAAGCGATTCTTTATTCCTAATAAGATTTCAATTACGATTAATTTAAAAAAGGGAGTTTATTGAATTTTCTTCCTTCGTCTTGAAACTTTTTGCTGTTTTATAACCTGCCTGACGGTAAACGGTACCGATACAGCGATATGCGTTACCGGTTAGCTTATAGTCGTTTGCAAACTAAGGCTTTACTAGGGCGAGGTTAACCATTAAAAATGCAAGCTACCTTTATACCAAAATTTTATTTTAATTTATTTGTAAAAGACAACGCTTCGATTACAATTAAATCCTGTGTTGCAGGGGACTTTACAAACTTTCAGACAAAGGAAACAAAGAACACCCGGAACAACTATGTCTGGATCTCACAGTATTTTGTTCCGTGGGGGATCAAACCCACAGCACTCAACGCATGGCAAGTGACGAGGCAACCACTTAAGCTACTACGCTGATTTTGCAGTCAATGTAAAGGGCAAAGCTGTTGATAATTCTGCCCGTTCTCTGCTTACAGCACTACATCTGTTAAGGTCCTCCAGACCGAATTTCGGTCGTAGCGGTCAATCTTAATGGAGACTGGCCATTTGCGCAAAAATCGTATAATGCACAAGTGTGAGCGCAAACACAAGTACAGAGTGTACTTGTATTTGCGCTCACACTATTCCCTAACTCTCATAAACCTATGGGATAACAATCCAAGTCGACCGGAGAGAGATCAGGCAAAGGAGTTGGTCTTTCGCCTGATCTCTCTCCGGTCGAATTGGCTTTACGTGATTTCTTCTACGTGCTAACTTCCTAACTACGTAGTAAATACCCAATAACATTTTATTAACCTGTCCCGGGATTTAAACCCGAGACCCCGTGCACAGCAGTATCGTCAATTATCACCACGCCACAAAGCTCACCACACCACATCTTCTTAAGGAGTATAGAAACCACACTTTCCGCAGTATAAAAACACAAGGTTATCTTACTGCAATAATTCGTAAGGTTACTTTGCTCCAATTAAAATGTTAAAGTTTGAACGAAATCCCACGGTTTAGTGGTTTAGCGGTGATCACACTGTGATCCATCTCGCAAACTTTTGTACACTGACATTAAGCCGCACAATAATTTAGGGTAAACTAAAACACATGCTAGTGTAGACATGCTACGAAAAAATAAACCTTTTATTATCATTATCTATTACCATTATTATGGTTATATGCAATTCTCGAAATGTATTGCTGTGCATGTTTAATCAAAATCGTTTATAGGAGGCAACAGGAGAAATAACAATTATCATATTTTATCGGATGGCGTAGTGGCTTAAGAGGTCGCCCCGCGACTGCCGCTTCGACCTCCACACGAGATAAAATTTCGTGAGATCCACATATGTATTAATAGGTTCTATGTTTGTTTATCATGTCTCCCAGCGACACAGGATTAATTCCAAGTGCGGAAAATATCTTTTAAAACAGAGAAAATCTCAAGTGACTTAATAGCATAAACTTAAAATAATCGAAACTTTCAAATGTCACAAAATACAAAAGGTCAGCCTAGCTAATATCAATAAAAAAATATAAAAGAAATTAAAAATATATAATAGTTTAAAAAAACTAAAAAACACACTTTATTAAAAAAGCAAACTAAAAAGTAGAAAATAATTTAATATTTTTTATGTAAAAAATTGTGGGGTGGTTATCAAAATATCTTAGAAAGTTTAAAATACCTATCATAATTTTTTTATATATTTTTCTAAATTATTGTATTGTCATCGGTCCTTGTTAAGTATGCCAAATTTCGAGTTAATCCGACGTTTTGAAGGGGGTCAAAATCATGTTAAAATTTTCCGTTACATACATACTAACATACATATATGTACGTATGAAGCTAATAAAATCGTGTTAAAAAGAGAATGTCGTTGTGCCAAAATTTCTATGGGGTATTCCTAGGAAATTGAGGCTTAGTACGCTAAATACTAGATGACGTCATCAATTCATACGTACATTATAAATTACATAATGATGTATGCATACATCCTAACTAATTTTTATAAACGCGAATGTGAGTTTGTTTGTTTGTTCACGCCTTTACTTCGC
This sequence comes from Catocala nupta, assembly GCA_963675205.1. Lineage (NCBI taxonomy): Eukaryota > Metazoa > Arthropoda > Insecta > Lepidoptera > Erebidae > Catocala > Catocala nupta. The sequence continues at coordinate 16,458,237 of OY776094.1, read as the reverse complement.
GACCGATGATCATGAAATTTTGAGTTCACATTGTCAGGAGTACAGAAAAGGACATAGGTTACCTTTCATCCAAGAAAATGTACTGTTACTAATCTAACCTACATTTACGGACAAAATCTAGTATTACATAACGATGTATGTACAGATATATGTATGAGATAGTCACTCGAAAACGCTAGTCGGTGAGACTGCAATGGTCTTTTTCCCATTGTTATTTTTGAGCCCCACAAAACTATGTAGTCGGTTTAACTTTGGTAACAAGTCTCTCTACAAGAGTTTATCTTGGTAGGTAAATTCTTTTTATATTATTAAGATCAATGCAAAGGCATGAAATGTTAAAATGCCACGCAGAGGACTCGAGTTCGATCCCAAAGCACGCATTTCAGACTTTTCGAAGTTACTTACGTGCGTAAAGTTATCCAAACTAATATTATAAATGCGCTTGTAAGTTTTGTTTTAATTTGTTTATTATGCTTTTACGCCTAACTACTCGACCGATCATCATAAAATTTCGCATAAATGTTGTCAGGAACAGAATAGGACATAGGGAAACTTTCATCCAGAAAAAAGTTCTGTTACTAATCTAACGTAACGTACATTTACGGGAGCGAAGCGGGCAAAATCGGCTCTATAATATATAAACGGTAAGTGACTTTTTAATATCTTTATATATATACATATATAAATCTTCTGTACGTGTGTTTGTAATTAAACTGCTCCTAAAGAATTTTTTTGTGTGTGTTCAAGTGGATTCGAGAATGGTTTATATTTGTTTTTTTTTTATATATATTTTTTCGTTTGTACAGGACAACGTCTGTCGGGTCCGCTAGTTAGTAATAAAGTAATAAAAATTCAAAATTATCACACCCGTACTCACGCCTATATATTCTCGAAATAGTAAACAGTCGTGTTAAACACCCATATTTTTTCCAGACATGTTTGAAGGTAATATGGTGCGAACCTATGGCCGCCCACCACAAATTTGCTTACGGAGAAACCCGATAACATCGCTCGAATTGGAAGTTGAACCGGAGAATTCACGATCGCATACATGTTCACACTGAACCAACGCGCGCGTCCCATAATATAAAAGTCAAACCTGACTGCTAAGCTTAACCTTTCAACCAATCCAGTTATCAAAAATACATAAAAGTCATTTAAACAAAAACAGACTATTATAACAAAATTTACGTTTTAAATAGTCCAGTTAAGTTCTGATGACAGCATCCTAGCCTTGGTTGAGAGGTTGATACGTAGCTATGAATAAAAGTGGTACTTACGCTTCAGATATCAAGGCTCTCATCTTGCAGAACCCAATGCCAAGGCTGTATGGGTACTGGTGCCAATACACCGACAGATCGTTTGGCAAACCTGAAACAAACATACACACTTTAAACACGCTATCACAAATTATGAAATACTAGCTTTTGCCCGCGGCTTCGCTTACGTAAAAGTAGGTTAGGTTTTGTAAGTAACAGTTGAGAAGTTTTAGAGTTAAATCCTTACGAAGCAAAAACAAAATCTTTTCTCTTTATAATATTAGTATAGATGAAGGACTGCATAGATTTGAGTCGTCGCCGCTGACACCGAATGTTGTAAGTTTGGTCCCCACGCGGGACAAAAATGTGTATAATGCACAAATATAAATAATATGTTCCGTGTCTGAATGTTCTTTGTGTCCCTTATTACTAACGCGGGCGATGGTTCTAAAACAAAGTTGTACGTCTGACGTTGTACCACTACAGTAACAACTAACATTGTTTTAATTCGTAACCAATACACAAAATACATACTTTGTAGGTATGTATTTATTACAGATACTTAACATGAGTTTTTCAATACGTGTTTTTATTTACATATTATATAAAAAAATACTATTTCTAAATTGTATACATGTGTAAGTATTATCTCATGTACGAGCAAACCCGTACATTTAGTATTGTTAAGTGAATTAGCTTGCGCTTGCATATTTTATAATCGTGCTCATATTTCATTTATATATTTTACTTAAATATTTTTTGTACATAATTTTATTTAGTAGCAATAAAAGCATTGACCGGTTAACTTGTCTACTCATTTAGCAAATCATCATCAAATCATAGTAAGGGTTATTACCCCTACATCCCAACTAATATTATAATGCCAATGTGAGTTTGTTTGTTTGTTTGTTACGTTTCCACGCCTTAACTACTTGACTGATCATCATGAAATTTTGCATACACATTGACAGGGGAACAGAAAGGAACATAGTGTACCTTTTATCTAGAAAAAGGTACTATTACTAACCTAACCGTACCTACATTTACGTGAACTAAGCTAGGGGAAAATTTAGTTCTTTATAAATGCTGTATGTGCCTATAAAGATAATACACACAGATCTCAATAATATATTTCTATTGTATGTATATAACATTGTGTAATTATTGCTGGCATTTCTTCTAAATGAATAAATGCGGCCATATAAGCCATCAAAAACAATTTATAAATAAATTGGCGATGATAAAAATATATTGTTTTCTTTTTAAAGTTGTGTTTAAAGCTCGCTGTCATACCGCATTTGCCGTCCTTTGTTAGCTACGCTCTGATGTACCTAGTCTTTTGTCTCAACGTCTGACCTGAGTGGACTTTTATGCTAATCCATTTCCCTTATGGTGTGCTTATACTTTTCTATTTAAATCTGCTACATTGTTTCCAAAGCATTAATTAGAAGATCTGCAGACGAATTTATCATCTAGTCTGTAAGTTCTTATGTCTATTGTTTTGATGTTTATTAATCCTCTCTTAGTATTGGAAACAATGTAGCACATTTCAATAGAAAAGTATATTCATACTCATTATCCTCAAATAAATGTTTAATCTTTATAGATTTAAGTTTACACTTTTCCCGACGTTTCATCGAATGTGTTGGGTACATAATCCATCCTCGAAACTGCAATATTTTGTAGAAAATAATCCACGTCTGTTTCAAAACCTAACTGTAATAAAGAAAAAACCAATACGTGTTCGAATCCCACGTGGGACAAAACTTTGTGTGATCCACAAATGGTTGTTCCGAGTCTGGGTGTTCTTTTTGTCCGTAGTTTGAATGATTTTATCATGACTAATGCAAAACTTTTACGTTTTACGTAGGAAAAGTATTTTTGGTTTTACATCTAAAGTTTAAAATAAAACCATATATTTGGGTCATAACGAAAACCAGCGAAAAAATCTATTAGCTGAATTTCTCCAAATTTATGAGACTTAGTACATATATTTTAATTTGGGTGAGGCTTCGGCGATAACCTATATACACAAAAAAGAATGTTCAATTTATTTCCATTAAATATCTATTTTTTATGCACACAGTATAATCAAGTATTTACTCTCCATTTGGATAAGATAGCTTTGCATGGATATTAAAAATAAAATAAGTCTTCTGGCATAGTCAGACTGTTGATAAATAATCACTAATACATTGAACATTTATGTTCTTGACCTTAAAAAAATAATCTTACTTGCTTATAATAAAAAAAAACAGATTAAACAGTTTGTTACTGTATGTAATGTATCTATTTTGTGGACCCAAAACCCCGACACTAAAAATCGATTTCACAAATTACTAGCCGATTATTTTTTATTTTTACACTGCAATTATATGTAGCTGTCACTTGCCATTGTGCCGACGTGAAGTGAATGGTGCATGAGATGTAAAGAACGAAAAAAAAATTCCTCCAAATTTTCGTCAAAGATCGTGTGTCTTTTCTTGCTATTATATATTTTGGTAAGTAAGCACTCAATTATTACGAAAAGCTCTGTTGTATTGAGTCAAATGTACTTTATTTTTACGAATAACATTGTTGCTTTTCTAACCTAAAATATTACGACTTTATTTTGGATTTTATACAAGACAGTCTGTAGAATTCTTTTCTGTGTTTTTGTGGCCACCGAAGGGACGTCGGTCAACAGAATGGATAATAATGACATTTCCTTGCGAGTGACTATGCTTGTGTTTTATTAAAACCTCTTTTTAAACCTATTGCCAGTTTTACTTAAGCTAGTCGGTTTTGGTTTTTTATGAGCGTTTTATGTGGCCCAAAAGGGTGCAACTTTAGACTTGAGAACTTGAGAAAAGGCTATGCGGATAGAAGTAAAATAAAGTGCACTTATGCTACAAAATGACTATTTGCTTAGATTGTTTGTTTGTATGTGCCATAAGGTTTTTTTTTGCTTTTTAGTTTCGGACGCATATATTTATATATATATTGCATGTAGCTTATTCTTTCTTACCTCGTGATTATTTGTGATGTTAACAAGTAACTTGTTTCTTAATTTGATTATTATTGAAGAATATAAATGCACAACCGCATTTAGTCACGGACTGCCTTGCATTGTCAGAAAGTGTAAGTGTATGCGCCAAGTTCATATTTTGATGTACTGAATTCTAAGAATCGGACTGATGTACTATCTACGTTTTAAGCATAAATGTTGTCATAATCTTCGAAATGATTAAATGAAATCTACAAAGATATGTAGCAAAGAAGCAGATAAAGAGAAGCGAAGATAAAATATAAGATCGTGCTCCTGTCTACGTATCTTTTTGCTTTTGGCTATATATTTTTATATTTTATACGGAATAATGTCGGAATGAATCAAATCGAAATTTAAAGCGAGAGAAAATCGATCTCTGCATTAATTTTATATAAGAATCAATTCAACTGTTGTGATCAGTACGAATGGAATCGATAAACGATATTTTTTCGAACAAACCGCTATGTATATATATATATATATATATCATATCCAACAAGTAAAACGTTTTGGGGTGTGACTTTATCTATATATATTTTCCAAAATACCAGCTTGCTTTTCAAAAATACTTTATGCAGATTGTATAATAGTCTACTTTTTTAAATGCCTTTAGTACTAGCATGCTCTATCTCTAGTGAGGTCTGGTGAACTCATTCAGGACATAATAATTATGTATTTTTGTCAAACCTAAGAAGAAGCCAAACACAGCACTTCATGCTACTTTGAGCTCATTTTGCGTAGATAGGAACAATTTAATTTATTTCAAATTAAGTTGGGGTACTCTGAAATAACTACACTGCAAAAAGACGACCACCATCTTAATCTGCCTGTGACCATGGTTGCTAAAAAGCAACTGGGAAAGTTTAAATTTAAATAGTTTAATCCTTTAAATTAACTATAAGCATACACTAAGTACCTTTGAATAATTTAAAGTAATCAATTAAGCAATAATATATCGAGCTTATCCTTTTCTAAAACTGTAAGGCATATCGCAGTGCTTCAGCCCAAAAAACATCAACGTTATCACAAAATACTCAACAGGACACTTAAATGGAGTTACATTTTATTCCTACCCTGCAGCTGATTAATGTATGTGTCCGCTTACCCTACAATTTCACCTATTTTCCCTAACTGATCTTAGTGTAATTTCATTAGTAATTCAAAGGATCCTACTACCTTTCATTTCTTAAGAATTTATGAATTCACTTTCTTAATTAATTTTATTATAATATCTGTTTCGTTGAGGTTTTAATCAATAGTGAAAATTACAAATAACCTTTATATTTAAAAAAAGATTTTTGAAATAGAGAGGAAGACTATAAAGCCGTATATTATCCCTGTTTTCTTGTTACAGGTGCCAAGATGCCCCTTAGAAACCTTCAAATAACAACCACGACACAAAGAAGACTATAATTATTACATATTTTCCATTTTTTTATGGTTTAAGAAGTTTATTTCTCAAAACAGAATACAATGATTCACTTACAGTGAGAAATACAAGTTTAACTTCGCTATTGTACACGTGAAACGAGTATCAGAACAGTGCTCGGTAATTTTAATTCCTTATTACAATAATAACAGCACTAGTTAGGAGTAAAGTAGAGGTTTTGTGTATCTATTGTTATTAATTCCTATTAAATATGAATAATTAAGCAGTGTCATGTCATATTAGTACATAAGTGCTGATTAGCCTATATTTGGTACATGTATCAGAAACTAATTTTGTGTCATGTATATAATATTATTCAAGTGTATTGCATATTTACTGTTGGCAAACCAGATAAAATAAAATAAAAACACTCAGACTCAGCACATGTGTCAAGTCTAAACCCACGATCACACTTAAACCATTGTGTCAATTACGCAGGTCTTGTATAATCCTAATAGATATTATAAATGCGAATTAGGGGTTTCCGGTAGCCCGGAGGTTATCATATTTAAAATAAATAGACATCCAGATTCAGTGAATAACTTTGTGAATCAACCAGCATCTAATTATTGTAGTATTGTCTTCTGTTTACGCGAATGTTATTCATTGAAATTAAACTACTATATACGGATTTTATCGCGTTGTTTATTTATCACTGTATTACATAATTTTTAAACTATTACACTACTACTACTATTGAATTTTACTAATTTATAAGCTAATAAAATTATTTAAACTATTCATATTTAGGTTTACACTTTCCCCGACGTTTCGGTTGTTTTTCAGTAGCCATGATCTCCCCGTGACCATATAATATTATGGTAGTTCTCGAGACCACTTACTTGCCTTTCCGAACTTTATTGTTCGGACGAGAACTTAGAAACTTGGATGACTACTGTATTCTGTCTGAGTTAGTAGGTAAAAACTCAGAAACAGATCAGGAACAAACATATCTGTAACACATATGTAATTATTGCTCACAGTTTCGCTCGTGTAAATGTAGGATTGGTTAGGTTGGTAACAGTACTTATTCTGGATGAAAGGTACCCTACATACCATTTTATGTTATCCTGACAACGTGTATGCAAAATTTCATGATGATTGGTCGAGAAGCGTAACAAACAAACTCGCATTTGCATTTATAATATTAGTTAAGTATTAAAATTAATTATATAGGACAAAACAGGCTCAAATAAAATTAAAAACATTTCAAAACATAGCGTTGGTTAATATTTTACGATGTAACTATTGCGGGTCATTTCGTTCCACCTTGTATCGTTGGATTACGAAATGAAATTTATTTTGCTGAAACTTAAATATTTTATGTTTTTTACTTAACCCGGCTTGCGAAAAGTGTAGCGAAGGGCTGAGGTCATTTCGACTTTACAAATTTGCCCGTTTGCAAATTTTTATCACGTTTTCCTACTTACGGGCAAGGATGAATGAATTAACGTCTACTTATTATACATAATAAATATATACAGGTAAGATTACTCACTTAAGGGAAATTCTTTGTAAACAATGATAACCATTTTTATCTTTGCTTCAAATACTAATTTTCATTTCCACATACTTTATTTAAAATTTATCGCTCGCTACATCATCCGAGCTGTCGATTCTTGAGTGATATCCAAATAAACATTACATAAACTTATGTTCCGTACTAATATAACTAAATAAATCCGTGCTAAGATTATAGACTAGTGTTAAAATAAAACACTCGTTTTATTAAACGATGGCTTTATTTTCTACACTATACTGTAGACACACAATCACTGCCTATAATGTTTGTACAACTGCACTTCTCGGCCGCTCAACAACGACTGACTTAACTCCACTTACAATTTTATAATTAAACATTACATCAAATGATGTTTCCCTCACTTCACCACAGAAATGACGGTGTTACGTCACATCCGTCCTTTCAGTGTTGCAGTGTAGAAAAATACAATTACCACTAAAATTATATTCTATATAATAATATTCTACTATCCTCTCCCCCCGGACCACCGAATGGTGCAGACGTGCTCTCACAGTGTATTTTTTGTCTTTATAACAAAAATAAATACATTTTAAAAGCTTTAAATTCAGTGAAAAAATAGGAGACTATAAACGTGAAGAGGTGTCAATATTATACAGGGCGATAAGCAGCATAATAGTGAACTCCACCGTGCTCATAAGCGCCTGGTACCAGATCCACAGGCATTGGATAACAACGCTCCGCCCCGTACTGCGCGTACGCAGTTGCTCCACCCCTAAGTTCCCTGTCAACCAATACGCGATAAGGAACCGCCCCTAATAGTAGGGGAGCCCAAGCGGGGATTTCGGGATTTACTAAAGCGCGACAGATTAATATACAGGGGGATACCTTGTACCCGGTTAAGTACCTCCACAAAACATGAGGCCCATATATAAGGCCGCCCGTGAAGGATACAGGATCAGATTAGTAAAAAAAAATTGACCATCAGAAATTCTCGAGCGCGTCAGATTAAGGTAGGGTGAGTTAATTACATCCTAAAAAGTGTATATTCCACTAATCTGACAATTTGAGAGTGACGTAAAAAAAGCGGAGGGTAACAAAGTTGTAAAAAAAAAACGTCATCTCGACATTCTCGAGCGTAGCTAAATTTTTTTTTATTTTGAAGGAAATAATGAATAATAATAATAAATTCAAGAATAATGAAAAATATATAATCTGACGATTTCCGCAAGCCGAAATAACAAAAATTCGTCGATAAAGTTAAATGCGTGCAGTTGCGTGATGCCTACATTTCCTTCTCCGCGTTTCTATTCCTCTCTCACTCTTTCTCTATCTATTACTCTCTCACTCCGTCCCCACTCTGGTTTCTGTTGCCATGACGCCATCACAGCTGATCATAAAGACTCGTGGCATACTGTTTACAACGTGTTTGCAACGTTTTGCTATTTTGATATTATTTGTGTGAAGTAAAGTTTATAAATATTTAATATGAGTGATTATAATTTGAAATGTGTATTTTGTGGTGAAAGTACTTTACAAAAAACAATTAAATTTTCGGTAGAAACATTAAAAAAATGTGTAAATATTTTGGAATATCGTCGGAGCAAGCCGGTTATCCGAAAGTCTCGAGGAACATATGATAATCTCGAATTGTCGATGGAATCATCATTAAATGATTTATATCACGCACAGTGCTATAAATTATTTACTGCGATTAAAATACCGCGAGACTTTCAATATTCACAAGATCAAAGTGTAGTGGAACATGACAATACACCGGAAGTTTCGGGAAATAGCTCCGAAGCACATGCTCCTGATTCTGGAGAGTGTTCCGAAGCACATGGTACTGTTGATTCTTTGTCTACTGAGGTTGCTGGTACATCGACAGACGAGTAAGTGCTAATATGACTTCATTTATTAAATATTTATAATACTGAAATTGAGACATAAGATAATTTTTAGAATTTTCTTAACAAAAAAATTATAGTAAGATAATTTTATTTAAAAACTTCATTTTTAGAAGCTCTGAAAAATTATAAATGAGATTTTTATAAATAATTTTCTGTCTAGTTTATTTTTAAACAAAAATCAAACAATTGTCAAGTGTCTGTTAACTTCAGTCTCATAAGTATTTATAGAAAATTTTTTTCATTGAAAAAAATTATTTAGTTAAACTTTTATACAAAAAAAAAATGGTGTGTCTACTCATGTATACGCGTTAGAAGTTGTACTTCTTTGGCACATGATAAAATATTGGCACATATAAAATTATTAATTATCATATGAATTTAATTCAATATTATCTAAGATTTTTCTAAATCAACTAATTTTGGAGCTGCAAAGTATCAATAGTTTACAATCGATAATTACAAAATATTTTAATTAATATGAAAATTAAATTAGCTGACATATAAAAATTTTTAGAATATTTTTTAATGAAAAAATGATTATAAAAAAATAAAATAAAAATTTCACTTGTAAAAAAACTTCAAAAACTAAGTGCAATTTTTAAAAATATATTTTTGTTACTATTATTTTTGAGAAAATATTAATTTAAAAAAAATTATTATCAAGTTGAATAAAAACTAAAATGTTTAATTGGCTATTTTTTACAATTGATTATTAATATAAATAATTTATTTCATATTAAATGGTATTTCTATCGAATTTGAAATTTTTTAACCAATATTTTTATTGTATGTTATACTTAAATTATTGTTATAAAATTTTCAGAGCGGGAGAGTCGAGCAACGTTCAGGAAGGCTTTGAGGATTGCAATAATTCATTCAGTACAGATGAGCCTGTCGCTCATGAGGATTCAGCATCACAAACGTGCTTCATTTGCCAAAAACAGCGTAAACGGCATCATGGTCGTGAAGTTCGTTTAGCTGTCAATAGATTAAAAACTATTGAGAATTTGAAAAGCGCGGCCACGGAACAAAATGATGTACAAATGTTGGAAAAGCTCAGTTTTTTCTCTGATGATACCAAAATTCCTTACCATAAATGTTGCAAGGATCAATATTTACGCGATATTTATAAGAATGATAATAGCGAATTTCTAAGGAAAAAAAAAGTTACCAATACTGCGTATACTATTCTTTGTGAAATGTTAGAAGAAATAGTGGTCAAGAATAGTGAATGTTTGTTTTTTGATTTCGTAAAAAAAGAATATCAAAAATTGTTAGAGCAGCAATGCAGTTTATTATCTAATTCCATCAATATTTCTTCGTTCTCAGACCGTCACTTGGAAAGAAAATTGATGGAAACTTTTGACAAAAAGATAAAAATAATTTACGCTGAAAAAAAGAAGTTTCTTGCTCCATTTTCCGCCTCTGTTTTAACTTACACGGATTTATTTAAAACGATGGCAGTAAAAGAAACCATCCGTTCAGTTGCAACACAACTTCGTGAAGAAATTCTTAACTCAACCAGAAGAGAATTGCTTGAAAATTGTACAGCTGAAGATTTGATATTGGGAGAGTGCGATTACGTGCCAGAGCTTCTTAATTGTTTTTTGGAATCTTTCATTTGTGGTGATGTTTCTCATCTATCCCAAAAAGCACGTGAAAATAGAAAAAAAAAAAAGAACTTTCTATTTTTTCCATTGGGCAAGATCTGATTTATGCAGCTTTTGGTCACAAAATTAAAACTTCGAAGCAAATTACCCTAGGTCTGGCAGTGAAGAGCTTATGCAACAGTAAGAAAGTTGTCAACATACTTTCAAAATATGGGCACTGTTGCTCTTACACAACTTTAGAAGAGCTAGAGACTGAGCTGACATTTTCAACAGTAAATAGTGATCACGTATGTCACGTATGTCGTATGTATAGACTTGGAGAAAGTACTTTGTTTTCCCATAACTCCTATGCCGTTATCACTGTGCCATATAGATGGTTCTTTAAACAAGACTGATAAGTCAGTACTAATGCACGAGTTAGAGAAACAAGTTGAAGATATGGAGCAACCGCCACCCCAAGTTGACCTTGTAATCATAGATGGCTTCTTTTTTTTAAATACTTTTAAAGAAATGCCCCGTAGTTTTGGAGGTGTGTCAAAGAAAATATTACAATGCCTTGTCAATAACGCTGCAAGTAAAGTTGCCATGGTATTCGATCGCTACTTCACACCCTCTATCAAGGATTATGAGCATTCTCTTCGAGGTAGTGTAGATGACAAGGAATTCCACATTTCCGGTCCTCAACAAACACGAACAGCAGACTTTACGAAAGACTTAAAAAATATAAAGTTTAAAGAAGCTATTGTCAAGTTTTTGATCGATCATTGGGCTGATCAGGAGATGGCAACGATTATCGGTAGTAAGGTAATTTACATTATACATGATTTGTGTTATGAATATTCTGTTACTGATAATAAAGTAACACACATCATTAATAATGAGTTGTCATGCCCTGATCACGAAGAAGCGGATACGAAGATAGAATTTGTTGCTTGCCAACAAAATGAAGATTCTACCATTACTGTCAGAACTTCTGATACTGATATAGTGGTCATCATGTTAGCAAATATGGAACACCTGCAAGCAAGAGTAGAAGTTTGGATGGATCTTGGAGTTGGCAATGCCCGCCGATGCATCGACGTATCCGCTCTCTACAAAAAATTAGGTTCAAAAATTTCAAAAGCGCTTCCAGCTTTGCATGCATTCACTGGTTGCGATTTCAACCCAGCATTGTACCGACGAGGGAAAAAGAAACCTTTGCAATTATTGATGAATTCAGAAATTTTCCAAGAAGCATTTCAGGATTTGGGATCAAAGGAGCATAATGTGCAGGATTCTTTTAACATTATACAGTCTTTTACTTGCCACTTGTATGGGTTGAAAAAGTTAGACGATGTCAATCAAGCCAGGATTGTCATCTTCAATAGGACATACAAAGTAAAAGACAAGTCGCAACCCTTCTCCTTGAGTGTCCGGAATTACGATGCGTGCAACTTGCCACCCTGTGAATCGGAGTTACTCCAGCAAGTGTTACGCACAAAATTCATTGCATGCTTATGGAGTAATGCCCATAATGCAAAAATTACTGATCTTTTACCAACGGACTATGGATGGAAAATTGTCGACGAGAAATTTAAAATGAACTGGTTTGCAGGTGACCAATTGCCAAAAGCGTACGAAGATGTAGTCATAACACCTGATATTCTTGAAGATACTCCAGAATCAGGTATTTCTTTTCTTCAATAATTAAAAAAACACGTTGTTCATAAAAAAAATATTGTTAAATATTTTAATAATTTTTTGTTACAGATACGCAATCTGAGGATGAAATTGAGCCAGAAGAGGAAGATGATTCTACGGATGAAGATGATGATTAATTAATCAATTAATTATAAAACATTAAATTGTTTTAAGCTTTTTTTTAAGTAATTTTTTTATAAATACATGTATTCTACTAAAAAAGCATACACTTATTTATTTGCATGCTACTTCCTGAGCTTTTCAATTAATTAAGTTCGATGATTAAAAAAAAAAAAAAAAAATTCTTTTGAAAGTGGTTTTTTTGGAATAACTTTTAACCGGCTTTATCGATCAACTTCAAAAACTAATCCGCCTTTGAGCTTGAAAAACCACGTCGATCGCCACCAAGCTGGTCAAAAGCGGTTGATTCGTTCGAGAGATATCGTGAACGAAAGAAACCCGAAAAAGTGTTTTTTCGGGATTACTCCGAAATTTGTGGTTCGATCAATTAAAATTGCAAAATTACTTATGAGGATGATAAAACTGCGTCGAATGCCGCCAACCGCGTGAAAATCGGTTGATCCATTCAAAAGTTATTGCGGTTTGAAAATTCCAAAAATAGTGTTCTATGAAACTTCTATCAGACTTTCGAGCTGGGAGAGCTCAAATGCATAGAAATATTATTTCTTTGAACTCAGCGAGCTCAAAATATCACATAAATTATATTTTGAGCTCAAAAACGTCATAAGTACAATTTTAAGAGTCCAGGAATGGAATTAGCGGGAAGTTGCAGGGATGGCCTTTAAGGTGAACCGTTTTTCTAATTTTTTTTTGTCAGATCAGGCCAATCCCTCTAGATAATCGTCAGATTATGAGACAGTACGTTTAGAACATAAAGATGAACCATATATATCTTAATCTGACGCGCTTGAGTATTTCAAAATGGCGAATTTTTTTTGCACATTATGAAAATGGCCGCGAGTTTGCGTCCCATCGAAATCATCAGATTAGTGAATGAGAGCTTTTTTTTGGTGCACTTAACACTCCCTTAGAAAATCTGACGCGCTCGATTAAATTTTTTTTTTTTTCATTTTCAACTCTTAAATACAACCACCCGCATCATGCAAACGATCAGATTAACATACGTACATTATTAAAAATACGTAGGGCATTGATGCTATCAATATCTGACGCGCTCGAGGATGTCCATGCAACAGTTTTTTTTTACATATTTAAAAATCTATAGCCGCTTCCCCCACCGATGTAAAGGTATATATCATATAACATTTTTTTCTTCATATCATCTAAGCTTTGCATCCCAATAGGTCTCTACGACGCTCGAGTAAATCCCCATTTAGCCTCGTGGGCTCCCCTACTATAAGTGCATTAACTCGACACTGCAACAAACTAAGGCCACACCACCACCTTATCTCTGCAATCCTAGTACTTCGTGTTATCTACCGTCACATTCAACGAAGCAACAACTTCCTGAAAATTGGTTGCACACAGTGTTTCCTACCTTTAACTGGTAATAATGCCTAACCTTAGACGTTCGCCCCCAACTATACCACAAACTGAGGTACAGCGCTCAACATCAAGTCCTAACATCACGGCAACTGATCCTGAAACTGATTTCGTTAATACTATGAGAAGATCAACAAAACGGCTGCGCTCTGAATCTAGCCCGACAAATGAACTGAATGCATTTAAGGAGGAAATTCGGGATATGCTTACGAAATGGAACCATGAACAAGAGACCACATTAAAAAACTTTATGTCGAAAATTACTCTGGATTTAGCTGATCTAAAAACACGTCATGAAAACTTACAGAAAGTTAAGACAGAAATTGAGGAATCGGCTAACCTAATGAACTCTCAATATGAAGAGATCAGGTCAAAAATAATGAAACTTGAAAACGAGAGATCGGAACAATGTGTGTACATAAATAAACTGGAGAATAAAATTCAAGACTTGCAGGCGTATCAGCGATCTTCCTTCATTGAACTTCGGAATATCCCTTGCAAGGAAAAGGAACTTACCGATGACTTAGTAAAGTTAGTAACAAGTGCAGGTGAATTGCTTCATGTGCCAATTCAACCAGCACAGATTCGGGATATCTATCGAACGCAGTCCAAGCAAGGGACGTCTAAACAGGTGGTTGTTGAACTTCACTCTGTATCTCAAAAAAATATGCTCCTGCAAGCTGCACGGGACTTCAATAAGGGCAAACCTAGATCGCTAAAATTGAATAGTGAGTTATTGGGGATTGCAGGTGAGTGCGTCCCGATTTATATATCTGACCGCCTTCCACTCTCTCTAAGGCAACTCTTCTATGAAGCTAGAAAGTTTGCTAGAGCTAATGAATTTAATTATTGCTGGACATCCAATAACAAGATTTTTCTCAAAAAAATGGAAGGCGAGAAGCCCATCCGCATCCTTTCTGACAAAAGCTTTCTTGATTTACTGCAAAAATAATGTTTTAACAAAAGTAATATCATTTAATTTTCTTTCATTATATGTTTGTTTGAGTAATTTTAAGTCAAAACTGTATACTTTTTACTTTGTTTTTTACTGCATGTATGTCGTCTACTTCGTTCGTAATTTAGTTTTGTACTCATATTATAGTAAACTTAGTCTATACATATTCAAACTTACACACACATACTATCCATTACATTTATACAAACTCAGTATAACTGAATTTTTAAAACACACTTACAATTACACACCATCCATAATGCACTGCCACTTGTATCATAACAAACCATTAATCTCTCAATATCACCGATATATACCTACTCGTAACGAGTATTACGTATATGCTTTGAAAAAGCGACAATCTTTTGTGCCTTTTACATTATTTCTTTATTATGCTTAATTCTAATATCTTAGATGAAATTGATTCATTTGGCAAAGTAAACGCTTATGTCTGTTTGCCCGAACAATGCTCAACATATATTACGGACAATAATAAGTCCATCAACTTAATGCACCTCAACATACGAAGTATAAACCGTAATTTTAATAGTCTTATGGTATTTATGACTACTCTGAACATATCCTGTGATATAGTAATCTTATCAGAATGTTGGTTAAAATCTTGCTCAGTCATCCCTGCATTGGAAGGTTATGTCTCGTATTGCACAAGCAACCCTAAAAACCAGAATGATGGTGTTATTGTTTTTATTAAAAATGGATTAAGACACAGTATATCAGAACCCCAAATACTAGAAGCTAGTTGTTTGCTGTGCAATCTGAGACAGTATGACCTTTCGATTGTAGCAATGTATCGGTCTCCTTCTATACGTAATACCGAAAAATTTATTCAGGGGCTAAACAATATTTTACCATCCATTTCAGCTCAAAAGAATGTTCTGATTTTAGGAGATATTAACATAAGTATATCCTCTGAAAATCTCAGCCAACCAGCCCACGAATATCTTAATTTAACTGCCTCGCATGGATTATTACCCTCGAATTTGTTCGCAACTCATAATAACAATTGCCTGGATCATGTGCTGATAAAAACAGACCTAAGATCAACAACATTAGTAATTGATACTGATATTACAGATCATAAACCCACATTAATTAATATTGAATGGAGTCAATCGCGACCTAATACTATTTTATTTCGGAATAAAGTTGATTATTCATCTGCCATTGCTGAGATCTCGTGTGCTGATTTTAGTGAAATTTTGAATATCAGTGATGCTAATATGGCCGCTGAATTATTGATAAATAAAATTGTGTACATAATTAAAAAACATTCTAAAATAGTACGCATATCCTGTAAACGCAGAATAATCAAGCCCTGGATCACCAACGGATTGCTCCGCTGTATACGTAATAGGAACAACTTATGTCGGCAATCAAAGAATGACCCTGAAAACTATATTCTTAAAGTAACATATATAAGATACAGGAACTTCTGTAATAAGTTACTTAAGAACCTAAAAAGAGATTATGAAAGAACAGAATTTCTTAAAGCTCAGAAGGACCCCAAAGCGACCTGGAAAGTCATTAAAAATATCACTTCGACCCACCGTAATGTTTCCTCACCTGTAGAACTTCTTAACATAACTCCTGATAATAACAGTTCAATAAACAGTGTTAACGATTTCTTTGTTGACGTTGGCAGAAGTTTAGCTGAAACCCTGAACCCTCCCCCCTCATCTTCGGAGCACTTATCAGATCATGGACCTTGTAGCTCTTTTGTGCTCCTACCTACTGACGAAACTGAGATAGAAAGACTGATTCAAGGTCTCCGATCAGATGCGGCAGTGGGCTGGGACGGAATCTCGGCGAAGCTTCTAAAATGTTGTCTGCCCACCCTTCTACCTGCCATTACACACATTTGCAACTGTTGTATATCTTCGGGCTGCTTCCCCAAGGTTTTTAAGACAGCAATCGTTCACCCAATTTTTAAGAGTGGGGACAGACACAGTGTCAATAATTACAGGCCCATATCCATCTTGCCAACCATTTCTAAAATTCTTGAGAAAATAACTAATACCCGTTTAGTGCACTATTTAGAATCCCATAACATCTTGGCTCCCAACCAATATGGTTTTAGAGCTGGGAAATCTACTGAAGATGCCGTTGCCTCATTTGTTGATGATACAGTAGCACTTTTGGATAAAGGCAGGAAGTGTCTGGGTATTTTCTTGGATATTTCTAAAGCTTTTGACACTGTGTCTGTTCCGAACCTTCTCAGGAAACTGGAGTGTATCGGTATCCGTGGTATCACTCATAAAATATTTGAAGACTACCTTAGTGATCGAACTCAGCGTGTTACAATAAATGGCTTGCTAAGTGACGCTCGAACCTTAACATGCGGGGTGCCCCAGGGCTCAATTCTGGGTCCGTCCCTTTTCTTAATATACATTAACAATCTATGTAAGCTTCCACTACCAAATTGCTCCATTTATACATACGCGGATGATACGGCTCTACTTTTACATGGGAATAACTGGACTGATATAAATGTGCATGCACAAAATGCTCTTAGAAAGGTGATGAGCTGGCTTTCTGAAAATTCTCTAACAATGAACCTAAGCAAAACCATGTACATGCCATTTTGTTTGAAACCAAGTGCATCTAATTTCCCTGAATCCATGGTTCTCAAAGCCCACACCAACATCTGTCACCTGAATTCGCCAAAGTCGAGATGTGATTGTCCACAGTTAACTAAAACCAATGTAGTTAAATACCTGGGAATACAAATAGACAACTCACTAAGCTGGAAGTTATTTCTTGACAATGTCACTGCCCGGGTGCGAAAATTAATTTTCATTTTTAAAAAGCTTAGAAATTCTGCAGAGCCAACTATGATTAAAACAATTTATTATGCTCTCTGCCAATCAGTGCTTACGTACTGTATAACTGTATGGGGTGGGGCACCAAAGACGCACCTTTTAAAACTGGAACGCGCACAAAGAGCCGTCCTCAAAGTAATGACATTCAGAAATTTCCAGTTCCCGACCACGCTCTTATATAAAGAATGTGAGGTTTTGACAGTTAGGCAGCTATTTGTGCTTCATGTCATACTACGGAAACATGGCAAACTAGAATGTGATGTGAATGCTGTTACTGGACGTCGCCCCTATAAAATCTATCCCACACACAAAGCTAATACAGCTACTGCTCAACGTCACTATCATATTCTTGGCAATTATCTATATAACAAATTGAACAAACGGTGTGACATATTCAATTTAACCAAGTATCTCTGCAAAATTAAAGTACAGGAGTGGCTTTATACTCTGGACTACGATGAGACTGAAAATCTGATAAAAGTTGCAATTCTATAACTAAACAAGTATATTACTGTACATAATTATGCACACACACACACACACCACACACACACACACACCACACACACCACACACACACACACACACACACACACACACACACACACACACACACACATACACACACACAGATACACTCACGCACACAAACACATGCATCAACACTAAGAGGCTAATAATATTACATGCTTAAGTTTTTTTGTTTTTTTTTTTATTACACACATATTCTTATTAGTTTATTTAGTTATAATATTGATTATATAAATTCATACCTCCTGATACCACGCCTCACCTAGAAATAATGTAATTATTCCGCATTACGTGGGAGACCTGGTGCCCATAACACAAGTTAAATCTTACCTTGGGCACCAGAGTCGCAATAACGCTACTTGCAATTTGTATTGTATGCTTTTAGTTTTACTGTAGCTAACTTGTAAGTGGTTATTGTACAATTATTTGAAATAAAGATTATTATTATTATTATTATTATATTATCTACCACATACACACAACACTATCTAGCCCAAACTAAGCAGAGCTTGTACTATGGATACTAGACAATGGATAAACATACATATATACTTTTTTTTTTGTAAATACATACATATTATACATAGAAACACCCAGACCAAGACAAACATCCATGTTCATGCACACAAATATTTGTCTTGTGCGGGAATCGAACCCGCGACCTCAGGCGTGGCAGTCGGTTACACTAACCACTACGCCATCGAGGCCTTTTTCTATTCTGTATAAGTTATTTAAACTTAAATATAACAATAGCAAATCGAAGTGATCATTAAATATTTTTATAACAGATCAAAGCAATCACAACACTAGCTTCTATCTAACACGTGGCATGCGACCAGGATTAAAAGTATTCTTATGTGTTGACTAAGGTCTTTGATAAATTCATGTGTCAAGTTTTAACTAAATCTGTTCAACGGTTTACACGTGATTGAATAACAAACATCTAAAATATAAGTATCTAAACGTCCAATAATCTTCTTAATAATTCAGATTTATAATAAAATATATCAGCGATAGCCTAGTGGGACTGCCACGTAGAGGTCGTTCGATCTTAAGGCGCGCATCTCTGACCTTTAGAAGTTATGTGGGTATTAAATAGTAAATTATCGCTCGCTTTAACGGTGAACGTAAATATGGCCAGGAAACCTGCTTCTCTGAAAGTTCTCCATAATGTTCTTGAAGATATGTGAAGTCTGCCAACCGGCACTGGGCCAGCGTGATGGACCAGTGCCTTTAGGGTCCGTATTATTATTATATAAAAATATATTTTATTAGTTTAAAGCAGTTAGTTGTTCAGTTAAAATGCCCATAATTATATAAGTTCTTTAGGTATGAAATTGCCGTTTATGTCCTTTATCTAACTTCGTGTTTCTTTACAAAATTCAATAGTTATTTCAGAACTCTTTTGAGATATTTTTTTTTAAATAACTATCGAATTCTGTACACAATATCAACCATTTTTTTTTTTTTTTTTTTTTTTTACGTGGGGGAATGCTATGACGCATATCCCTCCGCGGGGGCGGGCGGAGGGATTATGTCGGACTCGCCGGGGTAAAAGAAAGATGGAAATAATAGTAAAGTACCTCCCGGAATACCGACTAAACCTACCACGGTGTTCCTCGACAAAACCACTATCGACGGGGCCGCGCGAATCGCTTTCGCATGCGGTCGCGACCCCGCCGCGGTTACGGCCCGCCGTATGAAACGGCAGGCCACTACACGAAAGACCTACCCAAAATAGGCATTACGTCGCATAAAACCCTACTGTCTCCCCTAGAGGGGAGACGGACTCGACACAGAGGCGCGCGTGGGAACACGCACGCCGCCTCTCGGACCTGGTGCTGAACGGATGGCGGGCAGGCCCACAAAGCCCGCCATCCCCAGGTCAAACCTCAGGGTGGCTGGAGGTCGTCTAGCGCCCTCCGGCGCCCGGCTCTGCGGTTGGGGAGAGGGTTTAAACGCTCCCTCTCCCGCTCCGCCGCCTCCTTGATGGAAATTACTTCCTCACAGAAGGAGGCGACGGCGTTCCACGACCTCTCACTCCGGACCATAGACTGAACTACGGCCGGGAGCGAGAGGGCAACCGATCCGACTGCCGCGATCAAATCACGGCGCTGCGATGCCCAGGCAGGGCAAACCGCCAAAGTGTGCAGCGCCGTGTCCTCAACAACGTCGTGGCAGTCGCCGCAGTGGTGACAACCGGGCGTCTCTTGCCGGCGTATACGACACAGGAACTGGCCAAAACAACCGTGGCCAGTTAGAACCTGTGTCAGCCGGAAGGTGAGGGCGCCATGCCGCCTCTCCAGCCACTCCTCAAAAACGGGACTTACCGCCACGATCGTGGCGTGCCCGCCCACCCACAGTCTAGAACAATCCATACTAAATAATATTAGTTAGGATTAGGAAGAAGAAGATGAACGGTTGAAGAACATAATAGTTATAGTATCCTAACTGGATACTAATACTATTTTCGAGTGTATCCCATCTGGCCCGGTGACTTGGCCCGGCGCCGGGCCACTTTCTTTATGGATTTACCTTCAAAATGTATAAATCTTCAAAATTTAAGTTTCGACATCTACTAATATGACGTAAATGTTTTCAAGAACGGTAAATGGTCCAAAAATTTGGGCAATCGGCCATTTTTATGTACATGTTGCCATTAACATCCAGCTGCGTCGTTGATTGGTTTTTAATATAATAATATATTGTACTGTGCTCATAATAATAAGAATTGATTAAATGGTTTTATGAATAAAAAATAATTCCTAACGAATAAGAAATTGTTCAGAGGAAATACTGGCATCAAAACATTTAAAGAAAATGTTTTTAGCCGATATAGTGCTCTCGCATTGGGCAGAACAAACTATCGATGTTTTTTACTATCACTATCAACACAAAGGAATCAAAACAAAGACGCTGCCAACCTGTAAACCACATAGGCAAACAAGCACCCAGCCCGTTTAGTTACCAGTAACCGTGGCCTATATATGGACCGATCTATATACTAAGGACCTTCACTCATTATTACCTAAGATAAAGAGAAAGAAAATAACAGAGGAAGAAGGTAATAATTGTAAATACTTACCAACTTTCTTCCTTTTCTTTTTAAAAAGACAATTCCTACACTAGGAATAAATGCTGTATCGTGGGGGACTTTAGAAACATTCAAACAATGGATACAAAGAACACCCAGACTCGGAACAACCATTTATGGATCACACAGTTTTGTCCCGTGTGGGATTCGAACCCACAACACTCGACGCAATGGCAGTGGCGAGGCGACCACTTAAACCACGACGCCATCCGTGCAGTCAAGCACAACATTAATGGGATGAAGCAATTGAGGTTCTGTATTAATTAATAGTAGTAATTTACTATCGACAGTATTTATTTTAAAGTCAAAGGAAAAATATCTTTATGTCCATTAAAATGTGTAAATAATTATTGGACACGTCAATTAACTGAAAAGGAAATAAACAATTTGCATTGAAAAGAGTCTGTTCGGGGCGAAGAGCTTTCGTGACAAGAAGTAAGCAAAAAACTCATGGCCTATAAACCTATCAAAGGCTCTTTTTAATTTATGTATGAACTTATGCAGTCAGCGGCACACTAGCGGCCAGACACAATAGGTTTTTAAATATGTCTGGCATTCCAAGAACTTACAGATTATATTGATAATTGATTTTGTTTTTAAAACTATTGATACCATCATGATACACATAAATATTAGGCAAACGTATGGCTAAAAAGTGGTATTTAGCCAGTAGGATAGTTAAAGATATATACATATAAAGTATAATTACCTAATAACACAGTCGTTATACATAACCCAAGGCCACGAGATTGAGTTCATAATGAAGCCACTTAGTCCCTAGTTCATGTTTACGTCCGTTACACCAATTTAACTGAAGGGTTAAATCGGTTAGCTATTTAACATCATATTATCGTTCTCTTTACCTCGCATAAACAGGTATGTTAGATGAATAAGTTAAAAACATTTATTACAATTAATAATGACAAATTGTAATCCTTTCATAAAATAATTTAGAGCAATGTCTAAGTCTCTGCGTTCAATAGGGTCAGATAGTTCCATTACCTAAACTCTAAATAACAAAGAATTATATTAATTTTTCCAAAAATAAATAAACACCATGCGTTTCACATCTGGTAGTTGGGGTAATTGTCAAATGACAGAAAAAGGGTGCACGATATAAACTATGACGTAACCTCTGCTATGCGGGGAGATAATGAGCTATCTCGACGACAAACCCACTTATATCCAAATTTAAAATATTAAACTATTTTGCAACCAATTTAGATACTGTTTTCACAAAATTATTTATTTTTATAGCTAATTTGCCTTTGGGTTTATAATAATGTACAAATTCAAACAAAGGCAACTACCCTAGATACTGTTTTCACAAAATTATTTATTTTTATTGCTAATTTGCCTTTGGGTTTATAATAATGTACAAATTCAAACAAAGGCAACTACCCTATTCTCGGGTCAGGTAAAATGTTAATGTATATTGTTATATTGAGAAAAGTTAATAGCAGCGCATATGCCAGCTAGATTTGAGGACCTAACTAGTAGGTAGCGGCCCTAGCTCTCTACTAGACTCCGTGCAAAAAACTACTACTCAACTTACTAAGAATTTCCTAACATAAAAATCGAACACACACTATGCTCAACCCTGGAATCGCACCTGAGACCTCCCTATTGCAAAAGCGCTTATATTGCGGAATGACCGAGGCGAAAACGTAAGTCATATTTAAAGGTTATATAAGCACCAGCTTATAAATAAGAAAATAATAAATGAGGAAAATTTCGGCGCTTTCCTTATAGCAATTACCTTTTGGGACCAATTCTGTCATCTTTTCTCAGGTAGAAAACGTGACATGAATTACCCATAACAAAACATCCGTAAAAATAATTTGACAGAATCAATTTAAAATTGAATTTTATTAAACACAAACATAAACATTTCAAGTAAACACATACATTTTCTGTAGCCCATATCTTTTTATCACCCGCTGTTACGACTAAGTAATAAAATGATCCAACCCTTTTTACTACACTCCATAAGTTTTAAGGAAACTACTCTAAAATATAAATGGGTTATTTTGTTAAAATCAGCCCTGTTTATAAACTCTCCCACTGCTGAGTATGTCTATCTTCTCAGTGTGGAAAAGGGTTGGTCCATAGTCTACCACGCTTGCCCAGTGCGGATTGGCAGACTTTAAATATCTAAAAACGAATAACTCTAAGACACGCGGGTTTCGTCACGATATTTTCCTACAGCGTTAAAGCGAGCGATAAAGAACTACGAATTTAATTCGCACATCACTGAAAAGTTAGAGATGTGCCTTGGAATCGAGTCGTAACCTTTACATGGCAATCTAACGGTCTCCCATTAGGCAGTAAGCTATCGCTGTTAATATATTATATACTATAATATAATAATAATATCAACCCAGTCTATAAACTGTCACACTGTGGGTCACGGGCTTCACTTCATTATGAAGTATAGATAGTTAAAATATATAAAAATACATAAAAATATGGAACTTAGTTCACGTTCGCAGATACAACGTACGATACAACCAAATTTCATACAAATACTACAAATGTTGAAGTTACTTTGACTGCTAAGTTTTTATAGCTAAACCACTCAACTAATTTTGATGAATTTTGGCAAGGAGACCTTTCATCCCAATATGTGTTCCTATGAGATTCACTAAATGTGGGACCTATGTATATCTAATATTATAAAGCTGAAGAGTTTGTTTGGTTGAACGAGCTAATTTCAGGCACTATTCAGGTTCGAATTAAAAAATATTTTATTGTTGGATAGCCTATTTATCAAGGAAGGCTATAGGCTATATAACATCACGCTACAACCCACGGGGGCGGCGCAGTAACAATAAACGCGGGTGATAAAGCGAGCACATCTAGTAAAAACATACAGCTCAATACATATTATATTTTCCCAAAAGACACGATGTAGTTAGGTACATGACATACCTACATGTATCTATAGGTACAATAGATCCAAAAGTTATCCTTACTAATATTATAAATGCGAATGTAAGTTTTTGTTTGTTATGCTTTCACGCCATAAGCACTCGATCGATTATCGACTCTTAAGTTAATATTGTCTTCTGTTTACGCGAATGTTATTCATTGAAATTAAACTTCTATATACGGATTTTATCGCGTTGTTTATTTGACACTCTTTTACATAATTAAGAAACTGTTACACTACATACTACTACTGATAAACTTTACTAATTTTGAAGCTAATTAAATTATTAAAACTATTATATCTGTTTTGATTTAATTTTATACTTTCCTTAAGTTTCGGTTGCTTTTCAGCAGCCATGGTCACGTGGAGACTCTCCCCGTTTAATTAGCTTCAAAATTAGTAAAGTTTATCAGTATCAGTAGTATGTAGTCTAACAGTTTCTTAATTATGTAAAAGAGTGTCAAGTAAACAACACGATAAAATCCGTATATAGTAGTTTAATTTCAATGACTCTTTAGTTAACTGAAATTAACATGAAATTTCGGATATACTTTGTCAGGGGAACAGAAAAGGACATAGGGACCTTACATCCAGTAAAAAGTATTGTTTTTAACCTAACCTAATGTACATTTACGCGAGCAGAGCCGCGAGCAAAATCTAATGATCCATATTGGACAGTAACTGAAGCAGATAAACTTCAGTATCGCGTGCTATGAGAAACACTACACAATATATTATGTTACTTGTCCGTCGTATCTCGAGGCGCTCCGCGCTCGGATCTTATCACGAAAAAGGTTTTTGCGTCGTAACCGTACGAAATAAGCTTCCTGGTAAGAGTTGGGTAAACTGACAACTTAGGTTACAAAGTGTAGATGAAATGTAAGATATTTACGAATATAATATTGTCTTACGTTTACGCGAAATTTACAAACTGTAGTTAAATTAATTTATACAGCTTTTATCGAGGTATTTTTCATCACCACACTATTAATCTGTCAAGTCTAAGAATACCAGACATACCTAATAAATAATGTATTGTGTCTGGCCACGGGTGTGCCGCCGCGGTTTTTAAATTTACGCTTTCTCTGACACTTTCTGCTTTGCAACAGCAATGTTCGCAGAAAGTATTATTTTAAATATTTTAAACCAGTGATTTGAAAATATCGCGAATACCGCTATGCGTAAGTAGTTTAGTCAATAAATGAGTAAAAGTAATATTAATGTAAAGTAACGTGATATACGAATAAGAAGCTTCCTAGTTACATATTTTTTAAAACATCATTTGCTTGTTTAAATGATACCTAAAGAAATACCAAGCAATATCAAAAAACACTGCAAATAAAACCTACCTATTTGTACGAGTCTTGTAGGTACGTTTTTCTGTGCTAAAAAAATTGACATTGTTTATTTTATAATTCACTTCTATTGCTAAAATGTTTAATTTTTATAATCCACTTTTATTGCTAAAACAAATATATCATGATATTTAGGATATGCTTTATATAACAAATATGTATTTAATATCATTATAAGTATGAATAAAATCTTCATATCCTAAAGAATGGCTTAATTTCTTCATCATGATATAGAATGTAGTCTATGATAATTGAGACTACGCAATATCTCGGCATAATTTGTTTATGAATCCTACTTAAAATGTATGA
Organism: Catocala nupta; assembly: GCA_963675205.1. Lineage (NCBI taxonomy): Eukaryota > Metazoa > Arthropoda > Insecta > Lepidoptera > Erebidae > Catocala > Catocala nupta. Next base: position 16,432,301 of record OY776094.1, on the reverse strand, counting down.
AAAGTAAGACATTTAAAGACACCTATTTACTTTAAATAGGTACTTACTAATAATATTAATATGTAAGTAATCAAGACACAATTATGTGTGAAGTACACACTTGTTAAGGCAATTAAACACGTGGTAATCTTTAAACAACTTTATAACTTACCAAATAGTAGCAGCAATAGATCACTGACTGCGAGACTGAACAAGTAATAGTTAGTCGCCGTATGCAGTCCTGGGAGCTTCACGATCACCACACAAACACACGCGTTCCCTATCACACCAGTCAGGAATATTACCACAAGAACTATACTGATCGGCACTATTTCCTTCAATGGCAACCGTCTGGAGCCCATCAACCACCATAACATTTCGTCTTCACTACAATCGAAATGTGTTAAATTATTGCAACGATTAAAAAAGTCGTCGTAAGTTTCGTTTGCACGTAAAAACAATCTTGACTCCATTTTTACGAAATTAAACTTCCAAAAACAAAAGTTAATTGTCTTAAATTATAGTCAAAATTTAGTGTTTATAGACACGAGATAGTCACGTAAACTTGTTATCCCGGAGGATTGCAGAAAACATGACCGTACCTAACGAAATCTCGCGCGCACTGAATTTTACTCACTCCCTGGAACCTATAGGACGCTGGATCGCGTTTGTAATGTTTGTATTCACGACTTTTCTAACGAACAGTGTGTAGTGACATTGACCGCCATTTTGTTAAATGTTTGTTGAATACTACTTTTTATTTAACTTAGAAATTCCTTTTGGATTTTAAGAACAGATCTTTATGTCAAATAAATATCGTAATTTTCTTGTAATTTTGTAAATACCCATTTTTTTATTACAGCTTCCAATTTTCTTTTTAGATTTCAACAGTTTTTAAAGTCATTCAAATATTTACTTCCGGTGAAAATCTAGCTCAGATATACAATAGGGTTAATATTGTCTATTTGGTAAGGTACCAACGAGGGAAAATAGTGTCCCAGTTATTTTGTTCTATGTTCTATTTTATTCTAAGCTGTAAAATAATATTTTCTTATTTGAAAACTGAACAAAACTCGGGTCATTAGGATCTTACATTTCTGAGCATACCATAGTGTTAGCTTATTGAAATTAATGTTTTAATTTTATATAAATATTGCGCATTTGAAAATTAATAAGTTGTGAATTCGAAAACATTGTCAATGATTCAATTAAATATAACGGAAGTTCGTATAAACATGTATTTTTAGAATATATCTAGTTATTTATATATGTGTTGATTTAAACTTGTGTTTTAAGAATATTTTATATTTATCGGTCACTCAATTGACATATCTGACAGTTGTTAAGAAAATAGCGTGTGTTAGTCAGTTGAGTGCTTGTTATTTTATTTTACTTCCCATTTTCGATAAGTAAGAACAGTTAGTCGCTGTTGAGCTACGAATCGAGTTGGTTTGATAAATATTTGCCTACGTTTTGGCAATAAGTATAACGAGACTCAGTTGGTGTTATAGTCTGTTTAATTTCAGTAAAAGTAAAGCTTATATACTAGTGTGGCGCGTGTATACATTTGAATGCGTGTGCATTTTAACGTATCTTAAGATGTGTTCTATCGGAATACGTGTAATAATGTAGTCGCTGCAAATATATGATGGTTGATGTTTTTGTTAATTTACGATACACCACAGTGGCCTAAATAGTCTGAACAGAAGTAACTATACATATACAAAACATGGAATTCAAATTGGCCATTCAAACATTATTTATGAAATGCTAGTTTTCCCCGCGGTTTCACCCGCGTAAATCCCGCTCCCGTAGAAACATCGGGATAAAAAGTAGCCTATGTGTGAATCCAGGTCTCCAGCTATCTACATACCAAGTTTCATCGCAATCGGTTTAGTAGTTTTTGCGTGAAAGAGTAACAAACATACATACATACATTCATCCTCACAAACTTTTGCATTTATAATATTAGTAGGACTTACATAGTTAGTATCACAAACAATATAATATAATACTAAACGTTAGTATGAAAACCACAACTTCAGATTTAAACCTCTATTATTTTTCTCAGTAACTTAAAGCTGTCATTACATTCAACCTGTGTAAATTTAGTATTACTAATCATTGTCATCGCTATACCGAAAGGAAAGTATTTAAATTATCTAATTGTTCTGCGTAGCGCAAAATACTCTTGATTAGGGTAATAGTTCAATCAGTCAGCGCATTTGGCCTGCATTACAACTGTTAATGTTTTTGATACAATCTATAAAAGTAGGCGAGACTGAGTACTTTCTTGCAGTGGTCGGTACTGCAAGACATTATAGAAATCATTATTATAGGCTCATCCTTTTAGTACTACCCACGAAATCATCAGTAGGTAAACTTAGTATCAGTAAAGTGAGGTCCTTGGTGACACAGAAATGACTCCTGATGCGTACGGGAGTTGTCTTTTAAAAAGCTTTTCCCCGTTGCTTCGCCAGCGAGAATACTACGGTAAGATATGTAACTCCTATGTATTAATCCAGGATCCTAGCTAATATTGTAAATGCGAATGTGAGTTTGTTTGTTACGCTTTCACCCCTGAACTTCCCGATCGACCATCATACATTTTTGCATAATATACGTTGTCAGGGGTACAGAAAAAGACATAGATACCTATCTTCCAGGGAAAAGTACTGTTCCCGAGAGATAGAAAATTATTGACAAAATCTACATTAACGCGGCAATATCTTATATTGTCTATGTATGCCAAGTTTCAGTTTACGCCTGATAGAGTAACAAACATTTTCACAAACATTCACATTTATAATATTAGTAAGATTAAGCTTACTCTTTATATATAACGCTCAAACTTATTTGAAAGTTTTCTAATTGTCACAAAACTTTGTTAAGTAATTGTTGTTCTTCGCTACGTTGACAACCGGCATAAGAGTAAATTGTAATAACATTAAAATGACGAGAACAATGTAGATTTTGGCAATAATAGGAATTTATTGACAAAATCTACATTTCCGCGAGCGAAGCCGTGGGTTAAATCTAGTAAGGTCTATATAATAATTATGGGTGCTAAGTTTAATCCAAATTTTTTAACAGTTTACGCCTGATCAACTAATAAACATTCTCATTTATAATATTAGTAAGATTAAGCTTACTTTTCGTATATAACACTAAAACTTTTTAAAAGATATCTAATCAACAAGAAACTATTAATTGATCTTTATTTCGTTGACAACCGGCGTGGGTGTTTATTGTAATGATATTAAGATAACGAGAACAAACATTATTTAACACACGACTGTTTGAAATGTTATATAAGTCTTGTTGTCTCATTATTAACTGTTCAAAACAAAATTGTTTTTATGTCTTTAGCTTTGGTGTAAACCAATGTATCCAGACAGAACAGACATTACAAAAAATATTAAAAGCTAGACTAGTACCTAATACTAAACATTAAACTTTAATAAATTCTCGCTTTATTTAACCAAGAATATCTTTAAGTACTTACAAGTTATTTCGAAGTTTCTGTAAGTCGTCTTCTATAAATTATAAGTACAAATTACCTATTAAGATTGACAATTTAAATAGGTATTCATAATGAATGCAAAATTTGTATAAACCCATTATGACGCGCCTGTTAGATAACTAGATTTGTATACATAGCATTGTACTTATCATATTATTCACACCTATATTTATCATATTATTGAAGGTTTAGGCCTTTCCTCACCGCCACCAACCATACCACGTCCATCATACTACCTACTAGGGCTTATACTAAAGAGCTCACTAACAGAGAAGTCTAAAACAAAAATAATAAAGCGTACTAAGCGTAGCGTAGTTATTTACCTAATAAATGAACACACACAAATACAAAAAAATATTTTAATGACTTTCAAAAATACAGAAGTTTAAATATAAAATATACAAGATAATACAAAAAAAATAATACAATTTACATTGTAGACGTCAAAGAGGAGCAATTTAACCCGCAGTTTAAATATAAAACTTATCAGTCTTATTATATACGGGCTTAACACTAAATCTTTGATTACGTGTATTTTATTTATACACAATGAGCCTTTCTTTGAGCATGTTTATACGAAACCCGAGAAATTGTGGGTTTAACGAGTTAAGGCCCAACCATTGCTCACGGACCTGAAAGTAGAATTACTTCGGACAATGAGAAACTGGGTCCAAGTTTACGGAAATCCAGCAAGTGGGTAGGCAGAGTTCTTTTACACAATGTTTCTTATGGCCCGCATTTAAATTTAGCAAATTCTCCAGTCAGTTGTAGCAACCTAGCGTTTCGCATACCTGGCATTTCATCCTAAAACTCATTCGTGTTTCCCAAATCACCCTTTAAGTTATGTTTACAAACACTAGTCTCAAGTGTAACCATTTTATATCAAGATTCTCGCCAGATAGGTTATCAGCAGAGCCGAAATTTATTAACTATCAATTTTAATGTATTGAAGATTACTATGTAAAATGTTTACTAACCAATGTTTTCTAAACAGACACTATAATAATTGGTATGTTAGAAATAATTGGTATGTTCGAAATCATTAGCATTATTTTTAAATTAAAATCTATAAAACTGAATAACGTACGGTATGGGAGAAAACTAAAATAATATTTTTTTTAGTTATATGAATGAAATAAGCTATTACTGGTATCGCGATGATTTAATATTTTCTGACTTAATTACCTAAATATAACCCAACAACATAATTATTTCAAATGTCCTCAAATACATTTTTGGACAACATATTATTTTTAATGTATCGACGTTGTGTTTAATTATGATCGATTATTATTAATTTAAACCTCAAAACTATGGGCATTATAACTTTATATAAAACATTAGCGAAACTTCTAGAAAATATGTTAAACAATATTATTCACAACACAATTGAATTAATATTTCAGATGAATAAAAGCAAAATATTTGAAGATTATTTTAAGTTATACTTTTATTTTGGGATATTTGGTGCATCATTCCCGTTGATTCTGTCAAATAACTGTAATAAATGAAACATCGATAAATAAATAATTAATTTTATCGTTATGTGTACGTGCGTCTGTGCTTATCTAATCTGTGCAACAGGTTTTTCATTTCTTTCTATTCATTTGAAATAGTAAAAGTCAGAACTCGTTTCAAAACACCTTGTTATCTTTTACTCAACAAGACAATATGACACTAATAGTATAGACAGCGTGATAAGTAGCTGAACATTCAACAGAATTCAACATTAATTAATGGAACTTCGCTTATTATTGTTTTATAGTAACGAATAGTGATTAACATAACTACCCTATAACTGCTACTGCAGTTAAACAAGATAAATGACTATTATTATTTACTACAATAGAGCAATGCAGAATCTCACAAACATTTATCAACTTATGACGCTGACCGTACGAGGTAAGATAAACTGTATCTGCATAGTGTATGAGACTCAATTCACTTCAACAACACGTTGTTATATATTTTCTCTACTAATATTAAGGATATTGGAGATCGCAATCAATCCTTATAGGTTTAACTGTTTTCTAAATAGGTACATTTTACTATTCCTGACGCGCATGATACATCTTTAAATCGTGTTTTCATAGTTTTTTACTCAATTAACAGCACAGTCCAGCTAAAGCTAATTCATACAGTCTGTTAACGCAAGCAGTTAACGGTATAGTACTCGATAGTGACGCACATATCTCTCGAATGATATTCGAATATACTTGTGCACAACGGAGTTCCTACTCAGCATGGTTAAGGATACAGAACACGTGCTTTCGTAGTGTTGTCAATATATTCGATTGTTATTGGAATGCTAAGTAACCGCCAACTATTACTTTAATGCTTTAGCGTTGCATATTGTGTGTGTATACAGAGTGTCCTGTAAATAATGAATAATCCTGAAACACCTTAGTGCCTTAGTGTTGGTGGCACTATAAAATGCAAATAAATAATCGCACACAGTACCTAGGCTAGGACATTATTTTTAAAATATGTATGTATATAGATACCGAGAATGATCGCTCACCTAATACCCATTTTATACGATCGTTGTCAGCCTGTATGAATAAATTATCTTTAGCTACACTGTTAGTACATAGTATGTCTAGGAGTGCGTGGGTTCGTTCCCGGCGTCGCACACGGAGGCCGCCAGCTGTGTAACGAAGAACATGTCGAAGTTGAACTCTGATCATTTGTCCCACAGGCCAGCCTCTTTCATCTTAATGTGGTAGAATCTTCTCAGTCTTCTTAATTAATCTTAGTCTTTAGCGTGTTCGCGCATCTGTACAGAAAAAAAAAAACCTTAAATATTTGCAATCACGAAAAACACAGCAACTATAATACTTAGTAATGCATAATCCTTTTTTTAAGCAAATTACTCCTGCAGTGGGGTAATCTTGACGTTCACACAACCAAGAAGTAAAGTAAGGAATAAAGGGGAGCTAGACGAGCAGCAACTTATCAGGATCCCTCCTTACGAGTGCAGAATAATGCAACACCTGACCAGTGGTAAATTACGGGTTAAGTGTTGCACTATCAAAATAAAAAGACAAACCCGGTGGTGCTAACGCCGGCCTTGAACTAGCAGAGACGGCCAATAATGGACATAAGACCCAGCAATGGGACAATTTATACATAGGACGGATATGCTAATTTTTCGTTTAATATTTTACTTTAAAACTTATATTTATTAGTATTTAGTATTATTATGTTTACCTGTAGTAGTCAGTGTCAGGCGAGTTGTACAGCCGACAGCTGGTAAATATCCGCGTCATGTCTGTGATGAACAGGCGCTTTAACACGTATGTAGTACCGGGATTTTAGACGCTCACCCATCGTGCGTAAATCTGGCGACATATTACGATATAAATATAAAATCCTTTGTCACACAAGGTCTTTGCAAATAACACGTTTTTTCCCGCAAGAAACGGGGTATAATTGAGACATATTATTTTTTTTACACAACTTAGGTGGCAAACACGCCTACGGCCCTGATGGTTAGTGGTCACCGTAGCCCATGGATGCTTGCAACACTTGCCGACTCTTTAGGAAACGAAGAGAAAAATGAAGTGGGGAGAAAACGGAGCGGGAAGAGGGAAAGAGGGTGATTGATTGCTCAAGTACTCTCACTCACCGAACGAAACACAATAGGAGGCATACTGCTATTTCACGTCGATATTCTGTGAGAGGGTAGTCCAATTTAAAAGTGAGATTGAGGGATGAGGAGGAGATTGACCTAAATCTCCCGATATCTCACTAGGGGAGGTAGTGTGATCGGAAAATTAATTATTAATAGTAATTAATGGGCGTCCATTAATTACTATTAATAATTAATTTTCCGATATAGATGCTGGAAGCATCCACAGTAGGTATATCAGCCAAACCAGTAAATGAGGCAGCAAGGTTAAAACGCAGCCTATTCTATTCACTGTTTTGTAATATGCTTAGGTTACAATGCCACTGGCATAATGTAATTTCAATAAACGTCCTTAATTTAATAATAAAAGAAAATCTGTTGAAGAACACAGAACATTCGGACTTGGAACAACTATTTGTTGACCATAGAAATATTAGCCAGCGCACCAACAACGCTCGGGGCCTGATTGTAGCACGACAATTACACAAATAAGCTGCACCGCCAGGAAATGGCCGTTGGATTTGACTTGAGTCATGAATCGAATATGACAGCATGTACTTACCCATAGGATATTTGATATGATCGTAATAGTGTGGAACATCAGTCTTATCCACGAGTTTCAAAAATGGCGACGTAGCCGCATGATTTCTGACCTACAGATAAAACAAAATCATATTAAGAAAGAACCCTTATGAAGGTTATAATATGCGACATTATTGTCGCCTACCAAACTCAACTGTACACAATTTCCTGGTGGATTGTTACCAAATAATTGATAATGTCGGGTTCTTCATTATCAATTATTTAGTAACAACAATACGTATGAGCCTGTGAGCCAGGTGGCTTCGGGATAATGTAGTTTTAGTTCCAGCGGCCCACCCATCATACAAAGCAGTGTTGGCACACCATGGTGGCTTTAGTCGGTAGGCCCGAAATCTCGGTAGAGCCCGACATAACCCTTTCGCCTGCCATTGTGAGCGGGTAAGCAAAAAGAGCATTTTCACAAGTAAAAAAATGTAGCTTGGGCAAGCCAACCTACAAATAATACATAATAATATCAGCCCTGTAAACAAACTGTCCCACTGTTGGGCACGGGCCACTTCTCAGGTAAGTCAATAGTCCACCACAGTGGCCCAGTGCAGTTTGGCAGTGACATAAATAATATACCTACCCAGTTATTATAGTATTAAATAAAACAGTATTTACTAACCGAATGTAGCACGTTTCTAAGCGTACCGGGTGGGGTCTAGATCCCAAACCACCGCGGCATCCCGTCTCACGTAAACTCGGGATGCACTCAATTGGGATGCTGCGGACCTACACATCACAATTAGTTTTAAGCTTTGTATAATTAACACATTAAAAGCAACGCAACAGACATATCTTATATATGTAGGTATATAAAAATCTCGTGTCACGATGTATGTTCGGGATAAACTCTGAAACAACTGAACCGATTTTGATCAAACTTCGTAACTATCTGTAATTTGGTCCAACTTAAATGAAAGGATACGTTTACTTACGCCTTCTTTGAATAACGTCAGCCTGGGGTGTATCTTTCTCACGTCTTTCTGCCACATTTCGATTAGATTTTAACGATCTGAAACAAAATTCATTTCCGAATTAAAGGACTTAGCCAATATGTTCCCCAAGCTGTACAGTGATAAAAGTTTTGTAATTAAAATACATAAAATAAATGATAAATATTGAACAACTTCTTAAAGTTCATAGCAGATATGGAGAAAAGTTCACAAAAAAAAGGATTTAAACGAAGACAACAGTTCGAATACACTTTAATTGAATTTTATTGCCATGTAATATAAATAATAATTAAAATAGGGTAAAATATGAAATAAATAAGCACATTCAGTATTCTACTCCAACATTTATTGCATTACTAACTTATTATAAATCATATTAATATTTCTTAATAATAATACCAAATAATAATCATAGAATTAATCATTATAATATATCTCCATTATACGAAATCAGTGTTAAATAATTAATTATACTAAAATCATAAAGAACATTTACGCCTCGGTATATTTCGATTTAATTAGTGGCAACACTCAAGAAATTGTCAATTAACAAAAACTCTTTTTTTTTTTTTTATTTTTTTTTTTTATTTTGCTCGTCAAAATGACCACACTCCGCCTGATGGTAAGCAGTCGTGTGGTCTAAGAGCAGTGGCCTCCACATCGTCCTCATAGCAGCCGAGGCGATGTTGAGGTCTCTACTTTGACGGCCTGAGAAGGTGCTTTTTCACGCCCCGCTTAAAGGACCCAGGATTGAAGGAAGAAGGAAACACGTGCCTTGGCAGAGAATTCCATGCCTTGATCGTTCGGCAGAGGTATGAGGACCCAAACTTATTGGTACGCACTCTAGTCGACTCCACCGTGTAAGGATGGCATCTGAGCCCAGCACGCGTTGTTCTGGATAGGAAAGGGGAGGGCGGGATAAGGTGGAATAACTCTTCAGAGCACTCCCCGTGGTATATTCTATAGAAACATGCCAAAGAGGCAATATCCCTACGGAGTTGCAGAGGTTCCAGTGAACTCGTGACCTCTGGATCTCCGATGATACGGACAGCCCGCCGCTGTAACCTGTCAAGAGCGTCTAGCAAGTACTGCGCGGAGCCATCCCAAAGATGAGAACAGTACTCCACGCAAGGGCGCACTTGTGCCTTATACAATAGGCACAGCTGCCCAGGCGCGAAGAACCGCCTCACCCTGTTCAGAACTCCGAGTTTTCGCGAAGCTTGCCTAATGACGCTCTCGATGTAGGTTTTGGGATTAAGGGAGCGGCAAAGATCCATACCTAAGATGGAGAGGCTGTCACGTATCACTAGTGGAGTGTTCTTCAGAAAAGGGAGGGGAAGGAACGGAGACTTTTTTGTTGAGAACGCGCATGCCTGGGTCTTCTTGGCGTTGAACTGGACCAAGTTCTTGGCACCCCATTCAGAGATGCGGTTCAAGGTCTGGTCCAGTTCAACGACAAGATCCTGCCTTTTCCCCACAACCTCAGCCTGTTTAGCTCCAGGACGTCCGAGATATCGCCCATGCACGGTACTGTCGTCCGCATAACAATGTATGTTGCCGAGATTCAACATATCATTGATATGCAGAAGAAAGAGCGTAGGGGATAAGACGGAGCCCTGAGGCACTCCTGCATTGACGCGCGACCGTCGCAAAGGACCCGAATACGACGCTTCTGCAGGAAATTTGCAATCCAGGTGCACAGTTGAGGGGGCAAGCCATAGGCCGGAAGCTTGGAAAGAAGAGACCGGTGCCAGACTCTATCGAAAGCTTTGGCTATGTCTAGGCTGACAGCCAAAGACTCGCCGTGCTTGTCCATAGCCTCACCCCAGAGGTGCGTGACGAACGCTAGAAGATCACCCGTTGATCGTTTAGCCCGAAATCCGTATTGGCGATCATTGATCAACGAGTGATCCTCCAGGTAGCGGACAATTTGGGTGTTAATAATCCGCTCGAACACCTTGGAGAGCACTGAGGTGATAGCTATGGGTCGATAGTTGCTTGGCTCGGAACGGTCCCCCTTTTTGGGAATCGGTTGAACGTTCGCCTCCTTCCAAGCCTCAGGCACAATGCCTGCGGCATAAGACGTCCGGTATAGGCGCGTAAGTGTCGGAGACAACTCCGCTGCACATTTTTTGAGGACCACAGCTGGGATGCCGTCAGGTCCACTGGCTTTCCGAACATCGAGAGACTGCAGTATCGCACGAACGTCACGTTGCCTGATACGTATATCAGGCATGGTGTAGCCGCAGTTGGCAATATTAGGCGGCTGCGAACAACAGTCATCGATTCGGGAGTTGGCCGCAAAGAGATTTGCAAGCAGATCTGCTTTCTCTTGCGGCCGATGAGCCAGTGATCCATTCGGATATCTCAGAGGGGGCAGCGAGGTCTGGCAGAAGTTGGACTGCACGGCTTTGGCCAGGCGCCAATAGCTACGACTGCCCGTAGGATGGGCCATGAGCTCCTGGCCGAACCGTGCGACGCGCTGGGCATCCGCTCTTAAGTATGCCCTCTTGCAGACCTTTGTGGCTTGGTTGAACGCTGCCTTCAGGTGATCCACGTTAGAGTCGTGGAGAGTGCGAGCCCTGGTCCAAGCGCGGTACGCTGTCTGTTTGCGTTCAACAGCATCAGCGCATTCACGACCGAACCAGGGCCTTTTCCTGCCACCGCTCGTGACATCACTGTATGGAATATAATATTCCATACCCAGGATGATTTCACCAGCGACAGCAGTAGCGCTCTCTGAAGGATCCCTGTTCTCAAAGCAGCGTTGAGCCCAAGGGATGGATGCGAAGTACTCCCGCATTCCATCCCAGTCTGCTGACGAGTAGTGCCACAGTCGTCGTCTTGCCTCCTCGGGTCGTGGGGGCGTAACAACAACAGCTGTGGCACAAACCAGACAGTGGTCTGAGGTGCCCAGAGGAGCACTAATCGACACACTGTACCGGTTCGGGTTACTTGTCAGCAGCAGATCGAGCAAAGAGGGCGCCTGACCTGCAATGTCCGGTATCCGGGTGGGCTGGAGTACCAGTTGAGACAGGTCATGCGTGAGAGCGAACGCATGGGCAATTCGTCCCGCGTGGTCTGTTTTGGGAGAACCCAACCAGGTCTCATGGTGGGCATTGAAATCTCCCAAGAACACCAACTCAGCATTCGGAAACTGCTCCTGCGCGTCGTCTGCCGCCTGACTCAGGTAATCAAAGAGTCGAGTTGTCTCAGCGTCTCCTGAATGGGATCGGTAGAGGCACATGTAGATTTGGCTGAAAGAGCCATGATCTACGTGTACCCAAAGGACAGAGAAGGAAGGGTCCTCTAGGCAGTGTAGACGGCGACAACAAATATCCGCCCTAACAAACAAGCATACCCCGGCTTTCGCGAGGAAACACTCCTCTAGCACGTAGCCGGGATACTGCAGGTAGGTCGTGTCTGCAGGACGGCGTATTTGTGTCTCCGTTAGAAAAAGCATTGCCGGCCGAGCCGTCTCCAGGTGGTGATGGACAGCATTAAGGTTGGCGTGGAGTCCTCTGATGTTAATGTTAATGTCGTCTCGCGCCGGTTCTTGGTTGTTGTTGTTTCGTGCTTTTTTGTGCAATTACTCAATTACTTTGTTTCACCTTTATTTTTATAGTGTCGTAGCCCCACGCGAGTGCTCCACTAGTTATAAACGGTGTTATTTGTATGGTTAACCTCTCAAACCCCAGGAAAATGGACGTATCAGTCGGCATATAATATCATCACTTCGCCCTGATATGTGTACTCTTCTCGATAGAGCCACTCCGCCACTCCGATGAGTGGCTGGCTTTTGAGGTAAGTTCTAGTTTAATTCATATATGTTGCATAAAACATAATATGTATTTAAATAACATTACAATACAAAATCAACAACACCGTTCGCGCTGGCAATTATGAAGGAAGGCTGTGATCATTCGTGGACGTTACATGCGATTACGATGAACTAACATAAACAAAAGGAATTAAATCATTGTCTGCATAATAATCTTAGTCAACGTCACATAAATAATTGTAACTCCCTTTTTTTTCCAGTTATCACCACAAATGTGTATCTGATAACAAGATGTCTTCAAAACAATATAAGAGAAAGGCAACTTGGTCATATCAATGTTTGCTATGGATGTGGTTGATCAGTATCACTTGCAAGAAGACATGCTATAGCAGAATTAAGCCCAATAGCTTCAGTTGTATCCTCATGGCATCACTATGTAAGTGTTCTTATTCTCATTGAATTATCATAAAACAGCAATCACAATAATAATTGAAATATTCTGTTTACTTCTTTGTTGATATTGATTACAGTAAAAACTATTTTCTTCTATTTATTGACAATTACTTACTCTATATTAAATGCCAAAAACTGTGTTATAATGAGAGCATGATTTTAATACTTTTATATTTTTTCAGGTCAGGGTACCCAACTTTTTATGTCATGCCTGTTACATGAGGGCTAACAGAGAAGTAGCACGAATAAATATTATAGATAATAGGAGAATACATGAAATAGAAGGAAACGCATAAGCTCAAGAAGTTGAAATACCAGTTCCACCACCTCTTTCTCCTGGACCAGTGGTTAGAAATGTGCAAGATTTTCTCACAATTGTGCTGCCGAATTATAAATGCTGTACCAACACATCTAGAAGACGTGTCTTTGATGGGTGTCAACATAGTGAAAATCGCATAGTTCCTACTATTATTAAAGCAGAGTTGCTTGCTGATCATAAGCTTTTTGTACCTCAGAGTGCCAGAGTTTGCGATGAACATCTGGTGTCCAATGATTGCGAAATGTTGTTAGAAAATACAAGCTTATGTAACTCTTTTACAGCCAATCAAATTGAAAATCTTTTAGACAGTAGAACTGAGGAAAATGTCCTTGATTTTGAAAATGTAGAAACAATGGCTAATCATTTATGTCACAATAATGTAAATGTAATCATTTTTTACTGGACTGTTGGATGTTGTGCACACATTATGACAATTCTGTGGTACTTGGGATGGGTGAGATACCAGGCACATATTGTTCTACCAGCTGCATTTTTAGATAATGTTCTTATCACATTAAAGGATTAAATGCATAGAAACAATGTTCTTTGTTTTATTTTTATTGTAACACAAACCCTACAAAACAGAACTATGGTAACTGTGGATAGCTCTGTTTAATCCAACTTAAAAACTGCTAGTCTTGTCATGTCTTTTTAGCAAAAATGGAACACAATTTATATGTATTGATTACGGTGCATAGCTATAATACATTATGGAATTATGAAAATATCGGAGTGATAAAAATCATTTTATTTCGACCTTCATAACTTTTGTCCAGATCTGCTTTGCTTGATGAACCTTTTTAATTCTTTATATAGGTCTAAACTGTCAATTATCATATATTTGATCTCTGTACATTCTGGGGTACAGCCTCATACATTTATTGGCCATCTCCTTTACGTAAAACTCTGATAACAGCCCGATAGAAAAACCCAGTAATATTTCGCCTGACTCACTAATCCGATATGGAGTCTGAATTCGCATCAGTAAAAGTAAGTGCAATTGAATTTCTTTATCATTGAGGTTTTAGTATGAACTTATACTATTTTAAGACTGTATCGAGACTGCGTCTATCATTGAAGACATAATTGTAAACAAATTGTGATCGACTTTTTATAGGCCTCTAAATCCTAAATAGTTTTAAGGGATTTTGTCTGTCTGTTCATCTATCTATCAGTTTCGCAGCTGTTTTCGATTTAGTAGCTTGGAGTTCAACTTCATATTGAAGCCATAGATTAAACTGATTCCGTTTAATTTTAGAACCGGAGATATGGTGCTAAGCGTGTGTCTAGATGCAAGTAGGGTAGTAGGCTCCCATGTTTTTACTATTTAAGTCAAATAGTTAAATTAACCGAACTCTAAAATACAAAGAATTACTTAAATCCATTTAAAAATAAATAATAATATACAACCGTTTCTGAATTCCGAATCTGATTGTAAGGGCAAATGTCAGGTGACAGAAAATGGATTCACAATACAAACTGTGACATACCCGCTATTTACATGCAGCTGTCCGAGCGAAATAGCGTGATAACATACAACTATTTGATTGTGTGTAAAATAATGTACAAAATCAAACATAGACAACTACCCTATTGTGATCAAACGCAAGTTTTAACAAAATTGAGAACATCAATTTTGTGTTACCTCTTTCTGCTTGCGCACGAGGCTGGTGAAGTGCGTGTAGACGACGCGCGGGTTGAGCTCGCAGTGCATGAGCGTGGCGCCCTCGTAGTCCTTGATGTAGCCCTGGTACATCGCGCGCGGCAGCTTTATGTCCTTGCTGAAGCCCTGCTTCTTGAAGTACCCTGCACACACACATACGTGAGTTACATCACACTCGATCAATCATTGCGTTTATTAGGATATTTGTGCCTATTGTAGTCTGGTTAAAGTAGAATTTATGCAAGTGACAAGTATCCCTTGCAAAAATTTCCAGAATGCTAGAAATGGGCATGAATGTTAGGGACACCATTCTTACGATATTGTGAAGTCTCAATTGATCCCATGAATGCCCAAACATGTATTCCAGTTAGAATTAGGCAAAACAAATAATACAAGTTGTATGGAGTATTGTGTTATTGTTTACAGCGCCACCACTTGTTATGAGCTGTAATTTCATCTCCTACGAAGAGCCACTACAACCTCTTCTCAGTAATTTTATCGCCAGCCAAAATTTTGAGGATTTTAAATGCAATCAATGTATTTGGTTTGGTTTGGAATACTTGCCGTGCCATAAACCATAACTATCATCTTAGTCTCCCCGTGACCATGGCTGCTGAAAAGCAACCGAAACGTCGGGGAAAGTGTAAACTTAAATATAAATAATTTTAATAGTTTTCATATTTAAATAGCTTAAAATGAGTAAAGTTTAATAGTAGTATAGTAGTGAAACAGTTTCTAAATTATGTAATAAGTGTTAAATAAACAACGCGATAAAATCCGTATATAGTAGTTTAATTTAAATGATTAACACTCGCGTAAACAGAAGACAATATTACATAACCCGGTTTCTTAAAGGTATACCATGTTAAAGGTGTACCATTCTTAAATGTTTTTAAGGTTTTCTGTCAAGCTGTTGTCAGCAGTAGCACGAAGTCTAAAATAACACCTAATATATCCGCGTTCACGCAAACAGGGCTAATATTTTTTAATTGCTTAAATTATTTATAATTATTAAGTTTGTGTTCTTTATTTAAAAATACATCATAAATGTAGAAAACATAAAATCTTCTTTTGTTTTTTTATATAAAAACGAGGTCAATGATAAATTATTATTCTTGTTTCTGCCTGAAAGCTGTTTTAATCAATTTCTCTAAAATTGTTCATTTGAAAATGCCAGGTGAACTGTCCAATCCTGTCTGATCCAATAATTTTATTAACGGGATCACGGGAACGACAGCGACGCAGATTGCAGTGGGTCAGGAAGCGTCGAAACGATGAAGACGAAGAAGAAGATGTCAGGCGTAATTGTCTTTTCGTTAACAAAACACGGATTAGTACGTAGGTTATACGTCATGTCCGAGTTTGAAGAAGGCCTGGGTATTCTGAAAGGCAAAGAACTGTCATTGGAACCGTTCAGCATGTACTGAAGTCGAACGCCTTTGATCCCGTAGCAAGGTTCTATGACGGTCAATTTGTACAAGACAGCTGTTATTGTCTTTGTATTTTAATAGACAACTCCCATTCTAGGCAGAAGTCCTATGTCGAAGGGGCATTATATATATTTAAACAATGGAACAAAGAACATCCAGTCTTGGAACAACTCACAAAATTTCGTCCCGTTCGGATGGAACCCATAACACCCGTGACAGTAGTAATGACGAGTGAACCACTTTAACCACTATGTCATCTGTGTCAATGACATAAAGTAGTTGTTATACCTAAGCCTCTGCCTACGCCTTCAGGGGCATAGACGTGTGATATATGTATGGTGTTAATGAAATACTAGTTCCTACACTGAAGTAAACATGTGCTGTGATGTTAAGAACTATTAATAAGTTATACTAAAATAAGACAAGGTTAAGTTATTTTTTTATTATGGATGTATAATATGGCTGTATATTTTTTATTTTTTATTTAAGGCAGAACAAAGAGTTCTAATTTGAATATATTGTAAGACCATTATATTAACCTTTGTTGAGCAAATAAAGTGATTATTATTATTATTATTATTTGTTACAGAAAAGGACATATAATTTCAAATAAATAAACATTACATTAGTATATATAGTAAATAAACATAAATTATTAGATATATTATTATTTTATTGTATTCTCTATTGTAATAACATAATATAATAATAATGAACTTAAAAGTACAAACAAATATAAATAAATTCATATATAAATATCTATATTATAAACTTTTTATATACCTACTATTATGTAATGTGCAACTCAGATACATGTTAATATTACCTTCTAGTCAATTGTTAGCTTACCTTCTAGTCTCTTTCGTGTAGAAGTTCTATAGACAAAGAATACTTGATGATGTCCATAAGATCATTTTCCAATTGCTGACCCAGCATAACAGTGTCTGTAGTTGGATTGTATAAAATTCCTAATAAAAAGTCGTCGGCAGGTAGCTAAAAATAAAATAGTATATATATTTATATTAACCTGTAAATTGTTGGAATGCAGACATAATTAAAAACTTATTGTATTCAGCCCAAAGAATTCGGCCACTGGTGTGCTGGTTTTGCAGTGTATTGGTTGCGACTTAATAGGTTAAATATCTATAATATAATTATATTAATAACTGATTAAGTTGAATTGATCTATGATAGAACAATAATAACCTTGTATTGTATTCCTGTAGGAAATGACTTTAAAGGATCTAAGGCTGCAGGTAAACAGCAAGCAGAGCTGAATAAATACTAAATTCATGTTTTTATAAAATACAATAATGTATCTTTTACTCATTATCTTTTTTACAATGTCTAGTGACCATTCTAAAGACTACATTTATGTTTATAATATTCAGCCTTAAATAATGTCCTATTGTCCATAAAAGTTATTAAATAATATTGTGGCTGTGAACAATAATAACTCAAAATTTGCAACCAAAGTTATGTTATTGGTAATAATGTACAATATATATAAAACATTACTTCCTCCTACTTTGATTACATTCACTAGATAATCTTTATATCTATTTCAAGAATATCTAATGTACATAGCTCATATCTGTAATATAAAATTGACAAAATAATAAAGAATCTGAGTACTTACGGCTTAGAGATCCATAAGGGTAAAATGGTAATATAACAATCCTCGCTTGATTGGCTTGAGGACGAGACAGTTCACGCAGCAACATGCTGTTTACACTGCACTGATTCAGGGGCAGTCCACCCTTTATCAGTTCATCTTCTACAGTCCATGTTCTCATGAATGTTCTATTACTGTACACACAACCGCCGCAGTAACAATATACCTTTGTATTCAACGAATTCATATTTGTCAACAAATCTTAATACCTAAATGGACACAAACTGTTATGACTTATGACTTACGAGCAGATAAATACTATAATGATCTCACAAAAGCCCACAAAACACAACAGTTATGATATATGTAGGTAAGTAGTTAATATGTTATATTAAAACAAAGAAAAGTTTGAATTATTTTCGCGGTAAATAAGTTTGGAATGTAACAGTTGACATAAAACTTACAACATTGTGTTGCCAATAATGATTTTAAATAATTAATTCATCATAATTATTGCAAAAGATCTTGACCAAATATGTATGAGAGTCGTCGTCCCCACTCCAACAGATCTTTTGTATGTGTTAGTAGGTTCTTAAGGATCTATAAAAAAAACTAGCAACCAGTTTAAACTAAAAATCCATGGGGTTTAGAAATATAATACAATTAAAAATGACTTGGGGAGTCGAGCTCGACTCTAAACTTTCATTCATTGGCCATTACATAACATCAGAGCTAAAATGTCTGGCATTATAAAAAGAATATGTCGAGATTTTCAAGCCATTTCTATTTTAAAGTTGCTCTTTCATACACTTGTATACTACGAAGTAGTACAGAGCTATATTTACATCGGTTCCACTATCTCGTACGTTGGAGGATGTGAAGACGAGATCAAGCGCCGATCTGCTACCATAAGGTAGGCAGTAGAGCGACTGGGAAAGATATGAAAAGACAACCGAATAACGAAAAATACCAAGTCTGGTATTTCCAATCTTTCTCTATGGTGCTGAGACTTGGACATTAAGGCTACAAGATCGCCGAAAAATCGATGCTCTGGAGATGCGGTGTTGGAGACGCATGTTAAAAATACCGTGGACAGCGTTTCGAACCAATAATTCCATCCTCAAAGAGCTTCGCATACAAGACAGGCTTTCGTCAATTGTGCAGTTACGAATACTGAAGTTCTTTGGATACATCTCCAGAAACGAGGACTCGATGGAGAAACTTGTGGTGCAGGGCCACATTGAAGGCAAGAGAGGCCGCGGTCGGTCTCCAACCAAAGTTACACAGTCAACCGCAATACAGTTTGCTCGCAATGCCGGATGGAGGGACATCACTGGACGTGTGGCAAATGACGTCAGAGCGCCGCAACCCTGTCCATCAATGACAGCCACGACCACTCTGACAAGAGAGCCCGACTAAGAAGAGACACTTGTAAGAGGCATACCTACTTACTTACAACTAATCTTATTCACGTGTATCGCATTGAACGCATCCAAAGGAGCTTCACTAGATATCTACAATTTAGGTGCCCTACTAGCCCAGAAGGTTCTATTTACCCTCAAAGACTAAGCTTTTTTCGAATGCACTCGCTGGAAAACCGCCTGCTCTACAAAATTATGAACGACTTGACAAACGTGCCTGAAATAAAAATAGCCGTACCTCGACAAAAAATGTTAGGTCCAGTCGCAAAACAAAAACCTTTGCCATAACTGCCAGTCGTACCAACGTTGGTACTTGCACGCCCATGAACCGTTTGATGAGGAATTATAATGATATAGCTACAAGAACCAATAGCATCGACATCTTCTCAAATTCGTTTAAAGAATTCCATTCACAAGTTTTGGCCTATCCGGAATCGAGCAATGATACACGCATCCACTACCGTTTTCTCAGTCCACTCTGTACCCTAATTTTATAACCTACATTTTGATTTTATTGTATCTCTTGTATCTATTTCCAAGACGCATTATTGTTGGTTTATATTACTAATATGTCAAATAGTCTGTAATTTTACTTTAGAGACGCATAACGTATTTAATATGTATTTTCTTTAACTATGTAAGGCAGGGTAGGGTTACTGTAGCTTGATGTCCAGAGATGCAGAGTAAAACTACCGATATGTTGTAGAGTACGAATATATTTAAGAATTAAAATTTGCCTATTTATATAAGTATACAGGTTTAGTCATACAAGAAGTTATATACAAAAGGAGCTAATATTTACAATCGTCCAATCACATGATTGTACAATATTATTATGATGAGGTAACTAGCTTGAACGCGCGCATTCAGCGAACGCGGCTCATATATAAACAGGTGGCACGGAAATCCGCGTCATTTGTTGCTCTGCGCCGCTGTGTGCGGACGTGTATAAAACTATATGTATTGCAGCTATAACTATCTTACCTTTTCTGCAAGTGCTGTGTACTTCTGTAAGTTACAAATTCACTGTGGTTATAATTTATGTATGTCATCCTTGCTTAATGTTTAGGGAATAAGTCGTTGAAGTGCCTTAACAATAAATAAATAAATAAAAATCATTTTATTTATTACTTACTTCCATTTCGTTACAAACATGTTATAAAAATTAAAATAACAATATTAAAGACTCTTATGAAGCGTATATACATACAATGAACGCCGTGTGACGCCTAACATTGTAAATCCAATTGTTGTGGAACATAGGCCGATTAGTTGTACAATATTAATTATCATCAATTATTATAATATTGAGCAGTTCTGCCCGTGGATTAAAATGAATATAAAGGCTACAATGAATTTATATACCTACTGTAACTACCATTCCATGGATTAAATCTTTGGAATAAGTAATAGAGTTAAGAATATTATACTATTGTTTATTAAATATACATAAATGATGGCTCCTGTTCTTTGATATTTTGATTTATAAGGGACATTCCACGTAAAGCGGACAGGTAAAAAATGATGTCTTCGATTTTAGTAATATTTGGTTATGTTATACCTATATATGTCCTCAATCCAGATACAAAATGTTTTTACAATACAATGTCTAATTAACGAACTAAAGGGCTTTAAAAATTTGACTTACCGATAGGCATAGGATACTTCGAAGCCCTTTACCCAGTTTTAATAAGATACAAAAAGTAAATAAACCTTTCGACTTTGTACTTCATTAAATTAGAATTTTAACTGCATTTAAGGAAATTAAAAAAGAGATTAAATTAAAAAAACATTTTTCTATTTTTTAAACTTGAGTTTCACAAAGTTCGACCATTGAATTTTTATTTTTATTTATTTCTGTAAATAGCTCATAATGTATAGATAATCATTACCAAGTTTTATAATGGGCGTAGAAGTCGTTTAGGAGCTAGACCAGTTACAGTTTCGAAGCGTAGCTAGCGGCCGGCGCCCCATTGGGATTTTTTGTATGAAGGCGCGGCATTATTGTATAACTTTTTAAGTAACAGTGATACCTTAATGATTTTATAACGTTATAGGATTTATAGGCGCCAATCACAGATAAAGCTAATTTACAGTGTTGCCAGTAATAAGCTGTAAATGTACACGAAATAGCTAATTATAAATACTCAAATATCTGGCGTTCGATTTGTAATTCCGAATTCAAATCGAGCGATTGTTTCTTTTAAAGAATTTAAATATAGTTCTCATGGCTCCTTATGGTGATCAATGTTTTAATCTATTTAAATTACCTTTACATAGGAAATCAAAAGACCTAAGAAAATTGTCAAAAGGGATAGTAGAAAAGTGGTAATTTAACAGTAAAAACGTATACGTGTGTAAGCAGTGCAGAGAACGACTCGCTAAAGCAGTGCCGCTAATAATCAATGAAGATGCAGTCCTAAATAGGCATTTGTCGTAAATGTTCACAACAGTCACAAGGTTCATGTTATTGCCGAGGATAGTACGCCTACGAAATCGACACAGACAGACGATATAAAATTCAACGATAACGAAATACTTTTGCAATTGAAAGAGAAGTTTAATGACTCTTCTACATCTGTTTCTGTAAAAACTATGATCCTCACTTTAGCACCTATACCGTGGAGTAAAAATAGGCTTGCTGAAGAGTTTTGTACATCTATAAGACAAGCAAGAAAAGCAAAGGAACTGGTCTAGCTTGTAGTCGGCGGCAAACAAAGCCATCACAACAACTCAGCGGTTGTATGAATGGGCAAAACATCAATGGCTCAAACTAATATTTTTATGCTCGGAAAGAGGACATTCAAGAAAACAGGTTTTTTAAAAAGCAGATTTGACCCCGCAGTGACAATACCAGGTACAAAAAAATACCATGCCTTCATTCCATCTGCTGAAGGTATTATGTTAAAATGCAGTAACAGCGAAGATTATAAAATTGTTAAAATTTGTAAACAAACCTATAAGTTATGGAAACATAATGTCGTTGTTTTATTGTAGTTTAAGGTACATCAAAATGCAAACAAATTATTAAACAAAACGTTAGCAATACATTCGATTGAAAATTTATGTAATCTTGCTATTTCTTTAGTTAGCTGGTGGTAGGCTCGACCCGGGTGCGGGCCGCAACGATTCGAAACTATTGGTCTAGCTCCTAAACGACTTCTACGCCAATTATAAAACTTGGCAACGATTATTTCTACATTATAAGCTACTTTTAGAAATAAAAATAAATAACAATTAAATGGTCGAACTTTGGTTAAAGTCAAGTTAAAAAATATAAATATAATTTTTAATAATATTTTATTTATTTCCATTTATGCATTTAAAAAGCTCATTAAATGAAGTATAAATTACTACTTTATTTATTTTATTGTAACTTTTTAAAACTGGATAATGGGATTCTAAGTAGCGCATACCCACCGGTTAGTAAAATTTTTACATCCCTCTATTTTGTTAATTAGTCTTTGTACCGTAAAATCATTTTGTATCTGGATCGAGTACATACATAGGTATAACATAACAAAATATTTCTAAAATCGGAAACATCAAAATTTTTACCTGTCCGCTTTTCGTGGAATGCTCCATAAGTTTAATTTCTTAAAAATAACTATTTTAATTGCAAGTAAATAAGGTGTTCTCAAAATTATGGTAATATTAATAATAATAATAATAAACTGCAAATGGTTACAAATTAAATTCAGATACAGCCATCACACATCTCATGTATATGGATGACATCAAATTATTTGCTAAGTCCCAGAAATGCTTAAAATCTCTTATAGAAATAACCGCCCTGTACAGTAGAGATATAAACATGTCATTTGGCCTAGATAAATGTCGCACAATACACATTCAGAAAGGTAAAATAGTTAGTAACGTTGATCATGTAGACGAACCTGATACATTTGAATTCATGGGACCGACAGATACTTATAAATATCTAGGTATTCACCAGTCTAACATAATTGACCACAGTAAAATAAAGAAAGATCTATGTTTAAATTTCACTAAAAGATTGAATTCAATATGCAAAAAACAATTATATTCAAAAAATCTCTTTAAAGCTATTAATACATTTGCAATACCTGTGTTGACATTTTCGTTTGGTGTAGTTAAATGGACACGCACAGATATCCGTAATTTAGAAATTAAAGTTAGGACCACATTAACCAAACACAAATACCTACACCCCAAGTCAGCTATCGAAAGAATTTCTGCGAAGAGAGAAAAAGGAGGAAGGGGACTCATAGACCTAAATGTGCTATGGGAAGGGCAAATACAAAACCTGCGAGATTTTTTCTTCAACAAAATTACCACTAGCAGTATTCATTCAGCAATAGTTGATACCGATAAAAATTATACTCCACTAAATTTATCCAATAGAAACATTGCTTATAAAACTCCACAGATTCATGTCACTGACAAGATCAATAAATGGCGTTCCAAAGAACTGCATGGAAGACATCTACATGATCTAGAACAGCCACACGTCGATATAGACGCCTCAAATGCTTGGTTGAAATTAGGTTCACTGTTTCCAGAGACCGAGGGCTTTATGATTTCCATACAAGACCAGGTCATAAATACAAAAAATTACAAAATACATATACTTAAAGATCCAACCGTTCAGAATGATAAATGCAGGAAATGTCACCGCGCCTCCGAAACTATTCAACATATCACCAGTGCCTGTCCAAACTTAGCTCAAACCGATTATACCCACAGACACAATCAAGTTACCCATATTATTCACCAGAAGTTAGCTATAAAACATAACCTTTTACCACCTAAAGTTGTACCCTATTATCAATATAATCCCAAACCGGTGCTGGAGAATCAATATCACAAAATATATTACGACAGAGCAATACTAACTGATAAAACGATACACAACAATAGGCCGGATATAACCATGATAGATAAACAAAATAAACATGCATACATTATAGACATAGCAGTCCCTAACACTCACAACCTACAAAAGACAATCACTGAAAAAATAAATAAATACACAGATTTAAAAGAGGAAATAATTAGAATCTGGAAGATGGACAAAGTATATATTGTGCCTCTGGTGCTTTCTAGCACCGGTATAATACCGACACACCTTCTTCATTACCTACAACAACTTGAATTGCCAACGAATACATACATAACCATGCAAAAAGCCGCCATACTAAACACGTGTAGAATAGTTCGCAAATTTTTACAAGAAGATGCAAATATTGAACCAAACCCCCTAAATGAATCTCACTTGGCCTAGGCCCGTGGTTTCATTAGACTACCGGCATTCCTAAAATGCTGAGAAAAACAAAAAATCGATAATAATAATAATAATATTCTACCGCATACACACAACACCATCTAGCCCAAACTAAGCAGAGCTTGTACTATGGGTACTAGACAATGGATAAACATACATATATACTTTTTTTTTTGTAAATACTTACATATTATACATAGAAACACCCAGACCAAGACAAACATCCATGTTCATGCACACAAATATTTGTCTTGTGCGGGAATCGAACCCGCGACCTCAGGCGTGGCAGTCGGTTACACTAACCACCACGCCATCGAGGCCGACTTGAAGGAGTAAAATACGTATTTATGTTTTTTTAATCAGTCTTTATCCTTTTTATAATCACAGATAAGCCTTTAATTTGGCATATTGTTTATACTTATATCTAAAAAAAAAACATTCGATTTTTTTTTATTAGATTTATATCTAGCAATCCTTTTCAAAGATGCCTGTAATATAAAATAAACATTATGTCAACATATTTTTAGTAATTATAACCTACAATAATGAAAATAAACAATCACTCTTAAATTGCGTTAATCTTTGGCAAACAAAATATTACTTATTACAGATAGATTCGATTCATAATCTGAAATAAAAATAGCACATAAATATAATAACACATAAAAATAATACGCATGAAAAATAATATATATAATAATACACATAAAATAGCATAATATACTATACACATACTAAAAATTAAACATAAAACATTCATTACTTATGCTGTAATTCAGTAGCCATTATTACTACAATCGGTGAAAAACACCGGGTTGTAAGTGTATCTTGGGACCGGGCGCGGCACTCGCGTACAATTTCTCATCCCGCGTGTTTTGAGTGTTGCTGTCGACTTACAAAAATACACGGAATCTCAAGACGCTGAGTTACATAAATACTAAAAAAGATACAAGCACTAAATTAAGTCACCTGGGTGTAAAAACACCGTTGTACCCCTGGGTTAATAAATTTAAATTTATTTACAATTCACTATTTTCTACAATAACATACATTTCCAATAAACACGTGACACCTACTTACAAAAATAACAATCAGGCTGAAATATACGTATATTTACAACTACATTCCGATTTTTACTATCCTTTATTATAATTATGGCTTAGACATTATGTCAAGTATTTAACCCAACAATATGTTCTTTAAAACTACCTATTTCGGCTACCGTGTAACAGATCAGAGAAATTTTCAATTATCTTTTTTTATTTATTTTAAGACCACATACTTATACCTTAAACAGTGATAGTAAATAGTTTATTTACAGAGCTACACATTTATTCACCAAGGTACATCACCCTGGTACCGAAAGAACATTATTTATAGTCATTCAATTCAATTCTTTGAAAAGCCTTTGTATACTGGCTCTTCGCAGTGGTCTTCACCCACGCAATGCGGTGCGGGATCTTTCACGAAATCGACTTTACTAACGAATGATCTTCTCGATTCTCGTTTAGCAATCGAGTTGATGCTTTGCACTGTGGTCACGTCCCTACAAATAGTGTGGTCCAAATTGATGATGCGGGAGTCACGACGAGTGGCCACTTTTCGGCATAGTAGCGTCTCCTGGAATGCGACTCGGTACCTGAAAAGAGAAAACGGTTCAATGCCTTACATTTATTTGAATACACGACGTATGACGATTGATTTGAAGGACACAGTTCACGTGTGAAGGCTTTTGAGCCATTGGAAGGCGTTCACCAATGAAATGTTGATTTAGAGTACGCGTTATTCATCTCGTTGAATAGCATTCCAAGTACGTGTTCGTGAATAGTTTGATATAGCTATTGATTGAATGAATGTACAGTAATTTATTCCATCAATTGATAGCTGTTTTAATATCTAGAAAATGTTCTCTGAAATCTTTTGTTTGTGTGCAAGAACTGTGACAGTTCCATGGTTTATTTAGAATGAAAGGGGTTTTAATCTGAAGTTGGCGCTTTGTATAAAGAAAATCGGTAAACTTGTGGTTAGATTAGTGAGTTGTGAACTCGTATGTGTCATCAGACATGACCATTCGCTGCTGGCCGTGATCAAAGCCATGGTCGACAGCGAAAGAAAGTGAGTAGCAGTCGCATGATGCCCTCGCAGAAGCAGGCGGCGGGGCGAATCCGTGAAGAAAGTATTGCAGATTCTTGTGGATCCAAGCCGCCGCCGGCGAACGGGGAACACCCACCAGCCATTGAGTCGGAGTGACGCCCTCTGCTGCGCCGGGCCGTCGCTCAAGAGTCTTCACCCGCAGGCATTATTTGTCTGTGTCGGGCACTGCTGGGTGGGTCGATGATGTAGTTTTAGTTCTAGCAACTTGCTGCCTTGTACGGTGGGTGGGGCACCCACCGTTCAAGGCAGCTAGTTGACACACCGTGGTAAATTTAGTCAGTAGTACCCGGGACGTTCCATCTTTCCCCGGGTGAGCCCGATATAACCTCTCCGCTCCCCTTTACCCGTGAAAAGGAATGCGTCAATGCATTACGAAACGTAAAAAAAAAGTTGACCTAATATTATATCGGCAGAATTGTGTTATTTCGGTTAAAAACTATTGTAAGAACTTGGTAGTATGATTTTACATAACTGGTTAGTTAAATATTAATTAGTTAACGCTATTTATAACACTCTTTATATTTTTGTCTATATAAAATATTTTTTTCGACACTTTAAAAATATAAAAGAATATTGAAAACGGAAGGTTCTCCGTCGATTTTAAATTGATTATGACCCCAAAAAAATAAAATATTAAAGACTTTCTTTAAATGTTTTCACGCCAATTATTTTCGGTAACCCAAACTTTGTGAGTTGTAATTATTAAATAATCAGTGAATCGGGTTTGATTAATAGACTTCATCTACACTAATATTATAAAGAGGAAAGATTTGTATTTTTGTATGCAACAAATAAAATAAAAACTACTGGACCGATTTCAAAAAAATTACCATTTTTATATTACCTTTTAGCATTAGAAAGCTACATTATCACTGAGTAACATAGGCTATATATATTACTAGAAAAAATAGAGATCTTTAGAAATCCCTACTAAAACCAACCCAAGGTGTAAAAAAATGAGCCAAAAAATGTCGTTCATCGCATGCGCTGCGGAAAGTATTGATGATTAAACAAAAAAAAAGTTCTACAATATTATCGAACATATCAATATCTACAAAAAACTTCGAGAGACCATATGTCCAACTATTGTAGTTGTCATGTATGTATGTCACGATAACTACTTTCTAACATTTTAAAATTTGATAGAAATGCCGATCAAAATCAGGCGATGTTATCCCCACCATTTTAATAATTCTTATCCAAATAAATTATTTCGTATTCAAGACTGTTTCAATACCTGTTGACTACTATTTGAATTATTGAAATTGGATATTCCATTCGAAAGATATTACAAAATTTAAAATGTCAATATAAACAAAAAATACACGCTGCCGCGCCGGTGTGGCTCCACGCAGCACAGTGAGCAACGCGGCGAGAGAGAGGGCACCGAAGTGCGGGGCAGGGGCGTGCACTAGCGATGGGTCGTTGACGGTTATTTCGTTAACGTAACGTTAACGTTAAATTACGTTCGTCAACTAGTCGATCAACTAGTTAAATTTGTCAACGAGTTAACGTGCTACTAATGTCAACTTGTAACGTAAACCGTTAATTAATTGAAGGTTTTTTATTTGACCTGATATTTTATTGTTTATTCATAAACAATTTGATTAAATATATTAATAAAAAACGTGTGACGCGGACCGCGCGACCTTGACGGCTGCGCGCGAGTCGGAGTGGTGGCTGTCGCCCCCCCCTTCCCCTTTTGCCCAGCGGTAGCGGTATATAAGCCCCGATCGCGTCCTGGACGTGCTCCTTGCGGCCCGACTCCACATCTTCAGTTAAGTGTTCCTGACTACAAGGACACGCAGCAAGCCTTTAAGTGACCCACGCCCTGTCTATTTTATATTGTTAAAGTTGTACATGTTAACTAAACGCATTAAAAGTGTAATTGCCATACCTTCTCTTATTTGTATCTTTTAATTAAATTCACCTAGGGACACCACGCCCCTACGGCGTGGCCTGTTCCTCTAAAACCTTCATTTCTTCTAAAGAAAACCTCTAAAGGTTACAAACGTTTGATTGATGCTTGTACTTAGATGAACTTCCCTTCATACTTTTTCTTCAGGCTTAGGACTGACTAAATTCGTAATCGTTTTCTTTAAAAAAATATGTATTTCAAAAATAACTCTTGCCTACGTAACTTAGTGTTCAAATTCGACTGTCGCTTGCAATGTATGATGTTATTTTCAACGTAAGTATCGTGTTAAATTCATTAATGTCGTTGACGAATTCAACTAGTTGATTCATAAATAGTTAACGTTAAAACGTTGACTGCAGATCTACGGTTGATTCAACTAGTTCGTTGATTTAACGCCCATCGCTAGCGTGCACGTCTATGAAATAAGTAGCCGGTTCAGTCGCGCCGCGCGCGTGGTCGTGTCGCGCGTATAGATAGACACTATATACGTCGCGCGGTCGGCTCCCTACGCAGTGGACGCAAGCGATATTGATTATTTTGCTTTTTTATAGCACTTTTTTATGTTCCAGTTAAAAAGTTCTTTTCAGAACTACTTAAAATTATTTTATTTTATCTATTTGTTTAATTTCTATACTATTCTCATACTTTTTTATAGTATTTATCAAAAGTTCTTTTCAGAACTACCTCCTTAAACTTTTCCTGACTTATTTTACGATAAAAAGTTCTTTTCAGAACTACTTATAAATTGAAATTAAACTACTATATACGGATTTTATTGCGTTGTTTATTAATCACTATAAAAGAACACATAGCTGACGTGAAACACAAACGCTCGTTGAAGTCTGCTGTGTGTGAACACGTACAACAGGGGACCAACCACTACCTGAGATTTGACAAACCACAGATTCTCGCTAAAGAACACCGATTCCTGCCAAGGATGCTTCGCGAGGCTATTGAGATCAAAAAACATCCCAATTTCAATAGAGAAGATGGTTGGAATGTACCACCAGCTTGGGATCCAGTACTTCAAATAGTCAAACCCAAGAAGAAACAAACCACAGCTAGACTTCATGATACTTTGAGCTCATTCTGCGTGAATAGAAACACCAATAATAAAATTATGTTCAGGTACTTTGAAATAACTACACTGGAACATTGAGACAACTACCATCTTAGTCTCCCCGTGACCATGGCTGCTGAAAAGCAACCGAAACGTCGGAGAAAGTGTAAACCAAAAATAAATAGATTTAATAGTTTAAATAATTTTATTAGCTTATAAATTAGTCAAATAAAATCAATAGTAGTAGTAGTGTAATATTTTTAAAATTTTGTAATACAGTGATAAATAAACAACGCGATAAAATCCGTATATAGTAGTTTAATTTCAATGAATAACATTCGCGTAAACAGAAGACCTAACATAATATTATAAATGCGAATGCGATCTTGTTTGTTTGATACGATTCCACGCCTTGATTACTCGACCGATCATCAGAACATTTCGCATGCACTTTCTTAGGTGTACGGAAAACGACATACGGTTCCTTTCGAGCGAAGCCGCGGGCAAAGGTCAGTAGTATATAAAGTTTTAATATAAGCAAATCATCTCACCCGTATTAATATTCGTAACTGAAAAATAAATCAGTGTTTAAGCGGAGAAAGATACTTAAATTTTATTTAAACGAGCTAGCAGTAAAATAAAAGATAGACTGCTATTTTTATGAGCTGTAAAATCGTTTTCTTCCTTTAGCATCATTTCAATCTTTTATCTATTACCAGTAGTAGCATTCGTGTCATAAGTAATCTATCGATGCGTATTAAACGTGCAGTCTTGAAGATGATCTCTGAATGTGATAAGCAGCTGATACTGTATTATTCGTGTTACATAAATTACATAATACACAGGTTGAATTAGAACCTGTTTTATTTAGTACTAGATATTGCCCGCGGCTTCGCTCGCGTAAATGAAGGTTAGGTTAGTAAAAGAACTTTCTGGATGTAAGGTACCTTGCGTCCTTTTCTATTCCTCTGACAACGTGTATGCTTAATTTCATGATGAGCGGTCGAGTAGTTACGACTTGAAAGCGTAACAAACAAACAGATAAGCTCACATTCGCATTTATAATATTAGTTAGGATTAGCTTATAGAAACTAAAGGAGCTATTGAGAGTAAATGAGATTTTCGATTTTGCTTTTCGAAATATGATGAACTTTAACATCTATACTAATATTATAAAAAGGAATAATTAGATTTTTCGTTTGTTTGTAAAGATTTAACTCAAAAACGATTCAATTGATTTAATTTTTTTCACCATGCGTAAGCTATATTGTCATCGAGTAACATTGGCTGCATTTTATTCTAATAAAGTACTGTTACTAACGTAGCCTTTTATGCGAGTGAAGACGCGGGCAAGCTAGTGTAGGTAGTAGATTTATGTTAATAAAAAACTATTTTAGTGAGTATGTTTATGTATTTTATTAAGACTTTATTATTATCAGTGTTTGCACTTTGAACACTACCAACGTTAAAACTCGACATGTATTTGTTGCTTTTATATTGTATTATTGATTGTCTACGTCTTCGCTGCGGATGAATATAATATAATTATATGAAGTCTCAGATTCTACTCCTGGGTCGGACTAAGAATTTCTCTGACAGGAAATACTTAGTAGTAGTACGAAGTTAGAAATTGTGCCCTGTAAATGATCTGCCTTATATTACGTGGGACTTTAACGATACTTGGCGAAATACAGGTGTAATACACCTCTGCTTACCTCTTTAAGGATATAGGTTTGAGACTATATGTATGTCATTGAATTAGGCTTCAAATATCATATAGACCTGTGATATTAGTAGTGTTGGAATGCCAGACATAAATAAAAACCTATTGTGTCTAGCCACCGGTGTGCCGCAGCTACTCAATAGGTTTACAGAGCTACCACGTTTAATATTGGCTATTCTTTAACAAGTGGTTAGCTAAATAAGCGTTTAAAACTTTATCTCACTCTTCTAAGAAAGAGCCGAGACTTTTCAGTAGTCTGAATATTTATTAGAGGTTTATGTTAATGAATTTAATCTTTATTTAAAATTATCATTTAATAGTACCAAACTAGTTTTTGCCCGTAGTTTTGCACGTATGAGTATCACAGTGAAGCATATCGGGATGAACATTTGGTATACTATGTGAATGTGATAATCCTAGACTGGTCCAATATATGTAGCAAGTGTTGTGAGGAATGCTAGAGACTATAATATATCATTCTCATTTGTCCAAAAAAAATTAAGTAGTTACCAGAAACGTGTTTTTTTATGCGGCTGACATAGCTGAGCGCATCTGGTAAAGTTTAATAAGCTAATTCTTTTGTGGGTTTATAAAATAAGACCAATTTCATAGGACACTTTCATTATACTAGAGTAGAGATTAATTTTTATATGTAAAATGAAGTAAGACGTTGTGGCACTATTTCAAAATTAAAGTGAAGCCTTGCTTTCAACACTTTTTAGGTAGATCGTGTGGTGAATTTTTACTTAGAATGTTTATAATCATTGGGACCTAATATAATGATGTTTAGTAGAATATTAATATTGCTGGTTACATAACAGCTCACAAAATGAATACGTAGAGAAGTAAGCACCTAATTTGTATTTCAATTACTTCTTTGTGTCTTAACTGACAACTATTTGTGGATGACACGAATGTTTGTCCCGTGTTAGTTCTGTGGTATTGAACCCACAACACTTAGCACAGCGGCATCGAGGTGAGTCGAGATTCGTGGTTGTCTATTGTACACGTGAAAAGATAAGCGTTTGGTCACAGGATTCCCTGAAGAGTAACTAAGTCACAAACTAACAGACCCTAAAATTAAATACTAAATTTGTTTTATCCATTATCCCAACGAATTGCAGAACATAAAAATGTTAGAGCCTATCTTTATGTGCCTACTAAAGCCTACAAAAGTAGCATTTTGTGCGATAAGCGCGTCTTGGCGTATTTATTATCGCAGCCTGACAGGCGAGACGTGTTCTTAATATTTTTTTATTTTAATGTTACCTACTGAAAATACCTGTATTTTAGGATTTGTGTTACCTGTGTAACCCTGGATAACAACATTAGCTATGTAAGTAAACTGTCCCACTTATGGGCACGGGTCTCTTCTCAGAGTAAGAAGAACTAAGCCATAGTCCACCAGGTTAGTAGACTTCATGTATCTTCGAGAACATTATGGAGAACTCTCAGACATGCAAATTTCCTCAAAGTATTTTCCTTAACCTTCAGAGATGCGTGTCTTTGAATCGAAGTCGAGACTACTGCGCGATAGTGCAACGGTCTCCCACTAAGCTATCGCTACTATATCTTGGATATAATATGTGAATAATTAAATGATATAAACATAATAAAAAATAATGCTGCTGCTTAAAATTGTTGTACTTTTTCTTCCTTCAAAAGAAACTTTGCCATCGCTTGGCACTCTATAGAGTTGTAGCTACTAATTAACAACAATTGACAGGTTAATTGATTGCTTCGCCACTGCTAGTGCGTCGAGTGTTCGATGTTTGACAAGGAATAAATATGCTAACGTGATCCACAAATAATTGAAATAAAACTATTCAGAATTTATCGCGGTTTATTTAAAATCCTTTCAAACAATACTTTCACATATTTTAAAACTTGTTGTTTGAGTTCCCCGCTATAGTGCGAGAGTTGTATATACATAAAAAAATGCCCTGTATCACCCACAGATTTGGCTTATAACGCAGCTTTCATTATAAATAATATACGAATATATACGAAATAATTAAATTAAACGATTTTGGAAGCATAAACTTTAATCGACAGCTTGGATTGACTTGGATAGAAGGAAAATATAGAGCGCAGAGCCTAATCAATTTCATATAAGATGTGTTGTGATTTATGATTCAGAATATATGTGTATAGTATTATATATTCACGCCATAATTATAACATAACAGAACTAAATGATTGTAAATTTCCTTTGATCAATAACGTGCCGAAATTGTAGATACTCAGAAACATTCACGAGTTAATTGAAGCCTTTGAAAAGCCGCAGCTATTCGATACGTACGAAATCTGAGCTCTGTAACGATATGAATAATTTCAGTGTGAATTTGTCAAACGAACCGAATTCAACCAACTTCTTATTCAGCAAAATTATAAAATAAATGCTGATTTGTTAAATATCCCGTCACGCGATTGCCTTAAAAAAACGAAAATCATGTCAAGTGTCGACATTTGACCGAACCGGTCATTGGGCGACATTTGACGCCAAAATCGCAAGTCGCGTGACAGGATATTACAAAGATACGACCTTTCAGATCTATTTGAGGCTTGTCTCGGTAGTGAATCGGAGTATTGCATGCGACTAGTGATCTTGAGGTCCTGGGTGGTCAAGTGTTATTGGACTTGTATATATAGCATGTAGTCTAGATCTACTCGGTAGGTGGCAATATTACGTGGAATCTAGAACCATGGCTGACGTAATGTGTATTACACATAGGTATGCATGTTTATTCGGTGATATAGGCGTGAGAATGCAATCTATGTACTTAAATACAATCTCAAGCACATTTCGAATAAGTCGTTTACATGCCAAAGAAAACAATGTAGTCATAAGCTTGTATATAAAATAGTAGCTTTTGCCCGCGGCTTTGCTCGCGTAATAGTAGGTTAGATTATATTAGTAACAGTACTCTTTTGAAATAAAATATGGTATATGTTACTCGGTGATGAAATAAATGATAGCTTTCGGTGAAAGAATTTTTAATATCGGTTGAGTAGTTTTTCAGTTAAATCCTTACAAACAAACAAACAAAAAATCAAATCTTTCCTCTTTATTATATTACATTAGATATAGTAAAACACGAATAGATTTTCCGGTCTCTTTAAATGTGTGTTTGTGCATGCTAATATCCAAACTTATTTTGTCTCATCTTTAAAAATTAGGCAATTTAATGCCTGTTTCATTAGAATCAGTTAACACGAAAGAGCTATGTCAAGTATAGTTCTATATAAGTAATATATAAGTATAGTATCTACGTAGATGATACGTATCCACGCTTATCATAATGTGGACACAGCGAAGTTATAAATAAACGATATACCTAATATAATTAAATTGAAATGAGCAATAATGGCAAACGAAATTTTTTTTGGACTACTTTTCTTGTAGATTGCCATAGATACAGAGGCCAAATCAGTAATTTTGGCATATTTATATACTATTTTATATAAAAAACAAGAAAATATACACAAGCTCAGTAATTATCATCTCCTGACATAATTACTGTGCATATTTTCTTGTCGGTTGAGGTAAAGTTTATGTGGAGGCGAGTGATCCTAATTAATTTAACCTTTAGCAAGCACCTACCACAAATCTAATCATAGCGGTTATTTTGCAAGAGAGCTCTTAATAATATACTAGCGACCCGCCCTGGCTTCGCACGGGGAGTACAAAACCTTAACAAATAATACACCTAAACCTCGTGAATCACTCTGTAAACCGCATAAAAACCTGTTTAGTAGTTTTTGAGTTTGTCACGAACAGACAGTCAGACCCGTCGGGCAACTTTGTTTTATAATAATTATGTAGTGATCACAATATCAGCTTCGATATAAACTGTTCCACTGCTGGTCACGGATTTATTCTCAGCGTGAGGAGGGTAGGTCATTGTCCACCACGCTGGCCCAGTGCCAGTTGGCAAACTTCACATATCTTCAAGAACATTATAGAGCACTCTGAGACGTCACATCTAGTTTCCTCACTACCTTCACCGAAAAAGCGGCTGAAAGTTCGTTATTGGTGAGCTCCGTGGCGCTACGCCAGCTACCAGCGGCGTGCTTTGCGACTAAACGCACACACACACACACATAATAATTTTTCGTTTAAGCTATTTTATGTCTTGGAACATCTGCACATATGTGACTACCAACAGTCACAGTCGCGTATTTTGGGATCGAGCTCGAGACCTCTGCGTGGCAGTCTACCGGTCTCCCACTAGCCTATTTCTGCTTTTAACTTAGTTTCCCGAATTCTGAAAGCTTTTTGCTTACTTAAACTACTGTTGCCTAGAATAATGGAGCCGTCACGCAGCGGCTATCATATTGGCCTTGAGTGAAGACACTAAAACGTTGTCTTACTTTACACAAAGGCTCGCTTTAAAGGAGCTAAATAGTTTTTTTTTTGATCCAGGAAAGTCCTTTATGGATACCCCTTCCCCCGGGGAGGGGAAGGAAGTTATGTGCGACTCTCCGCCCCTGAAGGGGGTCGGTATACACAAAAACTAAAAACCTGGGGTGAGCAGTCCCTCCGCCGACGGGGTAGGGCGAGATGGGGTCGCGTTAGCAGTCACCATCCCGCCCCGGCGGTTGGCCCGGCCGATGGTAACCGGGCCTCAGCACCTGTGGAGGGGTGGTCTTGCTCACCAAGGCCACCCCTCAGACGTGTGGGGCCGTGCAAGCCGGTAGAGAGTCCCCCGACTCTGTACCAGTGACCCCACTATACAGGAGCGAGAAGGCGGGCAAATCGCCTCCTCCTCGCTCCCGTCCGTCTGTGCCGGAGAGGGTCAGCAAGGGGATTGTTCTCCCTGACCCTCTCCGCGGCCTCCTTCTGCGCCATGACAGCCTCACAGAAGGAGACCACTGCCTGCCACGACCTCTCGTCGCCGAACATGGCGTTGATCACGCTCGGCAGGGAGAGATCCCCGCCTATTACGGCCGAAAGCGTGTGCCGCTGAGGCCCCCACGCGGCACACGCCTCCAACGTGTGGAACGCCGTGTCTTCCGGCGCCCCACACTCGTGGCAGACCGGGGTCGCCTCCCGTCTCGCGATCTGGTACAAATACTTTCCGAAGCATCCGTGCCCGGCAAGTACCTGCACCAGTCGGAAGGTCAGCGACCCGAATCGCCGCCCTAGCCACCCCCGAAGGACCGGGCGAATGGCCTCCACCGTCCACTGGCCCGGGACCGGTGGAGCCAGGTCCTCCGTCCACCGCCTCAGCAGGGCGGCCCGCGCCTGTCGCCGCATGCGTGCGACCTCCTCCCACCCCGGGGGCTCCCCGCGGGACCTCCTCGCCGTCACGAAGTGGTAAACTTCGGCGAGGATCTCCGCTTGTAGCTCCCAGGGGGGGTCACTGGCCAGCACGCACGCAGCTGTCCAGGACACCGTCCGGTAACCACGTATGGCCCTCGTCGCGGCATTCAGGGTGCCTAGTGCAAGTTGTTGTTACGTTAACGTGATCGAAACCTTTACCTCGTTGGCTCTCTGATTGGTTAAGAGCTTCGGGCGTGCCAATCGGAGCGCTGAACGTCATAAGCGTGTCGTTCGAGTTTATGTAAAACAAACTCGCACTAGGCATTCTGATTCTATTATTTTTATACTTCTACATGCAAATAAAGACGGTATCTTCAATTCCCGGGTCAAGTAAAGTATTATTAAGTTTATCCGTTAAGAAATTCGTCCTATGTTAGTTAGTTAGTTGGACGTTGTCTGCACTTAGCCCCACAATAGGTCCAACCGGTAAGTGACCGACGAGAGAAATTGTTCGATTACTCATACCACCTCAGCACCACCCAGTAAGATAATAGGGGACTGGTGTTGCGCAGTACTTCCTTCATCGTTTCTGGACTTATTCGTCCTGTATGACTTGTGATCTAAAACTATAGTTGGGGAAAGTGGGTGTAACGCACCTTAGCCTAACTCTTCGAGTATATATCAGTTTGGAACTATAATATAATTTTAATAACCATGAAAGCAAGATTAATAAGAAGTTATTATACATAACAACAATTCTTAATAATCATTAACTGATATAATGATATAAATCCTAAGTAATATCATTTATAAATGCGAATGTAAGTTTGATAGTTACGTTTTCACGCCTTATCTACTCGACTGATCATCATGATTTCGTATGCACGTAGTCAGTAGAACAGAAAGGACGTAGGGTACCTTTCATCCAGAAAGAAGTATTGTTACTAACCTAAAAACATATAACATTTTATACAAATTTTAACGCGGACGAAGTCGCAGGCACAGCTAGTACTAAATAAAACTGATTCAAATTCAATCTGTGTTTTATGTAACACGAATAAAACAGTATCAGCTGATTTTTATTACATTCGAATTATATATTTATACGATTCAAGACTCAACGTTTACTACGCATCGATAGATTACAAAAACTAGATTAACGCAAGCGAAGCCGCCGTCATAATTATGTCAAATATATTAATAGGACGCCTAGGTGATACTTGTACGCGCACATGAAATCATGGCCACATCTAGTAGGTAGGTACTTGGTGTAGATATATTGGCAAATTCGACTAGGAAGCGGTATTGAACCTGTGACGTGAGCAAAACGTGCTACCGGCCTACCACTTTATTAAAAAAGTTATTCATAGCCCTATGTCATGATTTCAAACTTTTTATTCCATTTCAGGCGATTTTGCGATTGCATAAATCATAAAATAAGTTTCTTTTGTTACTTGTCTTACTTTTTTGGATGAAGTATACCCTATATTATTTTCTCTTCCCCTGATAATGAGTATGCGAAATTTCATGATGATCGCTCAAGTAGTTACGGCGTGAAAGCGAAACAAACAAAGAAACTCACATTCACATTAATAATATTAGTCCGGATAGCAACACGGCTTCTGTTACTCTGACCGGTAGTCGGCAATAAGATCACCGTCTGTTACGTAGTAACTACCTAAACCGAAATATAAGTGCAATACACCTCGCTTACCCTTTCGAGGACATATACAGGCGTGAGACTATGTATGTATGTATGCATTCTGATCAACCCATTTTATTTTATACTGACTGATATGATACTAAGTCAATGGGAAATATCGTATACGAAAGATTTCATCAATATTCAGATGTGAAAGTAATTGTGCCATATAATTTTATTGCGTTTCAACCTTATTTATTTCATTGAACTACCGGCTTTTACCCAAACTTCGCTCCAGTGGTTTTAAGGAGACATAACTTTGCCAAAAGAAATGGAGACATGACTACACAGCTGATGGGATAATGGTATGCGGTTTGGCGAGGCGACGATTGTAACTACTACGCCATCTGTGTCCGTATGTAATTTGTATCAGCGAATATATATCCATACCAGATTTTCCCTGCGGTTTCACCCGCGTAAGTCCCGTTCCTGTGGGAATGTCTGGATAAAAAGTAGCTTATGTATGAATCTAGGTCTCCAGCTATCTACATACCAAGTTTCATCGCAATCGGTCTAGTAGTTTTGCGTGAAAGAGTAACAAACATCCATACATCCATACAAACTTTGGCGTTTATAATACATATTAGTAAGGATTTTACCCTGAAGCATTTTACTGCCCACAAGAACTCAAAAGTTAACCTGTACACTCTCAATAGACAATTAGCACTTGATTACATTCACCTTTAAGAAATTGTCATTATTGTCCTTAACACAGCTAATGTTAAATGCGTTTAGAGCTTAAGCTAGCTTTAGCTTATGTCAGGAGTGGGTTTACATCGAAAGAGTAATGACTGGGAATCGAACCTATGACCTCTTGATCACAAATTTCCGATTCCTTGAGAATGAGAGCTACCGCGCTTGAATTCACTGCTCTCTCTTCTGCTATTGGATAGTAAGGTCTAGACGTCAAACTCAACAGTCACCTCAACAGTAACCACAGAAACTGACAATTACTACCGCGAAATACGGCTTTTGACAGCAGCTGTGACTGTGTTGACAGGACCTTACGCGCTAGTGGTGCCGCCTAGTGAGCACAGACACGATAGCATTAGGATAACATAGCTTCAAATTATCTTTCCAAATTAAACTTATAAACAATGCTCCATATCTATCCAGATTCCATTCTGTGACGTCAGCATCCATTAAACACATCTGCGTATAATGCTCTCAATTAACGTATAATTTAATGTGAAGTGTTAAGTGAACTTGTGGCATTAAAATAGGTGGGTACTACTAATTGTTGGTCCCGCGGCATCCATTTTATTATACCTAACGTCATTTTATAGCTTTACGACCGTTTTCACGTGAAATAAATTATTTGGAACGCAATTTATTTGCTGTGCAGGTACTTTTTTGTATATAGAAATAGATATTCCCGCGCCTTCGCTCGCATATATATAGGTTAGGTTAGTGACAGTTTTCATTATGAAAGGTACCCTATGTCCTTTTCTGTTTCCTTGAACTAATATTAGATCATGCCCGCGGCTTTGCTCGCGTAAATGTAGGTTAGGTTAGATTAATAACAGTACTTTTTTCTTTATGAAAAGTACCTAAAGATCTTTTCTGCTCCCTTGACAACATTGTTTGAGTAGTAAAGGTGTAAAAGCGTAATAAACAAACAATCTCACATTCGCATTAAAAGATTAGTTAAGTTTTCAAATAAGAAAATGTTTTGAGAACCTATTCAATCACACATAATCAAATTTCATCAAAATTGGTCTAGCCGCTTAAGAGGAGTTTAGCGAAATACACACCTACAAACGAATCCTAACTAATATTATAAATGCGAATGTGAGTTTGTTTATTTGTTACGCTTTTATACCATAACTACTCAACCGATCATTATGAAATTTTGCATACACGTTGTCAGGAAAACAGAAAAATACATAAGATACCTTTCATTCAGAAAAAAGTACCTACCGGTACTAAGGACATATGTAGGGTACCATTCATCCAGAAATAAGTACTGGTTGGTATCAGTACTTTTCTAGGATGAAAGGTACCCTATGTCCTTTTCTGTTTCCGTTATGTTAGTACCTTACCTAGATTTATATACATACATACATACATAGATTCACGCCTGTTTTCCAGAGGGGTAGGCAGAGACTACCGCTTTATCTATTTTAACCTACATTTACAAGAGGGAAGCCGCGGGAAATATTTAATTATATATATAAAAAAGGCTTCTTATATAAATAATTAAGAGGTTTAATTCCGATTGTTAAAAAATATAATTCATAAGTATTAATGGATCACTAGAACAACTGTCTAAACAAAAAACCTCATGCGTACAATTGTGAGGATTTTAATACTAAATCTCATCTTGTACATATGTACATATATTAATTAGTAGTCTGATTACAAGATGTATGAGTGACTATATAGGCGCAGCACTAGTATATGCGACTGCTGTGCTAGTCTCAGGTTTGAATCCCGGGCCGAGTCAACAAAAAGTTATTTGGCTTTTAACCGACTTCAAAAAATGAAGGAGGTTCTCAACTCGTCTGTGTATTTTTTGAATGCTTGTTAAGCGTTTCTTCCGCTAATTATGGATCGATTTAAATAAATATTTTTTGTTAGGTAGGACACACTTCACAGGAGGTCCAATATAAATACAATCGAAATTGAATAAGCGCTTTTAAAAACGTTTTGGTTTTTTGTGATGTAGATTTGAAAGTTTAAGTTTGCACATGTTAGTATAGTCTCTTAGTCTGATTTAGGTTTTGCCCAAAAAGTAACTTTATTTTATTATACTGACATGAAATTCTCAGTGTAGCAGCCCCGAGTTAGGAAATTGACGATATTGGAATTAGCGTGGCTGCAGAGGCTAGATAACTTACCTGCTACGCCACCTATGTAGTCATATCTTTTCTACTCTTATCACAATATCTCATATAATGTAAACAATATACGTAGACCACAAGCGTTGCTAAACTGTATAATTAATTGCGTCTGCAGCCTACACAATAACGCAAGTACCTGAAGCGCTACATGCGCAAGCTGCTCTTGTGCATATGCACAGACGCGGGCTATATAGCTCGTCTTGTCTTATACAAGCCATTAAACTGATATTTAATGTGGCAAAAGTACTCTACCTAGACTAGCATTATTTAAAAAAATAAATGTTAGAGGACTAGCATACTAGTAGTTTGGTCAAAGCAGCCTTCATTATATACTATTTTAAAATTGCTAACTGAATATGTTTTTGTAAATTATTATAATATTAACATGATATGATGATATTTTGAGGATAATAACGTTGAATGGAAAAGCTTATTCTTTCCGCGAAATAAAGACCAGCCCTCTGGTCTCGGGAAGCATAAGCAATTACCCTATAATAGGGCCTGTAGTAGCAGTGTTATTACGCTTGCGGCAGTTTTCTGTAAGGGAGTGCTAGTTCCCAGGCAAGTCGGCTCAATCGTACAATCGCAAATAATTGGCAATGTAGGATCATTCTACTGAAAAATGTGTTTCAATGTCAACTTAATTTCACAATTCGTAGTTAAATGCCAATAAATCCATTTAAGATTCTATTTTAAAAAGAATACTCACTCATTAGGCTTTGAGGCCGGTGTCGCGAGGGACCTTACAAACATACAATTAACGGACACAAAGCACGATCATAATTGTTTGATTGCATCGCACCGCAGTCACCAAAGAAACTTTGTCAACGTTATTTGATTTCCACTTTTCTCTAATCAAAGAGATATATTATATTTCAGTTTTGGAATATATAATGAGCAAGACGAACTATATTTTCTAAACCAAATCGCAGTTTTAAAAGCGTGACTGCATTAAAACACTAAGCATGAATAAAACACATACTTATAATACATGATTTCAAAAATAATAGGTTTGTAGTGTTTATATTTGATATATAGCTTATTAAATGTGTTTTATTAAGCTATATATCAAATATAAACACACTTGTTTATTCTCCGTATTTATTGATATATTCACTGCACGTAGCAGATCGTAGACGATATTCGTAGAACGTTGCCCGTAGCTAGCTACGCTGAAGATAAGTGAAACTTTCTTACGTTCAACATTGCCGTAGGTTATATATAGTTCAGGAGTAAAACCTACCTGAAATAAGAAAAGGATATACTCAATTATTTTATTATTAACTCAAGTCAAAAAACACGTTGTCGTAAATGTGCAATACATTTTTAAATTCGAACATATATAAATTAGATAGAAGCCTTTCAAATCTGATAGATAGAAAGAAGCCTTTCAAAGCTGGTATTGTCAAATTATGGTGAAATAGAGGAAAAGCACACACGGCACAAGAATTGCGTGACGTAACCGCTATTTGAATACAAGCATGCGAGACAAATTTACGACCCTACTCTTGTCATACTGAAAATTAAAATATGAAATACACCTTCATTTTGCTACTTATCTTAAAAGGTGAGAAAACTGTTACGTGTAAATTTAAATACAAAATCCAACATGAGACTACGTTATTATCTTCAAAATATCATCATATCATGTTAATATTATAATAATTTACAAAAACATATTCAGTTAGCAATTTTAAAATAGTATATAATGAAGGCTGCTTTGACCAAACTACTAGTATGCTAGTCCTCTAACATTTATTTTTTTAAATAAGGCTAGTCTAGGTAGAGTACTTTTGCCACATTAAATATCAGTTTAATGGCTTGTATAAGACAAGACGAGCTATATAGCCCGCGTCTGTGCATATGCACAAGAGCAGCTTGCGCATGTAGCGCTTCAGGTACTTGCGTTATTGTGTAGGCTGCAGACGCAATTAATTATACAGTTTAGCAACGCTTGTGGTCTACGTATATTGTTTACATTATATGAGATATTGTGATAAGAGTAGAAAAGATATGACTACATAGGTGGCGTAGCAGGTAAGTTATCTAGCCTCTGCAGCCACGCTAATTCCAATATCGTCAATTTCCTAACTCGGGGCTGCTACACTGAGAATTTCATGTCAGTATAATAAAATAAAGTTACTTTTTGGGCAAAACCTAAATCAGACTAAGAGACTATACTAACATGTGCAAACTTAAACTTTCAAATCTACATCACAAAAAACCAAAACGTTTTTAAAAGCGCTTATTCAATTTCGATTGTATTTATATTGGACCTCCTGTGAAGTGTGTCCTACCTAACAAAAAATATTTATTTAAATCGAGCCATAATTAGCGGAAGAAACGCTTAACAAGCATTCAAAAAATACACAGACGAGTTGAGAACCTCCTTCATTTTTTGAAGTCGGTTAAAAGCCAAATAACTTTTTGTTGACTCGGCCCGGGATTCAAACCTGAGACTAGCACAGCAGTCGCATATACTAGTGCTGCGCCTATATAGTCACTCATACATCTTGTAATCAGACTACTAATGAATATATGTACATATGTGCAAGATGAGATTTAGTATTAAAATCCTCACAATTGTACGCATGAGGTTTTTTGTTTAGACAGTTGTTCTAGTGATCCATTAATACTTATGAATTATATTTTTAACAATCGGAATTAAACCTCTTAATTATTTATATAAGAAGCCTTTTTTATATATAAAATTAAATATTTCCAGCGGCTTCCCTCTTGTAAATGTAGGTTAAAATAGATAAAGCGGTAGTCTCTGCCTACCCCTCTGGAAAACAGGCGTGAATCTATGTATGTATGTATGTATATAAATCTAGGTAAGGTACTAACATAACGGAAACAGAAAAGGACATAGGGTACCTTTCATCCTAGAAAAGTACTGATACCAACCAGTACTTATTTCTGGATGAATGGTACCTAATAAAACCTAATAATTGGCCTTTTCATAGCCCTGACCCAGAAGTGAAACCCGAGACCCCATACACGATAGTCTTTTTAACTACCGCTGCGGCATCAGCACCGAGACAAAACGAAGTCGACAAAAACAGGACGTACCGTCCTGTTTTTGTCGACTTCGTTTTGTGGTTATCTAAGCTGTAGGTAATTTTCTTTATCGCTCAAGGAACACATCGTGAAGAAACCTGCATGTCTGGGAGTTCTCCATAATGTTTTCGAATTATGTAAAGTATGCCAACCCGCACTGGACCAGCGTAGTGAACTATGACTTAACCCTTCTCACTGACAAGAGGCCCGTGCTCAGCAGTGGGACAGTA
This sequence comes from Catocala nupta, assembly GCA_963675205.1. Lineage (NCBI taxonomy): Eukaryota > Metazoa > Arthropoda > Insecta > Lepidoptera > Erebidae > Catocala > Catocala nupta. The sequence continues at coordinate 16,387,726 of OY776094.1, read as the reverse complement.
TAATACAGGGCTGATATTATACAATGCAATTTCAGCACTCATTCCTCGTACCTATGTGTAGCCTCTGGAATCAACTACCTGCCGTAGCGTTTACCAAGCGCTGTGACTTGTCTTGTTTCAAGTGTGGCGTAAAGAAACTAATATTATTACTGCAGGCAGCAGCTTATTTGCGTAGACTGTTGACATTGCTGAAGTCCATGAATGGTATTTACCACTTACCACTAGATGGTCCGCTGAATTGTTTTCCACTAGAGGCAATAAAAAGAAACCTAATTAGTCCACAACAAAGACAAGTCTTTTATTTCTCAAAAGAAAAAGAAAGGCAATTGTTTGAAATCCCCTTTCTCCAATCTTTTCTCGTCCATTTACGAATTTTATATTCCTTATATATTTTTGGATTGATTAATGTAAATCCTGATTCCTCTATAGCCAATTTTGTAAAGGAAAATAAGAACAATGTTGGTATAGGGAATAGGACCAGCTGGGTTGCCTCTAAATGACCCGTTCTTAATTGCATTTGTTGTAACAAAAATAAAAGGTTCGTGAGCAGAGGCGTGACATAAGCAACAAGACAATTCTTAAATACTAAATCGCTACGAACCTCACAGTAATTATAATAATTAGTAGACATTTCTTTTTAACTTTTCTCGCTTTGTTTTATTTGCACGAAGGAGATGTAATATAAAATTTCCATAATGTATTTGAAAACAAATGTAATTTTTTTAAGTAGCCTTCTTCCGCACTATGTATGTTTAAAGTCCTATGTCGCGGGGGATTATACAGACATTCAAACAACGGTCCAAAGAACTTGCAGATTCGGACCAAGTATTGGCGAATCACACAAATTATAGACCCGTGTAGGGATCGAATCCACAACACTCCGCGTGGCGGCAGAAGCGAGGCAACCACTTAAACCTTTACGCTATACACTACTACAGACTATAATCACAAATACAGAAGTAACACTACGGACAGCTTTTAGTCTAAAAACGTTTATTACATACAGCTTTCTTAATTTATATCAATTCCTTACGTCCTTAGTACGTCATTATTATTTTATATCTTATTTCTTATTCACTTTACCTTTACTCAATTTTCTTTTCGTCCGTTTCCTTTTATTGGGTTTAAGTAGAAAGGCATGTTTACGCTTGAGAACAGCTAACATTTTATGAAACGTAATAATAATTATTATTTTTCAAATACTAAATATTTTTTGTGTCATGGTGAATCGTTTTTGTTTTCCTTTTATATAAGATAACAGATACTCGGAATTTAGAAACCTAAACAACGGACACAAAGATCACCCGAACTCGGAACAGCTATTTGTGGATCACACGATGTCGGCCTCGATAGTGTAATGGTTAGTGTAACCAACTGCCACAGCTGAGGTCGCGGGTTTGATACCTGCAAAAATCAAACATTTGTGTGCATGGACATGGATGTTTGTCTTGGTTGGAGTGTTTCAAGTATAATATAGAAGTATTTCCAAAAAAAGGGATATATGAATGTTTATCCATTGTCTGTACCCATAGTACAAGCTCTGCTTAGTCTGGGCTCTAGCCCATTATCTATAGTGTTGTGTGTATGTGATAGAATATAGAATATATATAATATACACAATTTTTTGTCTCGATTGAACCCACAACATTCGGCGCAGCGGCAGTGGTGAGGCGGCTACATAAACCTCTACGGCGTCCAAGCAGTCGAATTGCCGTCATTCGAGTATAGCGAGAGTAGAGAGTAACTTATGCATTATAATATTGCCTGCGCTGATAGCCAGTCTCTGTAAGGATTGGCGACGTAAGCGAAATTCGATTTGCAGGACATTGTGGCTAGAGGTCATCTCGCGATGTATACAAACCTTGTTTAAGTGTATTATTCATTTGGATTTTATGTAAATTCTGTGGAAATTCGTAGATCGCCGGATACAGTTGATTTTCGGAGCTTTACGAGGAATAACTAGCTTAATTAACTATGGTTTATTTGTCGCCCATCTGTAGTATCAGTCTTTATCTTTTTTAAGCATAGTTTTCAGGATAGTGTTGTGACTATAGATAATGGGCTAGAGCCCAGACTAAGCAGAGCTTGTACTATGGGTACAGACAATGGATAAACATTCATATATCCCTTTTTTTGGAAATACTTCTATATTATACTTGAAACACTCCAACCAAGACAAACATCCATGTCCATGCACACAAATGTTTGATTTTTGCAGGTATCAAACCCGCGACCTCAGCTGTGGCAGTTGGTTACACTAACCATTACACTATCGAGGCCGACATCGTGTGATCCACAAATAGCTGTTCCGAGTTCGGGTGATATTTGTGTCCGTTGTTTAGGTTTCTAAATTCAGAGTATATGTTATCTTATATAAAAGGAAAACAAAAACGATTCACCATGACACAAAAAATATTTAGTATTTGAAAAATAATTATTATTATTACGTTTCATAAAATGTTAGCTGTTCGCAAGCGTAAACATGCCTTTCTACTTAAACCCAATAAAAGGAAACGGACGAAAAGAAAATTGAGTGAAGGTAAAGTGAATAAAAAATAAGATATAAAATAATAATGACGTACTAAGGACGTAAGGAATTGATATAAATTAAGAAAGCTGTATGTAATAAACGTTTTTAGACTAAAAGCTGTCCGTAGTGTTACTTCTGTATTTGTGATTATAGTCTGTAGTAGTGTATAGCGTAAAGGTTTAAGTGGTTGCCTCGCTTCTGCCGCCACGCGGAGTGTTGTGGATTCGATCCCTACACGGGTCTATAATTTGTGTGATTCGCCAATACTTGGTCCGAATCTGCAAGTTCTTTGGACCGTTGTTTGAATGTCTGTATAATCCCCCGCGACATAGGACTTTAAACTTTTAAACATACATAGTGCGGAACGCTACTTAAAAAAATTACATTTGTTTTCAAATACATTATGGAAATTTTATATTACATCTCCTTCGTGCAAATAAAACAAAGCGAGAAAAGTTAAAAAGAAATGTCTACTAATTATTATAATTACTGTGAGGTTCGTAGCGATTTAGTATTTAAGAATTGTCTTGTTGCTTATGTCACGCCTCTGCTCACGAACCTTTTATTTTTGTTACAACAAATGCAATTAAGAACGGGTCATTTAGAGGCAACCCAGCTGGTCCTATTCCCTATACCAACATTGTTCTTATTTTCCTTTACAAAATTGGCTATAGAGGAATCAGGATTTACACTAATCAATCCAAAAATATATAAGGAATATAAAATTCGTAAATGGACGAGAAAAGATTGGAGAAAGGGGATTCCAAACAATTGCCTTTCTTTTTCTTTTGAGAAATAAAAGACTTGTCTTTGTTGTGGACTAATTAGGTTTCTTTTTATTGCCTCTAGTGGAAATCAATTCAGCGGACCATCTAGTGGTAAGTGGTAAATACCATTCATGGACTTCAGCAATGTCAACAGTCTACGCAAATAAGCTGCTGCCTGCAGTAATAATATTAGTTTCTTTACGCCACACTTGAAACAAGACAAGTCACAGCGCTTGGTAAACGCTACGGCAGGTAGTTGATTCCAGAGGCTACACATAGGTACGAGGAATGAGTGCTGAAATTGCATTGTATAATATCAGCCCTGTATTATACTGTCCCACTGCTGAGCACGGGCCTCTTGTCAGTGAGAAGGGTTAAGTCATAGTTCACTACGCTGGTCCAGTGCGGGTTGGCATACTTTACATAATTCGAGAACATTATGGAGAACTCCCAGACATGCAGGTTTCTTCACGATGTGTTCCTTGAGCGATAAAGCGAGCGAAAATTAACTTTTCAATACGCACATAATTTCTTAAAGCCAGTGATGAGTGCCTTGGGATTCGCGACCACGGTGTGGCAGTCCAATGGCACTAGGCTATCGCAACTATCCAGCGACCAGTATATAAGTGCATTGTGCTGGTCGGAAATGTTTCCAAGTGGAAAGAATGGATTATTCCACTTAGTCACCCAGTTGATATCACCTGGGCGAACATAATCCACACGATTTCAATTTATTTATTGTTTCTTCAAATCACCAGGGTAATCAAATTTTACATGATTAAAATTTGTTTATTATGTTTCCTTTAATCACCTGATATCTATACTAATATTATAAAGCTGAAGAGTTTGTTTGTTTGGTTGAACGCGCTAATCTCCGGAACTACTGGTCCGAATTGAAAAATTCCTTTAGTGTTGGATAGCATATTTATCGAGGAAGGCTATAGGCTATAATCGACTATATAACATCACGCTATGACCCACAGGGGCGGTGCAGAAACCATAAACGCGACTGAAATCGCGGGCACATCTAGTATAGTATATACCTTAAACGTATTTTATATTTAATAACAGAGGTTTTGAGACCTCAAATTTGATTCCTCGCACCTCTGACTTTTTATAGTTGTGTGTATTAAATAGTTAATTTTCATTCGATAAACGGTGAATAGAGAACTTTAATATCACTTCATTTCAATTAATATTGTCATCATTTAGAACATGACATGTGCATCTAGAGTGAATGATCCTATTTATTTTTACAATAAAATGTATACATTAACTTTGTGTAAAATGTTACTACCTCGTCAGCGTTAGTGAACACAATTCTCGAGCATGAGGTTTTGGTTTCGACTCTTGAATTGGACAATGTATTATTGGATCTGTCGGTCAATAAATGTTAAGTACCTAGCTGTCCTGCGTCTGGAGCTGTGGTAAACGACAACAGGCTAGGATTATGCGACCTTACAACATAGTAAACGATATGTGCGTGTTAACACGTCAGATACTGCTTTAAGGATATAGGCGTATATAGACTATATAGGCATACGTGTTAATATGGCACAATATTATAATTATAAGTTAAAGCGATTTCTATAATGTCCTTTATTTATTTACTATGCTTTTAAATAATATGTATAACTATTTTGTAGAAATACGCCGACTATTATGAACCAAAATATAGTTATTGGGTGAATTCGTTACTTTATTTATTCGTTACATACATATATCTATCAATAGTAAATGCCTAACTTATGCGTTTTCCTACTAATTAGGTTTATGGGGTGAGGCAGCGGATGCCGAGAATAAATATCCGCTACTTACAAATACCGTATTCAAGTTAGCTTACGAAGTCAAAGTGGAAACTAATTTTCAACTACGTGAAACATTTTCACAAAATGTGTGTTCTGGAACATAATAACTAACCAAATAGATCAGGTAGGATTAGAAGTTGTTAAGATAGCGGGTTGGCGCCGAATAAGAAAAGTGTCTTAAACAGAAAAGTGAATGGTGATTAACTTAGACATGATACATTTTTATCAATATTATACTCGTAGGTAAAACATACTGCTAAGAAAAGTATACAGATCAACGGAATAAGAGCTCAACACAAAGAGAATTGAAGGATTTGGCAATGATCGATTAAGATGTATTGCGCGCTATGACAGTAATACAGCCTTTGTTTAATATTGTGTCATATTAATAGTTTAGAAATCTTTCACGTCTTTATGTCGATAGCGTAATAAATAAGATACGTCTCTAGTGAGATTTGACTCTTAGTCACATGATTTATTGAAATTAAACTACTATATACGGATTTTATCACGTTGTTTATTTAGCACTGTATTACAAAATTTTGAAAATATTACACAACTATTACTATTGATTTTATTTTACTAATTTATAAGCTAATAAAATTATTTAAACTATTAAATCTATTTATTTTTGGTTTACACTTTCCCCGACGTTTCGGTTGCTTTTCAGCAGCCATGGTCACGGGGAGACTAAGATGGTAGCTGTCTCAATGTTCCAGTGTAGTTATTTCAAAGTATCCGAACATAATTTAATTATTGGTGTTTCTATTTACGCAGAATGAGCTCAAAGTATCATGAAGTCTAGCTGTGGTTTGTTTCTTCTTGGGTTTGACTATTTGAAGTACTGGATCCCAAGCTGGTGGTACATTCCAACCATCTTCTCTATTGAAATTGGGATGTTTTTTGATTTCAATAGCCTCGCGAAGCATCCTTGGTAGGAATCGGTGTTCTTTAGCGAGAATCTGTGGTTTGTCAAAATCTCAGGTAGTGGTTGGTCCCCTGTTGTACATGTTCACACACAGCAGACTTCAACGAGCGTTTGTGTTTTACGTCAGCTATGTGTTCTTTTATGCGGGTGCCTATGCTTCTCTTGGTTTGACCAATGTATGAGAGTCCGCAGTCACAATCTATTTTATAGACTGGACGCCGAGCTTCAACATGTCAAGCAAGTACTGCAAGATGCAGGGGTCTATAAAATAAATTAGGTTAAATAATTTTATTAGCTTATAAATTAGTAAAATAAAATCAATAGTAGTAGTAGTGTAATACCTATTTTCAAAATTTTGTAATACAGTGCTAAATAAACAACGCGATAAAATCCGTATATAGTAGTTTAATTTCAATGAATAACATTCGCGTAAACAGAAGACAATATTACGCATGATTTATGATTTATCTTTCATCTGGGATATTGATATCCACTTTAAGTATCATGCTCGTTTTGCACATTGTAAATTTCTTCTTCGCTTCTCTCTGTTTTACATAATATAAAAGTATTGTACGTGTTATAAATGACTTTTCTTTATTTGTCTTTCATCGATAAGGTTTCTCATCCTTAGTTGCTGCGCTTTATATAGTTTCTCAATATAGTAATAAAGTATCTAATCGACAACCGAAATAAACATAATTAATTTCTTATATTATTGACACGAACTTGATTGAAAAGTCTTAAATGTTAAAAGTTTAGTTTCTTTAGTCGTAACAGATCTTTATGTCTTATTAAGAGAAGTGGTCGCTTTGTGTATCTTTAATTATTTAATACATACTTCTTCTTTATTTCAGTAGCCAGCTCCTACAATTTTAATCCAGATAATATATACTTACATATTCCCAATTTACAAAAAGCTCTCAATTTAAAAGATTTATGGAGAAATACTAAGTGTTGGCCCGAAGCGAAATGAAACGAGACAAAATAAAGTATATAAGCTCTGGAGACATTCAGTAAACAATCTTTACATTTTATATTCATTTAATAACTTCAGTTCATATCTTAGAAGGCACAATTTCCAGGATCTTTCGTCCGAACAAAATATTTGTATAATAAACAGGCATTAATGTTTTCCATTCGTGATGCTTAAATTCACCCTCATTTCAAGGGCGAATATAATATAATAGTTAGTTATTATAAAGCTTGTTATAAAAGTACTTATATTTAAATTAAATAGTTTAAGAAACTGATCATGGATTCTGTAACATAGTGTTCTCTGTAATCTGAGGGAGTCAATAACTGATTGATGTGTAAACGAGAAAATAGTTAAAATTTGAAAATAATTAAGCTTTAAAACACTTTTGTTAAAAACTAGAATTATATTTAATAGGTCTATATTAAAATATAGTATTAAGATTATATGTAGATATGCCCCAAAAAATATTGATTCGTTTTGCAAACCTCACACATCAACCTCACGAGCAATGTGAATTAAGACTGATGGCGTGCTTACATTCATAATTGTATCTGTTCTTATTTGAACCACAGTAAATGACAGTAACCATAGTAAACGAATCTACAACAGCGTAGAATAAACGTAATATACATATTTGAGATTCCGCTGAAAGGCCAGGCAGCTAAGGTAAGGTTAGGCTGACGAAAGGGGTGCAAGCTACAGACCACGAAACCAAATTAACCTAGAAGCGGGGTGTAGGAGCGGTAAGTTCTATCTTCCTCTGTGGATCCTGTTGACGTTTACAGGGCACAGTGTAATTACTGTACGTCGTAACTGCACTCGGCCTCGTAAACGCTGTAGTTCCATTGACTCGGTGAAGATTCAGTTAACTGATTGATTGTATCGTTATTAATTACAAACATTAAGACCCGTTCCAATTTTCAAGGCACGAGTCGTTTTAGCTACGAATAGTTAAATTTTGACACGGGTACGACACGATTGTGGCGATAAGTCCCGTTAAGGATTGGCTGGTGAGGCGGCTCGGAGCACGCACCATCCGGGAAAAAAGTTAAATTTTGACATATTTTCCTCTAATATTCTACAAAAATTAACTCTCCATAAGTAAAACGTCTCTTGTTGGATATCAACACCGGGCCATAAACAAACAACATAAATCATATCATAACCTAGATTTCATACCCGCAATATGTGACTCGCCTTATCATTGCACCATTAATACAGTAAAATGTCTCTTATAATTTTATTAGAAAATTGATTGTATAGTAATGTAGGTCATGATGATCATCATGATCTTTCGTCAAAGATCAAAATGGGATCGCGGTAACACAGTTAGTGACTATTAGGTACTAGTTTATGTTTATTTGTCCATTTAATAGTTTCGGAAAGTAACTTAAGCCACTTTGCCAACAAAAGGAGTCAAACTAGTTTATTTAAAGTCTAATAAGACTAATTGTTTCGGTCTCTTTAAGCCTTTTAAATAATTAAATTGCGAATTTCTCTATAGAGAGCTTTTGTTTAATAATATAAGACTTTCAATGAGAAAATATTTTACCCGAAATTGCTAACTTGGAATAAGGGTGGGTGTTAAAATTATAAATGGGGGTGTGTTTAACACCGCCAACTTGCTAACGCCGGGCTGCTATTGAGATTTCTCAACAGAAAATCTGAGAGCTCATACCCAGCAGTTAAATTTGCTACCACAGTGCCACGGAGGCACTGATGATAGACAGTTTTCGTAAGGACCGTTTCAATGCCAGAGATAATAGGCGCAAGTTGCCAACTCTAAAAATAAGTTGCTGGTCTGCTAATTCAAGGGATGAAGTTCACACTGGCTCTCTTGTGCATCGCCTCCTTAAGCTTAAGCTTGAAAGGAACGCACCACACAACACGATATTATTTGACTACTATCTTGCTAAAGGAAATATTTTTCTACTGATACATGCACGGCGAATGCTATTTAAGTGCAGGAGTACGAGGAAGATAGCGAGACATCCCCACTACGACCTCGCATTTAAATGTAATCACTCCCTTATTTTCCAACTAATTATATGCTGTTTTAGCGAAAACGTTTGTTTTAATGCTATTTAGTGTAGTGTATAATATAAAACATCGACTACTACCCTATCGGATAGAACTTCACAATAGTGTATCAGACATCGATTGGATGGCAATTTCATCGTGTAATAAAGAGCGTGTGTTCGTGCCAAATCGCATCAACTATCGCTTCCCGCTTCAATCTCACATGTTCGAAAACAGAGAACATTGAAGTTATAAGGCAAACTCGTAAATAGCTATACAGGGTTAGTTAAAAATACTAATAATCTTTTACCCGTGTCTTATTTGTACCTTAGTAAACTTTGTTGTAGTACTTTTCATAATTCATTATTTGATTTTCTGATACAAAAATACAAATATTGAATTTGGTTGCTCTGATCGCACGACAAGACGGTCGCAAAAGAAAACAGGCGGCGTAATCAAACAACTCGTCTCGATGTGGAAGGTGTAGTGCGGGAGGCGAGGCGCATGTAATTTTAAACTAGTTAAAATATGTTTTTCTTCGAAAGTATTCAGTTGTACAAAAAGTGCTAGACCAAAAGTTATTACGTATAATGTAAAGAAGTCACGGGCAGAAGGTTATTAGGTGTCTTCATTTAAGCCTGTATATACGAACTACTTAATCAAGAAGAATTTTCAGATCCGTCTGATAGTGTTAAATATTACAGCGATTAAACAAACAATCTCTCAAAAGCTTATATTATTAAATATCAATCCTAACCGCAAGCCTTCAAACTATTAAATAAATAAAATGGTGCGCTATTTTTTTGAGTACCTCGGTGGCGCAGCGGCCGTGTATGCGACGCGACTGTTGTGTATGAAATCACGGGTTCAATTTTCGGGTCGGGTAAATGGTTTATACTGTGGGTTATACTGTCAAGCAATTCTTAGTAAAAATCGATACTAGTTCGAGTTTGATTAATGGCAATAGGTTTGCCTCTGTAACGTGGGATCTAAAAACATAGTTGTCAAAATGTGGGCGTTATATGTACATCTCTGGGTACCCATTCGGGGATTAAAGCGTGGGACTATGTATCTACATATGTACATACATATGTAGGTACATATATACATTTTGCGCTGCTTAAAACTACACAATATGCCTCTAAAGTTTATAATTTGAGACTGTATCGCCATTTCATCGCAACTGAATCGCATATCATCACATACCAAAGTCGCAGCTTAAGACATTTGCTATTAACAACAAAATGGCAAGACTAACTACATATATGTGTGTACCTATATGTACTCTGTTTATAATCCCACGTAAGTGTAAAAGTTTACTATTAGTGACTGAATTGCGACTGAATCGCTTGCAAAAGTCTTCGTGTATAACTACTCCAAGTTACCAAAGCCGAAGAGCTTAAGAGATTTGCTATTAACAAAATGGTAACTGCTGACGTGACTAGTATTGTATTTCACGCATTATTATAAATGTCAGTTGACACAGAAAGTAGGACATGTTAGCTTAAGAAATACAATGTTTCTGTGCCTTTTGAACCTTGAAGATTATTAAACGCATTTACTGTGACGTATTTTGTCTTAAGTGTAAATATTTTTTGTTTTTTAATGTCTACGCTCGCTCTATGTTCTTCTGCATCGCGGAGCACTTTACAAAAGGTTGTTCGAGTCTGGGTATTCTTTGTGTCCGTTGTTTAAAAGTTTGTTAAATGTGCAATACAGAAATTATACACAAAGTCAGACAAACCGAATGTATAAAGTGATCGACAATTAAATATAAATCCTGATACTGCTATTAACTCCTTGTTACACCTTGTACACCCAACAACGTAGAGTTAAAATAAATACCATATTGATATATGTGGATAAAATTGCTGCCTAGCTATTTTAAATTTGATGATACGATATGATTTCTTACTGAGCAAACTTAGTAAGAAATCATTTATTATTGTGTTTCATATTGTTTGGTTATGAGGCGAAATAAAATATACAATAGAATTTACAGCGCAGGTTCGCAGAAATTTAATATCAAGTTCTAACTGATATTATAAATGCGGATGTGAGTTTGTTTCTTTGTTATGCTTTCACGCTTTAACTACTCGACCGATCATTATAACATTTCGCATACACGTTAGGTGTATAGAAAAGAACATAGGATGCCTTTTTCCAGAAAAAGCTTTTTCCGAGGTATGAAATTTATTGATAAAATCTACATTAACGCGACCGAAGCCGCGGGCATAATCTAAATGAAAAGTCCGATATTCTGCTTTTTGGTCCAAGTTGAGGGTTGTCTGGTGTCTATTTGAAATTCAATGTAACTTTGCTTACTGAGAAATCATTTTAAAAATAATTCTTGTGTGATTTACGAATTTGAAGCAAAAATAGAATTTCATAGAATTTGAAACACATTTTCGCAAATTTTTTAATATCAAATATGATGATATGTCCCTGCGATTCAATAGGTTACATCCAAAAAAGAAGAGGTATGCTTAACAACTTCAATAGCAACGGAATAGTAAATAGTTTAAGTACTAATCGTAAACTTGTTTGATATAATAAGTGAACTTTTCATATAGATCTGCTAAATAAACAACGCGATAAAATCCGTATATAGTAGTTTTATTTCAAAGACTTCTATTATATTTGTTTTCTAATATATTCGTATTTGCTTTCGTAAAACTTTGGATTGTATGACCTTTCGGCGTTTATAAAAACATAATTATTATTAAACATAAATACAAAAATATACAGGGTGATTTTGAAATCGTGTAATTCCTTTTAACCACGCATTCTACTGGTGATATAGAATAACCCTGACCATATTTTTATTTAATTAGATTAATTTTTTTTGAAAAATTATTATTCCGTTTTTTTCGTGAAATGGTGTCAGATAGTCATATGTTAACCAACCGAGGCAATTTTAATTTTTTACTAATTAAAATAAAAAAACATATTAATAATTAATGTCGTAAATAATAACGGGTGGTCCTTTTTATTGCCCCTTATTATTTACGACATCAGTTATTGTTATGTTATTATTTTTAAATTAGTAAAATATTAAGATTGTGTCAGGTGATTAAAATATGACTATTTGAAATCATTTCATGAAAAAAATCTGTACTCTAATTTTGCCGAAACCATTATTCTAATTAAGAAAAAATATGGTCAGGGTTATTCTATATCACTAGTAGAATGCGTGGTTAAAAGGAATTACACGATTTCAAAATCACCCTGTATAGAGATTGGATTTAAATAAGGTAACTTACAAATTAATACAATAAAATATAGTCAAATACCCTATTTGGATTCTATCTAGAGGAATTCCTGTAGGTACCATCTAACTTAAACCCAAATGAAAACCCTCATTATGTTGAAGTTGTATTTATATGCAAAGGGGTTTAGTATGTGATTAGTGTTGCTTCACAGTACTTAGTAAGGAAACAATTCATTTGCGCATTATAGCTGAAACCTATCAACTTAGTATTCACAAATACAGTAGAAGTACTGTCGATTTTCTAATTATTCAATAGTAATTCATCCTAAATTTATTATTAATTTATATTTTCATTATTATGCTAATTTTATATCAATTGTGTTGAATACTATTTATTTAATGACTTTCATTGCAATTTATTGACAAATACCAAAAAATATCCTATTTCTGGGCGGAAGGCGCTGACGACTGTAACACAATTTAATATTAGCACGGTCTTCAACGGCAACCTCTTAACTAATGTACCATTGTTCGCTTTAATTTAGAATCAGTTTAAGAGAAATTTGTAAATCTATATTGTTAAATAAATTATTATTATTATTATTTCTTTGTTGTGACCGCGTACTAGCTTTAAGAGGTTACAGGTTTATCTGCACGGAAGGCGTAGTGGTTTAAGTGGTCGCCTCGCCACTGGTCGTACGCCGAGTGTTATGGGTTAGAATCACACACGGGACAAAACTTTGTGTGATCCACAAATTGTTGTTCCGAGTCTGGGTGTTCTTTGTGTCAATTGGTTGAATGTTTGTAAAGTCCCCCGCGATACAGGAATTACTCCTAGAGCGGGAGCTGTCTTTTTTAAAAGAACAAATAAGTACTATTTATTTCTTTTTGGTTACCGCGTAGTACCCATGAAGAGGTTACAGGTTCAATTACTTGGTTTGCTGCTATGAATATATTGCTAACAATGACTATTACTTGTTCAGAGAAACATGTTTGATGAAAGGTGAGTGTTATAAAATATCTCTGCTTGCCTTAAAAGATATACAAGCGTGTGTATATTATGTATTCATGTAGAATCCTAATCCTAACTAATATTATAAATGCAAATATGAGTTTGTTTGTTACGCTTTCACGCCTGAACTACTCAACCGATCATCATGAAATTTCGCATACACGTTATCAGAAAAAAGAAAAAGACGTAGCGTAACTTTTATCCGGACCAAATACTGTCACTAACCTAACCTAACCTACATTTACGTGAACGAAGCCGCGGGGTTCATCAAGTAATAAAAAAGGACGAATGTGCAATACTCTAATATGTAAAATAAGGTCGATAGGTCCAATTTCAAAAGACCTTTTTTAATCTAACACAGATTCTCTCACTCGTACGAACTTCTGATAATACAGAATTATTGTAATTTCAATTTGTTTAGGACGACCATTTATAAAATCTTCTTCTGGTAGCTCAATAACTTTATAGACAAGAAAAATCTGCCTGTATGGGTGATTAGAAGTGTTCTTGTGGTGGATAGTCAAATATAATAACTTAATAATATACTAGGTATATGGATATATAACATGTTGACTGGTATGACTTAATTGAGTGGTTGCGGGTTGAGACGACTTACGCACGGGCTATTGCTTACTTGCGCCTGACTATATAAAACTAAAGCGTCAGCAGAGTCGCTACCTGCTTATCTGCTTTAATATTATGAGCAATTATTGGCGATTTACCTAGCATAAGTTTGTTTTCATCAAAGTTCCTAATTGTTTACGACAATCATCGAGGACAACTTTCATACTAGGAACGATTTCAGTAACGCAATGGATTTTACAAACATTGAAAAAACGGACACGAGGAGCACTTGTAACAACCGTAGATCACACAAATTTTGGTCTGCTATCGGATTCGAATCCGTACCATTTGGCGAAGTGACAGTAACTAGACGATCACTTAAACCAGTACATCATCCGTGCTGTTTAAGATATATAAGATATTTTCTTGAAAATTCTGTTCATCCAAGTAATCTTCAAGCATCCACATACCTACCAAATAATATTTTAAAATCTATGCCTTTGAAATATCACTGTATATCATTTCAACTCGGGCATCTAAATACTACAAGTGTTGTATTTGTTATAATATAAAAGTATATACATGCTTATATAAAAAAACAAATTTAAGAAAGACGGTTCAGCGTTCGAAACTAATCGAGTCCGATCCGTTCAAGCCTAAGTAGGTACTCATTACTACTCATGTGAATACAACCGTTTTTCACCGTTACATTAGGCAGTAGTAAACCGTGACAACAGCTATCAAACCTAGTTCTTATATTTTAATTTAAAAGCGCCCAAATAAGATAATAACAAGATATTTTATGTTTCCTAGGCCTACAATTCTAGGAATAAATATCGGAATACTTGTCATTTCGCGATTATTACTACGACAGATATATAACGATATTTTTATTTCTATATTAATATTATTTAATACCATCATAACTTGGAAATAATTGACGTTACTATAGGTACAATAAAAATACATTATTTTTATTTTTATATTTGTGACGCGAAATGGCGAAACAAGCATGGGGTCGTATTTTAGGAAATATCAGATACTTATTGTGACTTTGTGTGATCGTATTAAATAGCTGCTGACAAAAACAAAAATCACTAAGAAGAAAAATATTTTTGCGGATGACCTCTTAATATTCTTTTGGTTGTAAAACATTATGTGACATTCTGCTATTATATTATTAGTTCCCTGACGGCCAAAAATGTGGCCGCTCTTCGGCGGCCACAACGCGTCATCGCCGTCAGGGCAATTCGAGGCTACCGCACGATCTCGTTCGAGGCAGCGAGCCTCCTTGCCGGATCGTCGCCTTGGGACCTAGAGGCCGGGCTCCTGGCGTCACTATTTCAATGGCGCCAGGAGGCACTGTTATGGGGTGAAGTGCCGTCGCATCGCGATATCGAGGTGCGGCGGCGCGAGCTTCGCGAGGTCCTAGTGGCAGAATGGGAGGAACGACTTGTCAATCCCAGTGCCGGGCACGCCACAATCGTGGCGGTAAGACCCGTTCTTAGAGAGTGGCTGGAGAGGCGTCATGGCGCCCTCACGTTTCGTCTGACGCAGGTGCTGACCGACCACGGTTGTTTCGGTCGATACCTGTGTCGAATAGGCAAACAGGAGACGCCCGGTTGCTATCACTGCGGTGACTGCCACGTCGTTGTCGCAGACACGGCGTTGCACACATTGGTAGGTTGCCCTGCTTGGGCCACGCAACGCCATGTCATGCACGCGGCAGTCGGTAGAGTCGTCCTCTCGCTCGAGGCTATGGTTCAGTCCATGGTTTCCAGCGAGAGGTCTTGGGCTGCCGTCGCCTCCTTCTGTGAGGAGGTGATGTTAGTGAAGGAGGCGGCGGAGAGGGCGAGGGAACGGTCAATCCCTCTCCCTAACCGCAGAACCGGGCGCAGGAGGGCGCGAGACGACCTCCAGCCACCTTGAGTAGAAGCCTGCGGGTGGTGGACCTATTGGGGCTGTCCACCGCCCGATCAGCGCAGGTCCGAGCAGGCGGCGTTCGTGTTCCGCGCACGCCTCTCGATGTCGCAAGGGGGACTAGGTCCCCCGCTTTGTCTGTGTTAATATTGTGTGTTATATTCTGTGTTAATTTGTGAATTTGTCCTGTATGTGTGATGGTTGTGTGGGACCCGCCACGTCCATCGGTGGGTCGAACCTTTGGCGGGGTCGCGATTCGAATGCGAGAGCGATCCGCGTGGCCTCTCCATAAAGGTGTGAGGAACACCGCGGTGGTTTTAGTCGGTTCAGCCCAAATCCATCTTAGGGGCTGGATCCCGACATATCCCCATCGACCGCCCCAAAACCGGCGATGGTGAATGAGACTTGCACATTTCCCCGCGTAAAAAAAAATATTATATTATTAGTTAAATGTAGATAAATTTTTATTACGGCTGTTTTGCTATCTATTTTAGGCATAAAATGCTCAAAAATTCGAATGCACTAAACGCATTTTCACTGTATTCGAATGAAATGCACTGAATGGATTTTTGTAAGTTCTACGTGTTGGCCTAAGTTGGAAAGGTTTGTTGGCCTTGTAAGGCAGATAATATTCGTGTGTCTAGAATATACGCCTGCGAGAGATCAATATTATATTTCGTATAAGATGAAGGTGAAAATCTTACACCTGATTTATGAATGTGCATAACGATTAAAGTTCAATTAACAAATGCGACGTCCTGCAATATTAATTTCAGGACCGTAATGGAATGGCTGGAAATTAAGGCGCGACGGGCATCGAACTGCAATGAATTCTAAAAATATCACAGAGTATTCTATACCAGTGTGACAGTAGTAGTTGCAAAATATTATGTGGGACCGAAACCCAAAAATAGATTTCAAGCAGGTTTGGCGAACTACCATACGTGTCAGTGTTGGCACGCGGCATAATAATTCTGGCATGCCAGTAATTGACTAAAACATTTGACAAACGAAACCGTTTGTAAGGCGGCTCTGGTTCAGCTTACATTTTGCTTAAAGTAATAAAGTACGAGCCTATAGAAATTTTAATACTCAATCTATCAAGCCTCAGAATACAATACATTAAAATCACCAAGGTCAAGGCGCTCGTGTGCTGACTTAAAAGTTTTACATATATTTTGCAAAAGTCGAAGTCAAGCTAGACTATAATAAATAGTGAATATTATGATTATAATTAATATGTGAAGCCAGAACTTTGTACCCCTTTTTACGAAAATTGCGCGGATGGAGGAGTATGTATTTTGGCACAATTAATAATACACTATCATGATAAATCTGTCGCTATAAAAATAGTAGATAATGTTATAAGTATTCATCCTAAACGAACACATGATTAAGATGCGCTTCTAATTGTACATAGGCTCGATGCATCGCATCTGTGCTCTTTTAACCGTACGTGAACTACCGTGTGATCTGCGCGTATCTTCGTAAGATTATTACCGCGATTATCTGCTTATTAAAAAATAATAAATATATTTGTTGAAGCTTCAAGAAAATAATAATTTAAATCCAATTTATTTCTGTGTTTGGAATTTAAAATAGCGCTGTCTATTGATTTGTTTGGAAACGTCAAGCGTAACCGATCATATCAGTGCTAATGAAAGGTCGTCAATACCTCTATTGTTTTATTTATTTTATGTTTGGCTATCATTAATACACGTACGAGACATCATACCACGCCTATATTTAGTTGCTTGATCGAGTCTTAAGCGAGATGGCTAAGATCGAGGCGAGATCATGTCTAACCCTTCGTTATATTAATAAAAATATATGTTATCTTTTGCTAGTATCGGTCGTGAATCGTGGTCTGATTAACCTCTATTGACATTGAAGGTAATTAAATTGACAACCTGTATATATAAATATTAAGTCTTTAACTATGAAATCGCCTTACATGCTATCGACATCTAATATCGTAGTTTCTACAAAGTTACAAGTAGTAACTTTTTTCTGTTCATACAAAATGCAATGATTTATTTAGAAAAATCGTTTGCAATTCGTGAATAGACTATATACATTGTTAATAACATGTTTTATTAGCAATGAATATCAATAATCTTTTATACAATTTGTATTTAAAGTTATATCGCTTAATGTCTGCGTAATGTGCGTTGTTTCAATTCGTCATAATTACATGATGGTTGATGTTTCTATTCATTTGAAACAAACCATACTGGCTTTAATACAAACTACAATAGCAACCATACATAGAAAAACCATAAAATCAAACTAGCCATTCAAAAAATATTGATGATATAGTTAGTATGAAAACCACTATGTTTCCGATTTTCGCCATACAAAGCGGCAAATTATTATTTAAACCTCTATTACGTGAGCTGCGTCCTTCACCATGTATTCGAATAAAATTCGAAAGAAATTATGCGCATTACTAGACAGTTATAGTGACATAGGTACTCACCTGCCACTCATGACGTTGTAGAGTATTGGGTTCACAGTCGCTGATACATAGTACAGTGCGCCAGCCACATTGAAGAGATGTTCGTTGATGACGTGGAACTGTGGCAGGTCGTAGCCGTAGATGAAGAAGAGGCGCTGTACGTGGAACGGAGCCCAGCACACGAAGAATGCTATCACTACTGCGGCTGTGGACAAATATTTACTAATTAGATTGAGAGAACAAAAGCGGTGGAGAAGGTTGACTGAACGGACGGCGTAGTGGTTTAAAAGGTCGCCTCGCCACTGCCGCCGCGCCGAGTGTTGTGTGTTCGATACGGGACAAAAATTAGTGTGATCAATAAATAGTTGTTCCGAGCCTGGGTGTCCTTTGTGTCCGTTGTCTGAATGTTTGTTAAGTCCCTTGTGATACAGGAATAACTTCTAGAGCGAGAGGGAGTTGCCTCGTTAAAAGAAAAGTGAATGATTTTTCTGTCAAGAAATTCTCACTAGCAGTACGGACTTACGGAGTCTAGTACTATGACTGGTGGAGTAGGTTCGTCCGCTTGGTCCTAAAATCGTAGCTGATGAAATGTGGGTATAATATACTTCTGCCTATATATACTGGGCGTTCAAATCTGCCGACGTGAGAAGCTAAAGCTTTAGGCAAAGGCTTTTTATTGACATAGTGGTTTTCTTATGTTTATGTCCGTTTTTTCGCGGTAGCTAGAATCATTCCTGTGCTGTCACAGTTCTAAATTGTTTTTTAGTTATTGTTTGAATGGTATCAGCTTCTATTTAGAGGTATAAGTACTACAAAAAAAAATTGCTTATGAAACGTTTTGTTTGAAAATTGTCGGTAGCAGCATTAAGGCAATGTGGTAGACAGCAATAATGGCGAAGAAAATATGTGAGGGAAACTGCGCTAGAGAGTTCTATTATAATGTAATTGAAGATGTGTTAAGTCTGTCAACCTGCATTGGGTCAGTGTGGTGGACAATGGGCCTTCTAATACAGGTATAAGTTCTTATTTACTAGAACAATTCTGAAACGCTGACGCAATGGCAATCTAGTTTCTCTTTTCCATTTTCTTTCTAATTTATTTGATCGAAGAATACCATTAAAATGTAAGCCTAAGTTATGCTTAGGCTTTGTGTCATATTATTATGACACATATATTTTTAGTAGGAGGATGTACAAAGGTGTCGTAACCGCCTTTATGAGCGACTATGTTAGTCCAGGGCTTCTATACAAAGTCTTTAAAAGTTATCTTAAAGGAGCTTGGCAGTTAATACCTACTTTACTAAATCAGTAAATAGATTCAAGTGTTTGCCTGAGGGCAAGATTCCATTGAAGTAGATACATGAATTCCTTTGAAGTATGCTTAGTATAAACAAATTAATTCACCTGCTCGGTAATGGTTTACGAGATTACTTTGCGCTGCTAGTGCATCGAGTGATGCCGGTTCGATTATGATATGAGACAAACAATTGTGTGGTCTATAAATTCAAATCATCAGTTGTCCGGATTCTGAGTCTTCTTTGTCGTTATGTATTATTCCTAGTGTAGGAGCTTAATACAGGACTAGGATAGATTGCCTAATAAGCTGCTTTACAAAACCGTTAGTTGTTTGAACAATTATCAGCTGGGTCGCCATTGCGCTAGTTAAACAAATCGATTCAAATTTAGGCGTATGATGCAGTCAAAATAAGAGTTTGGTGCAGGGCGACCAAAAAAGAAGTAAATAATAACTGTTAGAAATAACTACATATATAATCATTGTTTTGACTTGAATTAGGGTAATCTTCGCGTTTATTAGGTACACCTTTAAGTTATTAATTTATTTTTCAATAACTTTGTCGAACTACTATATGTTTCGGACGCAATTATTGTTTTTATGACACACATAGCCGCGAGTGACAACATTTTGTACCAAAATCTACATCATTTCACGTTTTTTTACATAACCTCTTATAGGGTGCGTTCCACTTAGCGTTCACAACGCCTAAGATGGTCTTTCAGCCGTCCCACATGACAATTACGATCGTCGTGGTCGCGGCGAAAACTTTACGAATGACGTCATTACTCATGCTCACGCAAAGCTCACGACGATCTATTCCGAAAGGTGGATCGTCGCGAGAGTTGATAAATTCAGCGCTATTTTTAAAAATATTTAGTTACTAAGATGGCGACTACGAAAATTACTTTATTAGAAGCGATTTTGATGAAACAATGAAGAATTAATTAAGTTAAAATTTTAATAAATCATAAATACGTGGTTTCCTTTTGTCACTATTATAATTTTGTAAAATGGTAATTCCACTCTTCATCTGAACTGGATGAACTAGTACTTTCTGGAGCATTATTGCGTCGCATTTCCAAATATCCAATTGTCGCCGTAAATGACATTTTGATTATATTTGAATGTAAATTAATTAAATATTCCAAAAAATTATGATATACTAGATTTTGCCCGCGGCTTCGCTCGCGTTATTGTAGATTTATATTAAAATCGTTTTTTTAGTAGCCTATATGTAATTCTGATGTATAAAAAATAATACTGTAAAGTTTCATTTAAATCCGTTCAGCAGTTTTCTGTGAAAGAGTAACAAACATCCATCCATCCTCACAAACTTTCATATTTATAATATTAGTCGGATATTATATATATTTTTAAATATAAATCCATTGAAAATAAACTCATTTATACGGTTTTTATCGCGTTGTTTATTTAACACTGTATTACATAATACAGAAACTGTTACACTACTACTAGTAGTATTGAACTTTACAAAAAAAATTTAAGCTAATAAAATTATTAAAACTATTTATATTTAAGTTTACTCTTTCCCGGACGTTTCAGTTGCTTCTCAGCAGCCATAATCACGGGGAGACTAAGATGGTAGTTGTATCAATGTTCTAGTGTAGTTATTTTAAAGTATCCGAACATAATTTAATTAGTGGTGTTTTTATTTACGAAGAGTGAGCTCAAAGTATTATGAAGTCTAGCTGTGGTTTGCTTCTTCTTAGTTTGACGAACCATCTTCTCTATTGGAATTAAGATGCTTTTTATTTTAATAGCCTAGCGAAGCAACTTTGTTAGGATTCAGTGTTCTTTAGCGAGAATCTGTGGTTTGTCAAATCTCAGGTTGTGGTTGGTGCCATGTAGCATATGTACTAAGTTTTCCATAAAAGAAGGAGTCTATTGTATCAGAACCAGTTCAGCTAAACCGAAAATAACAACTTGATTGTATTTATGCAGCCGTAAAACTAAATACAATTGTAGTTTTCGTGGTAATAAAATTAGATTTGAATTCTTTAGCTGAGCCATTAAACTTTTGTAATTGTAAGTCTTAGTTGCAGCTTCAGTACTTAATTTATGTAAATTAAATTATTTCAATAAAATACAGACGCGTTGAGACTTTTAGGGCTTCTTTTATTCAATGATATTATGTATTCTTAGATAACGTAAAGACAAAATTATAAGCATTATAAATAGGTCTTTTGAGTATTGCGGTCGCCTGACGACCTTTAAATGTTGAGGCATAATCCATTATCAATTTTTTATCCCTGTATTTTTCCTCGTCAGTCTAGATGTTAAAGAAATCTATATATTAATACGTGAAGCAAAACCTTTATACGAAAATTGCGCGAACAGATGAGTATGAAGTTTGGCACAGTTAAAGTTTATAATAATATTTATTTTCAAAAGACAGATATACAATTCTACACACTATTATACGTACAGTTAAAGAAAGAATAGATAAAAATAGTTGTTACAAAGTTATATGGAGAAAGAGTGGCGAATCCTAATATTTTTTTAAATATGCTTTAGGTATACATTAAATTAATGAAAAAAGACACTACATGCACACAACCATGCATTTAACACACGCAGTCGAATCGCGTTCGTAGTATTTTGGCATTGTTCGGCTCATGTCGTACAATTCTTCGTAACTATAGTTACCCTTAAGTACTCACTGCAATTTCGTGGTATTGGCCATTACATTTTAAAAGTTTATTTATACGAATATGTAAGCTACTTATTGTTTAACAGAGTACCTACCATATTTATTTGGTTGGTGCTTAGTTACAGTAACTGTTTATGCTTTATAACGACCACTTCTATTCAAAGTTATTGTGGAGCAAATAATAATTTGTTTGAAAAAGAAAGGTGAATTAACTTGTATAGGTAACCTTAGCAAAATGTAAATGAGAAATATGGGTATAGTTATAGACAATAAAACCTTAATAACGCTCAAACTTTAAATTTAAATCAATTATAGTCGAATTTCGACCACTGGGCGATCGCTAGTTTATATAAACACGCATTATTTTACTGCAATGTCTCCGCAATAAACTGGCTAGCAATACAGCCATATTATAGAATACATCCTTATTAATATTATAAACGCGCAAGTTTGTATGGATGTTTGTTACTCTTTTACGCAAAAACTAATGGACCAATTGCGATGAAACTTGGTATGTAGATAGCTGGAGACCTGGATTCACACATAGGCTACTTTTTATATTGCCGATATTTCCACGGGAGCGGGACTTACGCGGGTGAAACCGCGGGGAAAACTAGCATTTCATAAATAATGTTTGAATGGCCAATTTGAATTCCATGTTTTGTTTATGTATAGTTACTTCTGTTCAGACTATTTAGGCCACTGTGGTGTATCGTAAATTAACAAAAACATCAACCATCATATATTTGCAGCGACTACATTATTACACGTATTCCGATAGAGCACATCTTAAGATACGTTAAAATGCACACGCATTCAAATGTATACACGCGCCACACTAATATATAAGCTTTTCTTTTACTGAAATAAAACAGACTATAACACCATCTGAGTCTCGTTATACTTATTGCCAAAACGTAGGCAAATATTTATTGTAAATCGAAACAACGGATACGGGCAGACACTAAACGATTTAACTTTACTACTCTACTTTTAACTTCACAGGAACAGGACTTACGCGGGTGAAACCGCGGGGAAAAACTAGTGTCAATATAATATTGACATGTATTATGTAGTATATAGCATGTGGCTATCCAAAGAATAATGTCTATATATTGAAATTGATTTTGAGCTGGCCGGGCTATAATAGAAAATTTGTAGCCACATTTTACAGTTAAAATGATGCCCGTATAGATGTCTCTCAATACGCTATATAATTACTAGAATATTTCTGCATTTTAAAAATACAACTCCCGCACAAGAGTTTGTACCTTTGCCATGTGAGATTTACAAACATTCAACTATCGGACAAAAAGAGCACGCAGACTCGGATCAATTAATTATAATTGGATCACACAATATTTTGTCCAGTATGGCGATCGAACCCACAACACTCGGGGTGCAGTGGCAATGGCGAAGCGACCGCTTAAACGCTTCTCGCACTTGCCGATCTATTTGTATGCTTTCAATACATAGTGCATTCGAACATAAAATCTGACCCACAAAGCTGAACACATAACATTGCTGTAAGTAATAAATGGATGTAAGTGGTTCCGCAAAACAATAGTAATTTAAGTTTTTACTATAGTATAAATGCGAATGTGAATGTGTGTGTTTGTTTGTTTCGCTTTCACGCTTTAACGACTCGACCCATTATCATGATATTTCGCATACTCGTTGTCAGGCGAACAAAAAAGGACATTCATTCAGAATAAATAACTGTTCTCGAGGGATATAAATTGATTGACAAAATCTACGTTAACGCGAGCGAAGCCGCCGGCAAAATCCTTACTAATATTATAAATGCGAATGTGAGTATGTTCGTTTGTTACGCTTTCACACCCTATCTACTCGATCGAGCATCATGAAACACATACATACATGTTGTCAGGGATACAGAAAATGACATAAATTAACATTAATCCAAGAAAAGAACTGTTGCCAAGCAAAGCCGCTGGCAAAAGCTAGTAGGGAAAAATAAATAGCTTCACACAAATATTAATAATTGTTGTCACACCTACGATTGCCAATTTCCTACTCATAGTCATACTACAAGTTAGTTATAGCCTCCCCGGAGAGACGTAATGGCATCATAAGTGGTTATAAATGAAATGGATATACCCAACTGTTGTATAGACTTCTAATCTATTATTAATACCTATCCAAGGCAATTCTCCTTTCCCTCACAGTTTTACGTGTTTCGCATGTTTAGTTCGGGGAAAAACGATAGCTACCTGAAAGAAACCATTAAAAACGTACTACTGGTATTTCAACACCTATAAAATATAAGGTCGTTGAACTCTCTGATTCTAAATGTCTTCGCCATATTGCGGTTCATTGGACACCTCTTATTTGTGATGCGAAATTAATGAAAGAAGCCTGGTATAAATCTTGTCAACTTTATTGGTACAGAATAATAGTGTGTGAATCGCTAGGACGTGCGTTTGATTTAAGGTAGCGAGCTGACTACCTTAGATGATGTACGTAAGACACGATATTTAGGCATTGTTGATTCTTCTACATTTTGATGAGTCAATAGCTAACAGTAGGCAATCAAGCTAAATATTTATATCATCTCCCCATAACCATGGGTGCGGAAAAGCAACAGAAAATTTTAATAGCTTTATAGTTTTTAAAATATCTAAATATAGTGTTAAAAATAAAGCCGCGATAAAATCCGTATCTAGTAAGTTAACTTTAACGTATAATATTCGTCAAAGCGTCGGACAATCTTAATATTATTAAACGAATGTGAGTTTGTTTGTATGCTACACCTTTACGGTTTAACTACTATACCGATCATCATAAAATTTGATATAGAAGTTGTCACGAGTACAGAAAAGGGTAGCATTCATCTAGAAAAAAATTGTCTTCCTGAGCTTTCAATCAATCCGTCCATCGGCGTATGGAAGCCGGCTCTAGACGCAATGCTTTTATCACTTTCTCTGACAGTTAAAGCGCGTTCGCTCCAATAGACTCGCCGGCTAGAATTCTATGTATTCAAATGTGCGAAGCGTATTCTCACTGCGTGAAATCCGCTATTCCACACTGCTTGGCGGCTTTGGCGCCGCGTGACTTCAAATATCCCAAAATGTCTTAAGGAATTACTTCGATATAAGCCTATTTTATCGGATTAAATCGGGATGTAACATTGATTCAGAACAGTATAAAACCTCCGTCCACAATAAATTGACGTATCGAAGGTTCGCTACCTCTATGTATGATAGAACACAATGTATGTTGTATGGACTAATATCTGCATGGGCGTCACCCGCGTGAATCCCACGGGAGCACATACAGAGATTAAAAGTCTAACGTATTAATCCAGGACATAGTCTACCTGTGTGTCAGGTTTTATTCAAACTATTCTGTAGAACTATTTTATACCTAAAATATTATATAAAAGATCAAAAATTATTTAAAAAACGTAAAAGTAAAGCCCTTTAATAGTCGTCATATAATTCTTCCGCATCACAGTCGACTGGTAGTATGCCCAGAAGTCTGCCTTCACTATTAGTAAGATCTCTACTCTCAACTTTGAATTAAATTCCAAGCCTAAAAACATTTCATTTACGTCATATTCGGATATGTAGACATTCCCTAACAAGCATAGTAGCGCAGTCATAACTCACCGCGGGTTGGCATGCCTTTGGGACAAATAAATGGAGTCAAACAAAGCGAGTTTATCTGCGGAGCGTACTGAGGAATCTTTATTGAACTGAACTAGCTGTTATTGTTGACCGACAGCAATCAAATAATTACACATATATATAATCTAGATTTTGCCCGCGGCTTTGCTCGCCTTAATGCAGATTTTATAAACACATTTTTATATTCGGAAACAGCATTTTGTCTGGATGAAAGGTACCCTATGGCCTTTTCTGTATCCCTGACACGAGTATGCAAAACAAACAAACTCACACGCATTTATACAGCACCTACTTTCAGCTTTCTTACGTGGTTGCGATAGCATAAAGCTGTCTTTTATGACTAATTAATTTAAAAAATACCAATATAACTTACTATCGTACAAGAATGTTGTAGTGGTTTAAGTCATCGCCTACTCACTGCCACTGCGCCTCGTGGGTTGAAATCCCACGCGGGAAACATTTGTCTAATCCACAAGTGGCTCTTCATCTACTAAGTTCTTTATAATGGTGTAAATTTATAATGGACCCTTCTTAATTTTATTTGAACCTGTCAGCCAATATTAGACTTTATCATGATTCATCAAATTTTGAACCAGATGTTACTTTACTTATTTGGTATTCTAAACTGGGTGAGTTTATTCTAACATGTTTTAAAAGGCTTTTCAGAAATGAAATGTATTATAGCGATATTTGTCAAATTATTAAGTACTCGTATTATAATAATATCAGCCCTATTTATAAACTATCCCACTATTGGGCTTAGGGCTCTTCTCAATATAAAAAGGATGACGCCGTAATCCAACACGCTGGCTCAATTCGTCCAGGTTGGCAGACTTCAAATACCATTAAGAACGTCATGGAGAACTCTTATGATAATTTGATTTTATCCTCACAATGTTTTTCTTCACCATTAAAGCGAATGATGATTTTTTTCATTATTATTTTAATTATTTTGTGTATTTGCAATACTTAACTAAAGAACAGTCTCATATTACCTCTGATCCTGGCGCAACAAGTTAAAATAGAGGTAAGAATAATTTATCATTAGATTTATTCAAATCGAATAATAAATCAGTGATAACACTTAAATTGACAATCGAATAAAGCCAATTTTAAATAATACATATGTGATTTTTACGGTGACAACTTCGTATTGTTTGTTTATCTTATATGAATTATATATTTCCGTACAGCCTCCCATTAAAGAGCAAATAAATTCCTTCAACAACTTTAAGACAACATAATGTTATTTTACCAACAATCTTCGGCATCGGGGAAAGACTTTCCTAATCATGTTGATTTAAATTATTCTGTTCAATCTTTATTAAAGCTTCTTACAATATTACATATATACATATACAAATATGGCCTTACACCCATATCTTCGACGAAGTAAGCAGAGGTTGACGGATGGCGTAGTAGTTTAAGCGGTCGCCACTGCGTCCAATGTTATGGGTTCGAATTCCACACGCGACAAAACTTTTATGATCCACAAATGGTAGTTCCTTTGTGTCCGTTATTTAAAAGTTTGTAAAGTCCCACGCGACACAGAAATTAAACACAGTGAGGGAGATGTCTTAAAAAAAAAAGAAAATGTTACTTCAACCAAATTACGTCAACTATATTTAGGTCCCACGCTATCTATAGCGCATTATATATTACCTCATTGACGCTACCGAACATAGTTCAAGACTATGCTGCTGTTGAGAATTTCTTGACAGAAAAACACAAAATCATTTTTCCCGACTCGTATATCGAATCTTAGACCTCTAACAAAGCAGTCGCATACACTCCCGCTACGCCGAGACAGTAATTATAAAATTCACATTTCCAATTTGTTCCATTAGAATCATAGACCGTAATTAACATTCAACGAACACCAGCTTTTAATTAAAATTGTACGAACCTGCGAATTGCAACTCATTGGAATACTCACAAAAAAGTAACAATTTGCCAACAACAAAAATACATTATCAACCTTTAATAAACGAGCACCATTTAAATCCTTTTATAATTACCTACAGGATTTTACCCGCGGCTACGCTCGCGTAAAAGTAGAATAGATAAGATTATGTTAGTAACAGTACGTTTTTAAATAAAATATAGTCTATGTTATACTCAGTGATAATAGAGCAATCTAATGGTGAAAGGTCCGTAAGGTAAAAATCGGTTAAGTTGTTTTTGAGTTAAGTTCTTACAAAAAAAGAAACAAACAAACAAAACATCAAATCTCTCCTCTTTATAATATTAGTATACATAGACTATATTTTACCCGCGGCTTCACTCGGTAAAATGTACATCAGGTTAGGTAAGATTAGTAACAACACTTTTTCTGGATGAAAGGTATCCTCTGTCCTTTCCTGTTCCTCTGACAACGTGTGTGCGGAATTGAATTTGTTTATTTGTTACGCTTTTACGTCATAACTACTAGACCGATGAAAATGATATTCCGTACACACGTTGTCAGGCATAGGTACAGAAAAAGACACAGGGCACCACAAGACAAATAAAAGTAAGTTATAATGTTCTGTGTAGGGCACGTCCTTTCATCAAGGAAAAAAGACTGTTCCCAATAAATATAAATTTATGGACGAAATCTGGAATAGCGCGAGCGACGCCACGGGCAAATTCTTGTTTGATTTCAATATATAAAAATATGAATACTTACTTCCTACTAATATTATAAATGTGAAAGATTGTGAGGATGGACAGATGGATATTTGTTACTCTTTCACGCAAAAACTACTAAACGGATTTTGATGAAACTTTACAGTGTTATTATTTAAACATAAGAATAACATATGAGCCACAAAAATATCGACATTAACATTAACGTGAGCGAAGCCGCGGGCAAAATCTAGTAATATATATTATAGTATTATTAACAAAAGTTTATTTAAGCTTGAAACGGCTTTCGATGATAAACGATGAATAGTTGTTATTTTAGATTAATAAATCTCTTCTATTTAGAACTTGTTCAAACAGGTGAGTTACTTTCAGCTTAATAAAACCAGATGTATATGAAAATTGATTATTTATTATAGTTTTCAAACAAAGGAGCCTTCAATATTTTGTTTAGTTTAATATAAATTAACACCAGATTAAACAGTGTTTTATTTTGTATTTGAGTTCGCGAGGTCAATAAACTAATCCTTCCTCCTTACTATATACTATTTTTAATATTATAAATTCAAAAGTAACTCTGTCTGTCTGTTAAATTTTCACGGTTAAACGACTCAACCGATTTAAATGAAATTTGGTACAGATATAGTTTAAAGTCTGGGGAAGGACATAGGCTGCTTTTTATTGATGTAGGCACCTATCACGGGGGCCGAGCCGCGCGCAAAAGCTAGTTATGGATAAATTGTCTTTTGAATTTTCAGATCTGTATACAATGCGTAATATACATATATACATAGTCACATGCGTATATTTCCGAAGGGGTAGGCAGAGGTCTACTCCACCTATATTTGGCCAACTATAATTTTAGGTCCCACGTGCTGGGCTTGGTTACAGTCTCCGTACTGCTACTGATAGTAGACATATCCAATAATGCTTTGCTCGGCAATCAAACCCGTGACCTCATGAACAGCAGTCGAATTCACTATCACTAGAACTGTGCCTAATAGACGGCAAGAGGTGCACCCCCTGTTATGTGGACAAGGTGTATGTAATTATACTCCTCTGTCAATCCCTCTGGGATATATGTATATATATAGAGATATATCCTAACTATACTTAATACACTCTTAATATTAGGTATAAATGTGAATGTGAGTTTGTTTGTTTGTTACGCTTTTACGCCTTAACTATTCAATCGATCATTATGCAATTTCGCATACACGTTGTCTACAGGGGTACTACGAACTAGAGAGACTACGAACGCCTTTCATCCTGAAAAAAGTACTGTTGCTAATATAACCTACATTTACGCGAGAGGAGCCGCACGCAGAATCTAGTATTTATATTTAAAATTTTTCTATAAAATAGCAATGGAAAACCGAAGCATGTTTGAAAGATGCCGATCCCAGATTGTTAGTCATTTAAGAACCAAATCCAATTACGTGCTAGAGCTTTGAATGTTCCAGTACGATTAAATTCCATAAGGTTTAATAGTTACGTTGAGGGAGCGCCGGGTCGTCGATAGAAAACGACTAAGAATTTATATTCAATCATTTTATCAAATGGAAAGTAAGTTTTAGTGGCCGAAGATAGTTTAGTGGCAAAATATTGTTTAGTGACCGAATATATATTGCATCGAATCAGCCTTTACCTGGCGGAAATCCATTGTAATAAAATTATTGGAAAGAGAGAAACCCGCCACGCACCCTCAAATTGCCCACCCCAACTATTGCAATAGAAAAAGGTTGACAATACCGAACTCCTCTGGATAGAGATAGCCGCGTCCTGGGATCCGGGCGTACTCCAACTGTGTTTCAACAGTGTTTCGAACACAAATAAAGCGTCGACCTGCGTTTTACCTCAGCGCGAGGCATCTTCAAGACCGTCTTGAAGATATCTCGCGCTGAGGCAAAACACATAGTTGGGGTGGACATTACGAGGATACGTGGTGGGTTTCTTTCGTCCCAATAATTTAATGACAAAAGATAGTTTACGATTTTACGATTGAAGTGATACGACACTGAATGTCCGTGACCGCGAGTTTTAATTTCACGACTTCTTAGAAGTGAGCTGAACTACTGTTGTGTAGAAACTTTGCCAGGTAGAATACGCACTTGAAATGCGATTCATATACGTACGTAGTAATGAATAGTGATGCACGTAATCGTATTTAAATCATATTCGAATACAGCTGCTCAATTATATTCAAATATAATTTATACCAGAGTGATACCTATTTTAGACTGCACGGATGGCGTTATGGTTTAAGTAGTTGCTTTGCCACAGCGCCAATTGTTGTGGGTTCGATCCCCGTGCGAGACAAAAAATTGTGTGATTCACAAGTAGTTGTTTCTAGAATGGGTATTCTTTGTGTTGTGTAAATATTTGAAAAGCGCCTCACAACCCTGGAAATATTATATTACTAGTGCGCGAGTTATCTTTTTTAAAAGAAAAATATTAAATATACCATTCCACCATATTGTCTTCTACCGACCAACAGACTCAGCGCTGGTTTAGCATGCTCTAACAAAAAGCCTTATAATTACATTTGGTCCAACATGAGAACTAAATTCAAATCTTCAATCAATCATGCTCACTGACAAAGAACTCACTCGCAAAAAGTCAAAAGAACAAAACAATAAGACAGGTAACATTATTTCGCAAACAGAAAATTATATCTGCAAAAAGATACAAAATCCTATAATTAGAATGGGCTTCCTATTTCGCCGAATATTTCTGTAATACGAATGACAAAGATGAAGTGGGGTCTTCAAGCCGTTTTTATCGCAGATTTTATTTCCATATCAGCGAAGATCAAGGGAAGGATAACGGGATTTAGACGAACAATATTGTAAATACGATGTTGAAGAAACGGTTTACTTATTTCAGTTACGGGTTAAGTTGTCGCGGTGCTGCTCGTATTGCTAAAAAGAGTAGCAATGTTTACAAGAAATAATTATATTCAATACGTACATAAAGAAATTAATTCATGCTTAAATTTTAACATTGACGTACATACATAGCTTGACGCCTATTTCCCCGAAGAGGTAAGTAGAGGAATATTAGAATATTTCAGCAGTTATATTTTTATGTCACGTGTAATAGAGGCGCGTCTACTGCGTTTAGACTTTGTACCAGACTTCGTACTAGTAATTAGAATGTATTGCCAACAAACCCAATAATACGTTGACTAGCCCGGCAATTGAATCCGAGACCATGATGCTTAGTACTCGATCTACGGTGGTGGATGCAACGTGACTCTACAACAAGCGAGAATATAGGCAGAGCGCCCTCTGCACGCTGCGCTCGTGCAAACAAACACCTACTTCACTTGGATTGCGAACTCTCGAGATCACTAAGTTTTCACTATAGGTACTACTTGATTTTAAATTGTACAAAAGCCTTCAAAATTTTCCCACAGCGGTATTTTACACTAATTGTAATAATCGTGTTGGAAAAGAAAGAGCCACCGGCATTTCGATACATGGTGTAAAGACTCTACGAATCCGATTTCCTGAATATTTTGCTTCATATAAAGAAAAGCAAGAAATGGTAATGGTGAATTCTTTTAAACAGACGGTCAAACGCATGTCAACTGCTAGTATTGTAACTAGCAGCCAATCAAAACGCTTGAGATGAGTTCGATTTTGGCGCGCCATTAATTAGCCTTTCAGAAGGATATTAATACAACCTTCCCAATATTATAAATGTTAAATTATGTGAAGATATTTGTTATTTAGGTTTAGCAACCAGATAAGCCATGCCCTGAATTATCAAATAGTACCTTTTTAGCAGTTCCATTCATGTAAGCTTCTTGCGAGCGAAACCGCGTACAAAAGCTAATATATTACAAATCTTTAACAAAAACTTCCTGCTCTTGAAGCTATAAAAACAGTTTAGTCGTAATGCTGGCCGTCAAGCGTCATTACTCAACAACGGCCACCGGATAAGATGACAAAGACAAATTGATAGCTATATTTGTAGCGAAAGAAGGAGTTTTTGTACGAAAGTCCATCAGGAGGCAAAAGGTAATCAGTGGAAGAAAAAGGAATAGCTATTTTATTTATTTCTATAGAGGTAAATAAAACAAACATTTTATATTAGGCATAAAATATACAGAAGCGGGTGGTAAATACGGGTGCGTCGTGAATTATTAACAAGCGGCTTGCAAAAGGCACGTCGCTTGGTATCCAATACTTCTGAAGAAGACATGTCATCGCAACAAAATCAAACCGTATAATGACTTTACCTTATCTTGCCGTAACTTTAACTTTTCTGAAAAATTTTGATCGCGTCTGTACCCTATCCTATGCTTGCACCAAGAATGGGCCATGGCCGTTATCGTACGCATTTTTTATATAATTTACAATTTGACTGAAATAACTAAAACGCTCATTAAGCGAAAAAGCAGCTCACGCGTTGTGATCACCGTAAATCATTTTCAACGCCATATTTATGTAAGCTCTTATAAACGCGTTGTGGCAAACACAGAAGACCACCTAACGAAACACGTATTGTGACTATCATATCAAATGAAAATTCATTTAATAACATAAATTGTTTTACGCTCACATAACAAATAAATAAAATAAAAGGCAAGTCTGCCAGTGCCTACACTGTGCAAACGATTTCCTTTGATTTTCTCAGAATTATAACTACAGACTCTTTCATACATTAATACTTCGTTCAGGCCTAGCACGACAGCAGTAAATATTTTAAAGTCTTCTACTTAAATGTTTTGATGACACCCGCATTCCCTTTAAGTAATAAAATAAAAACTCATAAATCACATAGAAGAACTTAATAAAAATATTGCAATAAGATAACAAAATGTGGGTTCCCTATCGCAAGCGCGCGCATCTCCACCGCGTGAGACACGAGTGACAGCTCGAATGACCTTTAGTATAAAAGCAAGCACCACCAGCAAGGCGAGAGATCGTTTGATTCGTTTTCCCGCCATACTTCAATAAATTAATCTTAGTAATTGGACAATTAAGTCAAATTTTGAAGTCCTACTCATTATATTTAGAACGAAAATCGGTAACTCAAGTGCCTTCTTCATTATGTCCCTTGTTTTGACAGTTATACTGTATTTTGTATTTACATCCACAAAGTAGCAGTGGTATATTACACCCAGATATGATTATAGGTTTCACGTGATGAGGCCAAGATTATTATTGTTTATCCGAAATAGTTACAGACTATGCAGCTACTGAGATTTCTTGATAGAACAACCCAATAACACTTTGTCGGATCCGGGCATCGAAACTGAGACATCACGCACAACAGCCGCATTCACTACCGCTCCGTTAACGTCGAGTTTCTTGCATAATTTGATAATCTATTGTCATATTTAGCTCTATATCCAGCGATGATAAAAACAGTATTTTTTATGTAAGTACTTTTTTGTAGAAAAGTAAACAGTATTTTTAACAAAAAAGTTTATCACTATTTGTAACAGTATGGTTGGTACTACTACTATTTCTGGTATACAACTATACATATGTATCTCCAGCTGTGAACCGACATCGGCTCACATTTAGATTTATATTTCTAAGAGAGGAAGAAATCACGTACATTTGCAATGAATTCCATATTTTTATACTACGACAAAGACAGAACAGTAAACGAACTGTTTTGGACGTGACTGTATTTGTTATACCGTATAATTTTAGCACCTATGTCAGCAAATGTTGTTCAGCTTAGAAAAGGAGAGGTTATAAAAGGAAGATGAAACCTGAGCTTCCTTGGAAGAGTAAAGATAACCAACGAGAGAAATCCTGCGTAAGTGCAAAGGTCCAAGGGTTCTACAGGAAAGATATATATGTATATGTAGTAGTTAAAAAAGAATAAACAGACAAATACGCTTTTATACGAGAGCATCCTTCTAATATTTGCATATTATAAACTACCGACTCACCCCGGCTTCGCAAGGGTTGTAAAAAACCTTAACAAATTATACAACTAAACCTTCCTCATGAATCACTCTGTCTATTGGTGAAAACCGCATGAAAATTCGTTACGTAGTTTTGAGTTTATCGCAAACAGACAGACAGACGCGGTGTGTTTTATAATATGTATTAATTCTCATCAATACACAATTACACGTAAATTGCACGGATTTTAATGAAACTTGGCAAACAGTTAGACCATGACCTGGATTAACACATATAATACTTTTTATCCCGGTAATGCTTCTCGTGGGATAAGCGCATGAAGCCGTGAACACCGACCAGTTTATTACAAGTTCTGTCCACAAAGTGAATATCTCCTAAAAGGTTTTTTTATTTCTGTATCGCGGAGGAAGTTGCTTGTGGACCATAGAACTCTTTGTCACTAGTGGGTATTGAACATATAATACTCTGCTCGGCGTAACGGTGAACACTTAAACCATTGTGCCGTCTGTGGCAATTGTACATACTATTATGTTGTATTTTAAGTTCCCACAAACTTCTTATTCTTAGTTAAATTAAAAGCATCTTCAGTTTTAAATGTTTCAGTTGTCAATTAACTTAGTTTTAAACTTTTAAGTACCAATTTAGTTAATTATAATATTGAAGTTAAAACTGCTGATATAGTTCAAGGATTAATTTTATAAGAAACTGGCTTCAAGAAGCCGCTGAAATAGTTCTAAAGTTTTTAGTTTTAATGATGAACTATAGACTATATATACATAATTGATTCTAGCGAAAGCCTTTACGAGTGGCAGTTGAACTGCCTCGCAGAGGTCTCGAGTTCAATCCCAGGGCACCTATGACTATTGAACCGCACCTATGACTTTTGAAGTTACATAACTTCAAAAAGTCACGCACCTGCGTAATTATCGCTTGCTTTAACGGTGAAAGAATCGTGAGAAAAATTGCATATCTAATAGTTCTAAATGTTTTCGAAGATATGTGAAGTCTGCCAACCTACACTGGGCCAGCGTGGTGAACTATGGCCTAGCCATCTCACCAGAAAAGAGGCCCGTGACCAGTAGTGGGACTATTTATATTACACAAGGCTGATATTATATTATTATTATGGTTCAATAGATTTTTGGTATTGGTATAATGTAAATTGGAATTCTATAACATTTTTGTTTTCGTCACGTAAGTCGTCACGGTTACTTGAAAACAATGCGTTAGAAGTTCAGGGTCTTTAGTTTCCATTAGTGGCAGAAAAATCTCTTAGACTTAAGTGACTTTAGTGGACTATATGATTGACTCAATTTACATGGGACTTTGCCTGAAATTTTTCTTAGAAAAGTGTATTTTGAATAGTTATGAACAGACTCAATTTTTTACAGAACTTTCTAACATTATATTTTGGTATATTAGCTTACCCATAGGTTCAACCCTCAAAGTCGGTTTTTGCACCTATGTTTATGCTATCTCACGAACAACAATGCGTAATCGTTACGAATGAATATCGGAAGCTTCGCAAATTGTATATATTCTATTATATTCCGCAGTCGAGTGATGACACATTCGTTGTCACTAACGACATTATTAGAATAATCAAAGCATGACTCGAAAGTATATGGCCAGCGCAATACGTTTTATTGTTGACCGATCGTGTTGGAGACTTTTTAATCATGTTTTGACAAATAAATGTACATCTTTATTATGTAGATACTTAAAATCACCAAATACAAATATTAATATCATACACTCCTGCTTAGTTTTTCAAGATAAACATGGATGAATCACAAATATATTTGCAATAAATAGGTATTTTAAACAACAGCAAATAAATTATTGTTACCCTAAGCTAGATGGCGCTGCCTTTAAATTTAACTATTGTTGTGCGATAAAGCCTTTGGCGGCAGTTACGCGGTAGGCATAGTACGTTTCAAATACATTACTGTAAATATACTTGAATAATTAAGAACATTACTACAAGTTATGGTACTCTTGTTTGTTAGATACGTATTAAAAGGTTTAAATTCATATCCTAGGGAACATACTAAAAGAGGTGAATTGATAATGATTGTTATGGGATATGGCCCTTTTTGAGGTCAATTACGTTTCTAAAATATACACTCACGTCTATTTATCTTCAAATGGGTAGAAAGAGATGTTTTGGAATAACATTTCACCAACTAAATATGTATATACCATAAGACGGTACTTGCAGAATTCCAAAAATATATATGATTAATTATAACAGAGGAAAAAGAAAATTCAAAAAGTACCATTGTAAAATTAGCGATCAAAAAGATTGGTGGTTAGTTGCTTGCCTGTTTTGTCATTAGTTCTACGCTTACCTACGTAAATAAAGATTTATAGAAAGTTTAGTTAGTGTAATCTTGACGTTCATAAGTATTGCTTTGTGAATTAAATGAAGAAATATATTTTGATTTGATTTGATTTATTTGAGCCTGAGACGAGCGACAAACCGTCTCGTCGCTCTGCCAACTAAGCTATTTATGGTCTATAAGGTGAGGTGTGGCATCTGAAATGTATACTAAGACAATTTTTAGCCCATATTGCCACAAAGACAGGCGGGTCCATAGCACATTAGCACCCACTTTTGACCCTTCGTCTTTTAAGTACCATGTAAAATCACTATGAATTGGCAGCTGCTATTTACAAATTGAGATACAGTGCTTCTATTTAAACTTTACTTACAAAAAAGTCCAATAAAATAACCAGACACAAAACAATTATTCATAGTGCGGGCGTAGTCTATAAAAAAAGTAAGTTTCTCTGTGTTGTCGCTGCACCCGTATAAAGAGGACAAAATTTATTTTATGTCCCTTTCTGTGATTTCTAGTAAATATACTTAATGACGTTTACATTATTAAAGAGCCCTTGACGGTGTAGTACAAGTTCTGAATACATTTATCGTGAAATGGGTTGGCGAGTAGCTATTAGGTCGCAAAGCTCCGCTGAATATTTCGGTCAGTCAAAAGGCTACATAAAAAGCTTGGCTTTAGACGATCCACAATTCAGGACAGTATATGAAATGTTACTAAAAGAGACTTTAGTATGTCAGTCATGAGTTTGTAGTAGCCCTAGAGATTTTGAAAATAAAAAGGCTGCTTCAGAGTAGCAATGTCCCATAGCATTGCAGAAGTCTATAAAGGATATATAATAAGTCCTTTAGCCATGGACTATTGGGAAATCATTGGACTGCCATGCAAAGGTCTCGAGTTCGATCCCAAGACGCGCACTGCACAGTTACGTGCGTAAGGGAAACATCGCGAGGAAAGCTACGTGTATGTGAGTTCTACATAATGTTCTCGAATATATGTGAAGTCTATCAACCCGCACTGCGTCAGTGTGCTGGACGGGACAGTTCATAAACATGGCATAAATTTTTATAATATATTTCCATAGAATATGTGTCAAAAACCGCTTACCAACGAGCATTTCCATTGCCTCTATCTTTCAAAATGATAAGAGAGCAGTAATATTCCATATCTTCATATAATCATAATTTGAAATTACAGAATTAGTATTCGATATGTACGAGGGGCGTTCAATGTATTCTCGGTATTCGGGTGATATACTAATGATGAGGGTAATTAAATTATCTCATTAGTCAAAGCCACTCTTTGAGGGTATAAATATAAAATTTTATTTAATTGTCACCATTAGTATTCAAGAAATCATTACGAAAAGGCAACTATGATGACCGATGCGACAATGTTGGAAAAATCGAGCATCGCGCTGTGATAAAATTCCTTACAAAACAAAGAAATACTCATAAAGTTATTCACGAAGAAATGATGGCTGTTTACCAAGATTCTGCTCCTTCATTATCTACTATTCAAAAGTAGTCTAGTGAATTTAGACAGGGGTAGAGAGAGTATTGAAGACGGGCCCCAGTGTTTTGGGTTTCTAAGGGTATCTTACCAATTGAGTACACAAAAAGGGTCAAAGTATTACTGCCGCATCTTACGCAAACACCCTACGTAATTTATAGAAGGCAGTAAAAGAAAAAGACGTGAAGAATTGCCACAGGTATCTTGCTTCTTCACGACAACGCGCCGGTTTACACAGGGCGCGTTGCTAAGGCTGCTGTGCGGGAATGCGAATTTTAAGAAATCAATCATCCACCCTACAGCCCAAACCTGGCCCCTAGTGATTACTTTCTGTTCCCAAACCTTAAGAAAGATGTTCGAGGTAAACGTTTTTCCGACGATGAAGCGTTGAAGGCGGCAAGTGACGAACATTTTTCGGACAAGGAAGAAAAATATTTTTAGGGTGTATTGAAAAGTTACTTTCCTACTCTAATAAGTGTATTGAGGTGATGGGAGACTACATTGAAGCATATATTTTTATCACAATTTTCTGTTTATTCTTTCATGCCTATACTGAGAATACATTGAACGCCCCTCGTACATTTACGTTTTAACTAATATTATAAAGAGGAAAGATTTGTATTTTTGTTTGTAATGAATAAACCCAACAACACAACGATTTATAAAATTGATTTGCCATTAAAGAGTTACTCTATTCAGAAATAACAAAGGCTCACGCTATGAGGCAAGAGAGCTAAGCAGTAATCATAAACGTGGGTGAAATCGCGGGAGACAGCTAATCCTAACTAATATTATAAATGCGAATGTGAGTTTGTTTGTTTATATGTTTGTTACGCTTTCACGCCTTAACTATTCGACCGATCATCATCGAATTACGTATACACGTTTCCAAGGGAACAGAAAAGGACATAAGGTACCTTTTACCCAGAAAAAGTACTGCTACTTACCTAACCTAACTTACATATACGCGAGCGAAGCCCCTGGCAGAATATAGTCATTTATAACATAGTAGGTAGTATAATTACTTTGTTAAACGTTCAGTCGTACCACCTCGTTGTTAGGAAAAAACTAAAATGCTCGAGGAAAAATTAACAAGCCAGCCATAAAGTCTCAAGTTAAGTATACTTTGAAGTTGACCAAGTATATTTTGCGATACTCAACTTACTTACTGAGCCGTTCGCGTTTATCAAAGGGCAAGTAAAACGGATTTCCTCGAAATCTTACTTTTGCACGCATCGCACCTCTCTCTTTAAAAAGGTTACATAGAGTTCGCGACTCGTCAGAGATTCATCGTAAAATAACGAAACATTTATTTATTTCTTCTTCTTAAAGTGGACGCTTCACCACTGCCACTGCGCCAGTATAGCGGGTTCGAACCCCACAAGGGATAATCATTTGTGTGATTTACAAATGATTGTAACTAGTTTGGTTTTTCTTTGAGTCCGTTGTTTGAATGTTAGTGAAGTTAGGGTACACTCCTCAAACAATTTAGATTGCTATTATCCATACCATTAACTTGCTGGGAAGTTATCTTCAAGAAATCTACAAGTTAGCATATCCGAATATTACCAAATGTATGGACATTCTTAGGTCTTTTATTATAGAGCAGGAGCGTTATAAATTTATAGCCCTTCTGACCTTTTGTCTAATAATAGGGAATTGAAATCCTCAATTAATCAACTGGTACATTGCACGAATACTGGCTTTCTATAGGAATAAGAGGAGCCTTTTTTATGTATACCATTATAGAATTACAAAGAAGCTGTAACTATACATAAAGATATTTTAAATGCATGACAAATCAACTAATTTCCAGATTTCTGAATAAGATATAATTATATTTTCTTTCATATCGGTTAATT
The DNA here is from genome assembly GCA_963675205.1 of Catocala nupta. NCBI lineage: Eukaryota > Metazoa > Arthropoda > Insecta > Lepidoptera > Erebidae > Catocala > Catocala nupta. Next base: position 16,347,681 of record OY776094.1, on the reverse strand, counting down.
TGCTCGAACCTCACCTCTACGCAATGAAATATGGTATTCACAATTTGGTAGAATTTAAGTTCAACTCAAAATCTAACGTGACATGCAATTCCGTTTGGTAATGCGGACATTATGGATTAGTGTTAACAACATTCTAGATTATCTTTACTTTACACGGGTGATAGCCCAGACATAATATAGTTTTAAATTCAGTTTTACCTATTACTGGGTAAGACTAAGTCCTTATAAAAGCATGCAGTTGACGAGTACAAGAATAATATAAGTGACACATAAATAATCCAGACTTACATATACGAGATACTTCTATACATCTTTTATAGAAGTAAAAGACACGCAAATATTAAATACCATAATATATCATTTATAAAGAAAATAAAGGCATTTCAATGGATAAAATTATTTCTTGTAGATGATTTGTAGCTTTTGCTTCAAATAACATGAGACGTTATTGACAGCAAGTACGATTCAGTATATAATATTTTGCAGCTGGTAAGTAATAAAATATATTTTCATCTTATTTTCAATTCTGACTCACCAAAATATTTGAAGTTACTTACTTATACAGGGTGATTTTGAAATCGTGTAATTCCTTTTAACCACGCATTCTACTGGTGATATAGAATAACCCTGACCATATTTTTATTTAATTAGATTTATTTTTTTTGAAAAATTATTATTCCGTTTTTTTCGTGAAATGAAGTCAGATAGTAATATGTTAACCAACCGAGGCAATTTTAATTTTTTACTAATTAAAATAAAAAAACATATTAATAATTAATGTCGTAAATAATAACGGGCGGTCCTTTTTATTGCCCCTTATTATTTATGACATCAGTTATTGTTATGTTATTATTTTTAAATTAGTAAAATATTAAGATTGTGTCAGGTGTATTTGAAATCATTTCATGAAAAAAATCTGTACTCTAATTTTGCCGAAACCATTATTCTAATTAAGAAAAACTATGGTCAGGGTTATTCTATATTACCAGTAGAATGCGTGGTTAAAAGGAATTACACGATTTCAAAATCACCCTGTATTTATGTTTAACATTATAATCATAAATAGATCTATGAAATAGTACGTGCTGATGTGGGTATAGGGCGTTATATAATTATTTTTTGCTTTTATTGTATACATGAAGTTATTTTCTTGATAGCCCGATTAGTTTGGGACCCAACTTTTTATAAGCACAGCGACTTGTAGCATTTTATTGAACTGTTTTATTATATTGGATTGTAGAATGTTTTCTATTTAATATTTCATTAAAATTGGTTTATCAATCTATAGATCTCTAGGTCTCTAAAATTTGAATTACTTAGTCTGCAATCTATTTAAGTACTCTTTTTATCGTTTTGTGGATAATAACTATATTTTTTAACCTAAATGCTTAACTAATATTCATATACCAGGATAGCTACTGAAGCATATAAGTATTTTAATATTATTTAAATCAATACGGTTGCATTCTAGAAGAATTTTAGCTACAATCACAAAAATCCGCTTATTACACATTTAGTTGAGGCTCATAAGTTTAATGTTAAAAAAAAAACAAAGCCAGCTAGGCTTTGTTTTTTTTTGCTAGCTGATCCGACAGATGTTCTCCTGTCTTAGACGAACTATCAAACTCACGAAGTTAAAATAGTCGTTAAGATTTCTGAAATTATCCAATATTCTGCACAGTTTTTTTAACTTTTCTTTCTGTAAGAACCTGTTACAAAGTATTAGAAAACTTAAAAGACAAAGTTAATTGGAATTGGTAAAGTCGTTTTCAAGTTATGGCGTGGCCAAGGGAAACAGGGATTCATTTATATACTTATATAGATAGATAACGTACCAAACTCAGGACAATACCCTGAGGGACACCATTTACGGCGTCTAGATAGCTTTTTATTTGACAAATCCACAAGTGCTGATTTCGCTTAGTATGCAACAAAACCCTTGTCGTCAGCCAGATGTCGGACGTGACATTATACAGTGTGTCCCGTCATGAACTAGCGATATTGTAAGTACCGATAAAACAACTATTTTAATACACAAATAAACTACAAAATCAAGTCCAAACTACTTATCAGCTATGTGGCAGCCATTTTGTTTTTTTTATTGATATATTTTCTACGTGGACACAAAAACCATCATATCTCTCAAAATTTAGGTCATACTGGAATAAAAATAGTCTTATTCGAAGGGCAATACTATTGTCTATCATTTACAACTTGATCGAAGAGTTGTCACTATCAAATCTTTGAAAAAAAACCAAATTCCATCTTAAATATTTGAAAAAACTGACACGAATAAACAAATCAATGTACATTATTGCAAAAATAGCCCCGATGACCTATTTTGTTTTTCTGCGGGGTTGACAGGGTATAATCTAAGCTACGATACAACATTCAATTTACAGCTGTATGACTATTGGTTTAGAAGTTATTGTTGTTTGAACATAGCCTATGCGCAAGCACCATGGTCAGAATCCTAAACAGGAAAATCAATAAAACACAAAATTCTCATTAACATTTATTTGTGTAAAGATTTTACATTACAATAACGCACATCACATTACTTGTTCAAAGTGGCCACCTCCGGCTTGTAGGCAAGCTACAGCTCTCTGTGTCACCTGGCCTGATGCGCGCCTAATCATGTCGAAATCAGCTCTGATTTCTTCGCCAACTACCATGATTTTCTCGACGAGTTGTTCTCTTGAGTTGGGAACTGCAGCGTACACCTTTTGCTTTATATGACCCCACAAAAAATAATCTAATGGTGTTAAATCGGGTGAGCGGGGTGGCCAAGCTACTACACCGCTGCGACCAATCCACGGCGAATGATTTCTATTTAAATAATTTCTTACTGCTAGAGAATAGTGGGCGGGTGCACCATCCAGCTGGACCCACATTTGCTGACGATATGCCAGAGGTAATTCCAAGAGACTATCAGCAAATTGGGTTTCCAGGAACTCCAGGAATCTAGCGCCGTTCAATGTAGGAGGCAATTCCAAAGGCCCAATCAAACGATCGTTGATTATGCCCGCCCATACATTCACCGAAAGCTCATGTTGAAATGAACTTTGGCGCACTGCCTTTGGGTTCGCAGAGCTCCAAAGATGATCATTTCGGTGATTTGTGATGCCAGCTCTAGTGAATTTAGCCTCATCAGTCCACAGTATCTTTTTCAGAAAATCAGGATCATGTCTTGTCCTTCTATTGAGCCACGAACAAAACACGGATCTGGATGCATAGTCTACTCCGATTATGTCTTGGACTCGGCGAAAATGAAATGGGTGTAATCCCTCTCGTTTCAAAATTCTCCATACACTCGACTTAGATAGCTGTAGTTGCACAGCAATGCGTCTGACACTTAGTCTGGGATCATTGGCTATCAGTCTAAGCACTTCCTCTTCATCTTCGGGCGTTATTATACGAGCGCGTTCATTAACAGACCTTTGGATTCCTCTTTCCGCTAACCTTGAGTGCACCTCGATAAAAGTTTGGCGGCTCGGGGTAGGCCGGTTAGGGTATCTCCGTCGATATTCTTGTACAGCTCGATTTGCACTTCCATTGCAAAAACGAAATGTATGTCGGCAATATCATGGGACGAATATTGACGATTTTCCATGTTAGTATCACACTGTTAACAATAATAATTAACAGTAATACAGAGCACGTAAACACTTAAACAGCAGAGCAGTATGTGAAAGTAGTGATCACAACGCAGGGCGAGGGACAACTAAACTAACTAATAATCCTTAAAACTATGGGATTTTTTCCAAGTAAGGGATCTGTATTTTCCATCTCGCTTACTCACAATATTAGCGAGCAGTATTTCTGGCCTACTCTCGCATGGAACGCAGTGAGCGCCAGATAAGATCTTTACAATGGGCTTTTGTGCTTGCGCATAGTCTATGTTCAAACAACAATAACTTCTAAACTAATAGTCATACAGCTGTAAATTGAATGTTGTATCGTAGCTTAGATTATACCCTGTCAATCTCGCAGAAAAACAAAATGGGTCATCGGGGCTATTTTTGCAATAATGTACTATCGACAGCAACGACGGATGACCATTTAAGAAAAATTTCGCTTAGGCATGTTGACTTTAAGTGACTCCGCCCTTAGTTTTGTTAACCAATCAAAAAGGAATCTTCGAACAAAAAGTGTACCAACCGTTTGTTTTTATGACTTTTCTTACTTTTGCCAGATGGTATCATATTTGGACAGTTGTTGCGTTGACACAATACCGAACTTCTAACCACGAGCTCCCACAGGCACTTTAATACTCTACTCTTCTAATAGTAAATTTAATTGTAGCTTTTTGTATTAACTTTTGTTTTTGCTTTATACAAAATAAATAAAGAGTATTGTCTCTTAGGATTAAAAATAACGGTATGGAATGTAAATATAAATTTAAGCATTGTTATACTTAATCATTGAAATAGGTTTTATTTGTTACTTTCTTTTTTTTTGTTTAGTTTGATGGAACGTAGCTACCTAGTTGTTAAATTAGTATTAGTAGATAACTTTTAAATTACAATTTTACTGAGATAGTAGGGGAGATGGGCCTAAAGCGGGCACCGTGCCTAAAGCGGGCACTCTCGATAATATTACCATTTTAAAAAAGCGCGCGCTCTAAGCACGTGACAGTAATCTCCGCGGCCCGCACACCTCGCGTCATTCGTCGAGTTCACCTGCGAGCACGCCATTACGAGTTGCGATATACAAATATTTTAAGTGGGTTTTTGAAAAATATTGCGAGGTATGTATGATGTGTTCTCACTTTTTTGATGTTTACAATGCTATAATCAATACGTTTTAGTTATTAACTGGTTATCTGGCTGTAAACCGGTTAAACTAAATGCCACGTGTTTAAACATTTTGAGGTTAAAATTTGTTTGGATATTACAAGTGTCGAAAAAGGCAAAGCGGGCAGGGTAAAGCGGACACGTGCCCGCTTTACCCATCCCAATAAATTAAATTTAACTGCCTCCGTGGCGCAGCGGTAGGGAATGCGATTGCTGTGCATGAGGTCTCGGGATCGAATCCCGGGTTGGGTCAACAAACAGTTATTGGGTTTTTAGTTAAGAAATCTCAGTAGCAGCCCGGAGTTAGGAAGTTGACGGTGTAAAACACATCCGTGCCTTGGAAAGTACGTAAAGCCGTTGGTCCTGCGCTTGATCTCTCTTCGGTCGTGTCGGATTACCGTCCCATCGGATCATGAGAGTTAGGGAACAGAGAGTGCACTTGTGTTTGCACACACTCTTGTGCACTATAATATCTCCTGCGTAGTTGACCAGTCTCCGTTAAGACTAGCCGCCGTGGCCGAAATCGGTCTGGAGGATATTATTATTATATATTATATTATAATATAAATTGCTATAGTTCCTTTTATTATTCTTTTTAGATGGTAAATAATTATAAAAGAAAAACTTCGCAAGCCTCATGGACCCCCTCAACCATGCGGCAAGCACTGCTAGAAGTGCAAGAATTAGGGAGACCTGTCAAAAACGTAGCAACAAAATTTGGGATCCCAAGAACGACGCTGCAAAGGCATCTTAAATCGGGGTCGTGTGAAGTAAAACTAGGAAGATATATTACTGTCTTTTCTGCGGATCAAGAAACTGAGCTTTTGGAATATGTTTTTCATATGGACAGTTTGTTTTACGGGTTGTCAAAACAAGAGTTCTTGGAACTTGTTTATAATTATGCCCAAATGAATAAAATACCACACCCTTTTAAAAATGGTGCTGCTGGTTCAGATTGGTACAAAGGTTTTGTTAAACGTCATCCAGAGCTAACTTTAAGAAAACCAGAGCCGACATCTATTGCCCGAGCAAGAGGATTTAACAAACCCCAAGTCTATCGATTTTTCGATTTATTAGAGGAGCAAATTGAAAAGCATAAAGTTGATGCTACTCGTTTATACAATATGGACGAGACAGGTGTCCAAACATCATCGAATAAACCGCCAAGGGTCCTGACAAAATCTGGAAAGCGACAAGTTGGTCTCATAGCTAGCACCGAAAGAGGAAGAACAACCACAGTTATATGCTGCTGTAATGCTGCTGGATCATTCATACCCCCATTCATGATATTCGCGAGAAAAAGAATGGTTCCACGCCTTCTTGACGGAGCTCCACCCAGTACCCAAGGCACTTGTTCCGATAATGGCTGGATCAATGGTCCAGTATTTATGGAATGGCTGAGGTTCTTTGTAGAGACCGTCAGACCAACCTCAGAAAAAAAAGTTATTCTTGTTCTCGATAATCACGAGTCCCATAAATACTTACCAGCATTGGAATATGCATCACAAAATAATGTTATATTTGTGTCTTTGGCTCCACATACGACACATCGTATGCAGCCTTTAGATTACTGCGTATATGGGCCACTTAAAATTTATTTCGAGCAGGCTGTGGCCGTTTTCCAAAAGGCGCATGCTGGACGGATAATTAATCAAAATGACGTAGCTAAACTGTTTTCAGATGCTTATGTAAAAGCAGCAACTACAAACAATGCTATAAACGGATTTAAAACGACTGGTCTGCTCCCAACAAACCGGTTTATTTTTGATGACGCTGATTTTCTGCCAGCTTCTGTTACAGAAAATCCATTAAATCCGACTGAATCTGCACAACAAATAGAAGCATCTTTGCCACTTGAAGAAGCTAATAGAACAACACCATCACCGTCGATGCTGGTTGATATAGTAAGCACCCACAATTTATTTCCATCTGAAAATATAGAGAACGACCAAGTGACTCCTCTACCACCTCTAAATAGTGCAACACAAAATCTTTTAACAATGCCCCCGCAAATTGGCTCAGAAAGTTATGCGGATAATCTAAACAAACAAGTCGATCGACATGATTTTGGCACAGTTATTGAGCCTACAATAGTCATTCAGAATTCCAAAGAGAATGGTCCGGCGTCATCCCTATCAGAAGAAAAGGACCCTGAGAGAACGCCATCTCCATGGGAGCTTGAAAAAATTTGTCAGAACAGACATAATCAGGCTGAGGCTGTGCCAGAATTTAACCTTGCTGATTTCAATCGAATGGCAACAGATGAGTCAATAATCTCAGTTACTTCCTGCATAGAAAATATGAATTCTTCCACAGATAACCTTGCTGTTCCTAGCTGCAGTATACACGTAAGTCCTATGGTAATAAGACCAGTTCCCAAGGTTGCTCCAAATAAAACCATCCGACGCAGAAGAGTACAAAAAGCTGAGATATTAACTAGCACACCGATCAAAGACGAGCAAAGACTTAAAATGGACAAAAAAAGAAAAGGAAACCAAAAAGAAAATGTACAAAAACGTGTTAAAACCGTTAAAAAAAATATAAATGCAGAACTGTCTACGGGAAAAACAAAATCCAAGAAAATGAAGCAGAAACCAAAGAGAAAAACGACGAATGCTAGGCCTACTGCCCAATATCTTTGTTTTGAATGCCATGAGCCATATGTAGACCCGCCCGTCGAAGACTGGATAAAATGCGATGATTGCGACGCGTGGGCTCATGAATCTTGCACTGCATATCCTGGAATTGGGTCATTTTATTGTGACATGTGTCAGGAAATTTAATAATAGGATTGTAGGTAGATAACAGATAGATCTCTATAATTTGTTTTATATTCATGAGAAGTTTACTTTTATTTCCATTTGTGATAATATAATTATTTCAGGAGAACAATATTATTTTTAATTTTATTTTTGTTAAGTAGGTAGTATGGATATACACTCATTATGTAACTGGAAAGTCTGATTAGATTAAGAACAGTTAATGATTAAATAGTTAAAATGAATGAATGATTATTGCTGTTAATTTTGTTGAAATACAAAACTTGATCAAGGTTGTTTGTTTCCTTTGTTCCTTAAACTGGTGGCAGAGTATGGCTGTCCCTTTTCTAATGATTTTGTAATATATAGATAAAATTTACCCATGTCCGCTTTACCTCAACCCATGCCCGTTTTGCCCTAAACAAGTGCCCGCTTTAGGCTCCCCCCTTGGGCAAAGCGGGCATTCGTAGAGGTTTCGTAATTTGCTTATAAGTAATCTTTTTTTCGGTTTTTGATAAATCAAACTATTCTCCATTCAAAAGCGTCTAGTAACGGACCTTTTGGAGAAAAAAGAATAATGCAGCTAAGTTATAAACCGATTTTTCTTCAACTTTCCCTTAAGGTGCCCGCTTTGGGCCCATCTCCCCTAAGTATATTGTTGTTTTATTTATTTATTTCAAGGTAGCTTTATTCAATTAACATTTATAATTATTATATTAATGAAGTCTGAAATATTTAAAAACGTATCTGCATCAAAGAAGTCCATTATACGAGCACATCAATAAAACTAAATAAACTATTATGTAGCCGACCTACGGCCTATTCAAATATTAACATTGTTGTATAAATAAATAGGTAATAAAATATATTTGATACCTTCCAGTCGTTTTGATTCGTTTGATCATAGCGGCTTCAGAACATAACCAATGTTAAATTGCTGATTTCTATTTGAGAATGTTTATACTAAGTACCTATAAATAATCAATCCTGGCGGTACACAAAAGTGTGTAAAGTGTAAAAAAACTCAAACAAAAAGGTCGTAGCTGACCAGTTGAGTTTGTATCGCCTTAGAATCAGTAAACAAAAGTAGTGTAAAAAAACTCAAACAAAAAAAAGGGGCGTGTCACGTGCCATGTTGGCCTGCTATGCGATTTTAACCTTAGGAGGGGTCATCCGTGGCTGCTGTCGATAGTACATTGATTTGTTTATTCGTGTCAGTTTTTTCAAATATTTTAGATGGAATTTGGTTTTTTTTCAAAGATTTGATACTGACAACTCTTCGATCAAGTTGTAAATGATAGAAATAAATAGTATTGCCCTTCGAATAAGACTATTTTTATTCCAGTATGACCTAAATTTTGAGAGATATGATGGTTTTTGTGTCCACGTAGAAAATATTTCAATAAAAAAAACAAAATGGCTGCCACATAGCTGATAAGTAGTTTGGACTTGATTTTGTAGTTTATTTGTGTATTAAAATAGTTGTTTTATCGGTACTTACAATATCGCTACTTCATGACGGGACACACTGTATAATCCATTATACCCAGTAAAAAAACCAGTTTACTAATAGTTTAACATGGGTCTGTTTTACATACCCTAGAAATTAAGCTCACTTACTTAAATTATATGCCCTTAAAGAATTTCAACTACTTCAAGGCTAAGAACTAAAACGTTTGCATTAATGCTTGAAAATAGCTTGAGTCAAGTATATTTATGCAAATTTTAAACGTGGGCAAACTAGGTATTTATAGTTGTACTAACTTCCTAAAATGCGAATGTGAGTCTTTTGTTTATTTGTTTGTTACGTTTTCACGCCTTACCTATTTGATCAATCATCATGAAATTTTGCACACACGTTGTCAGGGCAAAAAAAGGGTATAGAATACTTTTCACCCAGAAAAAAGTACTGTTACTAACCTAACCTACATTTACACGAGTAAAGTCGTCGTCAGGCAAAATCTAATATATTATCAGGTTCCTTGTCTGATGAATCACATATAATACATAACAATAGATTTTCTATTGTGTCTATCACGGAATAGTGAAAAGATTATTCATTCATGAAATATATTTTTAGTTCTATTTCTATAAATAGTTATAACACATTTAATGTTTTAATTGTAATTCTAATACTGTATACCACATTAACGTCCAATAAATAATTAGTAGGTACACAAAAAGCATACATTTGAATAAACCATGAAAACACAAATAATATAATAAATTTAAAGATTTTACTTGCATCAATATAAGAAACTAAACGTAAATAATAATCGTCACGGTAGCCACAGGGTGGCTAGTGCGAGTTGTTTTTACGTTAACACAATCGAAACGTTTACCGTTTTTGGCTCTCTGTTTGGCTAAGGGCTTGGAGCGGGCCAATCAGAGCGTCGAAAGTCATAAACGTGTCGATCGCGTTAACGTTAAACAAACTCGCACTAGGCACTCAGGACAGACTTGCCTAGTGTGGGGCCAATGAATAGGATCATACATTGTAATTTTCTGATAATAATTTTTATCTCTTTTTTTTTAATTTTGTTAGTCTGACTAGTTACAACCCAAATGGCAGATTATTATTATTAGGAGTACGGCCTATTTTGGTATCAAACGCTTCACTCTTACATAAGAAAGTGCACTATAATGAAGAAATCACATTTTTGTGCTATGCACTTATCGGTGTAGCAATTGACAATAAAAAAAAAAAAAAAAAAACGTTTATTTGGCACAAAAGAGAATACATTCACTGTAGGCACATGGTTATTAAATACTAACTAAACAATATGTATTTCACTAAAAGGTACTGAGACTGTTTACCAAACTAGGCAATAGCCTGTATTTTGGCTGACAGTGTTCAGTCGTGGTAATTGACACTAGAGGTTATTTATTATTTAGATTAAGACGTGAATGTTTCTGTACAGCGAATTACATTTGTCAAAAGTAAGTAAATTTACATTTTTAAACAAATATATTATATATTTTTTATAATCATTTACTGGTACAGTAGACGTCCATTGGTTTATATTGTGAGCGAGTGTGGTGTGTGAGTGTGGGTGTGTTGTGTGGATGTGTAGTGTGAGTGAATGTGGCAATATGTGTGATAGGTGTATGTTGTGCGTGCGTGCGAATGATTGTGTGCGGGGTATAAGTGTGATTGTGTAGACACAAGTACATATGTAGGTATGTATTAGATGAGTGAAAGGTGAGATATAGCTATTATGCGAAGTAGGTGAGTAGGTCCTCCGTCATTTGGTAATTAAGTTGCTGCAACCAGGCACATACTTTGCGTTTGACTTCATAACTGTTTAGACTGGTAATATTTATGCGTTTATTTATGTAGTTATATATTTTGCAGCTTAGACTATAAAATTGCCGCCTCCCAAATGACGTTTTGCAAGAAGCGTTGCGGATGATAGGCTTTTTACTACGCTTATTGGGATCTGGAAAGGGTACAGTCAAATGTTTCCTTAGCACCAGTCGATGCACAAAGAGCTGGCGTACAGTAAGGATGTTGGTGTCGGAGTATAGTTTTGATGTGGGATACCTGTAGGGTTTTTTTGATAAAACTTTGAGCACGGCTCTTTGTGCCCTCTCTAGGCTCATGAGATGTGTTTTGGCCGCCCCTCCCCATACTGTGATGCAGTATTGAATGACGGATTGTCCTAGCGCTAAGTATACTAGTTTTAATTTTTCGTGTGGTGTTATGTCTCTTAGTGATTTAAATAAATGAATTAGTCGTCTTACGCGCGTTGTCATCAAAATTATGTGTTTATCCCACCTCAGCCCACTGTCTACCTCTACTCCAAGATACTAAGTCGATTGGGCTCTGGTGAGTTCGTAACATGTACACGTATTTGGAGATGAGCAAACGTGAGCTTTGATGGAATAATTTTCAGGTGGGTTATTTACTTTTGTGATAGAGAAGGAAATGTAAAGAGTTTTAGTTAAGTTAAGAGTGAGTAGAGAGACAATCATTCGAGAACGATTGGAAATCCTTTAATTGTGTAATATATTTGATTTTATGTTAGTATTCCTGTATTTTTTGCTCTATAGTATCATTTATTTTTTAGATACTATAGAGATAAAAATTATAATCAGAAAATGTTACAATGTATGATCCTATTCATTGGCCCCACACTAGGCAAGTCTGTCCTGAGTGCCTAGTGCGAGTTTGTTTAACGTTAACGCGATCGACACGTTTATGACTTTCGACGCTCTGATTGGCCCGCTCCAAGTCCTTAGCCAACCAGAAAGCCAAAAACGGTAAACGTTTCGATTGTGTTAACGTAAAAACAACTCGCACTAGCCACCCTGTGGATACCGTGACGATTATTATTTACGTTTAGTTTCTTATATTGATGCAAGTAAAATCTTTAAATTTATTATATTATTTGTGTTTTCATGGTTTATTCAAATGTATGCTTTTTGTGTACCTACTAATTATTTATTGGACGTTAATGTGGTATACAGTATTAGAATTACAATTAAAACATTAAATGTGTTATAACTATTTATAGAAATAGAACTAAAAATATATTTCATGAATGAATAATCTTTTCACTATTCTGTGATAGACACAATAGAAAATCTATTGTTATGTATCATATGTGATTCATCAGACAGGGAACCTGATAATATACTTATACTAGATTTTGCCTGACGACGACTTTACTCGCGTAAATGTAGGTTAGGTTAGTAACAGTACTTTTTTCTGGGTGAAAAGTATTCTATAACCTTTTTTTGCCCTGACAACGTGTGTGCAAAATTTCATGATGATTGATCAAATAGGTAAGGCGTGAAAACGTAACAAACAAATAAACAAAAGACTCCCATTCGCATTTTAGGAAGTTAGAACAACTATAAATACCTAGTTTGCCCACGTTTAAAATTTGCATAAATATACTTGACTCAAGCTATTTTCAAGCATTAATGCAAACGTTTTAGTTCTTAGCCTTGAAGTAGTTGAAATTCTCTAAGGGCATATAATTTAAGTAAGTGAGCTTAATTTCTAGGGTATGTAAAACAGACCCATGTTAAACTATTAGTAAACTGGTTTTTTTACTGGGTATAATGGATTAGCAGTAAGAAATTATTTAAATACAAATCATTCGCCGTGGATTGGTCGCAGCGGTGTAGTAGCTTGGCCACCCCGCTCACCCGATTGAACACCATTAGATTATTTTTTGTGGGGTCATATGAAGCAAAAGGTGTACGCTGCAGTTCCCAACTCAAGAGAACAACTCGTCGAAAAAATCATGGTAGTTGGCGAAGAAATCAGAGCTGATTTCGACATGATTAGGCGCGCATCAGGCCAGGTGGCACAGAGAGCTGTAGCTTGCCTACAAGCCGGAGGTGGCCACTTTGAACAATTAATGTGATGTGCGTTATTGTAATGTAAAACCTTTACACAAATAAATGTTAATGAGAATTTTGTGTTTTATTGATTTTCCTGTTTAGGATTCTGACCATGGTGCTTGCGCATAGGCTATGTTCAAACAACAATAACTTCTAAACTAATAGTCATACAGCTGTAAATTGAATGTTGTATCGTAGCTTAGATTATACCCTGTCAATCTCGCAGAAAAACAAAATGGGTCATCGGGGCTATTTTTGCAATAATGTACATTGATTTGTTTATTCGTGTCAGTTTTTCAAATATTTTAGATGGAATTTGGTTTTTTTTCAAAGATTTGGTAGTGACAATTTTTCGATCAAGTTGTAAATGATAGACAATAGTATTGCCCTTCGAATAAGACTATTTTTATTCAGTATGACCTAAATTTTGAGAGATATGATGGTTTTTATGTCCACGTAGAAAATATTTCAATAAAAAACAAAATGGCTGCCACATAGCTGATAAGTAGTTTGGACTTGATTTTGTAGTTTATTTGTGTATTAAAATAGTTGTTTTATCGGTACTTACAATATCGCTACTTCATGACGGGGCACACTGTATAATGTCACGTCCGACATCTGGCTGACGACAAGGGTTTTGTTGCATACTAAGCGAAATCAGCACTTGTGGATTTGTCAAATAAAAAGCTATCTAGACGCCGTAAATGGTGTCCCTCGGGGTATTGTCCTGAGTTTGGTACGTTATCTATCTATATAAGTATATAAATTAATCCCTGTTTCCCTTGGCCACGCCATAACTTGAAAACGACTTTACCGATTCCAATTAACTTTTTCTTTTAAGTTTTCTAATACTTTGTAACAGGTTCTTACAGAAAGAAAAGTTAAAAACTGTGCAGAATATTGGAAAATTTCAGAAATCTTAACGACTATTTTAACTTCGCGAGTTTGATAGTTCGTCTAAGACAGGAGAACATCTGTGGGATCAGCTAGCAAAAAAAAACAAAGCCTAGCTGGCTTTGTTTTTTTTTTAACATTAAACTTATGAGCCTCAACTAAATGTGTAATAAGCGGATTTTTGTGATTGTAGCTAAAATTCTTCTAAAATGCAACCGTATTGATTTAAATAATATTAAAATACTTAAGAAAAATATGCTTCAGTAGCTATCCTGGTATATGAATATTAGTTAAGCATTTAGGTTAAAAAAATATAGTTATTATCCACAAAACGATAAAAAGAGTACTTAAATAGATTGCAGACTAAGTAATTCAAATTTTAGAGACCTAGAGATCTATAGATTGATAAACCAATTTTAATGAAATATTAAATAGAAAACATTCTACAATCCAATATAATAAAACAGTTCAATAAAATGCTACAAGTCGCTGTGCTTATAAAAAGTTGGGTCCCAAACTAATCGGGCTATCAAGAAAATAACTTCATGTATACAATAAAAGCAAAGAATAATTATATAACGCCCTATACCCACATCAGCACGTACTATTTCATAGATCTATTTATGATTATAATGTTAAACATAAATATAAGTAAGTAACTTCAAATATGTTGGTGAGTCAGAATTGAAAATAAGATGAAAATATATTTTATTACTTACCGTAGAATGGGGTTACTTTGAATCGCGGGGTGACTTTGATAAAAACTTCGCTTTAGTTTTAAACTTAAATTGTGCGAATTCTCAACGCATCCTTTCAGTTTTTACTTACGGCTGGCAGCATTGTATATCATTGTCATTGTGTGTTCAATCGTTGTGGATGGATCCATGCCAATTCGCGAAAAAATACATAAAACATGTAAGTACTAGTTTTGTGTAATTTTTGTTCCTGTTTGGGGATACTTTCGATCACCGTATAAAAAAAGGGGGTATCAAAGTAACCCCGACCATAGTTTAAAGTTGATCACTGACATTTTATTATTTTTCTCGAGAAATAATCAAAATATAAATATTTTTATTAAAAAAATCAACAGTACATACAAACCCGATATTTTTATATTTATATATATTTTTTCGCTCGCATATTTTAAGAAAAATGTAGTTTTAATCCCGATTCTACCTTTTGATTATCAAAGTCACCCCCTTCTACCGGTACCAGCTGCAAAATATTATATACTGAATCGTACTTGCTGTCAATAACGTCTCATGTTATTTGAAGCAAAGGCTACAAATCATCTACAAGAAATAATTTTATCCATTGAAATGCCTTTATTTTCTTTATAAATGATATATTATGGTATTTAATATTTGCGTGTCTTTTACTTCTACAAAAGATGTATAGAAGTAATTTAAAGACTACTGCTTATGACATCTTACTGCTCGTCTGGATTATTTATGTGTCACTTATATTATTCTTGTACTCGTAAACTGCATGCTTTTATAAGGACTTAGTCTTACCCAGTAATAGGTAAAACTGAATTTAAAACTATATTATGTCTGGGCTATCACCCGTGTAAAGTAAAGATAATCTAGAATGTTGTTAACACTAATCCATAATGTCCGCATTACCAAACGGAATTGCATGTGACGTTAGATTTTAAGTTGAACTTAAATTCTACCAAATTGTGAATACCACATTTCATTGCGTAGAGGTGAGGTTGGAACAAATAAACCGATATGAAAGAAAATATAATTATATCTTATTTAGAAATCTGGCAATTAGTTGATATGTCATGCATTTAAAATATATTTATGTATAGTCACAGCTTCTTTGTAATTCTATAATGGTATAGATAAAAAAGGCTCCTCTTATTCCTATAGAAAGCCAGTATTCGTGCAATGTACCAGTTGATTAATTGAGGATTTCAATTCCCTATACAAAAGTTCAGAAGGGCTATAAATTTATAACGCTCCTGCTCTATAATAAACGACCTAAGAATGTCCATACATTTGGTAATATTCGGATATGCTAACTTGTAGATTTCTTGAAAATAACTTGCCAGCAAGTCAATGGTACGGATAATAACAATCTAAATTGTTTGTGGAGTGTACCCTAACTTCACTAACACTCAAACAACGGACTCAAAGTAAACCAAACTAGTTACAATCATTTGAAATACAATTTTTTCAAATCACACAAATGATTATCCCTTGTGGGGTTCGAACCCGCTATACTGGCGCAGTGGCAGTGGTGAAGCGTCCACTTTAAGAAGAATAAATAAATAAATGTTTCGTTATTTTACGATGAATCCCTGACGAGTCGCGAACTCTATGTAACCTTTTTAAAGAGAGAGGTGCGATATTTCGTTCGCAATTTCATACAAAAGTAAGATTTCGAGGAAATCCGTTTTACTTGCCCTTTGATAAACGCGAATGGCTCAGTAAGTAAGTTGAGTATCACAAAATATACTTAGTCAACTTCAAAGTATACTTGACTTGAGATTTTATGGCTGGCTTGTTAATTTTTCCTCGAGCATTTTAGATTTTTCTTAACTACGAGGTGGTACGACTGAACGTTATGATGATCGGTCAATTCGCATTTATAATATTAGTTAGGATTAGCTGTCTCTCGCGATTTCACCCACGTTTATGATTACTGCTTAGCTCTCTTGCCTCATAGCGTGAGCCTTTGTTATTTCTGAATAGAGTAACTCTTTAATGGCAAATCAATTTTATAAATCATTGTGTTGTTGAGTTTATTAATTACAAACAAAAATACAAATCTTACCTCTTTATAATATTAGTTAAAACGTAAATGTACATATCGAATACTAATTCTGTAATTTCAAGTTGTGATTATATGAAGATATGGAATATTATTGCTCTCTTATCATTTTGAAAGATAGAGGCAATCAAAATGCTCGATGGTAAGCGGTTTTTAACACATATTCTATGGAAATATATTATAAAAATATATGCCATGTTTATAAACTGTCCCGTCCAGCACACTGACGCAGTGCTGGTTGATAGACTCACATATCTTCGAGAACATTATGTAGACCTCACAAACATGTAGCTTTCCTCACAATGTTTCCCTTACACACATAACTGTGCAGTGCGCGTCTTGGGATTGAACTCGAAACCTCTGCATGTTAGTCCAACGGTTTCCCAGTAATCCGTGGCTAAATTGACACGTTATATATTGTAACCTATCATTTATAGACTTCTGCAATGTTATGGGACATTGCTATTAAAGCGTCCTTTTTATTTTTGATGGTGTAAATCTCTAGGGCTACTACAAACTCACGACTGACATACTAAAGTCTCACTAGCATTTAATATACTGTCCTGAATTGTGGATCGCCTAAATCTTTTAATTTAGCCTTTTGACTGACCAAAATATTCAGCGGAGCGTTGCGACCTAATAGGAGCTCGCCAACCCATTTCACGATAAATATATTCAGAACTTGTGCTACTCCGTCAAGGGCTCTTTAATAAAGTAAACGTCATTATGTATACTTACTAGATACTGCAGAAAGGGATAAAAGTAACGATCATTTTAGTATGGAATTAACAACAGTGTAGACTATGCACAATTGTCTCACCTTACATCTTGCTTTCTATGCCCATTGGGGCAGGGCGGGTATTGACCCGCACACAGGATGACATGTTGCTTCCGTCAACATAGTCAATATGGCCGAGTTCTGGGTACCAAAAAATCTTTTTTTATGACGACTCCCGCACTGGGCCTTTTGTTTGTGTCGAAAGGGACTTTACAAATATTCAAATAATGGACATAAAGAACATCGGAACAACTATTTGATGATCAATTTTTTGACCGTGTGGGATTCACAATACTCGGCGTAATGAAAGTGCCGAGACGACAAATTAAACCACACTAAGTCATCTGTGCAGCAATGTTAAGCAATGTTCTTAATTGTTCAAGTATATTCACTGTGTGTATTCTAATAACACTGCCTTTTCCTTATTAGTCGCAGCTGTGACCGCGCTTGCTTGCAGCCTGTCATCAAGTCCTAATATTGATCCTCATGTCGGGATATTATATTGGAATTTTGTTAGAAAAGTTTAAATATCCGCGCGGTGTCTGGATATGTGAATAGCGGCCGTCAATTGATTACTACTTTACATGGTACTAAAAGTACATACCCGTCTATCTATGCGGGTCTTAATGCGTGAAATGGATATTCAGGCAAAAAATTGCCTTAATATACATTACACGCCTTACCTTATATCTGTCGTAGGACCATAAATAACTTTGTTGGCAGAGCGAAGACAGGGTTTATCGAAATTTCAAGCTCAATTCCTTCAAATCAATAAATTCAAATTAAATATATTTCTTCATTTAGTTCGCAAAGTAACACTTATGAACGTCAAGGTTACAATAAACTATACTATGAAATTACATTTACGTTTACCTGTTGCCACTTTCTACAAAGCATGGGTATGCGTAGAACCAATGAGAAGAACAAGCAAAACACTCACGGCCACTATTTTTAATCGCCAATTTTACATTGCTGCTTCAAGGATTGTCCGTTGCCTCATTTTAAAAATTCTTTCACTATTAAAAAACTATATTATCACCGAGTACCATAGGCTATATTTTGATCAAAAATAAAGTACTGTTACTAACATAACCTAACCTACCTTTACGCGAGCTAAACCGCGGGCAAAAGCTAGTTCTATATATGTTTGTTAGTAATTCTGCAAGTACATACCATGATATATTAGATACATATTTAGCTGTTTAATTTCGTTAGTCTGACTAGTTACAAACCAAATGGCAGATTATTATTATTAGGAGTACGGGCTATTTTGGTATCAAACGCTTCACTCTTATATAAGAATGACGCTATAATGAAGAAATCACATTTTTGTACTATGCTATGCTAAATATATAATCGTTCTTGAATGATTGGCAATTGCTACACCGATAAGTATCAGTGTAGCAATTGCCAATCATTCGAGAACGATTGGAAATCCTTTAATTGTGTAATATATTTGATTTTATTTTAGTATTCCTGTATTTCTTGCTCTATAGTATCTAAAAAAATTAATAAAATTGAAGTGTATGTTTGTAATGTCAAAATAACATCTTTTTATTAAATGCACATGGAAGTATACATTAAATAAATAAAGTTTTTCTTTCCGTCCGGCTAATCTCTGAAACGGCTGGACCAATTTTGACGGGACTTTCACTGGCAGATAGCTGATGTTATAAGGAGTAACGTAGGCTACTATTAATACTTTTATTTTAGAAAAAATATAGTTTTCCGAAAATAAAATATTATTTTGTTAAATTCTTCGCGGACGAATTAGCGGTTAACAGCTAGTGATGAATAAAATTAAAAATAAGATATATATTCGACCATCCTACTTCCTCTTTATTTAAATTATAGGCAATGGAACAATTACACCACAAGCTCCTTTAGCCGTAAACTTTAACAAAAACAGTTTCACAATTCAAAAGGAAAGATCCAAGCAATCACAGGTCCGCTCCATATATTACTAAAATCATTCTCATGTTAGTTATGATTCGAACACGGCAATTAGGATAATGACTGTCATTACAGGAAGCTTGGGTAGGCTCGTAGAGGCGCGGTTACGTCATAATAAACCCTGTAACATCTTGAGTATTTAATTTGAAGCCAACCTAATCAGAGCACTCTTGGCAATGTATTAAAGTGAGACCGCATAATATCTTTATAAGCTTTTTAGGGACCTTATTAATCGGTCTTTATTTTTAAATTTATTTTATTTATTTATTTATTTTACAGGAAGCTTACAGACTAATATTCTTATATATAAATACAATAATTAAAGTCTATTGCTAATAACAAGCTCTCACATATGTAATTAGGTAAATAATTTTATTGGAAATTAAGTCTGAACTTAAGAGATTTGATGGCTATATTTATTTTTCAATTGGGTGAGAATCTTGGAAATGTCCAGTAAATCTTACTTTGCTAATTCGTTGTTAAGCATGTAATTTGGGACTGGTAGTCGGTAGCAGCGATAGCCTAGTGAGAGAGCGTTGAACTGGCAGGCAGATATTTCAAGTATGATCGCTAAGCCTCTAACCTTTTAAAGTTATGTATGTATCAAGTAAGGTAATGAATTATCGCATTAACGGTGAAGGAAAACGTCGTGAGGAATCCTGCATATGCTAGTTTATATACAAGGCTGACATTATGGTCCTATGCTCGCCCTCAATTATATAGAATCTAAAACCAATGTGGACGTTATAAACCTCTGCCTACTCCTTCGGGGATATAGATGTGATACTATGTATGTATGTAAGTTAATTTCCGGGGGTACTGTTTACCGTATATATAGCTAATAGATCCTTTTCAACATTTTTCGCTGGAGGATGGTTGAGAAATAAAGAAAAGATATGTTTAAAAATCCGGATCGAATCATAGTCGCAATAAATTGAAGGAAATCTAAAGAGTTGCTGGCTAGGTAACTTAATATACTTTTTTCACTTGTTCAAGAAACATTTGTGTTAAATATGAGCAGTCAAAACAATCATCTGGCCAGCTCATATTTGCAAAGAAGCAATCCAACTCGTTAGAGACAGACAGATGACGAACCGTCATGAAGCTTATAAGAAAATACAGACACGGCGCCCATTGGCAGTACAACATGGCAAGGGCATTTTAAGTGACGAATATGAATAACATCATTTAATACAATATTATGATTACAATTCCATGCAAACCATAGGATATCTTTTACGAGTTCAGAAATTTGTTAAATTAATCTTTGGAGCATACAGTTTACTTTACAATACGATATTATATAAACAGTACAGCATTAATTATTATTGAACGCAGCTTCGCTCGTATTAATGTAGGTTATATCAATATACTTCTATCTCTCGGGAACATTACTTAATTTTGGATGAAAGTTAGCCTATATTCTTTTCTAGACCACTGACAATGTGTATGTGAATTCGTGATGATCGGTCGAGTAGGAAAGCGAGCGTTAAAAGCGGAACAAACAAGCTAACTCACATTCGCATTTATAATATTAGGTTGGATGTAATTAAAAGGTGTGGTCATATCAGTATAAAAGTCAAGTAACACATAATTCATGTTATGACATCCTTAAAAGTTGAGTAATTTACTTTATTATATTTATTTTAATGTAGTTCTTTATGTAGGTTTTTTTAATACGGATCGTTTCTTAATGACTTGAGCTACCTAACACGTAGGAAAATAATCTGTTGGACATTTTCAAACAAATTTAGCCATTTAACGAGATCCTAGAAATTTATTGCTTATTTTTTTATAATAATAGACGTTCAAATAACGGACACCAAAAACAGCTAGATTCAGAACAACAGTTTTTATCGTTTGGACCTTTATTTTTCATATGTGGTTTTAGCTTCTACAAGGAGATGAGCTTATTGCAATCCAACGAACACAGTTCTAGAGTCCATGCTCCTACTGAGACATTCTAGACAGAAAATACCCAATAACTGGGTGCGGAGTCGGAAACCCTATGCAGCACTAGCATTTACTACTGTTCTTACTCGAAATACAGGGTGATTTTGAAATCGTGTAATTCCTTTTAACCACGCATTCTACTGGTGATATAGAATAACCCTGACCATATTTTTATTTAATTAGAATTATTTTTTTTGAAAAATTATTGTTCCATTTTTTTCGTGAAATGGTGTCAGATAGTCATATGTTAACCAACCGAGGCAATTTTATTTTTTTTTCTAATTAAAATAAAAAAACATATTAATAATTAATGTCGTAAATAATAACGGGCGGTCCTTTTTATTGCCCCTTATTATTTACGACATCAGTTATTGTTATGTTATTATTTTTAAATTAGTAAAATATTAAAATTGTGTCAGGTGGTTAAAATATGACTATTTGAAATCATTTCATGAAAAAAATCTGTACTCTAATTTTGCCGAAACCATTATTCTAATTAAGAAAAAATATTGTCAGGGTTATTCTATATCACCAGTAGAATGCGTGGTTAAAAGGAATTACACGATTTCAAAATCACCCTGTATATTTACCGTACAACACCCAACTCCATTTTACTATCAAACAATAGGCATTCTAGAAGAAATTCTGCGACTTTAAATTTTTGTAATCTGTATTTATAGTACTTAAGTGCCAAACATTTTAATTTTATGAATAATTAAACATGACAGAAAATAACCACGGAATAGTAAAAATATATCATTGTAACTACATTGAATGTAAAATATGGGTAATGAAGCTCTTGATGTCGCGATAAAAATAAAGTATGATCGCGATGCCCTTACATAAATTATTACATTCACTGTAATATTAGTTCAATTTAATTAAAGGAATGACAAAGAAAGCTACTGCAGCTATTTTAATGAAACTTTATTATGTGAAGAAGAATTTATGTGTTTAAGATATTGACGTCACATAGTCTCTATTCTATATCCTCGAAGGGTATAGGTGTTTTACACCAATTTTGTCTCTATGTCTCACTTTGATATTTCATTCGGGCCCAGCGTGACAGCGATTTCCTCTAAATGGGCCGTTACTGACATAATCTACATATAATACTAAAAATGCAGGAAAACACGAAAGCAAAGCGTCGGAAAGAATTTTTTGCTTATGTTAAACTTACTGTAAATTTAGTAATTCGATATTTATAGAAACCAGCTAATAGAATTTAATTTTAACAAAAATATATATTATTGTTCATTCCAGCGAAATAAAATTGTAATATCGCTGATTCATTATCATACGCACCAGTTAATTGAGTGTATTGTAATTTTATAAGTCGTTTACACGTCGAATTGATTTTCTGTCAAATAAACTTGGTCTCATAATTCGTTCACTTTATTTTTACCGAGTGATTTTAATTTTATAAGTTACCTGTAAAGTTGAAATTTTTCTGTAATATGAAGTAACCTAGTAAGCCCAGCGATTTCTGTTTACAGTTAGACCTATGGAATATTATAAAATTTCATGAAAGGCTATTGTCGTGCACGAGCGATTAAATTCATACTAAATATATTCTGATATCATAAATGCGAAAGGTCCGTTTGTTTGTGAGAGTTTGGCGGGCAAACCAATCAACCACTTATGGGGTGACTCTGTCTTCCCCTTCCAGGACATGCAGTTGTGAGTTTATATATATATAATTTATGAAACAAAGTTGTTCTGTAACAATACTAGAAATAATAACGTCTGGATTTTATTTAAAATTAAATCTCGAGATAGTTTCGTCTCAAGATGTATACAATAAAATACCAATTACTGTCCATTTTATTGACTGTAGCCTCACAGCCAGATGTCTCGCTAGTTTTCTTAGTACACCTGGCCTTTACACCAGTGTTGATAGAGTTTAACACAAGTTTATTACCTCCATAATGGTTTTCGCAATCAAGAATATATCCGCCAGTTGTTAATTATAACTACTGAAATAATATTGGGATTGATTTAGTTAATATTTGTATACACGATTGGGTACAAGGGATATATATTGTTTATATAATTAATAGTATGTATATTGCCTTTCCTTACCTACGGCACCAAAACATGGTCACCAACTGAAAATCGGCAGACCAAATTGAATATCTGCCGGAGAGCTATAGACCATAGCATTCTTGGAGTCAAAAGGATAGACCATGTCCGAAACATCACTCTGCGCTCAACAATATGCGTAACTGACGTAGGTGTTAAATCCGCCAGAATGAAGTAGGACTGGGCCGGACACGTCTGTCGCATGCACCCAGAGCGTTGGGCACAAATTGTGATCATTTGGGTGCTAAAAGACAGTCAACGGCGATGGGGCAAACTAAAACGCACACGGTGAGATGACATGGACGTCTTCCGTGTGTTATGTGCGTATTAGATTTTATTTTTCGTTTGCTTTCCTGATAAAAGAAAACATAGAGAGGTAATCTGCATGTCTAAGAATTATCCATAATGTTCTAGAACATAATATATGTATCTTAATATATCAAATCTGCCAACTCGCACTGGGCCAGCGAAATAGAATTTTTATTTTTATTTGTGGGATGCATTGACCCATGCCTCTCCGCGGAGTCGGGCGGAGAGGTTATGTCGAACTCGCCGGGGTAAAAGAGAAAGATGGAACAGATGATAGTAATGGATCTGCCGGAATACCGACTAAACCTACCACGGTGCTCCTCGACAAAACCGCTATCGACGGGGCCGCGCGAAGCACTTGCAAATGCGGTCGCGAGCCCGCCGAGGTTTAGGGCCGCCGTAAGAAACGGCAGGCCACTACACGATAAGACCTGCCCTATGGGCACTTCTCACTTTTAATCCCTACTGTCCCTATCTTCTGGACCCGAGTAGATAGGGTTTCGGGGGGAGAACAACGGATCTCCCCCTTTGGACCAGGGTACTGCGGGGTTAGGAAGCCTACTCCGCCTCGAAAGGCGTGTTCTATTGACCGCGCTGATTAGAGTGCGCGGTGCCTAACATTGGTATTAGTGTCGCAGGGGTATATTGTTAGCCGCTGAGGACGACATGTTCGTTGAGCAAGTTGACGCAAGCACGTGGCGTTCGAGCGTCGGACTCAGGTGCGGCCAGTCGGTCGCGCGAGGCACGGAGTTGTCTTTAGCGAAGTGGCAGTGTGGTTTCACTGCAGCAACGCATCTCGGGCGCTTGCCTGCTCAGCAAGTAAGAGTCATAGCTGGAATGACTCGGGCCACACCCGGCTTGTAGGCCTATTTGGGTAGGCGTATGGATGTACGTCCGAAAGTGAGCGTGCCTTACACAGCTCCGGTACCATACTGGAGATATGGGAGGCGGCTTCTCCGTCGGCTTCAGCGAGGTTTTCGTTAGCAACTCCCAGAGTTGCGAGTGGTGAGCGGCTTTATTACGCCGGTACCTATATGGAGAATAGGTAGTGTCACTTGGGCAAGAGGTAGCTCACTTACGAGAACCGAATTTCTGAGGTTAGGGTGGAGAAAGTCGAGTTTGGGGACAAGACCTGTCTATAACTGGTCCCGGAAGGTGCCCTCGGGCACTGGAATGTACAGCGGCTCCACCTATTATAACCTTAACGGTTGGTGTAGGCGAACGCTATATCATAAACTGGACTAGTCGTAGAGAGAGGGGATGTCCCACCCCCCTCTAGAGGGAAAGCACAGAGGCGCGCGTGAGAACACGCATGCCGCCTCTCGGACCTGGTGCCGAACGGATGGCAGGCAGACCCACAAAGCCCACCACCTTTAAACAAACCTTTAAATTTGCAATAAGTCATTTAACATAAAGATAAAAGCCTCACATAGTACCTACCATAATTTATTAAGTTCATTTTAAATTGGAACTGCTTTTTTATTCATGGACATTTCCTAAAAAAATTGGATTTCCAAAACGTCATCGAGATTGATTACTTTTGGGTAATTGGTATTGTTCGTTTTATCTAAATACATTTACAGTATCAGCTTATTATAAAGACAACGACATACATATATAGGGTCATACCTACATCACTGAAGAATAAGCCGAAATGTAAATGTGCATGATGTAAATGTAATTATTTTAAATCATACTCAGTTAGGTGAACCTAACTATGGTTTTGAGGCCCCACGTAGTAAGGAGCTTATTTTCATCTGCCGAGAACAATTCCAGATTTCATGCTGCTATAGAGAATCTCTTGCCCGAATTACGTAAAAGCACTTTGTACTACCCAAAGATGAAATCTCCGATGCAATCAAAACTTAATTTCAAGTACACTGCGTCGCCGAGGACTTAAAATTTCAACTATAAAAGATTTATTTTATTATGAAAATATAATGTTTTCATTAAACTATTATTATTATTATTTTTGCGCTATCAAAAGAAACCCGGATTTTTTATACAATTTCAGTGATCTATCTAATTCGCACATGCAAGCCATATAAACCACATTGCATTTGCAACCACAAGCACTGCATGTTAAAACAAACGAAAACAAATATTAACTCATTAATGATTAACTTAGTTTCCAAGGAGTTCCATATTTACTTTAAAAGGTGATGTTCATACGATCTTAAAGCTTTCAATATAACATTAAATCAGCCTAATTAGCTTGACAACCAATCAAACATTGAGAATACGAAGAAATTTACGAACCCGTGTAATAATTATATGCGTCTTTTCATAAGTCATTCAATTAAATTACTTATGAAAAGACGCTGTTGACTAA
Organism: Catocala nupta; assembly: GCA_963675205.1. Lineage (NCBI taxonomy): Eukaryota > Metazoa > Arthropoda > Insecta > Lepidoptera > Erebidae > Catocala > Catocala nupta. The sequence continues at coordinate 16,321,689 of OY776094.1, read as the reverse complement.
GCCAAAGGGAAATTTCTTTTCAAATTGTTAAGTATGACGTAATCGTATTTTCTTTTCAGTATAAATAAACACATTTACATATGATTTAAAAGTATATCCAAACATTTTGCCTGCAAAATTTATTTTATACGAGCGAAATGGCGTATAATTATGCGTACTGTGTAATAGGTTGAATTGTTTCATTGTTATAACAGGTCGGTATATCAAGTGACTAATTATTTTCTTTAGACACAATAAGTAGAATGTTGTACGTCCCATGCAGGCATTTACAATATTGCATGCACGATTAAAATATTCTTGATCTCAAATTAGCTTATTAGTATTGTAAAGGCCATTAAAAATGTGGCCGCTTCTTTGTTTCGTGGTTTCTTTTCAGTTCTTATCATAAGTTCTACGGCCGTTCTACAGGCGAAACTACTACACAGTCCAGAAACGATGAAGGAAGTACTGCGCATCACCGGTCCCCTATTGTCTCTCTGGACGGAGCTGAGGTGGTATGAGTAACCGAACAACTTTTCGCGTCGGTCACTTACGTACAATGGCCCGATTGTATGGCTAAGTGCGGATAACACACGTCCAACTAAACTAACTAAACTAAACTAAGTTCTACGGCGATACTCTGCTGGCCGTACGTTACATGTAAGTACACAGTGTAGCTTAAGTATTGTATGTTTGACATTCATAAATGTTACCATCTAAACTACTACTAAATGAAGAACTCATTTTATTTTCTTCTTCTGTTCTATTTAAAAGATAACTTCCGCACTAGGAATTAATCTATACAGATCTATATTGACTTTATTAACATTCAAACAAAAGACGTAAAGAACACCGATCTGAAACAACTATTTGTGGATCACACAATTTTTGGACCCGTGTGGGACCCCCATCACACAAACAATACTCGGCGCAGTAGCAGTGGCAAGACGACCACTTAAACCAGTCCGCCATCCGTGCAGTCATGTCAGAATTTGTCTTTATTTGATTTATCTACTACAGGCTTCAAGAGACTTTCATTGTGATCTAGATCCTAAATTTGGAATTAAGTGTCACTGACACGCATAGCAGCTTTATTCTGAAGAATAAAAATTGATCTGTGAAGGCTATTAATCCAGGCACTGACCGAGTGACCGCTATACCATGTAACAACCCACATCATCGAGGATGACCGTTTATAATTCTAATGATATTTGTAGCCCGTATTATCAGCAGAGGTAAATAACTCACTTTCTGGCATATAACATACTAAATCATTCTTTATCTACGGTGTGTTCTAAACTATGTTAAAATGAACATATGTCGCAAAACATTTATTTTTTTAAATTTGAATTATTGTAATTTATTTGTTTAGATATAATTATATCATAGTTGTCATGGACAATCCGCGGATATCTGGTGGGTTCCTCTAATTACAATTACCTAACTAATTACGTATACAAATGGTTACCAGTAACCATTACTTTGGTTGCTATTACCCGGTTCCTATATCAAGAAACGAGTCGTTTTATGTAAAGGCAGTTAATTGTTGACGTATATTTTATAAAATATGTCAACATTTAACTGTCCGTAGCTAAAACAACGCGTTTCTGGTTATAGGTACTACGCCTCTGTAGTCTACCACCAACAGAAATAAAAAAGTAATAAACTACAAAATAACAAAATATATGTATACCTACCGATTAAAAGCCCAATCGAACTTGGGTGGACAGGATACAGGAATTTTATGATAAAAATCCACAAAAAACATTCGATGCTTCAGTCGAATTCTTGCTATCTTTCACTATATTTTTACTCAATATCTGCAAACCTCAACAACATTGAAATATTAGAAGCCTAATAGTTAGCGGTCTGCGAATAACATGTCTACAAAATATTCCTTTTTATTTGATGCATGCAATAGTTTTGAGTTCGATCAACGACAACAAAGAATACGCCACTATCTTTTCGAAGTTATATGTGTGTTAAGTAAATAGTTTATTATGTGTATACACTTACTTTAACGGTGAAAAATGTCTGAGAGTCTAATCTAATATTGTTTTCAGAGATGTGACTATGACGTAAAAACCTTCTTACACTAAGAAGGGCCGTGCCAAATAGTGGGACAGTTTATGTAGACTTATTTATAAGATGTTACATATTGTTAGATGTTTATAGTTTGGAAAGTAGACGCTTTGTCCGGTGTGAATAGTTTACTTACACCACAGAACTTTCATACACAAGTGTACTGTGCCCACACGAACCTCATATTACACATCAGTGTAATTTATTCAATGTAATTATATATCGCTATTTACATTTTATTAATTAACTCAACTGATACTAAAATAATAATATATTATACAATACAAATAAATTACAAAATTATTATTTTTATTAAAGCCGTAAAAGTGAAAGCTAATGGGCGTCATAGAATTCCTCCGCATCACAGTCACTTAGACATAGGTTATATTGTCAGGAAATTATTTAAATATTGACCATAATTTTTATTTAAAATGTAAAATGCGACAGCCGTTCCTCATTATAAAATGTTACAATAAATAAATAATAATAATATGCGTGTTTCTAAAGCTAATATTTAATATTAGAATTTCAAATGAGTGCATTACGTTGTGAGAAGAAACAGAGAGATCGTCTCGATGTACGAGACCCTACGAACCTTAAAAATGAAATTAGGGTGTAACAATGCCATTATTATATCCGATCCCGACGAAAACACCATTATACCTGAGATGAATCTCGCCTTTTTCTTTGAAAGTATACCCATTATTGCGAAAATACGCTCTTTCTCGTTGTGTCCTTCATAAAGGAAATAAAATATCGTCAGTACATAAACTTCTGAAGTGGTTTTGCAACAAACCAGTTTAATATCCATCTTTAATCTCCTAGCCTATTATGCTTTTATAACTGTTATCATTGACTTATGAAATTTTTATAGCAACCCTAATACTTACTAATATTATAAATGCGAATGGGAGTTTATTTGTTACGCTTTCACAAGCGTAGCTAAGTACTAAGCCACGGTTTCCGACAGGTTACTGAATCACTACAAAAATGTGTTAGCAGATGGTCAAACGCAGGCAACCTGTAGTGATTGGCTGATTGATATAGTAACAACCAAACGAATCACTTGACATGAGTTTAATTTTGACACATCGTTAATTAGCTTTTAGAAACCGAGTGTCTAACACTCGGTTTCTAGAAGCTAATCAACGACATCTCCACTTACCGAAACTTTATTACCTCATGAATACTTGACATTTTGCAAATAGGTACGTAAGCCCAAGATTTCTTGATTAGATAAGAACTTTTAAAAATATATTTTCTCTATCTGTACGAGTCGTAACAATCTTTACATCTCTCCTATTAACATACAAAAAATATGTTACATGTATTCTTACCCAGCATTCTTATGATTGCTTTCCTTGATTTCGCCTGGCGTGTCTCACCGTGGACGTGGCCGTTCAGTAAACCATTCTTCGTCTTCTCGTTCACTCGGGTTGACCTACAAAAGAAATAGATAAGTAAGCGATCTGATCGTTTTTAATATAGAAATATTCCAGAGTCTTGAGGTGTAGTGCACCTAGTCTGGATGCTATTTGTGTAATAGTTTTAATGATTATGAAGTCCCCGTGGAACCGCGATTCTGATACGAGTATAATGTGTCGGAGGAGTTATCTTTTAGATTTTTAAGTATGTCTTGTATTCTAAGACTTGACATCTACAAAAAAAGGAAAGCAGGTGGCCGGAACGCCTTTACGGCAGTAAAGTTTATTCACGCAACGTCCTTTTCCTTGTGATAGAAAGCAATTGTTGATATCTAAGAGGCCACCGTCCCATTAGGTATCTTTGTAAAAGTAGTACGGTAGTTGACTCTTTTTTGGCTTCAAAAGACAGCTGTTCGAGCCTTAAAGACAAACCAAGATTAAAAAGAACGGGATATAATAAAAAGGAATTTGAAATGCAAACTTCCACAGTGCGACTAGTAGTGTTTACAATTATGTTGTCTTAATGAGTTTTATAACTTTAGAAATAATGAAAAATTAACAAAGTTATTAACATTTGTTAATTGTTTATTACTGTTACAATAATTGAAGCTCGAACAAAGAGAAGAACTAAAGCCAAAGTAAACGGTAATTGAAACCATCACGTAGTGTATTTTAAATTAACAATTTTAATATTACACTGGACAGCAAAGAAAAAGGGTCGGTTATTTTATTAATACTATACTATACTTTATGAAATAAAGACTAAGTTAAAGAATATTTAATGCTACATAAAATAATATAAAAAAACCTTTATATTTGTTTTTGATAATTGTATAAAAAACTGAAAATGTTAAATAATGGATAAACATACATATATACTTTTCTTTTTGTAAATACATACATATTATATATAGAAACACCCAGACCAAGACAAACATCCATGTTCATGCACACAAATGTTTGACTTGTGCGGGAATCTAACCCGCAATCTTAGATGTGGCCGAGGCCGTGTTTGCGTTGTTTCGCGTTTATTTTAGTTTTGGAATAAAATAATTATAAATATGGTGTCTCTGCCTTATAAATTTTATTATTCTGACGTCATCATGTCGTTAACCTCTGAAGAATGTACCAGGATCCTGACATTGCTTGAAGATGGGCACAGTACAGCGAGAGCGTAATCCAAATACAGCGAGAACTGTTGGTGTGACTCTTTCTACAGTTCAGCGAGTACTCCAGCGTTTCCATGAAACTGGATCCAATCTTCGAAGACCAGGAACAGGCCGAATAAGGTGCACGACGGCGCGGGAGGATCGCTATATGATGACAACAATTTTGAGAAATCGCTTTCTTACGGCTGTTGAAGTAAAGAATCATCATTTACGAGCTGGAGGAAACAATCTGCGTACGGATACAGTAATAATATAATAAGGTGGCGTCTGGCTGAAGCAAATTTAAAGCCATTAAGACCTGCAAATGGCCCAAAACTAGAAAGACACAACAGAAACACAAGGTTGAGTTATGGTAGAGAACACGAGAATCGGACTCTGAATGACTGGTCAAGAGTTATGTTTTCAGACGAGTATAGATTCTGTTTATACAAGCACGACGGGAGGAAAAGAATGTACAGAAGACCGGGAGAGCGCTAAAACCAAAACCTGTATAGAAGAAAAAGTACTATACGGCGGAGGCTCTGATCACGTGTGGGCTGGGATTTCTTCCGAAAGCCACACTGAACTAGTGGTGATAGAAAATGGAACTTTAACTGCAGAAAGATATGTCATTGAAATTCTGTTTAGTAGAAATGGGCGAGAATGCCGTTTTTATGCAAGACAATGCCCGCCATACAGCTCAGATAGTGTTTGCCTATTTTCAGGAAGTCAGTATCACACACATGGAGTTGCCAGCGCGCAGCTCCAACTTAAATCCCATTGAGCATGCATGGGACAAACTGGGACAACGTGTACGTCAGCGCAATCCGCCGCCAATCACGCTACTGAACGGTACACAGCAGTGGTATTTACTACTTACAGCTTTGCCACCATGGTGCGCGGTATATTTTTCTTAGATTAAAATATACATATAACACTTTCGCCGACGATTTCATCGATTTTAATGTGAAAGTAATATTTGATACTAACTATTATTATAACTGCGAAATTGATTTTGTTTGTTACGCTTTTACGCCTTAACTACTCGACTACTGTCGGTACATACAAAAGGAAATAGGACCTATCACCATGACAAAATTACTGTTCCCGAGGGATAAACAGTTATTGACAAAATCTACATACACGCAAGCTAAGCCATGGGCAAAACCTAGTATCATGTAGTATGTAATATTTAATGTCAAACAGTAAAATAGTACATTATTAAATAATTATTGTTTGTAATCGCACTGTTATGATGATAACTAAGCCGTACGACTTGGCCACCCAAGTTTATATGACTACTAGTATGAACGTCGTACTAGTCCATCTGTAAGTGTTCTGGCACAAACAGATGCGATGTTAGATTGTTATACCAGCTTCTATTGGTACCTTCGATCCCGGACTTCGTGATTATTTTCTGGTGTCATATTGTCTTCCTTTTCTTTTAAACAAACATAAGTATTAAAGGAAATTTTGTTTAACTGCATTTAGTAACGAATTACCTTAGCATAGTCACAAAGTGTAAGTGTATGTGCTTTCATGCCATGCTACTGTCTATTATAAATTATTATTACTATTATAACTACAGACCTGAAATGCTTAATTCCCATTAATATTATTAATGTTTCGACATTTTGTTATAACTACTTAACTACTAGTTATGGTGATATCAGCAACGCCTTGTAACATAATATATAAAGGCGATTTAAAAAACGGCTGTTAGTTTAAAAAGTAAATTTAGTAAGCTCACTGGCCCATAACCTTTTACGTTCATAAGTGTTTCTTTGTGATATAAAGTATTTTAGACTTGACTTAGAACTATACCATAAGAACCGTTTTTAAAAATATAGCCTCGATCCTATGAACTATCCCTATACCAAAATCAGAGAGCTCGTGTGCGCCAAACAATAATAAGGATTGTATGAGAAACAAGGAAGCTATATTAAAAATGTTTGTCAGTTAACCGGTGAGTAGATAGTGGAACTCTGCCAACATTCTAAATCAGTGGGTGGCACTGACAAAGCAACACAAATCTATATTTAACACATGACAATGTAAACTCCACTTTAAGATGATGATAACAAGGCTTTATTATAGATATACCGGCAATCTTCAACATTTTATTTAAAGCTATTTCGGTAATGTACCCGATGGGATTTAAACAAAGTTATATAAAAGAAGACTGGCTGATAATTTCAACTATCTTTAATCATTATTGTACCTACAAATCTGCGTATTTGTTTCCTTTCTTTCTTTGATTTAATGGCTAAATAACATTTTTACCTTGTGGTCTGCTCTTAGTGGCACCGTCGTAAATAATTAGTGTCTTAAATAAAGTTTTTTAAATGTTATTAATTTATAAAGGCTTTACTTTTTCAATGTTTTTAATATACTCTATAGATTAAACTAAATTTGTATCATAGATGGAATATAATTATACTAGCTTATCTGCTTCACTGGCAGGATATCTCATTTACATAGGTTTAAACAAAATACAGTTTAAAAGTATGCTTTGAAACTTTAAAACTTTACTTATAATATGATAATTATAAATATATAATAATAATAATATCAGCCCTGTATAAAACTGTCCCGCTGCTGGGCACGGGCCCAGCAATGGGACAGTTTTATACAGGGCTTGCTATTAAATTACTATTTAATTACTATTGTGAGAAAGCCTCTTCTCTGTGTGAGAAGGGTTAGGCCATAGTCCACCACGCTGGCCCAGTGCGGGTTGGCAGACTTCACATATGTTTGAGAACATAATTGAAAACACTTAGACATGCATGTTTCCTCACGAAACCACCATCCATCTTATAAAAATATAATAAATAAAGTTATAGAAATTAGCTAGCTATAGAAATAGCTATAAAATATCGTTTACTAGATTTTGCCTGCAGTGTTTTGTAAATTTTCTACCCTTGGCAAAATTCTTTCTGGATGAAAGGTACCCTTTCTCCTTTTTTGTACCCTTGATAACGTGTATACAATTGCAATTTCATGAGGATCGGTCGAGTAGTCAAGGCGTGAAAGCGTAAAAAACAAGCAAACAAAGGGGTACAGAAAATGACATAGGGTTCTTTTTATCCAGAAATAAGTACTGCTGGTAGAAAATTGACATAACCTATATTTCTAGTAATATAAAGCAAAGTCTAGTAATATAATAATTTTAAAGTATCTTTGATAGTCACTGTCTTTTAGGAATCTTGGCAACAATTATAAGTCCTTTAAGCTTACATACCAAAAAACAGTATTCCTGTGGTAAATAAGTAAGACAAACAACCAAAAAACACCGAGAATACTGGATTCATTCATATTTTATGATATCTTTAATAATAGGACGAAATACAAAACTTGAGCAGGTGACGTGGCTGGGTTATGCGCACTTCGTCCCATTCGCACTTCGTCCTCCATTATATTGAAGTATGATCAAACTGAGAGATCGAGGGGAGATAGTACTATCGCATACCTGTGCCTGAATAATATAAATATAAAATGTATTACTTCAATCTATACCAATAATATAAAGCTGAAGAAATTGTTTGTTTGTTTGTTTATTTGTTTGTTTGGTTGAACGCGCTAATCTCAGGAACTACTAGTTCGAATTGAAAATATATTTTAGTGTTAAATAGCACATTTATCGAGGAAGGCTAATGGCTATATAACATCAAGCTACGATCAATAGGAGCTGAGCATCAATGAAAAATATTGCAATAACGGGGCAAATTTTCTTATGTGAAGCAGACGAAGTTGCCGGGTCAGCTAGTTTTATATATAAGGTTATTAACTTAATAAATATATCTGCTCACAATTGCTGTATAAGAAAATTGTAGGATATGTTTTAAGGTATATAGTATGTATTACATAAGAAGACGCAGCAGGGGTAGGCCTCTCCACAAGGTGGACCGACGACCTGGTAAGGGTTTATTTATTTATTTGCATCAACTGCTCACTACACTTACAGTTGCCCAATACTTGCAGTGAGCCAATACATTATTATTATTTATAACTTAAAAATTGTGTACAATATTCTGCAAATTTATCAATTTTATCAATAAATATGTCTACTTCTGGATATCGAGCTATCAGAGAGTTGAGTTCTGTGTGGAAAACCTTGAAGAGGCCTACGTCCAGACGTATTTCGGCTGAGATGATGATTAGCATAAAAACGCAAGCGCTACTATCATTATGTCTCAATATAGACAATCAGGCTAGACACGGATCCTGTGTACACGCAAATTGATGAAAACATACATTTATTTACATACTAGCTCTGGCCCTGGCTTCGTTTGCTCAGAAACAATTCTTTTCCCTAGATGAAAGGACTACTGCTCCCCCTATGTACTACTGACAACATTTATATGAAATTTCATGACAATCGGTCGTAAACGTGTAAACGTAATAAACAAACTCACATTCGCACGTAGACCTGTCAAGTATTGTAAAGTCAGACATAATTAAAATGCCAATTGTGTCTGGCCGCTGGTGTGCCGCTGGTACACAATAGATTAATCCGTTTATTGTGCAATCTTTCAAAACGACTGGCTCAATCAGTGTATAATCCTCTAAAAGCGAATCTTGAAGCCAACATTTTTGCTACACAGGCCTCATATTGTTTAATTAGAAGAATGGCACGTTCGGTCGCTAAATAAATATATCACCTGTTCGACCCGTAAGCGCGTGTATGAAAAGTACGATAAGTCATCAATCCGTAATTAATGACGTTGATTGATTGATGAGAGGGTGGTGAGAACTTCATACCGTTCATCAAATATATCGCTGATGAAAATTGGAAAGAGAGAATGATAACCAGGTTCTTGTTCTCATAATACAGCTACATTGTATACAGCTACATAATTTCTTCTAATAATATTTAGTCGAGCCTAAGCTTATTATGGTACATATTATGACCCACGTAAAAGCAAACAGAGGTTAGTAAACAATAAATAATATTATAAATGCGAATGTGAGTTTGTTTGTTTGTCAAACTTTCACGCCTCAACTCAGGACGTTACAGAAAAGGATAAAGTGTGCATCTAGGACAAAGTACTGGTCCTCTTTCTTTCTTTTCTTTTATAGATACAGCCAATACATTGACAAAATCTAGATTAACGCAAGCAGAGCCCCGAGCAAAGCCGAGAAATATAGGTTAGGATGGGTTGGTAGCAGTATCTTTTTCTGGATGAGAGGTGTCCTATGTCCTTTTTCTGTTCCCTCTGACAACGTATGCAAAATTTTATGATGATCGGTCAAGCGGTAAAGGCGTGAAAGCGTATCAAACAAAAAATAAATATCATAAATTGAACTCAGTGACCTTTGAGTATAAAACGTACATTCATTCAATCAAACCCAAACAAGTGAACGCAATTTTACAAATTATAAGCTTGCGTCTACACCAGGACGGCTAGCAAAATTATTAACAAGTCACCGGTCTAGAAATATGCCGTCGTAAAATAAAAATAATGAATTAATGAAAAGCAAAATTTAAAAAAGAAACAAATATATGAGATTATTAAGAATTATTTAACATATTATTGAATCTGTATGGATGACGTAGTGGGTCGATCCTCACACGAGATAAAGATGTTTATTTATTTTATTTACCAATAGTTGTTACAGATATAATACAGATAGGAACATTTGTGTCTTAAATATAACTGCACAATCCATTATAGGGAAACACCACACGCAAAATGTTTACTGTATCAACATCTATTACTTATATAATTTAATATACCTATATCGAGAATTTAAGTACATATATGTACTTAAATTCTAGATATTATATAGTTTGTGATTAATTTTTTATGTCAATTGTTTAAACATTTGTACAGTCCTCCGCGACACAAAAGTTATTTCTAGGATAAAAACAGTCTTTAAAAAAAGCTTGTAAATCTCTTATTTACTCTATTATTCCTAATCCTAAATAAGTATCACCATCCTTAAGTACTTTGATTATTATCAAAGAGCTATCCAAAAACATAAATAACCTATAAACGTAAGAATACATTATTTATTTACGAGTATCCGTGTAACGAAAATGCTCTGCTGTAACTATTTACGGCTCGACCTGATAAGTGAGATATTATAATCTTTATGAGTTCCAGTCAATCCTAGAGAAATGGCCACTTTATTACTTTAACACCATATCATGAGCTTAGGAAATATATTTCAGGAGATTGCTGAGCTCTTGTTCGATAAACCTCCAGTATGTTTACCCATTAATCTTTTGCTCGTGTTGTTTATATAGATACAGACGCCAGAGCTTATTGCGACACGTGGAAACACGTACTTGATCTAGCTATAGGTACTATATCGTTTCATATCGACTGGGTTTTAATTTCTGCGTATGATCGATTTGAAGTCTCTGAACGAAAGCGGCTATGTAATTATCATTTGATTTTATCATAATTGGCGATATAATGATCGCATTCAAATTATTTTCGGAAATAATTGTTATTTTAATGACATTCGAATAACATGCAAATATGATTGGTATAAAAATAATATCCGAATATAACTGTACTGTATTTGAATGATATTCTTACTAATATTATAAATCCGAATGTGAGTTTGTTTGTTACGCTTTCACGCCTTAACTACTCGACCGATTACTATTATATTTCGCATTCACGTTGTCAGGGGTACGAAAAAGGACATAGGTAAACTTTCATCTCCAAAAAGTATTGTTACTATTCTAACCTAACCTACATTTACGCGAGCGAAGCCGCGGTCAAAACCTAGTTCTAATACAATTGGTATTTGAATGATGCATAAGCGGGCAGATAAACGACTCAGATGAAATATAAGTGTACATTACCCCATTTACGTTTTAAGTGCTATATTATAATTGTAAACTGTATTGTAAATAATTAACATTCATACATTATATTTATTCATGCCTAATAATATGTAGGTTCCTATCATTTTCCCACTTAGTAGGTAACTAAGTGGAATATTTACTATAGGGACGTTTAAGCAAGTGTTCCGTAGATACTCAATACTGCTAATTTGAAAAAGAAGAAAAGAAAATGCATGCATGCACAAGATAATTGCCGCACTAGGCAAATTCCTGAGTCACGGAGAACTTGAGAAACTTTTAAGCTCGCAATGAACACCCAGATTGATGACCATGAAATTTAGTCGCGTATGCGAGACGACCACTTACACCACTACGCCATACGTGCAGTCAAAGACATAGCAGCTGTTCGATGACAGCTGTGCTAAGTGGACATTATACATATAAGAACTATTTTAAAAAACATGTAGCGCCATTTATCTCTCAAGTTACTATTGCCTCTAGTAGCAGACAGACGTGCTAACGGCTCACACAAAGGTAAGTGATAACCGGTTTTCTATTATACTTGCTACGCTAAGAGTGTACACAGCCAAGACGCTGCCTTCTAGTAGTAAAACTATATTCAACGTTCTCTCGTTTCAAAAAGGACAGCAGTACTATTCTGTAAAAATACAACTAGTGTTTATATTTAATAGTATTCTCCTCGCCACTGCCACTCCGCCGAGTGCATTGAGGTTTGATCTCGTTTCCGGGAACAATTGTGTTATTCCACCAATAGTTGTTTCACGCCTAGGTGTTATGTTCGTTGTTTGAATGTATGTCTAGTTAGTGACATATAAATTATTCCTTGAGCAGGTGTTTTAGCCAATAAAACTGTTGCAATTACGAACGATCAGAATACTTCATACTAGTATTCACTTAGCTACAATATGCTACACCAGTACTCTACGTTGTTTCGCTCGTGAATCTACTATCGTTTTCGGCGGCCAAAATGACATTTCTCCATACATATTTCTATTTGCAAAATAGATAAACAATATTCCGTTTTTAAACCCTGAAAAATCGTTCGTGCCATAATTTGCCTCACGTCGAGTTCTCCGACGAGCATAAACGCGTTAGTGAATACCGTTTATATCAGCTTTGCGCTCTCGATCGTTCGTAAGGCTGTGTTGATGACAAAATCGGCTTTTTATAGAGCGACGACATTATTTTTAGGTGCACAGCAGATCAATATCATTGCTTTATATTGACGTGAAAATGATGAAAATGAAAACAAAAAGTACAAGACACAAAGACAAGATAAAAGGCATATGTTCTTGTATATTTTAAGGGTGTGCGCATTTGTGGCGCAGTGGTAGAGTATATGTATATGCGACTGATGTGCGTATACGCTGGAGTCAGACGCACAAATCGGGCAAGTCTCAATAGCAGTAAGGAATCTGGAACTTCGCCCATTAAGCTCGTCCCTTATCACGTGGGACATAAAAAACACAGACAGCAAAAATTTTATTTTTATAGTAACTACCGCACCAAGTCCTACAAAGTCCTGTGTTGCAGAGGACTTTACCAATATTCAAACATCGGACATAAAATACCGGTATGTTCTTTGTTTTATAACAACAATTTGTGGAACACAACAAAAAAGTGTAGGTTTGATAGACCTCTGCTTACCCCTTTACTGATAAAGGCATGAGACTATGTCTGTCTGTGACGTAACACAGATAAATGAAGTCGTTACAGGAATCTATAGTGTATGCCGTAAATAAAGTCAACCACAACATTTTGTCAGTTCTACGAATAGAGGCTTTCGCGGTACATTGACAGTAAATGTAATGGCATGTCCTACCATTTACGGGCTAGATTCCTAAACAAATTACTGTAAATTGACGCAATCAGTTTGCATTCAAATAGTGTATCTATTAGGAACTTAATAGAGTACAATTTGTATTATTTATTTGTCAGGTAATACCGACGTGAGGGGTTTAATTTAGTAGCGACTGTAATACGATTTACGTCCTATTTTGTCCTGTATAGTGAAGTAATTGTGGCGATAGTGATTACTTACTAATTAAATTTAGCACTATTGCCTTTGTAATAATAGGTGTTTAAATATGAAGTTGCCGCTTTGTATAAAGCAAATCAGTAACGTTGTGGTTTTCATACTTTTTCATCAATATTTCTTGAATAGTCAATTTGAATTCTATATAAAATACATTTTTCGTGTATGGTTATTATGGTTACTATGGTTTGTCTGAATATAATAAACACATCAACCATCATGTTATTCATGTCGAATTGAAGTTGAATCTTCAATCACCAATCTCTTCAGGCATTCCATAATGTTCTTGAATATAATGTCCTGTCTAAATTGCGGTTGTGGCAACAAGTCTTAGCGAAGATAAACATGTAGGAGTCTTCTCTAAGACTTGCTAACTGCTAACTAAATAAGAAATTTGAATGCACGAGTGGCGTAGTGGTTATGTGGTCGCCTCGCCACTACCAATTAGCTGAGTGTTATGGATTTGATCTTCACTCGAGTCAAAAACTAATGTGATTCGCACATAGTTGTTCCGAGTCTAAGAGTTACTTGTGTTTGTTGTTGGAATGTTCGTAGTGCGGGATTTGACATTTTAAACCAGAAATAGTGTTAATTATAGTGCATATGTGAGTGCGTAAGAACAAGAGTACTATCCAACGGCAATCTGACACAATTGGCAAGAGATCAGGCGCAGGAGCAACCTACGTGCTTGACGACAGTGTGACGCACCGCCAAAATTCTTATTTAGGCTGCTGCTGCTTCTTTTTATTTATTTTTGGGAAAACAAACAGATACCCACATATTTTTCTTAAATAAATAATTTACTATAAATATGGTGGCAAGTATGTAACTGACAACGTTATCCACATGATAGAAATTTTCATAACAGGAAAATTTCGTAACAGAAAAGCCAAATAACTTTTCGTTCCCCGACCTGGGAATCAAACCAAATTATACGTAAGTACCATAAGACTATTGTACCCCTTCTAAAACCTTCTGGTAAAAGAATAGATAACTGTCAAGTTCCAAGAGTAAAAAGCAAATTTGCCCAGCAACACTATGGTAACGTTGCACCTAGACTGCATAATAAACTTAATTCAATCTATAAAACAAGAAACCTATCTAACTATGAAATTAAAAATATTATTATAATATGGCTTATGGATACGATGATGTAGAATTTTTTATTTTTTATTATTTTTTTTTATTTTTTTTTTGTGAAATAAAATGAAAGTTGCAACTCTGACTCAAACATCATACAAACATACAAACACACACACACTCACACACACTCACACTCACACGAAAGCGCGCACAATCATACAATCATAAATACACATTTTTCACATATTCATGCATAAACACACACATGCGCGCACCATACATTATTAAAACACGTATTATTATTTTGTACCTAACTAAAAGAAAAAGAAAAACAAATTGTATCTACTAAACAGCTTGTAACTATTTTGATTTAAATTGTCTTTGGGAAGGAACTGACTCCCAACATACAGCTCACGCTAGTTTGGGAATCAGGGCTGCATAATGTTTGTGTTCACCTTGCTGTTACAAATAAAGAATTATTATTATTATTATTAAACCTGAGAGTTAATGCGCAGCAGTCGTATTTACTGCTGTCCTACCAAAGCATGATGGCATGGAATGGTAGGCAAGTCAAGAAGGATAACATAAAATAAGATTAGAAATATAAGTAGAATCAGTATATCACTGCTATCCCGAAGGGGTAGATAGAGTTTGTAGTTCACCCACATTTCACTAACTATGATTAAAGTCCTTCGTCTTAGAAATCGGACTTATTGCCTACGACTACGCACAGCAAGACTACGTACTATAACTGAGAATTCCTAACAGAAAGCCCTAATAAGATTAACGTTTAACTTCACATAAATTGCCATAGAAAACCTAGTAATCCATCATTTCAAGCCTTTAAGGCGTATCTCATGTCATCGCTATAGAAGAGTCAACTTCGTTTCCACATAATAAACCCCAGAAGCTTTCTAATGCCGTGACTCGACAAGGAAAACTTGTAAAGGAATATCTCCATGATTACATAGAACGTGGGATTATTAGTTGATACAAGGAAATTCGTTAGTACGCCCTTTGAAAACTTTTTAAAGATGACGCCTGAAAAGTTATCTGTATAAAGGTAGGTATGTGATCTGGTAATTACGGCAGTCATTTTGTTTAAGTAAATATTGAGTTCTGTGCCTGCGTGCCTGTAAATTAGAGACTGCATATCGAAAAAATATCGGCTATAAGGGTTAATGGTATAAAGTCATACATTTTTATCTTAATATTTCAAAATTAAGATACACAAAATTTTCGCTACTGAAAAATTACCGAAATTATTTTAGGTGAGTAAAGGTTAAGTTACATAAAATTACAAAGAATCCTTATTTATAATAAATCATCATCACATCAAAGTAGCCTATATCTTTGTAAGTAAGGAACATATGCTTTTCTAATAGGTACAAATGCACTTTAAGAACTAGTTGCCTTGATTATTATGCACATGCATAATCACTGGTAAAAGAACAAAAACATGTACTTATTAAAATGACACTACTTACATTTTTACTTCAAAGAAACTGTAATTCGTAGAAATATTTATAGTTGCTTTTCAGCGTTCAAAGAGAGTAAAATGAATAAAGTATTTCTAGAAATTTGTTAACAAAACACACCGCCATTCAAACAGTTACATTGCTTTAATTTCAATATGTAACATTCGCATAATTGTAAATCAGAACTCAATATTTCTCTCTTTCTTCCTGGCTATTTATCCCGCATGGGGTTAGCCTTCTTTATTTTCCTCTTCCACTTCGCCCTATCCGTGACGTCATCTTCAGAAGAATTGCATGCCTTCATGTCTATGCGCAACACATCTGTCTATGTGATCTTAGGTCTTCCTTTAATTCTAGCTCCGGGGACGGATAGTTGCCAACGTTATTTGATGGTCTTCTCAATGTCCGTACCATCGCATACCTACCGCTTTCCTGTAGCTTCTTTGCTATGTTGCAGACTCCCGGGCTTAAACTCAATATTTACTGCAGGAACCGAAAACGATTAATTGCTACCGGTGTAAAATAACTGTAGCAATTTATTTTAAAGGTACATCGAAAGCTGTTCAGATTTGCGGTTATGCTACCGGTATAAAATAACGATAGCGCAATATTTTTTTATGTATCGCTATACACCTTTATTTAATGGTATTATTTTTAGGAAGCTACACTATCTCAAAAGCATTCAGCCATATATGAAGCTAAACATATAAAAATTTATGAATGTATTTTATTTATCAAAATCTGTTTTTATTAACGAAGATTAGGTAAATCAATTATCTTTTACTATTATAAAAAACAAACATTTATTATAATTGAAAAGTGTCAAAATCTCTCAAATGTCTATCGACTTGTGCTGCTAGCTGAACTGTGTGAGTAAAACCGCGGACGGATGCTAGGCTTACATATTGTTCTTAATATCCATTTAATGTTTGTGATCGTATAACTGTAGAACGAGTTGCCCAATTGCTCATAAATCCTAACTAATATTATAAATGTGAATGTGAGTTTCTTTGTTTGTTTCTTACGCTTTCAAGCCTTAACTACTTGATTGATCGTCATTAAATTTTGACATGGACGTTGTCAGGGTTACAGAAAAGACCATAGGGGTACCTTTCATCTAGAAAAAAGTACTGTTCCCGAAGTATAGAAATTTATTGACAAAATCTTCACTAAAGCGAGCGAAGCTGCGGGCTAAATCTAGTATTATATATGCGAATGGAAGTTTGTTTAGTTGTTTGTTGATTATGCTTTCACGCCAAACTATTCGATCAATCATGATTACATTTTGCATACACGTCAGGTGTACAGAAAAGGACGTACCTTTCATCCAGAAAAAATATAATATGTCCTGATCTCGCAGTGCAGAAATTTATTGCGAAAATTCACATTAGTGCAAGCGAAACCGTGGGCAAATTATAGTAAACAATAAAGAAGGCACATATTCCAATTATTTTCGTTAGGTGCTTCAAAAAGTAAAAATCATGTATACTGCTTGGAACAAAATTAAGCGGCAAATTCAGAACTTGTACATCTTACACAAAAAATAACACAGCAAATTGTTTAGAGTTTAAGAGTAGTAAAAAAATCAAAATGTCTAAGGACATGTTCTGATTAGGTTACCGTCCAACTGACTGTTGGTAGCTAACTACGTATATTGTATACAAAACAAGTTATCTAATTCAAACGACATGCCTTGCTTTCGTCGCCAATCCATCCTGGATTGGTGACGAAAGCAAGGCATGTCGTTTATGTCCTGTAATTATAGCCACAGAACATTGTTATAACCTAGCATTATATTGTTATTGTAAAACTTATACTTAGCACGCAATAGAATTGTTAGAACATTGAATATCCACAGTATTTTCTTACTAACGTTATATAATATATTAGTTTCTGCATGTGGCGGACATTTCATGATGATCGGTTGAGTAGTTAAGGCGCTAAAGCGTAACAAACAAACTCACATTCGCATTTATAATTTTAATTAGAATAAGGATTTTGTATCTTCCAGTTATATTGTACGTAATCATATGGAATAATCTAATAAAGATATTGAAAACTATATGGCCCATATTTAATAATTGAATAGTAGTAATACTAGTTGAATGATAACGACAACAACACGTCATATAATTTCTATCATTTTAAATACGGTTTATTACAGTTATCATATTAGGTAATTTCTTAAAATTAGTTTATAACCTTCTTCTGAGTGTGACAAGGGTAAACCCTTGTCACACTAGGCTAGGACTACTTTAGTAGTCCTAGCCTATAGTTAACCACGCTCGCCCACTGCGGGTTGACAGACTTTACATATTTTCGAGAACATTAAGGAGAGCTCTCACATATTCAGGTTCTTTCACGAAGTTTTTGTTCACCATTAAAGCGAGCGATAAAATTAAATATTTAATTCGCACATAACTTCGAGAAGTTAGAAATCCATACTTTGAAATCGAACTCGAGATCTCTGTGTGGCAATTCAAGCTCCATAATTCCTACATAACAAAATAGCAGTAAATTCTGGAACACGTATTGTAGCATCAGAGATGGTAAGTGTAGCAGGTATTGGAGTATAGTTCTCTTTTTAGGTGGGGTAATGCATTTACGCATTCCTCTCCTGAGGAAAACGGGAGCGGAGTGGGTATATCGGGCTCTCCAGAGGATAGAAGGAAATTTCCGGTCCTAGAGACTAAACCTACCACGGTAGGTTAACTCGCTGCCTTGAATGGTGGGTGGGTCGCTGGTACAAAAACTTCATCAGGGACGGGGTGTTGTTTCTGTCAATACACAAAAATGCTTTTGTTTGTCAAAATGGCGTAGTAGTTTAAGTTGTCGCCTCGCCACTGCCACAGCGCCGAGTGTTGTGGGTTCGATCCCCACACGAGACAAAAATTTGTGTGATCCACAAATGGTTGTTCCGAGTCTGAGTGTGCTTTGTGTTCATTGTTCGAACGATTGTAAACTCCCCGCGACACGAAAATTATTCCTAGTGCGGGAGCTATTTTTTTAATAAAAAAATATCTCTGTCGGTACTCCTACGCAGAGCGCAGAAACGGCTATCGAAAAACCAAATGATAGCAGAGAAGCAAACATAATTTATACGTAAAGTGGAACGCGCCTCGTCCCCTGTACCGCGTGTGCTCTCCGCAATTATAGCGCTCATTAAAGCCAATCCACAGTGCCATAATTATGCTGACTGGTTGCATTATTTGATTGCGGTCATTAATATTTAATTTATTTAAATATACCTAATCGTGTGTATATCTATATGTGTATGCCTTTCTTTTAGAGAAAGTATAATTTGGTGCTTAAATTTCAATTCTGTTTTAAAAAATGAAAGGGATAAACAATAAAATATAATGTCGACGTAAAGTTATAACGGTGTCTTATAAGATGTTTCTTATGAAAAATATATATTTTATGTCTATAAGTAAATAAATAAATATACGTTTTCTATGTACATTTTACGATCGTACCAAATTAAGAACTTACTTTATATTTATACTAGATCTGCTCGCGGTTTCACCTGCGTTTATTGTTACTGCGCCGCCCTCGTGGATCGTAGCGTGATTTTATACAGCCTTCCTCGATAAATATGCTATCCAACACGAAAATAATTTTCAAATCGAACCAATAGTTCCTGAGATTAGTGCGTTTAACCAAACAAACATACTCGTCAGCTTTATAATATTAGTATAGATTTCAATTAAACCCAGAGCCAAACTGTTTGTACAATGTAATAGGACACGGCATCCTAACTAATATTATAAATGCGAAGAATGTGAGTTTGTTTGTTACGCTTTCACGCCTGAACTACTCGACCGACTATCATGAAACTTTTCAGGGGAATAGAAAAGAACATAGAATTTAGAAAAAAGCTCTGTTACTAATCCAATCTAACCTACATTTACGCGAGCGAAGCCGCGGGCAAAATCTAATTAATTTATAAAACTAATATATATTACTATACAATAATAAACATATTTAGAACTGTAATAAATTTATTAGTATGCAAACATCTTTTTACAGATTTTCTTTGAGATTAACACTAATCACAGCTAATTAAAAATATCGCCTAATGCGAACATCGCCTAAAAAGACTTTGTTTACAAGGCGATAAAACGAAACTCTATTTTTTATTACTCTGTATTTCTGAACTACGTACTTCGCCGCAGCTGTTTAAGGACAATTCCATGAAACCGAACATATGTAATATAAGATGTATTAAATCAGAACTACGGACTAGTGCAGATTGTTAAGAAAGTACTTGTGCGTAAGTTGTTTAAGTGGACGTAATAACTTACTTCCAAGCTTTCTATTATTGTTGGGTTTATTTATGGCGCTCTCATAACTAACCAGATAAGTGTAATTTAGTTACATACATGAGCAACCAGGGAGGTTGCTCATGTGAGTCTCTGATGCTGTCCGACAAGACGTCCAATATCAAGCTGAACAGAAACGGGCTAAGGACGGATCCCTGGTGAACTCCAACGGTGATGGGGAAGGGTTGTGTATCGCCAACAGCGGTCCTGACAACGGAATCGGAATTTAGGTACACGTCTCGAATGATATCAACAAAGCTTTCTGGTACTCCTTTAGACTTTCACCAGACCAGCCCACCAGATCACCACGCGAGGGACACAGTCGAAGGCCTTCTGCATGTCCAAGAAGAGCATATGCAGAGGCGTATTCTTCGATCTGTTTCTCTATGGTAATCTTTAAGACAAAAATAGGGCCCATGGTGCCGCGAGCGTAGAGCGAAACCCAAATTGACACTCCGAGACAGTGCACTCCTGTCGGATCCAGGAGTCAATAATCCTTTCAAAGATCTTCATGGTGTGGGATATGACCTCTATTCCGCGGTAATTACCACCCTCCTGCACTGAGCCTTTACCTTTAAAGACTAGAGTGATGATACTCAGTCTCCATTGGTTCGGGATTGTTCCACGTGGATATTCCTTTATATGTAATTACATTTTATTTAAAAATTACAGCTCTCGTACTAAGTTCAATGCCTGTGTCACGGGAAACTTCACAAACATTCAAACAACAGACACAAAGTACACATAGCTTCGGCACAACTATTTGTGGATCGCACAAATCTTTCCCACAACACTCGGTGCAGTTCCATAGTCCACCACGCTAGCCCAGTGCAGGCTCGCAGTTTTCATATATCATCTAAAACATTATGGAGAACTCGAAGATATGTGAAGTCTAACTGACTAAGGCCTAAACCTTCTCACGCGGAAAAAAGGCCCGTGCCCAGCAGTGTGACAGTTTATATACAGGAGTGACATCATTATAGTCACTAATCTTATAAAATATAGCCTTCATATTTACCTTCTATCTATTGAAAGCATTTTGCGTTACGGCATAGAAATCTTTTTATAAGACATGTGTGTTCATATAAAACGTCCTAATCTCTTCTGGTATTCATGTTACGCAGTTCAAAAGGATCCTCTTTAATGTTGTGCTGTTCTCAGCCTTGTGCTAATCGCACGCGTGACCTACTTACCTGTAAATAGCCGACTTACTGTACAGAATATCAAGGATCATTCTTAAACTTGATAATTTATGGATATAATTAGAGTCTGGATGTATGTGTTGTGTGTGATGATACGATAGTATGGTGAAACATAGTGTGTCATTTTTTATAAAGAAAGAAGTAATAACAAAATATATGTATAACCCCACCTGTATCTTTGTAACAACAAAGCCATATATCGTCGTTTGGTTTTAGGTAGGTACCACGTTACGGGGGTAGCCTATTCCCGTAAAACATAGTGCTTTGCTCTATCCTCGAATCGTTTGTTTTGTTTATTATGTGGACTGCAAAAATTTGCATATTAGGACTGATCAGCAAACTATGTAGCATTGCGACTTGCCGATGCTATAGCATCTGCTGAGATTAGGTTCTTTTCGGTTTCATCTTGGCACCATTATTTGTAGTAAGTACGAATCTGTGTAAATTGATATTCTTATTTTCACATTTTTATTTACTTAATTTTACAATTAAGTAAATAAAACGTAAAATATATTTTTTTTTTCTTTGTATCTTCGAGACTATGTTTTAATTTACATTACAATTGTTTCTGGGACTCCCGCGCTAGGAATATTTCCTATGTTGCGGGGTACGCCACAAATATCCAAACAATGAACTATTGTGCAATTTTTTGTCCCATATGGACATCAAAACCATAACACGCAACGCGGTGGCAGTGGCGACGCGACCACATGAACCACTATGGTTTTGTGACTGCTCGTGTGGCGTAGTGTTTTCTATACACACCCGTGCAGTCACAAAACATTTTCGTTCATCATTATTTCTATCTGCCACTGGTCTACTAGATAGCCGGTCTTATCATGCCAGTATTAAAGCTTCATTAACATCAATCACCGTTAATTGGAATTTAGATTGAATGATTTTGGACACACTTATTTATACCCAACGTAAGACAAAGGCTGCAATTGGTATCCAATAACGGCTGTAAATTGCACTCGCAGCTGATCAGTTGCAATTAGTTGCGTTAATATGACATGTTCGCATAGTTGCATGCGTTTACTTGATTAATCATCCTTTCAAATACTTTGACTCGATTTAACATGTCAAAGGATGCTTCTTTGATATGGAAAATCAAAAGCTACCCCTGTCGCGCTTAAAATATATTAATGCGAAAGCCGAATCTATGTGGAGTTGTTGTGTATGAATCTTTATACAAAATATAATAGTTATTTTCAATATGTAAATTGCAAATAAATGCTGACAGTCGTATATATCTCTAAATAGAAATTGAAAATGAGATCTCGCGATCGGTAGTGAGCTTATGGCGTCAGTTTAGGCTAATTTGTACTTCGTTGATCTAAAATTCTAAATAAACGAAATACAAATCAGACTAAACTCACGCCTATATAAGTAAATGGAGGTGTAGTACACCCACATTTCATCAGCTAAACTTTCAGGTCTCACTTTATAGGGGGCCAGACTATTGCCGCCTACCAGGCACTATTCCACATTCCATTCTATTACTGAGAATTTCTTAACAGAAAAGACTGATTCCCAGTCCGGAAATGAAACCCGAAACTTTATATGCAGCAGTCGCATTCACCACGGCAGCGCCAGGCAATCTTTGTATGCTACACATAAACATAAAAATATACACTAGACCGCATAGAAAAAGGGTCGGCTAGAAAATCTTCAATATCTTCAAAAGTACCTGACCTAGCTTTATGAAATAAAGACTAAATTAAAGAATATTTAAATGTGTTTAAATGAACATTAAAAAATTAATTTAAGCTTTTTATTTTTAATAAATGTAAAATAAATAAAAATGCGTATGTATTTGTACGCATTTTCATATAGATTGATTAAAGATATGCCGTTTTCACGCATTTTAGTACTTTGTGTTGCCTCCGCGAGCTCGCACTACTATTGTATGCTAAATCGCATGATTTAGCATACTTTCTACTAGGTTTTTGAGGTGATGCTGCGGAATATTCTGCCATTCCTCTATTAGAGCTTCTTTCATTTCACGTAGCGTAATTGGCGGCGAATTCCGCTGATGTACCTACACGTCGTCCCAGATTGTCCCATACATGCTCAAGTCGGGGCTGCGTGCTGGCCACTCCATGTGTGTGATACTGACTTCTTTAAAAAAGGCAAACGCTATCTGAGCTGTATGCGGGCGGGCATTGTTTTGAATAAAAAACGGCATTCTCGCCCATGTCCACTAAAAATGGACCAACGTAGTTCAGAATTTCAGTGACATATCTTTCTGCAGTTAAAGTTCCATTTTCTATCACCACTAGCTCACTGCGCCTTTCGGCAGAAATCCCAGCCCACACGTGAACAAAGCATCCGCCGTATGGTACTTTTTCTTCTATACAGGCTTGGTTATAAAGCTCTCCCGGTCTTCTGTACACTCCTTTCCTCTCGTCGGGCTTGTATAAGCAGACTAGTCTGAATAATCTAGACTCGTCTGAAAACATAACTCTTGACCAGTCATTTGGAGTGCAATTCTCGTGTTCTATACCATACTCAACCTTGAGTTTCTGTGATGTCTTTCTAGTTTTGGACCATTTTCAGTTGCTTAATGTTTCACGTGATCATGTGATATTATATATAACATCAGCCCTGTGTTAAACTGCCCACTGCTGAGCACGGGCCTCTTCTCATTGTGAGAAAGATTAGGCTATTATAGTCCACCACGCTAGTCTAATGCGGGTTTGCAGACTTCACATATCTTCTAGAACATTTTGGAGAACTCACTGTTAAAGTAAACGATAATTAACTATTTAATACACATATAACTTCCAAAAGTCAGACCTTGGGATCGAAGTCGAGACCTCTGCGTGGCAGTCCAACGGTTTCTCAATAGACTATTGCTGCTTTGAAATTAATGCGAGAACAAAAAGCAAAAGAGTATGCTAAGATCGGAGTTAGTGCTAGTTCGTAGTATCTGTCTATCTCACTAGGAAATAGGCACCAGGCGCGAATATGTACGTGGCACCAATTTTGCTTTAACAAGTAGACCCAGAAAAGGACGCGAAATCCAAAAGACCGTAAGCGTAAGTGCAAACTTATGCCACCGGTCTAACAACTCATTCATTACATTTAGTTATAAATTTTCTATAAATTATTTATTTAGAGAAGGTAAACATCGTAAGGATGGTATTACCATACCTACAGCGAAGAATTCTCCATATAATTGGTCAACATCGTTTTGCTTAACATCTGGACACCGAGGATTTAGTACAATCATGATGTTATGTACAAAAATTGCAGGCGAATTTCCGAATGAATGTGATTCACGATGCAAACAGTTGGCCCGATACTACAGCATTTACGTTTCATAGTAGGCTAATAGGTAGTAAGTAGATCACAAATATTTTGCTTTCGTATGCAAAGTTTCGAAGCGAAATACTTTTGCATAGTGCAATATTATTTTGCTTCAAAATTACGAACACAGAAGCATATATGTAGTTTGCATTCAACTACAATTTGTTAACATTTAGTAAGACTACAAATTGTTAATAATACAATTTATTTAAAAGTAGTTGACAATAATTTAAACAAGTAATATAGAAGAGACTAATATAAAATGCCTTCAAATAAACACTAGCTATCCTGCCACATTATTAAAATCGTCCTTTCTTAAATAGTAGAATTAAGTAAGTAGCTGTGGTATCAATAATCAACTGTGGAATCGTCTTAAAATACTAGCTAATCAAATAAATTGGATGCGACACATACAGGACGTACCTTATGTGATACCCCATTCTTGCATAGAGGCACAGGATCAGCACAGCCGGCACGAAGAAGAAGAATATGCTGCTCAGTTCCAGAAGTGGAGAAGGAGCCATCAGCGCGCAGAATGCTGATTCCAATGATTTGTTGCCGGAATCTGTAATGACGAAAATGATTTATTAAAAGTATACTTGCACGGATGAAGCAGTGGTTTAAGTGGCCACGATGAGAATGCCGACTTGTGCGAGCTCGATCTCCGAACTAAGTCAAAATGTGTAAAGTTCTGTTCTGAATATACTGAGAGCTGTTTAGAGTCTGGACGTGTTTGTGTTTCAATATTTGTCGTCCCCTAAACAGAGAACTGATGTTTCCCCTTTGTTATTTGGCGCCACAAAACTCACGGTCGCCTCAAAACATAATGTCAATTTAAATAAATAACAAAATATATCTGGCGATATGCGTACTTACTAAATATCTGGTAGAGCCTTCAGAAATTTACAAATGTCTTTGTAAATTTTTGAATTCTCTACTGGTCTTGAGTCTTTTTTATAGACTACCTTCCACCCTCAGCTGCACTAGGACAGATTTTAAATAATTTGTTATCTGTTACTCGGAGATAAATGGCCATTTTATTAGTAAGATAATTTTGCTAATGGTATAATAGTTAACCCTTGCATACAAACACAAAGACTTCTTTATAATGCTGGTATATTTTCAGAAAACGTTAATACGCTTTGAAGTGGGAGTGCATTCATATGGATATCGATCTACCGACTCGCCCTGCACACTGTTTTGCATTAAACGTTGTGCACAGCGCTACTCCATTTCAAAGGCTATTTAACTGTGCAGCAGTTAAATAGCTACTATATACCTTAAATCAACATTTTTTAAATATTTTATACTTTCGATATATACAGCGTGTAACAGAAAAGTGTGGTCATATTTAAGGCCCGTGATGTATATCTAAAAAATAAGCTATATGACCCTATGAAAATTATACATCTTAGTGAAAAATAATGTATCCGGATTTATTTGTCGCGGTTTTTTATTGTAGAGAGTTTATATTACGTGACCCTTAATATGATCACACCTTTCTGTTACATGCTGTATAATGAAATGACACATGAAGTCAGGCATAGTGATATATTGACGCAAGCGAAGCCACGGGCAAAATCTAGTTAACAATTTTAACACCGCACCGCACCGATAATCGAAGCATGTATCGGCCATATTGGAAAATGGCAAAATTAACGGTTGCACTACGACATTTATAATAAGGTTCGTAAACAACAGGAACGTAGGTGGTCACTATTTATATACCTCTGTGTTAAAACTTGTGCCGGCGTATTTGCATTCGAATCGAAGTTCTATTATCTGTTTATAACTTTGGCTTAACGAAAAGAATTTCAACAAAGCTATGACTCGGTCTTGTAAGGAATTTTCATCAGAAAAATGCCTTGGTTTACTTTTCTTTTGTCCTAGGTTGTTGATGAGAAAAATGTTTTCAATAGCTACAGAAATATTATATGAATATATTATAGTTAAATCGTCCGTCACCACTCTAAACAGCAGTTTGAAATATCACATAAACAATACCGCAAGCAGAAACTATATAATAGTTGTTATAGCAAAACTTTATATTGTGTTACGCTCGCGCGAATGTTATGCTGAAAACAATAATCATAATATATGTTCTATTGCGGTTACACTGAAAACAATAAGCCTGTGAATTGTGCTACTAGCAAATTAGTGATATTAATTGTTGTCCTTAATGAGAAAAGTATAATAAAATATTATGGTTCATAACGTACAATTTTGCAGTGAAACTACATATTTTTGGACCTACACAGCGCCAGCACAGCTATTACATTCACTCACATAATAATATGTAAGTAGGTAAGCAATATAGGAATAAATTAGATATGTATTGTTAACTAGATTCTGCCCGCGGTTTCGCTCGTTTAAATGTAGGTTAGGTTAGATCAGTTTATCTAAATCAAAGTTAGTATGTCCTTTTCTATTCCCTTGATAACCTGTATACGAAATTTCATGATGAACGGTCGAATAGTTAAGGCATGAAAGCGTAACAAACAATCTCACATGCGCATTTATAATATTAGTTAGGATTAAAGTATGGGTCATTGGGTTCTTTCGAGTTTGTGATTATTGTGACTAACGTTTCGTAGGCGTCTATTGTTCGATTTCATGCCACTTACCAATGACTTACTAAAGTTTTTGACATTTTCTGTAAGGTTGTTATTCTTTTGCAAGCTTAAAGGAAACTTAGTGTGGAAGTCTGTATATTTAAGAGTTTGCCGCGATATACTGGCTGTGCATAGTGCGAGAGTTTATAAATACGAAAGTTCTTTATATATTCTCCAAAGATAAATTATTGTATGGTGGAAGATGCGCTTAAAAATTTCTATGGGTATCACACATTACCCTCTCACCTCCATTTTATTTGAAAAGACAAGTCTTACCCAAGTAGTATTTTTTGAGCATAGGGGTTTTCACAAACATTTAAACAACGGACACAAAGAATACCCTGACTCGGAACATCCGTTACATCGATTATACTGTTAGTTTCAAACTACTCATTTTTGTATTGTTACCCACTTCTATAGCTTTTGTTACAAAGAATAACACTAACTAACTTACTAACTATTATAATAATATCAGCCCTGTATTAAACTGTCCCACTGTTGGGCACGGGCCTCTTCTCAGTGTGAGAAGGGTTAGGCCATAGTCCACCATGCTGGCCTAGTGCGGGTTGGCAGATTTCACATATCTTCGAGAACATTATGGAGAACTCTCAGAGAAGCAGAGTTCCTCACGATGTTTTCCTTCACCGTTAAAGCAAGCGATAATTAACTATTTTAATACGCATATAACGGTGATGTTCCATTAGTGCGTTGCGTTACTTCGTCGCAGCGGATCAACGCATTGTATGCCACACCTGCGTTGCGACGATGCACGACGTCGCAGCGCAAGACAACGCACGTCCGCTGTCCATAGATTACCTCAGTCAATCTCCACAATGGATCGGAACAAACGTGTTCTATTGTTGCTTTTATTGCGCCACCGCCGAAATAAACGTAGAAACAATAAAAGATTGTAGATATCTTGATTGCATTAAGAAATAGTGATGGTCAGTTTTTAGCAGTGGAACACTGTCCGTCGTCGCACCGGAGCTCCGACAACGCAGCGCATCACCCTCTCCCCCCGCTACGTCTCTCGTCCGTCAACCCGTTGAAACATCGCGTGCGACGACGCAACGCATTAATGTGGCATGTCACAAAAAATATATGGAAAACGACGCTGCGACGACGCAACGCAACGCAACGCACTAATGGGGCATCACCCTAACTTCGAAAAGTCAGAGATGCGCGCATTAGGTTCGAACTCGAGACCCTCTGCATGGCAGTCCAACGGTTTCCCACTAGGCTACACTAACTATTATGTTACTAAAAATACAACAATAGTTGACCACTGCGATTGGTTGCGCGAGGATGATGCTGCTACCATCTATGCCCAGCTACGCTAACAAGGTGGGAGCAAGCTGATCGTACGTGCCATCTTACTAACCTCACCACGTCAATATTGTAAT
The DNA here is from genome assembly GCA_963675205.1 of Catocala nupta. NCBI lineage: Eukaryota > Metazoa > Arthropoda > Insecta > Lepidoptera > Erebidae > Catocala > Catocala nupta. The sequence continues at coordinate 16,292,786 of OY776094.1, read as the reverse complement.
GTAAAAGTTATTACGATAATTAAAATATGGTTCTTCGAGTTCTTAATACCATCTTAGTCAACCCTAAGTAGATATATAGAACTATAATAACATAATTAGTAAGCGGTACGATCTGCTACCTTGTTATTTTGGACTAACGAACTAACTTTATGACTATAGATACAGCTGTATCTACATTCCCAAAGTTTCATAACTGTTTCGGAAATATATCATATTGCTTTACTATAATTAAAAACATATTACAACAGCTTAAGTTGGCGAGAAGTACAAATATTAAGGTCACGTCTGAGTCATTCATCTCTCTCAGGCTGTAACTTGCCAAAACAGAAACATAAAATAAGATCAAAGTAAAATCAGATGAGTAAACTTCTTGATAATCTATCTCCGTAATCTGGAAACATTGTTGTAATAAACCGGTTAGTCACCTCGAACGGTCTAATGAGATATTATTTTTAATTACGCTCAGTGATTACTATATATATTTATATACCTACCACTCCACGGTAACAAATCTCGTACATAATATTCTTCTATTTTTATAAAAGTCAATTTCCGCACTGTGTCGCGAGGTACTACACACATTCAAACAACGGATACAAAGAACAACCATTTGTGGATCACACAATTTTTTGTCCAGTGTGGGATTCGAACCCACAACAGGCGCAGTGGCAACGGCGATGCTCAGTTGACAGAGGTTTGATGAAATTCGATGTTGTAAAAAAATATTTGAGATTTCTCAGTTAATATTTGTTACTTTTCTCAATTTAGAAACCGAGGGTTAGTAGATTCTTATTGTATTGGCGTCTTTAGCGCACATTTGTAGACTCCATTTCCTACAAAAAAAAACGAATAACACTTTGTTTGGCCTCTGAATGGAACTTAGTACCTCACGATACCACTATTGGAGCAAAGCTTTCGCTATCGAAATAACCTTTATGGCATACATGAATAATATAAGACGACATATAGCAAACATGAAAGAAGAGTGGAAATGAAATTCCATTGTATTTATTAAAAACATGGGATGGGTGTTTAAAGTATACCGATCATCTTGAAATTTCGCATACACATTGCCAGGGGTACAGGAAAGAAAGGAAGGAAGCCTTTCATCCAGAAAAGATGCACTGTCTCCGAGGCATAAAAAATTATAGACAAAACTACATAAACGCAAGGGAAGCTGCGGGCAATATCTAGTATTTTATATTAACAGTCGGTAAGCCTTCTTTAAAAGCAATAAATAAATAATAATATCAATACTGTACTACTATTACAACGTTGTATGTTTTAATACCGTCAAAGATGCACGTGCTTACTTGTATTTTCAAAGGTACCTAATACACGCCGTTGCATTCCTAGACTTCAAGATCGTTTCGAGACGCCGGTCAAAGTACAGAATTGTAATGTAATTTACTGTTATGGTTATGTAAAAAGTAAAGTGAGTATTGTAAAACCAATAACTGCCTGCTGGATACGGGCGAGCAATCAAACACCTTGTAACGATGTCACAGTATTTTATTTTATAACACACAATATAGCACTTATAATCACTGTTCACTTTACAGGTAGATAGAAAACGTGTTTCCTTTTTGGGAGCCAGAACCACAGAGTACATTTGTATATAGGCCAGAACTCGAATGAATCGACTGCCCAGAAATATATTCATAACGGTTTATATTTGACAGTTATATTCATTTAGACCAAAGTCAAATTAGTGATTATTTATACAAAATTAATATTTTAATTTTAGAACGGTATTTCAAATACATAATGAATCAAACAATTTATTCACACAAAGTCAAATTAATGATTATTTGTTTATAAAAAATAAATGTTTTGATTTTAGCACAGTATTTTAAATGCATAATCTAACAGTATGTATACCTCGGCTGGTTAGTAACAAAATAGCGACAACAGTCACGGGGAGACATTTAAACTCCCCGTGACTGTGCTGTTGAAATACAACCGAAACGTCGGGTAAAGTCTAAATTTAAATAATCTGTAATAAGATATATTTAAAAAAACTGCGCTAAATCCATAAGCAGTAGTTTAATTTCAATTCGAATTATATTCGAATGCAAGAACGCACAGGCTGACCTCGTGACCACGCAAAGACGGTGCCGCGTTGCTCACAATTTCATTCGAATAATTAAGCTACTTTATGCAATTCTACCGATAGTACTACACAACACTTATTTACTCATTGTCAATTGTAAGACTGTTTAAATACTACTAAGTTATGTTTACCTAATAGCATATATATATAATAGCCGGCTGTCGGCTGACTATGTATAAATAAATAGAAAGTAATATTATTCTATGTGAGGTTCGTGTAACTGTGTGTGTTAGACACGCGCACTTGTGAACGTGCGTGTGTGTGTGTATGTGTGTCTGTTTGTGTGTGTGTGTGTGTGTGTGTGTGTGTGTGTGTGTGGTTGTGTGTATTCGTGTTGACCATTTGGCAGTGTCAATAAAGACCGAAAGATCTGAATAGAAGTCAATTCTACTCATGAATATGCAAGTTCACGTAGAACGTATAGTAATTTTATGAATATGTATAAACCGAACATTAAATCATCTTTGAAACAGTTTAGTTTAGTTTGGAGTTTAGTTAGTTAGTTTGTAGTTCTTCCTCATCTCGCACTACTGTCACGACAAAACATGGCCTCCATTTGCAATATAACTTAAATGTCCTCATCCAGACCGAATTTCGGTCAAGGCAATTTTAACGGAGACTGGCCATCAGCGCAGGAGATATTACAGCGCACAAGTATGCGTGCAAACACAAGTGTACTCTCTATTGCCTCACACTCATTGGATGGCACCGACACAGCCCGAGAGAGATGAGATGCATGACTAGGCTTAACGTGCCTTTAGAGGCACTGGAGTGTGGTCTATTACCAACTTCCTAACTGCGAGCTGCTATTAAGTATTTATTCGCAGGAAAACCAAACTTTTTGTTGGTCTGAACCGGGATTCCAATCCAGACCTCACACAGCAATCGCATTCACTACAGTCACCAAGACAGTCAATGAACAATCAATGAATGCGTCAAGTAACAACAGCTGAAATAACAATTTTCTTTTTCACGTTAAAAGGCGTGGACGGCATCTAAACCTAGACATATCAATTGTTCACTGGAGTATGATCAATAAAATAGAAATAACGTATGAGATCATACACGCACTATTATGTCCAATAAGTAACAAGCGCTTATCGGTTTTCAATAATAGATACTTTCTGCCTTGTAGATATAATTTACGTATTTTAGAATCTATTCAGGTACCAATAACATTGCTTACATTTTAACTAACAGCAAACATAATGCTTCTTTAATGGACACAAATTGTATGATTATCTTTACCATTATATAGAAAACCGTTAGTAACATTATACATTCAAAAGCGTATTCGTCAATTTGGGTCAACTCATTGACACTCGTTTTATGGGAAAAATGCACGTTCCTATGATATAGTTATTTTCGGTTAGAAACACAACCAACACCTACAACCTAAGCCTCCGTGACTTAGCTTCCGTAGTTTTCAGTAAAAGTTAGTATGATATAAATGCACCAGTACATTGCCAGTTATATTAAAGGTCTTTTGACTACTTTCTGAACTCTTGAAAGTTGCCATATTACATTTACATTATACATCTAAAACCATAGTTAGGTTAATCGTTATAGGGAGAGAGCTGATTGCCGTTTACTAAACACAGTTTTAGACGCCGCGTTGCTATGAGAATTCCATGATAGGAAAACACAAAAAGCACTATGCCCAATCGAACCTGAGACCTCATGCCCTGCAGTTGCATACACTACCAGTGCGTATCCGAGGCAGTCAAATACATGTAATATCCACTTTATACAATTCCCTAGTGGCACATTCTGCATTTCAGCTTTCATTTTTAAGTGCACAGAGCGATCTCGGCACTTATTCGTTATCGCGACCTCCTCGAATAACACGTGTAGAATAGAATATACGCGTGGCAAACGTTTTTAAATTGACTAGCCTTTGTTTGTGACTTCTTGCGCAAGGGCTACAGGTGGCCAGTGACGTCATATAAATACGTTTCACTGAGGATTATAGGTATCACTGGTTCCTGTACTGTACGTAAGCTTATATTTGAAGTATAACCTCCTAGATACTAAACTTTTTACAGCAACATCAAAAACCGCTTAGTAGTTTTTGCGTGATGCCGAAACAAACCAAGCGGAGGTGGACTGAGGTATAAGACATCGGACTTCCGATCATTCATTAGTGACGTTAAGCAACGCCCGATACAAACATATCAGTTAAACTAGAAGGTAATAACTAAATGTTATCATGTAAAGTTTACGCGAAAGCACGATCGATTAAACTTTGATTATTATATAAACCAGAGTAAAATTAATGAGGTGGAAACAGTTCGGGACCTCGGGGTGTTATTTGATAAAAAAATATCTTTTGAGCCTCACCTCGATAACATTAACAAAAAAGCGTCAAAAATGTTGGGTTTCGTTCTGCGATATTGTAAAACGTTGCGAAATAATAACACCAAGGTTCTACTTTATAATACCTTAATCCGTAGCTTATTGGAATACTGTAGCGTAGTCTGGTGACCACATTATGCGATGCACTCATTACGCCTTGAACGTATTCAGAAACGGTTTCTATGGCATTTGGCGTTCTCCAATGGTATATCAAAAACAAAACGCTCTTACGATTCTAGATTGAAGCACTTCGGCGTTCATTCTTTAGCAAATCGTAGAAGTATTAATGACGCAATGTTCGCTGTTAAAATTCTCAAGCAGCATATTGACTGCCCACAGCTGTTGGCTCTCTTTAAGTTTCGCGTTCCTGCTAGACTGCCACGCAAATCGATCACACCACTCTGTCCACCGTTAAGAAGAACAGTTCTTGGTGCTAATTCTCCTTACGCCAGAATGTGTAAGGTGTTGAATGGTTTGAGCGACCTTATAGATCTGCATTCTTTTAGTATTAGGAAAATAAAGTCCATATTTCTTAAAACAACAGATTTAGAAACACAATAAATATAAATATATTATTTAAGCAGTGTATGTACAATTACGAGTAAGATTTAGATTTAGATATTTAATTATAAGTTTCAAACAGTTTCTTGTATGCGCAAGCGGTGTTTACCTATAAGTGATTGTTGCATTGTCGCTTGTATTTTAGACTAGTTTAAATTAAGTATTAATGTAAACAATTGTTGGTAAACCATAATGAATAAATAAAAATAAAAAAAAAATTGAAAATAAACTCAAACAGTTTCTAAAATTACACTTTAGTTTTCAAGTATAATATCAGCTCTATATTAAAGTGTCGCATTGCTGGGCATCGGCCTCTTCTCAGTGCAAGAAGGGTAAGACCACAGTAAGTGTTCAAAGGGGAAAGAAATATCTCCAATGTAGGATCAGAGAGTCTTGGCAATTTTATAATAGATATACATATATTAAACTACTTTATACGGATTTTACTGCGTTTAAATCCTAAAACCACTACTTGTGATGATGGCTTTTGAAACCTCTGTAATGCCAAACCAGCACTTTCAAAATTGTGACTATTATTTAAATTATGATCCGCTTGTAGCAAATATTGAGCAAAATGTCATTCATTTCATTCGTTGCCAAAAGATCCTGAAGATGCCTCGCGCTGAGGCAAAACACGTGTCGATGCATATTTTGTGATCAAAGTGAAATACTGCAAGTTGGAGTATCCCGGGTCCCGCGTCGTGGCTGTCCCTATCCAGAGGAGTTCGGTATTAGTCAACCTGTTTTTATATTGCAATATTTGGGCAATTGGAGAATGCGTGACGTGGCGGATTTCTCTCTTCCCAATAGTTTTATTGCAAAACACGGATACAAAGGACACCGGAAGAAATAGGCTCAATATAACTTCATGTTACTCCAATGCCTTATTATTCAAAATTCTTTAGATATTTTTTGATGCTATGTCCTCTAATAGATTCCTTTGTAGATTTACAATGGGATAGTATTTTATTAAATTAATAAAACTTCAACGTACTTTTATTTACTGGTTTCGGTTGACTTTGGATAATATACAGTGTTGCTATGTATGAAATAACAATTAGGCAAATCGATATTTTTTTTTTATATTCATTGCTTCAGCGTATCGTTAGTTTATATACACAGATCAATGAATGCAGAAAAATATAGATTTAGTTATAACTTACACTTTATTTCAACTTTATTTTTTGTTTCAATTATTTTTCCTTAGATTGGAATCGATATTAAGTGAAACTTATTTTATTTAATGGCTACTCAAAAATGATTTTGACAGTATCAATTATTGTCACACCACTCGACATTCGCTTGCTTACGCGCCGCTTGCTGCTCTCGCATTGTGAATACTTCTCGTACTGTGTGTTTTTATTGTGTACTGTGATTTCTTGACGATTTTGGTGATATTTTATGGATACTGGCGTATATTGCTTTCACGAACGACCCACGCATTCTCACTACGGATATTAGTTTCTTGTTTATTCGACTGACAACGGCTTGTTTTAACGGATTTCGATCATAATGCATACGCAACAAAATCATATGATGACATATGAGTGCAAAAACATATTTTTCCTTTATTTTAGTTGACAGCTCTCTTGTTGGTAGGGAAGCGATCGAGCAATATTATTGTAATTGTCTGGTAGGAAAAGAACTGTAGGTTGTTGTTGTCAGGTAATGAAATAATAACAAATATAACGTAATAATGAAATAAAGATGGTGCCTTAGCTGGACAAGGTTTCAACAAAACTTGATACCGATTATTAGATGATATTTTTATTATCTATAACGATGATAATGATTAGTGATTAATAAAGTGTAGAAAGCAACGAGTATTTTATTTATGCTCCCATTATCATATGAGTCGATAATTATGATCATGATAAACTATATAAGTGTTTAGTTTTGATAATATAATATATGTTTATTTTCCAGTACATAACACACCTCAAATAACTCTTAATTACTTGGTGATCTTAAGATCTTTGAGACTGTTATGTGTATATGTATTTCATTTTTCTTTGACAATAAATATCTCGTTACTCCGCTGGGAAATAATAAAAATATTCATCTAGCTGCTGAGCTAGATGAATATTTTCGTTTTGAAATGTTAATAATATATCTATAAAATAAAGCAAAAATCATCTTAGGAACATTAGGCGCAGAGATATATGAAAACTTGCCGGTCTCCTTTCAATCTCTGACCTTGGATCATTAATAGTTCAGTTAACAAAGCGACGACATGGTTTGTAAAGGTCGCAGGTTCAAATCCTGCTTCATGGATTGTATTTTGTTATAATTAAATTAGTTATAATTAAATTGGTAATTTCATTATTACTATATATTACAGTAAAGATAGATAAATGATATGGCATATTACATTTATATCCGTACTAATACTACAAAGAGCAAAGATTTGATTTATTGTTTGTTTCAAGGATTTAACTCAAAAACTACACAACCGATTTTAAAAATTATTTTCCATATAAAGCTATTTTATCACCTAGTACCAGGACATATTTTTTTTAAAGTGCTGGGTTTAGCTTATCTTAGCCTACTTTTACGCGAGCGAAGCCGTGGGCAAAAGCTAGAGGTAAAACCATTATCTCAAACATCGGCGGTGTTTGTCAATCGATGTAACTAATACGTCTCCTCCAATCATTGGTTCTAACAACCGACGAGCTTCACAATGGTATACAGCCAAATATAATCCGATATTAACTAATGGTATACATACCATGTGTTTTTGTTTGTGCCACTCTTCCATAAGGAATAATACAGTAATCTTATTTTTGGTTATGATAATGGCGAGCTATGGCGAGTGATACAGGCTTTATAAAATGATGATGATAAAAACAAAGAAAATAATACAATAATCTCTTTTTGGTTCTATTTAAAGACGTTGTGCGACGAGTGACAGTGAGGCTTTTTGGTAATTATTGACAGACCATCAATGTTATGCGTTTAATTTTCAGAGTTTCGTAGCAAAACGGTTTTTCCGAAACTAATACTGTGCAACTTCAGCTACTAACTCAGTTTATTTTTTGAACAGTTAGTAATAATTCTTGCCCAATTAAATTGCAAAAGGGAAAAATACACAATATATTAACGTTTTTATTGCAAAAGAGCCAAAAGGTAAAACACTTAAGACAACTGCACAAGGAATGATTTCTGTGTCACGTGGTACTTCACATATAATAAAAACATACACAAAGATCACCCACACTCGAAACAATTAAGTATTTGTGGATCGCACAAGTTTTCTTCCGTGTGGAACGTCGAACCCACAACACTCGTTCCATTGGAAGTGGCAAGCCGATAACTTAAACCGATAGCGTAGTGCCATGATAAAATAGCGTCTACCAGTGGCTTCGCCGACGTAAATCACGTGAAAACACATATCAATAAAAAATAAAACATACTATTTTTCCTTGATCGATTTAAGTGAAAAGTTTCATCCAAATTAATTCAATATTTTACGTATGATTGGGAGACACATATAAAACTTATAAATATACATTATAAATGTGAAGTAATGTGAGTATATTTGTTTGTGACGCTTTCACGCCTTAACTACAAGACCGATCATCATGGAATTGTCGTTGATCAATTGTCGTGACGTTGTCAGGGGAACAGAAAAAGACGTAGGCACCTTATATCCAGGAAAAGTACTGTGCCTAACCTAACCTAACCTACATTTAAGCGAGCGAAGCCGCGAGTACAATCTAGTTCATAATATTAGTAGGAAGTACGAAGACGAAAAATAGCAGCATTCAAGAAACCCTACTCAGAGCAAAAACATAACGATTTGTCACGCAACGCAAACCTATCGGTTTAACCCTTAGGTCACAAGGTTAGTAACCTAACTGCCAGGTCCCTCGATAAATCGTATATCCTGATATATGAGGCGACGATATACGTTATACGAATACATTTATAGTACATTCATACATACATACATACATAGATTCACGCCTGTTTCCCAGAGATTATAGATTTCCATTTGCTACGATCCTGACACACTTTTCTGGTTTTATTCACTTTCATCACATTCCTCATACACGCTCGCTGTTTAAGATGCTCTTAACCTGGCTTTTGTTCAGAACGTCTCCCATCTGATCGAGAAACGTTTGCCTTGCGACTATTCCATTCACAGAAGCCTTATAAACTTTATTAGTCAGTCTTTTCTCGTCCAATCTTACTACATGTCCAAACCAGCTCAACATACCCTTTTCTATTCTTGTCACTATATCCACTTCACATTTATGGTTTCTCGCCTATATCTCCTAAGTGGTAGTATATCTTAGATGTGAAAGACCCACATTTCACCAGCTTTGGTTTTAGGTCTCACGCAATAGCGACGACATCGATACTAGTCAAATTATTTAAGGAGTGGCGAAAGGAAACGCGTGTTTCTCTTGTTTATATTACTGTCTGCATATATTATAGTTTGTTATCTTACACAATGTTACTTATTTTTTTGGTGTATTAAGTACATAGTCGTGTTACTGTCAACAAAATTTTATGAACAATTGTAGATTGTGAAATCATAGTATTTTTATTTTAAACTATTAACTAGCTGTAAGTTTTATAAACTTGAAAATAAAACCTATTGCCGTAAGTCTACACCATACTGCTACTGGGAATTACTGGATAGTAACTTTGTCTTCCCCTTGCCGGGAATCGAACTCGAGGTCTTATGCACAGCATTCACTGCGACGGGACCACTGAGGCTAATAAAAATAAATGTACGACATTTTAGATAGTCACAACATAGGTAATTGAAAACGAAACACCGGTATTACTATAGGTACAACAGCAGTTTGTTTATATTAACTAATTAATCAAAGGCTGTATAAAACAAAAACAAAATAAAACCTTTAAAGAAAAACTCGTTCACATGATCCTTTAGCTAAATATATTCGTGTCTTTACTTATATTAAAAAGAGGAAAGATTTGAATTCTTGTTTGTAAGGATCTTACTCAAAAACTATAGAACCGATTTTAAAAATTCTTTCACTTTTAGTAAGCGATATTTTTACTAAGTAATATAGGATATATTTTATGTTAAAAAAGTCCTGTTATAACAACATTTTTTTTTACATGGGTTAATGCATTGACGCATACCTCTCCGCGAGGAAAAGGAGAGGTTATGTCGGACTCACCGGGGCAATGTAGTGGCTATGTGGGTAGCCGCTGGTTGCTCGGCAAGCACGTGGCGTGAGAGCGTCGGCATCATGCGCAGCTAGTGCGAACCAGTTGGTCGCGCGAGGCACGGAGTTGCCTTTAGCGAAGTGGCAGTGTGGATTCACTGCCACGACGCATCTTGGGTGCTTGTCTGCTCAGCAAGTAAAAGTCATAGCTAGGTGACTTGGGCAATACCCGGATTGTAGGCCAGAAAGGGTAGACGTATGGATGAACGTCGAGAAGTGAGCGTGCCTTACAGCTCCGGCACCATACTGGAAATATGGGAGGCGGCTTCTCCGTCGGCCTCAGCGAGGATATCGTTAGCAGCTCTCTGAGATCGCGAGTGGTGAGCGGCTTTATTGCTTCGGCACCTATCTGGTCAATAGGTAGTGACACTTGGACACGAGGTAGCTCGCTTACGAGAATTGGGTCTTAGGATTTGGGAAAAGATTTGTCTATAACTGGTCTCTGAAGGAGCTCTCGGGCACTGGAAGGTACAGCGGCTCTCACTCATATACCTAACAGGTGGGCAAGTGAGAACGCTATATCATAAATTGGAGTAGTCTGTAGAGGGAAGGGTCTGTCCCCTTGTGTCCCTATCTACTGGACCCTAGTAGATAGGGTTTCGGGGGGTGAACTACGGGTGTCCCCCTTTGGACCAGGGTACTGAGGGGTCAGAAAGCCCACTGCGCCTCGAAAGGCGTGTTCTATCGACCGCGCTGATTAAAGTGCGCGGTGCCTGACATTGGTGTTGGACTCGCAGGGGTATGTGGTTAGCCACTGAGGACGACAGGTTCGTTGCTCGCAAGCACGTGGCGTTGGAGTGTCGAACTCAGGCGCGGCTAGTGCGAACCATTCGGTTGCGTGAGGCACGGAGTTGACTTTAGCGAAGTGGCAGTGTGGTTTCACTGCCGCAACGCATCTCGGGCGCTTGCCTGCTCAGCAAGTAAGAGTCATAGCTAGAGTCACTCGGGCCTCACCCGACTTGTAGGCCTATTTTGGTATGCGTATGGATGTACGTCGGTAAGTGAGCGTGCCTTATACAGCTCTGGTACCATACTAGAGATATGGGAGGCGGCTTCTCCGTCGGCTTCAGCGAGATTTTCGTTAGCAACTGCCAGAGTTGCGAGTGGTGAGCGGCTTTATTGCTCCGGTACCTATCTGGAGAATAGGTAACGTCTAAACTTGATGGTTGGTGTAGGGGAACGCTATATCATAAACTGGACTAGTCGTAGAGAGAGGGGATGTCCCCTTGTGGGGGACGAAGACAAAACGACACAGAGGCGCGCATGGGAACACGCACGCCGCCTCTCGGACTTGGTGCTGACCGGGTGGCGAGCAGGCCCACGAAGCCCGCCACCCCCAGGTAAAACCTCAGAGTGACTATAGCGCCCTCCGGCGCTCAGTTCTGCGGTTGCGGAGAGGGTTTAAGCACTCCGCTCCACCGCCTCCTTGGTGTAAATCACTACCTCACAGAAGGAGGCGTCAGCGTTCCACGACCACTTGCTCCGGACCATAGACTGAACCGCGGCCGGGAGCGAGAGGGCAACCAATCCGACTGTCGCGATCAACTTACGGCGTTGCGATGCCCAGTTGGGGCAAACCGCCAAAGTGTACAGCGCCGTGTCCACAACAACATCGCGGCAGTCGCCGCAGTGATGACCTGCCGGCCCATGCGACACAAGAACTGGCCAGAACAACCGTGGCCAGTCATTATCTGTGTCAGTGGAAGGTGAGGGCGCCATGCTGCCTCTCCAGCCACTCCTCTAACACGGGACTTACCGCCACAATCGCCCGCTTACCTAACCTAACTTCCTTTTACGCGAGCAAAGCCGCGAGCGCAAGCTAGTATAAAATAAACAAGACTACTTACGAGTACAACATTGTTTTCAAATTAATAAAAGTACGGGACTTAGGATTAAAACAAACGACTAAGTTAAAAAGTTAGTTATATACTTTTCCCGAAGTTAGGCTCAAAGGCTGCCGTGTCCATACGGCAAAACTGCTGAAGAAATTTAGTTAACATATTAAAGCACGAACTTTCATATATTAACTAAATATACAAATTTTGCTTGGCTTCGCTTGTAATAATTTTAATTTTGCCTATTCCTTGGGCACAGTATTTGTTTTCGTCTCTCTTTCTTGGTTAAAAGGTCCCCAAGTCCTTTTCTTTCGCATACACGTTGTTTGCGGAATTTCATAATGATTTATCGAGTAGTTAAGTGAAAGCGTAACAAACAAAACAAACAAACTCACATTCCAGTTTATAATATTATTTAGGATGAATTACGTCTTGAATCTAATTTTAACATTACAAGAAACGAAGAGAATGTATACATACACGCCTTTATCCCTGCAATAAATATCTTACAATTATTAACTTTACATTTTAAACTTATTTACATAACCTTTATCGTAAATCATTCTTGTATTTAACTGTCAAGATGAATAACACGAACACAATTTATTTTATTAAAAATATCTTTTGTTTATCTCTTTAGAGGTCTGGACATATAAAATTAAGCACTGAAAACGATGCAATTAATGTAAACTCAACAATCAGTCGGTAATCGAGCTATAAAAAACAATCATTGAGTCCCGGGTCAGGTGGGGGTCCGAGTGTTGACCAAAATGATAATATATTATAGTGTGCTCTCCAGACCCAATTTTAGTAACGGCGCTCAGTTTTAAAAAGGCTAGCAGACGCAAGGAATGTCAGGATAGATAGTGGTATGAGAACGCAGTGCTATCTCTATTCTCTCACACTCATAGTCCAATAGTACGGCATCGAACACGATGGGAATGCCATTAAGTGCAAGACCAACTGCTTCATGTGTTTCAAGGCACGGGTGTGTGGAATACCAATAACTTCCTAACTGCGGGCTCAAGTTCTTGGCAGAAAATAACTTTATATTTGCCTGACTCGGGAATTCTTAAACAGCGGTTCGATACGTTTGAAGAGAGATCAGGCACATGACTAACAGCTTTACGTGATTTCCGAGGAAAACGAGTTGTAACAAAGACTATTTATTAACATCGCGCTATTGAGTGTTTCTTATTACAAAAAACCCAGTCCACCTTTTAAGTGGCTCAAACCCGGGACTCAAAGCACCTCATTATCGCACAGTCATATACATTCGTACTTAACCAGTTAATTAATACATACTTAATTAAGACAGAAATATTGAATATGCTTGAAAGACCCAGCATGACTGCGTCGAAAGTGCTTATGTTTTTATTTGGGTGTAGAGCACTAGGGATAATTCTTATATCGTAAGGGACTTTACAAGCATTCCGACAACGGACATAAAGTACACACAGACTCATCACAGACATTTGTGAATCACAAAAATTGTTGCCCCATGTGGGAGTCGAACCCACAACACTCAGCGCAGTGGCAGTGGTGAGGCAGTCACTAATACCACTGCGTCATCTGTCCAGTCAGTATGTTTATTACAGAAGTCCTGAATTGGAAAGGAGAATGTAAGGACGTTGTCAGTACATGGCAGCAAGCATCCTCTTTTACGTGGAAACTAACCATATGAACCGTGTTTATGTATTTCATCACCTAGAGAGGTGATTAAAATCCATACATAGTTATAGAAAGGATAGGCAGAAGTGTATTACACCCACATATTGTCAGCTTTCACTTTAGGTCTCACGCTATCGGAAGCCTTATGCCGTCTACAGGATAGTGGAGTGGAGGAGCAGTGGAGTCTTGACTCCACGTACTGAAAACTCTTGGTCCATAATACTCAAAAACTCTTTGCCAGACCCGGGAATTGAACCAGAGACCTCATGTACAGCAGCTGCATTCAAAATCAGATGTCACCGAGGCTAATGAAATGTGGATTTTACTTTTCTCAACCTGGCCTTTTAATAAACATACAAGCGTGATAATATAATAAAGAGCACGAATATCTAAAAATGCCAATAAAAATAAAATATCCTGGTAATATGACTCTTTAGAACAACAATCTTTAAAGAAAAAAGAGTCAAGTGAGGCTCGTATTTCTCGCAAAACCGTAATGTTCCTAGGACCGAACCGCGGTAAAAACAACTCAGATTGCACAACCAAAGCTTGCCGAGGTAAATAAACACGTTTTAATAGACTTTTAAACGTTTTGGAGCCTTTGTTTACGCTTCGGGCACTTTTACTAACAATTTTATTCTCGCCTTGTTTATTCTAAATGCGTATCGCTCCAATAGAGTAGTAGACAGTGAGAAAATATTGTCAGATTTTAATATATATCCTAGTTTAGGGATAAATCATTCAAATAAATAAATAAATAATAAACTTGGATGTCACCTCTATCATAAAATAAATGGTAACATTTGTCTACCACCTAAATACCAATGTAAAAAGAAAATTAGTTACAGGCTTATGACTTAATCCAATGATGATACTGAAAGCTTATTAAAATTACAGTATATTGTTTATTTATTGATTTTATTGGAAAAATGTATAACACTCACATGTTGCCAACTATGTTTAGGCATCCGTAATAGAGAAGTTCACTGCGATGTCAGATCTGTCAGTCTCCGTGGAGCTACTGTAAACCCAATAACAGTTTGCTAAATCCAGAAATCGAATCTCAAACCTTATGAACAGCAATCGGTAGTAGTTTACATAATCATAACAGAGGTTTCAAAACCAACTCTCGTGCATAAAAATACAAATATAATTTGTTGAATAACACAAAAACGTGAACAAGAAAAAGAAAATGCTATAAATACACATTCCCGTTACCCGAGTGTACTGTTTATGATTCTGGTCACTCGTGCCCGTACCCATTGCAAATCCATTGTGTTAATATCCTGGTTTAGTGGGCAATAGTTTTGTCACCGGCCCTGACCTAGTTTCCCTTGGCGTATTAAACCTGTCTACATGAGCATGGGAAACATGTCGAGAGTACTTGTCAAAATATTTTATCGCTATTGGTGATAACGTGTCACGTGACTCTGTTCAGCCAATAGTAGTGGCCATTTTATCGCATTTCGAGGTATATTGACAATTATTTTGTTATTCAAGCTTTATAAATCATAATTTATTTAACTATGTTTACAGGTTGACATGCAACATGGAGCACGTAATTTAATAAATTTAAAATGCCGTAGGTATTTTTGTTGCTTACATACGTTTAATACATATATGTCCTATTTCGATCATACGAGAAAGTCTTCACACTAAAAAGAGTGAACTTACACATTAAATAGCAAGATAATACAATTTATAATAACTCAGATGTGATATTGGTGTTGTGTCTCAGATAGGCGACACCATAACGCAAGGAAAAGTGATCATTTTTAAATATAGTAAAGGTCTGCATCTTGATTGAAATCTTCGGTTGTATGACACAATTTTGCTTTTCTTTACTAATCTATACTGCTATACTAATATTCTAAAGATGAAGTATTAGATTTTTTAGTTTGTTTGTAAGGATTTAACCAAAAACCTAATCAACCGTTTTTAAAAATTGTTTCACCATTGGAAAGCCATATTATCATCGAGTAACATAGGCCTATTATTAAAAAAAAGCACTGTCGCTAATCTAACTTACATTCACCCGAGCGAAGCTGTGCGCAAAAGCTAGTTGTTTGATAAAAACAAAACTTCTATAGAAAGTAATTACTACTTAAAAATAACATAACCACCAAGAAATAGGAAGACGATGTGCCTGATCCTCGTTTATTAAAAAATCCACGAAGGCTTTCTAACCTAACCTATACAAAACGGTATGGTCCGGTCCAAGTAACCCGTATACCATACTAACGTGTATTATTTGCCCTTATAGTGCCATTCTAACTAATATTATAAATGCAAATGTTACTTTTTTATTTGTTTCGTTTTCACGCCTTAGCTACTCATCCGATGATCATGAAATTTCGCATACAGGGGTCAGAAAGGACATACTTTTAATCAGAAAAAATATACTGCTCCCAAGGAATAGAAATTTATTGATAAAATCAACATTAACGCGAGCGAAGTTGCGGGCCAAATCTAGTCAATAATACTTTAAACGCTCGAAGGATTTTTATATTCAATTATTTTCAGTCAAATGAACGGAACAATATACCCATAAATGTTATACGGAATAAGTTTCCGAGTATATGGATGTTATATGCAATGAAATTATATTAACATTGCGTATCTCTCACGTTTATTATATCCTCTGAACGTTATGTATTGAAATGAAAATATACCAAATATTTTTTGTATGAAATAAGTCGCACCGCTTTTGAAGATATTAAAAGCCCTATGCTATGTTATGCAAATGAACAGATGTAGCTTCCCATGTATCTATATAAATAAAAATCGATTGCCACGTGTATCACAGAGCATCACTTAAGAACGGCTCGACCGATTTGGCTGTTTTTTTTTATTGTTTGTAATTGTTAGAACAAGGTATGTATGAACAAAAATTTGCGAAAAATCCGCGGTAGATATCAAAGATTTAAATGGTACATTGACGTGAAAAAAAAAAGTTTGGCGTTTCGATATTGAATTTAATTATGTTAAATGTATACCTATTTGTATAGATTAATAAGACAACAACTGCCGGGTCAGCTAGTAAAATATAAAAATATCGTTATGTCAAATAACTTTACAATATTTAACGTTGCACAGTAATTGTCCCACACTAGGCAAGCCTGTACTATGAATGCTCATACGAGTATAACTTAGTTATTATGCATTATTTGCACGGACATCTATAAAGTAATTAAAAAAATATAAAACTTAGTACATTATTTTCACGAACCTAACTAACTTACATTATAGAAAATATTGTGTAAATAGAATAAATAAATAAATGCGTTTATGTATAAATAATAAGTATGTGTATTAAGAATAAAGTTTTATATTATTATTTATAAATGTTTTGGGTACCTTCAGTTACCTTTAGTTATTCTATTGTAATGAGTTCCCTCTATAAACACCTGAACCCGTTAAACGAAAATGAAATAGATCTTCTATTTCATTTTCGTTCTCTGCCGTAAAACGGTGATCCTAATAATAGCAACGCTTTGCAAAAACACTCACTTCAAATTAAGGCTATACTTACTTCCACACGAAACCTAGATGACCTATGTACCTACATATATTACATTCTAAATGACTATATAATATGTGACTGTTCAACATAAAAACTATCTAATAATGATATAATTATTAGATAGCTTTTATGTTGAACAGCCACGCACTCATAAACATATCTTACTAAATCTTGGAGGAATCTACTGAATATAATAATATCAGCCCTGTAATAAATTTTCCCACTGTTGGGCACGGGCATCTTCTCAGTGTGAGAAAGCTTAGGATATAGTCCACCACGCTGGCCCAGTGCGGGTTGGCAGACTTCGCATATCTTCGAGAACATTATGGAGAATTCTCAGACAAGCAGGTTTCCTCACGATGATTTCCTTTACCGTTAAAGCGAGCGTTAATTAACTATTTAATACGCACATAACTTCGAAAAGTCAGAGTTGCGCTCCTCGAGATCGGACTCGAGACTTCTGCGTGGCAGTCCATTAGTTTATTTGCTTATCTGGTTTATCGGTTTATTTGCTGAATATTCGTCATAATAATATTATTACGTTATTAAAGTAAATTTAATAACGTAAGAATATTAATATACATGATACTTTTTTGTTGCGTCGGTTATAATTATAATGTTATAAAGAAGTAATATCGTTCTATCAAACGATGAAGGAAAAGATCGTGCGGAAATATACTTACATGTCTCAAAGCTCTCAAAGATGTACGAATTTCGCCACTCAGCATTGGCAAGCGTAGTGGTTTAACGCAAACTTTCTTATACTAAATGGAGGTCTGTAACCAGCCATGTGCACGGGCCTACCCGTGAACATGGCTGCTAAGTAAAAACGCGATAAGATACGGATAAAGTAGTGTAATTTTAATGTATAACATTGGCGTAAACGTAATGCGTATATTATAAACATGTCAAATTTCTTAATTATAGGTATAATACTTTTTAATGGATATTTTTTGGATTTTACTATTACTCCATTTTGTATGCAGTGCTCACTTTTGCAATTATCTAACTCTAATTGTGTACGTTTTTAAATTATTTTATTGTTGTTATAACCACTGGTGAATCATTAATAAATAAATACATACTTTGCATTTCGTCGTCATTTTATACATACATATGTCTAGAATGTCAGATCAACAGGCAATCGTGTAACCTAAATTGTCTATTAGCCTAGATGCCTGTGTAAGCTACGGCGTGTCAAGGTTACTACTACAATAGAATATAATAACTTCAGATTCAGAAAGTTATAGTAAATAGCACTGCCACGTAAAAGTTTCAAACACGATCCCACGGCATGTACCTTTGACTTTTCGAAGTGATATGAGTACTTAATTATTGCTCTGTTTAATCTGTCATGTCTTAGAGTACCAGACATAATAAAAAGTCTCTGTGTCTGGCCACCAGTGTGCCGCTGCAACTTAATAGGTTAACGGAGAAGGAAAACATCGTGAGGACACCTGCATGCTTAAGAGTTATTTTTGACGTTTTTAAGGTTAAGTGAAACCGAGCAACTAAAGCACGCATAAATAGCTTTCTATAATTATATGCATATTAGATAGTGAATTATTGCTCGCTTTAACAGTGAAAGAAAATATCTTGAGGCAATCTGTTTGTCTGGGAGTTTATGTTCACGGATATATGAATTCTCCCAAGTCGCAGTAAGCTAGCGCCTTTATGGCTTCTAATTCTGAGAAGAGGCCTGTGCCCAGCAGTGGGACAGATAACGAGTATTTACATGGGTTATCTTATAATATAAGGCTGCGTAAAGTATGAGTTTATATAGGCTTATATAAAGGTGGCACTGCTGGTAGAGAAACATATAGGTACGTACGTGTGACAAACGCAGGTAACCAGTAAACTTTTTCCTTAGATATACCAACATATAGCTATACTAACACGTCCCAAAACCAACAAATAGCTTATAAATTTTATTTCACCTCCAGGTACAAAACCCTCACTAATATTAAAAATGCGAATATGAGTTTGTTTGTCTGTTACGCTTTCACGCTTTATCTGCTCGACCGATCATCATATAATTTCGCATACACGTAGTCAGGTGTACAGAAACGAACATAGGGTCATTTTATTCAGAAAAAGAAACTGTTTTCGAGCGAGCAAAGCCGCAAGTAAAAGCTAGTTTAATATGAACCGAGCTCTAATTACAATATATAATTGTATTTTTAAGTGAGCTACTTCTAAAACATTAAAAATTCTAAACACAAGGAAAAAGAAAACAATTTATATAAAAATTAAATGTAATAAGAACAAAAGAGCAAAGTCAATTACGGTCTGAAAAAGCTTTGGAAGTGTATTTTTTTAATGTTTTAGAAGTAGTTTAGATTACAGACTGAGGAAAGTATTTCAAGGATAGACAGCCATAAACAAATTAGTTTTGTGGGCCCAAAACTTCTTCGTCGCTGTATATATAGTAATCAAAATTATATTAAAGAAAAGGTTACATTCGACCTGCCCTTTTAATCATTACTAGCGGCACACCCGTCTTTGCTCGGAATGGACATATATGGTGATGGTAGAATTTTGTTAACATATTACCTATATATCAATAATTTTATATTTGGCAACAATCGTTACATACATTGTCGACTGAAAAAGTGCTCAGAAGAGTGGCAGCATTGCATTGATTTGTTTGAAACTATTGCACATCGGTGCGCTGCCAAAACTACAATGTATTTTACTTTAACTGACGACTAAAAAGTCACCTTGCCTTTTTAAGTCCACCCGTCCCTGGCATAAAATCTGTATGACCCAAAGGTGCCTTAACTGAGAAATGCTGTCATTTTAGTTTTTAGTCACGGAATAACATATCTGGCTGTGAAACCCAAAAACTCAAAGAAAACTTTTAAAACGATTTTAGCTATCAGTAACACTCATCTCCTATTAATTAGTATGCACAAAGAATCAGGATAAAGCAATTATAATAATCACTGACGATATCTGAAAGTTTAATTAAAAGTAGGTTGCACGGCCCCTTTTAGTACTGCTAGTGATAGCGTTTCAAAAGCCAGACAATATTATTGGGACTGAAAAGGAATAGATTATCTCAGATATTGCAACGAATGATATTAAATAATAATGGCGTCCTAACAACTGGCAGTTGAGACCCTGTTTGCGATGTCGGTGGGTCACCTTATTAAAAAGAGGAAATATTTGTATTTATATATTTTTGTTTGTAATGAATAAACTCAAAAACGACAGGACCGATTTTGAAAAATGTTTTCACTATTGGAAATCTTCTTTATCTAGAAGTAACAAAGGCTATGAGCCACCAGAGAGCGGTGCAGCAATCTTACATATGGACCATACCGTGGAGGATAGTGAGTATACTATATTTCAAATATATTTCTAAAATGTCAGATATCTTGAAAAGATTTCATTAAAATAACTTCTTCTTCCTAGCCTTTATTATTCCCAAGTCACTTAGGGTCGGCTTTTCTAGTCTAACCGGATTTGACTGGATATCAGTTTTTACACGGAGCGGCTGCCACCTGACCTCCGCAACCCGAAGGTTAACGATACCCTAAGGCTAGACCAGTGTCAGGATATTATAGGGCACTGACTTCCCAATAACGACTACCATAGATGTTCATGGCAGCCGAGACCGACGGTTTAATTTGCTCTCCGAGGCACGGAGCAGGCGATAATTGTCAATCAATACGCACATAATTTAGAAAAGTCATTTAACTTCAGAAAGTCAGAGGTGCGCGACGTGGGTTCGAACCCGAGACCCTCTGCATTGCAGTCTTTTGGTCTCCCTACTGAGCTATCGCTGTCGTCATTTCAATAAAATAACAATAGCTATTTATTACCAAAACAATATCATCTGTATACAATAGAGAAAACCGGTTCTAATAAATAATTTGATACTATACAATGGTGCCTTACGTGTAAAAAACTGTTAAACAAAGAAAATCCATGATGTTAGTCTTTTGTTTAAGTGATGGCTTTTGCGACGGTATTCTCTAAAACATATCAATAAATTACGAGGTATAGTTTTCTACTGACCTTCAGACCTAATTTTGGTTATGGTGGCCAATTTTAATGAAAACGGATCATCTGCGCCACTCTTTATGTCTGAGGCATTGTGTTAGTACAAACTTATACAATATAACTTCAAAAAATGATCATAAAGGTACTTAATATTGTCTTACGTTCATGCAAATGTTATACATTGAAATTAAACTGTTAAATACGGATTTTATTGTATTGTTTATTATAGAACACCATTATACCACCACTGCTGTGCACGGGCCTCTTTCAGTGTGAGAAGGGTTAGGCCAAAGAATACCACGCTGGCCCAGTGCGGGTTGGTACCCTTCACATACCTTCGTGAACGTTTATGGGGAACCCTCATCTCTCTCTCACGATGTTTTCCTTCACCGTTAAAGCAAGCGATAACAATAGTTAATTATCGCTTGCTTTAACGGTGAAGGAAAACATCGTGATTATCGAACATATTAAATATAATACGCACATAGGTAACTTTGAGAAGTCAGAGATGCGTGCCTTGGAATCAAACTCAACGGTTTCCCACTAGGCTATTGTTGCTGTGAGTGCCGTGTGTCCTACTTTTGGTAATAAAGTTTTAAAATAAACAATCCGTATAAAGTAGTCTCATATTAATATTCTTTACTTAACCGACGCTGATAACCGAATATATCTCAATCTTCTCATCATTAATATAACACGTATGTATGTACATATATATGTATGCATGTATCTATATCTATATGAATTCATATGTATATATATGAGTGTATATTTTATTTAGATTGTATAATATGTTTATTGGTATGTATATATTATGTACAAGTATGTTCCATGCTACTGTATGCACCTACTTCATTTTATCTCTGCGTCACCCTACGGTTGACTGATAGAGAATGTCCTTGGCATTAATTCTGCCGATGTATTGTTTTATGCATAAAGTTTAAAATAAAATTAATAAATATTTATTATATACATATTGGCCTTGTGGTCAAAACGGTTTGAGTCCCACGCATTGCATTTCCGACGCCAACGTGTCATAAACATTTATTTTAGCTGGGGAAAATTCAGATTTCGTAACTTTAAAAAAACATATAAACACGTCACTTTTCAGAAAGCGTAACCGACTCTTCTTCTTTTTCTTCTTTAATTTAAGAACATAACTCCTCATTCAAAATTTATACGATTTATATATTAATATGTGAAGGAAAGACATTGCGCGCGGTGTGAGATTTGACGTAGTCAAAGTTTATATGTAGAAAGGGAGCAAAAGCAAGATTTAGATTTTTACTGTTTAGATCTTCCACTGGGCGATAACAAGTTACTATAAATGAAAATTGATTTTCATTTAAAGCACTACTGTTATTTGATTAAAGCCTAAGTCACAAAGGAATTTACAAACATTCAAACAACAGGCACAAACCAGACGCGAATCACACATTAGTGTATCACACAAATTTTTGTCCCTTGCGGGACTCTAACTCACAACACTCGGTGTAGTAGCAGTGGCGAGACAACTAAAGAAAGAAATAAAGAAAGAAAAATTATTCATTTTGGCACACAAAAGGGCACACCCAAAATATAAAGAAATAAAAAAAAGCAGAAAAGAAAGAATAAAATCTAGAAATATAAAAACAAATACTAACAGTATAATAAGAATTATTACATTTCTGCTCACTGGCAACACCACACATTCCACTTTACTAAACGGAAACCGACTGCCTCCATTCAAGTCAAGGCTAGTATTGTCAGTGAGCAGCGATACAAATAATAATATATAAAATTATTTATATTTAACTTCAGTTTAAAAAGTAATGTGAAAGTGTGTGTCCTATCTGTGCCAAAATTTGGTCATCGCTCAACGTACGTTGCGATAATTAAATCGCAACGTACGTTGCGTTACTGGTATTCTGCGGAATCCAATTTAGTGACGCTATCCGTGCAGTCAAATGAATCAAAATTATTAGTTTTATCTTGGAAATCGGACGTGAAGTAGCGAGTATAAGCTAGTAACATAATAAATTCTTTGCTTAGCAACAGTGTCCTTTGTCCCTAACATTGACACACGGATTAACAGTGTTACAATCTTTAGTAAGTAATTACAGCAATCTCCCTCGGGAATATACCTCGCTTGGTCAACAATTAAGGGGACATACCATACATAAGCCAAATGTTCCATACATTTGGTTTAAGTATGGTATGTTGGAGTGTTATTTACGGCAGAATTAAATAAAGTACACTCCAGTCGTCTATGGTAAAGAAATTATTTATGGTCTGAACCCAAAATAGGACAATATTAGAATTTTAGAAAGTCGATCCTTCTGAGTGACTGTTTGTTCCGACATCACCGACAAGCTATTGTACAAATCGTCATGCAGATTCCTCATTTTCAACGCAAAGTAAAAGCCACGTTTTAACCAATTCAATTCAGTAGAACAAAAGATATATGTAAATAAGGTGCCTAATATAACATAAATTTTTAAATTTTATACAAACTGAAGTTCACACGAACAAGGCACAAGCAAGCGCTAATAGTTTCTAAAAGTCATTGATGCATTTACTATATTCAAAACTTCTGTAATCCAGGAGCCCTACTGTCACTTTAAGCGTGAGAGCGCGACAAACTCTCACATTACATTCTGTAACGTGCAATTTCATTCTCGCGCGTGCAATGTCATGTTTGAATTTGTGCATTGTTATATACACCAGAATCATAGTAATCAAAGGAAATCTTTTTGTGCAAACAGTAACAAAATTGGTTGCAACATTAGATAGTTATTTATATATTATATTTTATTTAAGACTAAATGGGGTTGTATTGGGGATATAGCGCGATCTTTTTCGGACTGATGCGTCTAAATAGCGGTTACGTTATAATTTGTATCGTGCATCCTTTTCCTCTCATTTGACAATTACCCCTACTATCAGATTTATTTGCATGCATGTACATGTGCATATCTTACTTATTTTTTAGTAAATTTCAAACGTTATTTGTATTTTAGAGTTTGGGTAATGCAATCGACTTAAATAGTAAAAAAAACCTTAACTACCCTATTCTATGCTTTGTTCAATTGCACATATTTTAAGATGATACTAGCTCAAGTATTGGTGTTCAATAAGGCCATTGCTAATAGTAAAAGATAAAGATGGTGGTAAAGCCACAGCAGTCACCACTGCACTCGGTGCTCCTGTGTCTTGCGAAACTTTGCAAACCTTCAATGAACGGACACATAGAACACCCGGATTCGGCACTACTACTTATTGAATAAATAGTTTTTATCTCGTGTGAGGATCGAACCCACAACACTCAGCGCAGTGGCAGTGGCGACGCGACCTCTTAAACCACTACACCATCAGTGCAGTCATCTACCTACACTAATATTACAAGGAGAATAGATTTGTATTTTTGTTTGTAATACATAAACTCTGAAACTACTGAACCGATTGTAAATATTCATCACAAGAAAGCTATTTTATCCAGATGTAACATAGGCTATATAACATTACGGTACGAGCAATGGGAGCCGCACAGTAATCGTTAAGGTGAGTGAAACCGTGAAAGACAATAATTTATAAATTATATCTACGATTGTGTTTTTAAATTATATTCTCATATATTAACAACAATATTCAATCAAAGTACTGTCAAAACAAAGATTAATGTCTAAATGCTCTTTGATGTAAATTCAGCCAAATCACTCATATCTTTATAAAAAAAATTATATTACATTTTGCCGATGTCATTGTTTTATTCAAACATACTTTTTGTTTATTTTATAGACAGCCTTTTGTTTGTAAAGGACGAAAGCTGAATGTGATTAATTGTTCGAATATATGTATGTATGTCTAGGCATTCCATACGGCTGTCTCAAATATGTATCCAAATTTATGTACCCATCAGAAGGGACCATTTTAGTAAATTTATCTGTCGGATTAAGTAAAGATTTTTGGAGATTGATTATGCTTCAACGATTTTTGTATACGCCCCGTAGTATCATTATGTCCTAAGGGACTTTACAAATGTGGGAATAACAGACGCAATTTCTTAAAATGCCTCTACTTGAAAAGTTCTGCGGGCAAAATATATACATGATATACATCTCTATGATTTAACTTGTTTTGTGATCAAAATAATAAAAGTACAACACCCAAACTTAGACCAAACATTTCATAATTAGAGTTCAGAATGAGTTCATTCCCGTCATCATTTATAAATATTAGCGTAAAAGTTTACACTCGTACTCGATACTTCTACTCGATACTTATATCCTTGAATCGCGACATGGTTTGCTTACATAGATGGTATAATGATGGTAGATGGTAGAACATATATCACTACATATTATAAAACTAAGTCCCCCGCCGCATCTATCTGTCTACTCAAAAATCACTGAACGGATTTTCATGCAGTTTTCACTAATATACAGAGTGATTCATGAGAGGTTAAAATATATAATTTGTTAAGATTTTGTACTACCAGTGCGAAGCCGGGGTGGGTCGCTAGTAATTATGTATAACACTGGCTCCGAAGAATAAATTAGTCTTGCTCTAAAGTACTGTTTAGTTTTATTTACAATCACTGGATTGTGGTACATTGTACGGATATTATATAATTTGATCATAATTTTTGTTGTCTTCAATCGGCATCGAACTCGTTATGAGTTCGATGCCGATTGGCGCCACTCGCAGATTGGCAGTGGCGAGACAATTACTTAAACTCAAAGTAATACGCAAAGCTTAGTAAATATAAAATCTTAATCTATTAAGTGAATACGTCATCATTGTCAATCTCTCAAACTTCGCTAAGCGGCTTAATTTTTCATCAAAATGAACTAACGAACTTAAACTATTAAGCTAATCTTTAAATAAACTCATTAAATTTAAGACACTTAGGGCTTGTACTACCACCTCCAGATAGAATTTACCTATAAGATAAAAGTCTCGACATCTCTCTTCTAGGAATGGCCGTTATAATACGTAATATAATAGTAAAGTTTATTACTCCATAAGAATTACACTTGACCTAGGTACAAAATATAGGGCTTAAGGAATACATTACAAACTGAAGACCCTGCCTTCTAAACTATTTTCTTAGTTCTATACAAAACAGAAATGTCTATCGACTTAAAATTATTGATTTATAAATTTAAGCCAAGCCTTTATGTTAGTAAATCCATTAAAGGTTCTATTAAAAATATATTGTTAGTTCCTGTGATGAGATATGAAGCCACTGGATTTTGTCCGCGGCTTGGCTCGCGTAAATGTAATTTAGGTTAGATGCGGTTTTTCTTGTAACGGTATTTTTCTGGATTCTGGATCCATGTAAAATAAGTTACACGAGATCTAAACGTCAAAAATCTACTTAGTAAGATATATTTTAAGGTATTCATATCTCTAATATTAATAATATATTAGCACGTATGAATATAAGTGATATTTTAAGTTTTGTAACGTGTAGACATAAGCATAAATATATTTGATAATTACGTAATTCAGTAAAAATATTACATAAATTTAAAAAATCGCATGCCCACTGTGAGCGAGATGTCTTCGAACCTTCTTAACTTGTAACACCTTGATTGTTGGTATATCACGTCTCAAGCGAATTTTTTAAATATTTCTATTGCAAATCCACGTGTGAATTAGTCTATACAAATATTATAAAATCGAAAATGTTATTGTTTTAGTTTGTTTATCTTTCAACTAACAACAAATCGAACACTAACTACTCAACAAAATAATCACAATTTTCATAGCAATAGTTTACGGTGAGTGATATAGGCTACATTTTATCCCGAAATACGGATTACTTCAAAACTGTCCTTTATAGGGAACGAAACCGTGGGTAATACTAGTACTATGTTCTATAAACTAATATTATGAATGCAAATGTGAGTTTTGTTACGCTTGTACGCCTTAACTACTCGACCGACCATCATACAATTTAGCATACACGATTTCAGGGGTATAGAAAAGGACAGAGTATCTTTCATTCAGAAAAAAGTACTGTTCCCGAGGGATAGAAAATTGACATAACCTTAATTTACGCAAGCAGAGCAGCAGGCAAAATCTAGTTTAAAATAAACGTAAATAAACCGTATTTACTTTAATATCGCATCCAGATCATGATCTAAAGTGTAACTCGCGACAATTTCTTTGTGAAACGACTCCTGCAATAAAAACGTGAGCGTTATTTATATTCACGGATCGTGCAATCGAAGTAATGGCCACCGGAATAAACTGGACCGAGTAGTATATAAATAATGCTGTTATAAGGAGCCTGTATACAATAAGACAGTTATATACAAAAATAAATTTGTATAAGTTGGTTACCTATGTAAAAACCAAAAGCATGGCATGTGAATTATAACGTGAAAAATGTCAAGCTTACTATTTATATAAAAAAGACAATTCCCGCAGTGGGGATAATTCCTGTATCGCGGGGAACTTTACAAACATTCGAACAACGACACAAAGCACATCCAGTCTCGGAATAACCATTTATGGATCACACAATTTTTTGTCCCGTGTCAGATTCGAACCCACAGTTACACTCGGCTTAGTAATAATAATAATAATAATAATAATAATGTACCGGTATATCATCAACCGCACGTTTCAAAGTGACCAAAGATGGGTTTATAGAACCTGGGAACGACCAGATCAATGTGTGGCCGATGTGGGGCTACCAGATGCTGATGCTACAAATACGTTTTGGAGGAACATCTGGTCGGTACCCATCGGCCACACTGAGGGGGAATGGATGCGGGAAGTCAAGCGAGCAAGTGAGCTTATTCCAGAAATGGAAAACGTGGTCATTGATAGCCAGGATGTAATTAGTGCGGTCCGATCCTTATCAAATTGGAAATCGCCAGGACCGGACGGACTGCACAATTTCTGGCTGAAATGGCTGCGTAGCTCACATGCTTGTTTGGCTGCTCAGTTTCAATCTGCCCTAGAATCTGGATCGTTACCAGATTTTATGACCACGGGAATAACCCACTTACTCCATAAAACAGGTAGTACCAACGAGCCCGGCAATTATAGACCGATAACATGTTTGCCATCGATCTATAAGCTTCTTACATCTATTTTGAGAGCCAAGGTATCTAAACATATTGATACAAATTCAATAATGTCAGCTTCTCAGAATGGATGTAAGAGGGGGGCTCGTGGTACTAAGGAGCTCCTCCTCATTGATATGGCCATTAGCCAACAGGTTCGCCGTAAACAAAGGGATATGGCGGCATGTTGGATAGATTATAAGAAAGCGTATGATTCGGTGCCTCATGCGTGGCTTTTGAGGGTGTTAGAGTTGTATAAAGTAAATGCAACTCTGCGCACCTTTTTGAAGTCATGCATGGGGCAATGGAAAACGGTTCTTAGCTATCCAGGATGTCGACAGATCCCTGGGAATGGCGAATTTATAAAAATTGAGCGGGGTATATTTCAGGGCGACAGCCTGAGTCCTCTTTGGTTCTGCCTAGCATTGAATCCTCTTAGTACATTACTAGAGGGTTCAGGGCTAGGTTACAGGTTACATAGAGGTGGTGGAGTGATATCCCACTTGTTGTATATGGATGACTTAAAGTTGTTTGCCCACACTAAATTACAGTTGATGGATTTACTTAAAGTAACTGAAACTTTTAGTAAGTCTATCAGTATGGATTTTGGTGTGGACAAATGTGCTGTCATCCATGTAAAGCAAGGCAGGATAGTGGAATCCGAAGGAACACAACTTTCGGATTCCATTAACCTACGATCACTTCTTGTAACCGATACTTACAAGTACTTGGGTATGTCACAGGCGTTAAGTATCAATGAGGCTGACATGAAGCAATCGTTGCAGGAGCGTTTCTTTGGTCGCCTGAAAAAAGTTTTAAATAGTCTTTTATCAGGTGGCAACAAGGTGCGCGCTTGTAACGGTTGGGTCATGCCGGTGCTCATGTACTCCTTTGGCATACTTAAGTGGACTCAGACTGAACTGGATGCCCTGGACCGGCGGGTCCGTATACTCTTGACGGCATACCGTATGCATCACCCACGTTCGTCTGTGATGAGACTGTATATCCCGCGGAAATGTGGAGGCCGAGGCTTTCTGAATGCCAAGGCCCTTCATAACCGCGAGGTATGCAACCTCAGAGAATACTTTCTTCAGGCAGACGTGGGTATGCATCGGGATGTAGTTGCTGTAGACATCGGACTCACCCCGCTCAGTTTGGCTAAAGAGAAATGGCGCAAGCCTGTAGTACTTAGCACTAACGATCGCAGGGATGTATGGCAGAGCAAGGAGCTTCACGGTAGGTTCTACAAGGCTCTATATGGAGCTGATGTAGACCTGTTAGCCTCCGTGAACTGGCTACGTTTCGGTGACCTCTTTGGGGAAACCGAAGGGTTTGTCTGTGCTATTGCGGACGAAGTTATCAAGACGAATAACTACCGGAGATATATCTTGAGGGATGGCACGGTTGACATTTGTCGGGCGTGCCACCTACCTGGTGAGTCCCTCAGGCATATAGTTTCCGGTTGTTCTCGTCTTGCTAACGGCGAGTACTTGCACAGACATAACCAAGTAGCCAGGATTATTCACCAGCAACTTGCTCTGAAATACAAACTTGTAGATGTTGAAGTGCCGTAATACAGGTATGTAGCTGAATCAGTTCTCGAAAATGGTCATGTCACGTTGTACTGGGATCGAACTATCATCACAGACAGGACTGTTGTGGCCAACAAACCTGACATTGTGGTGATAGATCGATCAGAGCGCCGCGCATTGATTATCGATGTCACCATTCCGCATGATGGCAATCTCGCGAAAGCTGAAAAAGATAAGCAAATTAAATATCTTGATTTGGCTCGCGAGGTTGTCGACATGTGGGATGTTGATTCGGCAATCATTGTGCCGATAGTCATATCTGTCAATGGTCTAATAGCCAAGAGCCTCGATCACCATCTAAAGAGGCTCGCGTTGGGTGCTTGGATCAAGGGTTTGATGCAGAAGGCAGTGCTTTTAGATACAGCACGCATTGTGAGGAGGTTCCTATCTCTGGAATCCTAACCACCGGCAGCTTGGACCCTGTTCCCGATGCCGGTGGGGTACCATATATTTTATATTTTTAAATGTATTTTTATAGATATATGTATATTTAAAAATGAAAAATATATTGAAAATATTTAAATAAAGAGAATAATAATAATAATAATTGTATGTTAGTACTTAAAAGACATAAAACAAAGGCACATGAATACAGCACGTCGTACATCAAGATCAAAAAGTTGGTGAACAATTAACTAACACCTAAACTAGGTACGCAGACCTGTATCTTAGGAGTTAGAGTTTCAAGATTTCAACAGATAGATACAACCGTGACATTTCTGGGACTCTTTACCTTGTATATTGACAGTAAAGAGTGAGTGTGACAGTGTGTAAATATTTGGGTGAGTTTAGTGTGTGTGGGCTATATGTGTAGCCGAGAGTGTTTGTGTGCGTAAGTATGTGTTAGTGATAGTAGCGAGCCGATCACTTAAATACTACGCTATCCACCACCACTTAGCCTATTTTATTAAGTAGCTGCTGCGCATGATATTTCTAGTTCAATTTCCAGATCAGACACAGTGTTCTTGGTTCTTCCTGACAATAAATTCTCAGTAGCAGTACGGAGTCTGGAACTGCGCGGTAAAACAGGTAATAAACTCGTCCTCTATAACGTCCTAAATTTATACTTGGCAAGATATAGTTGTTATACTCGTGTACCTCTCATTTCGAGGTATAGGTATGAGATTACGTGTGTATACAAGCTCAAGTGTACTATTATAAGTGAACCGACAAACCTAAAAGCCTTATTGGGACAAAAATACAAAATAAAAGAGAAATTAATATAGAAAGCTTGATATAAAGAAATATACCAGACCCATATTATTTTCATTTGACCCTAATCAACATTTGACTTTATTTAACTTAGATTTTATTATAGCCAGACGATATAAATTACAGACAAGTTACATTTTTATTACGACTCGGCCTCAATGCTAGTTAGTAACATAACGCAAATGTTTCTGAAATTCTTAACGTAATTGTGAAATAAAGTAGGTGTCTTAATTATTTTAGTCAAAAAATCTTCTTTATATTCATCTTTACCAAATTTCTATAAAATATAATAAGATATTATATTTTATGAAAATTAGGTGGTAATTGTGCAGAAAAAGGAAGCACGAAAGAAATTGTTTCGACAGCCCTTATTTAAATTCAGGCGAAAGGCAATATCGCAATATCCCAACCATACAACCAATTTTATTAATTCTTATACCAAGATAATAAATATGTATTTGTTTGCAAGTAGTTTTGATGTAGCTTATACAAAAAAGATTTGAAGGAGAACTTCCGTCGCACTAATTTTAATTCTTGTATTGAGGACATTTCCCAAACACCAAAATAGCAGACAAAGAGAACTCTCAGTCTAGGCACAACATTTTCTGGATCATAATATTTTTGTTATGAGAATCCATTTTCTCCCGTACCATATTGAACTCACAACATTGCATGCAGCACAGCTCGGTGGCGAGATAACGTCCTAAACTATTACGCCATCTGTGAAGTTAAAAAGGTTTTGAATGCTATTTACATGTAAAATAACGGACAACATAAACTATAAATACCCTATCTAGCTAAATATGAAAGCGCCCTAGGTCTAAGCAATCAAAGTGTAACACACTTTCCAAACAGCGAGGATTTCGTGTCGAATGATAAGTGCCACTTGTGTCCAACGTCTAGGATTTTGTAACCAATATTTATACCAGTAGATATTTTTATAAAGGATAGTTTTATTTGTGAAGATAGTGTCTTAAAATTACGATGTAATATTATTGCTACTGATTTTCGTTTAGGTGCTTTTTGGATTGGGACTAGTTTATAAATGTGTAAGGAAGAATTTAAATATAATAATATTTGGCGATTGTGTTGATGTAGACGTGGTACTAAGACACGAATGCTGCTAAGGTTTAAGTGGCCTTTTAGCGATTACATGTAAGGAAAATCAGTTTTTAGTTTTTTAGAAAGACTCCTTTCTCTATTGGAATAATTCCTGGGTCACTGGGTCTACAAACATTGCAACAATTGCTACATAGAACACCCAGACTCGTACCAACTATTTAAACACAAATTGTATGCCTATGGTATCATACCCATAACTACCTCTCAGTTATATTATGACTGTAAAATAATCACAGTTCGACAGTTATTCGTCCTCGAATCAGTCACCAGAAAGCATGTTTCACTTTTCTATGACCCGAACTCACCAGAAAACGTTGCTCGTATAAAGTATGTGTAACCAAAAATTTTAAGACCTCACTAGCCTCAAGAGTTTATGGTGTGCTTAGCAATCATTTATATAACACTATAAACAGGTACTGCGACATTTATGGACTACTCAGATCTGAATGCAATAAAAAGTAGCCGATTGGCTCATAAATAAAACTTATAATACGGAAACTGAAGACCTTCTTAAAATATACATTCTCTAATCACTGACAGTCATACACGCACACGCGTAAATACACGCACACGCACTCACAAGCACACACACATACATGCACACGCACATACACACACACACACACACACACACACACACACACACACACACACACACACACACACACACACACACACACACACACACTCACTCACACACGAACAAGTACAACATAAAAATTGTGTGATGAATTTACTTGCTGTAGCCTGATTCCTTTGTATGTAATAGCTGTATGGTTTTTGGAAATAAATACTTATTATTATGTTTCTCTTATCACAGGTATTTTCTAACATATTATATTAGAAAATACCTGTCCCTCTGGGAGGCTCACATGGAGACATGGGTCCAACGTGAAGAGGCCTTTCGAGAGTTTCAATCAAATATGGGATGGAACACCAACAGCGGCACTAGCCGCAGCAAACGTAGGACTTTTGCTACATATGGATTCTAGTATATGGGCTATGGGTATGGGTGTTTGGTGGACCGGTATATTGCTAATTATGGATGAAAAACGGCGTCTGCCCTGAATTCTCTAATAGCATCAATGCAATGGGCAGACGGTGACTCGCCAACTCACTATTATTATTATATTATTATTGTTATTATTATAACATTCGACGCAGTGCAAGTGGCGAGGCGACCGCTTAAACCACTACGCCACCCGAGCAGTATTTTGTATAATATATAAGCAATGGCGATTGAAAAAGTTTCCATGAGTTTTAAGTCTGCTTCTTCTTATGAGATCTCTACATATTTTTCCCTTTTTATATTATTTTAATAATTTATTATTATCTGATATAAAAGTCAAATAAAATATATAAAAACTGCTTATATATTATTTTTAAAGAAATAAATACTTTTGACTTGGTTTTGACTTTGAGCGTTATAGTAAGATTCGACTAATGCTAAGTCTACATATACAGGCGAGATTTTGCGTAATTTATGTTTTTATACACAAGACTTTCCCAGAACATTACTAAAAGGAGACCATCCCTAGTGAGAAACATAAACCATAACAATAGAAAGGAATACTATTGTGCAAAACATCCGTACCACACATTTGTCGTCAACGGTCGTGGTTCAGACATATAAATCCTCACACCAATAAGATTTAGCAAAACTATATATCACTCTTGTAAACATTTATACCACACGTTGCTTGAACTCGTGGTGTTAACATGACAAATATTATGCTAAACGTCTACGTCACGAAATAAAGCGGTCGACGGAGTGACGAAGTAGCCATGCAAAGTGGCTATCACAAAGCTGGCCAGTTTTGTAAACTTTAGATAACATTGAAATTAATTTGCATTATGTATGCTAAATAAACAACGCGATAAAATCCGTATATAGTAGTTTAATTTCAATGAATAACATTCGCGTAAATAGAAGACAATATTATGTATAGCCTATTAAAATAAGTAATGTTGGACACGCGGTAATTCTAAATCTAAATTTGTGGTTGTTGCATATTTATATAATAGTTGAGGGCAGTTTTACCTTTCCGGCGCGCAATTGTACAACACTATTTTATCTGTGGTAGGCCTCAGTTGAAAATATACGTTTGTACTCAACGCACGCTCTTTTATTTATCATTGGCGACGAGCATAAAACTTTGTTCGGTGCAGTTTTGAAGAATAATTTCATTATATCGAGTCGTGAGGACAATTATTACAATGTCTGTGGGCAAAATCAAAGACTTTGAGGTGAAAACCGGTAACTGATCAGCATATGTGGAGCGGTTAGAAATGTATTTTGTAGCTAACAAAATAACGGACGATTTAAAGTTACCGACTTTAATCGCGCTAATCGGTGAGCAGACATATGAACTGTTATCTACGTTAGCAAGTCCTGAGAAGCCGTCAAGCTTATCATATGCGGTTGCGGTGGATCTACTGCCTAAACATCTGCAGCCCACACTGTCAATACTGGCAGAAAGATACAGATTTCGTCAAAGACGGCAAGTGGCAGGCGAATCGATAGCGGATTACGTGGCTGACTTGAAAAAGATGACTAGATAACATGGGACAAAGCTAACTTAGAAGAAAATCTACGAGATCAATTTGTGTGCGGTCTGCGGAGCGATTTTATTCGGCAGAGGCTATTTGCAGAATACGATCTAGATTATAACAAAGCGTTACAGTTAGCCAATACCCTGGAGGCAGCTGAGCGGGACGCTGGAGCTGTCGAGGGCTCGCGAGTACAAGATACGGACAGGGAACTTAGCGAGAAGTTACACAAATTAGAAAGCAAAAATTGTTCAGCGTGCGGGGGTAACGGACATAGCTCACAAATCTGTAGGTATAAAGATTTTTAATGCAGTTACTGTGGAAAAATGGGCCATTTGCGAAGAGTATGCAGGAAAAAGGAATTCGATCGCCGTATGACTTCGGATAGTTCAAACTCAAACGGTCACGGGGGAAGGTCACGTAGAAGTCGCGCGGTCGGCGGGAAGCAGCGCAGCGGGGCGGCGGCGGCGGCCGCCGCGACACAAGGCCGAGCTAGTACCAGCGCAGGCGCGGCCCGCCACGCTGCCGGTGCGGCGCACTGGCTGCGCGAGCCGGCATCGGGTGACACCTCCGGGGAAGAACAGCACGCGTCTGATGATGGCGAGGAGCCAATGTACCAGATTTCTTTAGCGAAATATAGACCGGTGTGTATGAAAATTATTATAAATAATAAACCCTTAAAAATGGAAGTCGATACAGGGTCAGCGTTATCTTGTATAAGCTATTCAACATATGTTAAATTGTTTAAGAATATACCTTTAAAAACGTGTAAATTAAAGTTAAAATTTTATGATGGTTCTGCTATTTATCCTATAGGGTACTTGGAGACAAATGTTGAGTATAACAATAAGGTGAAAAAGTTAGATTTGTACGTAATTAATAAGGGAAGCACTAGTTTATTAGGTAGACAGTGGCTGTCTGAATTGTGTATAAAAATACCTACGCTTAGTAAACGCATAGAAATACATAATATGGTACCATGTAAAAATAACATGCTCAATGATATTGTTGCCAGACATGAGAATCTATTTGACGGCACATTAGGCAGGTATACGGGCGAAGAGGTCAAGCTGTACGTGCGGGATGTAGCGCAGCCGATTTACTGCCGCGCGAGGCCGGTACCTTACGCGCTGCTCCCGCGGGTGGATGCCGAGTTAGACGCGATGCTGCGCGCTGGCGTCATCGAGCCGGTCGACCGCTCGGACTGGGCCACGCCGCTGGTTATAGCGAGGAAGGCGGACGGCGGAATACGTCTATGCGCGGATTATAAGGTGACACTGAACAAAGCTTTGTTGGTCGATAGGTACCCAGTTCCAAAAGTAGAAGATTTATTTAGCGGCCTGAGTGGTAATCATTATTTCACCAAACTAGTATAGTATGGGTAGTGAGGTATGGAGTTCACTGTGCACACCATATAATCCTTTCTATTATAATTATAAAGTTCTGTACCTGATAGATCCCTCGGGTATTAAATAAATACACGTAGTTCAGTTCACAGAAGAGTAGATATATTCACAAGCACAAGCACAGATATAGTCCGAAAGATATACAAGAGAAGGAGAAAGTCAGTGATAGCGTAGGAGAAAGCGTGAGCATCAGACAGCGATGGAAAAGCACGTAAACAATATATTATATACTCGTAAGTTCGCGCGGCGGGTCAACGGATGACACGGGGTACACGTCAGAGAGTTTAAGGTCGACTGAATGACATAGCGACCGGCGCCCGCGCCACACTTAGGTTCAGGGACCGGTTTGCCGGGCGTGGTTCCATTGAACGATATTCGCACAACGCACGGCTTCGACGCTGTGCAGTGAAATATGATAATAATGTGTTGATGTACATAGTTTCTAATTACTGTAAGTATTATTTATATAAATGTATATAGGATAGTGTAAGTATAATGTAGGTAGTATATAGTAAAGTAAATGTTTAGTAAATGTAATATGTAGGGAGCCTACACTAGATTTATCACAGGCCTATAATCAACTGATTTTGAATGAAACGTCTAGAAACTACACCGTCATAAACACACATAGAGGACTGTTTAAATACAATCGCCTAGTGTATGGCCTCGCTTCTACTCCTGGAATTTTCAAAAAATAATTACAAATCTCTTTAAAATATTCCTGATGTAGTAGTGTTTTATGATGACATCTTAATTAAAAGTTAATCGAGGCAATTGCATTTAAAAAGCGTAGAACAAGTATTTAGTATTTTAGAAAAGAACGGTTTAAAAATTAAAAAAGAAAAATGTGAGTTCATGACTGACCAGGTGAAGTATTTAGGGTTCATAATAAATAAAACAGGAGTTCGAGTCAACCCAGAGAAGTTAAAAACTTTTTTTTTTTTTTTTACGTGGGGAAATGCGCCTGATCCATACCCTCTCGCCACAAGGGGAGGCGAGAGGGTTATGTCCGGCTCTCCCGTACTTCGGGCCTACGGACCAAAACCCCACGGTGTGCACGCTCGCTGCCTTGTATAGTGGATGGGCCGCTGGCAACAATTACTACCTCAGCGACCCATCCAGCAGTCTACAGCTCCTCGGCGACGCCCCGGCACTACATAGGGCGTCGGACCGACTCAATGGCTGGCGGACGGGAGATCCCCGTTCTCCCGCCCGCAGCCTTCATTATGGCGGCATAAGGCGCGCGTAAGCGCGCCTGCGCCGCCCGGTTCGCCGGCGACGGCTCGGATCCGCAAGGATACTTTCTTCACGGATCCGCTCCGCCGCCTCCTTCTGCGAGATGACGTCCTCGCAGAAGGACGCGACCGCTGCCCACTTCCTCTCGCTGTCGACCATGGCTTTGATCACGGCCGGCAGCGAGAGATCTTCACCCACTACCTCAATGAGTTCACGGCGCTGCACCGCCCAAGCAGGATATTGCTCGAGCGTGTGCTGCGCCGTGTCCTCCTCACAGTCGCAGTGGTGGCAGATGGGACTCGGTTCCCTCCTAGCGACCGTGTGCAGGTATTTGCCAAAGCAACCGTGCCCTGACAACACCTGCACTAGCCGGAAGGAAAGGGTCCCATGCTGCCGCCCTGCCCACCGCTCCAATACCGGCTGGAGGGCCCCAACGGTTCTGAAACCGAGAGAAGTTAAAACCTATAGATATTGGTTGGGTGGGATACCTAATATAGGAAGTTAAAACCTATATTAGGTATCCCACCCAACCAATATCTCAGAATTAAAATCGTTTTTGGGCATGGTTAACTTCTACGGAAAATTTATAAACAATTTAAGCACTCATATGACCCCTCTTTATGACTTACTGAAAAAGGGTAAACATTGGAAATGGTCCATGTCACATACAAAGGCTTTTAATACAATTAAAAAGCTTTTGTGTAGTACGGAAGTTTTGACACATTTTGATATGTCGTTAGAAAGCATAGTGACATGCGATGCGAGCTCGCACGGGCTCGGCGCGGTGCTGGCGCAGCGCGCGCCTGGCGTTGCGGGCGCTGCCGCCGCCGGCGCCGAGCGAGTAGTGGCGTATGCTTCGCGTGCGCTCACCTCCGCCGAGCGACACTATAGACAAATTCATAAAGAAGCCCTCGCGATTATATTTGCAATGGATAAATTCCATCAATATTTATTTGGTAGAAAGTTTACATTTCGTACGGATCATAAACCGTTAGTCTCAATCTTTGGACCGCAGTCGGGCATTCCCAACACGGCAGCTAGTCGGCTACAAAGATGGGCGATTAAATTATCAGCTTATGACTTCAATATAGAATACATTCGCACGGACAAAAATACAGCAGATGTTTTGTCTAGGTTGATCAGTAAGCATAAGGAAGTGGCTTATAAGGAAGAATTAGACACCCCAGAACAAACATATTTACATTTTGCTTCAGAAGCGTTACTTTTAGACTCCAATAAATTAAAAAAAGCAACGGCTTCAGATGGTATATTGAGCAGAGTAGTAAGATATATTAATGACGGTTGGCCAGACGA
Source organism: Catocala nupta (assembly GCA_963675205.1). Classification (NCBI taxonomy): domain Eukaryota; kingdom Metazoa; phylum Arthropoda; class Insecta; order Lepidoptera; family Erebidae; genus Catocala; species Catocala nupta. The sequence goes on along the minus strand of OY776094.1, from coordinate 16,254,023 downwards.
TGTCGAAATGAGAGACTTAAAACCATATGTTAATAGAAAAAATGATTTATATATAGAATTAGGCTGTGTAATGTGGGGACATAGGGTCATTATTCCAAACTCTTGTAGAGATAAAGTGATTAGGGAACTTCATGAGGGTCATATGGGGGTAGTGAAAACAAAGGCGCTGGCTCGGAGCTATGTTTAGTGGCCGGGCATAGACGAGGCTGTAGAAGCCGCGTGTAGTGCCTGCACCGTTTGCGCCGCAGTGTCTGACGCACCTCCGGCGCACGCACCGCGCGCCTGGCCATGGCCAGACCGCCCATGGACCAGGATACACATAGACTTTTTGGGACCGATAGCGGGGCAAACATACCTTATTGTAGTCGATGCACATTCAAAGTGGATAGAAGCAATTAAAATGAATAGCACTACAGCTATAGCTATAATAAAGGAGTTGCGAGAAATGTGGGCCAGATTCGGTTTACCGAAACAGGTGGTTAGTGATAATGGTCCCCCATATTTCAGTACCGAGTTCAAACAGTTTTTGAATACCAATGGGATTGAACACATTTTTTCAGCACCATATCACCCAGCTTCGAATGGAGCGGCCGAAAACGCCGTTAAAATATGTAAACGCAACATAAAAAAAGCGATTAGATCTAAAACAGACATACACGCTTCTTTGTGTAGGTTCCTACTAGCTTATAGAAATACACCACACTATACGACCGGAGAAAGTCCAGCAAAGATGTGCATAGGGCGCAATTTGCGCATGCGTCTAGATTGTTTAAAACCTGATCAGAAAGAATTAGTAAAGGCTCGTCAGAAGCGAGCAAAAATTTCAGCTGGGGGGGCTATTAGACAATTTACGTTACGACACAAGGTCTGGCTTAGAAGTTATCGTGGTCCCGATAAGTGGACGGCAGGAACAATAATCGATAGGACTGGTAGTACGGATTACAAAGTCAGATCTATCAATGGAACTGAGGAACACATACATGTCGACCAACTAAAGCTAAGAGTGTCAAAATAAGTAAACTCAAGATGTAATAATTATGACAATCACACGGTACGCGATAGACCTACAGGTCTATCGCGTACCGTGTGATTGTCATAATTAGACGATTCCGCCTTTCGTTACTATTCCCAGTAAACAACGACAAACAGCCCGACGCGCCGGCGCCGGCGCCGATCGGCGCGGCGGCCCGATGGTAGCCGCGGGCGCAGCAACAAATCCGACCGACGACACTGACACCGTATTAACGGCAACCCCACCAACGTCTAGCATGCCTAATGTGCGGGAAATAGATAATCATGGCTCACATAACAATGAGATTGTATCTAGTGAATCAAGTAATGTTCGCCGTGTACGTAAACCAGTGAGACGATATGGTATAGATGACTGTAACTAGTAAAAGTACATATTATGTTTTAGAAATAAGTTTTTTATTGTTTAGTCATATTGGTATGTTTGTTTAGTAATAAATATAGTATAAATTAAGGGTGGAGGTGTTGCATATTTATATAATAGTTGAGGGCAGTTTTACCTTTCCGGCGCGCTATTGTACAACACTATTTTATCTGTGGTAGGCCTCAGTTGAAAATAAACGTTTGTACTCAACGCACGCTCTTTTATTTATCAGTGGTTAATGGTAAATATAATAAAAATAGAGAGACAATTTTTATTAAACAATAAACTACAATAAAATTCGTATAAAGCAATTTATTTAAGATTTCCGTTCATATATCATTCAATGCCATTTTCATTGAATTGATATACCCTATTCTGTGCTTACCGCTAAAATAATGCTGATGGCATGTCTGTTTGACGATTGTTGGCTCCAATAATAGTTTATACAAATAACTGTTATGAGAGCCTCAAGATTGGCGCAGTGCCCACCAGTGGTCTCACTAACTTGAGATGATCTCTAACCAAATGGGATCTTAAGACCGTGTTGGATCTTTGCCTGTGGACGTAGTATTCGATTCTGGAGAAACAAAGCCGTAACAGATTAAATCTATTCTACTTAAACGGGTTTTATTGCGGTTTACTCTGTCTACAACTTTTTTTGGCATCATTTATTCTCACACTTTCCTCTACATACATATCGTATGCTAACAATTTTATAATTATATTAAATTTGGTTGCTCTCGTTATCAGAAATGGTCCTAATCTCAGTAATTTTGGTAAACATTAACCAAGCTACGAATACTGTCATTACGTTGATACTAAGGACACACTTGGCCCAGACTTGGTACAACTATTTGCATTCCAAAATTCATGTCCCGTGTAAGGATCGAATCTACAACTGTAGTTGCGAGGCAAACACCTAAACCTTTTTTTTACAGATCGGCCTATTCTCTGGTACTTCGTGTATCGCGGGAGACTTTACAAAAAACAGACACAAAGATTCAGACTCGGAACAACAATTTGTGAAACGCACAATTTTTTTGTTCCATGTGAGTATTGAACCCACAACACTCGGCGCGGCGGCAGTGGCAAGGCGACCACTTAAACTACTTCGGTATCCGTGCAGTCAAAAAGTCTTCGCTTCATTCGTGCAGACAAACGGTCATATTCAGATAAAATAACCACTTTGTTCTTCTTAAAAAGACAACTCCTGCATTGGCTATAATCCCTGAGTCGGGCACTTACTCACGTCCATACACGTCTCTGAACTCAGAACTATTTTATGCTTCTTGTTAGGATAAAAACTATAACAGTTGAAGCATTAGTAGATAATCAACAACTGCGTTATTATAATATAAATAATAATAATATCAGCCCTGTATTAAACTATCCCACTGCTCGACACGGGCCTCTTCTCAGTATGAGAATGGTTAGGGTATAGTAGTCCACCACGCTGGCCCAGTGCGAGATGGCACATTATATATATGTGTCATCGAGAACATTATGGAGAACTCAAAGTCCCTCATGATGTTTCTCTTCACCATTAAAGAGAGTGATAATTAACTATTTAATACGCAAATAACTTCGAAAAATCAGAGATGCGAGCCTTGGGATCGAACGCGAGACCTCTGCGTGGCAGTATATCGGTATACCACTAGGCTTTATTATTATTATTCAACTGCTTTGAACTTATTTATTTCTCTCAACAACAGTCCTATAATTAATAATCCACTAGTATATTTTCCAGCAGTCTAGCATTAGTTGAATACTTAACATATTACACACAAATGGTTGAATCTGCGTTCGTGTCTTTCCCTGAAGTATAATACAAACAGTTTTATAAAAGGATTATAATGCTATAAATCTACAGACATATTTCCACGCAGAAGATATTGTAAAAACTCAAATTTATCAACTCATTTACCAGTCTAGACCATATTCTTACAAAAACTAAGCCTACTTAAAGCGATTTACATAAAATATACTTCTTATCCAACACAAGTAAGACTCGACTATTGCGTCGTAAGACGACAAGGATTAATAAAAAAATACGACAATTTTTATAGTCACAAGCGCAAGTTGCTTGCGGCATCCTATCCTATAAACGATCGCCGAAATCGTAAGTTGGCTGAGTTCCTTGCGCATGTAAGCCATGCAAATGCTTGCGCATTGAAACCGAGCGAGGACTTGCACATACATATAAACCTCGCAAGTAGCTTGCGCATTAATCCCGCGCTAACTACATGCAGCATATACAACCACTTATGATATAATAATGATCGGTATGCAAAATAATTTCTTGTTATGAATAGAACTTAATTCGCTAAAGAAGTACCAAACTTCCACTAAAGCATAGAATATGCGCCAAGTATACCCGCTTTCTGCTATAGCGTATTTTTTGGTTCATTCGTAATTTGCCGCGTATATTCAACGCAAGTAAAATGTTTCAATATTTCCATATATCTTTATAAGGAGACTGCAAATATTGCAAAGAGAAATATTCCAAAAGGAAATTACAAAAGAAATGAAACGGAAGACTTAGAAGTAGTTATGCTAGACATATTTTGGTTTAAAACTGTATATTATACTAACTGAAGGAAAGAGTCGCTTCATTGAAATGTCGCATACTACATTTTGCCCGCAGCTTCGCTCGCATTAATCTATCAATATCAATAAATTTCTATCCCTACGAAATATTTCTTTGTTTCTGGACAAGAATAACAATATGTCCTTTTCTATACCCCTGACAACCTGCATGCAAAATTTCATGATGATCGGTCGACTAGTTAAGTACCGAAGGCGTGAATACGTAACAAAAAAAACAAACCCACATTCACATTGATAATATTAGTTTCAGAGGTCTAATTCCTGTACTTAAAGCTGTTTACAATTGAGTGCCGATCTAATCGAATAAACGACATAATATGTTATTTATGTTTACGTTGAATTTGAGTTTTTTTTTTTATTATTGTATTTGTCATTCATTTATTTATAATCTAGGAGAATACTATGTGTGATATTTATGTGATACTGAAACTAGACTGATCCAATTCTGAATATACTTTATTACGAGAATAACTGGTCCTTTAAGCTCTTACTTACTTAGAAATATGGCGCGGCAAGTGCCTATTTACTTTGTACCTGATATTCTGAAATTACTGATTCATTTTTCATAAATCAAATATCGGACAATAGGTCCTTGATGACCCTATTGCGTAACCTTTTAGCGAACCTGAAATACGTTTCTACTTTAATATTTTCTATAAATTAAATATTGGACAATAGGCTTTTGAGGACCCTATTGTCTGATATCTCTCTTGTCCTGACTTTATCAACCCTTGTCAACATTGCGAGCTCAGTAAGATATAAAACGGTTTATCGAGAAAGTTTAGTTTTAATATCGAATATAACATTTTCTATAGGCGATTATTGCAGAGGGTTTCCGAACATTGTACGAGTCATTGAGTTGTGTAGTTCCTCTGGACACTCTTTGAAATGTACATTCATAGCTGTCACGCCTATATCGCCGCAAGGATAGGCAGTGTATAAAACGCATATTACGCCAGCTTTAGTAGAGGTCTCACGTAATGCGGGGCAAGCTTGTTCCCGTCTACCGAGTACAGTTCTAGACTACGTATTGCTACTGATAATTTCTTAGCAGTACCCGAGCCGGCAATCCAACCCAAAATAGACCTCATTACACGGCAGTTGCATTCATTACCATTGTGCTCAACCATCAACATTATAATGATGGTCGACAGCTTCTTGCTTCTACCAATTAGACTGTATACCAGATATTCACATCATTTAACATATAAGGACATCGGCGAATTTCGGCCCTCACAAAAACAACGGACAGAAGTTAAATGTATACAGAAAAAAAGTACTTACTTTTATTGATTTTTAATTACTGTAAACATAAAAATCTATGGTTTAGATATAAATATCACGAAAAAAGGTAATAAACGTACTGTGAAACTGGAAACAGTTGCTTTTTCGAGTTTCTAATGTTGCCAGCCTTAAAAATAGATAAGGGCACTACTTATTATTTTTCAATTAATGGTTTTAATACACAATACATGGTTTCGATTGTCAGTTTGAACAGTTATAATAGTTTAAATAAATATCAATCACGGTAAGGTATGTTTAACTATAATTACTGGCGTTTGACTTTATGTTTATACATGCGCTTCTTCTAATATTATTTTATTTTTATGTTGGATCAAAAGGCTTATATTCAATAACTGAAACGGAATGGCAATAACGAACAATAAAGCTGTCAAAAATAGCAACAAGTTACATTCGTGTTGACTTCCTTTTGGTTTAGTTACTCTACTCTGTGGACTACTGTGTGTGACTTTGCACTCGTGCGCAGTGAACGTTAATAAACTAGTACTTATTTTTGCGACTGTGATTTATTTGTGACCTGGCTATTTATTTGGATTCTGAAACTGCATCTTCGATTGACCTGGCTTTGTTGTTATTGAATATTAGTGTAAGTTGTGTCAAGATATTAATTACAGTCACTACGGGCTGAGCCTCATTTTTCCCACGCAAGTTACTAATCAAAGAGCAATAAAATAGTATTTATGAATATTACTATTTATACCTAAAATATTTTATCTATTTTTTTTTTTTTTTTTTTTTTTACGTGGGGGAATGCAATGACGCATATCCCTCCGCGGGGGCGGGCGGAGGGATTATGTCGGACTCGCCGGGGTAAAAGAAGATGGAAAAGAAATAATGTACCTCCCGGAATACCGACTAAACCTACCACGGTGTTCCTCAACAAAACCACTATCGGCGGAGCCGCGCGAATCGCTTTCGCATGCGGTCGCGACCCCGCCGAGGTTTCGGCCCGCCGTATGAAACGGCAGGCCACTACACAAAATACCTACCCAAACTAGGCACTTCCGACATTATAAAAACCCTACTGTCTCCCCCCTAGAGGGGAGACGGACTCGACACAGAGGCGCGCGTGGGAACACGCACGCCGCCTCTCGAACTTGGTGCTGAACGGATAGCGGGCAGGCCCACAAAGCCCGCTACCCCCAGGTCAAACCTCAGGGTGGCTGGAGGTCATCGCGCGCCCTCCGGCGCCCGGCTCTGCGGTTGGGGAGAGGGTTTAAACGCTCCCTCTCCCGCTCCGCCGCCTCCTTGATGGAAATTACTTCCTCACAGAAGGAGGCGACGGCGTTCCACGACCTCTCACTCCGGACCATAGACTGAACTACGGCCGGGAGCGAGAGGACAACCGATCCGACTGCCGCGATCAACTCACGGCGCTGCGATGCCCAGGCGGGGCAAATCGCCAAAGTGTGCAGCGCCGTGTCCTCTATAACGTCGCGGCAGTCGCCGCAGTGGTGACAACCGGGCGTCTCTTGCCGGCGTATACGACACAGGAACTGGCCAAAACAACCGTGGCCAGTCAGTACCTGTATCAGCCGGAAGGTGAGGGCGCCATGCCGCCTCTCCAGCCACTCCTCAAAAACGGGACTTACCGCCACGATCGTGGCGTGCCCGGCACTGGGGTGCACAAGTCGCTCCTTCCAATTCGCCACTAGGACCTGGCGGAGCTCGGACCTTGCCGCCTCGACAGCGGGAAAAACAGGTCCTTCGCCCCGAGCTAGCGCCTCCTGGCGCCAACGATAGAGCGACGCCAGGAGCGCCGCTTCCAGGTCCCATGGCATCGATCCGGCGAGGAGGCTCGCAGCCTCGAACGAGATCGTGCTGTATCCTCTAATGAACCTGACGGCCATGGCGCGCTGTGGTGCACGAAGCGCCGAGATGTTGCGGGCCGTCAGGTTGTCCGCCCAAACTGGGGCCCCGTATAGGGCCATGGACCGCACGACCCCCTCGTAGAGCCTCCGGCAGGAGGTGTTTGGCCCCCCAAGGTTGGGCAGCAGGCGCGCGAGCGCACCTGCAGCGCCCCGAAGAATGGGGGCCAAACGACGAAAATGTGCTGTAAAGTCCCATCGGCTGTCGAGCAAGAGACCCAAATACTTTAGGGTTGGCTCGACGCCGATGCGGACCCCTCCTACCATAATATGGGCCCCTGGAGGTGGCCGGTTCCGAGTGCCGTGAAAACAAACGGCCTCGGACTTGGACAGGGCCACCTCGAGGCCCAACCGCCGGATACGACCAACGACTTGTGCGACCCCAGCGGTCGCCAGTATGGCCGCCGCCCGGTGCGACTTACCCCTCGCCGTGACAAGCGTGTCATCGGCGTAACAAATGACGCCGACGCCACGGAGGAGCGCACCTCGCAGCACCCAGTCGTAGCCGATGTTCCACAGGAGCGGACCCAGAACCGATCCCTGTGGAACACCGCACGACATCTCTCGCCGACTCCAACCGTCGTGACCCGGGTAGACGACTACCCTCTCCGATAAATATGCCCCGACTATGTGGCGGAGGTAGGTCGGCACTCGATGGAAAATGAGTGCCTCCCTAATGCAACTCCAGGGCAAGGTATTGAAGGCATTCGCGATGTCCAAAGACACCGCGAAGACGACCTCGCCCCGGGACACCGCATCCTCCGCCAGGCTCCTCACACGCTGGACAGCGTCAATAGTGGAGCGCCCGCGGCGGAAACCATATTGGTTCTCCGCCAGATCCGGACCCACTGAAGACAGACGCTGGACGAGGCGCTCCGCGATAATAAACTCGAAGAGTTTAGCTACCTCGTCCAGCAACACAATGGGCCGGTAGGCGGAAGGCGAGTCCGCCGGGCGCCCCTCCTTCCAGATCAGGACCAGTTTCCCCACCTTCCACTGGCGCGGAAACCGGCCCTGTTCCAGACACTCACTGAGGAGCCCCCTGAGTCGGGGCGCGAGCTCCTCGAGGACCAGGGCCAAAGCACGACCTGGAATGCCGTCGGGCCCTGGGGTGGTGTTTTTCGAGCGAAGTCTCGACACCGCCGCTCGCAACTCTACCTGGGTCACTTCGGGAACCACGTCGTCGTCAAAGTCCGCGCTGGACGCCATGGAAGGCGGAACCATCGACGGAGGAGTGTGCTCCGCCCGTGAAGTTATCTATAAAATATATATGATTTACTTATTATAATTATATAAACCATAAACAAATATGTTCCTACAATTTTCGTAACTACAAAATGTTATTATTATAACCTAGAATTATACATATAAACTCAAATATCTCTTTAATACTACCATAAATATACTTTTTTTTTTACAAATGTCGTTTGTATGTTTTTAGCAGTAATTTGATTACATTTTCACTCTTGTCCGCGAAGGGCCTGACGAACTAAGGGACTCCGCCCGTCTCCTTTTGATTACATTCATTATTATCCTGTACAGTCTTGGAATGCCAGACATAACTCAAAACCAATTGTGTCTAATCGCCGATGTGCCGCTGCGACTCAATAGGTTAGATTCGACCGAAGTCTAGACAACACGATCAATAAATCACACATTTACTTATTTCTTAAGAATTGAACCTACAAAATGACCCGCAATGGCGTTAGTATCAACATTACACTACACTATTCCACAACGCATACATTATGAGCGTACTCAAAACTTTTATTAGTAGTAACACATTTGGCAAAGAAATTCCATCTAACATTTCTCTAATATGTTTCCTCTCCGAAAAGAAATATTCCATAGGCCAAGTGAAATTACCTATTCACTAAACCAAGTAAGCATGCCAAAAAATTGTATAAGAATTCTATTCATCAGAATGGTTAAAGAAATTCGGCAGCGACAGAATAAATGGGATGCTTACGTGCTTTTAACTTTTCTTAAACTAAGAACTAAGATGTATTAGATAAGGGAACGTTTTAACCAGACATGTCTGCGGCAAATGATGCCTGTTAGAGTTCTTTGTATAAAACTAAATTACCAGTATATTAAAACTGTTAGGAGCATTAAGTTGTTCATAATTTGCATGCAATGTTTGTAAATTATCCAAACTAGTTTCTGCCTACGATATCACGAGCGTAATTGGCAAAAAAATATGTATTATATAATACGTAACGGGCATTAACGCGATCATCCTAACTATAATATTATAAATGCGAATATGAGTTTGTTTGTTTGTTACGCTTTCACGACTTAAATACTGAACAGATCATCATGAAATTTCGCTTACACGTTTTTCGGGGAAGAGAAAAGGACATAGGGTACCTTTCACCCAGAAAGAAATACTGCTACTAACATAACCTACATTTACGCGAGCGAAAGCGCAGGTAAAATCTAGTTTGAAATATTAGTAAAAAGACAATCCAGAATCAGACCTTGACTAGCCGTGTTTTCGTTTTGTCGATAGATAGTATCGCGAACTAACCATTTCAGATGATTCTCCCTAAATCATATTTTAGGATTAAGATAGCTAGGTATAATTAAGACGCTTTAATGCGTAATAACTGCTGTTACTATACAGGCATACCTGACATTTATCATCACTAACAATTGTACCGTACTTTGCGGGATCATTCTCATCGCCCAACTAATGATAGATAACAAATTAGATCTAGTGATTAATCACAGCAGATGTTGGACATGTGACACTATCGACATTGAAATGCACCCTTTTCTATTACTCGTTTTAGTAAGCGGTCTTGGGCGTGTGTTTTAGTGCCAATCAATTTATGTCTGACCCCTAATAACTTGTTTGGTGAACTTTCGGTTAATTTACAGCAAATGTGTGGCGTTTAGGTACAATATTATGACAAGTTCACACTGGCAATCCTAACTAATCCTACTAACATTATAAATTTAATGTGAATGTTTATGAGGATGGATGGATGTTTGTTACTATTTCACACCAAAACTACTGAACTGATTGCGATGAAACTTTGTATGTAGATAGCTGGTGACCTGGTTTATTACATAGGCTAGGCTTTTACTCCGATATTCCCACGGCATCCCGACTTACGCGGGTGAAACCGCGAGGCGCAGCTAATATTATAAATGCGAATGTGAGTTTGTTTGTTACGCTTTCACGGCTTAACTACTGGACCGATCACGATGTAATTCCGCATACACGTTGTCAGAACAACGGAAAAGGACATAGGGACATTTCATCTAGAAAATGTACTGTTACTAACACAAATTAACATAACCTACATTTACGTGAGCAAAGCCGCGAGCAAAATCTTTTATTTAATAAAGGAACATAACTGACTCGATGGTGCAACGGTAGCGAATGTTGTTGACCTCATGCACTGCAGAGTTTGAGATCTAGGGTTCGAATTCCGGGTCAGGCCAACAAAGTTATTCGGATTTTCTACCACGACATCTCAATGACAGACCGCAGTTAGGAAGTTAGTAGTCTTAGTGAGGCACTGGTGCCTCAGCAAGCACCTAAAGCCGTTAGTGTCTGCGCCTGATCTTTTTGATTCTTTTATCACCTGACCGTTAAAGTTGGCCGCTGTGACCGAAATTCCGTCTGGTGGACATCATTATTATTATTATTTACTATACCTGTATTGAACTGTCCCACTGCTGGGCTCTCTTCTTCTCAGTGTGATAAGGGTTAGACCATAGTCCACCACGCTGGCTCAGTGCAGGTTGGTAGACTTCACATATTTTCAATAACATTACGGAGAACTCTTGGTTATGCAGAGTCCTCACGACGTTTTCCTTGACCATTAAAGCGAGCGATATCATTTACTATTTAATATGCACATAACTTCGAAGAGATACGTGCTTTAAAATCGAACTCGAGACCTTCGCGTGGCAGTCTTATGACCTCCTACTTGGCTATCGCTGCTTCGCTTCGGTATATCGGCTATCAATGATTATAACAATTTTGATTATTATAATACCATATTTACCGCTTACTCAACTAGGTAAAGGGAGTAGGTTTGCTTACATACATACACACATCAAGCAAACAAGCCTAAAGAGCGATTGTTTATTGCCGTTCCCCTGAACATATAATGTTGAAAGCAGCCGAATGCGAGCCCCATCTTACTAACTTATGTTTACTGAGGCCAAATATCAAACAACTGCAAATAGATCAGTCTACAAACATTTGTGTAATGGACCCATAGATATTGGAGCATAAACGTTTGTGTATTTAGATGTACTAGTTTACAATGAAATACAGCGAAGGGTTAGCAAGTTACATATTCTACATATTCGAACGACAAGATTTAGTTATTAAATTCTATATACAGTCTCATGTGTATATACTTGAATGTATGGCATTTAGGTCACGTCATGTTAATAGGGAGTGGTCGCGTCGCCACTGCTTCTGCTGAATTATATTGAAAATTTCTAATCAATTCAGAAGGGCTAAGATTTAAATCATAGATGTAGTACTACTACATATAAAAATGTTGACATTTCAGGGTGCCTAGTGCGAGCAATTTTTACATCAACGCGATCGAAACGTTTACCGCGTTTGGTTCTGTTATTGGTAAAAAGCTTGGAGCGGACCAATCGGGTCGCCAAACGTCATAAACGTGTCGATCGCGTTAACGTAAAACAAACTCGCACTAGGCACTCTGGGCGTTAAGTAGTCATCTGGGGTGCGCCAAAGTTCACCTAAAATTTCAACTCCGATAATTGGAAATCCGAAAACTTTCTTCCTAACATTTTCATCCTAACAATCACAATTCCTAATTACTTTGTCTCTAATGTTAATAATTCCGGAGCATTCAACTTCATAATTTCAGAAGCAATAAACATCTATTATACTTTTATTTGTTTTCCTATATTTTCTCAACATAACCATCGTTCATACTATTATTCAAAGTCATATCTTTTATGTTTAGATTTCTTTTTATTCATAATAATCAATATTATATACATTAATTTTGCGTAACTTTGTTTTCACATAACATGTAGGTATAACATATAAGAATAATAGTACCATGGTACAAGTAGTTAAATACATGTTTTCATATATATATTTCAATTAAATAAGTTTAATATTAATCGAATCGGTCCTATTCCTAATTATTAAGCCGAGCGAGCGTAGCAAGCGTGCCGCGGCAGCGGCCGGCGAAGTGCCAGAACCGAATTGGTCCTTTAGTTATTGGTTTAGTTACGGTTACGGTAAACTCCCAGGCCATAAGCATAACCGTAAACGAGTCGTGTTTTATGAATTTCATTCATTTAAGACTATAAATAATAATCATTAAAACTATAAATATCATCTTCTACCCACATATATTTTTTATTACACTTGGTAAATGTTTCTTTCTGAGTATGAGTGAAAATATTAAGGTGAGTATGTTTAGGGATAAAAGCGTTATGATAAAAAACAGTAGGAGTTTAAATATATTTACATTAATGATGTTATTAATTACAATTTTCGGAAACATCAATGTTATTAGCATCTCCGGTAGCACTACAAATAGTATGAATGAAAACTTTAGGATGAAATTTTTTAGGAAGAATGATCATTCGGATTACAAATAGTTAGGAAGAACAATTTCGGGTAAAGAACTTTAGGTGAGCCAATATGGACCCAGTCATCTGACATATAACGCCAACATCACATTGAATTCTAAATATAAGTTGCACGGCAGGCATAGTAGTTTAACTGGTCGCCTCGGCACTCGGAGTTGTAATTTAGACACGGGAGAAAAATGTATGGGATACAAAATTTGATCGTCCAAGTCTACGTGTTTATAGTACGCGATTATTTTTTATATACCTATAAGCCTTTTGAAAAATATTTACATGTTCATACATATTGAAAATTGTACACTATCATTCTTTAACATGTGAGCTCACTCTTCTCAATGTAGACATTTTTCATACGATCTAAGTCACATCTATGATTTAAATCTTCGATTAAGAGTATTAAATAAATAAATAAATATTCTATCACATACACACAACACCATCTAGCCCAAACTAAGCAGAGCTTGTACTATGGGTACTAGACAATGGATAAACATACATATATACTTTTTTTTTTGTAAATACATACATATTATACATAGAAACACCCAGACCAAGACAAACATCCATGTTCATGCACACAAATGTTTGACTTGTGCGGGAATCGAACCCGCGACCTCAGGTGTAGCAGTCGGTTACACTAACCACTACGCCATCGAGGCTGTTTATTGTGACAGAAATTATCTGACGAGTACTGACTAACTGCGCCCAAGAGTATTTCTATAGAGTTGTGTGTTGGATCGGTTTATTCATAGTTTGTGTTCCGAACTCTCGCAGGCACCGCAACTGCTAGTTTCTAATACAGTTAGCGGCCGGTTCCACTTAGTGCCACAGTATTTGAGTTAGTTGCTAATGTACGTCCTAATTAAATACTAGGCGGCCTAAATCTAGGCTGATACTTAAAATCTGAGTGATAAAGTACAGTAGTAATGTCGAAACGATAAAAGGAAAAGTAAATTTCTTAAGTTACTAGGGTAAGTATAACATTTTATTTGACGGAAACAGTTTTAAAACTTATTAAGATTCATCAAATAGTTTGCATTTTAATTATAAAGGTCCTTAACAACTATTACACTTTTTCATTATAATACATAGGAAGGTACACATATAGTTTCACGCCTTTGTCCCAAAAGTGATAGGCAGAGGTGCACACACTCATATTTCGCCAGCTAGGAGCTTTTTAAGACCCACAGCCTATTGCCGATCCCGAGTACAGATCCAGACTCAGTGCTGCTACTGAGAATTTCTTCACAAGAAACCCAGGAACACTTTGGATTCGGGAATCGAACCCGAGATCTCATATACAGCAGTCACATTCACTATCGCTGCGCCACCGAACAGAAATTTAAATCATTATATAATTATTATAGTGATTTGAATTTCTTTTCGGTATGAGTAATATGTATCAGTTTAATAGATATATAAAAAAAAAATATTATAAAACAAAAACCCAACTGCTTAAAAGTAATGAACTGAAAAGAGAAAAACAAATATCACAATATCTATATAAAATTCGACTGACTCACATAATGAAATAACTACATATGTATATTCAAATTAGTCAAACTAAATACTTTATGGTGGCGCATGCGGTGACAAACGTAGTTTTGGTAGATCTTTCTTTGCCCGTAGGTAACAAAGTATTGTTAGAAAATGATACTTCGGGCATTCCGATATACATATAATTGGTACGCTTTTTGACAATTTGTGTTAAAACAGTAATATAAATGTGATATGATATATATATTTTTGAAGGGTTCTTTTCACGATCTTTCATTTGATACCCATATTGCTAAGGTAAGACAAAAAAACAAACTAACTCCCCCTTTTTTCTTCATATGCGGGCGCTATTTTGAAAATGTATATAGCCTATGTCACTACCACAATTCTGATGAATTCAACGACACCTCATATGTCAAAAACCGTCCAGCCGTAGGGCGTAGGCCGTTGGGCTGTAGGGCGTGCCAGAGAAATGGACATACATAACCACATACATACATAGATACGCTCGAAAAACATTACCCTCCTTCTGACGCAATCGGGTAAAAACAAAACGTAGGATTTATGAAATAGATCCATTAAAGTTATCATACTAGGTATTGGAACTTTTTGAAAACAACACGTGAATTTGAAAGACGCTGCAATGCACGTGCCCGCATTTCAATGCCTATTTCAAATTAATTAGTAAAGTAAATCAATATGTACACTTTATTGCGTTCGATTGAGTAAATACAGTTTCTGTACAATACATAATTCTGTAATACTGTTGCTACATCAATCAGCCCATTTTGGGCATAGAATAATTTTCAAAGTCGTCTTCTAGATTCTAGATTCTTCTTGTGCCTAGAAGATATTTTAGTAATTTCCCAATTGGGCAGAAATTTAATCGTACAATAAAATAATCTAAATAAGGGCCGGTTTTTCAATCGTCAGATAACTTTTATCTGTGGAATATGTTTGACGTTTTGACAGCTTTTGTATAGAAAATATGTCAAACCGCCATATTTATTCTTCAGATAAAAGTTATCTGACGATTGAAAAACCGGCCCTAAATCTCTTATAATTAGTATTTCATTGAAAATTTGTTTATTGCCAAAGAAAACAACACCTTTTGTTCGTATCCAGTAGCCCCACACTAGGCAAGCCTGTCCTGTTATAAACTTAAGTACTTCTCTGGTACAAAGATGTGCAAAAACGCCATATGAATACATGTAATATTGGGCCCTCAAAATAGGAAACGCTAGTGGCCTCCCGCTCGGAGTAGAGAGCTCTGGTTAAAACCAAGGTTTTTGACTTTGAGGAGAGACGTCGGTCTGAGCTAGAATCTAGACGCGACAAACTGAAAGCCCGACCAACTGTGGCACTCAGTTACAACTATGAGAATGCGAACCTTTTCTCACAAGATTGGCTACAGCTGTCACTTGAGAGCCATCAGTTATCAACGACAACTGCGTCCACGGAGATGAAGCAGTCGCCGTGACCGAAATCGGTCGGGAGGTATCATCATCAATTATACAGGGCAAGTTTTAACTTGTTTCGAGTCTGGGTGTTCTTTGTTTGTATGTCCCCCGAGACACAGGAATTATTCTAAGAGCGGGAGTTGCCTTTTAAAAACATATGTATCTTTAGAACAATTAGATTGCTTCCAGTAATGAAGTGAATAATAAATAAATAGCCACTTTGATAACATTAGCAGAAACTCGTCTCATTAGTAAATGTGTACATAACTTAGACTGGGGCTTGTTTTCCCAGATTTAGCCTAATTAATTATGCACAATCAGAAAGCAGACGTATCTGTCTGTTATCATTAGTTATACCAACAAAAGGTATTCGAATGCTTTGAAACAATATATTTACTAATCTTATAATTTTTAACAACCAAGCTCAAAATCGTTTTTAACGTCTCCCTCTATGGCAAAGGCCACCCCACTCTCTATTAAACCTCACTAATATTATAAATGCGAATATGATTTTGTTTGTTTGTTACGCTTTTATGCCTTAACTACTCGACCGATCAACATGAAATTTTGCATACAAGTTTTCAGGGGTACAGAGTAGGTCATAGTCACCTTCCATCCAGAAAAAGTACTGTTACCAACCGAACCTAACCTAACCTATATTTATGTGATCTTGTATTAACAATGTCTTCCAGACAGAAGTTCGGTCACAGGGACCAACCTTAGAGGAGACTGGCCATTTGTGCAGGCAAAATTATAGTGCACAAGTGTGAGCAAACACATGTGCACTCTGATCCCTAACACTCGTAATCTGATTAGACGTCACGGCAATCCGACACGGACGGAGAGAGATCAGGTGCAGGACCACACCGCCAACTTGTTAAATGCTTGAGTGCTGCTATTGAGATTTGACAGGCCAGACACAGAATTCGAAACCGAGACCTCATGCACAGCAGTTGCATTAAAAATACTTTCATACATACATAGGTACATAGATTCACGCCTGTTTCCCAGAGGGTAGGCAGGACTACGGATTTCCATTTGCTACGATCCTGACATACTTCTCTGGCTTCATTCATTTTCATTACATTCCTCATAAACGCTCGCCGGCTTAAGGTGTCTTAACCTGGTCTTTGTCCAGAACGTCTCCGATCTGATCGAGAAATGTTCACCTAGGTCTTCCGCTTGTGACTGTTCCATTCACACTAGCCTTTTAAACTTTCTTAGTCAGACTTTTCTCGTCTATTCTTTCTATATGCCCAAACCAGCTTAACATGCAACCCTTTTCTATTCTTGTCACTATATCCACTTTCATGCCGCATCTCTCTCTAATCACACTATTCCGTATTCTTTCAGAGTCAAACCACATATGTTTTTATACTTTTTACTTGTTAAAATGCCCCTAAAAAATATATACTACATAGCGACAATGCGTTTCAAAATCAATAAAATTTTACCTTTTTTATGAGAAACCCAAACGGAGTCCTAGCAAACAGTGCCCAGCTATCTAATTGACATTGTATCATAAAGGACGGTATCTGAGGATCATGGTCTACAAGCTCGTAAATACTGTACAAAATAACTTCTATAGATGTGTAGGACAAATAAGTCTTATTAGCTTCTACCCGTGGGTTTGTGCCTGAGGTACAAGGTTAGAAACAAATTAACTTGAACCGAAATATACAAGCTTATATTAAAAATACTAATACCTAACCTTTTGACCGCGTCTTCTTTACGTCATACTTAACTACTGTTGTTCTACCAATTTTTACAAAGCTCAATAATTTTGCTGAAAAAACATAGGTATAATAAAGGAAGAGAGGACCCCGCCACGCACCCTTCGATTGCCCACCCCAACTATTGCAATAGAAAAAGGTTGACTATACCAAACACCTCTGTAAGGGACAGCCGCGTCGTTGTAGGATCCGAGCATTATTTTTTTTTTTCTTGTGGGAATGCATTGGACGTTTACCCCTCCGCGGGGGCGGGCGAAGGGGTTATGTCAGATTCACCGGGGTAAGAGAAAAGGATGTTGAAATGATGATAATGTACCTCCCGGAATACCGACTAAACCTACCACGGTGTTCCTTGCCATAACCAAAATCGGTGGGGCCGCGCGAATCGTTTTCTCATGCAATCGCGACCCTGCCGAGGTTTCGGCCCGCCGTATGAAATGGCAGGCCACTACACAAACAGACCTGCCAAAGGTGCCCAATGGGGCACCACTAATTTTAGCCCTACTGTCCTCCTGAGGGGGGTGACGCCGCCTCTTGGACCTGGTGCTGATCGAATGGCATCTCGCGCCTTTCGGCGCCCGGCTCTGCGGTTGGGGAGAGAGTTTAAGCGATCCCTCGCCCGCTCCGCCGCCTCCTTGATGGAAATCACTTCCTCACAGAAGGAGGTTGCAGTATGCCGCTTCGAGCACAAGATATGCGTCGCAACGTGTTTTGCCGGTGGTAGTGGTAACGCCTACTTTGATTCAATATACGAAAAACATATTTTGGCAAGTTTAAATTTCTCTGCGCAGAAGGCTAATTAGTATCCGTTAAGATTGGCCGCCGTGACCGAAATTCGATCTGGAAGATATAATATTATTATTTATTACCTAGTATGGAGGAGGAAAACAAGCTCCGGTCTTGTTTTCTCTGGTAATATATTAGATAATACAAGATACACTAAGTAAAAGATTGATGACGCAAATATTAATATATTTTTATCTTAAATAACGTTACGTGACGTTATTTAACTATAAACCACACAAAAAGGAAAATATATGACTTCGTCTCCTTCTAAGAAACACAATAATGTAGCTAAATATTTATGGAACATTATATACATATTTTTCTTGACTTCAATTTCGAGACGATGTTTTTCAAGATACGTACCAAATTTTGTCCAAAATAGAACTCTATTTTTTGTATACTCTAAACGGAATATTTTGTGTTGTCAACTAAAATTACTTTTCAAATATATTCAAGACAGAATCAACATCAATAACTGTCTGCCCTTTAACCAAAATATCATTCGACCTAATAATATCGCCAAACCACTATCATCTATATGAAAAAAGATAACAAGGGCAGCCTACTTTTGCCTAGAATTTATTTTACGCAAATCCTTGTCACTTCATAAAAGAACTACGTAATGAAATGTCAATCACCATTGGATCCCTGACACTCAACGCCATAATACACATCCGAGGTAGAAACACCCATACCTATACATCAATGAAGTGAAAATTGTTTCGTAAATTTCTATTGTACGTCTTTCATTGCTTGCACAAATATAACGGTATTGGATCTGTCGTCAAGCAATATATTCGTGTATGACGTATGAATGCCCGTGAATACTTCGATTGCAATATTGTTTATGTGTGATCAATTGATCATAGTTACTGATCGTATAGTATAAGTGTCGATACAATAAATGTGAATGTTGATACACCATTTGCGTTTTCCTAAAGCTTTTCTAACTAAAAGAAGATAAAATTATCTTTATGAAATATACACTAGACATCGCCATTGTTGTGGTATTGATATTGGCATTCCCACATTAAACAATTCCAGTTTTATTATAAGCGTAATATTATGACAAAGGGAAAATATTTACCATATAGATCATCTGCCAAGTATTCCTGACGGTTGTTATGGCTCTCATTATAGTTTAATATATCTACACTTTATTTATTGCATACTAGAATTTGTCCGCGGCTTTGTTCGCATAAATGTAGGTTAGGTGAGGTTAGTAACAGTCCCGGCAATTAGAGGAGGTGGTCTCCGCTCTCTTTCCTTCGAGAGCGGAGCACACGCCTCCCGAAATGGCGCCGCCCGATATTGAGGAGAGCGGTGCCGATGCCGGGGCGCCAGAGGTAACAATGGCGGAGCTCGGCGCGGCAATGGTTCGGCTCCGGGGCAAAAACACCGCCCCGGGGCCGGACGGAATTCCTGGCCGCGCCTGGGTTTTGGCCTACGACGCCCTAGAGGACCGGCTCCTCAGGCTGTTTAGCGCCTGTTTGGAGTCGGGACGGTTCCCTGCCATGTGGAAGACGGGTAAGCTGGTCCTCCTGAGAAAGGAGGGCCGCCCCGCGGACTCTCCCTCCGCGTACCGCCCCATAGTGCTGTTGGATGAGGTGGGCAAGCTCTTTGAGCGTGTAGTGGTTGCCCGCCTCTCCAGGCACCTGGTGCGGGTGAGCCCCGACTTGTCCGAACTACAGTTCGGATTCCGAGAGGGCCGATCGACGATTGACGCGATCAGTCGCGTCAAGGCCTTCTCGGATGAGGCGGTCGCCTCGCGCGGGGTGGTGTTGGCGGTGTCCTTGGACATCGCCAACGCGTTCAACACCCTGCCGTGGGCGACTATTAGGGAGGCGCTCCGATTTCATGGAGTGCCTCCCTACCTGCGCCGAATAGTCGGGGACTACCTGCACCAGAGGAGCGTATTCTGTGTGGGGCGGAACGGAGAGACGTTCCGGAGGGAGGTGTCGTGCGGTGTTCCGCAGGGTTCCGTTCTTGGACCGACCCTGTGGAACATCGGCTACGACTGGGTGCTGCGGGGCGCCCTGCCCCCGGGCGTCGGCGTAACTTGTTACGCCGACGACACGCTGGTCACGGCCCGGGGAGAGGATTACGGGGCAGCTGCCCGTCTTGCCACGGCAGGGGTGGCCCTGGTTGTCGGTAGAATTAGGATGTTGGGACTGGAGGTGGCGCTGGAAAAGTCCGAGGCCCTGTTATTTCATGGGCCTCGGCGGGCGCCGCCACCAGATGCCCACATCATAGTTGGAGGGGTCCGCATCGAGGTGGAGCCGAGTATGAAATACTTGGGGCTCCACCTCGACGGCCGCTGGAACTTTCGCGTCCATTTTAGCCGCCTGGCCCCCCCGCTGATGTCGGCGGCGGGAGCGCTTAGCTCTCTGCTGCCGAATATCGGGGGGCCGAGTGTCGTCTGCCGCCGCCTCTATTTGGGGGTGGTGCGGTCGATGGCCCTTTACGGGTCGCCCATTTGGGCCGGCGCCCTCGATCGCCGAAACATCGCCCTCTTGAGGAAACCTCAGAGGGCGATGGCGATCAGGGTGTCGCGGGCGTACTGCACCGTCTCCTTTGAGGCGGCGTGCATCCTGGCGGCATCGCCGCCCTGGGATTTGGAGGCGGAGGTCCAAGCGTCGGTGTATCACTGGCGCGTGGACCTCCGGCTCCATGGTGAGAAACCCACTCACGGGGCGGTGGAGACGCGAAGGTCCCAGGCTCGACTGGTCCTCGAGGCCAAGTGGGAGGAAAGGCTGGCCCAGCCCCGCTACGGGGTGAGGACCGTCGAGGCTGTCCGTCCGGTGCTAAGGCAATGGATGGACAGACGGCGCGGACCGCTCACCTACCGGCTTACTCAGGTGCTCTCCGGACACGGCTGTTTCGGAGAGTACCTGTGCAAGATAGCCGGTAGGGAGCCGACAACCAGGTGTCACCACTGCGAGGAGTGCGACCGGGACACGGCGCAGCACACGCTGGAGGAGTGTCCAGCGTGGGCCGAGGAGCGCTGTGCCCTGGTCGCCGTGATTGGCCCCGACCTCTCGTTGCCGACCGTCGTATCCATGATGGTCGGCGACGACAGGTGCTGGGGCGCAATGAGGTCCTTCTGCGAGGCTGTCATCTCGCAGAAGGAGGCGGCGGAGCGGGGGCGTGAGGAAGATCCTTACGCCCCGGACATCCGCCGCCGGAGGAGGGGGCGCAGGAGACGCGCTTATGTCGCTCTCCTGCCCCCCACCTAAGGGTTCTGGGTGGCAAGGCCTCAGGGGACCCTGCCACCCGTGAGTAAGAACCCATAGAGGGCGCGCGCGGTGTTACCGCGCGCCTTCTAACGTCGAAAGGGGAGAGCGGTGAAATTGCTCTCCCCCGGGGACGAGAGGAGGTCGGGTCCTATTGACCCGGCCGGCACCCACACGGGGGGGCCTGCTATGGATGAATCTTTTTAGACTCCCAACAGGCCCCCCCCCATTGGGTGAGAGAGGGAACACTCCAGGTTTTTTTAGTGGGTATACCAGCAGTAGGCTGGTGAGTCCCACACGCCCCGCCGGTGCCGTCCCCTAGCCGGCGGGTAGTGCATCAAGCATTTTTTCCTGGGTATCAAAAAAAAAAAAAAGGTTAGTAACAGTCGGGCACGCCACGATCGTGGCGGTAAGTCCCGTGTTTCAGGAGTGGCTGGAGAGGCGGCATGGCGCCCTCACCTTCCGGCGGACACAGGTTCTGACTGGCCACGGTTGTTTTGGCCAGTTCCTGTGTCGTATACGCCGGCAAGAGACGCCCGGTTGTCACCACTGCGGCGACGTTGTAGAGGACACGGCGCTGCACACTTTGGCGGTTTGCCCCGCCTGGGCATCGCAGCGCCGTGAGTTGACCGCGGCAGTCGGATCGGTTGCCCTCTCGCTCCCGGCCGTAGTTCAGTCTATGGTCCGGAGTGAGAGGTCGTGGAACGCCGTCGCCTCCTTTTGCGCGGAAGTGATTTCCATCAAGGAGGTGGCGGAGCGGGAGAGGGAGCGTTTAAACCCTCTCCCCAACCGCAGAGCCGGGCGCCGGAGGGCGCGCGATGACCTCCAGCCACCCTGAGGTTTGACCTGGGGGTGGCGGGCTTTGTGGGCCTGCCCGCCATCCGTTCAGCACCAGGTCCGAGAGGCGGCGTGCGTGTTCCCACGCGCGCCTCTGTGTCGAGTCCGTCTCTCCCCTAGGGGGGAGACAGTAGGGAATTTTTGAGGGAGTCCTTTAAGTAGATCTCTTTGGGTAGTGGCCTGCCGTTTCATACGGCGGGCCGAAACCTCGGCGGGGTCGCGACCGCATGCGAAAGCGATTCGCGCGGCCCCGCCGAAAGTGGTTTTGTCGAGGAACACCGTGGTAGGTTTAGTCGGTATTCCGGGAGGTGCATTATTTCATATTGAAATTGAGCCCTTGTATCCATGTAGATCCATGTTAACTAATTATGTGAAAACCCACAAAATATAACCTTTTCTTTACCGTATATTTGATATGTGTATTCTTCTGTTATGACAAATCATCTTGTTCTTATCAATTCAATAGTAGCCATAGTAACCATTTATTTCGTTTTCGACATTTATTACATTCGCAGCAAGCACGCAAGTAAGTTTGCTAGAACTACTAAATTGCTACGCAGTACTACAGTGTATTGCATAAAAAATACTGTTAATCATGACCATAGCTTTCAATTACGTTTTGTTGATCCATCATATTATAGAGAGCGTGGAAACTACACGCCTACACGACCGAACATCATAAAGTTTCGCATAGCACACCGTCAGGGGAACAGAAAAGGAAATGGGGTACCTGTCATCCAGAAAAAAGTACTGTTACTAACCTTTTTTTTTTTTTTTTACGTGGGGGAATGCAATGACTCATGTCCCTCCGCGGGAGCGGGCGGAGGGATTATGTCGGACTCGCCGGGGTAAAAGAAGATAATTGAACGGAGATTCAATATTTTGAGTTTTTGATTTAGTAAATATCTTTATAATAACTTATTACTGATTTTACCTAAAGTTATTTTGTTTACAACTTTGACGTACGAATTATTTTTACAGTTCTTCAGTCATAGTTGCAGGGTGACTATATAAATAGTAATGAAAAGATGTAACAAAATAAATAGCTATATCTACATCTACATAAAGTACATATACATACGTTGTCATCCAGAAAAGTACCTACTGATCCCTAGGGGAAAAATTTACTGACAAAATTTATATAAGCGCTGACAAAATGTAGTATTATTATAAAGAGAAAATTTCAACATAGAAAAGCAAACTCAAATATTGGGATTAATGTAGATATTATTATAGGAAAAGTCGGAAAATAAAAGAAATTAACTAAATAACATATTTTTTTGTTATAGACTGGCAAGAAAATATAAATCCCTGTCTTTCTATTACATATTACGTAGCTTTAGTCATCGGATAATGGGATTACTGGAAATGTACAGCAATCACACATTGTGTTTATATTTGGCGGGTAATTTATGTTTTAAATGAATGAAATCAACCATGGCGGCTATTGTTGATGAGTATGTTTATTGATGTGGACACTTTTCCAAATCGGTTGAAACATTGCATTGCAGAGAGCAATTTAATCATTCAATCGTTTTGACTACTTCTTTCTCACTTGAAAAAGGTGTACTTTCATTGCAGTCCATATTAATTTTCTTAAGATCTGATGATAGGCTTCACCGATGAATTTAATCAGCAACAATAAGAGTAAACATTAAATTATCGGCAAATTCTATATTCTACAAGTGTCTTGGGATATAAGTCTACATAATATTACGCATACTCTCAAAGACTAAAGTTCATCTGTTAAAATAACACATTACGATATGTTAATCTCAGTAAGCGCTCAGGCTTTTAAAGTACGACTTGGTAAACGTCACTGAAAATAGTATAATATATTTTTAATAAAATATTATGAAATATTTTCATGAAGTCTTATATGTTCGCTGTCGTCAACTTAAAAAGTCTGTTCTATCAACGCATTAAGCAAATTAAAAAAAAAGAAAATTACAAACTTTAAAATTTCCTTTTTAATTATAAGTCTTCTATTCTAGTGGTAAATTAAAAAGCACAGAATGTTCACAAATATTTTCTGGAACATCATTTTTAAAGAATATAAATTCCTTTATTGAGCCTTGCTTAGAATTGGCAATACTGAGACTGCAGTTATTTTTCGGACTAAAGTAAATACCAACGAATATGGAGGTACAGCCCTAAAATGTCGTATTAAATCAATAAAAAATTATTACAGTAGTTAATTTACTTAGTTCAACATAATATTTTACGTACGAGCTAACAGTACATTTGCCACGATAAGCATTATACGTCCACAGAGTCGAATTTCTAACCGAGACGAGTTTATAATTAGTTTAATGTGAGCATCGAATTATGTTCTCATTAGCATAAAAGCAAATCAATCTTAAATAATTTTATCTGAGGGCTAATTTTAGTAAGAAATCTTTTCAAAATAAAGTACCGGTCTAGTCTCAGTGCCATAAATGTCACCAATGTTATTCTTATACGTATGTATAAATAAATGTTAAATATAAACATAACATAAAAGTGTATTTTTATATTTTTGCCTTTCATTTTGACTTCAAGTATCAAAAACATACGCGGGGTACGATGAATACCTTGCTATTCTACCTCGCCGAAGCGAAGATTGTAGTAGGCGTGGGTTAACCATAATTTCATACAAGTCTAATTTACGTAAAGCAAGGACACACGAGTGGTATGTGTCATTATCAATACAATAAATAAAATAATATTTTCTATAGATTTATTTTCTTCCGATTTATATCCTCTGTAAATAAATTTACAGTCTATATATAATAAAAGTCTTTACAAAATACATTACAGGCTACTCATTGTATTAAATTTCCATTAAAACTAGATTTTATCTAAGTGAAAACATTTACAATATTGGACACAAAAAAACTTGTTTTTACATGGTATTGCCTGAACTAGGTCAGATACCTAGTTCAGGCTGTATCTAATATTACACTTTTATTCTTGTGTTAATAAATGTGATAAGAATACAGCTTAACATTTCGTATTTAGGTTAAGCAGCAATTAACTTCAATCGTAAAACGATAGACAATATTATTAAAGCTTCCTGACGAGTCTAAGCAAAAACCTACTGAGCCTTACCTTCAAACAGTACTAACTTATCCATTAATCGCTCGTAAAAAATAATGACGTCGAACTAGACAGTACGTCGCGTCACCTAAACACTAAGAAGGAATTTCAACAGTGCTTAAATAGGCTTAAGTTAGCGTATTAATTCCTGGGGTGTGTGTCAGAAAACCTCCCTGTAGTACACCCAGCGCCAGCAACAATGCTCCTCATTGTTGCTGGCGGCTAATATTCTGACAACCGGTGCCTTTTGCCATCGCGTTTGGCAACGGAGGCGGGGGGATGGACGCTAGTCCCATCCCCAGGCCGGAGGCCCTATCTTTGGGCCCGGCTCTCCCAGTACCGCTCTGTTTTAGAGTGGACATGGGAGAGCCCCTTTGACGGGTTCAGCGTGCACTCACCCTGCCGCTGAACAGACAACGGGGTCCCTACTCGTCACTCTCCCTCTCTTTGTCCCCCTTTTTTGTTTTTGCCCCATGTTTTGGTTTTGTCCACCCCCCCCTCCCTTATGGTCTGTATGTCTGTGGTAGTGTCTGGTGCAGGGCCAGTTTCCGCGCCAGTGGAAGGTGGGGAGACTGGTCCTGATCAGGAAGGAGGGGCGCCCGGCGGACTCTCCGTCCGCCTACCGGCCCATTGTGTTGCTGGACGAGGTGGCTAAACTCTTCGAGTTTATTATCGCGGAGCGCCTCGTCCAGCGTCTGTCCACGGTGGGCCCAGATTTGGCGGAAAACCAATATGGTTTCCGCCGCGGGCGCTCCACCATTGACGCTGTCCAGCGTGTGAGGAGCCTGGCGGAGGATGCGGTGTCCCGGGGCGAGGTCGTCTTCGCGGTGTCTTTGGACATCGCGAATGCCTTTAATACCTTGCCCTGGAGTTGCATTAGGGAGGCACTCATTTTCCATCGAGTGCCGACCTACCTCCGCCGCATAGTCGGGGCATATCTTTCAGAGAGGGTAGTCGTCTACCCGGGTCACGACGGTTGGAGTCGGCGAGAGATGTCGTGCGGTGTTCCACAGGGATCGGTTCTGGGTCCGCTCCTGTGGAACATCGGTTACGACTGGGTGCTGCGAGGTGCGCTCCTCCGTGGCGTCGGCGTCATTTGTTACGCCGACGACACGCTTGTCACGGCGAGGGGTAAGTCGCACCGGGCGGCGGCCATACTGGCGACCGCTGGGGTCGCACAAGTCGTTGGTCGTATCCGGCGGTTGGGCCTCGAGGTGGCCCTGTCCAAGTCCGAGGCCGTTTGTTTTCACGGCCCTCGGAAACGGCCACCTCCAGGGGCCCATATTATGGTAGGAGGGGTCCGCATCGGCGTCGAGCCAACCCTAAAGTACTTGGGTCTCTTGCTCGACAGCCGATGGGACTTTATAGCCCACTTCCGTCGTTTGGCCCCCATTCTTCGGGGCGCTACAGGCGCGCTTTCGCGCCTACTGCCCAACCTTGGGGTGCCAAATACCTCCTGCCGGAGGCTCTACGAGGGGGTCGTGCGGTCCATGGCCCTATATGGGGCCCCAGTCTGGGCGGACAACCTGATGGCCCGCAACATCTCGGCGCTTCGTGCTCCACAGCGCGCCATGGCCGTCAGGTTGATTAGAGGATACCGCACGATCTCGTTCGAGGCTGCGAGCCTCCTCGCCGGATCGATGCCATGGGACCTGGAAGCGGCGCTCCTGGCAACGCTCTATCGTTGGCGCCAGGAGGCGCTAGCTCGGGGCGAAGGACCGGGTCTTTCCGCAATAAAGGCAGTAAGGTCCGAGCTCCGCCAGGTCCTAGTGGCGAATTGGAAGGAACGACTTGTGCACCCCAGTGCCGGGCACGCCACGATCGTGGCGGTAAGTCCCGTGTTTGAGGAGTGGCTGGAGAGGCGGCATGGCGCCCTCACCTTCCGGCTGACACAGGTTCTGACTGGCCACGGTTGTTTTGGCCAGTTCCTGTGTCGTATACGCCGGCAAGAGACGCCCGGTTGTCACCACTGCGGCGACTGCCGCGACGTTGTTGAGGACACGGCGCTGCACACTTTGGCGATTTGCCCCGCCTGGGCATCGCAGCGCCGTGAATTGATCGCGGCAGTCGGATCGGTTAACCTCTCGCTCCCGGCCGTAGTTGAGTCTATGGTCCGGAGTGAGAGGTCGTGGAACGCCGTCGCCTCCTTCTGTGAGGAAGTGATTTCCATCAAGGAGGTGGCGGAGCGGGAGAGGGAGCGTTTAAACCCTCTCCCCAACCGCAGAACCGGGCGCCGGAGGGCGCGAGATGACCTCCAGCCACCCTGAGATTTGACCTGGGGGTGGCGGGCTTTGTGGGCCTGCCCGCCATCCGTTCAGCACCAGGTCCGAGAGGCGGCGTGCGTGTTCCCACGCACGCCTCTGTTTCGTGTCCGTCTCCCCCCTAGGGGGGAGACAGTAGGGAATTTTGAGGGAGTCCTTTGGGTAGGTCTCTCTGGGTAGTGGCCTGCCGTTTCACACGGCAGGCCGAAACCTCGGCGGGGTCGCGACCGCATGCGAAAGCGATTCGCGCGGCCCCGCCGATAGTGGTTTTGTCGAGGAACACCGTGGTAGGTTTAGTCGGTATTCCGGGAGGTACATTATCTTTTTAACATCTTTATTTTACCCCGGCGAGTCCGACATAATCCCTCCGCCCGCCCCCGCGGAGGGATATGCGTCATTGCATTCCCCCACGTAAAAAAAAAAAAAAAAAAAAAAAAAAAAAAAAAAAAAAAAAAAAAAAAAAAGGCGTGGGTTAAACATAATTTCATACAAGTCTTTTTTACGTAAAGCAAGGACACACGAGTGGTATGTGTCACTATCAATACAATAAATAAAATAATATTTTCTATAGATTTATTTTCTTTCGATTTATATCCTCTGTAAATAAATTTATAGTCTATATATAATAAAAGTCTTTACAAAATACATTACAGGCTACTCATTGTATTAAATTTCCATTAAAACTAGATTTAATCTAAGCGAAAACATTTACAATTTAAATATTGGACACAAAAAAATTGTTTGTACATGGTATTGCCTGAACTATGTCAGAGACCTAGTTCAGGCTGTATCTAATATTACACTTTTATTCTTGTGTTAATAAATGTGATAAGAATACAGCTTAACATTTCGTATATAGGTTAAGCAGCAATCAACTTCAATCGTAAAACGATAGACAATATTATTAAAGCTTCCTGACGAGTCTAAGCAAAAACCTACTGAGCCTTACCTTCAAACAGTACTAACTTATCCATTAATCGCTCGTAAAAAATAATGACGTCGAACTAGACAGTACGTCGCGTCACCTAAACACTAAGAAGGAATTTCAACAGTGCTTAAATACTGTACTGGCTAAAGTTAGCGTATTAATTCCTGATCATTACCCCTTGCGACTTGCGACTCAGCGTGGATTCGTCCGCCTAAACTACCTTCTTGTATATTCTTAGTAAATGAACTAGACATAATAGAGCAGCATGCTAGATTTTTTCAAACTTTGATAGCAGACAAGGATTCAGCTCGACTGGCGATGGGCTTTAGACAATATTCCTTTTTATAGAAGTTTAACTCCAGCTTTAGTAACAACTCCTGCGAGGGACTTAACAAACATTTAAATAATGGACAAAAAGCACACCTAGACTTCTAACAACATTAGTCAACTCATTAGTCATTTATTCAATACAAAAATCATTTCACTAATTCGTATTATTTTATGTCATCAGTTAAATTAATTATTAATGTCAGCATGGATATATACAAGAAAATTATGAATGTAAATTATGATAAAACCAAGATAAACATTATATATTAGACAATTTGTAGACCACACAAATAACTGACCCGCGTGGTAATTGAACCCACAACAATCGGCGCAGTTGCTGTATGCATACATTTTTTGTCACGTGTGGGATTGAACCCAATAAATCTCGGCGCCAAGACAGTGGCGAGGTGACTACTTAACCGGCAGACCATCCGTGCAGTCATAATGTCAACTACGGCAACCGCTACTGCTTCTAACTAATCCCTTGCGAGTTGCCGGCGCGTTTTAATAGAATAGATCGGCCAGTCCTATCAAAAATGAGATGAAGTCATGAATTAATGGGAGCTATCGTTTTTATGCTCACCAGTTGGCGCCACTGACTAACACATCTGATGTCAAAAGCCGTATCTGGTGGTAATAATCGTCGGATCTAGAGACCTATCCACTATAAATTGCCCCTGGCGGTGAATTCAAGCGCGGTAATGCTCATACCTAATAGTTTTACTAGTCCTATGTAGGATGCCTGTAAGCCGATAGTACTTCCCCGGCTAGCTAGCTCATTTGTGCAGTCACCAAATAATTGACAACAAGCATCTTCTATTCAAACTCATATGAAGCCTACTTTATTTACCAAAGTGCAATATTAGTTTCACGGTCGCGTGGACCTAAGTCCGGTTTGGATTGCGCAGTGTTATTAGCTTTTTCTACTAGCGTATTCACAATAGCAGCATTGAGTACGAAAATTTGACCAGTAGATGTCAAAAGGGATGCTTTTTTACATGTGATCTAAAAACATATGTACCTAGCTATTTGAATGAAGAACTATAACACCCATTTCTTGGATAAATATGTGTATCACATATGTAGTTTATACTCTAAAATAGATGAATCCTAATTAATATTATAACCGCGAATGTGAGTTTGTTTATATCTTTGTTTGTTAAGCTTTCACACGCCTCAACTATTCGACTGATCATCATGAAATTTGGCATACCTGTTACCAAAAGCGAAGGACATACCTTTCATCTAGAAAAGGAATACTATTCTCGAGTGAAGCCACGAGCAAAATCTAGTAAATAATAAACTCAATACATTCAATTCCGTTTCTTTACGTTTAAACTAATCGCTCTATTATGCCAAAGATTTACAAAAAAAAACCGAGTAAGAAATGTTTGCCTATCTAAATATATAACCCGAAAACACTTCAAACAGAACCAAACTTTCTTTGCTAAAGTACCTCGTTACCTAGTTTATGAAACAGGTGTTAAATAAATGAGCTACTTGCGGTGCCGAATATTCTCGAATACGTAAGAAAGTAAGGATTATAACAAAATGTATTTCTTTATAATATTTCTTAGTATTCGACTGCCTTTTCGCACCAGCAACGTAAGCTTAACACTTTTTGTAATAGCTAGTGGTAGATCCCCAGGCCTATATCTTGGTCGTATATAGTGTTTTAGGGATTTCCACTCGAAGCTTTTAATGGCTGAACCGAGTCTCTTACCTTTAAGATATTAGTGATATTGTATACTTTTACTGATATTAACTTAAATATAGCAGAGACAATGAGGAACACACTTTTGTTAAATATTAATTGGGCATATACATACGAGGGCTTAATATAGATGTGAGTATACACTATGCGGTCAAACCGAGCACAAGCAGGGCTGTTCTATTCGCAACATTATGTGTGAATGGTGAAACAACAAATACGCAACACATTTCAAAATTATGTGCGTATTAAATAGTTATTTATCGCTCGCTTTAACGGTGAAGAAAACATCGTGAGGAATCCTGCATGTCTGAGACTTCTCCATGATGTTATCGAAGATATGTGAAGCCTGCCAACCCGCGCCGGGCCAGCGTGAAGGTCTATGGCCTAACCCTTCTCATATTGAGAAGAAGCCCGTACCCAGCAGTGGGACAGTTTATATACAGGGCAAAAAATATCATTATTATATATTAAGCTGTGAATAAACTAGTTGTTTATATTTATCGATACTATTTTACACTTCAAGAAAATAAATGTTTGTTTCATATTTGTTTGTCTTTTCTCCTTACTAACAGAAGGCTTTAATCTTATTTGCGGTTGAAACATTCAGATAGAATTACGAAGGTCGATTGTCTGTAGTCCTCACGTTCTACCTCACAAACATTTGGACAGTACGAGTGGCAATTGATTTAATTGTATATATTTATGTCTGTACATAGTATACACAATTAAATCAATTGCCACTCGTGCCCAATACAGTTATTGGGCATGTTGCGAATTGGTATGCTACTTGACCACTATGAAAATCATCAGCTTAGAAATAAGATGTATTTCTTTTCTTTTAATGGTTTTTTAAAAGTCAAGTTGAAAGGTCATCTCTCTAAAAGTATAATTATGACTTGGGTTGCTTTATATGAAAATTTTCATGTTGATCGGTCTTGTAGTTAAGTCGTGAAAGCGTAACAAATAAACAAGCAAACCTACATTCGCATTTAATATATTAGTTAGGATTTGCGCAACATCTGTCAGTGAATTTGTAATATCAGTCGAAAATCGAAACAAAATCAAAACCAATCTGAAATTTACTCGATAGAGGGCTTTTAATTTGTCCCATATTACTTATGACCCTATCTCAGCTGGCGAAATACGTTTACCACTTAACAAATGTGTCATCGATAAAATCATAAATCGCAATTGCAACATTAAAATAACTTTGAATTACGAATGCACCAATTATTATTAATCAAAGTAGTGACAGCCCTAATTACTAATCCATTATTTACACAAGTCTCCGTAGGCATTAATATTTTGGAATAGCAGATTTCACAGTTGATATCACATTAAATTACCCGAACTTGAAACAAAACTTTATCTATTAGCCCGTACAACAATTAATTAATACAATAATTACTTTAGAAGATATTAATTGCTCAGATTGGTTGTTTGATCATCTATTCGTCGAATATTTTGGTGGAATCTATTAACGATCAGTTCATTAACACAAATGGCTCGTCGAGTAGTTTTTCACAGTGTTGAAAGTAATCGACAGATAATACAATACTACTCTATAAAATGTAGATTTTACTTTGCCTATATATTTCCGTACATTATATTATTCAATGACATTTCCATTGAGTTGATCACCCTATTCTGTGCTCAACGGTAAAATAATGCTGAAGGCAAGTCTGTTTGACGATTTTTGGCTACAATATGGACACTACACAAATCGTAACTGCTGTGAGTTTCTCGAGATTGGCGCAGTGCCCAACAGTGGTTTCACTAACTTGAGATGATCTCTAACAAAATGGGATCGTAAGACCGTGTTGGATCTTTGCCTGTGCAGGAAGTATTATATTTTTGAGAAACAAAGCCTTAACAGATTAAGTCTATACTACTTTAACTTGGTTTTATTGTGGTTCATTCTGTCTACAAGTTTTGTGGCGTTATTTATTCTCACTTTTCCCTTATATAATGTATACTGGTATATTTACCTTTACATTGATTTTTCCCCGAGGATTTGCTCGCGTAAATGTAGCTTATGTAAGTTTATAAACAGTAC
Source organism: Catocala nupta (assembly GCA_963675205.1). Classification (NCBI taxonomy): domain Eukaryota; kingdom Metazoa; phylum Arthropoda; class Insecta; order Lepidoptera; family Erebidae; genus Catocala; species Catocala nupta. The sequence goes on along the minus strand of OY776094.1, from coordinate 16,221,333 downwards.
TTTTTTCTGGATGAAAGGTATGGTATGTCATTGTCTGTAACCCTGGTAACGTGTATGCAAAATTACATGATGATTGGTCGAGTGGTTAAAACGTGAAAGAGCAAAAAACAAATAAACAAATTCACATTTGCATTTATAATATTAGTTAGGATTAAGATCAAACCTGGTAGCTCTAGTTGTCACAAAAGACCAAAATTAATAAAACTACGAATAATTTCTATATCGACTTTATAAATATTGAAACTATGGACACACAGTGCAGACTTGGTCGACTATTTGCGTCACAAAAATGTAAGTCCCGTATAAGGATCGAATACCAAAAACTGAACGTCACGCCAGTCACACACAGTCCACAAAAACCATATCATCATTCATTAAACCAAACAGCGATAATTTCCAGCAAAATATTAAGCTCAACAAAATGAGACAAAATAACCACTTTGTTCTTCTTAAAGAGACAACTCCTGCATTAGATGCAGGATCCCTGGGTCGGGCACTTACTCACGTTCATACACGTCTCTGAACTCAGAACTATTTTATGTGTCTTGTTAGGATAAAAACTATAACAGTTGAAGCATTAGTAGATAATCAACAACTGCGTTATTATAATATAAATAATAATATCAGCCCTGTATTAAACTGTCCCACTGCTGGGCACGGGCCGCTTCTCAGTGTGAGAAGGGTTAGGGTATAGTCCACCACGCTGGCCCATTGTGGGTTGGCAGATTTTTCATATCTTCGAGAACATTATAGAGAACTCAAATTTCCTCATGATGTTTCTCTTCGCCGTTAAAGCGAGTGATAATTAAATATTTAATACGCACATAATTTCGAAAAACCAGAGATGCGCGCTTTGGGATTGAATTCGAGACCTCTACGTGGCAGTATATCGGTTTCCCACTAGGCTATTGCTGCTTTATTGTTATTATTCAAGTGCATTAAACTGAGTTTTTCCCAACAACAGTCCTATCTTTCATCAGTCGCTAGTATCTATCCGCAGGCTGACATTAGTTAAATTACAAAATTATAAACAGATGGCTGAATCCGCGTAGTATCCCTGAAGTACCTATAATACAAACACTAAAACAAAACAAAATCCCACTGGGTCGAAGTGTCGCTGGTCTGTACTGACTGGCCCCCACATAAGATAAGATATAAGATAAGATAATACAAACAGCTTTATAAAAGGATTATAATGCTATAAATCTTCAGGCATATTTTTACACAGACAAGATGCAAAACTCAATTTATCGAGTCATTTACCAGTCTAGACCATTGTCGCACAAAAACTAAGCCTACTTAAAGCGATTTACATAAAAATTGACCACTTCTTAGCTAACATAAGTAAGACCCGACACATGTGTTAAAATTGTAAAGATTCATTAAAAAAATACGGCTCTTTTTTAGTCAAGTGGTCAAGTTGTTTGTGCTGGTTGTGTGCATTCTATAAACGATCGCTGCGTAAGTAGCTGAGTTTCTTGCGCATGTAAGCCATGCAAGTAGCTTGCGCATTAATCCTGCGTCAGCTACACGCAGCATATATAACCACTTATGGTATATTAATTAATTATCAATATGCAGTATAATTTATTGCATAGCTATGAATAGAACTGAATTTGCTACAGAAGTACCAAACTTTGACTAAAGCATAGAATTTGCATGCGCAAAGTATACCCACTTTAATCTGCCATAGTGCTTTTTTTTGGTTCAGGCGTCATTTGCCGCAAATATACAATGCAAGTCTTCTCCCTAGCCTTTATTATTCCCAAGACACTTGAAGTCGGCTTTTCCAGTCCAGATATCAGTTTTTACACGGAGCGGCTGCTACCTGACCTCCGCAATCTGAAGGCTAACGATACCCTAAGGTTAGACCAGTGTCAGGATATTATAGGGCAGTGACTTCCTAATAACGACTGCCATAGATGTTCATGGCAGCCGGGACCGACGGCTTAACATGCTCTCCGAGGCACGGATCAGTCTGTAATTGTCAATCAATACGCACATAATTTCGAAAAGTCATATACCTTCCGAAAGTCAGAGATGCGCGACGTGGGTTCGAACCCTTGACCCTCTGCATTGCAGTCTGTTGGTCTCCCCACTGACAACAATGCAAGTAAAATGTTTTAATATTTCAATTTTAAAAGACTGCGAATATCGCGGAGTGCAATATTCCAAAAGGAAATTACAAAAGAAATGAAACGGAAGACTTAGAAGTTTATGCCAGTCACTTTTTGCTTTAAAACTGTATAATATACTTACTGCAGAAAATAATGGTTTCATTGAAATATCTCATTTCAGAACTCCGAGTTTTCGTGGAGCTTGCTTAATGACGCTCTCGATTTAAGTTTTGGGATTAAGGGAGCGGCAAAGATCCATACCTAAGATGGAGAGGCTGTCACGTATCACCAGTGGAGTCTTCTTCAGAGAAGGGAGGGAAAGGAACGGATACTTTTTTGTTGAAAACGCGCATGCCTGGGTCTTCTTTTAGCTTTGATTATAGGTCTCACGTAATGCGGGGCAAGCCTATTCCCGTTTACCGGAGACTACGGTTCCAGACTCAGTGCTGCTACCGAGATCTTTGTAACAGTTTGAACCAGAGAGTCCAAATGCACGAAGTCGCATTCGTTACCGCAATGTCCAACATTACGATGATGGTCTATAGCTTTTGAATCTTGCTTCAACCAATTAGACTATATACCAAAATCTATTTAAGTTTATATATTATTAATCATTTAACATAGAATTTGGATAAGATTTATTATTAACCTGTAGAGGCTTGGAATGCCAGACATAATTCAAAACCTACTGTGTCCGGCTGCCGGTGTACAGCTGCTACTCAATAGGTTAAATTCGACTGAAGTCTAGACAGAACGATCAATGAATCACACATGTATTTATTTCTTGAGAATTGAACCTACAACATGTCTCGCAATGGCGTTAGTATCAACATTACACGTCATTATTCCATCATGCATATATATTATTATGAGCGTACTCAGAACTTTTATTAGTAATAACACATTTGCCAAAAAAAATCCATCTATAATATGTTTCCTCCCCGAAAAGAAATATTACTTGGGTCAAGTGAAATTACCTTCACTACACCAAGTAAGCATGCCAAAAAAATTTATAAGAATTCTATTCATCAGAATGGTTAAAGAAATTCGGCAGTGACAGAATAAATGGGATGCCTACGTGCTTTTAACTTTTCTCAAACTAAGAACTAAGATGTATTAGATAATGGAACGTTCTAACCAGACATGTCTGCGGCAAATGATGCCTGTTAGAGTTCTTTGTTTGAAACTAAATTACCAGTATATTACATCTGTTAGGAGCATTAAGTTGTTCATAATTTGCATGCGATGCTTTTAAATTATCCAGACTAGTATCTGCCCACGATATCACCAGCATAATTGGCTAAAAAATATGTATTATATAATTACGTAACGGGTATTAATGCGATCATCCTAACTATAATATTATAAATGCGAATATGAGTTTGTTTGTATGTTACGCTTTCACGACTTAACTACTCGACCGATCATCATGATATTTTGCATACACGTTGTTAGGGGAACAAAAAAGGATATAGGGTACCTTTCATCCAGAAAAAAGAACTGTTACTAACCTAACCTACAGTTACGCAAGCGAAAGCGCGGGTAAAATCTAGTTTGAAATATTAGTAAAAAGACAATCCAGAATCAGACCTCGACTAACCGTGACGTCGCCGTCGCTTTGTTGATAATTAGTATCGCGGACTTACCATTTCTGTTATTCATACACTAGATAACGCTCATTAAAACATATTTTACGATTAGGGTAGCCAGGTGTAATTACATCGTGATAAGTGCTATTACTTACTATACAGGCATACCTGACATTTATCATCTCTAACACTTGTACCGTACTTAGCGGGGTCATTCCCATCTTCCAACTAATTGGTAATGGTAACAAATTAGAAGTAGTGATTAATCACGGCAGATGTCGGACAGTTCGTCGTGATAGTAAATGTGAGACTATCGACACTGAATTGTGTCCTTTTTTATCACTCGTTTTAGTTAGCGGTCTTAGGTGTGTGTTTTAGTGGCAATCAATTTATGTCCGACGCCTAACAACTTGTTTGGTGAACTTCCGGTTAATTTACAGTATATGTGTGGCTTTTAGGTACAATCTGAAGGCAAGCTCACACTGGCAATCCGACTAATATAACACTAATAAATGCGAATGTGAGTTTGTTTGTATTTTATGCTTTCACTCCTTACTTACTCGACCGATCATGATATAATTTCACACACAACAAAAAGACATAGGGTACCTTTCATCCAGAAAAAGTACTGTTACTAACACAACTTAACATAACCTACATAGCCGAAGCCGCGGTTAGAATCTAGTATTTAATAAAGGAACATAACCTGATGACGATTTTTGAAATGGAATACTTGGTGTCGACATATCGAGAGAAGTCTAGTTCCACGGTCATTTATAGGGTAAGGCTAAATTAACTTCGAAAAAGATTGGCGAGCTCAACAGATCGAGACAGTATTTCACGCCGGCCCACCGCCTACTACTTTATAACACGCAGGTTCGGCGTCACATGGAATACTGTTCTCATCTTTGGGCAGGGGCAGCCCAGTACCAGCTTCTCCCTCTGGACATGCATGGACTGGCATTTAACGGAGAGTGACTTGAATCGTCGACTACCAAGATGTTCCAAATCGGCTAGACTCCTTGGCGCTGCGTAGAGATGTGTCCTCACTATGGATCTTCTATCGCTTTTACTATGGGGAGTGTTCCGAGGAATTGTTCAGACTGATCTCTGCCGCCTCTTTTCGTCATCGTTCTACGCGACATCATTTTCATCCCCATCATTTAGACGGTTAGCAGTCCACAACTGTGCGTTTTCCCAGAAATTTCGCACGCCTCGCACAATAAAACTGTGGAATGAACTGTCTGCCTGTGGTATTTCCGGACCAATACGACCTTCAACCCTACAAGTAAAGAGCGTACTCCTTTTAAAAAGGTTGACAACGTACTTGACTCCTCTGGTGTTGCAGGTGTCCATGGCCGGCGGTAATCGCTTACCATCGCGTCTGTTCATTTGCCTCCAAACCCATAAAAAAGAACTGCCGCTGTGGCGCAACGGTAGTGAATGCTGTTGATCACATACACTGCTGTGCATGAGGTCTGGGTTCAATTCCGAGTCAGGCCAACAAAAAGTTATTGGAATTTTCTACCAAGACATCTTAATAGCAGCCCGGATTTAGCAAGTTGGTAGTAGAAGCATGTGCCTCGCCTAAGCACCTAAAGCCGTTAGTCCTGCGACTGATCTGTCATCGGTCGTGTCGGATTGCCGTCCCATCGGCTTTTGAGGATTAGGGAATAGAGAGTGCGCTTGTGTTTACGCACACACTTGTGTTGTGGCCAGCCTCCGTAAAGACTGACTGTCGTGGCCAAAATTCGGTCTATAGGACATACATAGAATCACGCCTGTTTCCCAGAGAGGTAGGCAGGTCTAGAGGACATTATTTATTATTATTATATCGGCTACCGGTAATTATAATTATTTTTATTAATGAATTATATTATAATACAATACATGCCTACACAACTAGGTAAAGGGAGTAGGTATACATACATATGCATATTATACATCAAGCAAATATGCCTAACGAAGGATTGTTTATTACCGTTACCCTGAACATATAATGTTGGTAGGCGCCGAATGCGAACCCCATCTTACTAACTGATCTTTACTGAGGCCACATATCAAACAACTACAAAATAGATCAGTCTACAAACATTTGTGTAATAGGCCCGTAGATATTAGAGCATACATGTTTGTGTATTTTGATGTACTAGTTTGTTAAACTGAAATATAGCGAAGAATTAACAAGTTACATATTCCACGTATTCGGGCGATTAGATTCAGTTATTAATTTACATATATAGTCTCATGCCTTTATACCCAAAAGAATATGCAGGCATTGTATGGCAGGACATACATAGTAAGTGATCGCCTTATCAATACTACTGCACCGAGTGTGATGGGTTCAATGCGCACAGGGGACAAAATTTGTGTGTCCACAAATCGTTGTGATATTCTCAGTAGCACGGCAATTGAAAGACAATGCTTGCACTAGGTATGGTTCTTGTATCTCGGGGGACTTTACAGATATTCAAACAACAAAAGCAATTGCGTCTGTTGTTTGACTGTTAGTACAGTCAGTTTCAGAGATTTTATTTTGAAAGTTAAGTATTTTATACAATCTACCTACATTATTTAAAGTTACGTGGCCTTTTCTATGCCTGTGTTTTCCCAGACTAGGTATTAGCTATTCTAGGTATACATAACAGTTAAGTATGGTCATTATATCATAACCAATGACTGAAGACTTTAGAATTGCACCTCTAAAAATTTTGTTGAAAAGACCAGAAATATTTTTTTAATATATGTATAAAAGTTTTGACTTAAATAATTGCGACTATGTTTTATCCTGTGATCGAACCCACATTCCTTGACGCAGCGGCAACGGTAAACCCCTGTGACATCCGTACGTTTCCAAAACGCTTCAACATCACTTTCTCAAATTACGTTTCGATGATAACCAGAAAATTGCTGCTTTGATTTACTTTTATACGTACAGCGTGCCAGTTTCCGATCTCTATGTACTGAGAATTCCTGGCAGAATAACTCATTTTGCCTGCTGTCAATCTACAGAATGTGACAAGAGCAAAGTAAAGCAAGAGTTTCATTCAGCAGTACAGCAGCAATGGTTAGAAGACAAACTGCTGCACAGATGTCTCAAGTTTGATTTATGCATGTATGCAAGCAAACTTGCAGTCATGCAAGTCTGACTTCTCGAAGTTATGTGCGTATTGAAGAGTTAATTATTAATTGCTTTCAGGGAAACATTGCAATGAAGTCTGCACGCCTGTGAGAATTTTGGTAATGTTGCTGAAAATATGTTATATCTACCAGCTAGCCACACTAGTGGTAGACTATGGTCTAACCTAAAGGTCCACAGAGGGAACTCTTTACGATGTAAGACGTCTCAGACAATACAGCCTTCTGGATTAACTACTTAATCCAGCTGTCGAACGTGAGCACACACAGCTCCGAAAAAGGTTTGCAATCGAACTAAAGAGCTCTGCGTAACAGGCTCTCACTAGGCTATCGCTGCATTTATTAACCAATATAGCCTAGTGAGAGAGCCTGTTACGCAATATTAATTGTTGAAATTCCAAACATCATTGCAAACCTATTGTGCCCTCGCCATTGCCAGTTCGCCATGTGTTGTGGGTTTGATCTCCACACGGGACAAAAATTTGTATGATCCATGTTTTTCGAGTCTGGGTTTTCTTTGTGTTGTGTCCGTTGTTTGAATGTTTATAAAGTCCCCCGGGACACAGGAGTTACGCAAAAAGCGGGCCATGACTTAAAAAAAATTTTTTTTTCTGTTTACACGTTTACTTCCTATAATTAAGTAAATAATAAATAAATAGCCACTTTGATAACATTAGCAGAAACTCGTCTCATTACCCTGACAGCGAAGCGAAGCAAATATGTACATAACTGAGACTGGGACTTGCTTTTCCCAGATTTAGCCCGATTAATTATGCACAATGAGAACGTACGTAATTATTTTTTGTACCGTCGCTATCATTATTCAAAAGGCAGACGTATCCGTTGTCATTAATTACATCTACAAAAATTTTTCGAATGTATTATCTTTAAATATATGTATATGTTATTTAATATGAATTTTACATCCTCCAGACCGAAATTCTGTCACGGCAGCCAGCTGACCATCTGCGCAGGAGATATTATTACCTATAGTGCACAAGCGTGGACGCAAACACAGGTGCATTCTCTGTTCTTTAACTCTCATGATTCGATGGGACGGTAATCCGACACGACCGGTGAGAGATCAGGCGCAGGACCACTGGCTAACTCTACTTTTCATTTATTTATTTGTATTTTAAAACTATATGCACAAAATAGTACAATAGCGGACTTAATGCCAAGGGCATTATCTACCAGTCGACCTTAGGGTGAAGCAGAGATAAAAGAAGTAGGTGCATACAGTAACGCGAAACATACATGTACAGATATACCTATTAAAGAATATCACATTAGTAGATAATTATATTACATAACACACTGACGGACTCATAAACTGCATCAAAGTTCAGGATTAGGTACTTTCGAATTAATATTTTTTATAAGTATGCAAACTTATTAGATTATATTAAATGAAAATGTTGCGACTGTCCATTAACCACAAAAAAACAAAATTTAAAAATTGTACTGCAGTCAAATATAATACTCTAGCCGGGAAAATAAAATTTATGCATAGTCTCAAATTCGTGTGTTATTAGAGTAAAGTTTGAAATTAATTCTTTTGTTTTTTTCCATTTGTGATTTAAATTATATATATATATATATTTTATATAGTATTGATTATTAGTCTCTTAAACTCAACAAAAGTTTCGTAACCATAAATATGGATACTTCGTCTGAACAATTCGCTCAAATTGTGGCATTGGTCCGCACCAATGCCACAATTTGAGCGAATTGTCATCCCGCGATGGCTTGGATCAAACAACGATAGCTAAAATCTTAAATTTAAACCAGTCTACGGTTTCTAGAGTATACCGAAGGTTTGTAGAGGCAGATTCTTCAAAATAAAACCCGGTATCGGCAGAACTCGGTCAACCACCGGTCGTAACGACCGATTTATTGTTTCAACTTCCCTACGAAATCGTTTCCTCACGTCAGTAAACATAAAAACAGAGCTGAATGAGATGCGTGGAGTAAACGTGTATAAATGTAATATTTTATTACATTTACCGTTTTTGTTCAAAAAAATTGAAAAGTCCTTGGTATACAAACATACACTAAGGATATGATACTACGCTGTTATGAAGTTAACGAACTAAACTACAGGTTTCAATTTAAATTTGTATAAGAAGTTTGAATACTTGGTTAAAATGTTTATTTCAAACACGTCTTGAACATTGATGCAGTTTATGAGTCTGTCAGTGTATTATATAATTTATATATATATTAAGATAAATGCATACATACATACATAATTATATACATACGTATCATATTACTGATGAGATGAAACACCGCCAACTTTTTAAATGCTTGAGCGCTGCTATTGAGATTTTCTTACTGACCAGACCCGGGATTTATAACCGAGACTTCATGCACAGCAGCCGCATTAAAAATACTTTTCACTTGTTAAAATGCCCCTAAACAAGTGACAACATGGCGAGGTGACAACGCGTTGTAAAATCAATAAAAGTTTCCTTTTTTATGGAACACCCAACGGAGTCTCAGCAAACAGTGTGCGGCTATCCAATTTACATTAAGGACGGTATCAGACGATTATGGCCTACAAGCTCGTAAATACTGTACAAAATAACTTCAATATGATTGTGTGTGGGACAAATAAGTCATTTTTAATATAGCGTGCAGGCGGCGTTCGTGTTCCGCGCACGCCTCTCGATGTCGCAAGGGGGACTAGGTCCCCCGCTTTGTCTGTGTTAATATTGTGTGTTATATTCTGTGTTAATTTGTGAATTTGTCCTGTATGTGTGATGGTTGTGTGGGACCCGCCACGTCCCTCGGTGGATCGAACCTTTGGCGGGGTTGCGATTCGAATGCGAGAGCGATCCGCGTGGCCTCGCTATAAAGGTATGAGGAACACCGCGGTGGTTTTAGTCGGTTCAGCCCAAATCCATCTTAGGGGCTGGATCCCGAAATATCCCCATCGCCCGCCCCAAAACCGGTGATGGGGAATGTGACAAGCACATATCCACGCGTAAAAAAAAAAAAAAAGCTATAAACCACAAATAGGAAAATATATTACTTTGTCTCCTACTAAAAGCACAATAATGTAGCAAAATATTTATAGAACCTTCAATTTTCTTGTGGTTAACTTCAGTTTCGAGATGATCTTTTTGAAGGTATATACCACATTTTGTGCAAAATAGAACTCTATTTTGTATAATAAACGGAATATATTCTGACTTCAACTGAAATTACTTTCCTAATATATTCAAGACAGAATCAACATCAAAAACTGTCTGTCCTATAACCAAAATATTATTCGATCTAATAATATCGCCAAACCAATATCAACTATATCAAAAAAGATAATAAGGTAGCCTATTTTTGACTAGATATTTTCATATGCGAAGTCTCGTCACTTCATAGAAGTACTACGTAATGATACGTCAATCCTCATTGGATACCTCACACGTCATAATACACACCCGAGGTAAAAACACCCATACCAATTCACATCAATGAAGTGAAAATCGTTTCGTAAATTTTCATCGCACGTCTTTCATTGTTTGCACAAATAGAACGGATGTCGCCTGTCTTGTTACACAACAGTTATTGGATCTGTCGTCAAGCAATATATGCGTGTATGATGTATGAATGCATGTGAATACTTCGATTGCAGCTTTGTTTATGTGTGATCATATTTACTGATCGTATAGTGTATGTATCGATAAAGTAAACGTAAATGTTAATGGAGCCTGTATGCGTCTGGATTAGTACGAGAAGATGAATATTTCTAACATCATCAGACATAACTATCTGCCGCAGTGGAGTAGCGGTATTAAATGCGGATTTCAGGATAAGATAAAATGGTATTGCGATTTTCTTCAAAATTTTCAGTAGCTACACGAGTGTGTAGCCACTTACTGCACACTGTTTTAGACTCCTCTCAAAATGTATGCGGTAAATGACAATAGGCTCGTCCCCTATTACGTGGAACTGAAAAATATAGCTGGCGAATTATGGGTGTTACAAGCGTCTGCCTACCTCTTCGAAGAAACAGGCGTGATACTGTGTATGTATGTGTAGCTAAGAAGTAAAGCGTCATAAGGGTTTTTTTTTAAATAGTTTTCAAAGACATACTCTAAATGTGAACTTCATGAAGCGATAAATAGAAATAAGAACAAAACATTGAACTCGTTGTTCTTTTCCACTTAGTTATAGATTTGTAAGGTTTAAAAAGCGATGCCTGCATCTAGTGTTTAAAAGTATCCTATGTCATTTTTTATTTAGGAAATGTTGTTAACTTTATAACTTTACTATAATAGACTGCACAACATTAAGAAATTGAATCAAATCAAATCAATAAGTATATTTTTGTTCATTTAGGCCACAAAGTATCACTCATGAAAGTCAAGGTTACACTAACTAACTATAATATGAATTTACATGTACCTGTTGCCACGGTCAGCAAAGCAAGGACGTAGAACCAATGAGAAGAACAGGCAAGAAACTTAGGGCCACTCTTTTAAATCGCCAATTTTACAATGCTGCTTATATTACAATTTTTATTTGCAAGTAGGTGACCCAGCGGGCTATTATACCATTTGCGTTTTCGTAAAGCTTTTCTAACTAAACGAAGATAAAATCAGTTTTGTGCAATTTACACCAGACATCGCCATTGTTGTGGTATTGATATTGGCATTGCTACATTAAACAATTCCAGTTTTATTACAAGCGTAATATTAAGACAAAGGGAAAATATTTACCATATAGATCTTCTGCCAAGTATTTCTAACGATTGTTATGGCGATTATTATAGTTTAGTATAGACTTTATTGTATATACAATTATTTTTACTCCCTCTGTAATATGATGGATCTACAATGTAGCTGAAAGATGTGGTTATAATTAACAGTCTTCCAGTGATACTTATGAATGAGGCATATAATACAATATATCAATATATCAAAGTCGTATCGACTTCTACAAAAGTTAGTTGTGCAGTACACATTAGTACTGCGTAGCAATTCAGTAGATTCTCACTAGCAAACTCACTTTCGAGCCCGCAGTAATCTATATATTAATACATGAAGCAAAAACTTTGTACCCCTTTTTACGAAAATTGCGCGGACGGAGGAGTATGAAATTTGGCACAGCTAAAGTTTATATGGAGAAGGAGTGACGAATCCTTATATTTATATAAATTATGCATTAGAAATACATTAAATTAATGAAAAAACACTACACGCACACAACCATGCATTTGACACACGCAGTCGAAGCGCGTAACTATGGTTACATATATCTTACAGGCAAACATTGGTCGAATTTCGAGCACTAGGCGACCGCTAGTAATAATAAATGTCTACAGCAACGTAGTACCATACTAATAAATGGTTACTATGGCTACTGTTGAAGTTATTATATAGAACAAGATTATTTGTCGAGAAGTGTACACATATTAAATATACGGTTTAGAAAATATTGTTTTTTGTGGGTTTACACATAATTGGTTAACATGGCTCTAATGATAAAAGGTCTCAACTTCATACATAACAAAAATGTAATATTTACATTTAATGAAGATTCAGTATTTTGAGTTTTTGATATTGTGAATATCTTTAAAACAAATTATTACTGATTTTATCGAGATTAATATCGTCTACACCTTTTTCTATATACTATTTATATTTACACTTCTTCAGGCATAGTAGCAGGGCGACTCAATATAAATAGTAATAAAAAGATGTAAATAAAATCGCTATACATCTACATTTTATTAATTAATATTATAAATCATATGTGAGTTTGTTTGTTTGTAACGGTTTCACGTCTTAACTACCCGATTAACGACCGATCGTCATGAAATTTCACATAGACATTGACAGGGGCAGGGACATTAACACGAATAGAGCTGTGGGTAAAATGTCGACATAGAAAAGTAAACTCATATATCGAGTTTAATGTATTGTTATAGGAAAAGACGAAATATAAAATAAATAAACCAAATAACATATATTTTTGTTATAGAATGACAAGAAAATATAAAACCCCATCTTTCTATTACATATTGTGTGGGTTTAGCCATCGGATAATGGGATTACTGGAAATGTACAGCAATCGCACATTGTATTTGTATTTGTCGGTTTTATTTATGTTTTTAATTAAATCATAAATGGCGTTTTGTGTTTGACGCGTATGTTAATTGATGTGTATACTTTTCCAAATCGGTCGAATCATTGCATTGCAGAGAGCTATTCAATTAATTAATCTTTGGATACTATCTCTATTTCATTGTAGTGCATAATAATTTGCTTAAGATGGGTTTCAGCGGGGAATTTTTTGGTGATAAATCATTCAAGATTAGTATCCATTATAATGAAAATTAACCGAAATGTCGGTGAAAGTGTAAAATTACATCAAAATCGCTTTTATAATTTTAATAGCTGAAATAGTAGTAAACAGAAACAAGTAACAGTGAAACAAAGCAAACAGTTAATAGGTACACAAATGGATTGTTTTATTTCAAAGTTTCAAAATGGTAAAGTAGTTTAATTTCAATGCAAATTCTACAAGTGTCTTGGGATATACATACATAAGTCTACATAATATTACGCCTACTCTCAAATACTTTGGTAGAAGTACCAAACATTTAAATTATGTAACGGTAGTCTTGGTCAGATAACATAACCGATAACGATATGTTAACCTTAGTAAGCGGTCAGGCTTTTAATATACGACTCGACAAACGTCACTAAAAATTTTATAAAATTTATATGAAATGTAATAATGAAGTTTTAAATTTTTCGCTGTTGCCATCTACACCGAAAACCCTATAGTGACGATAATCGCCTAGGCGCCCGTCGAGCGCGAGCGCACGTCACTAGCCACCTTCCGCGACTGGCACCGGACTATATAAGCGGAGGACGGCATCAGACAAGCTCTCTTCCGGCTGACTTCAACATCCTAAGTTAAGTGTTCTTGCCTCACAAGAACCACGCAGCAAGTCTTTTTTACACGAAACACGCCCTGACTACTGTTCGCGTAGAATTATGTAAAGCTACCCAGTAAATTTGTGAAATACATATATATAAAGTTTAATCGTTAATTAAAAGTGTTAATTGTTGTACTATCTTTTCATAATCTCTGCTTAGCTTAACCTCAAGGCACCACGTCCCTACAGCGTGGCTATTTCTAGATCAATCTGATCTACAGTAAATAACTACGTAAAAGGTTACATTGTTTTGCATAAAAAGTCTGTTCTATCAACGCAGCAATCATATTTTTATAAAAGGATCTCTCCAAACATAACCTAAAATAACTTTTTATTATAAGTCCTCTGTGTTGACAAATATTTTCTGGAGTATATATTGTATCTTTTCTAAAGAATTTATGAGGCTTTGCATTAATTTAACGGTTTCTGATATTTGGACTGAATTAAAAATACTAGTTATTTGATTTATGTAATATTATTTGTGATGCGGCCCTATTTTATTACTTTTATTTGTTAAATGTTGTGCACGCCGATAATCGGGTTGCAAATTAACATGTATACCTTGAACTCATATTCTATTCACATACATAATTTGTAATCTGTAGATGTGCCTTTAAATAAATAAATAAATAAATCTTCTTGCTCAAATTAATACAAGATAAAAACCAACGGATCTGGATATCGTACTAATTTAATTCAAAAACAATATTTCGTATGCTAGCCAACACTTTATATGCCGCGGTTAGCATAATATGTCCACAGCGACGAATTTTCAATTGCGACTAGTTTATAAATAGTTCAGTTTGGGAATCATGTGCTCATTAGCATATAAGTAATTAAAATTGTATATCATTTTAACCGAGGACCAATTCTCTTTATAAAAACTGTTCAAAATAGAGTGCCAATCTAGTCTCGGTAGGTGTGCGTTAAAAAACCTTACATACATGTTCATTTTGCGTACCTTAACCTGACACACGAGCGGTATGTGTTATCAACATAACAATTAAAATAATATTCTGCATAGATTTATTTTGTTTCGATTTATATCCACCTCTGAAAATGTGACAATAATGCGGCTGAACATCTTATATTTTGTTTAAACAGTTAATTAATCCAATCCACTCCAATCGCAAAACGATAAACAATAATATATATTAAGTTTCCTAACGAGTCTAAGCAAAAACCTACTAAGCTTGGCCTTCAAACAGTACTAACTTTTCCATCAATCTTAAATTGGCGCAGCATTAATTCCTGATCATTACTCCTTGAGACAAGGTAAGCGTCGATTTATCCGCCTGAATTACTTTTTTTGTATATATTTTTAGTAAATTAACTTGATATAATAGAATAGCAGAATATATTTTTTGCAAACTTTGGTAGCAAACAAGGATTTGACTCGCCTAGCGTTAGCCGGTCGACGAGGCCTTTTTTTTTTTGGCAGCGCCTTCTTCTTGATTTAATCCCAATGTCGTGGGGGACTTGACAAACATTCAAACAACTGACACAATGAACACCAGAAAACAACTGTTTGTGGATCTCACAATTTTGTGTCATATGCGGGAATCGAATCAATAACAGTGGCAGTGGCGAGGCGGTTAAATCACTACGCCATCCATGCAGGCGCGTTGAAACCGTTACTTACCAATCACTCGCATCAAATCATAAATCAATGGGAGCTACAATCAAAACCGGATATACCGACCGTTTTGTCCGGTAGTCGTTATAAGCAATATACACAAGTATGTAGTCATATTAATTGTCATATGTATGTTTAGAATTTTTTATTATGTAGTATGGGTTGAGGATATACTTGAAAATTTAAAAAAAAATTAAATGTCGAAAAAGGAAATGAAAATGTTTATTCTGAAAAAACTTATATACATACATACAAAGTGTAGTAGCTGTACTCAGCTTAAAATATTCCTTCATAGATTGGAATAAGTTAAATTTTTAATAATTAGAATAATTAAATTGTTCGTTTTGTTTTCTTTTCCTGGAACAAGTAAAACGGTTAGTCGCTAAAGCCGATGAATATAGATAAAGTTTCGTCGTTTTAAGCGATATGTCGCTGTATCCGATGTTGTTATAGGCTGTATGATTACTTAATTGTTTATATAGGGATTCGGCCGGGACCTTGCCATTCGAATGTTATAACCGATCCGTCGTTATAAACGATGTCGTTATATTTGGTTTCGACTGTATCTCTTTTGTGCTCACCGGTAAATGCCAACAGCGAGTAAGGACTTGCCAGGCCTGTCACAGCTGCTTTCAAAAGCCGTATAAAATTTGCTGCTAATTAAGCCGCAATTTTTGGTTTCCATGGTTACTGCTGTAGTGACATAGAATATGATGTCTAGAGCCCTTACTACCCACTAGCACTTCTAGCGGTGAATTCAAGCGCGATAGCCCTCAGCCTTACACACCAAACTAAAGCAATACCTAATAGTGTTCTAATAGAGTCCTTTGTCGGTTTCCTGTAAGTCGATGGTACTTCCCCGGCAAGCCAACTCATTTGATTCAACACCAAATAATTGACAACAGGCATCTTCTATTCAAACTCATATTAGCCTACTTTATTTATTTAAATATTAAAGTGCAATATTAGTTTCATGGTCGCGAAGACCTAAGTCTGGTTTCGGATTGCACAAAATGTTGTTATTGGATTTTTCTGTTAGCATATTCAGAATAGCAGCATTGAGTATGAAAATTTGACCAGTAGATGGCAATAGGGATGCTTTATTACATGTAATCTAAAAACATAGCTATTTGAATGTAGAACTATAACACCCATTTCTTGGATAAACATGTGTATTATATAAGTAGTTTATACTTTAAAATAGATGAATCCTAACTAATATTATAACCGCGAATGTGAGTTTGTTTATATCTTTGTTTGTTATGCTTTCACGACTTACCTACTCGATCGATCATCATGAAATTTGGCATACCCGTTATCAAAAGAAAAGGACATACCTTTCATCTAGAAAAGGAATACTATTCTCGAGTGAAGCCGGGAGCAAAAGCTAGTAAATAATAAACTCAATACATTAAATTCCGTTTATTTACGTATAAACAAATCGCTCTATTACGCCAGTTTCACAAAAAAAAATTAAGAAATAAGAAAAAATACTTGAGAAGTGTCAAGGGACACCCGGATGGAACGAAGTTCCTTTCGATTAATTAGTGAAGGAATTGTAATAAATTTTTTTAATTAATTAATTTATAAATTTCCGAAAATCTAAAAAAATCCATAAAAGATACACACCCTACATGGCGCGTGCATAATAATAAGAAGTTTGTTAGCTCGCAGCTGGCCACAAGGTCACGCGTTTTTTCCATAATGAAGTAATCTGCTGGCGCATGAATGAACAGTGCGAGCGAGATAGCGTAACTACTTACGCACGCCGCACAGCTTACGATATCTTACTATAGCAAAAAGTGTCGTGACAACTTTTCGTAAGAATTTTTTCCGTCTAGCCTCCTTTCACAACGCGCGATAAGAAACTTCGTTCCAAAAGTAAGAAATGTTTGCCCATCTAAAAATATAACCCGAAAACACTTCAAACAGAACCAAACTTTCTTTGTAAAAGTACCTCGTTACCTAGTTTATGAAACAGGTGTTAAATAAATGAGCTGCTTGGGGTGCCGAATATTCTCGAATACGTAAGAAAGTAAGGATTCTAACAAAATGTATTTCTATATAATATTTCTTAGTATTCGACTGCCTTTTCGCTCCAGTAACGTAAGCTTAATACCTTCTGTAATAGCTAGTGGTAGATCCCCAGGCCTATATCTTGGTCGTATATAGTGTTTTAGGGATTTCTACTCGAAGCTTTTAATGGCAGAACCGAGTCTCTTACCTTTAAGATATTTGTGACATCGTATACTTTTACTTATATTAATTTAAATATAGCGGAGACAATGAGGAACACACTTTTAGTAAATATTAATTGGGCATATACATACGAGGGCTTAATATAGATGTGAGTATAGACTATGCGGTCAAACCGAGCACAAGCAGGGCTGTTCTATTCGCAACATGAAGTATGTATGGTGAAACAACAAATACGCAACACTTTTCGAAATTATGTGCGTATTAAATAGTTATTTATCGCTCGCTTTAACAGTGAAGAAAGCATCGTGAGGAATTCTGCATGTCTGAGACCTCTCCATGATGTTATCGAAGATATGTGAAGTCTGCCAACCCGCGCCGGACCAGCGTGAAGGTCTATGGCCTAACCCTTCTCATATTGAGAAGAGGCCCGTGCCCAGCAGTGGGACAGTTTATATACAAGGCTGAAATTATCATTATTATATATTAAGCTGTGAATAAACTACTTATTTATATTTATCGATACTATTTTACACTTCAAGAAAATAAATGTTCATTTCGTATTTGTTTGTGGTAGGTACACTCCTTACCAATAGAAGGCTTTAATCTTATTTGCGGTTGAAACATTCAGATAGAATTACGAAAGTCGATTGTCTGTAGCCCTCACGTTCTACCTCACAAACATTTGGACAGTACGAGTGGCAATTGATTTAATTGTATATAATTATGTCTGTAGGTACATAGTATACACAATTAAATCAATTGCCACTCGTGCCCAATACAGTTATTGGGCATGTTGCGAATAGGGATGCTACTTGACAACTTTGAAAATCGTCAGCTTAGAAATAAGATGTATTTCTTTTATTTTAATGGCTTTTTCTGACGCATGGTGTAAAAGTCATCTCTCTAAAAATCTAATCATGACTTGGGGTTGGTTTATATGCAAATTTTCATGATGATCGATCTTGTAGTTAAGCTGGTTTGGTCATGTAGAAAGAATGGACGAGAAAAGACTGACTAAAAACGTTTATAAGGCTAGTGTGAATGGAACAGTCGCAAGGGCTTCCCCTTGCAACTGTCGAGGTCTTCACCTAGGCGAACGTTTCTTGATCAGATCGTAGACGTTCTGGATAAAGGCCAGGTTAAGAGCACCTTAAGCCGGCGAGCGTGTATGAGGAATGTTATGAAAATGAATGAAGCCAGAGAAGTGTGTCAGGATCGTAGCAAATGGAAATCCGTAGTCTCTGCCTAGATTCACGCCTGTTTCCCAGAGGGGTTCTGGGCAACAGGCGTGAATCTATGCATGTATGTATGTAGTTGAGTCGTGAAAGCGTTACAAATAAACAAGTAAACCTACATTCGCATTTAATATATTAGTTAGGATTTACGCAACATCTGTCAGTAAATTTGTAATATCAGTCGAAAATCAAAACAAAATCAAAACAAATCTGAAATTTACTCGATAGAGGGCTATTAATTCGTCCCATATTATATCTCAGCTGGCGAAATACGTTTACCACTTAACAAGTGTGTCATCAATAAAATCATAAATCGCAATTGCAACTTTAAAATAACTTTGAATTACGAATGCACCAATTATTATTAATCAAAGTAGTGACAGCCGTACTATTACTAATCCATTATTTACACAACTCTCCGTAGGCATTAATATTTTGGAATAGCAAATTTCACAGTTGATATCACATTAAATTACTCGAACTTGAAAGAAAACTTTATCTATTAGCCCGTACTACAATTGATTAATACAATAATTACTTTAGAAGATATTAATTGCTCAGATTGGTTGTTTGATCATCTATTCGTCGAATACTTTGGTGAAATCTATTAACGATCAGTTCATTAACACAAATGGCTCGTCGTGTAGTTTTTCACAGTGTTGAAAGTAATCGACAGATAATACAATACTACTCTATAAAATGCAGATTTTACTTTTTAACAGTTTAAAAACAATACATAACTATGAACATAATCCAAATTTAATAATGATTATTTGTGTCACTAAGTTAATATGTACTACTAGAGGAGATATCTCTATTCCGACTTCACGGATGTGCTGCACTTTTTTGTAAAATCCATAATGTACAATAACGGAATCAAACATAGGCAGTTGTCCTATTCTTAATATTGTCTTACATTTACACGAATGTAATACATTGAAATTAAACTATTTGAATTCTATCGCATTTTTTATTTTAAAACACTTGTATTACATAACTTAATTATGCCCGAGGCTTCCTTCGCATTAATCTAGATTACGTTAATAAATTTATATCCCTCGGGAACTATAATTTTCCTGAATGAAATGCAATTAAGGAAAAAGTATAGTGTATGTTCTTTTCTGTACCCCTGACAATGTGTATGCGAAATTTTATGATGATCGGCTGTGTAGTTAAGGCGTGAAGGCGTAACAAACAAACAAAAAACTCACATTCGCATTTATAATATTAGATAGGATTTTGAAGCAACCAGATACTACTTTTAAAGTTTACTACTTTCTATGCTTTTCTAAATTATTAAAACAATTTAGATTAAAATTTACTTTTTCATGCCATCCAGCCATGTTCACGAGGAGACTAACTAGACCCTATTCTTCACAAACAAAGTGTTTGTTAAATATATAATATCATTACGATACCCACAAGCAGAACTTCACACAAACTTATAATTAACTCGCACATAATTCTGAAATTCAATTTTATAGAAAGAACAATGTAAGATTTAGGCGCTTCTAGTATATTAATAGTAAGAACAATGTATGCTTAGGCACATTTAGTATATTAATCAGAGGATAATTATTATAATGAAATTGTAATAAGTTCAGAACTTTCAACTGCGGTTCACAGATAACGGGTAAGGCATAAAGGGAAAGCTTTAACTTACAAGTATATACTTCTAAGCATAAGTGAAATCTCTTGCAAAAGTGTTCTTACAAGATCGGAAGGTCGATTCTCTTAGCAAGCTGTTCAAAATGTAGTTCCGATCTAGTCTCAAGGTCATATATACATATAATATAACAAATGGTGTTCTCATAGTCTGTCAAGTCTTAGGATATCAGACATAATGTATAAGACTAGATTGGAACTATATTTAGGACAGTATTTATTGCGGCAATTGGCTCTCTGAATTAAACAGTGGTGTTACAAAACGAAATACAAGCCTTATTTAAATTTATTTCATCGATATCAAACTACTGTATACGGTTTTTATCCCGATTCTTAGAAAACAAAACACCTAACCATTTTTAAATAATTTGCACTTTCCCGAGGTTTGGGTTGCTTCTCAGCAGCTATGATAACGGAGAGATTCATAAAGTATTTTTTCATACAGTAGATTTATTCCAATGGGGTTAGTCCCATTCGCCACCCAAAGCATTACACACTACGGTGACGAATGGGACATTTTCTAAAAAAATTACCCTTTCTTCACCGGGGGTGACGCAGCGTTGCCTCCTCCGGTGGCGAATGGGATTTTTGTTTTGGAAAAAGTCTCAGTCGCCACTGGGGGTGGCGAACCGGTGTCATTGTTACGTATCTAGAGTTAATTTTAAATAAAAATGGAAAACTGATGGTCTTTTTATTTTACCCAGTAATTATAAAAATAACTTAAACCTGAATAATCATCCTATTCTATTTAAAGTTCATACTAAAATTCTTAGCCATACCTACTTCAAAAACTATAAATGTCCTTCGAAATACAAGTACTTGCCTTATGTTTAAGGGTGGCAACTGAGATTTTTCGTAAGCAACATCCTATTTGCCACCTAGGGTGGCGAATGGGATTCTTTCTATTGAAAATATCCCTTTCGCCACCAGAGGAAGGAATGCTGGGGTTGGCGAACCGGGACTAACCCGTTCCAATGTACATAATTCGTGTAAACGTAAGACAAATTTATTTTATCTTTATTTTGGATAAGAATTTTCTCCTGCGAGCGATAAATAAACCGCCACCTTGTATAAGAAAACCGAACCTAACGTTAATGTTGTAAAAAAGAAAAATAAAGGTTCCCTTTAAGCATTACTCTTTCAACATCTGATGAATTTGAACATTTGGAACTGCAAAGTTTTGAAACAGACACTTTTATATGCGAAACGTAAAAAGAATTCGTAAATTTACATATTAAGTACATACAATACAGAGACTCACGGCAGTATATACCTGAATAGGCAGATGTACATCTGTGCCTATCCTTTCGGGTACCTATATATTAATTGTCGGGTAAATTTCTAGACTCCTAGCTGCTATTGAGACTTTCCTAAAAGGAACTACACTGCCTGGTAATCGAATCCAGGAATGGTAGGTCGCAAACACATTCTGCTCTCACTGCAGTTTCAACTCCCACATCCTCGTACTACTCATTTCACTCGCCTGTGTGTGTGTGTTGACTACAAAACATTAGTCAATTTCGACGACTTATAAAAAAGCAATTTGCTGACTTGTATGGCTGAGGCTGAACTGGAACAACGTCGACGACTACTTGATAACAAACTCGTATAAACTTAAGGCGGCGGCCGTATCGCCGACGTATAAGAAGATGATGTATTTCTTTGTTTCACATAGCTGTTACGTCGCCATAAAGAGTCAATTATACAGAAAAGGCATAAGACAACGGCAACACAGACACGATTTAAATTATACAGAAGAGGCGAAGATTCGGCATGGTGGTATGGTATTATACGTTGCAATAACAGGTCTTCTTCATAAGTACATATAACAAGCGACGTAACTGCGCGCTACTTCGGTCGCACCTGCAGAAGGCGATGCAGTGCAGGCAACCAAGTGATATGTCCACTTTACGCCGCTTGTGTATGATTCACGACGCGTCGCTTGCTTACATTTAATATGGAAAAGTTTAAAGCGGCACCATGCCTCTGCTGCGGCTGTGCAGTGCTTTTACTTATGCAACTGTATAATTTATACCTTGAGAAACGACGATCTAATCCCATTATATTGAACTCGACAATATTGTCTCTTATATATATATAACATTGCGTCGGTCATATACTGTTAGTAAATGCAACTCCTATACCACATGTTAGGTCTCAGCTCGATTTCTGACTAGTGCTAAGTGTTTTATATTTTTCAATCAATAGATTCTCAGCCTCCTTTTATGTGGGACTTAAAACCAAGCAGACGATCTACAGGTGAAATAGACCTCTGCCTACACCTTCGGAGATACAGTCGTAAGACAGTGCGGGTGTGTTTCAATTGTATGCCTAAAATTATAACAAAAGTAGAATAAATAAATAAATAATAATAAATAAATATTCTACCACATACACACAACACCATCTAGCCCAAACTAAGCAGAGCTTGTACTATGGGTACTAGACAATGGATAAACATACATATATACTTTTTTTTTTTTTTTTGTAAATATATACATATTATACATACAAACACCCAGACCAAGACAAACATCCATGTTCATGCACACAAATGTTTGACTTGTGCGGGAATCGAACCCGCGACCTCAGGCGTAGCAGTCGGTTACACTAACCATTACGCCATCGAGGCCTAAAGCCTATGTTACTCGGTGATAATGTAGCTATCTAATGGTAAAATATTTTTTTAAATCGGCTCTGTACTTTTTGATTTGAATCCTTACGAAAAAACAAACAAACAAAATGTCTCAATCTTTCCTCTTTGTAATATTAGTATAGACTATGAATTTTGTTATTAATGATTTTCCATATTCAATTCAATTCAATTCAATTCAATTCATTTATTTGCATAATATGGGTTTAACAATAGATATTACAACATTAATAGTATCGCCATATTCAGCCGTTCAGCATGCAAAAATTTGCTACATTGAAATTTTATCACAATATCAATAATAAATGAATATACAAGTTACAAAAAATTAAAATAAAAACTATTCAGTCAATCTTAATTGTCAAGAGGTAATAAAATTATGTCAAAACTAAATAAAATTAAATTAAATGTTTGTATCGTTCAAAAATTCAAACAATGAGTAAAATTAGTATTAAATAGGTAATCTCAATCTTTTTATTTACATACCACAGTCACATGTCTTTATTTATTTCGACATGTCGTTATGCACACGGTTTCGCATTTCAGACTCCGGTTGCTAATATAGCACAATTGCAGACAAATTTAAAACGCGCTGTTTCGACACTTTATGATTAATCGTTAACACCT
Source organism: Catocala nupta (assembly GCA_963675205.1). Classification (NCBI taxonomy): domain Eukaryota; kingdom Metazoa; phylum Arthropoda; class Insecta; order Lepidoptera; family Erebidae; genus Catocala; species Catocala nupta. Next base: position 16,197,522 of record OY776094.1, on the reverse strand, counting down.
TATTTTTAAAATACAGAAATTATAATTAATACTATTCTATTCAACATAATTATTTACTTTAATGAATCGAATAGACTTTATCCTTTATAGAACTGTAAAGCTTACATTAAGAGTCAAACTGAAAGTGGTGAAAAAGAAATAGCAACTATAGGTGCACATAATCAAATATTTTATCTGATCTCACTTCGAGAGCATACCTGAATATAATTTATTTCCTGGTGTCCATTTTACGATTGCAAAAGAACTATGTGTGTAAATAATGAAGTTAATATACAGAAAAAGTGCACATATTCCCCAAGATTTGAAAAGTTATTTACAATATTAAACTTAAGTCATACAATTTTTAATTAACAATCAACAAAAACAAAAATCACCTAATTGCGTTTACCTTTTGTGACGCATTAACTTATCCGTCTATAGCCAGAACCAGACGAATGAAAAAGCATTAAGTCTGGCCGCCGAGGGCCGATAAAAATAAACTGTTGCTATTGGTCACATTAAAAAAATGAAAATAGTTTAATGAAAGCCAGTGAGGTAGATTTGCTTAAATATTCAGTAGCTACATACTACAAACATATATTTTTATGTCACACTAGATTTTGACCGCAACTTCGCTAGCGTATTATATAGGTAAGGTTAAGTTAGTAACAGCATTTTTTTTTAATGTAAGGTATGTCCTTTTTTGCTGACCTGACAACTTATATGCAAAATATTATTATGATCGGTTAAGTTTTTAAGGCGTGAAAGCGTAACAAACAAACAAACAAACTCACATTCACATGTATAATATGACTAGCTGACCCGTGCGACTTCGTCTGCTTCACATAAGAGATTTTGTTCCGTTTTTGAAACATTTTTAATTGATGCTCCGCTCGGATTGGTCCGGTACTGTAATCCTTGGGGGCGTCCATACCTTATGGTAATGTCGAAGCTTCGCCCATGGGCGCCCCCCTTGTCCCAGAGTCTTCGTCCGGAGCTCCTGCGAGAGGTGGTGGCCGCTCTGTTTCCTTCCAGAGCGGAGCACACTCCTCCGCCTATGGTTTCGCCTTCCGTGGCGTCCAACGCGGACTTTGACGACGACGTTGTTCCCGAAGTGACCCGGGTAGAATTACGAGCGGCGGTGACACGACTTCGTGCGAAGAACACCGCCCCAGGACCCGATGGCATTCCAGGCCGTGCGTGGGTCCTGGCCCTTGAGGAGCTCGGGCCCCGACTCAGGGGACTCCTCTCATCGTGTCTTCAGAGGGGCCAGTTCCCAAGTCAGTGGAAGGTTGGGCAACTGGTTCTCCTCAGGAAGCCGGGGCGTCCGGCGGACAGCCCGTCCGCCTACCGGCCCATTGTTTTGCTGGACGAAATCGCTAAATTGTTTGAGAGAATTATCGCGGAGCGCCTCGTCCAGCACTTGTCTTCGGTGGGCCCGGATTTGGCGGATAGTCAGTATGGCTTCCGTCGCGGGCGCTCCACTATCAACGCGATTCAGCGTGTGAGGAGTCTCGCGGAGGAAGCAGTTGCCCGGGGCGAGGTCGTCTTGGCGGTGTCACTCGACATCGCCAACGCCTTTAACACCTTGCCCTGGGGTTGTATTAGGGAGGCGTTAGTTTTCCATCGCGTGCCTCCGTCGCATAGTCGGGGCTTATTTAAATAATAGATTCATTGTTTATCCGGGTCATGACGGTTGGAGTCGGCGAGAGATGTCGTGCGGTGTTCCACAGGGATCGGTTCTGGGTCCGCTCCTGTGGAACATCGGCTACGACTGGGTGCTGCGAGGTGCGCTCCTACATGGCGTCGGCGTCATCTGTTACGTCGACGACACCTTAGTCACGGCAAGGGGTAAGTCGCACCGGGCGGCGGCCATATTGGCGACCGCTGGGGTTGCACAAGTCGTTGGTCGTATCCGGCAGTTGGGCATGGAGGTGGCTCTTTCTAAGTCCGAGGCCATCTTCTTTCATGGTCCTCGGAACCGGCCACCTCCAGGGGTCCACATCATGGTAGGAGGGGTCCGCATCGGCGTCGGGTCGACTCTCAAGTATCTGGGACTCGTACTCGACAGCCGGTGGGACTTTGCTGCACACTTTCGGGGTTTGGCCCCCAGTCTTCTGGGCGTTGCAGGCGCGCTAGCGCGCCGGCTGCCCAACTTAGGGGGGCCAAACGCCTCCTGCCGGAGGCTCTACGAAGGGGTCGTGCGGGCTAAGGCCCTATACGGAGCACCCGTATGGGCCAACACCCTGACGGCCAAAAATGTTGCCGCTCTTCGGCGGCCACAACGCATCATCGCCGTCAAGGCAATTCGAGGCTACCGCACGATCTCGTTCGAGGCAGCGAGCCTCCTTGCCGGATCGTCGCCTTGGGACCTAGAGGCCGGGCTCCTGGCGTCACTATTTCAATGGCGCCAGGAGGCACTGTTACGGGGTGAAGTGCCGTCGCATCGCGATATCGAGGTGCGGCGGCGCGAGCTTCGCGAGGTCCTAGTGGCAGAATGGGAGGAACGACTTGTCAATCCCAGCGCCGGGCACGCCACAATCGTGGCGGTAAGACCCGTTCTTAGAGAGTGGCTGGAGAGGCGTCATGGCGCCCTCACGTTTCGTCTGACGCAGGTGCTGACCGACCACGGTTGTTTCGGTCGGTACCTGTGTCGAATAGGCAAACAGGAGACGCCCGGTTGCTATCACTGCGGTGACTGCCACGTCGCTGTCGAAGACACGGCGTTGCACACATTGGTAGGTTGCCCTGCTTGGGCCACGCAACGCCATGTCATGCACGCGGCAGTCGGTAGAGTCGTCCTCTCGCTCGAGGCTATGGTTCTGTCCATGGTTTCGAGCGAGAGGTCTTGGGATGCCGTCGCTTCCTTCTGTGAGGAGGTGATGTTAGTAAAGGGGGCGGCGGAGAGGGAGAGGGAACGGTCAATCCCTCTCCCTAACCGCAGAACCGGGCGCAGGAGGGCGCGAGACGACCTCCAGCCACCTTGAGTAGAAGCCTGCGGGTGGTGGACCTATTGGGGCTGTCCTCCGCCCGATCAGCGCAGGTCCGAGCAGGCGGCGTTCGTGTTCCGCGCACGCCTCTCGATGTCGCAAGGGGGACTAGGTTCCCCGCTTTGTCTGTGTTTTTGATGGTTGTGTGGGACCCGCCACGTCCATCGGTGGGTCGAACCTTTGGCGGGGTCGCGATTCGAATGCGAGAGCGATCCGCGTGGCCTCGCCATAAAGGTGTGAGGAACACCGCGGTGGTTTTAGTCGGTTCAGCCCAAATCCATCTTAGGGGCTGGATCCCGACATATCCCCATCGCCCGCCCCAAAACCGGCGATGGGGAATGTGACTTGCACATTTCCGCGCGTAAAAAAAAAAAAAAATAAAATGTTACAATACAGGTACATACTATATTCGGGTAGTAATTTTAGTAGCGATATCCAATGCCAAAACAAATTGAAAAATAATATACTAAAATGTGAATTTCTTGGTATTTCTTCTCACATAAGCTCTACTTATTAAAATATAACGTCATACGTTCTTATTCTGTTGACAACACAAATGCTTACCAACAATAAAGAACAATAAATAAGAACTTTTCTTCCTAAAATAAATCTTAAGTATTTCTCTTTGGCTAAACTTATATGACCTAAGAGTGTATTCAAGGTATAATCTACATAATATTGTAAATGCGAATGTGACTTTGTTTGTTACACTTTCTTGCGTTAACTACTCGACCAATTATCATGAAATTTCACATACATAGGTTTACGTTGTCAGAGGTACGGAAAACGACATAGAGTATCTTTTATCCAGAAAAAAGTATTGTTACTAACATAACCTAACCTACATTTACGCGAGCGAAGCCGCGGGCATAATCTAGGATAATCCATTCCCTATATCATTTTATGTCCTTATGTCCCCCTGTTTTCATCCAAAAAAGTACTGTTTCGTTGAAAGGAATTATTTGTCAAAATTTACATACATTAACGCGGGCGAAGTCGTGGACAAAATCGAATTTATTTATAAAGCAAAAATCACCTGGAATAGCCTTGTCAATTTCAAATTCTTTACATACGAAACTATATAATTTGATGACATTACAATAATATAATATTGAGCTAATGTGATTCGTAGCGAAAACATTTATAACTAATAACTCGTCTATCCATTGCATATTTAATGACAAAGGTTGTGCTACAGCACCAAGTGAGCCGCAGCCTTTTAACCTATTGAGTGGCAGCGACACACGGAGCAGCGGCCAGACAGAACAGGGTTTCAATTATGTCTGGCATTCCAACAATTGACAGGTTAATAAAGTCATGAATGTACAAAAGTCTATTATGTGATTTATAAATCAAACCATATATTCCATAATCGTTCAAGTTTTGTCACTATTATGGAGATTTTTTTCGGCCCCTGAGACAAACTAGTAACTTTTAGTGATGATTAGCACCAAATATGAAACAAAGAATAATGACAGAATCTCAAAACTCACTAGTAAGAAATCTACAAACTAAAAAAATAAGAAATCACAAATAAGCATTTATTTTTACATCACTTACTTACTAAATTTGTTTTACTACTTTGTTTATAATCTTGTATTTGATTTTCAACCGTTTCCCCAATCTATCATCCGCCCAATCTCCCAAATTTAGCATTTATATTCGGCACAGCTTTTGGTTCTGATAACGATGTTATATAAAATGTAATTTGTTTGTAATGTATACTAAATAGAATAAGTTAATGGCTATAATTGTAAGCTTCTAACTACTGTTGTTATTATAGTAATAAGAAAATAAAAATACCGAGCACAACTGCTCTGATACCTATTTCATATGTATAATAACTAAGTTTAACTTGTATTTCTCAGTGTAAGTGAATCATTGTATTCAGTTTTGAGAAAATAAACGTCTTAAACCATATATACTATTTAACAACAATTTTGCAACGAATGATGCTACAACGGTTTGTTTGCAGGTTTACAGTGTCTAATATTGATGTATTATGAATATAACGCGTTGCAATACGATCATGCTTTAAAAAGTTATTTGCTATACGTTATTAAGAACGTAGCTCTTGTCAGTGGAGCAATCGCCACATCTGTCTTCTGCTATCCTTTTAACCTCTCGATATGATTCGACTCCCACTTTTTCTTTCACTTATCGGACAAAGGTACGTATCGATCTTTCCCTTCTTCTTTTTCCTTCAAATTTGCCTTCTAAGATAGTTCGTAAATTCGTTGTGTCGTATCAAGTGGCCAATTTCTCACTACATATCATAAAACAAAGTGGACATGCCAATGCCCCCGCCGCATGTCTGTCTATTTGCGATAAACTCAAAAACTACAAAATGGATTTTCATGTGGATTTTAACCAACAGACAGACTGATTCATAAGGAAATTTTAAGTGTATGATTTGTTAAAGTTTTGTGTAAATTGGTTGAAATATGACGATAATTGTTGACAATGTCGAAAAAAGTCAAGCCGCTACGGAACTTTCATTAAAAACGCTGCGTAATCCCTTTGGGATACAAGAAAACATACCCGTGCGAAGCCAGGGCATGTCGCTAGTTTCTATATAAAAGATTGAATAAGTTACTTACTTGGTGGATAATCCCTGTAGCTGATATCTGAATAGACGGCAAACGGGGACGCGCAGACTATGGAGATGATCCACAGTACGATGATGATCCTCAATGCCCTGGTGAGCCCAGCCATGGTGTACAGGTGTAACGGGTGACATATAGCCAGGTAGCGCTCCAGGGAAAACGCCGATATTGTCAGTACAGACACGTACGTGGCCCTGGAAAGAAAATAAGTGTTAACTACTACATAATTATCTATACACTTTGCACGACTCCAGAATCAAAACCAGGATATCAGTTTCGTACGCAAACATGAGCGCAAACTTATGCCACGAGGCCAACGAGGTCAAAAATTCAGCTATCATTCTACAGACACCTATTCCGTTCAGAAGTCTATATAATAATATTCTACCACATACACACAACACCATCTAGCCCAAACTAAGCAGAGCTTGTACTATGGGTACTAGACAATGGATAAACATACATATATACTTTTTCTTTTGTAAATACATACATATTATACATATAAACACCCAGACCAAGACAAACATCCATGTTCATGCACACAAATGTTTGACTTGTGCGGGAATCGAACCCGCGACCTTAGGCGTGGCAGTCAGTTACACTAACCACTACGCCACCGAGGCCGACTAAATTTAATTGTAAATAAGATCTCACGAAGTGAAATAAGAGACCTGTAATCCTGCCCTAAGAAAACACCTGGGACAAAATCAACAAAATGAAATATCTTTTACAAAAGCAATCGCCGCAGAAAATTACAATCAGGATCAGGCAATAAATCCGCCTGAGCCAGACATTTCAATAGTAGGTACAAGAAATAATAGCAAAATTTACAGAATTGTTTCGGAAGCTGACAACATGTCTTAATATTAGCTTAATACTGAGTAATTAAATGTTTAGCCAGTAGTTTTCTTACCCGTCTTGCCTCATTACACCAGCATTGTTGATTCAGTATGATAAACGTTTTTAGACTGCCGCGATTTGTACACGTACGTAGTCGGTCAAATCTTACAATACCAGACATAATTAAAAATCTATTGTGGTAAGCCACCGGTGTGTCGCTGCGGCTTAATAGGCTAATATAATATTAGACGAGTTAGTTATTAATTAAAGGTAATAAATACATTTTTAGTTCCTGACGTTCCGGTTAACGTGAATGTTAAAATTAAATATTTTATTTCGTTTTTTATTGATTCGTGTTCAGAATAGGCAGTGTAGTCTGTAAATATGGCGACAATTTAGATCAAGACTGCACGGACGGCGTACCAGTTTAAGTGGAGCCCTCGCCACGGCCGCTACGCCGGGTGTTGTAGGTTCGATCTCCTCACGAAACAATTTATGTGATCCACAACTAGTTGTTCCGAGTCTGGTTATCCTTTGCGTACGTTTTTTAATGTTTGTAATGTCCCCCGCAACACAGGAACCATTCCAAGTGCGGGACTTGTCATAAAAAAGAACATCTGTATATAACGGTACTGGTACGAATAGCCACTAACCTAACATCTATTATATACTAATAATGGCCTAAATACAAAGCTAAGTGCGGCAAACATGCTTGAATAAACTAAACGAATAGTGAACTCAAATATTGCTTTGAAGAAACTCACATGTATATTCAAAGTGGAACGGCTGAGATAAATGTAAGATAAACGTGTACCTTTTAAAAGGCATTTGAAGCTCTCAAAGCTCTTAATATTGACCCGACTATACGGTACTTGAGTATGAATCAATAAATCTGAGTAGTCTTTCCGTAAATTAAACTTACTAGATTAATATCATTCTATTTTAAATAAAAGGGGACTTTCTAGGAATCACGGTTATCTCTGGGGTACAAAGAGGTGTACTAGAGGCTGGTTTCATTAATTCTGTTCACGTAATAACTGGTGCCAACCTATGGCCATCTACCGGCCCATGTTGGCCAGCAGAATATGTTGGACCAAAATAACTGTAACCACATCGTTCAACGGTAACATAACGAACGGAACGACCTGCTCTGATACTATTCCAACATCGGTGTCCCAATTGGCCGTCAAATGTTGGCCCTAAATAACTGTTACTTGTTCTACTGTATCGTTACAAACGGATCTAACTACTGTTGCAAATAAATTGAGCTTCGAAACCAACATCTATCACGATTGTTCTTAGCATATGACCCTGTGTTAACAATATTAAACAAAAAATCAGTTCAGTAGTTTAGGCGCTACGGTGGAATATACAAACATACATACACAGACTATCAAAATCATTACCCTTACTTTTGGCTTCGCCGTAGTCGGGTAAAATCACACAAGTGACTTATTATTTGCCTTCTAAATCCATAAGAAAACTGAACCTCACGCACGTCACACGATGTCAATCATAACCAATTTTCTTAAAAGGATTGTTCTTTTCAGAATTTATTCAATCGCTGAAATCCAATTGCACCACTTTCAGCGTCAATAACGTTTTAGAATCGATGCTTTGACATCTAAATCTGATATTTCAATCATTTCTAACCAAAATTCTTTTAAAATATTATCTGTCTACCTATCAACCTGGCTAAGACAACATTGGTAAGTTTTCTTAAAAGTTGTATCACACGAGAGGGATTTTATCTTTGTAGGTTCAACATATGTACATCGGCTTCAACACGGCTCGCAACGCAGAGTGCTCTTACCGTCAACGAGTGTTGACAGCAGCTACCAACAGTGTCACTTGTGTGTAAAAGCTGTTAGTTTTATAAAATAGAAATTTTCTTCCTGTGTACAGCAGTAGCAATAGCCACTACACAGCACATTACATACGGAAATCGTTATCTTGAGTTCAATCTCTCTGCACGCTACTATTTGAACTTATATACGTATAACTACGTACTTAATTAACAAAGAAAACATTGTGAGGAAATCTGCAAGTCTGACAGACATAATGTTCTCGCAAACGTATAAGACATGAGAACACATTACACATAGTTACTAGCAAGACACATTTAATGCACGAAAGTATATTTTGTATAGCTTCGCGCATATTCAACAATATTCCAACGGAGATCAGAAAAATTAAAGAAATAACTATATTTAAAAATAAATTATTACTAAATATTTAAACTTTATTAATAAATAAATGTTATTATACAGTAAATGATTTCATGAGTGATAAATCTCTGCTCCATTACTCCATACCTCAGTCATAACGTGTTCAGTAATCTCATCTATAAGAAGAATCCATTATTATTGCCTGTTTATAATTTCTGTGACATTGCGATCCATATTGACATAATTAATTTTATTATTTAATGCATGTGTATATTCCAATCATATTATTATAACTTTTGTATGCCTAATGGGCGGGACATAACTGAACTAAATTATGTAAACTGTAACTTCTGTATTATGTACCTATGATCCACAATAAAGAATGATTATTATTAAAAAAAAAAAAGGTATATAAAGTCTACCAACCCGCACTGGAATAGTGCGTGGAACTATAATCTAGCCCCAGCTATGAGGTTCTTGTTCATCAGCCAGCCTTAGTTTCTATATGAAACAGAACTGATATAATATTTATATAGTCTATACTAATATTACAATTCTGTATTTTTTTTTAAATGTATTTGAAGATAATTAAATAATAAAATTTATAGAGATTTTTTGTTTGTTTGTAAGGATTTATCTCAAAAACTACTCAACTGATTTTAAAATACTTTTACCATTAGAAATCTATATTATCACTGAGTAACTTATACCTAATTTTTAAGTACCTATTTTCACTGTTATTAAAAGTTCTAACCTAACCTACACTAACGCGAGCGGAATCGCGGCCAAAAGCTAGTTATTTTATATATCCGGATTATAATCTGTCGCGTGGCAACACAGGTGCTTCTGGTATGTCTCCTTGTTTCTGAATGTATTGGAGCCCCCTCGTGATCTAACATTGCATGGCTTACATCAGAAGTATTTCATGATAAATCAGACACTTAAAAGAGAAGTTTAAGTCTAAGTTTAAGATGTTTATGTGTGATTTGTTACCATTACACATAAGCCATTAATGGAACTTAGAACAAAATTTCCACATAGATAGACCATGTCCTGAATTGACATTGCATTATAGTTGACGGAAAATGAACATACCATCACATCACAGATCAACACTGATTCACGCGAGACAAAAGGCTTTTCCATTGTGTCTGATATTCAGACAGACAGAACAATAACAAAAGTACAAAATATAACATTATTTAATCAAGGTTATATATACATAGTATAGTAATAACATTTTACTTTTTATACGATTTTATTTTAAAACATTTCAATACGATTCGCCAAAAAACGACGCTAAGAATGTTTCACATAAAAATTAATTTGGGCAGCCTGTGGCAACCTTTACGTGGCAACAATAAAATAAATGCACGTATTTTCACGTTTTACTACAATAATAAAAGAGATTTAAGACAGCTATTGCATTTTTAGTGAACACGATTTAGTTGAAAATCCTTGCAATGTTACATTATACATAAGTTCCTTTACATGGCGGGCGTATTTTCGGTTAAATACTATAACTCCAATTTTTTTTGCCATTTATTTATCACCATGTTGACAATGTTGAGTAAAAAACACAACATAACAAACATTACATCATATCCAAATAAGCTAATGTATGTGTAGTCCGTGTCTAACCTTCGGCAAATAGTCAATTGTATAGGTATATGTGTGGTGATTTCCGCAAATGTACCCCGGCAAAGTTACAACTTGTGACAATAGATGGCACTATAATCAATTCCACACTACTCTATACAAATTGTATTAGAAACTAAATCGCGCTAACGAAGTTTACACAGCGAGTTATACAAGTTCCCGACAATTATTGGACGGCGTACCAAGCTACAATTATCTAGCTTGATGGCAAATCCTCCCTATAAGTCGTGGGAGAATCACACACCACTATCATTTGATACTGAATACACTAATGAAACATAAGCCATAATTGTTCGTTGAATATTCAATAAAGGTTTCATAAGCGATCGTATTTATTACTGCTAGCGTTCAATGAACAGGACCAAAACAAATTGGCCCGTAAATATTGAAGCTATGAATGGGAACTCAAGTAACCGATATATAATTGAGATGGGGATCCGAAACTCCGAAGCAAAACGACTTACTTGACGTTGCCGTTTTTAGTAAATATCCTTGCTACTATTATGTAATCAAATCTTATTTTTATAAAGACAACCCGCGTAAGGAATAAATTCTGTGTCGCGGGGGACTTTACAAACATTAAAAAAACGGACAATAAGAACACCGACTCAGAATAATTATTTACCGATCACATAAATATTTGTCCCGTGTGGGGATCGAACACCAGACGTAGTGATAGTGGCGAAGCGATCACTTAAAACACCAGATTTGCGATCAAACTTTATCGTTACTGCGGCAGTAGCCATAGTAACCAATTATTATTATGGCCATGGTTACTGTAGAATAACTACTTTATAATTACAGTAATGGCAGTGAGTTTGGTTGTGAGATTTTACAGAATTGCAAAGCATAAGCAAGTATATGAAGCTATCTGTTAGTGCATCACGGTAGAAAATTACTAGTGAGCATTGAAGTGCTACGTTGTTACGTTTAATAAAACAAACAAAGTCGCTCCCATAGTTAAAAACTATCTCTTCCTGCGATAAACTAGACACAGTTTGAGAGCTAGAGTATACTTCAGCAGATAAACTAACTCTATGATAAGAAAAATGTCGACATATTGGTGCGATGCTACGTAAGAGAACCTAATTAGTAATGGCTGACAAACACGTCCCGGATAACATGAACAAATGGGGGTAGTTATCTGGCTTGTATGCATCGTGTTTACGATTGATGAAGCCACCGCCGCAAATTACCCGTATCATTAATTTCTAACCATTTTTACGAGACACACGTGACGCTGACATACGAATATTCATATAATTATTTTTCTGTAGCACATGTTTGTATTATCATCACTAATATTATAAATGCGAAAGTGAACCTGATTGTTACGCTTTCCGTCTTAACTACTCGACCGGTCATCATGAAATTTCGCATACACGTTGTCAAGGGTACAGAAAAGGATATAGGATATCTCTCATCCAATAAAAAGAAGCGTTTAGTCGACATTTGACAGATTCTACTTTTAACATCATAGTCTACTATTGACAGATTCTACATATGACAGATTCTACATATGACAGATTCTACATATGACAGATTCTACATATGACAGATTCTACATATGACAGATTCTACATATGACAGATTCTACGTATGACAGATTCTACATATGATAGATTCTACGTATGACAGATTCTGTATTTGACAGATTTTGAAAAAGTGAGACAAGTAACGGACACCTTGTGGAATCAAAAATAATACTGCTAAATAGTAATCACTATATTTATTGATAAGCATAATTTGTTTTTATAACTAGTATTAAATGTTTGTATTATAATACTAATATTTTTAGAAACAGTCACAATTACCAAATTAACGTTAAAATTATTTTTTTGTTAACATAATTACGTATAAACAATCATTGGAAATAATTATTTGTATTGGTAATTTATAAAGTATTCACTACACATAGAAAAACGGAAACTACATAATCGGCATTATCAACCTATAACACTCCTAAACAATTTTCATTTTCATTTCATTTTCATTTATTTATTCAGAAACAATTTACATTGTATGCGAATGTTTTACAATTACAGTTTGCAATTACAATTCCTAAATATTTTCTAAGTGCAATAATCATGATAAGTATAATATTAATTTGAGTTTGATTAATTACAATAAACATTGATGACATCACAATAAAATTGTAGACATAAAAAAGAGTTAAAAGTCAATTAATTATAGTAATAATATGTATAAACTATTAAAATCAATCAAATGTCAAACACCAAGAAAAATAATAAAATGTCAAATGCAACTAAAAATATAAAATTCGTAAAATTTCAATAAATAATATAATAATAAATAAAATAGTCATAAAACGAAAAATAAAAAGGTAAAATTTTCTTTGCGTTTCACATGTCATCAATTGTATAAAAGCATTTTTCTAAGAGGAATCGCTTAAGTTCGCTTAAAAAGTCCTTTTTGCGAAATATTTCTTTAATTTTTAAAGGTAATTTATTAAATATTTTAACGGATCTGTAATATGCGCTTTGTTTTACTACATCTAGATGTGGTATACATTGGGTAGGTAGATCCTTTCTCCTCGTGCTCTCCCTTATCTGTTTTTCATCTTCATTTTCAAACTCATGAACATGTTTAGATAAGTGAGAGAGTAGTACTAATATATATAAACTAGGAACGGTTAAAGCTCGAGCAGACCGGATGCGTATGCGTGACTACGACGTAACCACGTCGCAGTCACGCGCGTAGTTACGGCGTAACCCGATGTCACACCGGGTTACGCATACGTCTACGCTTACGGTTACGCAATCGAGCTAAGTACGCAACGCAGGCCCATTGCGTGCCCGGCTGCGACAGCCATATTTTATTTTACTGTTTTTGACGCTTATGTTGTTCACGATGTCTGACGAAGATTGGGTATATGGACCTAGTAGTTCATCTGACGAGGAAGAAGCAATATTACTACTATTGTGCCAGAATACTTCTGCGTGTGCAAAAAGAAAATGGGTCCATGATATAAATGAAAGAAGAGAAACACATAGTGAATATCATAACCTTTGCCGTGAACTCGAATCGTTTGAGGATCGCTTTTACTTGTATTTCCACATGTCAAGAAATTCTTTTGAAGAATAGCATGATTTAGTTAAACCACATGACCACATATATTTAAACTGGACACCAACTACAGGAAGGCGGTTGCAACAAGAGAAAGACTAGCAATTTTTTTAAGGTAACTTTTACTTTTTCATTTTAAAATCAAATAACAAATTGTTAGATAAAACCAAATAAGAAACAAAAAATATGATCATTTGCACAACCCTTAAACAAATAGGTATCTTAATTGTCTCGCTTTTCAATGGAATGATAATAATTAACTTCTTCATTAAGAAATGAAAGCACCTAATGAAAAAAATATCTAATGTTTAAATTGAATATGCTTCCTATTCTGAATCATGATACTTAATATGATTGTTGGAATCGTCAAAACTATTGTGACTCATTCGAATTGTGATTCGTTAGATCAATGGCTAGAAAGACATCGTCGTCTTGAGGTGGTTCATGAGAAGTTCTTTCCGCTATCAACACAGGTTGCATCGGTTGTTGCTCTTCTGTTATGAAAATGGTTTCAGTAGATCCATCAGACATTACAGAATAAGCAGGTGATAGGTACATTAGCGACGATGGTTGTTGGCTGGTCGTTTGGTTTAGTCCTTCATTTGTTGAATTATTTTCAAATTCGTCCAATTCAGCATCAGCAAACAATTTTGCTAATGCTACTTTTATTTTACCTTGATTCCGCAATAATAATTTTTAAAAACATTTAGTGTAGCTCATGAACAAGTGGTCAGTGTCATCCCATTCTCTTTTCTTTTTCTTTTTAAGGTAATCAAGAACTCTATCGGCGTTGTCTACCAAGTTACGGCTGTCAGTCTTTTTTTCGTTGTACTTGACGCTGGCGACAGTGATGGCTGTAAAATAGTTGTTGGCGGCTGCTGCAATTGTGTTGAAAAAGGTAAATCAAGTGTTTCTAATAGTGATTGTGAAGACATCAACTTCAGGTTCAGGATACAGCCTCGATGGTCCAGGTTGCGGAGAAGGCGATGAGGGCATTAGTACAGGCGATGACTGTCTTGGTAAGGATGATAGTGACAGTGGCGCATCGAAACCTGATTGCGGTGGTGTTATGTTAGTGCTTGTAGGTCTTACCTCGAGCGTGCTGTCCAAAAATGACATCTGGAAACTCCATGGAAAATTTGAATATTTTCTGCTTAAACCAGTTTGCCCTCTGATCGTTTTTTTATATCGAATATATCTGTCTCTCAATGATCTCCACGCATCCTTTGCTTTGGAAACTATAATAAAATTAAAAGATTTTAATAAATACAAAATATAATAATATTATTACCTATTATTTATTTTTCAGATACATCAGAACCGGCGACTCATTTCTTACCATCTCGTTTTCGTTTCGCATTGGACGAAGCACGGTATCTCAAATAATTGAAGAGGTAGCAAAAGCCATTTGGGAAAGTTAACAACCTATATACATGCCTAACCTAGACGATAACATATGGAAACAGTCGGAATTGGGTTACAGAGAAACCTGGAATTTTCCAAACTGTATCGGCAGCATCGATGGGAAACACGTTAAGATAAAATGCCCATCCAGTAGTGGATCGAACTATTATTGTTATAAAAATATAAATCATTTCTCAATTGTTTTACTTGCTATTGCCGACCCATTTTATAAACTTACCATGATAGACGTTGGGAGCTACGGTCGACACAGTGATAGCAACATCTTTGCAAATTCTGACTTTTATCGACACTATTTACTGGTAAAAACAATATTAACATCGAAACCTCTGCCCGGTACTAACGAACCTGTACCACACGTGCTTATTGGCGATGAAGGTTTCGCATTACAAACCTTCTTAATGCGACCATTTCCTAGAGCCACAACTTTACATGATACGAGAAAACGAAATTATAACTACAGGTTGTGCCGTGCCCAACATTGAAAATACTTTTAGTATTCTAGCGGAAAAATTGAGCAGTTTTCATAGACCTATTGAATGCCATGTCGAAAAGGCTATTCTCGTTACGAAGGCAGCATGTTGTTTTACATAATTATGTTAGAATAAAACACGATGATATTTTGATGCACGCGATTCAAACTGAAACAAGTCAAACAAACTTGAAAGAAAGTGCATTAATACCTCTAAGACGCACTAACACAAGGTCACCTTATGATGCAATTACTATTAGAGAAAAGTTTGTTACATACTTTAATAGCTAAATAAGTACATGCCTTGTATTACAAGTGTAGCTACAATTTTCTTCCATAATAAACTTTTATACGATACATTTTTGTAGCCTTTACTTTTTGGATTGTAGATACATTCATATTTACGCACAATTTCAATAAGTTTTCTTTATTATCGCTATTCATTATTATTCAAAACAAAACAAGACACCACTTTGTAATAAAATACAACTGACTGCAGTTACACGCGTAGGGCAACGCACAGCAAAAGTACGTGCGTGTTTAAACTTGTTCGGTGTGACGTCCAATATGGCGCGCCATTGAATACAACGTCATCAACGCGGCGTTGCCGTTCTGCTCTGAGTAAGGTACGGCGTATGTCACGCAGCCTGTTTGTGTCTTGGGAGCTGCATTGCGTAGAGCTACGCATTACGTCGACGCGCACGTCTACGTTACGCAAGCGGTGTGTCCTGTCTCATACAGTTCCATACATTACAACTCAGTGGTACGTGCGCGTCTACGCTTACGTCTACGCATACGCATCCGGTCTGCTCGAGCCTTTAATGTCTTTAATTCTTTGAAATGTGGTCTGCATGAATCTAGTATTTGAATATTTACAATTGTTCGAATGGCTCTTTTCTGTGCGACAAATGCCTTGTTAATATTATATTCAAAGCTTCCTCCCCAAAACAGGATGCTATATCTTAGTTTTGACTCGACTAACGCAAAGTATACCATTCTTAGGTGCTCAATGCTAACTTCGTGCCGAAGACTCCTGAGTACGTAGCAGGCCGAACTAATTGAGTTCTCCAGATGTTTTAACTCTGCTTTCCAGTTAAGTCTATCGTCGATGTGAACTCCTAGAAATTTTACTACCGAGGTTTGACTAATGCGTTCACCGTTTATTTTACTACATAATGCATCCGTATTTTTAGAGGTCGAGCGAAAAAGAATTACATTTGTTTTACTTATATTTACTTTAAGGCTATTGACAGTGAACCAAGCGTAGAAAGTGTCCAAGGTGTTATTTACAACCAAATTAAGACTGTCGATATCACTAGCCGACACTACAGCATTAGTGTCATCAGCAAAAACTACCAGTTGAGTACATCCGTTACTAGTTGAGTTCACATGTTCTATTAAGTCATTGATGAAGGTTATAAAGAAAATCGGACCTAGTATTGAACCTTGGGGAACGCCAGCCCGTATTTGTGACATTTTAGATCTGTATATTTCCTCATAAATAATACTCTTATCTGTGTTTAACGTTTTAGCTGTATTATTCGCAGCTTTAATCTCGACAAACATTTTCCTATTACTTAAATACGATGTAAGAAGTTCGTGAGCTTTACCCCTTACACCGTAATGATCAAGTTTTGTTAGCAGTAATTGGTGATTAACTGTGTCGAATGCTGAGCTTAAATCTAGGAAAAGTCCGGCCACTTTTTGCTTACAATTCATCCTGCTTACAACATCCTTTATAAGCGTGTATATTGCATCTTGTGTCCCGACATTTTTCTGATACCCGAACTGTCTGTTATTCAGTACTTTGTTTCTATACAAATGGCTTAACAACCTTACTTTAATTAATTTTTCTAATATTTTAGACGTAGTAGATAGTAACGAGATGGGCCTATACATCTTAGGATCAGTTTTTGATCCTTTCTTGTGTATTGGTACGATTTTTGCTATCTTAAATTGATCCGGAAATATACCTTCGTCAAAACATTTATTAAATAAATAACTCAGTGGTTCTGCAAGTATATCTATGTATTCTTTGACTAGTGTTATGGGTATGTCATCATAACCAGTCGACTTTTTACTCTCCATTTTTTTTAACTAATTTACATAACTCTTGTGGAGTAGTATGGTTTAATATTAGTTCATTTTGATTCTACAACTTCTAGAATCGTACTTGAGCAACCGGACGCAATGTACAGAAATTTCTAGATTATGTCTAAAAACCAAACAAGAAATAATTTATACATCTGAACCAAGGGAATTAAAATATGGTGTGCCGCAAGGTAGTGTCCTGGGCCCGCTACTCTTTCTGATATATATAAATGATCTTCCAAAATCTGTCTGTCATAACATGGTTCTATTTGCAGACGATAGTACAGCAATAATAAAAAATTCAGATCCTAGTAATCTTAATAGTTACAAAAATGACATAAATAATTGCCTTTTCGACATTATTAGCTGGCTCGATAGGAATAATTTGCAAATTAACCTAAAAAAGACAAATGTAATGCATTTTCACCAAAGAAGTAAAATACCAAAATTTGATATTACTTTCAATGGATATGAAATAGAAAAGACAAAAGTAGCGAAATTTCTTGGTATAACCATTGACGATCAACTCACATGGAAGCCCCATATAGCAGAATTATGTAAAAAACTAAGTAAAACAGCGTATGCCCTTTCACAACTTTCCAGAAAAGTAAACCAGAAATCTCTCATAACTGCATACCACGGTCTAGTGGCGTCTTTACTAAGGTATGGCATAATATTTTGGGGTCAGTCAACAGACAGAGAACTAGTATTCAGAATGCAAAAAAGGTGTATCAGGTCAATGTTTGGTTTAAAAGTTACAGACAGCTGCTTACCTTACTTCAAAAGCCTCAAATTGTTAACCTTACCAGCATTGTACATAATGGAAACAGCTGTTTTTGTAAAAACGAATTTAATACTATTTAAAAAAGTATCAGAGGTGAAAATAGGTCCAATACGTGCTCAATATAAAGAACAGTTGTGTAATGTTCAGTGCAAGACAGCTCTAATGCAAAAGAGTGTATTTGGTATAGCTCCAAAGGTATATAACAAAATACCCAATGAAATAAAAAGCTTGCCTTTAACTAAGTTTAAAAAGTATATTTTCAAGTTGCTGGTAAATAAAAGCTACTATTCGTTGAATGAATATTTAAATGACACAATTTTAATAACATGATAATAATGTATAATGTAATAAGAATATCATATTTTAACTCTGTAAATGGTAATATATATATTTGTTTTTTAGTGTAATAATTTAATTTGCTATTGTATGTATTTTGTCATGTAATTTTGAATTTGTTTCTTGACATTGATGATATTTTTATTTTTTACTCTCTTTTATTGTGATACTAACCCATTTAGATTTGTATGTCTCAATGACAGAACATAGAGGACAGATAATTTGTAACATCGTTGTATTAACCTATGTTTCTACAAATAAATGATTTCTGATTTCTGATTTCTGATTTCTGATACTCTATCTGCACTGTTATGTAAAATATCTATAGCGGATTTTGTATCCATTGAACTAATAGTGGAACTCACTTCAAATTGTTTCAACAATGTATTAGCTATATCGGTCGGTTCTGATACAAGCTTATTTTCTATTTTTAATACTAGCTTAGTTCTTTTTTCATCCCTCTTGGTCCGGTGTTCATTTATTATTTTCCAAACATCTTTAGGGATATTCTTTGATTTTGCTATTCTTGATTGGTTTGATAATTTTTTAGCTGATTTGATTACTTTTCTATATAATGTAAGGTACTTTTTCCTGTAGTTTACTATAGCATAATTTTGATGATTAGCTTTCCCAACACACAAAAACCGTTTCATTTTACTTGATACCTTTATTCCTTTAGATACCCAGTGCAATGGAGCAGGATGTACCAAGTTTATTTTAACTTTTGTTTTCTTGAAACTGTGTTTAAAAATTCCATTAAACGTTTTAATAAATGTGTTAATGCCCATGTGGCACCAGTCTTGTTGCATTAATGCATGACGAAATAAACACTTATTTTGCACCGTTAATTTTCTTTTAGTGATTTGTAGAAATGTACTTTTGTTATGTATGTGCGTGTTACAAGCTCTTATTATAGTATTGCAAATTAAACCTGCATGGCCATCAGCTAGCCCATTATGATCTACTTCACAATTTATAGAGTCGCATTTTATCATATTTGTAAATATATTATCTAAACAAGATTGAGAATTATTACGTATAAATGTAGTCGAACTAATTAAATGTCTAAAGTTATAACAAGTCAATAAATTAAGTAAGTCATTTTTCTTTTTACTATCAATTAATAGGTCAATATTAAAGTCACCACAAATTAAGCAATTCTTGTCAAAAAAATGCTCTAACAGTTTCTCAAGTTGTTGCAGAAATATGTCCAAATTTTTGTCATTAGGAATGCGATAACAACAACATATGCACACACCAGTTTGTATATCTTTAACACAACAAATTTCAAAACTCTCAACAATATACAATTTTTTTGAAATATTTAACTCTTCATACTCTCTCTCCCTCTTTGCTAGTATAAGAGTACCTCCCCTTTGTTTGTTTATTCTAGTATTATATGATGCAACTTGATATTCAGAAAGATTAAGTAGGGATACTAGGTCTTTATTAAGAAAATGTTCACTAATGCAAAGAAAATGCATGGGACGAGATAAGCTGCTTATATATAATTCTAATTCGTCCTTCTTATTGTTTAAACCACACAAATTTTGATGAAAGACATTAAGTTCAGTCATATGTGAAGCATGTGAAGAGTTTTGATGTACATCTGAATTAGTTTTAGAGACGAAAAAACTTTTTATTTTCAATAGTTTTATGATTAAAGTAATAAGGAATGGTTCCAGGTTTGAGCATACATTCTGTTTTACTATTTTGTTTGTTTGTAATGTTCATATGATCATCACAACAATATAAATTAACATTTGTCTCAATAAAAACATTTAGATCCTGGAAAATTCTTCTAAAACAAAACCAGATAGCTAATCAATAACATCCGCTAAATCGTTCCGTGTTCACTTCTAATGCAAATGTATAATTTATATCCAGTATAATTTACATACAGTACATTAACATGTTTACAATCAATTTTTAAAAGTCCCATAATGGGCTGTTTAGGCAGTTGCCTTTGCCGTGTTACTAGAACAAATAGAGAAAAAAGATTATTAAAAAAATGGTGGGTACTTTTAAAACTTTTCGTAACTTTATTCGGTCTCTTTCTATGACGGCTAATCTACTTAGTTCAGTTTGGTGTTTTTGTGATAATTCTCAAAGTTTGATACGTGTTGTTACCTTTATGTATGTCTTTTTCATAATATGGCGGAAGAAAGGGAATTTGTTGTAGAAAAAATAAAAAAGGTTTTAACACAATCTTGTACGAAGGATACCGTTTTAACAAAATCAAACGAGTCAATAAAGATCAAAGTACGTGTTGGCGCTGTGTGAAGAGAAATGAGTGCAGTGCATCTATAACAGTGGATGTTAATTTAATGAAAATTCTTCGTATATCTCCACATACGTGTCAGGCTGATCATCTCGGAAACGAGTTATTAATAAAAACTAACATGGTGAAAAGGGGAGGTGTGTAAAAGCTTGGGTCCGATTAAAATGATTTTTGAACATATTTTTGACAGTACCGACGGACCGAGTAGAATCCCGACCTTTCACGACAAAAAAGATAGCTTTTAAAAAAAGTATTTGAGCGCAGAACGATTGTCATTTAATAAAATTGAAGATGTGTTTATTCCCAAAGCCCTAGGTGAGAATTTCCTAGTCGCTGAAGAAGGTACAGAAGAGAAAATACTGGTCTTCATAACTAAATTAGCCAAAAAATTTTTGCGCCGGGCAAGGTTGTGCTTCGGTGATGGTACATTTAAAAGTGTTCCCAAACCATTCTACCAACTTTTTACTCTGCACATAGACCTAAATTCTGATACAAACTCAACAAATATAGTCCCTGTGCTATACGCGTTACTGCCGAATAAATCTCAAGCTACATACATTCGACTATTTGAAATAATGAAAAATTTGGGTTTTAGTATCCGTTATTTCAAATGCGACTACGAAGTAGGCATTATGAATGCTGTAAGATCAGTTTTCCCGGATCAAATGTAAGTGGATGCTACTATCACTATCAAAAAGCTGTGTGGAAGAAAGCCAAAGAAATAAAAGTAAATAGGACTAGTGAAGAAAGACGAATTGTAAGAATGGCTGCCATCCTACCTTTACTACCAGCCCAGTACATTTCAGAGGGGCGTCAATTGATTTTGGACAAAATGGAATCTGTTCATACCGATAAAATGCAAGAGTTCAGTAATTATTACAAGAGGCAATGGTCCAGTTTGAGTCCTTCAATTTTAAGTTGTGCCAACCAACGTCATCGAACGAACAATGCATTAGAAGGATGGCATCACAGACTTAACGTCCTAATCCCAAAGCGACCAAGCCTGTTCAATTTTATCCAAAAGTTGCGTAAAGAAGCCCACCACTGCAATAGTTGGCTTCGTAATAGCCTCTTCCAATCTGTGCGAAAAAATCGTCGGTACCGCGACATTAACTTTAATAAAAAATACAGCAAAATTGTCAAGAAACTTCAAAGCGATGAAATATCGGTCGAAGATTTTTTTAAGAAAATAATTTATATACAACTGCTCCTGTAATTTTTATTTTTAATCTTTATATACTTACAAATAAGTATCATTTTTTTTTATGTGATTGTTTAAATACCGATGTAACTAATTTGTATTTTTTTAGAATGAATAAAGAGAATACTAATTATAATTAATGTGATAAAAATGATTGTTGCTTGTTAATTAATAACGTTTCCACTGTTTTCACTGTGATTGTTTATACGTAATTATGTTAACAAAAAAATAATTTTAACGTTAATTTGGTAATTGTGACTGTTTCTAAAAATATTAGTACTATAATACAAACATTTAATACTAGTTATAAAAACAAATTATGCTTATCAATAAATATAGTGATTACTATTTAGCAGTATTATTTTTGATTCCACAAGGTGTCCGTTACTTGTCTCACTTTTTCAAAATCTGTCAAATACAGAATCTGTCATACGTAGAATCTATCATATGTAGAATCTGTCATACGTAGAATCTGTCATATGTAGAATCTGTCATATGTAGAATCTGTCATATGTAGAATCTGTCATATGTAGAATCTGTCATATGTAGAATCTGTCAATAGTAGACTATGATGTCAAAAGTAGAATCTGTCAAATGTCGACTAAACAAAAAGAAGGACTGTTACCGAGCGAGTAAAGCCGCTGGCAAAAGCTAGATATACTTAGTCTGGCCATAAATACTGTAGTAATTTAAAAAATCATAATATTAGATTTGAATTCGGAATCTGTCATTCTTATATGAATATTCATTGTGTTTTCTCATTTTCGCGCCAGTCGGCATTAAATATTTTTGTGATATTAAATTGGAGTGTATGCAATTCGGTTCTCTTTATCACCCATAAAGAGAACCGAATTGCTGTGATAGCATTACACAAAGTAGGTATGGAGCCAAATGCAAATGGTCTTGTTAATATGTATTCTTTCTATATTTGTAACGATGCACCCCTAATCTAGAAAAAAGTTTTTAAGTCCTAAATATCAAAGGGATTGGTAGGTCGGATTCAAAGATGTTATATTTTAGGGAATACCGCCGATACGGAAACAGGGATTACACATATAAATAAATAGACTTCAAACGGCATCTCTAATGACACGTTCGATGCCCGAAGTACTGATTGTGCCCTTATTGAGGTATTAATAAAACCTTTAAGGTTACTTATCGCGCTGAATTTAAAAAAAAATACGATAAGGTAAGATTTGTATTACGAGTCTTCTTAAATTGACCAGTGTACTTTATGGTAATGAGAAAACGCCACCATCTCACGATTTCGGCCACAAAGCAAGCGTTCTCGGCATTCTATAAACTCTCAAAGGAATTACGATCCTATGTGGATGGTGAAGATTACTAAGCCAGAAAATGTATTTTCTTTTTACATTAGTACAATATTTTAGGGTAATTATAAGCTCAAGGTGATTTAGCAGGCATACTACTTTTACTAGTTGTAAGTGTTCTAACGAACATGCATATTAATACACACACCACATTTCACTATTACCTATGTTCTATGTTCCACGTTATAGGGGAAGAGATGTGGTGAGCTATTGCTAGACTGAATTTTTGTCATACTTGTCTATTGATTTGATTTCACGTTGCCTGATGATAACCGTTCAATAAAAACCAATAGTAAAAGGCACCATCAAAATGGCATGGCAGTCCTCACTTTGACAGATTAACAAGATACATTTTACGACCCAAGGATCTAAACTCCAGGATCGAAAAAGGAAGAAATCACGTGCGCATTTAAATAATTTAATATTGTTATGATAAATAAAATGGTAAGGAACCGATAGTACGTGACGGTATTTGTTCTATTGTGCCACAGTGCCTGCTGAGGA
Organism: Catocala nupta; assembly: GCA_963675205.1. Taxonomy (NCBI): domain Eukaryota; kingdom Metazoa; phylum Arthropoda; class Insecta; order Lepidoptera; family Erebidae; genus Catocala; species Catocala nupta. The sequence continues at coordinate 16,173,768 of OY776094.1, read as the reverse complement.
ATAGTATTCCAAATTTCTATCATCCAGTGTCCGCTAATAGTATTCAGAAATTCAGAAAACTCTGAGTCGATATTAAAAGATAGCGTTATTTGATTTCTTTAAATGTTCTTTTAAGTGGAAACTTATTAAAATAGTCTTAAAACCAAATATTTTTTATTAATGCGTAGTAGGCTTTTATTTTTTATTGTTCACCGGTGTGCCAAGTTTTATCTACAATCTATGAATGTATTTTTTTGTTACTGAAAATAAACAATTTTTTTTCATTAATGATTTACGCGTATGCTTACACAAAGAGACATATTGTAGACCAAGTAACACAGACTAAACTGAATTCAGTACTTGAATATCATTTATGTGTGATCCAAATCAGAAACCAAAACGAATTAATCCAACTGTCATAAACTTGATGCAAAATTTTCCGCAAGTAATCCCGAACTTTTTCGTATAAATAAAAGTTATGTCATACTTGTTTGAAATAAGATTGCCTCATGTGTCCGTACCGCCTCCACATTTCATAAAAGAGATCGCAGTTAACGAAATCGGGAATCACTCAAGATGTCTAGCCCCACTGTCTTCCCCATATGTGCGTATAAATAATAAACTTATTCAAACTCAATATGTTTCCTTTATTTATTGGATATTCTTTAACTTTGATAACATAATATTAAGTAGAATTCAAAGAAACACATAAGTTACAAAGTTACTGATATTTTACCCGTTACCCTCGATACATATTGAATGTATTCTAGAAAGTTCTTAGCGATTCAATAATTCGAGTAAAGGTTTGATTTAATAATGTTATTTATGTTTATAGAAAAAGACCAAAAGGATATATAAATAGAAAAAGGCATGTTATTATTGGTTAGTTTGATTGGTAAAGTTTACTTAAATTGGGTCTCTGCGATTGTGTGAGCATCGGCACAATGGATGTGTCTAGACAAAAGCGATGAGTTATGTGATTTCAGGCAGTATTCATTCGCGACACTAAAGCAATAGGCTTATCTATAGAGATGTTAAAGGAGGGCAACCACAAAAATATTAATAATAATTTGTGTAAACAGTACCGGGCGTTTAGTAAGCCTCAATATCAGTTATTTTATCAGTCATGAGACCTCAATAATTGCCATAAAACAAGGTAAATGTTAAAATTTTAGTCAACTTAAATATAATGGGGGGGAAATTATTTGCGGACTACTGCACCAAGCATGCAAGCATTTCTTATTGTACACTAAAACAATCCTCTTCTTTTTGTATAATCTTATTCGTAAAACTGTAATTTACCTTAATTTATAAAGTGTATTGACAGCCATCATGGGGACGTGACACAAAAATTGGTAACACCATACACAAAGTAATTTCGGAACATGTTTAGTATATTAAGAGTTATATTTCGTATTGACTAAGAAGGTAAATTATAAACGAGAAAAGATCCATGACGCATATTGTTTTTTTTAAAAAAAGACTACTTATCCTCTAGAAATTATTTCTGTGTCGCGTGGGACTTTACAAACATTCAAGCTACAGACTTATGACCGTAGTTTGAATGTCTGAATGTGACCTTACAGGCTTGAAACAACTATTTGTGGATCGCACAATTTTTTGTCCTGTGTGGGGATCGAACCCACAACACTTGACGCGGTAGTGGCGAGGGAACCACTTAAACCATTACGCTATAGATGCAGACGAACTTTAGCCTGCGACCTCCACACTCTTGTCCTATGTGTTATCCCTCATCTGACCAGGCATTAGTCAGGACAAATATTGGTAATTGTCAAGATTATACTAAGCTGATGAACGCTCATAAATAAGGAAGGGCAATTTAATATAGAAATTTAATTTAACAGAGATTGCCAGAAAAATCACAAGATGACATCAGTAATCTCTGCCTACCCCTCCAGAGAACAAGCGTGAGGCTATGTGTGTATATGACAATATTATATAACACATCTGTCACATATACATATGTTTATGCTTTATAACAAAACTCGTTTGGTATAATGTTATTTCTTTACACTCTTCGAAATCGAATTTTTTTTCTAACAAAAGCTTCCAATAATATCACGAAGACATATATCCTCGGAGAGACGTAAAAATAAAATAAGCTGGCTTTAGTCATCAGTTACATTGTAGTAGCACATTTATGAACTACTCTGAGTAACATAATGAGAGCACAATAGTTTTGAAGTTCTATTAAATTCAGTAAATCAGCTATTACAAAATAAAATTAAAGAAGGGCTGGTTATTATAAACTCAGTCATATTCATCGACAGAACCTATGGCCGTTGGAGCTGAGAGGTTCTGGGGTGGGGGTTACGCATCGGAAGACGCAGCAGGGGTAGGCACAAGGTGGATCAAGGACCTGGTAAGGGTCGCGAGAAGCAGTTGGATGCGGGGGTGACCCAAGATCGGTTTTATAATAAACCTTAGAGGAGACCTATGTCCAGCCGTAGACATATTTCGGCTGAGATGATGTGTGTTAAAGTCTACAAATTATATTACCAAGATAATAACTCCTCATGTGTTCCTGCTGATATGTTTGTGATATACAAATAGTTTCTTTTTTATCAGAGATGGCAACACATCCGTGATATATATTTTCTGGATCCATAGGCACTTAAGATTATAATGTTTTATGCCAAAAAGTAACATAATTATGTACAATGTACATTGTCGGTAACAACCAATAGGCAGACATCAAACGTTCAGAATTGTGTGATTGAATTTAAAGACTTATATTCTTAGCTTTAATTAAATTTTGCCTTTGGTTCTGCTTGCGTAAATGTTCTTTTTTAAGGATAAAGGTACCCTAGGTATTTTTGTGTACTCCTGACAATGCGTATACAAAATTTCATGATTATCGGTTTTATAGTTAATGCGTGAATGCGTAACCAACAAACCAACTCTTAGTTAGGATTCTGATGAATTTACAGACGCGTTTATATTTTTTATGCTACGTAAATACTAACAAACCACGCTCATTTGCATCGTCGTATGAATTATCATAAATGTATAGATGTATTCAAGGACCATGAATTGTTAATTCGTAAGTTTTTTATCATAATATAGACCAGCATACATACATATGTAATTATATGCTTTATGTTTATTAACAAATTGAGGTTAAGTATCTTGAGGACTATATAGAAATTAATTGACTGCCAATCACTAACAGATCAGTCGTAGGAATTAAAAGGGTCTACTGGCCACAATAGACGCCCAAAAATCTTCAAGAATAAATACGTATATTCTATAAATACATACCATTATCTTGGGATAAAACTAATCTAGTTAATTGATCCCAATCACAATCAGTTTACAAAGATATTTCCAACTAGCTTTTGCCCGCGGCTTCGCTCGCGTAAATGTAAGTTAGGTAAGTAACAGTATCTTTTTAAAATACAGTATACTCTATGTTTTCTGGTGATAATATGGTTTTCTAAAGGTGAAAGAATTTTTAAAATCGGTTGTGAAGTTTTTGACTTAAATCCTTACAAACAAACAAAAATCAAATAATATCTCTTTTTAATATTATATAGATGAAAAGACATTCTTTAAAAAAATTATAATATGACTAGTATTCAAGCAGTGGCCAAAATTCTACAACGGTCATTTAAAAGTTATGGAAATATAAGAATTTACTTTAAAAAGAAATCTTTTAATGATAACACTGACACTCGTCGTTAGCTAGTAACACTATGGTTAAAGGGTATAAAACCCTATAACCCGATGCTGCATAAGTCAGTGCAGGTGCATGTGTGCAGGTTATCTCATACGCTGCACTTCCTCTTCTATCAGCTGCACGGGTGGCGTAGTGGTTTAAGTGGTCGTCTCGCCGCTGCCACTGCACCGAATGTTGTGGGTTCGAATCCCGATCTAATTTTTCCTTTTCTTTTTTATTTCTGTTTTACAATATTTTATGTTAGTTTTAAAGAATATTGTAAATTGATAATAATCATATATAATAAATGATTGAAATAAAACAATTGGCGTTAGATAGAATTGACTGAGCAAGAGAAGAGAGTAAAATGGTAGCGGTCAGACATATGAACTATGTTCTATTAATCGACAAATTAATTGTGTCTGATTGCCGGCTAATTGATGAGACAAAGATTTAAGTGTTTTTGAAAATGTGGTAAATAAACCACGAAATATCTCGTACTATTTCTTAAGTGGACGAACGTTCGTCTTAAGTTGGTGTAAATTACAGCACATTACCGTTGTTAAGCTAGATTTAAGTTATTGCATTCAGTGACCATAGCACTGTTTGAAAAGTTTAGGATCCATTCTAGTAAAGTAACACTAAGAAACTTAACAACACGATTCAAGACCCTCAATAAGATTTAACTGGTTCTCCCTTATTTACAAAAATAAAGGTAACTTTAAAAACTGCTAATATGTACCACTTTGGCTTTCGAGTTCTCTTTAGACGCGTAGAATCAAAATATCTTTATTCATTTAGGTCATCAAGTAACACTTATGAACGTCAAGGTTACACTAACTAAACAATAATATGAATTTTCTTTTAGCTTTTGCCACGTTCAGCAAAGCAAGGGCATAGAACCAACCAAAGGCAAGAAACTCACGGCCACTCTTTTTAATCGCCAATTTTACAATGTTGCTTGTTTTGCAAATTATATTTGTAAGGAGCAGCAACTATACCGTATTTTTTTATTAGCAAGTAGGTACTGCTTCTCATTGTAAAATAAAACTACTTTCGGCAGTGAACGCATGGCTAAATGGTTGGTTGTTTTGTTGAATATTTAGAAGTCTTGATGGTTGGATTGTTAAATAGAAAGATGTTTTGATGCTTAAAGGGTTAGGTAGTTGAATAGTTGAAAGGTCGTGTGGATAGGTGGACAGATGCAGTAAAATATAGAAATACTTATAACTGTTACCGTTTCATTCCGTTACGTAACTGACGTAAAACTGGGACTTAAGACCACAGAACAATAAGTAAAGCACGCAAAACGAAAATACTGAAATGCACAAAGAACGTTCAAAATTTAAATGCCGAGAAACATCGATCAAATATACCATTGATCGATGCCGAGAAATAAACATGACTTGTTACAACAGTCGTCGACATCCGAACTAATATTTAAAATGCGAATGTGAGTTTGATTGTTTGTTACGCTTTCACGCCTTAACTACTCGACTACTACAGAAATGGATGTACGGTGCAACCGTACACTTTGCAATATCAGCAGTTTTCGTAGCACGAGCGGCTTCTGTAAAATGTATTAATTAGTTCGCAATCAGAAAATCGCAAATCACATAAGATACTACGCCATCAGCGCAATAACCATGAGTTGTAGTGAACTCGGCACTTAGTATCGAGGCTTTTAATCAACATTTTAAATACTTTATGCTCTCCCTAAGAGGTAATAACCAATTTAGTTGACAAGCACCGCGTCTATTGGAGAATCCAATAATAAAGCGATTCTTTATTCTTAATAAGATTTCAATTACGATTAATTTAAAAAAGGGAGTTTATTGAATTTTCTTCCTTCGTCTTGAAACTTTTTGCTGTTATAACCTGCCTGACGGTAAACGGTACCGATACAGTGATATGCGGTACCGGTTAGCTTATAGTCGTTTGCAAACTAAGGCTTTACTAGAGCGAGGTTAACCACTAAAAATGCAAGCTACCTTTATACCAAAATTTTATTTTAATTTATTTATAAAAGACAACGCTTCAATTACAATTAAATACTGTGTTGCAGGGGACTTTACAAACTTTCAGACAACGGAAATAAAGAACACCCAGACCCGGAACAACTATGTCTGGATCTCACAGTATTTTGTTCCGTGGGGGATCAAACCCACAGCACTCAACGCATGGCAAGTGACGAGGCAACCACTTAAGCTACTACGCTGACTTTGCAGTCAATGTAAAGGGCAAAGCTGTTGATAATTCCGCCCGTTCTCTGCTTACAGCTCTACATCTGTTAAGGTCCTCCAGACCGAATTTCGGTCGTAGCGGTCAATCTTAATGGAGACTGGCCATTTGCGCAAAAATCGTATAATGCACAAGTGTGAGCGCAAACACAAGTACACTCTCTCTTCCCTAACTCTCATAAACCTATGGGATAACAATCCAACTCGACCGGAGAGAGATCAGGCAAAGGAGTTGGTCCTTCTTCTGATCTCTCTCCGGTCGAATTGGCTTTACGTGATTTCTTCTACGTGTTAACTTCCTAACTACGTAGTAAATACCCAATAACATTTTATTAGCCTGTCCCGGGAATTAAACCCGAGACCCCGTGCACAGCAGTATCGTCAATTATCACCACGCCACAAAGTTCACCACACCACATCTTCTTAAGGAGTATAGAAACCACACTTACCGCAGTATAAAAACACAAGGTTATCTTACTGCAATAATTCGTAAGGTTACTTTGCTTTAATTAAAATGTTAAAGTTTGAACGAAATCTCACGGTTTAGTGGTTTAGCGGTGATCACACTGTGATCTATCTTGCAAACTTTTGTACACTGACATTAAGCCGCACAATAATTTAGGGTAAACTAAAACACATGGTAGTGTAGACATGCTACGAAAAAATAAACCTTTTATTATCATTATCTATCACCATTATTATGGTTATATGCAATTCTCTAAATGTATTGCTGTGCATGTTTAATTAAAATCGTTTATAGGAGGCAACAGAGAAATAACAATTATCATATTTTATCGGATGGCGTAGTGGCTTAAGAGGTCGCCCCGCGACTGCCGCTTCGACCTCCACACGAGATAAAATTTCGTGAGATCCACATATGTAGGTAACATAGGTTCTATGTTTGTTTATCATGTCTCCCAGCGACACAGGATTAATTCCAAGTACGGAAAATGTCTTTTAAAAGAGAGAAAATCTCAAGTGACTTAATAGCATAAACTTAAAATAATCGAAACTTTCAAATGTCACAAAATACAAAAGGCCAGCCTAGCTAATATCAATAAAAAAATATAAAAGAAATTAAAAATATATAATAGTTTAAAAAACTAAAAAACACTTTATTAAAAAGCAAACTGAAAAGTGGAAAATAATTTAATATTCTTTATGTAAAAAATTGTGGGGTGGTTATCAAAATATCTTAGAAAGTTTAAAATACCTATCATCATTTTTTTATATATTTTTCTAAATTATTGTATTGTCATCGGTCCTTGATAAGTATGCCAAATTTCGAGTTAATCCGATGTTTTGAAGGGGGTCAAAATCATGTTCAAATTTTCCGTTACAATTAACTGTGACAAACAGTGTAAGAAAATACTAACATACATATATGTACGTATGAAGCTAATAAAAGCGTGTTAAAAAGAGAATGTCGTTGTGCCAAAATTTCTATGGGGTATTCCTATGAAATTGAGGCTTAGTACGCTAAATACTAGATGACGTCATCAATTCATACGTACAGTATAAATTACATAATGATGTATGCATACTTCCTAACTAATTTTTATAAACGCGAATGTGAGTTTGTTTGTTTGTTCACGCCTTTACTTCGCGACCGATGATCATGAAATTTTGAGTTCACATTGTCAGGAGTACAGAAAAGGACATAGGGTACCTTTCATCCAGGAAAATGTACTGTTACTAATTTAACCTTACCTACATTTACGGGAGCGAAGCGGCCAAAATCGGCTCTATAATATATAAACGGTAAGTGACTTTTTAATATCTTTATATATATACATATATAAATCTTCTGTACGTGCGTTTGTAATTAAACTGCTCCTAAAGAAATTTTTTGTGTGTGTTCAAGTGGATTCGAGAATGGTTTATATTTGTTTTTTTTTAAATATATTTTTTCGTTTGTACAGGACAACGTCTGTCAGGTCCGCTAGTTAGTAATAAATTAATAAAAATTCAAAATTATCACACCCGTACTTACGCCTATATATTCCCGTAAACAGTAAACAGTCGTGTTAAACACCCATATTTCTCCAAACATGTTTGAAGGTAATATGGTGCGAACCTATGGCCGCCCACCACAAATTTGCTTACGGAGAAACCCGATAACATCGCTCGAATTGGAAGTTGAACCGGAGAATTCACGATCGCATACATGTTCACACTGAACCAACGCGCGCGTCCCATAACATAAAAGTCAAACCTGACTGCTAAGCTTAACCTTTCAACCAATCCAGTTATCAAAAATACATAAAAGTTATTTAAACAAAAGCAGACTATTATAACAAAATTTACATTTTAAATAGTCCAGTTAAGTTCTAATGACAGCATCCAAGCCTTGGTTGAGAGGTTGATACGTAGCTATGAATAAAAGTGGTACTTACGCTTCAGATATCAAGGCTCTCAACTTGCAGAACCCAATGCCAAGGCTGTATGGGTACTGGTGCCAATACACCGACAGATCGTTTGGCAAACCTGAAACAAACATTCACACTTTAAACACGCTATCACAAATTATGAAATACTAGCTTTTGCCCGCGGCTTCGCTTACGTAAAAGTAGGTTAGGTTTTGTATGTAACAGTTGAGAAGTTTTAGAGTTAAATCCTTACGAATCAAAAACAAAATCTTTTCTCTTTATAATATTAGTATAGATGAAGGACTGCATAGATTTGAGTCGTCGCCGCTGACACCGAATGTTGTAAGTTTGGTCCCCACGCGGGACACAAATGTGTATAATGCACAAATATAAATAATATGTTCCGTGTCTGAATGTTCTTTGTGTCCCTTGTTACTAACGCTTTCTAAAACAAAGTTGTACGACTGACGTTGACGTTGTACTACTACAGTAACAACTAACATTGTTTTAATTCGTAACCAATACACAAAATATATACTTTGTAGGTATGTATTTATTACAGATACTTAACATGAGTTTTTCAATACGTGTTTTTATTTACATATTACATATATAAAAAAAAATACTGTTTCTAAATTGTATACATGTGTAAGTATTATCTCATGTACGAGCAAACCCGTACATTTAGTATTGTTAAGTGAATTAGCTTGCCAACAATATATTTCATTTTTCAAACAATATATTATTTTTATCATCGCCAATTTATAAATAAATTGGCGATGATAAAAATATATTGTTTTCTTTATAAAAGTTGTGTTCAAAGCTCGCTGTCATACCGCATTTGCTGTCCTTTGTTAGCTACGCTCTGATGTACCTAGTTTTTTGTCTCAACGTCTGACCTGAGTAGACTTTTATGCTAATCCATTTCCCTTATGGTGTGCTTATACTTTTCTATTTAAATCTGCTACATTGTTTCCAAAGCATTAATTAGAAGATCTGCAGACAAATTTATCATCTAGTCTGTAAGTTCTTATGTCTATTGTTTTGATGTTTATTAATCCTCTCTTAGTATTGGAAACAATGTAGCACATTTCAATAGAAAAGTATATTCATACTCATTATCCTCAAATAAATGTTTGATCTTTATAGATTTAAGTTTACACTTTTCCCGACGTTTGATCGAATGTGTTGGGCACATAATCCATCCTCGAAACTGCAATATTTTGTAGAAAATAATCCACATCTGTTTCAAAACCTAACTGTTAGTTGTTAGTTAAGTTAGTCGGTTTTGGTTTTTTATGAGCGTTTTAACTGGCCCATAACGGTGCAACTTTAGACTTGAGAACTTGAGAAAAGGCTATGCGGATAGAAGTAAAATAAAGTGCACTTATGCTACAAAATGACTATTTGCTTAGATTGTTTGTTTGTGTGTGCCATAAGGTTTTTTTGCTTTTTGGTTTCGGACGCATATATTTATATATATATTGCATGTAGCTTATTCTTTCTTACCTCGTGATTATTTGTGATGTTAACAAGTAACTTGTTTCTTAATTTGATTATTATTGAAGAATATAAATGCACAACCGCATTTAGTCACGGACTGCCTTGCATTGTCACAATGTGTAAGTGTATGCGCCATCATGCTATCCTACTGCCTATTTTAGATTTATATTAAAACATATACCTTAGCCCAAATTATTTCATCTCTATAATATTATTAAGTTATTATTGATTTTATCTTTAGTTTTTTTATATATGGCATAATGGCTGCAACACCTTGTCAATCTGAGTTGTAAAATACTGAAATTATATTTAATTGGCGATTTAAAAGAGTGGCCAGGTTTCTTCTCATAGAATCAACCCTTTGCCGGAATCTAGCAACTAACCTTTTTTTTTTTTTTTTTTTTTTATTTTTTTTTTTTTTTTTTTGTACGTGGGGAAATGCTTGATGCATACCCTCTCGCCACAAGGGGAGGCAGGAGGGTTATGTCCGGCTCTCCCGTACTTCGGGCCTACGGACCAAAACCCCACGGTGTGCACGCTCGCTGCCTTGCATATTGGATGGGCCGCTGGCAAAATTACTACCTCAGCGACCCACCCAGCAGTCTACAACTCCTCGGCGACGCCCCGGCACTACATAGGGCGTCAGACCGACTCAATGGCTGGCGGACGGAAGATCCCCGTTCTCCCGCCCGCGGCCTTAATTATGGCGGCATAAGGCGCGCGTAAGCGCGCCTGCGCCGCCCGGTTCGCCGGCGACGGCTCGGATCCGCAAGGATACTTTCTTCACGGATCCGCTCCGCCGCCTCCTTCTGCGAGATGACGTCCTCGCAGAAGGACGCGACCGCTGCCCATTTCCTCTCGCTGTCGGCCATGGCTTTGATCACGGCCGGCAGCGAGAGATCCTCACCCACAATCTCAATGAGTTCACGGCGCTGCACCGCCCAAGCAGGACATTGCTCGAGCGTGTGCTGCGCCGTGTCCTCCTCACAATCGCAGTGGTGGCAGATGGGACTCGGTTCCCTCCTAGCGACCGTGTGCAGGTATTTGCCAAAGCAACCGTGCCCTGACAACACCTGCACTAGCCGGAAGGAAAGGGTCCCATGCTGCCGCCCTGCCCACCGCTCCAATACCGGCTGGAGGGCCCCAACGGTTCTGAAACCGGCCAAGGGCACCTCCAGCCGCGCCTGCCACTTTAAAATCATGCCCTGATGGGCTCGATTGCGCGCGCACTCAATCACTGTCGGGAGGGGACGACAACCCGTCTCCTCCCGCACCGCCTCACTCATATCTAGCAACTAACCTAAATGTAGCTTCAGTAACTTAGTAAACTCACTAATATTTTGACTTTCATAAGTGTTACTTTGTGACCTAAATGAATAAATGATTTTTGACTATTGACTTTGAATTAAGGGTTAAACACTGATCAACGATGGGCTTGTCGAATTGCAATCGAGAAGTTCATATTTTGATGTACTGAATTCTAAGAATCGGACTGATGTACTATCTACGTTTTAAGCATATATGTTGTCATAATCTTCGAAATGATTAATAATAATAATAATAATATTCTTTATTGACATAAAATCGATACAAATATGTTATAGAATTCCCTAACACCCGCGCTAGTAAACACTGTGTTGCAGGTGTCAGTGTCTTCCCCTTATGTTGACAATAGTTTTATATCAAATATAATACTTACTAGGTAATTAATTTAAAGAACAAAAATAAAATAAAAATAAAAGAAAATTATCTTAACACGTTCCGGGACAGTACGTCGAGAGGCGGGCCGCAAATTCCAATGCAAATTGACACATGAACTCCCCATACAATTTCGCCCCCGCCTGACGACGTTGTGATATACCTTGATAGTTTTTACATTGTGTGATACGACAGTTCGTTCCTCGACGTGACCGCCTTCGAACGTGGTGTCATATCATGCGTTTTCTGTGGGGTGTTATATGACACTACGTCTGTCGACGTGACCGCCTTCGAACGTGGTGTCATATCACGCGTTTTCTGTGGGGTGTTATATGACACTACGTCTGTCGACGTGACCGCCTTCGAACGTGGTGTCATATCACGCGTTTTCTGTGGGGTGTTATATGACACTACGTCTGTCGACGTGACCGCCTTCGAACGTGGTGTCATACCAAACATCCTATGAAATGTGTTATATGACGCTACGTCTGTCGACGTGACCGCCTTCGAACGTGGTGTCATACCAAACATCCTATGAAATGTGTTATATGACGCTACGTCTGTCGGCGTGACCGCCTCTAAACGTAGTGTCGTGTCACACAGTTTTTCTAAGATTTTCTTTGAGTAAGTACTTCATAATTTCTTCTAAATAAAACAAAATTAAACTTTTTAATTATTTTTATTTACGAAATATCAAATATTATGTCCAATCTAGCTCTGATAAGTAACAATTAACGTTTTTAATAAAATATTTAAAAGTAAATAATAGTTTTTAATTACTTATTAGTATTACTATGAAAATAGTATGAAAACAATTAGCTCTGATAAGTAACAATTAACATTTTGAACAAGATTTCTAAAAGGACTTATCAAATTTTAGTTACTTATTAGTATCTATGAAAACAACTCTCTCACTAAGAAAATGTTATAATCATATAACAAAATAAGTGAATAATAAACATCAACTTAAAAATAGCTTATAAAATAACCTACAACTAAATAATCAAATCACATATGATATGAGATCACAATAATCAGTTTAGGAACATTTTGAGGTATTCATTTATGGTATACTTAACTTAAGAGTTCGATTCTTAAAAATACTAATATATTTTCAAAAAGATCAGATACATAGCTCTGTTTTAATAATAAATCACAAAATATTTTAGGAATCAGCCTCAAATACAATCATTTAAACATTAGTTGTTAAAATTTTCATAATTTTCATGCCATTCTCTGAAACAAGTTGGATACAGTGCTGGAGAATCAGGACATCCTGGGCACCTGTAACTAGTTTCCTTTTGTAGCTTCGTTTTTGCGCATACTTTGCAAGTCAAGAATTCAAATTTCTTTTTTCCAGTGCCCTGAATTTATGGTAAATGCAGCTGCTTGGCCAACTTGTCCAGGACCATAACGTCGGGAGTCATTCTTTTTTCTTGTCATCAAGTCTTTTCTCTTAGTGTCTTTCTCTAGCTTCAACATCTCTCTTATAATTTCTTCTCTGTATGTGACGAATTCATATTTGTTATTTTGCTTCACATACTTCCTGAACAAATAAAAGGAGTTCCAGAGAGCAATGTCCAATAAATGGAACAAAACCTTTTTGTACCATCTTATGGTTTTGCGTGGCGAAGAATAATAACTGATCATCTGATCACAACGATCAATTCCACACATATGTGCGTTGTATGAGGCGACCTCTATGGGCTTCATAGATCTTTTTCCATGCCGGTTTCGAACTTCAACCATCTCTGGATGTTCCCGCGTGGGGAGGACAACAACTGGCCTCTTGTCCTTCCATTTGCTCACATAAACTTTCTTCTTCCTCAACCAAAAATGCTCACCCTTTTTAAGTTTTTTTGCGATCAATTCTTTGGGGTTGTCTTTTCTGTTTGTGCGCAATGTGCCATTCGTGTGCGTCTTAAGATCAAGAAGTTTCTGTGATAATGTCACGGAATTATAGAAGTTATCCATATACAGGTGGTGTCCTTTCAAGAGATAAGGACGCATGAGCCGTAACACCAGCTTATCGACTTTCTTTCCAGGTTCTCCATCGGCATCAGTCACATCCTCGCTTCCATGATACATTTTAAGGTTTAACACATAACCGTCATCAGTCGTGAGTACGTAAAACTTTATTCCATACCGGGCTTTCTTAGACTTGATGTATTGTCTAAATTGGAGACGTCCTCGAAATAGTAACAACGATTCATCCAAAGACAAATCAATACCTGGGTTTAAGGATTGCCGAAATATTTGTGTAAGAGAATTCGCAAAGTGATCAACTTTGTCTTTTCCTTCAGCTCCCGATTCAGCGGCACAGAAACATCGTAATATTTGGTTATAATGGCGACCTGACATGACATGGCTGAATATGGGGTGGTAGTATAAAGGATCGTCATGCGTGAACAATTTTCGTGAAACAGGGATCTGTATGTGACCGTGTAAAAATGAAAGTGCCAAAATCTCTTTCATTTCTTCTATCGTAGTCGGTTTAAAGCTTTTGTTACGACTGTTTCTAGTATGAGGCCGGTTTTTGTTACACAAGTTAGCGCCGTAAGTGTTTGTACATTCAACCAAATATTCAATAATATTCTCATTAACTATCTGGCTAAATATTTGCATCGGTGTGGAATTCTCATCTATTTCGAACGTGGGACCCACAAAAATAGAATCAAAAGAGAACTCGGGGATATCATCAACCACGTCTTCCCATTCATCTTCATTTACAGAGGTATCTGGTCGTTTAGGTTCTCGGACTGATGCTGGTGTCTCATTGTTTTGAAACAAATTTTCTGACTGATCACTTACCCTCGAATGATTACTAGCGGTGTCTTGTTGTAGATTACCTGCTTCATTATTATCTGCTGCTTCAGTCTCCTCGCCATCTTCAGCATCAGAATTTTGGGTAGACTGAGCAATCTGAGCATCGCCGCCTTCAACATCGTTCGTATTTTGAGAATTCTGAATATTATTGTCGCCGTCTATTGAAACATCCATATCGTCACTACATTCACTTACTTGAGCACTAGGATTGGGATGAGTACCTTGACTATGATCCTCTTGCGAATGTAAAGATTCAGCATCATCACCATCAGCTGCCTGAGAATCCTCTTCATCTGAGTCGCCTTGGGACAAACTCCTTCGCATCCGATTTCCAGTTTGAGAAAATCGAGGCCGGGTGTCAAAAATATTATCACTGGAGTCAGACTCGTCTTCTGGGGGTTCATAATTTCTGTCGGATGCGTATTCTCCATCCCCGTCGGAAAAAGGATCATGATTTTCAGACTCTGATACTTCTTCGGGCACCGGTGACCGTTTTCTTCGTCTAGAAGACATCTACGAAAAGGTAAGCATAGTAAGTATAACCACTAACACCACAGTAATAAAAAGATTGCAGAAATAACATACCTACCTACAGATAATAGGTATAATCTTTAACACTATAGAAATACAAGGATTTCGACAAGATTCAACAACAATATTTACATTTTATACGTTTGTACTTATTCGTAAACACATTTTATAACAAAACAACTATAAAATACAAGTAATTATGAAATAATACCTACGTTTTGCGATCGTGTTCCGTGGCGTTGACTCGAGCGACGCGAGGCTCCCGCGCAGTGACACAGTTCCGACTGAAGTAGGGGGATGCGTATACGCGCACCCGGCCCAGGCCGTTGTGTCACAACACGAGACAAGTTTGCATGTGTGCGTGTAGTTTACTTGTGTGCTCATAAAACTTCACGATGTGACACTAGATAGTTCTAAGTTCTTGTAATACGACACTAATACGTCAGCCTACTATATATTCTATGGTTGACGCCCGTTGTTCGACGGGCTGTCATATTTCGAAGCTCAAAATCAGCCGTCGACAGACGTTGTGTCGTAATATATAGGAATTTGCGGCCCGCCTCTCGACGTACTGTCCCGGAACGTGTTAAAATTATTTCTTGGTAAGTGCATGCATGTGTGTGGGTGTGTGCATATGTGTGTGTACGTGTGTGTGTGTGTGTGTGTGTGTGTGTGTGTGTGCGTGTGTGTGCGTCGTGTGTTGTGTGAGCGTGTGTGTGACTGCAGCATTCATTACACTTTTAATAGATTTTCTACAGCGTCATAGTCCATTGATTTTAGCCAATTAGATATAATCATTTTAAATTCATTATTATTCAATTTACTTACTTTATGATTTTTGTTACATTTATTATACGTACGAGGAGCTAAATAATTATAGTGCCTTTGAGCAAATGTTGATTTAACACGCGGCACAGGGCAGCGTTCAACGCGCTTTTGTGACGTAGGTAAATACGGAACAACTTTTTTGTGATATCTCCGCAACATTTCGTACACAAATAATTTCCTCACAGAAAACACTCCTGCTTGTTCATACAAGGAAAGTGTCGGATGCCTATACGGTAAGTATAAAAGTACTTTAAGTACCATACGTTGTGCCCGCTCAACTTCAATCATATGGGATTTTGCCGCACCGCCCCATGCGCAAATGCAGTATCTAATTATACATTCGCATAGTGCTCTATATGTTTGTACAAGTATAGTACCATTGGCAACTTCACGCAAGTTTTTAAAGATGTAAACAAGTTTTCTGGTTCTAGCTATCGTTGACATGAGATGTGTACTCCAGGTAAGTTGGTCATCGAGCGTTACACCTAAGTACTTTATATAGGTGACACGGGAAAGTGCTGCACATCTACAGTCCGAATAAATCTCTGCCTTATTGCACGGGAAGGTATGTATTTTGAGAATGTGCGATGCGTCAGGTTTTCCCACAGATGTTTTACTAAAGCAAACGTATTTTGTCTTACTGGTGTTTAACGATAGCAGACTGTTCTCGAGCCAGGAGGTAACCTTTGCCAAACCAGTCTCCGCCAATTTCAATACCTTGTTCCAGGTTTGGCCATGAAAGATTAACACTGTGTCATCCGCGAACATTAGTAGATCTAAGTATGGCAGAGTAGCTAGCTTGCATAGATCATTAATATATATGAGGAATAAAGAAGGTCCTAGCGTGCTACCCTGGGGAACCCCATATATACAGGTGGAATTAGCACTTTCACAGCCCGCTACTCTAACTCGTTGGTGCCTATCGGTCAAATAGTCTGTAAACCAGTCCAGAACCACCCCCCTTATACCAACGTTCTCCAAGCGTGTTATTAAAATTAGAACTGACACAGTATCAAATGCTTTTTGGAGGTCTAAGAAGACCCCCACACACTTGTCTCCTCTATCAAGATACGATACTATATTTGACGTTAGTGTCAAGACCGCGTCTTCGGTAGATTTGTTTTCTCTAAAGCCAAATTGGAATTCACTTAAAAAATTGTTATTTTCGAGGTATTTCATGAGTCTCTTATTAACAATTTTTTCTAGTATTTTAGATAACGTTGATAGAAGGGAGATGGGGCGGTAATTATTTGGCTCATTTTTATTACCAGATTTAAAGATAGGACACACAACAGCTCTTTTAAATATAGCCGGAAATGTACCGGTAACCAAACTCAGGTTACACATAAAGGTGATGGGTGGGACAATTGAAATAATGTTTTGTTTCAATATTTCAGTAGTAATTTTATCCCACCCGGGTGCACTATGCGATCTGAGTCCCATAATAATACCCTTCACTTCATAAGGGTCTGTAGGCATGAATGACATGGTATTTAATGGTGAGGTATTCGTAGCAGCTTCGCGTGATAATTCCTGTTCGGATGTGCTCATCTTGCTCAATAACTCATTTGCTAATGCACATCCAACTCCAGTGAAATATTTATTCACCTTATTCAGAGACTCTGTCGGTGTGGCATCAATATTTAGTAAATCTATTGTGGGCTCGTTGTTTTTCTTTATTTCACAAACTTCCTTTATGATTTTCCATGTCTCCCTAATGTCACCTTTGCTCTTAGTAAATTTTCCCTGATAATAATCTTTTTTTAATTGTTTTATAATAAAAATACATGTATTCCTATATTTTTGGAACTTATTTAGTAAGAGTATATCTTTCGGTGCCTTCATTGTAGCTTTGTGTAGCTTATCCCTTCTTCTTATGCATTTCACTATGATTAAATGAAATCTACAAAGATATGTAGCAAAGAAGAAGATAAAGAGAAGCGAAGATAAAATATAAGATCGTGCTCCTGTCTACGTATCTTTTTGCTTTTGGCTATATATTTTTTTATTTTATACGGAATAATGTTGGAATTAATCAAATCGAAATTTAAAGCGAGAGAAAATCGATCTTGGAATTAATTTTATATAAGAATCAATTCAACTCTTGTGATCAGTACGAATGGAATCGAGAAACGATATTTTTTCGAACAAACCGCTATGCCCATATCCAACAAGTAAAACGTTTTGGGGTGTGACTTTATCTATATTTATTTTCCAAAATACCAGCTTGCTTTTCAAAAATACTTTATCCAGATTGTATAATAGTCTACTTTTTTAAATGCCTTTAGTACTAGCATGCTCTGTCTCAAGTGAGTTCTGGTGAACTCATTCAGGACATAATAATTATGTATTTTTGTCAAACCTAAAAAGAAGCCAAACACAGCACTTCATGCTACTTCGAGCTCATTTTGCGTAGATAGGAACAATTTAATTTATTTCAAATTAAGTTGGAGTACTCTGAAATAACTACACTGCAAAAAGACGACCACCATCTTAATCTGCCTGTGACCATGGTTGCTAAAAAGCAACTGGTAAAGTTTAAATTTAAATAGTTTAATCCTTTAAATTAAATACAAGCATACACTAGGTAACTTTGAATAATTTAAAGTAATCAATTAAGCAATAATATATCGAGCTTATCCTTTTCTAAAACTGTAAGGCATATCGCAGTGCTTCAGCCCAAAAAACATCAACGTTATCACAAAATACTCAACAGGACACTTAATGGAGTTACATTTTATTCCTACCCTACAGCTGATTAATGTATGTGTCCGCTTACCCTATAATTTCATCTATTTTCCCTAACTGATCTTAGTGTAATTTCATTAGTAATTCAAAGGATCCTACTACCTTTGATGTCTTAAGAATTTATGAATTCACTTTCTTAATTAATTTTATTATAATATCTGTTTCGTTCAGGTTTTAATCAATAGTGAAAATTACAAATAACCTATATATTTAAAAAAAGATTTTTGAAAAAGAGAGGAAGCCTATTAAGTCGTAGATTATCCCTGTTTTCTTGTTACAGGTGCCAAAATGCCCCTTAGAAACCTTCAAATAGCGACCACGACACAAAGAACACTATAATTATTACATATATTCAATTTTCTTATGGTTTAAGAAGTTTATTTCTCAAAACAGAATACAATGATTCACTTACAGTGAGAAATACAAGTTTAACTTAGCTATTCTACACATGAAACGAGTATCAGAACATTGCTCGGTAATTTTAATTCCTTATTACAATAATAACAGCACTAGTTAGGAGTAAAGTAGAGGTTTTGTGTATCTATTGTTATTAATTCCTATTAAATATGAATAATTAAGCAGTGTCATGTCATATTAGTACATAAGTGCTGATTAGCCTATATTTGGTAAATGTATCAGAAACTCATTGTGTGTCATGTATATAATATTATTCAAGTGTATTGCATATTTACTGTTGGCAAACCAGATAAAATAAAATAAAAACACTCAGACTCAGCACACGTGTCAAGTCTAAACCCACGATCACACTTAAACCATTGTGTCAATTACGCAGGTCTTGTATAATCCTAATAGATATCATAAATGCGAATTAGGGGTTTCCGGTAGCCCGGAGGTTATCATATTTAAAATAAATAAGACATCCAGATTCAGTGAATAACTTTGTGAATCAACCAACATCTAATTATGGTAGTATTGTCTTCTGTTTACGCGAATGTTATTCATTGAAATTAAACTACTATATACGGATTTTATCGCGTTGTTTATTTATCACTGTATTACATAATTTTGAAACTATTACACTACTACATCTATTGAATTTTACTAATTTATAAGCTTATAAAATTATTTAAACTATTAAAACTATTTATATTTAGGTTCACACTTTCCCCTACGTTTCGGTTGTTTTTCAGTAGCCATGATCTCCCCGTGACCATATAATAT
Source organism: Catocala nupta (assembly GCA_963675205.1). Taxonomy (NCBI): domain Eukaryota; kingdom Metazoa; phylum Arthropoda; class Insecta; order Lepidoptera; family Erebidae; genus Catocala; species Catocala nupta. The sequence continues at coordinate 16,154,185 of OY776094.1, read as the reverse complement.
TATGGTAGTTCTCGAGACCACTTACTTGCCTTTCCGAACTTTATTGTTCAGACGAGAACTTAGAAACTTGGATCACTACTGTATCCTGTCTGAGTTAGTAGGTAAATAACTCAGAAACAGATCAGGAACAAACATATCTGTAACACATATGTAATTATTGCTCACAGTTTCGCTCGTGTAAATGTAGGATTGGTTAGGTTGGTAACAGTACTTATTCTGGATGAAAGGTACCCTACATACCCTTTTATGTTATCCTGACAACGTGTAAGCAAAATTTCATGATGATTGGTCGAGAAGCGTAACAAACAAACTCGCATTTGCATTTATAATATTAGTTAAGATTAAAATTAATTATATAGGACAAAACAGGCTTAAATAAAATTAAAAACATTTCAAAACATAGCGTTGTTTAATATTTTACGATGTAACTATTGTCATTGGGTCATTTCGTTACACCTTGTATCGTTGGATTAAGAAATGAAATTTATTTTTCTTAAACTTAAATATTTTTACTTAACCCGGCTTGCGAAAAGTGTAGCGAAGGGCTGAGGTCATTTCGACTTTACAAATTTCCCCGTTTGCAAATTTTTATCACGTTTTCCTGCTTACGGGAAAGGATGAATGAATTAACGTCTACTTATTATACATAATAAATATATACAGGTAAGATTACACACTTAAGGGAAATTCTTTGTAAACAATGATAACCATTTTTCTCTTTGCTTCAAACACTAATTTTCATTTCCACATACTTATTTAAAATTTATAGCTCGCTACATCATCCGAGCTGTCGATTCTTGAGTGATATCCAAATAAACATTACATAAACTTATGTTCCGTACTAATATAACTAAATAAATCCGTGCTAAGATTATAGACTAGTGTTAAAATAAAACACTCGTTTTATTAAACGATGGCTTTATTTTCTACACTATACTGTAGACACACAATCACTGCCTATAACGTTTGTACAACTGCACTTCTCGGCCGCTCAACAACGACTGACTTAACTCCACTTACAATTTTATAATTAAACATTACATCAAATGATGTTTCCCTCACTTCACCACAGAAATGACGGTGTTACGTCACATCCGTCCTTTCAGTGTTGCAGTGTAGAAAAATACAATTACCACTAAAATTATTATTTTCTATTCTGTATAAGCAGATTTAATTATTCATTGTGGCAATACTTTGCCACAATGAATAATTAAATCTGCTTATTATTTAAACTTAAATATAACAATAGCAAATCGAAGTGATCATTAAATATTTTTATAACAGATCAAAGCAATCACAACACTAGCTTCTATCTAACACGTGGCATGCGACCAGGATTAAAAGTATTCTTATGTGTTGACTAAGGTCATTGATAAATTCATGTGTCAAGTTTTAACTAAATCTGTTCAACGGTTTACACGTGATTGAATAACAAACATCTAAAATATAAGTATTTAAACGTCCAATAATCTTCTTAATAATTCAGATTTATAATAAAATGTATCAGCGATAGCCTAGTGGGACTGCCACGTAGAGGTCGTTCGATCCTAAAGCGCGCATCTCTGACCTTTAGAAGTTATGTGGGTATTAAATAGTAAATTATCGCTCGCTTTAACGGTGAACGTAAATATGGCCAGGAAACCTGCTTCTCTGAAAGTTCTCCATAATGTTCTTGAAGATATGTGAAGTCTGCCAACCGGCGCTGGGCCAGCGTGATGGACCAGTGCCTTTAGGGTCCGTATTATTATTATATTCAAATATATTTTATTAGTATAAAGCAGTTAGTTGTTCAGTTAAAATGCCATAATTATATAAGTTCTTTAGCTATGAAATTGCCGTTTATGTCCTTTATCTAACTTCGTGTTTCTTTACAAAATTCAAAAGTTATTTCAGAACTCTTTTGTGATATATCATTTTTAAATAACTATCGAATTCTGTACACAACATCAATCATCACGCAAATATGGCGAATTGAAACAACGAATACGGGCAAACACTAAGCGATATACATGTTATTGTAAATCACTACAATAATATGTATTATTGATAATAAATATCAATAACCTGTTATACAATTTTTATTCTAAACTATATGGCGTAGTCAGCTTAGTTACCCGTATTCGTTGTTTCAATTCATCACAATTGCATGATTGTTGATGTTTTTGTTAATTTAAGACAACTATAGTGATCTAAAGAAAAAATTGAAATTATGGAAACCACAACATTACTGATTTTCTTCATACAAAGCGGCAACTTTATATTTAAACCTATTGTATTGATATATATTATTAAAGTAGTTTAAACGTTAGCCTTAATTTTCATTTCACAGTTTTAAAGTATTTCTTTTATGTAACAATTAGTTCGTGAGAGATTAGTGTTCAAATTTAAAAGAAATTAGTATTCTGCGCCCAAAATTAACTTTCTAGTTTGTAACTAATTCTATAAATTCGTGAACTTGCACCGTCGACGTGGTCAAGATAAGACCTGTAGGTCTACAATGAAAATGTGTATCCAAATGCAGGGTCGAACGAAAAGAACTTAAGATAAAGTTTCTTCGAATTTCTACCTTTAAAAATGACATATCTCCGTTTTTCGTAAATAAGTCGTTATAAATCGAAAAACAGAACGAATTTCAAAATAAATGTTTTTCACGGTACGATCAGTCGGCCCGAAACTGCCGCATTTAAGTTTCATAATAAGCCTACTGAGTGTATTATCTAATATTTACCCGCTACAATGGCAATTTACGAAAGTAATCGGTCATTTCCGAAGTATTACTGGTCCAATAAATGTTTGTTGGTATAAATAGGAATTCAATTTTTCTTCAAAGCCAGCATTTATCGCTGAAGATCACCTTTATTTCTCCTTTGCTTTAACATTCACCTCTTTATATACTCGAAAATTTACGGTCTCTTGTTGCGTAAAACTGCTTTTGGCTTTTAAACTTGCAACGAGGTCATAAGGAAGACTTAAAAATATTGTCTGGACTCCTAGCTTGCCATAATTAAATCGAAACTTACATAGCAACTCTTATTTCTTAACGCGACTTCCGTACTTAATACAATCACTATCATTCTTTGTATTTTTAGAGTTTAGGTAATGTAACTATTTGACTTCAATAATAAAAAAACCTGAGTTAACTACCATATTATTATTCTTCCACGTGAAAATCAAACCCAACACTCGGCGGGCGGCGTAGTGACAACTTAAACTAATACTTCAGCCTTGTATTAAAAAAATATTATTAGTATCCAAACAACACTGCAATGTGTCCAAACATAAGCCTCAATTCTCCACACAACAATATTAAACAATTGCATCAATAAAAGAACTGCTAAGAAAATATATTCAGTAAGATATTCATACGTTAAAACTCACATATTCTGAAAGGACTGTTTCACAAGTGCCGAGTATCGTTCTTTCAAAGAATAATGTATATATGTACTACCCTTAAAGAAACTCAAAAGATATTGGAATATATTTCGCGTGTGAGTTTATGAAAGAATTATTTGTATAAGTTTTGGAGAATGTGCTACGTAGTAACAAATACAACCTGTCAACTATTAAATATAAATATTAGTAGATATTTAACGTATTTGGCGCAGAAGAATGTTTTATATCCCATAAAAGTATTGCCGTTGCTGTGCATGAGGTCTTGGGCTCGATGCCCGGGTCGAGAAAAATGAGTTATTAGGTTGACCTAGCTAAGTTTATACTTAATAACGCAAACTAATGTCACGAGGCCAACATGGTAGGAACGACAAATACTGCATTTGGCTAAGTTGATTTGAAATCGCATGCACACGCCTAGTAATAGTGCGTGACCCGGAATCAAATCCGAGACTGGCCGCAAACTTATACAACGACATAATAAGACACACGAAAAAGATAATTATTCTGATCTCTAACTTATTATTTATAACCTTTTGCTAGCAGATTTGCTCGATAACAGTACTTTTTTTCTGAATGAAAAGTAACCTATGGTCTTTTTTGTATTTACGATAACGTCGGTGACAAATTACATAATGGTCGGTCCAGTAGTTCAGGCGTAAAAGCGTACCAAACAAACAAACCCACATTCGCATTTGAAATATTAAAGATGCAATTCCCACGTAAACTTGGAAAATTTATTAAGAAAGCATTTGAGTGGGATTTAATAATAAAAGTCGTTCATCGCTTTATTCTAAATGAAATACGACAGGAACATTTGGTAGCAATCAATAGTATTCAAACGTCAATAGAACGATATTTCGAAGGCTTGCACAGACCACGCATTTATTCTATTGGCTTGTATTTTCCTGTAGCTTTTTACCTCCTGAATAAGATATGAAAGTAAGTTGAACTAATCGACTCGCTTCCCTCGCGTTGTTGTAGATTTTGTCAGTAATGTTAAGCCCTCGGGAACAGTACTTTTACTGGATGAAAGGTACCCTATGTGTTTTTATGTAACCATGACAACTTGTATGCGAAATTTCACGATGATCGGTCGAATAGGTCACATTTGCATTCATAATATTAGGTAGAACTATTTAGGATGTGAAAGTTAGTGAATATGCTTGGATTAAAATTAAACAACTTTATATGGATTTAAACGCGTTTTTTATATTTTATGAAACACTATTATTACCTAATTTTAAAACTCTAAACTGCTATTGTTAAACACTTTTACTAGTTACAGTTTACTTCTATTTAATCTATTTAAATTATAAAATCTATGTAGATTTCAATTTACACAGCCATGTTGACGGGAAGACTAAGATGGTGGTTGTCTCGATTTTCTAAAGTGTAGTAATTTCGAAGTACACGAACATAATTTAATCATTGGTGTTTCTGTTTTCGCGGAATGAGCTCAAAGTATCATGAAGCTAGCTGTGTTTTGCTTATTCTTGGGTTTGGCTATTTGAATTACTGGATCCCAAGCTGGTGATACAATCCAACCACTTTCAATGTATTACATTCGCGTAAACGTAAGACAATATTAAATATGTTTGGATGTTTGTTTTTTAATAATGTGTAAACTGTTACATGATTTTCGTTGAAACTTGTCACATAGATATACATATTATATAGTGTAGCATTCTTATGTAGTACCTATATCTGTGTGGCAAGTTTCAACCAATAGGTAAATATTATATATTCTGCCCGGGACAGGAGAAATTAGCCTAAAATAAGAACTATATTTCTTCATTTAGTTTTGGGAAACATGGTGTGGTATATTCATACAAACATCGACTTTTCATCACCTATGTCTTTAGGTCCCACGTTATACCAGGCAAGCCTAATGTAGTTTACTAGACACATCTTCAGACTCCTTTTTACTACTAAAATTTCCTAATCGGTCCCCAGTCACTCCACCACACGCAAATACAATTCCAAGCTCATACCACGGAACCAAAAAGGACAATATCAGTAAAAATATTTAAAACTTTAACATGGCTACACTATTGGGTTATTTGTTTTGAAACACGTACTAGTTTTCCAAAGGAATCCCAGCAAACATTATAGAAGATTAGTTGAAGACAAATTCCCGTTAGACAAAGCATTGTCTGGAAATCATCAAAGTATTTAATAACTTTAGTTCCCGTTTGATGCTAATGAAGCGAAATTCGATACATGTTATATCGTTTAAAGCCTAGTGGAAGACTATTGGACTGGCAGGCAGAAGACTCGGATTTCTTCAAGGCACACACCTCTGATATTTTGAAGTTATGTTCGCATTCGTCCATTATCGCTCACTGTAACGGTGATGGAAAACAATGTGAGAAAACTGGCATACCTAAGAGCACTACATAATGTCCCAAAGATGTGAGAAGTGTGTCTACCTAGACTAGGCCAGCGTGGTGCTCTATGACCTAGCTCTTCTCATACTGAGAAGATCCCGTGCTTAGAAGCTTTAAAACAGGGTTGATATATAAAAATAAATATATTCGCAGCAAAAGCCACTTACATGAGAACAAAATTAATTATTAATGTAAATAAATAAAAGGTTTGTGGGCGTAAGTTAAATTCAGTATCTGTTTAGTGACCGATAATAATAATAATAATATTCTACCACATACACACAACACCATCTAGCCCAAACTAAGCAGAGCTTGTACTATGGGTACTAGACAATGGATAAACATACATACATATATACTTTTTTTTTGTAAATACATACATATTATACATAGGAACACCCAGACCAAGACAAACATCCATGTTCATGCACACAAATGTTTGACTTGTGCGGGAATCGAACCCGCGACCTCAGGCGTGGCAGTCGGTTACACTAACCAAAATGTCAAATACGAACATTCCCGGCACTCGCACGATCCCAGTTCCTTTACCTTTTTATTTAATGTTTACCGGTACAAATTTCATTTGCGGTTTCCTTTTGAAAGGTTTATGTGTTAATCTCGTGTTCCAAATTCCATTTAAATCTGTTCAACAGTTTACGCATGATTAGAAAAAAAAACGGCCATCAGCACATAATATAAGGAAAAGGTTTTTGACAGATATATTGCTGTCACGCTGGGTCCGAACTAAATATTAACGTCCTCCTCCTCGCGTCGTATTCCTCATTACTGAGGATCGTGACTGCCCCGCTGAATCACTTTCTCATTGAGTATCTCCCTCCATCTGTTCCGGTCTTTTGCTTCGTGGAGGGCTTTGTGGAGATTGATGTTAAGCGACGATCGGATTTGATCCGACCATCTCGTTGGACTGCGGCCTCTTGGTCTTTTGCCGTTAATGTACGAAAGAGATAAATATAGTTCGGAATATGCAAAATTGATAAAATCGTATTTTCATATACCCCAGTTTTCTTCTCCAAAACTTAACCAATTTTCATCTTTTATAAACAATATTAAAATTATTTTGGCTACGTATGTATGTATTTATTTCCTAATTTTGTTAAATTTGTTTAGACCAAGCTAGGTATGCAAAGAAACAACATAGTAAACCCTTTATGAAAACTTACAATACTGCCGCCAACATATGCAAAGCCGATATTATTCTGTTGGTACAACTTAAATTCGAGGGGATATCTTCCTACAAGCTTTAAAACTTAACCAAAAAGCCGGCTAACCTTCCTAAAGTAACTTATTATATTCATTCTAGCACTAGCGTACTTGTAATGTTGTTTTATGAGCTCATTCACGACATGTAAGTAGAATGCAAGAATAAAAAATCCGAAAAAACAACAGACGTCACTTAATTTACTGTTAAATTATAATATTAAGGGCTTGTTCCACCACCTCCAAATAGCTAAAAGATAAAAGTCTCGCCATCTCTCTTCTTTAACCTAACAAGAGTGAGACAACATGTGATTTATCTTTCGGTAAACTTTAACTTGTTAGTTGTGGGACTGGCCATTAAGGCATTAAATAATAATAAATAATAATAATATCTTTATTTTCAAACAAAACCACTTACAGCTAAAGCAAAATAGAATAAAGCACTGACAATAGTATATAGTAAATAGAGTGTTGTGACACTGGTACCCAAAGTAAGATTCAACTTGTGAGACTGACTTGAGTGACTAAAATTATGAATGTTACATGCAAAATTAGAAAAAGAGCATGCTTGTTAGTGAGTGACTGAGAAGCGCACGCGCGCGTGTGGGCGTGAGTATGCGTGTGTGTGTGATGATGCGCGTGCGTGTGTTTGTTCTTGTGTGTGTTATTGTTCATGTATGTGGATTTTTATGTAATAGCTTATAAAGTTGATAGAATGATTAAGTTTTCGTCTCTGTATAATTTAATGTGTGAAGCCACTTATATACTACTATTTTACATCTGTATTTAGTGAGATGGTATATATCACATAGCTTATTAACTTTGTTATAAAGAAATCTGTCTAGAGTGTAGAAATGACGCTGTGCAGTAGTTGTGTTTGATTTGTGGGTGGGACAAACTTTGTAGTCTCGACGGCCTCTAATGGCATTTACATTAAACTGAAGATGGCTATGTTTACGGAGTATAGTATGAAGTACAAAGAGCTGTCTCACGGTCAGAACCTTACATTCAGAGTATAACAAGGTGGTCGAATATTTGAAAGTTATGAAGGTCATTACTTTGAGGACAGTTCTTTGTGCTCGTTCTAGTTTAAGCAGATGCGTCTTTGGTGCCCCACCCCACACAGTAATACAATACGTGAGTACCGATTGTCCTGACGCATAGTTTACGGTCTTAAGCGTACTTGGATCTGCAGAGTGCCTTAGCTTTTTACAGATAAAGATAAGCTTCTGTATTCTTGAAGTGACATTGTGACAAGGTGTAGTCTCTAATTTAATGAATTGTCAATGTGGATACTAAGGTATTTTACTACAATACTTCTTGTAAAGTGAGGCATGTATGTATAATGTGTGGTGTGTATAGCAGCAATAGCTCAGTGGGAAGGCCAACAGACAGCAATGCAGAAGGTCTCGGGTTCGAACCCACGTCGCGCACCTCTGACTTTCGTAATTTATATACTTTTCTAAATTGTGCGTATTGATTGACAATTATCGCCTGCTCCGTGCCTCGGAGAGCACGTTAAGTCGTCGGTCCCAGCTGACATGAACATCTATGGCAGTCGTTATTGGGAAGACTAGAAGATTAGAAGACCAGAAAAGCCGACCCAAGTGACTTGGGAATAATAAAGGCTAGGGAGAAGACTTCGCATTAAGTGTGGACAATCGCAGCTCGCGCTCATATATATTATGGCATATTTCAGTGTGGGCTTTGAGATCCAGGGCATCCAAAGAATGTAGTGCAGAGGGTTTCAGATAAAACGGCATGTGCACTTTTGTTCAGGTTAATTGTTAAAGTATTTGCGTAGAGCCAAGTCATCATCTTCGTAAGCAGGCGCGTGCACTTCATACAAGCAAATAAGCACAGCATACCCTAGTCCGCTGGCTTATGTAAATCTATATAATCGAAATCTATTTATTAAATACTTAAATACTAACACAGATATATATACACACAAAAACATTTATAAATGAAATGTAGTGCCCCCGCAGAGGTTTCGGGTAGGGCGTGCATGCCCATACCAGAAATCTTTGTGCACGCCCCTGTGCGTAGGTATAGATGGAACAGTTTGCTAGTCTGAGCCTGGAGAGGCTATTAATGTAAATTAAAAAGGGCCTTGGCCCCAAAATTGGATCCTGCGGAGGTCCAAAAGATAACGTTTTAGTGACACTCAATAGGCCATTTATTGTAGCTTCGTTCATTTAGGAGGTCCTAGAATCATTTATGAGTTAGACCACGAATACGAATATTTTCCAATTTAGAGAGCAGGTGCGGCACAGACACAGTGTCAAAAGCCTTCGAAATATCGAGGAAAATACCGAGACACTTATTGTTTTCATCCAGCTTAGCTACAGTATGGTCCACAAGCAAAGCAACGGTGTCTTCAGTAGACTTTCCTTTTCTAAATCCATACTGATTTGGTGCTAGGATTTTGTGTGATTCCAGATAGTCCACTAAACGATTGTTAATATTTTTTCTAGAATTTTGGACATAACGCTGTGTCTGACCCCATCCTTAAAAATTGGATATTACTCGCTTAAATACTTCAGGAAAGCAGCCTGTCGATATGAAGTAGTTGCATATATGCGTTATAGCAGGTACTAATGATGGCCGATAACATTTTAAGATCCTCGCTGAGATACCGTCCCAACCCGCTGCCGCATCTGTTCGAAGCCCAAGAATCAATCTTTCCACCTCGGTATTATCTGTAGGTAAAAGTGCTAAAGAGCCAGATGGCCCAGATTCGGACAAGGGTACAGAGGATGAAGTGGCAGGTCTAAGCGCGTCCGCTAATCTTTACCAGTGTTTGCAAAGAAATCATTAACACTATTTAACGATCTGTTGTTCTCTGAAGCTATATTTAGAAGTTCTGTAGGTGATGAGATGTTTCGATGTGTTTCGATTGATTTAATAACTTTCCATGTAGCTTTAGGCTTTTTCTGAGCCTTTAAGAATTCCGTTTTTTCAAAATCTCTTTAGGTTTTTTAAAAGTTTATTGCGAAATTTGCTATATCTTACTTATGACACTTTGAAAATATAGTTACCAGTCATTTTTAGATTTTTGACATATATTAGATCAGCTGCTGCAATCTCTGTGATGACCGCTGGTTGATCGATTTTAATGTAACTTGAGGATTTTGGAAGTGAACGGCTCTATTCTATATTGATTAAAGTAGGTTTATGATCAGTGATATAAGTGTCGATCTAAGATCTGACTTTATAAGAACATGATCCAGACAAGAGTTGCTGTGTGTGGATAATAGATGTAAGGGCAACAAGCCATGAGCCGCAGTTAGATTGAGATATTCATGGGCGCAGAAAATCTTAATCAACAAGATTAAGATTTTCTGCGGATATGTTTATGTTAATGTCGCCCATAAGAAAAATATTTGTTTGAGTTGAAATTGATGTAATTACGTCATTTAAACCATTTAAGAATATTTTTATATTGTGTACAGAGGGAGAGCGATAAAGCGCCATGACAGATAGTTTGAATTGCTTCAGATGGCATATCAAACAACTAGCGTCTGACATTAGGTGTTCTTAAATACTATATGTCAGGATACTCTTGACAAAAATTACGACACCATCATTTTGATTTTTAGGGTTACTGGAGTAGTATGAGACATACCCATCCAATGTGGGAATAATGGAGCATGCATTCAGCCAACATTCGGATAAAATTATTAAGTCGCAGGATATATTGAGACCAGTTAGTTAAAAACACCGTCAAAGCATCAAAATTACAGTTTACGCTTCGAATATTGAGTTGCATGAGAGTTAAAGACTTCGCTGAATTTTTAGTATATTCGAAGCATTGTTCAGGCATACATCTATAGGTATCGACCCTGCCAAATGAATCAATTTCCTTTAATATATCGAGATCAAGCATTATAAAATACGCTTCAGGTTGCCACATTGTGCGATCGTGAATGCAATAAAAGGCAGCAGTCTTATTGGCTGACGTTCAGAGACGTATAATTTAGTTTTTACAATTATAAAATAGATTTCATTATATGATACGTGTAGAAAGTTTGCCGTTATGGGCCTAAATCTTGCAGATATCTTCTAATAGGCTCATACTTTGCCTAAACCTAGCTACTAACCTAATCGTAGTAGTAAACTTATTCACCAATACAGTTTAACATTCATAAGTGAAACTTGACTGACTATGCCTAGTTTGAAATCCCCAGGCACGAAACTAAATCTACATATATCAAATTTAAAGACTCTAATAACTGATTTAAATGACAAGAGTAACTCCGAGTCAGGGTTTTCTTTGAACTGTTACTAACATAATCCAAGCTACTTTCACGCGACCGTAACCGCGGGCAAAAGCTAGTCTTTTACAAAATGAATAAATATATACCTATTGCATCTGTATATAAGCCGTCTTCTTCCTTACTCGATATTTTAATCTATTTTCTCAGTACGCTGCCAAGGCAACCGCATTCTCGGCATCGCTTATAAATTCAGTAAGCCATAAAGCCTATTAACTTTGTAAAATATTAGGTATGCTTTAAATTAAAATTCATACTTGTCAGATGTTTCCATTGTTTACCTTCTCAAGACAATGGGTTGTAAATTTATGATAAACAATATAAGCACCTTATAACTAAAATAGAGAGTCTTAACATATATACGGTTTAAGACATTTATTTTCTCAAAAGATTACATTAATCACTTACAGAGAAAAATACAATATTTATAACATAACATAACCAGACAACGTTTATAGTAAGGTAGGGTAAGTGTAGAAATGTTTAGTTGCATCGGGTAGTTATAGAAAAATTTGTCATTCGAGGTGCTTGCTTACAAATAGTGAATGTTTATTAAGGCCTGTGACTTAGTGATATTTATGAATTGGAAATAGTGTTATTTGGTTTTATTTGTAACATTGTTAATATATTTTCTAGTATGAGTATATGATTATGTATGTATGTAGCTTAAATACATATATGTATATATTCATATACCTAAATATTAGTATGTGTGTATATACTTAAATATGGATTATCCCTTTTATTTTTATTTTTGGGCTTTTTATTATCAATATCCAATATATATTTATTTATATATATTGACATTTTATATATGTATTATATATAAATTATATAGTATGTATTTGGCTATGTAGAAGTATAAGTTTGTTATAATAATATGGTAATGCGATTAAATTTATGATAAATCCTTTAAAATATGGCTTTTTAGTAACTTTTGAAACGTTAATAATGTTTAGCTTCTTTAATACTTTTAGGTAACTTATTATAGGTTTTTACTCCCTCATATACTATGCTTTTTTTCCCGTAGTTTGTTCTAGGCGGTCTCAGACATATGTTGTTGGCTTGTCTAGTCAGACTTTTGGTGCAATCTATCTTTTTTGTAAATATAAGTTGTGAATGAATATCTTTTGTTAAAATTTTCCTAATCAGTATGCTAGTATTGTATTTATATGTTTGAGAAAGGTTCATTATACCCGTTTCTTTGTAAATTTTTAATGTTGGTGTTAGATAATCGAAATTAAATAAAGTTTTGATGAGTTTATTTTGTGTTATTTGTAATGGTTTTAGGTTGCTTTTAGCTGCTGTTCCCCAAACTTCAATCAAGTAATCAATGTGTGATTTTACCAGGGAATTATATATCGTATATCTTACGTTCTTTGGCAAACATCGAACGATTGGCCGTAGAGCACCTGACAATGAAGTTAATTTATGACGTATTCTATCGATGTACGGCTTCCATGTGAGTCCACAGTCCAATACGAGGCTCAAGTATTTTTCTTCGCTGACTTCACTAATTGTTTCGCCATTAATTGCTAAAGGGCAGTAGTTACCAATATTTTTGTTTTTAGCCGAAAAAAATATGTAATGAGTTTTTGAGGCATTGATAGTTAATAAATTTTGTTGTAGCCAGGTATGTAATACATTCAGATCATGCTGTGCTTGATTTACCACTATGTCTGCCGATTCACCAAAATAAAATAAACTTGTATCGTCGGCATATAAGGTGATATCGCCTTTTAATCCTATCTCGTGTATGTTGTTAATATACAACCTGATTTTTTAGTCACCGTCTAAACTTTAATATAATAATCTTTGAGTAAAATAATGAGACACGTATTTTTTATTTTTATGCTAAGTAGTACAAAATTAATGAATTCAGCCACTACAAAGTTGTCTTAAAAACTTCTATGATTATGGACACCACGCGCGGTACATGCACTACGCGTTAGGCGGCAAGACACCCCGCGCGCCCCGCGCCCCGCCGTCGCCGGCGCGGCCGGCGGTATATCAGTGATAACATAATCAATTTCAAACCTACTCTTTATTATTTCATTAGCTGGAGATTGCACAAGATATTATTTCATTAGCTGGAGATTGCACAAGATACTATTCGACGTAAGGGCTAATAAGTATTTATTGAATTATTCATTAGGCACAACATAAAAATCGTAAATACGTAAAACAAAAGTATAAAGTAGAATAGTTGGATTTATGCGTTTTAAAATAAATGTAATCAGCTTAGGTTTTTGGTTGAGGCGTACAACTAAAATCCACTTACCACATCTTCAGCTGTACTTCAATAAATTTTCAAAATGCAATCCGTTTCTCTCTAGGCACAGTCTTGCTCGCTTTTGCACATTGTTTTTTAGCTTATTTAGCACTGTAGTGTTATTTTTCACTTCGTCAAATGCACGGTTTATCTGTTCTTTTAAAGCCTCGAGACTTTCAGCCTCCTCCACATACACACGTCTTTTTATTTAACCCCATAAAAAAAAGTCACACGGCGTAAGGTCCGGGGAACGCGGCGGCCATGGAACAGGACCCCCACGACCGATCCAGCGACTGCCGTGTTCCGCGTTAAGGTATTCACGAACAGAGGTGGCATAATGTGGTGGTGCACCGTCGTGTTGGTAGTAAAACTCACGATAATTAACTATAGGCACATCGTCCATAAAATCTTCTATGACATGTCGCAACATGTCCAAGTATGTGCCTCCGGTGAGACGTCCCTCAATAAAATATGGACCCAATATTTTATTGCCTATAATGCCAGCCCATACGTTTGCACTGAATTGTACTTGGTGATAGGTCTCCCTTATCATGTGCGGATTACGAAACGACCACCAATGTTCGTTATGCTGATTGTATAGCCCGGCTCTAGTAAAGAGTGCCTCATCCATCCATAAAATGTCAGCATTTGGATGTGCAATTAGCCACTCACAAAATCTTCGACGAGGTATAGCATCCTCATCATTTAATGCTTGGACCTTCCGAAAGTGATAAGGGTGCATGCCGGTAGTGTTCAGTAATTTCCAAACCGCATACTGACTCACGCCGAAGCGCCGGGCTGCGTCTCATGTACTTGCACGAGGTTTGCGTTCAAAGAAATCGAAGATTTCGTCTTCGACTTCTGCAGGCAGTCTCTGCCTGCCGCGTCCTTGGGCATGCGAAGGTGTAGTAAATTGGCCGTAGTCTAACAGCCGTTGATTAGCAGCTTAAATCGTTTCACGATTTGGCACTGTTGGATTTACGTGTCCTTGATTACGGAGGCGAGGAACACTTTGTTCTTCGTAAAGTCTTTGAGCACCATTTAAACTTTCTCCACTCAAAATGTAACAACGCACCATTTCGTAGTACTCGCGGTTTGAATACATTGTCAAAAGATAGGGCGGCGGCGCGCGCGGGTAAAGTAAACACGGAAGTAAGCGATTGCGTCACAAGTGCGCACGCGACTAAACGAAATTTACGATTTGTGACATTTGTGTTGCAGCTGTGCCCTTCTCGCACCCCGCGCGCCACCCCGCTTTCATTCAATGCATTGTTAAAGAATCATGTGTTTACGTTGACTCGGTGACCACGCTAAATTAATGTTTGTTTTAAAAAATGTTTTAATTATATTTTATTAATATTATACTTTCTTTTTGAAAAATGGGTTCTATTACTGATACCTAACGTCTAGACGAAATTTGGCTGGTAGTATAAATTTCATATTGTATATTAGGAATAATAATGGACCCAGTATCGATCCTTGAGGAACACCGAAGGTAATTGGTTGTGGTTCACTTTGATGGTTATCAATTTTCACAACCTGATGTCTACCAGAAAGATATGAACTGAAAACACTATAAGCTGTATCCGTTATACCTATGTTTCTAAGTTTCGTTAAAAGTATGTCATGACTCACAGTATCGAAGGCCTTTTTTAGATCAATAAATATATATAGTTATTTTTTATATAGTTATTTTATCATAGTAAAGGGAAAGGGTCCAAGGGATAAAATTTATTGATAAAATCTAAATTGACGCGAGCGAAGTCGCAGGCAAAACCTAGTATGAAATAATTACGTACACGTAAGACAATATAATTTACTTCATATTACAAAAGAAAAACAACTAAATATTAATTTGATTAAAGCCTTAATAAAAAATATATGTAGCTGCGCCGACTGCTTCAAACAATAAAACGTAATTAACCTATGTATGTTATAATCGTTCTGTAATAAGTTAACAGACTAACGCTTTCACAATTAAAACTTCACATCGTTGAATAATTAACATACCGCCACGTGATTGGGTATACAAAAGTACGCTTTATTAACTTAAAATAATAATGAATGCGTGATATTATTAAATTAATAAAATAATTAATAAATATTATTAAAATAATAATGAATATGTATATTTACGCCTTATTCAAGTACGTTCTAAATTTAATATTAGACAACGAGTATCATATAATAAAGTAAATAAAATACACAAATTGCGTTGATAGGATTTGTAAGTTTATTATTTATTAGTCGACGTTTTGACCTATTTGTATCAAGCATCGTCAAGTATTGACTGGTGTGAGCTCAGCGGCTCTTTCGTGAAGTGTGGGATTCGGTAGCTACCTTCACTTCGTCATTTTTATTAACAAATGTTTTCATTCGTGTACTGAATATCTGTGTGCTAGTCGTGGCTAATAAAAGGGATATTAATTAGATATTAATTATTAGATTCACTCGCAACTTCGCTCGTGTCAATATAGGTTAGTAACAGTACTTTTTTCTGGATTAAAGGTACCGTATGTCCTTTTCTGTACCCCTCATAAAGTGTGTGGAAAATTTTATGATGATCGGTCAAGTAGTTAAGGCGTGAAAGAGTAACAAACTCACATTCGCATTTACCTATAATATTAGTTAGGATTGCAGTGTCGTCACTTCGACACACAACACTGACGAAGTTTACATATTAACGAACTGAGTCACTACGTTTATGTGATTAAATTCTTACCAACACGATTAAGGCTTGTAAGATCCAATATTGTATTACTAGATTTTGCTCGCAGCTTCGCGCGTGTAATGTAGGTTATGACAATTTTCTAAACCACGGGAACAGAACTTTTTTCTGGATGAAATATCCGTATGTCTTAGCCTGTGATTTTCTGAAATTTCATATACAGTCAGGGGAAAGCGCGTATGTGAAATTTTATGATGTATGGTCAAGTATATTAGGGTGAAGCTTAACAAACAAACTCACATTCGCATTTTTAATATTAGTTAGGATATGTACAAATCGGGAAACTTTAAAAGCAATTCAATTAATTTATTAATATGGATCTCAATTCGCGATTTGATGCATAGGTTTCTTATTCCTATTTGTTTTTTGTGTAGGTATATCACGCCTGTGACTCTCGTCTAGGGCAGGGTTTTTAAGATTTTAGTTAAGGAATTCTCAGAAGCAGTACGGAGCGTGGAAATTAGCCCGCTATTTGTGCGGCAATAGGCTTGTATGTATGGCGTAGGGGGCAAGTGATCGCCTCACTACGGAGATTATTGGTTCGAATCCCCATTTATCCAAAATTTAAGTGCTCTGCACTTACCTTGCATTGCCATGTCCTTCTCTATATGTCTCAACATTTACATTTTATGATTTTTGTCGAATTCTATATAGGGCAAATAATAATCTACAAATATTTCTCTGAATCTGTGTGTACCAAATTCGTGTTTGTAAGTTCTATATTTCTATGTTTCCCTTGATACACGAACAGATAATTTCCAAACGGAAACTGTCCTGAAAAATTGTGTTGACTGTTTTATTCTTAACTACCTTTCGAGCGCGGCTCCGCAAAAGTTGCCTATGTCCTATCTGTGCCAAATTTCATCTAAATCGGTTGACTGGTTTACCCGTTAAGAGTTAACAAGCAGACAGACAGTTACTTTCGAATTTATAATATTAGTAATGATAACTGCACTTGTGTTAGCAATTTAAACTAACAAGTAGAGCAATAGATATGAAAAGAGGAAAGAGTTTACGTGAAAGAGATAGCTATCATTCGAACAATTGCGTTTGAAATGTTTTGCAATTCTGTTGAGCCGATTTTGTTTTGGAACGATTAGAAATATATATATATTTTCTGTATATTTTATCATTGGGTTTCAGGCTAGATATGTAACCAACTAGGTCAGACTACATAATTTATTTGCCAGGCATGGATGGTAAAATGCTCTGTCGGATTCCAATCCATAACAGTTTTACCGCAAATCCTGTCAAACAAAACCAATAATACTTCCCACCCACAGTTAGGTTTAGGAAGAAGAAGATGAACGGTTGAAGAACATAATAGTTATAGTATCCTAACTGGATACTAATACTATTTTCGAGTGTATCCCATCTGGCCCGGTAACTTGGCCCGGCGCCGGGCCACTTTCTTTATGGATTTACCTTCAAAATGTATAAATCTTCAAAATTTAAGTTTCGACATCTACTAATATGACGTAAATGTTTTCAAGAACGGTAAATGTTCCAAAAATTTGGGCAATCGGCCATTTTTATGTACATGTTGCCATCAACATCCAGCTGCGTCGTTGATTGCTTTTTAATATAATAATATATTGTACTGTGCTCATAATAATAAGAATTGATTAAATGGTTTTATGAATAAAAAATAATTCCTAACGAATAAGAAATTGTTCAGAGGAAATACTGGCATCAAAACATTTAAAGAAAATGTTTTTAGCCGATATAGTGCTCTCGCATTGGGCAGAACAAACTATCGATGTTTTTTACTATCACTATCAACACAAAGGAATCAAAACAAAGACGCTGCCAACCTGTAAACCACATAGGCAAACAAGCACCCAGCCCGTTTAGTTACCAGTAACCATAGCCTATATATGGACCGACCTATATACTAAGGACCTTCGCTCATTATTACCTAAGATAAAGAGAAAGAAAATAACAGAGGAAGAAGGTAATAATAGTAATATTTATTTAAAAGTCAAAGGCAAAATATCTTTATGTCCATTAAAATGTGTAAATAATTATTGGACACGTCAATTAACTGAAAAGGAAATAAAAATTTTGCATTGAAAAGAGTCTGTTCGGGGCGAAGAGCTTTCGTGACAAGAAGTAAGCAAAAAGCTCATGGCCAAACCTATCAAAGGCTTTTCTCTCTTTTTAATTTATGTATGAACTTATGCAGTTGCAGCGGCACACTAGCGGCCAGACACAATAGGTTTTTAAATATGTCTGGCATTCCAAGAACTTACAGATTATATTGATAATTGATTTTGTTTTTAAAACTATTGATACCATCATGATACACATAAATATTAGGCAAACGTATGGCTAAAAAGTGGTATTTAGCCAGTAGGATAGTTAAAGATATATACATATAAAGTATAATTGCCTAATAACACAGTCGTTATACATAACCCAAGGCCACGAGATTGAGTTCATAATGAAGCCACTTAGTCCCTAGTTCATGTTTACGTCCGTTACACCAATTTAACTGAAGGGTTAAATCGGTTAGCTATTTAACATCATATTATCGTTCTCTTTACCTCGCATAAACAGGTATGTTAGATGAATAAGTTAAAAACATTTATTACAATTAATAATGACAAATTGTTATCCTTTCATAAAATAATTTAGAGCAATGTCTAAGTCTCCGCGTTCAATAGGGTCAGATAGTTCCATTACCTAAACTCTAAATAACAAAGAATTATATTAATTTTTGCAAAAATAAATAAACACCATGCGTTTCATATCTGGTAGTTGGGGTTATTGTCAAATGACAGAAAAAGGGTGCACGATATAAACTATGACGTAACCTCTGCTATGCGAGGGAGATAATGAGCTATCTCGACGACAAACCCACTTATATCCAAATTTAAAATATTAAACTATTTTGCAACCAATTTAGATACTGTTTTCACAAAATTATTTCTTTTGATTGCTAATTTGCCTTTGGGTTTATAATAATGTACAAATTCAAACAAAGGCAACTACCCTATTCTCGGGTCAGGTAAAATGTTAATGTATATTGTTATATTGAGAAAAGTTAATAGCAGAATATTGTCTTCTGTTTACGCGAATGTTATTCATTGAAATTAAACTACTATATATACGGATTTTACCGCGTTGTTTATTTATCACTGTATTACAAAAAATATAAAATATTACGCTACTACTACTATTGATTTTATTTTACTAATTTATAAGCTTATAAAATTATTTAAACTATTAAATCTATTTATTTTTGGTTTACACTTTCCCCAACGTTGCGGTTGCTTTTCAGCAGCCATGGTCACGGGGAGACTAAGATGGTAGTTGTCTCAATGTTCCAGTATAGTTATTTCAAAGTACCCGAACATAATTTAATCATGGGTGTTTCTATTTACGCAGAATGAGCTCAAAGTATCATGAAGTCTAGCTGTGGTTTGTTTCTTCTTGGGTTTGACTATTTGAAGTAGGTACTGGATCCCAAGCTGGTGGTATAATAGTAGTAGTAGTGTAATATTTTCAAAATTTTGTAATACAGTGATAAATAAACAACGCGATAAAATCCGTATATAGTAGTTTAATTTCAAAGTTAATAGCAGCATATACGCCAGCTAAATTTGAGAACCTAACTAGTAGGTAGCGGCCCTATAGCTCTCTACTAGACTCCGTGCAAAAAACTACTACTCAACTTACTAAGAATTTCCTAACATAAAAATCGAACACACACTTTGCTCAACCCTGGAATCGCACCTGAGACCTCCCTATTACAAAAGCGCTTATATCGCGGAACGACCGAGGCGAAAAGGTAAGTCATATTTAAAGGTTATATAAGCACCAGCTTATAAACAAGAAAATAATAAATAAGGAAAATTTCGGCGCTTTCCTAGCAATAACCTTTTGGAACTAATTCTGTCAATCTTTTCTCAAGTAGAAAACGTGACATGAATTACCCATAACGAAACCTCCGTAAAAATAATTTGACAGAATCTATTTGAAATTGAATTATATTAAACACAAACATAAACATTTCAAGTAAACACATACATTTTCTTTAGCTCATATCTTTTTATCACCCGCTGTTACGACTAAGTAATAAAATGATCCAACCCTTTTTACAACACTCCATAAGTTTTAAGGAAACTACTCTAAAATATAAATCGGTTATTTTATTAAAATTAGCCCTGTTTATAAACTCTCCCACTGCTGGGTATGTCTATCTTCTCAGTGTGGAAAAGGGTTGGTCCATAGTCTACCACGCTTGCCCAGTGCGTATTGGCAGACTTAACATATCTAAAAACGAATAACTCTGAGACACGCGGGTTTCGTCACGATGTTTTCCTACAGCGTTAAAGCGAGCGATAATGAACTATGTATTTAATTCGCACATCGCTTTGAAAAGTTAAAGATGTGCCTTGGAATCGAGTCGTGACCTTTACATGGCAATCTAACGGTCTCCCATTAGGCAGTAAGCTATCGTGTTAATATATTATATACTATAATATAATAATAATATTAGCCCTGCCCAGCACCATTATTAGTCTATAAACTGTCTCACTGTGGGTCACGGGCCTCTCCTCATTATGAAGTATAGATAGTTAAAATATATAAAAATATGGTACTTAGTTCACGTTCGTAGATTACAACGTACGGATACAACCAAATTTCATACAAATACTACAAATGTTGAAGTTACTCTGACTATTACGTTTTTATGGCTAAACCACTCACTCAACCAATTTTGATGAATTTTGGCAAGGAGATAGATTATATCCTGGGAAAGGACATAGGTTACCTTTCATCCCAATATGTGTTCCTATGAGATTCACCAAACCTATATCTAATAGTGTGCGTTCGCGCAGCGGAATGTTGTTGAATTTAAAGATTTTAATTATGCAGATATTTAGTGTACGACGTCGTATAATTGTGTATGGTAAAAAAAAAATTGTGCACGCAGCCATTGTGGAGAAATTCACCAAAAACTGATTCCGCTGGGCGAACGTTGTCCTGGCGGAACTTTTTTAATCCATAGACTTTAGAAGAATAGAGATGTGTCCAAAAATTTGTGTGTATTTGTGTGTAATTGTGTATGTATGAATAAAATTAGTGCATGCATAAACTTCGGAGAAATTCAAGTTTCCGCTACGCGAACGTTTGGCCATTAGCTAGTTTTCATATAAAGCGCTTACATAGAGAGCTGTAGATTTTAGATTATGTAGGTTTTCGATGCTTCGTCAGTATTATAATTGTTTTTCTTTAATTACTGAATTTAATGACATGAAATTTTGCATGTGAATAGTTGAATGAATAAAGTAATTATTGGCATACATTTTACCATGCAATTCCTTTAGAACGTAGTGATATTTGACTGCTTTGTAAACAGTGATCTATTTATGGTAAATTGTCCTATAACTCTTTAATTACTAACGGAACATCATTGATACTTGCCAACATGTTGCAGACACTTACAAGGTTTGTATAAACGTGAAAATCTAGACCCCAAAGTGCATACTTTAAGAACTAAGACCTAATAAGCGTATTTTACGTTTATATTTTTATCTTTTAAGCCCTACGATTTTTTCTAAATCTGTTTTTTAAACAAATATAAACAAATTCAAAACAACGTATGTAAAAATCTACAGCTCTCTATGTAAGCGCTTTATATGAAAACTAGCTAATGGCCAAACGTTCGCGTAGCGGAAACTTGAATTTCTCCGAAGTTTATGCATGCACTAATTTTATTCATACATACACAATTACACACAAATACACACAAATTTTTGGACACATCTCTTTTCTTCTAAAGTCTATGGATTAAAAAAGTTCCGCCAGGACAACGTTCGCCCAGCGGAATCAGTTTTTGGTGAATTTCTCCACAATGGCTGCGTGCACAATTTTTTTTACCATACACAATTATACGACGTCATACACTAAATATCTGCATAATTAAAATCTTTAAATTCAACAACATTCCGCTGCGCGAACGCACACTATCTAATATTATAAAGCTGAAGAGTTTATTTGGTTGAACGCGCTAATTTCAGGAACTCAGGTTCGAATTAAAAAAATATTTTAGAGTTGCATAGCCTATTTATCAAGGAAGGCTATAGACTATTTAACATCACGCTACAACCCACGGGGGCGGCGCAGTAAAAATAAACGCGGGTGATAAAGCGAGCACATCTAGTAAAAACATACAGCTCAATACATATTATATTTTCCCAAAAGACAAGATGTAGGTAGGTACATGACATACCTACATATATCTATAGGTACAATAGATCCAAAAGTTATCCTTACTAATATTATAAATGCGAATGTAAGTTTTTGTTTGTTATGCTTTCACGCCATAAGCACTCGATCGATTATAGACTCTTAAGTTAATATTGTCTTCTGTTTACGCGAATGTTATTCATTGAAATTAAACTACTATATACGGATTTTATCGCGTTGTTTATTTGACACTCTTTTACATAATAATTAAGAAACTGTTACACTACATACTACTACTGATAAACTTTACTAATTTTGAAGTTAATTAAATTATTAAAACTATTATATCTGTTTTGATTTAATTTTATACTTTCCTTAAGTTTCGGTTGCTTTTCAGCAGCCATGGTCACGTGGAGACTCTCCCTGTTTAATTAGCTTCAAAATTAGTAAAGTTTATCAGTAGTAGTATGTAGTGTAACAGTTTCTTAATTATGTAAAAGAGTGTCAAATAAACAACACGATAAAATCCGTATATAGTAGTTTAATTTCAATGACTCTTTAGTTAACTGAAATTAACATGAAATTTCGAATACACGTTGTCAGGGGAACAGAAAAGGGCATAGGGACCTTACATCCAGTAAAAGGTATTGTTTTTAACCTAACCTAATCTACATTTACGCGAGCAGAGCCGCGAGCAAAATCTAATGATCCATATTGGACAGTAACTGAAGCAGATAAAGTTCAGTATCGCGTGCTATGAGAAACACTACACAATATAATATGTTACTTGTCCGTCGTATCTCGGGGCGCTCCGCGCTCGGATCTTATCACGAAAAAGGTTTTTGCGTCGTAACCGTACGAAATAAGCTTCCTGGTAAGAGTTGGGTAAACTGACAACTTAGGTTACAAAGTGTAGATGAAATGTAAGATATTTACGAATATAATATTGTCTTACGTTTACGCGAAATTTACAAACTGTAGTTAAATTAATTTATACAGCTTTTATCGAGGTATTTTTCATCACTAGACTATTAATCTGTCAAGTCTAAGAATACCAGACATACCTAATAAATAATAATAATAATAATAATAATAATATTCTGTCACATACACACAACACCATCTAGCCCAAACTAAGCAGAGCTTGTACTATGGGTACTAGACAATGGATAAACATACATATATACTTTTTTTTTTGTAAATACATACATATTATACATAGAAACACCCAGACCAAGACAAACATCCATGTTCATGCACACAAATATTTGTCTTGTGCGGGAATCGAACCCGCGATCTCAGGCGTGGCAGTCGGTTACACTAACCACTACGCCATCGAGGCCGATAATGTATTGTGTCTGGCGACGGGTGTGCCGCCGCGGTTTTTAAATTTACGCTTTCTCTGACACTTTCTGCTTTGCAACAGCAATGTTCGCAGAAAGTATTATTTTAAATATTTTAAGCCAGTGATTTGAAAATATCGCGAATACCGCTATGCGTAAGTAGTTTAGTCAATTAATGAGTAAAAGTAATATTAATGTAAAGTAACGTGATATACGAATAAGAAGCTTCCTAGTTACGTATTTTTTAAAACATCATTTGCTTGTTTAAATGATACCTAAAGAAATACCAAGCAATATCAAAAAACACTGCAAATAAAAACTACCTATTTGTACGAGTCTTGTAGGTACGTTCTTCTGTGCTAAACAAATTGACATTGTTTATGTTATAATTCACTTCTATTGCTAAAATGTTTAATTTTTATAATCCACTTTTATTGCTAAAACAAATATATCATGATATTTAGGATATCCTTTATATAACAAATATGTATTTAAGATCATTATAAGTATGAATAAAATCTTCATATCCCAAAGAATGGCTTAATGTCTTCATCATGATATAGAATGTAGTCTATGATAATTGAGACTACTTAATATGTCGGCATAATTTGTTTATGAATCCTACTTAAAATGTATGAAAAGTAAGACATTTAAAGACACCTATTTACTTTAAATAGGTACTTATTAATAATTTTAATATGTAAGTAATCAAGACACAATTATGTGTGAAGTACACACTTGTTAAGGCAATTAAACACGTGGTAATCTTTAAACAAGTTTATAACTTACCAAATAGTAGCAGCAATAGATCACTGACTGCGAGACTGAACAAGTAATAGTTAGTCGCCGTATGCAGTCCTGGGAGCTTCACGATCACCACACAAACACACGCGTTCCCTATCACACCAGTCAGGAATATTACCACAAGAACTATACTGATCGGCACTATTTCCTTCAATGGCAACCGTCTGGAGCCCATCAACCACCATAACATTTCGTCTTCACTACAATCGAAATGTGTTAAATTATTGCAACGATTAAAAAAGTCGTCGTAAGTTTCGTTTGCACGTAAAAACAATCTTGACTCCATTTTTACGAAATTAAACTTCCAAAAACAAAAGTTAATTGTCTTAAATTATAGTCAAAATTTAGTTTTTATAGACACGAGATAGTCACGTAAACTTGTTATCCCGGAGGATTGCAGAAAACATGACCGTACCTAACGAAATCTCGCGCGCACTGAATTTTACTCACTCCCTGGAACCTATAGGACGCTGGATCGCGTTTGTAATGTTTGTATTCACGACTTTTCTAACGAACAGTGTGTAGTGACATTGACCGCCATTTTGTTAAATGTTTGTTGAATACTACTTTTTATTTAAAATACCTTAGAAATTCCTTTTGGATTTTAAGAACAGATCTTTATGTCAAATAAATATCGTAATTTTCTTGTAATTTTGTAAATTCCCATCTTTTAATTACAGCTTCCAATTTTCTTTTTAGATTTCAATAACAGTTTTTAAAGTCATTCAAATATTTACTTCCGGTGAAAATCTAGCTCAGAGATACAATAGGGTTAATATTGTCTATTTGGTAAGATACCAACGAGGGAAAATAGTGTCCCAGTTATTTTGTTCTATGTTCTATTTTATTCTAAGCTGTAAAATAATATTTTCTTATTTGAAAACTGAACAAAACTCGGGTCATTAGGATCTTACATTTCTGAGCATACCATAGTGTTAGCTTATTGAAATTAATGTTTCAATTTTATATTAATATTGCGCATTTGAAAATTAATAAGTTGTAAATTCGAAAACATTGTCAATGATTCAATTAAATATAACGGAAGTTCTTATAAACATGTATTTTTAGATTATATCTAGTTATTTATATATGTGTTGATTTAAACTTGTGTTTTAAGAATATTTTATATTTATCGGTCACTTAATTGACATATCTGACAGTTGTTAAAAATAGCGTGTGTTAGTCAGTTGAGTGCTTGTTATTTTATTTTACTTCCCATTTTCGATAAGTAAGAACAGTCAGTCCATATACCTAGTATTGTAATCTATGAGTCAGTCGCTGTTGAGCTACGAATCGAGTTGGTTTATAGTATATAATACACGGCGCTGCACACTTTGGCGGTTTGCCCCGCCTGGGCATCGCAGCGCCGTGAGTTGATCGCGGCAGTCGGATCGGTTGCCCTCTCGCTCCCGGCCGTAGTTCAGTCTATGGTCCGGAGTGAGAGGTCGTGGAACGCCGTCGCCTCCTTTTGCGAGGAAGTGATTTCCATCAAGGAGGCGGCGGAGCGGGAGAGGGAGCGTTTAAACCCTCTCCCAAACCGCAGAGCCGGGCGCCGGAGGGCGCGCGATGACCTCCAGCCACCCTGAGGTTTGACCTGGGGGTGGCGGGCTTTGTGGGCCTGCCCGCCATCCGTTCAGCACCAGGTCCGAGAGGCGGCGTGCGTGTTCCCACGCGCGCCTCTGTTTCGTGTCCGTCTCCCCCTAGGGGGGAGACAGTAGGGAATTTTTGAGGGAGTCCTTTGGGTAGGTCTCTTCGTGTCCCGGCGAGTCCGACATACTCCCTCCGCCCGCCCCCGCGGAGGGATATGCGTCATAGCATTCCCCCACGTAAAAAAAAAAAAAAAAAAAAAAAAAAAAAAAATAGTATATAATAGTGATTGTGCCATAAAATAAAAGTTGTCGTGGAAGACAACGGTTTGTTTTAATACTTCTAAACCCCGGCAGATTTTACAATAGCATTCCTTAGGATTCAATTCGAAATTTATATTTGGAATTTTAAAATTAATGCGCCTTGAATACAACTTGCAATTCTAAATTTATTCAAATTTGTAATGTCCGCACGAATAGTGAAGTGGTATAAGAGATCGCTTCGCCACTGCCAAAGATACAAAAATGTGATCTGCAAAAAGATGTTCGATGTGTGTCGATTCTGGATGTTCTCTGTGTCCGTCGCTTGAAAGTTTGCGAAGTCGCCCGCGATACAGAAATTCCACCAACTACAGGAGATTTCTTTTTTAAAGAAATTAATAAGAAAATAATGTGTCTTAATCTATACTAATATTATAAAGCTGAAGAGTTTGTTTGTTTGGTTGAACGCGTTAATCTCAGGAACAACTGGTTCGAATTAAATTAACTATTTTAGTGTTGGATAGCCCATTTATCGAGGAAGGCTATAGGCTATATAACATCACTCTACGACCAATAGCAGCGGAGCAGCAATGAAAAATGTTGCAAAAACGGGGAAAATTTATTATTTCATTTATGAAGCAGACGAAGTTCAGCTAGTTTTTAATACATAGGTAGATATTAAAAATTTACTGTAACTGTAAATGTAACTTGCAAAGTTCGTGATACAGGAATTATTAAACTAACCGAACTTAATCATGTGGTTCGCGGCTGCAATTGCGATATGCTATAGTCATTGTGTACCTATTCAGTCTGCTGTCATTTCATCGCATGGTTGGAAACCTTAGGACATGAATAAAGCGTTTACACTTCACGTTGCGTCCTTTCTTTCTGAAATTGATGAGATTGCTACACATTTAAATTAGATTACTTACATAAAACGGTGTAGTTCAATACTAAGTTTAATGTTTATTTTATATTTATATATAACTTTATATTTTCAATAAGTGTTTATACATGTTTATAGATAAAGATTTTGTTTTATTTTGTTTAACTTCTGAATAGCAACTAAAACGTCAGGTAAATATTTATATGTATCGCTAAGTAGGTAATTACAATCAGACCTAAGTAATCTAAACAAACTGCAATGAAATTCGTTTCATTTAGGCATGTAGTTCATTTTATAGAGATTTTCCAAGTGTGTGTTCACCGAAATTTGGACTATCATAGACAAAGGTTTGTTTAAAGTCTGAGCACGTCTTCAGGCTCCATTCTGTTACCGAGCGTTTCCTGAAACATTGCCCGTTGCCTTCGGCATCAAACCCAATACCTTACGACCAACCGTAATCTAGCGCAAATTTATAACACGGGATCAGCAAAGCAGTCCCATAGGACCAGAGTCACAGTATGCCTACTAAACACTCTTAGAAAGTCATATGTATTCTACAACAAACGTTTATCCCCGAACTTTTGTTTTTCCACTTTCTCACTGCCTCTAATAAACTTTATCCTCATCCTATCTATCCCTTTAATACCACAATGAAAGCAATCGTCTGCTACTTATCGTAATAGGTAAGTACGTCTTTAACTATGAAATTGCTGTTTATGTCCTACATCTAATTTCGTGGATACCGTACAAAATGAAATAATATAATAGATAATAATATAATATATTCTACCACATACACACAACACCATCTAGCCCAAACTAAGCAGAGCTTGTACTATGGGTACTAGACAATGGATAAACATACATATATACTTTTTTTTTGTAAATACATACATATTATACATATAAACACCCAGACCAAGACAAACATCCATGTTCATGCACACAAATGTTTGACTTGTGCAGGAATCGAACCCGCGACCTGAGGCGTGGCAGTCGGTTATACTAAACACTACGCCACCGAGGCCGACATTACTTTATTTAATTTTATTTATATTTCGAGAATGGGCTACCTTTTTACAATTTGTATTTAAAGTTAAATCGTTTAGTGTCTGCCCGTATCCGTTGTTTCGATTTACAATAAATATTTGCCTACGTTTTGGCAATAAATATAACGAGACTCAGATGGTGTTATAGTCTGTTTAATTTCAGTAAAAGTAAAGCTTATATACTAGTGTGGCGCGTGTATACATTTGAATGCGTGTGCATTTTAACTTATCTTAAGATGTGCTCTATCGGAATACGTGTAATAATGTAGTCGCTGCAAATATATGATGGTTTATGTTTTTGTTAATTTACGATACACCACAGTGGCCTAAATAGTCTGAACAGAAGTAACTATACATAAACAATACATGGAATTCAAATTGGCCATTCAAACATTATTTATTAAATGCTAGTTTTCCCCGCGGTTTCACCCGCGTAAGTCCCGCTCCCGTGGAAATATCGAGATAAAAAGTAGCCTATCTGTGAATCCAGGTTTCCAGCTATCAAGTTTCATCGCAATCGGTTTAGTAGTTTTTGCGTGAAAGAGTAACAAACATACATACATACATTCATCCTCACAAACTTTCGCATTTATAATATTAGTAGGACTTACATAGTTAGTATCACAGACAATATAATATAATACTAAACGTTAGTATGAAAACCACAACTTCAGATTTAAACCTCTATTATTTTTCTCAGTAACTTAAAGCTGTCATTACATTCAACCTGTGTAAATTTATTATTACTAATTGTTCTGCGTAGCGCAAAATACTCTTGATTAGGGTAATAGTTCAATCAGTCAGCGCATTTGGCCTGCATTACAACTGTTAATGTCTTTGATACAATCTATAAAAGTAGGCGAGACTGAGTACTTTCTTGCAGTGGTCGGTACTGCAAGACATTATAGAAATCATTATTATAGGCTCATCCTTTTAGTACTACCCACGAAATCATCAGTAGGT
The DNA here is from genome assembly GCA_963675205.1 of Catocala nupta. Lineage (NCBI taxonomy): Eukaryota > Metazoa > Arthropoda > Insecta > Lepidoptera > Erebidae > Catocala > Catocala nupta. Next base: position 16,124,820 of record OY776094.1, on the reverse strand, counting down.
AAACTTAGTATCAGTAAAGTGAGGTCCTTGGCAACACAGAAATGACTCCTGATGCGTACGGGAGTTGTCTTTAAAAAAGCTTTTCCCCGTTGCTTCGCCAGCGAGAATACTACGGTAAGATATACCTACTGGTATGTAACTCCTATGTATTAATCCAGGATCCTAGCTAATATTATAAATGCGAATGTGAGTTTGTTTGTTTTGTTTATTACGCTTTCACCCCTGAACTTCCCGATCGACCATCATACATTTTTGCATAATATACGTTGTCATGGTACAGAAAAGGGCATAGATACCTATCTTCCAGGGAAAAAGTACTGTTCCCGAGAGATAGAAAATTATTGACAAAATCTACATTAACGCGGCAATATCTTATATTGTCTATGTGTGCCAAGTTTCAGTTTACGCCTGATAGAGTAACAAACATTTTCACAAACATTCACATTTATAATATTTGTAAGATTAAGCTTACTCTTTATATATAACGCTCAAACTTATTTGAAAGTTTTCTAATTGTCACAAAACTTTGTTAAGTAATTGTTGTTCTTCGCTACGTTGACAACCGGCATAAGAGTATATTGTAATTACATTAAATGACGAGAACAATGTAGATTTTGGCAATTATAGGAATTTATTGACAAAATCTTCATTACCGCGAGCGAAGCCGTGGGTTAAATCTAGTAAGGTCTATATAATATGTGTGCTAAGTTTAATCCAAATTTTTTAACAGTTTACGCCTGGTCAACTAATAAACATTCTCATTTATAATATTAGTAAGATTAAGCTTACTTTTCGTATATAACACTAAAACTTTTTATAAGATATCTAATCAACAAGAAACTTTATTAATTGATCTTTATTTCGTTGACAACCGGCGTGGGTGTTTATTGTAATGATGTTAAGATTACGAGAACAAACATTATTTAACACACGACTGTTTGAAATGTTATATAAGTCTTGTTGTCTCATTATTAACTGTTCAAAACAAAATTGTTTTTATGTCTTTAGCTTTGGTGTAAACCAATGTATCCAGACAGAACAACCATTACAAAAAATATTAAAAGCTAGACTAGTACCTAATACTAAACATTAAACTTTAATAAATTCTCGCTTTATTTAACCAAGAATATCTTTAAGTACTTACAAGTTATTTCGAAGTTTCTGTAAGTCGTCTTCTATAAATTATAAGTACAAATTACCTATTAAGATTGACAATTTAAATAGGTATTCATAATGAATGCAAAATTTGTATAAACTCATTATGACGCGCCTGTTAGATAACTAGATTTGTATACATAGCATTGTACTTATCATATTATTCACTCCTATTCTTATCATATTATTGAAGGTTTAGGCCTTTCACCACCGCCACCTATAACCATACCTACCACGTCCATCATACTACCTACTAGGGCTTCTACTAAAGAGCTCACTAACAGAGAAGTCTAAAACAAAAATAATGAAGCGTAGCGTAGGTACTTACCTAATAAATGAACACACACAAATACAAAAAAATATTTTATTGAATTTCAAAAATACAGAAGTTTAAATATAAAATATACAAGATAATACAAAAAAATAATACAATTTACATTGTAGACGTCAAAGAGGAGCAATTTAACTCGCAGTTTAAATATAAAACTTATCAGTCTTATATACGGGCTTAACACTAAATCTTTGATTACGTGTATTTTATTTATACACAATGAGTCCTTCTTTGAGCATGTTTATACGTAACCCGGGGAAATTGTGGGTTTAACGAATTAAGGCCCAACCATTGCTCACGGACCTGAAAGTAGAATTACTTCGGCCAATGAGAAACTGGATCCAAGTTTACGGAAATCCAGCAAGTGGGTAGGCAGAGTTCTTTTACACAATGTTTCTTATGGCCCGCATTTAAATTTAGCAAATTCTCCAGTCAGTTGTAGCGACCTAGCGTTACGCATATCTGGCATTTCATCCTAAAACTCATTCGTGTTTCCCAAATCACCCTTTAAGTTATATTTACAAGCACTAGTCTCAAGTGTAACCATTTTATATCAAGATTCTCGCCAGATAGGTTATCAGCAGAGCCGAGATTTATTAACTATCAATTTTAATGTATTGAAGATTACTATGTAAAATGTTTACTAACCAATGTTTTCTAAACAGACACTATAATAATTGGTATGTTAGAAATAATTGGTATGTTAGAAATCATTGGCATTATTTTTAAATTAAAATCTATAAAACTGAATAACGTACGGTATGGGAGAAAACTAAAATAATATTTTTTAGTAATATTAATAAGCCATTACTGGTATCGCGATGATTTAATATTTTCTGACTTAATTACCTAAATATAACCCAACAACATAATTATTTCAAATGTCCTCAAATACATTTTCGGACATCATATTATTTTTAATGTATAGACGTTGTGTTTAATTATGATTGATTTTTATTAATTTAAACCTCAAAACTATGGGCATTATAACTTAATATAAAACATTAGCTACACTTCTTGAAAATATGTTAAACAATATTATTCACAACACAATTGAATTAATATTTCAGATGAATAAAAGCAAAATATTTGAAGATTATTTTAAGTTTTACTTTTATTTTGGGATATTTGGTGCATCATTCCCGTTGATTCGGTCAAATAACTGTAATAAATGAAACATCGATAAATAAATAATTCATTTTATCGTTATGTGTACGTGCAGTTTTGTACAGTTTTTTATTTCTTTCTATTCATTTGAAATTGTAAAACTCAGAACTCGTTTCAAAACACCTTGTTATCTTTTACTCAACGACAATATGACACTAATAGAATAGTCAGCGTGATAAGTAGCTGAACATTCAACAGAATTCAACATTAATTAATGGAACTTCACTTATTATTGTTTTATAGTAATGAATAGTGATTAACAACTACCCTATAACTGCTACTGCAGTAAAACAAGATAAATGACTATTATTATTTACTACAATAGAGCAATGCAGAATCTCACAAACATTTATCAACTTATGACGCTGACCGTACGAGGTAAGAGAAACTGTATCTGCATAGTGTATGAGACTCAATTCACTTCAACAACACGTTGTTCTCCATTTTCTTTACTAATCTTATGAATATTAGAGATCGCAATCAATCCTTATAGGTTTATCTGTTTTCCAAATAACTACATTTTACTATTCCTGACGCGCATGATACATCTTTAAATCGTGTTTTCATAGTTATTTACCCAATTAACAGCACAGTCCAGCTAAAGCTAATTCATACAGTCTGTTTACGTAAGCAGTTAACGGTATAGTACTCGATAGTAACGGACATATCTCTCGAATGATATTCGAATATACTTGTGCACAATGCAGTACCTACTTAGCATGGTTAAGGATACAGAATACGCGCTTTCGTATTGTTCTCAATACATTCGATTATTATTCAAATGCTACGCAACCGACAATTACAAATTACTTTAATGCTTTAGCGTTGCATATTGTACACAAGGCGTCCCGTATACAATGAATTATCCCGATACACTTTATAGTGCTCGGGGCAACATGAAATGCAAAAAATATCGTACGTAGTACCTAGGCTACAAATATTTTTTTAAATATATATTTATATAAATACCTAAAATGATCGCTTATTACCCATTTTCTGCTATATAAATACATTTATATACGATCGTTGACAGTTTGTATGAATGAATTACTATTTACATTGTAGAAGTCAAAGAGCGAACTAACTCGCAGTTTAAATATAAAACTTATCAGTCTTATTATATACGGGCTTAACACTAAATCTTTAATTACGTGTATTTTATTTATACACAATGAGCCTTTCTTTGAGCATGTTTATACGAAAGCCGAAAATGATCACTGAATACCCATTTTCTGCTATATGAATACTTTTATACATACGATCATTGACAGCTTGTATGACTGAATTATCTTTAGCTAGAGTGTTAGTACGTAGTGAGTCTAGGAGTGCGTGGGTTCGTTCCCGTCGTGGGACACGGAAGCCGCCAGCTGTGTAACGAAGAACGCGTCGAAGTTGAACTCTGATCATTTGACCCACAGGCCAGCCTCTTTCATCTTAGTGTGGAAGTACTTCTCTAGCGTGTTCGCGCATCTGTACCGAGAGCAAAATAACGTTAAATATTTGCAATCACGAAAAACACAGCAACACTAATAATTAGTACCTAATGCATAATCCTTTTTTTAAGCAAATTACTCCTGCAGTGGGGTATTACTGACGTTTACACAACCAAGAAGTAAAGTAAGAAATAAAGGGGAGCTAGACGAGCAGCAACTTATCGGGATCCCTCTTTACGAGTGCAGAATAATGTAATACCTGAATAGTGGTAAATTACGGGTTAGGTGTTGCACTATTAAAATAAAAAGACAAACCCGGTGGTGCTAAAGCTGGCCTTGAACTAGCATAGACGTCCAATAATGGGCATAAGACCCAGCAATAGGACAGTTTATATACAGGACGGATATGCTAATTTTTCATATTATATTTTACTTTTTAAACTTATATTTATTAGTATTTAGTATTATTATGTTTACCTGTAGTAGTCAGAGTCAGGCGAGTTGTACAGCCGTCAGTTGGTAAATATCCGCGTCATGTCTGTGATGAACAGGCGCTTCGACACGTAGTACCGGGATTTTAGACGCTCACCCATCGTGCGTAATACTGGCGACATATTACGAAATAAATATAGTATCCTTCGTCACACAGTAGGGTTTTGGCGAATAACACGTTTGTTTCCGCAAGAAACAGGGTATAATTGTGACATATAATTTTTGTTTTTACACAACTAAGGTGGCAAACACGCATACGACCATGGTAAGTGGTCACCGTAGCCCATGGACATCACTTGCACATTGCCAACCCTTTAGGAAACGAAGAAGGGAAAAAGGTAGTGGGAAGGAGAAGGAGCAGGAAGGGGGATAGAGGGTGATTTTGTCTCCGGTACTCTGACCCACCGAATGAAACACAACAGGAGGAATACTGCTATTTCACGTCGATATTCTCTGAGAGGGTAGTCCAATTTATGCGTGAGATTGAAGGATATCTAAGGAAGAGATTGACCTAAATCGCCCGATATCTCACCAGGGGAGGGAGGGTGATCGGAAAATTAATAATAATAGTAATTAATGTATAGATGCTGGAAGCATCCACAGTATATCGGCCAAACCAGTGAATGAGGCAGCAAGGTTAAAACGCAGCCTATTCTATTATCTGTTTTGTAATATGCTTAGATTACAATGCGACCGGCATAATGTAATTTCAATAAACGTCCCTAATTTAATAATGAAATAAAATCCGTTGAAGTAACGAGCACATAGAACATTCAGACTCGGAACAACTATTTGTTGACCATAAAAATATTAACCAGCGAACTAACTAATACTCGGGGCCTGATTGTAGCGTGATGATTGCACAAATAAGCTGCACCGCCAGGAAATGGCCTTTGGATTTGATTTGACTCATGAATCGAATATGACAGCATGTACTTACCCATAAGATATTTGATATGATCGTAATAGTCTGGCAATTCATTCTTATCCACGGGTTTCCAGAATGGCCACGTAGCCGCATGATTTCTGACCTGCAAATAAAACAAAATCATATCAAGAAAGAACCCTTATGAAGGTTATAATATGCGACATTATTGTCACCTACCAAACTCCATAACTGCACACAATTTCCTGGCGGGTTGTTACCAAATAATTGATAATAAAGACGTTATCAATTATTTGGTAACAATACGTATGAGCCTGTGAGTCAGGTGGCTTGGGGATAATGTAGTTTTAGTTCCAGCGACCCACCCATCATACAAAGCAGCGTTGGCACGCCGTGGTGGTTTTAGTCGGTAGGCCTGAAGTCTCGGTAGAGCCTGACATAACCTTCTCGCCTGCCATTGTGAGGGGGTACGCAAAAGGAGCATTTTCACAAGTTAAAAAAGGTAGCTTGGGCAAGTACTACCCTACAAATAATACATAATAATATCAGCCCTGTAAACAAACTGTCCCACTGTTGGGCGCGGGCCACTTCTCAGGTAATTCAATAGTCCACCAGGGTGGCCCAGTGCAGTTTGGCAGTAACATAAATAATATACCGAGTTATTATAAGTATTCAAAAAAAAGTATTTAGTTACCGCATGTAGCACGTTTCTAAGCGTACCGGGATCTGGCTCGGGTCATGGTTGTGGGGTCTAGATCTCAAACCACCGCGGCATCCCGTCTCGCGTAAACTCGGGATGCACTCAATTGGGATTCTGCGGACCTACACATCACAATTCGTTTTAAGCTTTGTATAATTCGCAGCAGACACATCTTATATATGTAGGTTTATAAAAATCTCGTGTCACGATGTATGTTCGGGATAAACTCTGAAACAACTGAACCGATTTTGATCAAACTTCGTAACTATCTGAATTTGGTCCAACTAAAATGATAGGATACGTTTACTTACGCCTTCTTTGAATAACGTCAGTCTAGGGTGTATCTTTCTCACGTGTTTCTGCCACATTTCGAATAGCTTTTTAATGATCTGAAAAAAATTCATTTCCGAATTAAATTTACGTAAAACTCTGATAACAGCCCGATAGAACTCACTAATCCGATATCGAGTCTGAATTCGCATCAGTAAAAGTAAGTGCAATTGAATTTCTTTATCACTGAGGTTTTAGTATGAATTTATACTATTTTAAGACTGTATCGAGACTGCGTCTATCATTGAAGACATAATTGTAAACAAATTGTGATCGACTTTTTATAGGGCTCTAAATCCTAAATAGTTTTAAGGGATTTTGTCTGTCTGTTCATCTATCTAACAGTTTCATAGCTGTTTTCGATTTAGTAGCTTGGAGTTCAACTTCATATTGAAGCCATAGATTAATCTGATTCCGTTTAATTTTAGAACCGGAGATATGGTGCTAAGCGTGTGTCTAGATGCAAGTAGGGTAGTAGGCTCCCATGTTTTTACTATCGCTCAAACCCCGTTGACGCCTTAAGGCGTCATCACTTTTGTACCCGTCAAACCCCGTTGACGCCTTAAGGCGTCAAGCAACAAAAAAAAAAGGGTCGCGCGCTAGTTTTTGCCGTTTTTGTATTGAAAGGCCTGTATTTAAAGTCTTGTATTGTATATCATTGTACTCGGAATGAACTGAGCTTTTCGAACGAACCATTTACTAACTGAATAATAATTGTCTAATATTGTTATTGTTATGTCACGTGACTTCGCGCCGAGCGTTCGTTCGTCGATGTTATTTGTGCCGCTGTTTACTGTCGTTTTTTGTAGGGCAAGTATATAAGTGTAATACTTTATTAGCAAGCTTATTCTTTCTATTTTTAGACACAATAAAAACAATACTGACTTACGTTATTTTTGTATAACAAACTGAAGCCCAAAGTAACCTATTATCATTTATCAGTTTTCCCGCGCTTTTTTATATTTGTTGTTTTTTAGTATAGTATTATATCGTATTTCAGGTTTCAATCACTATAATAGTGTTATTTATTAGTGTTTCTATAAAAATAACTGAATACAACGCACAAGGTTACGACGAATATTTTGTAAAAACAAAAATAATATTTACTTTTGCCGCACTCTAAATGTACTCGGTCACGCACGTCATTGCCACTTTCAAATGTCCATATCTTAATTTTTTCTCAAAGCCATATATAAATACTTCGTTTTACTATAAAGAGTATTTATCTAGGAAATAGAAAAAGTAAAAACTCTTTTTATAACATTTACATTTCTTTAGGAACAAATATTTTCAATAACAAACAATTTGTACAGTTCTGCTTAGTTTATCCAGGCGTATAAACTAAAGTATACACTTCAATGCGATGATTCATAATACTTGTCGTAGCTTACAATGTGTATTTCTAAGAAACACGAGCGATGTTATCATAACTCAGAGCTCAAAAACATAAACATCGATAGGGCGTGTCAAGTGGCGCTTTAAGTGCCGACCGCGCGACGGGTGTCCGATTACCGGCTTACCTGTTATTGTTTACATTAAGTGCGCGCGGGGCCGGAAAGGTCAAAAAGTTAAATTAACCGAACTCTAAAATACAAAGAATTACTTAAATCCATTTAAAAATAAATAATATACAACCGTTTCTGAATTCCGAATCTGATTGTAAGGGCAAATGTCAGGTGACAGAAAATGGATTCACAATACAAACTGTGACATACCCGCTATTTACATGCAGCTGTCCGAGCGAAATAGCGAGATAGCATACAACTATTTGATTGTGTGTATAATAATGTACAAAATCAAATAAAGACAACTACCCTATTGTGATCAAACGCAAGTTTAACGAAATTGAGAACATCAATTTCGTGTTTCCTCTTTTTGCTTGCGCACGAGGCTGGTGAAGTGCGGGTAGACCTCGCGCGGGTTGAGCGCGCAGTGCATGAGCGTGGCGCCCTCGTAGTCCTTGATGTAGCCCTGGTACATCGCGCGTGGCAGCTTTATGTCCTTGCTGAAGCCCTGCTTCTTGAAGTACCCTGCACACACACGTATGTGAGTCACATCACACTCGATCAATCATTGCGTTTATTAGGATATTTGTGCCTATTGTAAAAGTAGAATTTATGCAAGTGTCAAGTATCCCTTGCAAATATGTCCAGAATGCTGGAAATGGGCATGAATGTTAGAGACACCATTCTTACGATATTGTGAAAAGTCTCAATTGGTCCCATGCATGCAAAAAAATATATTCCAGTTAGAATGAGGCAAAAGTGGGTTTTTGCCAACTTTGACCTCGAAAGATTCCTCATCCTTCGACCAGGCTAGGTGATAGTGCCTGGCAGGCCGAAGCTCGACGGCTAACGTCGGGCACTTGTATGTATAGTAAGTTAGTAACTCGTACTGCGAACTTCGTTTGCGAGATTCAGCAGATAATACAAGTTGTATAAAGTATTGTGTTATTGTGTACAACGCCACCACTTGTTATGAATTGTAATTACATCTCCTACGAGGAGCCACTACAACCTCTTCTCACAAATTTTATCGTCAGCCAAAATTTTGAGAATTTTAAATGCTATTAATGTATTTGGTTTGGTTTGGAATACTTGCCGTGCCATAAACCATAACTACCATCTTAGTCTCCCCGTGACCATGGCTGCTGAAAAGCAACCGAAACGTCGGAGAAAGTGTAAACTTAAATATAAATAGTTTTAATAGTTTTCATAATTTTATTAGCTTAAAATGAGTAAAGTTTAATAGTAGTATAGTAGTGAAATAGTTTCTAAATTATGTAATAAAGTGTTAAATAAACAACGCGATAAAATCCGTATACATAGGTATAGTATGGGTATAGTAGTTTAATTTAAATGATTAACATTCGCGTAAATAGAAGACAATATTACATAACCCGGTTTCTTAAAGGTTATACCATGACCCAGCTTCTTAAATGTTTTTTAGGTTTAGGTTTCTGTCAAGCTGTTGTCAGCAGTAGCACGAAGTCTAAAATAACACTTAATATACACACATAAAAAAAACCGCGTTCACGCAAAAGGGCTAATATTTTTTAATTGCTTAAATTATTTAATATTATTTATTACGTTTGTGTTCTTTATTTAAGAATACAAATCTTTTGTTTTTTTTATATAAAAACGAGGTCAATGATAAATTATTATTCTTGTTTCTGCCTGAAAGCTGTTTTAATCAATTTCTCTAAAATTGTTCATTTGAAAATGCGAGGTGGACTGTCCAATCCTGTCTAATCCAATAAATTAACGGGACCATGGGAACGACAGCGACGCAGATTGCAGTGGGTCAGGAAGTGTCAAAACGATGAAGACGAAGAAGAAGATGTCTGGCGTAACTGTCTTTTCTTTTTTTTTCGTTAACGAAACACGGATTAGTACGTAGGTTATCCGACGTGTCCGAGTTTGAAGAAGGCCTGGGTATTCTGAAAGGCAAAGAACTGCCATTCGAACCGTTCAGCATGGCGGCAAATCGGTAACTTTTTGGGGCGGAATAATGATTGGAGCTCGAACGCCTTTGATCCCGTAGCAAGGTTCTATGACAGCCAATTTGTACAAGACAGCTGTTATTAGCATCATCAGATCATCCAGGATAAATTATGGTAACCAATTCGTGTTGGTCGACGATAATGCGCCGGCACATCGAGCTCAACAAGTGAGCGCTGCTCTCCGGGAGTACAAAATCACGCGATTAGACTGGCCTGCCGCCTCTTCGGACTTAAACCCAATCGAGCACGCATGGGACGCTCTCAAGCAAGCTGTTTGGATCGTCAGCCACCTCCAAGAAATCTGTCAGAGATCAAGGAAGTCGCCATTCAAGAATAGAAACCAGGTTATCACAAGAACTATTGGTCAACTTGATCTACAGCATGCCCAGGAGGATTTCCTCATGTGTTCAAGCCAGGGGAGTTATTTTGTATAAAATTTGTAAATAAAAGCATATAAGTATGAATAAAATTATTTACTTTAAACAAATCTTTTACGCACGTGGACTTTATGTCTGTGTTTCTATTTTAATAGACAACTCCCATTCTAGGCAGAAGTCCTATGTCGACGGCGCATTATATAAATGTATAGTAATGACGAGTCAACCACTTTAACCGCTATGTCATCTGCGTCAATGGCAAAAAGTGGGTGTTATACATGAGCCTCTGCCTACGTCTTCAGGGCCATAGACGTGTGATATATGTATGCTGTTAATGAAATACTAGTTCCTATACTTAAGTAAACATGTGCTGTGATATTAAGAACTATTAATAAGTTATACTTAAATAAGACAAGGTTAGACTATTTTTTTATTATGGATGTATAATACGGCTGTATATTTTTTATTTTGTTACAGAAAAGGACATATCATTTCAAATAAATAAACATTACATTAGTATATATAGTAAATAAACATAAATTATTAGATATATTATTATTTAATTGTATTCACTATTGTAATAACATAATATAATAATAATGAACTTAAAAGTAAAAACAAATATAAATAAATCCATATATTCATATATAAATATCTATATTATTAACTTTTTATATACCTACTATTATGTAATGTGTAACTCAGATACATGTTAATCTAGTCAATTGTTAGCTTACCTTCTAGTCTCATTAGTGTAGAACTTCTATAGACAAAGAATACTTGATGGTGTCCATAAGATCATTTTCCAATTGCTGACCCAGCATAACAGTGTCTGTAGTTGGATTATATAAAATTCCTAATAAAAAAGTCGTCGGCAGGTAGCTAAAAATAAAATAGTAAGTATATATATATTAACCTGTAAATTGTTGGAATGCAGACATAATTAAAAACTTATTGTATTCGGCCCAAAGTATTCGGCCACTGGTGTGCTGGTTTTGCAGTGTATTGGTTGCGACTTAATAGATTAAATATCTATAATATAATTATATTAATAACTGATTAAGTTGAATTGATCTATGATAGAACAATAATAACCTTGTATTGTATTCCTGTAGGAAATGACTTTAAAGGATCTAAGGCTGCAGGTAAACAGCAAGCAGAGCTGAATAAATACTAAATTCATGTTTTTATAAAATACAATCATGTATCTTTTACTCATTATCTTTTTTACAATGTCTAGTGACCATTCTAAAGACTACATTTATGTTTATAATATTCAGCCTTAAATAATGTCTTATTGTCCATAAAAGTTATTAAATAATATTGTTGCTATGAACAATAATGGGATTGCTTTAGAAACGGGCCGATTTAATTAAGGGTTATGGGTGTTTGAGGGGGAAGGGGGGGAGCCTTCTGAACTCCCAATAATCTTTATATCTATTTCAAGAATATCTAATGTACATAGCTCATATCTGTAATATAAAATTGACAAAACAATAAAGAATCTGAGTACTTACGGCTTAGAGATCCATAAGGGTAAAATGGTAATTATGACAATCCTCGCTTAATTGGCTTGTGGACGAGACAGTTCACGCAGCAACATGCTGTTTACACTGCACTGATTCAGGGGCAGTCCACCCTTTATCAGTTCATCTTCTACAGTCCATGTTCTCATGAATGTTCTATTACTGTACACACAACCGCCGCAGTAACAATATAACTTTGTATTCAACGAAATCATATTTGTCAACAAATCTTAATACCTAAATGGACACAAACTGTTATGACTTACGAGCAGATAAATACTATAATGACCTCACAAAAGCCCACAAAACACAACAGTTATGATATATGTAGGTAGGTAGTTAATATGTTATATTAAAACAAAGAAAAGTTTGAATTATTTTCGCGGTAAATAAGTTTGGAATGTAACAGTTGACATAAAACTTACAACATTGTGTTGCCAATAATGATTTTAAATAATTAATTAATCATAATTATTGCAAAAGATCTTAACCAAATATGTATGAGACTCGTCCCCCCCAGTCCAACAGATCTTTTGTATGTGTTAGTAGGTTCTTAAGGATCTATAAAAAAACTAGCAACCAGTTTAAACTTAAAATCCATGGGGTTTAGAAATATAATACAATTAAAAATTACTTGGGGAGTCGAGCTCGAGTCTAAACTTTCATTCATTGGCCATGTCATAACATCAGAGCTAAAATGTCTGGCTTTATAAAAAGAATATGTCGAGATTTTCAAGCCATTTCTATTTTAAAGTTGCTCTTTAATACACTTCTATAACAATACAGGAGTAAAACATATAGCTAATTGCGAAGTAGTACAGAGCTATATTTACCTCGGTTCCACTATCTCGTACGTTGGAGGATGTGAAGACGACATCAAGCGCCGATCTGCTATCATAAGGTCGGCAGTAGAGCGACTGGGAAATATATGGAAAGAGAACCGAATAACGAAAAATACCAAGGCTCGTCTAATGAAGTGTCTGGTATTTCCAATCTTTCTCTATGGTGCTGAGACTTGGACATCAAGGCTACAAGATCGCCGAAAAATCGATGCTCTGGAGATGCGGTGTTGGAGACGCATGTTAAAAATACCGTGGACAGCGTTTCGAACCAATAATTCCATTCTCAAAGAGCTTCGCATACAAGACAGGCTTTCGTCGATTGTGCAGTTACGAATACTGAAGTTCTTTGGACATATCTCCAGAACCGAGGACTCGATGGAGAGACTTGTGGTGCAGGGCCACATTGAAGGCAAGAGAGGCCGCGGTCGGTCTCCAACGCGCTGGATCGACCTTATCCCCAAAGTTACACAGTCAACCGCAATACAGTGTGCTCGCAATGCCAGTAACCGCGAGGGATGGAGAGACATCGCTGGACGTGTGGCGAATGACGTCAGTGCGCCGCAACCCTGTCCATCAATGACAGCCACGACCACTCTGACAAGAGTGCCCGTCTAAGAAGAGACACTTGTTAGAGGCATACTTACTTACAAGTAATCTTATTCACGTGTATCGCATTGAACGCATCCAAAGGAGCTTCACTAGATATCTACGATTTAGGTGCCCTACTTGCCCAGGAGGTTCTATTTACCCTCAAAAGCTAAGCTTTTTTCGAATGCACTCGCTGGAAAACCGCCTGGTCTACAAAATTATGAACGACTTGACAAACGTGCCTGAAATAAAAATAGCCGTACCTCGACAGAAAATGTTAGGTCCAGTCGCAAAACAAAAACCTTTGCCATAACTGCCAGTCGTACCAACGTTGGTACTTTCACGCCTATGAACCGTTTGATGAGGAATTATAATGATATAACTACAAGAACCAATAGCATCGACATCTTCTCAAATTCGTGTAAAGAATTCCGTTCACAAGTTTTGGCCTATCCGGAATCAAGCAATGATACACGCATCCACTACCGTTTTCTCAGTCCACTCTATTCCCTAATTTTATAACCTACATTTTGATATTATTGTATATATTGTATCTATTTCCAAGACGCATTATTGTTGATATATATTACTAATATGTCAAATAGTCTGTAATTTTACTTTAGAAACGCATAACGTATTTAATATGTATTTTCTTTAACTATGTAAGGCAGGGTACTGTAGCTTGATGTCCAGAGATGCAGAGTAAAACTTCCGATATGTTGTAGAGTACGAATATATTTAAGAATTAAAATTTGCCTATTTATACACACAGGTTTAGTTATACAAGAAGTTATATACAAAAGGAGCTAATATTTACAGTCGTCCAATTACAGGATTGTACAATATTATTATGATGACGTAACTAGCTTGAACGCGCGCATTCAGCGAACGCGGCTCATATATAAACAAGTGGCATGGAAATCCGCGTCATTTGACTCTGCCTAGTCGCAATGTGGAGGGAAAGTATCCGGTACGGAGGATGCCATTGAAGAGGCGCGTCAGCGTCGCGATTGCTCGCGGAGGTAGGTGACGCAGAGCTTCGTTGGCTACGTTTAGGAGCTCGACCAGTTACAGTTTCGAAGCATAGCGGCCGGCGCCCCATTGGGCTTTTTTGTATGAAGGCGCGGCATAATTGTATTATTTTTTAAGTAACAGTGATACCTTAATGACTTTATAACGTTATAGGATTTATAGGCGCCAATCACAGATAAAGCAAATTTACAGTGTTGCCAGTAGTAAGCTGTAAATGTACACGAAATACCTAATTATAAATACTCAAATATCTGGCGTTTGATTTGTAATTCTGAATTCAAATCGAGCGATTGTTTGTTTTAAAGAATTTAAATGTACTTAGTTCTCATGGCTCCTTATGGTGATCGATGTTTTAATCTATTTAAATTACCTTTACATAGGAAATCAAAAGACCTAAGAAAATTGTCAAAAGGGATAGTAGAAAAGTGGTCATTTACCAGTAAAAACGTATACGTGTGTAAGCAGTGCAGAGAACGACTCGCTTAAGCAGTGCCGCCAATAATCAATGAAGATGCAGTCCTAAATAGCCATTTGTCGTAAATGTTCACAACAGTCACAAGGTTCATGTTATATTGCCGAGGATAGTACGCCTACGAAATCGACACAGACAGACGATATAAAATTCAACGATAACGAAATACTTTTGCAATTGAAAGAGAAGTTTAATGACTCTTGTACATCTGTTTCTGTAAAAACTATGATCCTCAATATAGCACCTATATCGTAAGGTAAAAATAGGCTTGCTGAAGAGTTTTGTACATCTTTAAGACAAGCAAGAAAAGCAAAGGAACTGGTCTAGCTTGCTGTCGGCGGCAAACAAAGCCATCACAACACCTCAGCGGTTGTATGGATGGGCTAAAACATCAATGGCTCAAACTAATATTTTTATGCTCGGAAAGAGGACATTCAAGATAACAGGTTTTCTAAAAAGCAGATTTGACCCCGCAGTGACAATACCAGGTACTAAAAAGTACCATGCCTTCATTCCGTCTGCTGAAGGTATTATGTTAAAACGCACGAGTAACAGCGAAGATTATAAAATTGTTAAAATTTGTAAACAAACGTATAAGTTATGGAAACATAATGTCGTTGTTTTATTGTAGTTTAAGGTACATCAAAATGCGAACAAATTATTAAACAAAACGTTAGCAATACATTCGATTGAAAATTTATGTAATCTTGCTATTTCTTTAGTTAGCTGGCGGTAGGCTCGACCCGGGTGCGGGCCGCAAAGATTCGAAACTACTGATCTAGCTCCTAACCGACTTCTACACCCATTATAAAACTTGGCAACGATTATCTATACATTATAAGCTACTTTTAGAAATAAAAATTAAATGGTCGAACTTTGGTGAAATTCAAGTTAAAAAATATAAATATAATTTTTAATAATATTTTATTTATTTCCATTTATGCATTTAAAAAGCTCATTAAATGAAGTGTAAATTACTACTTTATTTATTTTATTGTAACTTTTTAAACTGGATAATGGGATTCTAAGTAGCGCATACCCACCGGTTAGTAAAATTTTTATATCCCTCTATTTTGTTAATTAGTCTTTGTACCGTAAAATCATTTTGTATCTGGATCGAGTACATACATAGGTATAACATAACAAAATATTTCTAAAATCGGAAACATCAAAATTTTTACCTGTCCGCTTTTCGTGGAATGCTCCATAAGTTTAATTTCTTAAAAAATAACTATTTTAATTGCAAGTAAATAAGGTGTTCTCAAAATTATGGTAATATTAATAATAATAATAATAATAATATTCTACCACATACACACAACACCATCTAGCCCAAACTAAGCAGAGCTTGTACTATGGGTACTAGACAATGGATAAACATACATATATACTTTTTTTTTTGTAAATACATACATATTATACACAGAAACACCCAGACCAAGACAAACAACCATGTTCATGCACACAAATATTTGTCTTGTGCGGGAATCGAACCCGCGACCTCAGGCGTGGCAGTCGGTTACACTAACCACCACGCCATCGAGGCCGACTTGAAGGAGTAAAATACGTATTTATGTTCGTTTAATCAGTCTTTATACTCTTTATAATCACAGATAAGCATCAGATAAGCCTTTAATTTGGCATATTGTTTATCCTTATATCTAAAAAAAAAACATTAGATTTTGTTTTATTAGATTTATATCTAGCAATCCTTTTCAAAGATGCCTGTAATATAAAATAAACATTATGTCAACATATTTTTAGTAATTATAACCTACAATAATGAAAATAAACAATCACTCTTAAATTGCGTTAATCTTTGGCAAATAAAATATTACTTATTACAGATAGATTCGATTCATAATCTGAAATAAAAATAGCACATAAATATAATAACACACATAAAAATAATACGCATGAAAAATAATATATATAATAATACACATAAAATAGCATATTTAATATACTATACACATACTAAAAATTAAACATAAAACATTCATTACTTATGCTGTAACTCAGTAGCCATTATGACTACAATCGGTGAAAAACACCGGGTTGTAAGTGTATCTTGGGACCGGGCGCGGCACTCGCGTACAATTTCTCATCCCGCGTGTTTTGAGTGTTGCTGTCGACTTACAAAAATACACGGAATCTCAAGACGCTGAGTTATATAAATACCAAAAAAGATACAAGCACTAAATTAAGTCATCTGGGTGTAAAAACACCGTTGTACCCCTGGGTTAATAAATTTAAATTTATTTACAATTCATTATTTTCTACAATAACATACATTTTCAATAAACACGTGACACCTACTTACAAAAATAACAATCAGGCTGAAATATACCTATATTTACAACTACATTCCGATTTTTACTATCCTTTATTATAATTATGGCTTTGAAATTATGTCAAGTATTTAACCCAACAATATGTTCTTTAAAACTACCTATTTCGGCTACCGTGTCAGATCAGAGAAATTTTCAATTATCTTTTTTTATTTATTTTAAGACCACATATACTTTATACCTTAAACAGTGATAGTAAATAGTTTATTTACAGAGCTACACATTTATTCACCAAGGTACATCACCCTGGTACCGAAAGAACATTATTTATAGTCATTCAATTCAATTCTTTGAAAAGCCTTTGTATACTGGCTCTTCGCAGTGGTCTTCACCCACGCAATACGGTGCGGGATCTTTCACGAAATCGACTTTACTAACGAATGATCTTCTCGATTCCCGTTTAGCAATCGAGTTGATGCTTTGCACTGTGGTCACGTCCCTACAAATAGTGTGGTCCAAATTGATGATGCGGGAGTCACGACGAGTGGCCACTTTTCGGCATAGTAGCGTCTCCTGGAATGCGACCCGGTACCTGAAAAGAGAAAACGAATAATAATAAAATCGATAAACTTGTGGTTAGATTAGTGAGTTGTGAACTCGTATGTGTCATCGGACATGACCATTCGCTGCTGGCCGTGATCAAAGTCATGGTCGACAGCGAAAGAAAGTGAGTAGCAGTCGCATGACGCCCTCGCAGAAGCAGGTGGCGGAGCGGATCCGTAAGGAAAGTATTGCAGATTCTTGTGGATCCAAGCCGCCGCCGGCGAACGGGGAACACCCACCAGCCATTGAGTCGGAGTGACGCCCTCTGTTGCGCCGGGGCGTCGCTCAAGAGTCTTCACCCGCAGGCATTATTTGCCTGCGTCGGGCACTGCTGGGTGGGTCGATGATGTAGTTTTAGTTCCAGCGACCCACCCACCGTACAAGGCAGCAAGTTGACACACCGTGGTAAATTTAGTCAGTAGTACCCGGGACGTTCCATCTTTCCCCGGGTGAGCCCGATATAACCTCTCCGCTCCCCTTTACCCGTGAAAAGGAATGCGTCAATGCATTACCAAACGTAAAAAAAAAGTTGACCTAATATTATATTGGCAGAATTGTGTTATTTCGGTTAAAAACTATTGTAAGAACTTGGTAGTATGATTTTACATAACTGGTTAGTTAAATATTAATTAGTTAACGCTATTTATTGAAATTAAACTACTATATACGGATTCTATCGCGTTGTTTATTTGTCACTGTATTACAAAATTTTGAAAATATTACACTACTACTACTATTGATTTTATTTTACTAATTTATAAGCTAATTATATTTTTGTCTATATAAAATATTTTTTTCGGCACTTTAAAAATATAAAAGAATATTGAAAACGGAAGGTTCTCCGTCGATTTTAAATTGATTATGATCCCAAAAAAATAAAATATTAAAGACTTTCTTTAAATGTTTTTCACGCCAATTATTTTCGGTAACCCAAACTTTGTGAGTTGTAATTATTAAATAATCAGTGAATCGGGTTTGATTAATAGACGTCATCTACACTAATATTATAAAGAGGAAAGATTTGTATTTTTAAGCAACGAATAAAATAAAAAACTACTGGACCGATTAAAAAAAATTCACCATTTTTATATTACCTTTTAGCATTAGAAAGCTACATTATCACTGAGTAACTTAGACTATATATATTACTAGAAAAATAGAGATCTTTAGAAATCCCTACTAAAACCAACCCAAGGTGTAAAAAAATGAGCCAAAAAATGTCGTTCATCGCGGAAAGTATTGATGATTAAACAAAAAAAATGTTCTATAATATTATGGAACATATCAATATCAACAAAAAACTTCGAGAGACCATATGTCCAACTATTGTAGTTGTCATGTATGTATGTCACGATAACTACTTTCTTACATTTTAAAATTTGGTAGAAATGCCGATCAAAATCAGACGATGTTATCCCCACCATTTTAATAATTCTTATCCAAATAAATTATTTCGTATTCAAGACTGTTTCAATACCTGTTGACTACTTTTTGAATTATTGAAATTGGATATTCCATTCGAAAGATATTACGAAATTTAAAATGTCAATATAAACAAAAAATACACGCTAACGCGTCGGTGTGACTCCACGCAGCACAGTGAGCAACGCGGCGAGAGAGAGGGCACCGAAGTGCGGAGCAGGAGCGTGCACGTCTATGAAATAAGTAGCCGGTTCAGTCCATAGATAAGAATAAGTACTAAAGTTCAGTTGGTTGGTTGGTTCAGTCGCGCCGCACACGTGGTCGTGTCGCGCGTATAGATAAGAGACTATATACGTCGCGCGGTCGGCTCCCTACGCAGTGGACGCAAGCGATATTGATTATTTTGCTTTTTTTTATAGAACTTTTTTATGTTCCAGTTAAAAAGTTATTTTCAGAACTACTTTAAATTATTTTATTTTATCTGTTTATTTAATTTTTATACTATTCTCACACTTTTTTTATAGTAAGTATTTATCAAAAGTTATTTTCAGAACTACCTCCTTAAACCTTTTCTGATTTATTTTATAATCTTAGTTTATTCTTATTTTCTCCGATTTGAGGGACAACCTCCCAAACAATATGCCTAGGAAAAGAAAATCGCACTAAACATAGTTCCCAAGCGAGACTTACAAAACTACTACATGAGTAAAATGTTACACCCTCCAAAAAATAAAATACATAAAACAACAAAAACTATAAATAAAATGTAAAAATAAAAAAAAACAAGAAAATTAGGTTTATGGTAAAAAACGTGTAACGTAAAAATAAAATTTTAATTAACTTCAATGCAAATTTGTTTAAAGGTTGAAGACTTTATTTTTAATTTTGAACATTTGAACAAACTGAGTCATGGACGTTTTAATTAGCATACCTATAAGTTAAATTATCTTTATTTATCCCAAAATGTTTAAAAAAATGTCCACCGCTAGTATTTTATATTATTTGAAGCAGTTAACAAATAAAAAAGATATTTGTGAAGTGTGTCAGTCTTAGTCAAATAATAACGATATACGATGTACACTAAACACCTAACTAACTAATTTAATTAAATGTTCTAAAACTAACACAATCATTACCGCTTGATTTGATCCTAACATATTATTATAAATGCGAATGTGATCTTGTTTGTTTGATACGATTCCACGCCTTGATTACTCGACCGATCATCAGAACATTTCGCATGCACTTTCTTAGGTGTACGGAAAACGACATACGGTTCCTTTCGAGCGAAGCCGCGGGCAAAGGTCAGTAGTATATAAAGTTTAAATATAAGCAAATCATCCCACCCGTATTAATATTCGTAACTGAAAAATAAATCTGTGTTTAAGCGGAGAAAGATACTTAAATTTTACTTAAACGAGCTAGCAGTAAAATAAAAGATAGACTGCTATTTTTATGAGCTGTAAAATCGTTTTCTTCCTTTAGCATCATTTCAATCTTTTATCTATTACCAATAGTAGCATTCGTGTCATAAGTAATCTATCGATGCGTATTAAACGTGCAGTCTTGAGTATGATCTCTGAATGTGATAAGAAGCAGCTGATACTGTATTATTCGTGTTACATAATACACAGGTTGAATTTGAACCTGTTTTATTTAGTACTAGATTTTGCCCGCGGCTTCGCTCGCGTAAATGAAGGTTAGGTTAGTAAAAGAACTTTCTGGATGTAAGGTACCTTGCGTCCTTTTCTATTCCTCTGACAACGTGTATGCTTAATTTCATGATGAGCGGTCGAGTAGTTACGACTTGAAAGCGTAACAAACAAACAGATAAGCTCACATTCGCATTTATAATATTAGTTAGGATAAGCTTATTGAAACTTAAGGAGCTATTGAGAGTAAATGAGATTTTCTTTATAATGCTTTTAGAAATATGGTGAAGTTTAACATCTGTAGGTACTAATATTATAAAAAGGAAAAATTAGATTTTTCATTTGTTTGTAAGGATTTAATTTAAAAACGATTCAATTGATTTAATTTTTTTTCGTCATTCGTAAGCTATATTGTCATCGAGTAACATTGGCTGCATTTTATTCTAATAAAGTACTGCTACTAACGTAGCCTTTTGCGCGAGCGAAGACGCGGACAAGCTAGTATATAGGTAGTAGACTTAGGGTATAAAAAAACATTTTAGAGAGTATGTTTATGTATTTTATGTAGACTTTATTATTTATTTATCAGCGTTCGCACTTCGATCACCACCAACGTCGACAGCTCGACGCACTTAGTTTATTTGTTGCTTGCATATTGTATCATTGGTTGGCTACCTCAGCGCTGCGGTAGTGTATGTGACTGTTGTATGTGAAATCTCAGATTCTACTCCTGGATCGGCCACAGTGTCATTTGACAGAAAATGTTACTACAAGCAGAGAGTCAGATATTGTACCCAGTAAACGGACTGCACCATATTACGTGGGACTTTAACGATACTTGGCGAAATGCAGGAGTAATACACCTCTGCTTACCTCCTCGAGGATATAGGCCTGAGAATATGAATGTGTCACTGAAATAGGCGTCAAATTTATTAACCTGTCAAGTCTTGTGAATGCCAGACATAAATAAAAACCTATTGTGTCTGGCCACCGGTGTGCCCCAGCTACTCAATATGTTAGAAGAGCTACCACGTTCCATATTGGCTATTCTTCAACAGGTGGTTAGCTAAATAGGCGTAATAGTGTTGTTGACACTCAGCACAGAGGCAGCATCGAGGCGACCAATTAAGCCGTCCATGCAGTCAAGACTCGTGGTTGTCTATTGTACACGTGAAAAGATAAGCGTTTGGTCACAGGATTCGCTAAAGAGTAACTAAGTCGCAAACTAACAGACCCTAAAAGTAAATACTAAATTTGTTTTATCCATTATCCTAACGAATTGCAGAACATAAATATTTTAGAGCCTATCTTTAAGTGCCTACTAAAGCCTACAAATGTAGCATTTTGTGCGATAAGCACGTCTTGGCGCATTCATTATCGCAGCCTGACAGGCGAGACGTGTTCTTAATATTTTTTATTTTAATGTTACTTTATACTGAAAATACCTGTATTTTAGGATTTGTGTCAGTGTTTAACCCTGGATAACAACATTAGCTATGTAAGTAAACTGTCCCACTTATGTAAACGAGTCTCTTCTTAGTGTAATAAGAGCTAGGCCATAGTCAACCAGGTTAGTAGACTTCATATAACTTCGAGAACATTATGGAGAACTCTCAGACATGCAAATTTCCTCAAAATATTTTCCTTAATCTTCAGAGATGCGTGTCTCGAATCGAAGTCGAGACTACTGCGCGATAGTGCAACGGTCTCCCACTAAGCTATCGCTACTATATCTTGGATATAATATGTGAATAATTAAATGATATAAACATAATAAAAAATAATGCTGCTGCTTAAAATTGTTGTACTTTTTCTTCCTTCAAAAGTAACTTCGCCATCGCTTGGCACTCTATAGAGTTGTAGCTACTAATTAACACCACATATTCCATTCCAACAATTGACAGGTTAATTGATTGCTTTGCCACTGCTAGTGCGTCGAGTGTTCGATGTTTGACAAGGAACAAATATGCTAACGTGATCCACAAATAATTGAAATAAAACTATTCAGAATTTTATCGCGGTTTATTTAAAATCCTTTCAAACAATACTTTAAGATATTTTAAAACTTGTTGTTTGAGTGCTCCACTATAGTGCGAGACTTGTATATACATAAAAAAATGCCCTGTATCACCCACAGATTTGGCTTATAACGCAGCTTTCATTATAAATAATATACGAATATATACGAAATAATTAAATTAAACGATTTTGGAAGCATAAACTTTAATCGACAGCTTGGATTGACTTGGATAGAAGGAAAATATAGAGCGCAGAGCCTAATCAATTTCATATAAGATGTGTTGTGATTTATGATTCAGAATATATGTGTATAGAATTATATATTCACGCCATAATTATAACATAACAGAACTAAATGATTGTAAATTTCCTTTGATCAGTAAGGTGCCGAAATTGTAGATACTCAGAAACATTCACGAGTTAATTAAAGCCTTTGAAAAGCCGCAGCTGTTCGATACGTACGAAATCTGAGCTCTGTAACGATATGAATAATTTCAGTGTGAATTTGTCAAACGAACCGAATTCAACCAACTTCTTATTCAGCAAAATTATAAAATGAATGCTGATTTGTTAAATATCCCGTCACGCGATTGCCTTAAGAAAACGAAAATCAAGTCAAGTGTCGTCATTTGACCGAACCGGTCATTGGGCGACATTTGACGCCAAAATTTTCTGCGCCCAGCGTCTGGGCGCAAGTCGCGTGACAGGGTATTACAAAGATACGACCTTTCAGACCTATTTGAGGCTTGTCTCGGTAGTGAATCGGAGTATTGCATGCGACTGGTGATCTTGAGGTCCTGGGTGGTCAAGTGTTATTGGACTTGTATATATAACATGTAGTCTAGATCTACTCGGTAGGTGGCAATATTACGTGGAACCTAGAACCATGGCTGACGTAATGTAGGTGTATTACACATATGCATGTTTATTCGGTGATATAGGCGTGAGAATGCAATCTATGTACTTAAATACAATCTCAAGCACATTTCGAATAAGTCGTTTACGTGCCAAAGAAAACAATGTAGTCATAAGCTTGTATATAAAATACTAGCTTTTGCCCGCGGCTTCGCTCGCGTAATAGTAGGTTAGATTATATTAGTAACAGTACTCTTTTGAAATAAAATATGGTATATGTTACTCGGTGATGAAATAATTGATAGGTTTCGGTGAAAGAATTTTTAATATCGGTTGAGTAGTTTTTCAGTTAAATCCTTACAAACAAACAAACAAAAAATCAAATCTTTCCTCTTTATTATATTACATTAGATATAGTAAAACACGAACAGATTTTCCTGTCTCTTTAAATGTGTGTTTGTGCATGCTAATATCCAAACTTATTTTGTCTCATCTTTAAAAATTAGGCTATTTAATGCCTGTTTCATTAGAATCAGTTAACACGAAAAACAGCTATGTCAAGTATAGTTCTATATAAGTAATATATAAGTATAGTATCTACGTAGATGATACGTATCCACGCTTATCATAATGTGGACACAGCGAAGTTATAAATAAACGATATACTTAATATAATTAAATTGAAATGAGCAATAATGGCAAACGAAATTTTTTTGGACTACTTTTCTTGTAGATTGCCATTATTCGTCCTGTATGACTTGTAATCTAAAGCTATAGTTGGGGAAAGTGGGTGTAACGCACCTTAGTCTAACTCTTCGGGTATACATCAGTTTGGAACTATAATATAATTTTAATTACCGTGAAAGCAAGATTAATAAGAAGTTATTATGTATAATATATAACAACAATTCCTAATAATCATTAACTGATATAATGATAAAAATCCTAAGTAATATCATTTATAAATGTGAATGTAAGTTTGATAGTTACGTTTGCACGCCTTATCTACTCGACTGATCATCATGGTTTCGTATGCACGTAGTCAGTAGAACAGAAAGGACGTAGAGTACCTTTCATCCAGAAAGAAGTATTGTTACTAACCTAAAAACATATAACATTTTACACAAATTTAAACGCGGACGAAGTCGCAGGCACAGCTAGTACCAAATTAAACTGATTCAAATACAATCTGTGTTTTATGTAACACGAATAAAACAGTATCAGATGATTTTTATTACATTCGAATTATATATTTATACGATTCAAGACTCACGTTTACTACGCATCGATAGATTACAAAAACTAGATTAACGCAAGCGAAGCCACCGTCATAATTTTGTCAAATATATTAATAGGATGCGTAGGTGATACTTGTACGCGCACATGAAATCATGGCCACATTTAGTAGGTAGGTACTTGGTGTAGATATATTGGCAAATTCGATTAGGAAGCGGTGTTGGTCTTGTGACGTCAGCAAAACGTGCTACCGGCCTACCGCTTTATTAAAAAAGTTATTCATAGCCCTATGTCACGATTTCAAACTTTTTATTCCATTTCAGGCGATTATGCGATTGCATAAATCATAAAATAAGTTTCTTTTGTTACTTGTCTTACTTTTTTGGATGAAGTATACCCTATATTATTTTCTCTTCCCCTGATAATGAGTATGCGAAATTTCATGATGATTGCTCAAGTAGTTACGGCGTGAAAGCGAAACAAACAAAGAAACTCACATTCACATTAATAATATTAGTCCGGATACCAACACGGCTTCTGTTACTCTGACCGGTAGTCGGCAGTAAGATCACCATCTGTTACGTAGTACCTTAACCGAAATATAAGTGCAATAAACCTCGCTTACCCTTTCGAGGACATATACAGGCGTGAGACTATGTATGTATGTATGTATGCATTCTGATCAACCCATTTTATTTTATACTGACTGATATGATACTAAGTCAATGGGAAATATCGTATAAGAAAGATTTCATCAATATTTAGATGTGAAAGTAATTGTGCCATATAATTTTATTGCGTTTCAACCTTATTTATTTCATTGAACTACCAGCTTTTACCCAAACTTCGCTCGAGTGGTTTTAAGGAGACATAACTTTGCCAAAAGAAATGGAGACATGACTACACAGCTGATGGCATAATGGTATGCGGTTTGGCGAGGCGACGATTGTAACTACTACGCCATTTGTGTCCGTATGTAATTTGTATCAGCGAATATATATCCATACCAGATTTTCCCTGCGGTTTCACCCGCGTAAGTCCCGTTCCTGTGGGAATGTCTGGATAAAAGTAGCTTATGTATGAATCCAGGTCTCCAGCTATCTACATACCAAGTTTCATCGCAATCGGTCTAGTGGTTTTTGCGTGAAAGAGTAACAAACATCCATATATCCATACAAACTTTGGCGTTTATAATATTAGTAAGGATTTTACGCTGAAGCATTTTACTGCCCACAAGAACTCAATAGTTAACCTGTACACTCTCAATAGACAATTAGCACTTGATTACATACACCTTTAAGAAATTGTCATTATTGTCCTTAACACAGCTAATGTTAAATGCGTTTAGAGCTTAAGCTAGAGCTTCAGCTTATGTCAGGAGTGGGTTCACATCGAAAGAGTAATGACTGGGAATCGAACCTATGACCTCTTGATCACAAATTTCCGATTCCTTGAGAATGAGAGCTACCGCGCTTGAATTCACTGCTCTCTCTTCTGCTATTGGATAGTAAGGTCTAGACGTCAAACTCAACAGTCACCTCAACAGTAACCACAGAAACTGACAATTACTACCGCGAAATACGGCTTTTGACAGCAGCTGTGACTGTGTTGACAGGACCTTACGCGCTAGTGGTGCCGCCTAGTGAGCACAGACACGATAGCATTAGGATAACATAGCTTCAAATTATCTTTCCAAATTAAACTTATAAACAATGCTCCATATCTATCCAGGTTCCATTCTGTGACGTCAGCATCCATTAAACACATATGCGTATAATGCACTCAATTAACGTATAATTTAATGTGAAGTGTTAAGTGAACTTGTGGCATTAAAATAGGTGGGTAATACTAATTGTTGGTCCCGCGGCATCCATTTTATTATACCTAACGTCATTTTATAGCTTTACGACCGTTTTCACGTGAAATAAATTATTTGGAACGCAATTTATTAGCTGTGCAGGTACTTTTTTGTATATAGAAATAGATATTCCCGCGCCTTCGCTCGCATATATATAGGTTAGGTTAGTGACAGTTTTCATTATGAAAGGTACCCTATGTCCTTTTCTGTTTCCTTGAACTAATATTAGATCATGCCCGCGGCTTTGCTCGCGTAAATGTAGGTTAGGTTAGATTAATAACAGTACTTTTTTCTTTATGAAAAGTACCTAAAGATCTTTTCTGCTCCCTTGACAACATTGTTTGAGTAGTAAAGGTGTAAAAGCGTAATAAACAAACAATCTCACATTCGCATTTATAAGATTAGTTAAGTTTTCAAATAAGAAAATGTTTTGAGAACCTATTCAATCACACATAATCAAATTTCATCAAAATTGGTCTAGCCGCTTAAGAGGAGTTTAGCGAAATACACACCTACAAACGAATCCTAACTAATATTATAAATGCGAATGTGAGATTGTTTATTTGTTACGCGTTTATACCATAACTACTCAACCGATCATTATGAAATTTTGCATACACGTTTTCAGGAAAACAGAAAAATACATAAGATACCTTTCATTCAGAAAAAAGTACCTACTGAATGAATGCTGCAGTCACAGACACGCTCACACAACACACGACACACACACACACACACACACACACACACACACACACACACACACACACACGTACACACACATATGCACACACCCACACACATGCATGCACTTACCAAGAAATAATTTTAAGATAATTTTCTTTTATTTTTATTTTATTTTTGTTCTTTAAATTAATTACCTAGTAAGTATTATATTTGATAAAAAACTATTGTCAACATAAGGGGAAGACACTGACACCTGCAACACAGTGTTTACTAGCGCGGGTGTTAGGGAATTCTATAACATATTTGTATCGATTTTATGTCAATAAAGAATATTATTATTATTATTATTATTACTGGTACTAAGGACATATGTAGGGTACCATTCATCCAGAAATAAGTACTGGTTGGTATCAGTACTTTTCTAGGATGAAAGGTACCCTATGTCCTTTTCTGTTTACGTTATGTTAGTACCTTACCTAGATTTATATACATACATACATAGATAGATTCACGCCTGTTTTCCAGGGGGTTAGGCAGAGACTACCGCTTTATCTATTTTAACCTACATTTACAAGAGGGAAGCCGCGGGAAATATTTAATTATACTTATATATAAAAAAGGCTTCTTATATAAATAATTAAGTGGTTTTATTTCGATTGTTAAAAAATATAATTCATAAGTATTAATGGATTACTAGAACAACTGTCTAAACAAAAAACCTCATGCGTACAATTGTGAGGATTTTAATACTAAATCTCATCTTGTACATATGTACATATATTCATTAGTAGTCTGATTACAAGATCTATGAGTGACTATATAGGCGCAGCACTAGTATATGCGACTGCTGTGCTAGTCTCAGGTTTGAATCCCGGGCCGAGTCAACAAAAAGTTATTTGGCTTTTAACCGACTTCAAAAAATGAAGGAGGTTCTCAATTCGTCTGTGTATTTTATGTATGCTTGTTAAGCGTTTCTTCCGCTAATTATGGATCGATTTAAATAAATATTTTTTGTTAGGTAGGACACACTTCACAGGAGGTCCAATATAAATACAATCGAAATTGAATAAGCGCTTTTAAAAACGTTTTGGTTTTTTGTGATGTAGATTTGAAAGTTTAAGTTTGCACATGTTAGTATAGTCTCTTAGTCTGATTTAGGTTTTGCCCAAAAAGTAACTTTATTTTATTATACTGACATGAAATTCTCAGTGTAGCAGCCACGAGTTAGGAAATTGGCGATATTGGAATTAGCGTGGCTGCAGAGGCTAGATAACTTACCTGCTACGCCACCTGTGTAGTCATATCTTTTCTACTCTTATCACAATATCTCATATAATGTAAACAATATACGTAGTAGCGTTGCTAAACTGTATAATTAATTGCGTCTGCAGCCTACACAATAACGCAAGTATCTGAAGCGCTACATGCGCAAGCTGCTCTTGTGCATATGCACAGACGCGGGCTATATAGCTCGTCTTGTCTTATACAAGCTATTAAACTGATATTTAATGTGGCAAAAGTACTCTACCTAGACTAGCCTTATTTAAAAAAATAAATGTTAGAGGACTAGCATACTAGTAGTTTGGTCAAAGCAGCCTTCATTATATACTATTTTAAAATTGCTAACTGAATATGTGTTTTTGTAAATTATTATAAAATTAACATGATATGATGATATTCTGAGGATAATAACGTAGTCTCATGTTGGATTTTGTATTTAAATTTACACGTAACAGTTTTCTCACCTTTTAAGATAAGTAGCAAAATGAAGGTGTATTTCATATTTTAGTTTTGAGTATGACAAGAGTAGGGTCGTAAATTTGTCTCGCATGCTTGTATTCAAATAGCGGTTACGTCACGCAATTCTTGTGCCGTGTGTGCTTTTCCTCTATTTCACCATAATTTGACAATACCAGCTTTGAAAGGCTTCTATCTAATTTATATATGTTCGAATTTAAAAATGCATTGCACATTTACGACAACGTGTTTTTTTGACTTGAGTTAATAATAAAATAATTGAGTATATCCTTTTCTTATTTCAGGTAGGTTTTACTCCTGAACTATATATAACCTACGGCAATGTTGAACGTAAGAAAGTTTCACTTATCTTCAGCGTAGCTAGCTACGGGCAACGTTCTACGAATATCGTCTACGATCTGCTACGTGCAGTGAATACATCAATAAATACGGAGAATAAACAAGTGTGTTTATATTTGATATATAGCTTATTAAAACACATTTAATAAGCTATATATCAAATATAAACACTACAAACCTATTATTTTTGAAATCATGTATTATAAGTATGTGTTTTATTCATGCTTAGTGTTTTAATGCAGTCACGCTTTTAAAACTGCGATTTGGTTTAGAAAATATAGTTCGTCTTGCTCATTATATATTCCAAAACTGAAATATAATATATCTCTTTGATTAGAGAAAAGTGGAAATCAAATAACGTTGACAAAGTTTCTTTGGTGACTGCGGTGCGATGCAATCAAACAATTATGATCGTGCTTTGTGTCCGTTAATTGTATGTTTGTAAGGTCCCTCGCGACACCGGCCTCAAAGCCTAATGAGTGAGTATTCTTTTTAAAATAGAATCTTAAATGGATTTATTGGCATTTAACTACGAATTGTGAAATTAAGTTGACATTGAAACACATATTTCAGAAGAATGATCCTACATTGCCAATTATTTGCGATTGTACGATTGAGCCGACTTGCCTGGGAACTAGCACTCCCTTACAGAAAACTGCCGCAAGCGTAATAACACTGCTACTACAGGCCCTATAATAGAGTAATTGCTTATGCTTCCCGAGACCAGAGGGCTGGTCTTTATTTCGCGGAAAGAATAAGCTTTTCCATTCAACGTGACAATGCTGTCATCTCCTGGACACACTACCAGTCGACTTTGATACAGAGGAATTCCATAACGCCTATTAGAGAGTTTTACTTTTAGGTCTTTTATATATAAATATATAGCTATGAATATTTTGTCTAGTGACACTTGTAAAAACAACTACTGAAACTATTATAGCACTATGCCATCAAATAAATCCTTCGTAGGAATGAGAAAGATAAGAATCTACAATAGTGAGGTAGAGCAGTGACCACTTCATCTTCTGTACCATTCGACATCTTATTATTATTGACATGTTTACAACTGTCTGTCTAACTTCTATATTATATGCGCTTTCAAATAAATGCAAATAAATGCGAAATCGCAAACACGTTGTCAGAGGTAAAGAAAAGCACATAGGGAGAATAGCCAAGTACCTTTCATCCAGGAAAAAAGTACTGTTCTCAAGGGAAGGAAATTTATTGACGACATCACATTAACGCGGACGAAGATGCGGGCAATATCTTTACTTAATTAATTTTGTTCTACCAGTTACTATCATGTTTTTTTGATTATACTAAAATAATATATGTATATATTGAAATTAAAATGACTAAAATTTAATTAAGACTACACGTGACCATTTGCATAAGATAAGCAGCACTTCAAGAAATCTTTTTAAATATACACCATTTACCTTTGGAGGAAATATGTTGTAAATATCTTTGCCTAAAACCTAATAATTGGCCTTTTCATAGGCCTGACCCAGAAGTGAAACCCGAGACTCCATAGACAATAGTCCTTTACACTACCGCTGCGGCATCGGCACTGAGACAAAACGAAGTCTACAAAAACGGGACGACCCGGTTATCTCAGCCGTAGGTAATTTTTGTCTGAATCTATATAATATATAGATTCATATATATATCAATTTTCAGACCTCTAGCGTCAAAATTGCGGAAGTCTCATACAAACTTCCATCCCCTAGTTTAAGGGGTTGGGGAATAAAAGGTACAAGTTTCATAATTTTTTTGTTGTTTGTTGTAGTAATATTATAAAGCTGAAGAGTTTGTTTGTTTGTTTGCTTGACCGCGCTAATCTCAGGAACTACTAGTTCGAATTGAAAAATTATTTTAGTGTTGGATAGCCTATTTATCGAGGAAGGCTATAGGCTATATAACATCACGCTACGACCCACGGGGGCGACGCAGTAACGATAAACGTGGGTGAAACCGCGGGAACATCTAGTGTTTAATAAGTCCGCTATTGCCAATATATCCCGAGAATTTTGTTTATCTGTTATAATCCAAACCCAAGTTATAAGGGTTCAAAAAAACGACGAAGCGCTTCGAGAAAATGTTCATAGGTACTGCCCTTGCGCTTTGCTTGGCTCGTCTTGGCGGGGGCACTACCGTGCCTCCAGATATATTCCGATACATTTATGAAACTTTGGGAATGTAGATATAATTGTATCTAGAGTCATAAAGTTGTATCTATGGTCTCAAATAATAAGCTAGCAGATCGTACCATATTAATTTTTTATTATAGTTGCTTGTATATCTACTTAGGGTTGACTAAGGTAGTATTACGAACTCCAAGAACTATATTTTAATAGTAATTACTTTTACATTACATACAATATTCACATTGTAAGGTTAGTAAGATGGCACGTACGGTCAGGTTGCTCCTACCTTGTTAGTGTAGCTGCCCATGGATGGTAGCAGCATCATCCTCACGTAACCAATCGCAGTGGTCAACTAGTGTTGTATTTTTAGTAACATAATAGTTAGTGTACCCTATCACCTAGTGGGAAACCGTTGGACTGCCACGCTGAGGTCTCGAGTTCGAATCCAAGGCACGCATCTCTGACTTTTCGAAGTTATATGCGTATTAAAATAGTTAATTATCGCTTGCTTTAACGGTGAAGGAAAACATCGTGAGGAAATCTGCATCTCTGAGAGTTCTCCATAATGTTCTTAAAGATATGTGAGGTCTGCCAACCCACACTAGGCCAGCATGGTGGACGATGGTCTAACCCGTCTCACACTGAGAAGAGGCCCGTGCCCAGCAGTGGGACAATTTAATACAGGGGTGATATTATAATAATAGTCAGTGTTGTACTTTGTAACAAAAGCTATAGAAGTGGGTAACAATACAAAAATAAGTAGTTTGAAACTAACAGTGCCAACGATGTCTGAGGCAACGATATGACATATATATAGTATTTTTACAATCCTCATATTACGACATCGCTATCCGGTTTATTTTAATATATTATGATAATATTTTAATATAAAATTCGTTTTTCGTAATTAGCCTAATAATATAAATAAATATCTACAAAATCGCGAAGTCTTGCCTGCTATTTGAATATGTTAGCAAATTTGATCAAACATTTGCATTTCGTAGTCGAACGTTTAAATATAAATGTTTAATTATATACAGCGTGTAACATAAAGGTGTGGTTATATTTAAGTGTCACGTCCCCTGTACAATAGAAAACCGCGACAAATAAAACCATCGACATTAAATTCACTACGGTGTAGGATTTTCTGACTGACTGATCAATATTATACATTCTAGATAATATTTTAACACCTGACTTAGGTGATCTCCATTAACCCGAAAATAACCAGTTGCAATTTGGTTAGTGTAGTAAATAATAAATAAATAAAATGTTTGGAGTTGACGAAACATTTTTTTTGGTCCGAGTCTGGGGCACTTTGGTTGTTTATCAGATATCAATTAAGGCTCTAAAATGACCACACCTTTTTGTTACACGCTGTATATATGAATAGGCAAAGACAAAACAGTTCAGTACCTGTCCTCCTCTGTTCGTTAACCATTTTCTTCTTTTTTGTTTTGTTTGATAACTATTGACGTGCTTTAGTGTTAACAAAAAAATGCATGGAAACAAAGTTTAAAAAGTAAATTTAATAATAATGATTATGTTTTAATATCGACCACTAGGCAAACACTAACACGTATAAATATGTATTATTAATCAAATCTCTTTGAAAAGAGAATATCTTATGTAGACTGCAAAGTACATAGTCAATATACTCATGCGTGTTGGAGAGGAGGGATTGCAGATTTTCACTAACAACCTATCCTTGCATAATTATTTAGCTTATTTCATGCACTCTCATTACATTCTTCATGTATGGTCGTCAGTTTAAGTGACTCAGGGATAACTGAGATACCACGAAACGTAAATACCGAAGTTTTGAGCCGACTTATATCGTGCAACAGACTCATGCCGAAATTTGTCCTGAATCACGGTACGTTTTCTTCAGGAAAGGATTTAGGACAATCAAGAGGTTTCTTGATTGTTCTATAATATCCTATCCTGAACAACGAAGTTATGTTATTTTGAAAGACAGAATGCCTAAGAAACTTTGTGGCAAGATTTTTCGTTCGACCTAAAGCTTCGGTTAGATATTTTTGGACCTAATGGTATTTTTTTAGAATGTCTCTGGCCCGGTCAGAGAAAGTTTGCTTAGGTTTTCTCATTTGCTGAATCGCTGCTAGTAATCAAATCCTCACGATTACAAACACACGCTAGCGATTGCACAAAGCATTACACCACAGTGCATCCTTACGCACCGCCTAATATTAACAGTTCCATATTCCTCCTAAAGGGGCCGTAATAACGACGGTATTTACAAACGATTCATACCAACAGCTGTTACTGTACAATTAGAACGAGGTCTCCGTGAATGCATTGTTTTAGGACACGTTGAAAACAATAGCCTTCGTAAATTATTTTCTTCGTGGGAATGATCACAGATGTTGCAATATACACTGTGCGCTCCACATAATTATAATATACGTACATAGACGTCCCCTCCGCGTCTCCGAAGGAATAAGCAAAGATGTATGTGTGTAGGTATCACACATGAAATTTTCACCAGCCATGTTTTAAGCGCAGTCAGCGACATAAGTTGCTAATATAATAATATATTATTAGCACTGTATATAACGGGCCACTGCTGGATACGGGTGTCTGGCAAACTTCATAAATCTTCGAGAACGTTATAGAGAACTCTCAGACATGCAGGTTCCCTCACGAAGTTTTCGCGCTTCTATATTATTTATTTCTGTGCAGATTTCAACATTTATTTGTATAGTAGAATTTGGGTAATGTAATGTTTGATATAAATAATAAAAAAAAATAAGACTCAACTACCTTACTACTCGCACACACGCGACAAAATTGTGATTCATAAATAGTTATTTTGAATGTGGGTGTTATTTGTAACCGTTGTTTGAATGTTTTTAAAGTCACTTTTTATATATATATCCTGAAAGCTATGCTTTAAAAAGATAAAGACTGATACTACAGATGAGCGACAAATAAACCATAGTTAATTAAGATAGGTATTCATTGTAAAGCCCCGAAAATCAACTGTACCCGGCGATCTACAAATTTCCACAGAATTTACATAAAATCCAAATGAATTACTTAACCAAGGTTTGTATACATAAAACCGGGCTTATTTATAAATACTACCGAATTAACATCTCACTCATTAAAATTAGTAACTTTACGCATGCTTGTAAGTCACGGGTATGTCACTTTATTATCCGATCTCGTAACTCGTAGCGGCATGTTATATATCCTACTAGATATATCCGCGGCTTCGCTGGTGTAAATTTAGGTTAGGTTAGATTAGTAACAGCACTTTTTTGTGGATAATAAGTACCTTAATAGGTTTCTGTACCCCTGACAACGTGTATGCAAAATTTCATGATAATCGGTCGAGTCGTTAAGGCGTTAAATTGTAACACACATACAAACAGACGTACATTCATATTTATAATATTACGTTAGGATATTACTTCTGAATAAAGTAGTACTTCTGCCTACATTCTACTGGTGACAGAATTTTTACAATTGCTCCAGAGCAATTGTAAAAATTCTGACAGTGACAGAGAGGTTATGTCGGGCTCACCAGGGAAAGATGGTGAGTGACATCCCGGTAATACCGACTAAACCTACAACGGTGTTCCTCGACATAACCGCAATCGGCGGGGCCGCGCGAATCGCTTTCACATGCAATCGCGACCCCGCCGAGGTTTTGGCCCGCCGTATGAAACGGCAGGCCACTACACAAATAGACCTGCCAAAGATGCCCAAAGGGGCACCACTAATTTTATCTCTACTGTCCCCCTGAGAAGGGGACGGACCCCGCCGAGGTTTCGGCCCGCCGTATGAAACGGGAGACGGACTCGAAACAGAGGTGCGCGTGGGAACACGCACGCCGTCGTTTGGACCTGGTGCTGATCAGGTGGCGGGCAGGCTCACGAAGCCCACCACCCCCAAGTCAAACCTGAGGGTGGCTGGAGGTCATCTCGCGCCCTCCGGCGCTCGGCTCTGCGGTTGGGGAAAGGGATTAAGCGATCCCTCTCCTGCTACGCCACCTCTTTGATGGAAATCACTTCCTCACAAAAGAAGGCGACGGCGTTCCACGACCTCTCACTCCGGACCATAGATTGAACTACGGCCGGGAGCGAGACCAATCTGATGGCCGCGATCAACTCACGGCGCTGCGATGCCCAGCGGGGCAATCCACCAAAGTGTGCAGCGCCGTGTCCACAACAACGTCGCGGCAGTCACCGCAGTGGTGACAACCGGGCGTCTCTTGCCGGCCTATGCGACACAGGAACTTGCCAAAACAACCATGGCCAGTCATTACCTGTGTCATGTTAGTATTGTTTATGTTAAGTTATATTAAGTATGTTAAGTTGTATGTTATGATTGTTCCTTTTGTACATGTAAATAAAAGGTTTTATATATTTACTTTGTTTTTAATAATGTATAATTAATAATAATTCGTTTAAAATAGTGCGCATACTTACAGAAAATACGGTTACTAAAACAGAATTAGAGTTATTGAGTGAATTCGTTACTTAGAAGGTCTATTACATATGAATCTATCAATAGTAAATGTAGCTTCTAGCCTAACTTGCGCGTTTTTTACTAATTGGCTTTATTGGGTAAGGCAGTGGCTGCCGAGAATTAATATCCACTAGTTACAAATACCAATGTTACAAATAATCATGTTAGCTTACGAAGCCAAACTAAAACAGCCTTTGTGTCATATTAATAGTTTAGAAATCTTTTCCGTATTATGTCAATAATTTTATGAATGAGACACATTACTAGTGGATTTTGACTGTTAGTTGGATGATTTGTGTTTCAATTAGGATATTGATATCTACTTTAAGTATCATGCTCGTTTTGCGTATTGTACATTTCTTCTTTGATTCTCTCTGAAGCGTATGTTTTACATGATATAAAAGTATTGTACGTGTTATAAATGGCTTTTCTTTATATGTTCCATAAGGTAGTACTGTTCGTGTCTGTGTAGTTTCTCACCCCTAGTTGCTGCATATGTGTATAGTTCCTGAATATAGAAATCAAAAACATCGAACTGACAACCGAAATAAATATAATTAATTTCTTATACCTATTATTGACACGAACTCGATGGAGAAGTGTCTATCTTTTTGTTTTATATACAGAAGTAGTCGCTTTGTATCTCTATCATTATTTTTATTGTCAATCTAGTACACCCTTCCTCATTATTTTGGTAGCCAGTTCATACGATATTAATCCAGATAACATGTTACATATTCCCAATTTGAGAAAAAGCTCTCAATTCAAAAGATTTATAACAAAAATACTAAGCGTTGGCCCGAAGGGAAATGAAACGAGACATAAAATTAAGTACATAAGCTCTGTAGACGTTCAGTAACAATCTCGTTACTTTTTATATTAATTTAATAACTCCAGTTCATATCATAGGAGGCACAAAATCCAGGATATTTCATCAGAAAAAAAATTGGTATATTTTGTTCGGACGTAATTATGTTTTCAATTCGTGATGCTTTCGTGCCTTTCGCCCTTAATTTTAAGGGCAAATCTAATATCATAGTAAGTTATTATACAACATGTTATAAAAGTAGATACTTATATTCATATTAAGTTGTTTAAGAAACTAATCATGGACGCTGTAACATAGTGTTCTCTGTAATAAGTTAATAATTGTTTAATGTGTGAAGGAGAACACTGTCAGCGTTTTAAATAAATTTTAGAAATAATAGATTAAGTTTATAAGGTTTATTATAAAAGTATGAATGTACATACCTATATGCCATAAAAATATAAATTCTTTATGCACACCTT
The DNA here is from genome assembly GCA_963675205.1 of Catocala nupta. Lineage (NCBI taxonomy): Eukaryota > Metazoa > Arthropoda > Insecta > Lepidoptera > Erebidae > Catocala > Catocala nupta. The sequence goes on along the minus strand of OY776094.1, from coordinate 16,087,333 downwards.
ACTTATCAATCTCATGAGCAATGTGAAACAAGATGCCGTGTTTATTTTTTATATTTAATAAGCATAGTTATCATTTATTGAAATGGAAATGACAGTAAACCTAGAAACGAATCTGCAGCAACTTTAGGTCTGTATATCCCTGACAGGCCAGGTAGACTTTATGACACCCTCATTTCTCCAGCTAAGGCAAGAACATACATAATTATTTCACTTATTTATGTTGTCTTTAAATAATACTTCATTTAACAGGTTTCATGCCCGAAATCTATTGTTATGTATCATATGTGATTCACATATGATACATAACAATAGATTTTCAATTGTGTCTGTCACGGGACAGCGAAAGGGTTAAAATATGATGACAATACGAAAAGTCATGGAATTGTGAGATCAAGTTATTATTGATACTTCTTTATGGCTTTATTCTAATAATTTAGTACTAGCATCGTGGCGTAGCACGCAAGTCACCGACCACGAAACCAAATTACGACAGAAGCGGGACGTAATGATACGCTGGAAATTCTATCTCCCTCTTTGAATTCAGTCTGTTGACGTTTACAGGGCACAGTGCAATCACAGGTTTGTTGTTGTAGCAGCGATGGAATGATGGGAGGTGAAAGAAATGATGGTCACATGGATATATACTTTCTTTACTGGTACCAGAAACTTATAATATAGATATACAAAAATAAACTACATAATTACGCGACCTAACTGAGCGGGTGTGGGGAGACGACTGCTGCACTGAGCACATACAGTAGCGCGCCTTGTATATAAATTTGTAGCGTCAACAGCCGCTACATTGTAATTGAACTGCTCGGGAAACACTTTAGTTGCATTGACGTAACGAAGACTTAGTTAACTGATTAGGTCAAAAGCTTTGCAGTTAACTAAACATGTATTCGAACACGTACGTATAATTTAAAAATTAAAATAAATGTAATAATTTTCTTAGTATCGTAAAAATTACAAACATTGAAACAACGAACATAGTGATCTATATTAAACTGTGAGGGTATCACTCACAATATGTGACAACTTAAACCATTTATTAAACCATTCACGCCGTAATTTTATTTTTATTAATTTTATTAGTATATTGATTGTACAAAAATGTACATGATTTTTCGTCAAAGAGCAAAATGAAATCTCGGCAACAGAGTGATTGTTATACTTTACTAATACAAATGTATGTTTATTTGTCCATTTAATAGTTTCAGAAAGTAACATAAGCCACTTTGCCAACAAAGGAGTCAAACTAGTTTACTTAAAGTCTTAAAAGACTAATTGTTTCGGTCTCTTAAGCCTTTTAAATAATTAAATTGCGAATGTCTCTAGGTATAGAAAGCGTCTAACAATATTTGTTACACTTTCAATGAGAAAATATTTCACCGATAATTGCTAACTTGGTATAACGGTGGGTGTTGAAATTATAAATGGCTACCGGTATTTCAAACATTAGGAATTTTATATTACAAGAGACACGTGTTTTTAACGAAGTAAGGAGGTACGTTTTACTCTATTTGTACGGAGAAATGAGAACTAATATTTAGAGGGCTGTCTCTTGCGTGTACTTTATATTACAAAGGTGACAAACTATAAAAATATAGAATACAGTCTGCTTGATAATAATAATGTCTTCCAGAAAGAATTTCGGTCATGGTGGCAAATCTTAACGGAGACTGGCCATCTGCGCAGGAGATATTATAGTGCACAAGTGTGTGTGCAAACATAAGTGCACTTTCGATTCCCTCAGTCTTATAGTCCGATGGAACGGTAATCCGACACGACCGAAGAGAGATCAGGTGCAGGACGAACAGCATAACGTGCTTGCCGAGGTACGCGGGTGTCTAACTTCGCCAACTTCCTAACGCCGCCGGGCTGCTATTGAGATTTCTCAATAGAAAATCTGAGAACTCATGCCCATCAGTCAAATTTGCTACCGCAGTGCTACGGAGGCACTGATAATAGTCAGTTTTCGTAAGGACCGTTTCAATGTCAGAGATAATAAGCGCGATTGGCAACTCTAAAAATAAGTTGTTGGTCTGCTAACTCAAGGGATGAAGGTCACACTGGCTCTCTTATGCATCGCCTCCTTAAGGACCACACAGCACAACACGATATTATTTGACTGCTATCTTGCTAAAGGAAATATTTTTCTACTGATACATGCACGGCGAATGCTATTGAAGTGCATGAGTGCGAGAGAGATAGCGAGACATCCCCACTACGACCTCGTATTTTCCATTCCGAATTTAAAATGCTCTCTCATTTTCCAACTAATTATATGCTGTTTTAGCGAAAACGTTTGTTCCAATGCTATTTTATGTAGAGTATAATATAAAACATCGACTACTACCCTATCGGATAGAACTTTACAATAGAGCATCAGATATCGATTGAATGGCAATTTCGTCGCGCAATAAAGAGCGTGTGTTCGTGCCAAATCGCATCAACTATCGCTAACCGCTTCATTCTCGTATGTTCGAAAATTAGGTATTCATTGATGTGATTTTATGTTCATTCATTTGATACGACTTTAGCCGATTTACGGCTATTTTATTTTAAATAATAATATCAAAAAAGACAACATTGAAGTTACAAGGCAAACTCGTAAATAGCTATACAGGGTTAGTTAAAAATACTAATAATCTTTTATCCGTGTCTTATTTGTACCTTAGTAAACTTTGTTGTAGTACTTTTCATAATTCATTATTTGATTTTCTGATAAAAAATACAAATATTGAATTTGGTTGCTCTGATCGCACGACAAGACGGTCGCAAAAGAAAACAGGCGGCGTAATCAAACAACTCGTCTCGATGTGGAAGGTGTAGTGCGGGAGGCGAGGCGCATGTAATTTTAAACTAGTTAAAATATGTTTTTCGTCGAAAGTATTGAATTATATAAAAAGTGCTAGACCAAAAGTTATTACGTATGATGTAAAGACAATACGGGTTATGAGGTGTCTTCATTTAAGCCTGTATATACGAACTACTTAATTAAGAAGAAATCAAATCTGTCTGATAGTGTTAAAAATTAGAGCGATTAAACAAACAAACAATCTCTCAAAAGCTTATATTATTAAATATCGATCCTAACCGCAAACCTTCAATCTATTAAATAAATAAAAGGGTGCGCTGTTTTTTTTTGAGTACCTCGGTGGCGCAGCGGCCTTGTATGCGACTGCTGTGTATGAAATCACAGGTTCAATTTTCGGGTCGGGTAAAATAATTAATTAATTAATAATCTTATTCTGTCAAAAAATTTTTAGTAAAATCGATACTAGCTCGAGTTTGATAAATGGCAATAGGTTTGCCTCTGTAACATGGGATCTAAAAACATAGTTGTCAAAATGTGGGCGTTATACATCTCTGGATACCCATTCGGGGATTAAAGCGTGGGACTATGTACCTACATATGTACATATATATACATACATAGATACATTCTGCGCTGGTTAAAACTACACAATATGCCTTTAAAGTTTATAATTTGAGACTGTATCGCCATTTCATCGCAACTGAATCGCATATAATCACATACCAAGGTCGCAGCTTAAGACATTTGCTATTAACAACAAAATGGCAAGACTAACTATATGTGTGTATATGTACTCTGTTTATAATCCCGCGTGTGTGTAAAAGTTAACTATTAGCAACTGAATTGCGACTGAATCGCTTGCAAAAGTCTTCGTGTATATATGCTCTAAGTTACCAAAGCCGAAGAGCTTAAGAGATTTGCTATTAACAAAATGGTAACCGCTGACGTGACTAGTACTGTATTTCTCGCATTATAATAAAAGTCAGTTGACACAGAAAGTAGGATATGTTAGTTTAAGAAATACATTGTTTCTGTTTTCTCTTTTCAACCTTGTAGTTTATTAAACGCATTTATTTGACGTAATTTGTCTTAAGAACAATTGTTGATTTTTTTGTTTTTCAATGTCTACGCTCGCTCTCATCGCGGGGCACTTTACAAATGGTTGTTCGAGTCTTGGTATTCGTGTTCGTTGCTTAAATGTTTGTAAAGTGTGCGATACAGAAATTATAATATGCGATAATTAAATATAAATTCTGATACTGCTACTAACTCTACCTTATTACACGTTGCACACCGACAAGGTAATGTTAAAATAAATACCATATATAGATAAAATAGATACCTAGCTATTTTAAATTTAATGTTACGATATGATTTTCACTGAGTTTGCTCAGTAAATGATTTATTATTGTGTTTCATATTGTTTGGTTATGAAGCAAAGGTTCGCAGAAATTTAATATCAAATATAATTTATTTACGAAATAAAGTGAGTAGCGATAATATTAAAAGGGTACGCAGTGATGATGACATTTTTATTCTTTAATTTGATCTTTGATATCTTCAAATCATACAATACAATTCAACTTACTCAGTTACAATTTAACTAGTGATTGAATATGCAGTGTGGGTACCTTGGCGATGAACTTTTGTAGCTTTTTGGGCCACTGTTATCTTGTTTTGCGTTTTGTTAAAACATAAACATCAAATCGATCGTCCACGACGAATGCATGCATATATCGATACTATTCGAATCACTTTAAAATTCGCTTATTTTATCGATAAGCGCACCGCTATCCATAGAGAAGAAATATTGCATCTAATCTACCAACTTTTTATCACATACACCTGTTAAAAGGAGTTTGGTGACAAACACACGCACATTAGAATTATATACATACTATGTATTTTGAGTAACAAATCACATTTTAACATTGAACCTGTCATGTCTTGGAATACTAAATATAATTAAAATCTCTGGTGTGTGGCCGCCGGTGTGCCGCTGCGACTCAGTAGGTTAAACCCAAAAAAGAAGAGGCATGTTTAACAACTTTCATAGTAATAAAATAGTAAATAGATTAAAGTTTACTTATATCAAACAAATTTACGATTACTACAATCGTAAATTTGTTTGATATAAGTAAACTTTTCATATTAATCTGCTTAAAGTGGTTTACATTAGTTCGGTTTATGTACACAAGTTATGTAAGTAACTGTGTTAACCGCAAATCCTAGTTATTCGTTAGACGAGTACTTGTTGAATATGTTTACACAATATTATAAGGGGTTTGTACCCTATTTTAACCTTAAATTAGAATATTAATATTAGATTTTGCTCGCTACACGTTATACTACGTTTAGTCAGTAAATTTCTATCCCTGGGAACAGTACTTTTCTCTGGATGAACGGTCTGTCAACTCTGTGTCCTGAATAAGTAATATATTTGTATTACACAATTTACGCTGCAGTTCAATGCATATAAAAATAAAGTTGCTGCCACACGAAGTCACAAAATGAGTTCTTAACCATCATCTATCTCTCAATCTCATCTAATCAACACACCAAGACCATTGAAGCGTATTCCTTTAGATGTTAGATATAGAATTTTGTTTGAAAGCTTTTGTCTATTTTCCTATTTTGATAGTTGCATTGAATGTGAAAGTGTACTTCACACGACTCATATGGCACATTTAAAATAACTCTCGTTTGCCCTCACCCTTATGAAATATAGGTTTATTTGTACAGCGCACTTGCTATCATTCATTGCATTACGTTATTTATTTTTAGACTAGATATTGCCCGTGGCTTCGCTCGTGTAAATGTAGGTTACGTCAATTTTCTATCCTTCAAACAGTACTTTTTCTAAATGAAAGGTACCCTACATCCTTTTCTGTAACCCTGACAATGTGTATGCAAACTTGATGATGATCGGTCGAGTAGTTAAGGAGTGAAAGCGTTACAAACAAATAAACTCACATTCGCAATTTATTATATTATAGTGAGGATTAGGATTATTTTCATAACCGTCAATGTTAAGTTAAGTAGTCTAGTAGCGTATGTTTGATGTTGCATGTTTAATATATGGAATAACAAATAACATTGAAAAAAAACATTTAATTTGAAAATGAAGATTGGTCGCTTGTGAAAGTATTCCGCTATCTCCCTCGCACACCTCCACTTAAATATGAATTCTGAATCGACCATAGTAATTCTATATGGTGACAGCTTATCTGTCACAAAAAATGAGGCTTTACATTTAACTGAGGTAATTGAATCATTACATAGTAAAGTAGGGTGTAACTTTATTCTTTGCGCTTTACCTTATTCCTATTCATTAACACAGGAACAGAATAGATATATTCAAAATCTGAATTTATTATTTTATAACAGTACATGTTATACAAATTATACAAAATTCTTTGACACTAATAAGTTTATTAGTAGATTTTTATTGACTAAAGATACAATGTATCTTTCATATTTTTATAAAAAACAACTTGCTAAGTTATTAGCATTTAATATATTATTATTTAGAGACACAGGTACCAGTACGGTAGTGAAGATTTTAGATCATAGTAGTAATATTACTACTAATTCCTATATTGATACTTCTATTAGTTTAAACTATTAGATGAGACAAAGGATAGGCAGTCACATAGTATTAGACTTATTCACCAGAATATTCAGGGTCTATCCGGCAAGGAGTTAGAATTAGATTTATTTTTTAAAGAACATGACATCCAAATATGTTGCTTAACAGAACATTGGTTAAGAAGTAATCAACTAATATTTAATAATGAACATTATACCGTTGTAAGTGCGTTTGTAAGAAGGAATTCTATACATGGTGGCTCTCTAATATATGTATGTAATAATCTTAAATTTAAGGAAAGAAATGATATAGTAAATCTTTCTATCGAGCGCACTGTTGAATTATCTTGTGTGGAGCTGGAGCAACATGTCATACTTTGCGTGTACCGACCACCGCAGAGTGACTTTAGTGTATTCGAAACAGTAATGGAGGATATTTTAAAACGCTTAAGTTATGGTAATAGGCATATAGTAGTATGTGGTGATTTTAATATTAATTTACTTCAGCGATCAGTTCTTTCTGTAAGACTTATTAGTTTATTTAGATCATTTAATTTAAATAATTTATTTTTCGAACCAACCAGAATTACATCACACTGTGCTACGTGCTTAGACAATATATTTTGCGAATGCCAATTTCTAAATAGGGCCATATTGAGTGATTTGACATCCGACCACTGTGGGCAAAAGGTTGTATTTCCTATAAATACAATTAAAAAAGAAACTATCATCACATGTAGACCAATGACATCTAATCGCATAAAGGAATTTAAGAATAACATTAATGCCAAGGTTGTCAATATGGACCTAGATTGCAATAGTCCAGACGAACTATACGAGTCTTTGCTTAACGTCATTACACTGGAATATAACAAAATTTTTAAAATGAAGACATTTTACAAAAAATTAAAAGTTAAGTTTTGTGATTGGGCAACACCTGGGATATATACAAGTAGAGCTAAGTTATATGAATTATATGGAATAAAAAAATATAATTTTGATCCAAATTTTATTAAATATGTTAGAAATTATTCAAAATTATTTAAAAAGGCTTGTGCTACAGCCAAGTCCCTTTATTTAAAAAACAAAATTCGAAATGCCGACGATAAAATTAAAGCTACTTGGAATATTATTAATAATGAAACTGGACGCACCAAGCAGCGTGATAATACTATTAAACTTAATGTAAATAATAAGATAATTTCAAATAACTTGCAAGTAGCTGAAACATTTAATAACTACTTTGCAAAGATACCTGTTAATACAACTAGTTCCTTAAGGTCTTGCCCAGTAAAAGCAGAATCCTTGGTTAGGGATAGCGTGGTGGAGTGTAAAGTCCTGTTTAGTTTTAAATATGTACATCCGCATGACATAATAAAAGTATTTAAGTCACTTAATTCAAAAAAATCAGCTGACTTGTGGGGTATTTCTATGAAATTAATTACAAGTATTATTGATAACGTAGCGCCACACCTAGTTGCAATATTCAACGGATGCATTGATGTGGGCATTTTTCCAAATTTAATGAAATGTAGCAAAATAATACCATTATTTAAAAATGGATGTAAAAGTGATCCATGTAATTTCAGACCGATTTCTATATTACCTGCTATAAGTAAAATATTTGAGAAAATTATATTACAGCAATTAGAGAGCCACTTTAACGTAAACAACTTATTTCATACTCAACAATATGGTTTTAGAAAGGGTCGATCTACAATAGATGCGGGTGTTACACTTTTAAAACATATTTTTGCTGCTTGGGAAAATTCGCAAGATGCCATTGGCGTATTCTGTGATCTCTCAAAAGCCTTTGACTGCGTTGAACATCAAACGTTATTGCGAAAGCTCAGGCATTATGGAATTCGAAATACTGCACTCGACCTCGTTGGTTCTTACCTAAGCGATAGATTACAACACGTTGAAATCAACGGAAGTAGATCTTCTGGATTACCAGTCGCAATGGGCGTGCCACAGGGCTCAATTTTAGGACCCTTTCTGTTTCTAGCGTACGTGAATGATTTGCCGTTCTTCGTACAGAATTTGTGCGACATTGTATTATTTGCTGATGACACATCACTTATTTTTAAAGTAGACCGTAAGACACCAAATTTACAGGGTGTTAATTCTTCACTCGCGCAAGTCCTGGACTGGTTCACGGCGAATAATTTACTACTCAATTCAAAAAAAACAAAATGTATTAAGTTTACATTGCCTAATATAAAGAGTCCTAGCATAAACGTTAATTTAAATAATGAAACAGTAACATTTGTACAATCCACAGTTTTCTTAGGCATTACTTTAGATGATAAAGTTCAGTGGGGCGCTCAAATATCGTGTCTTGCAGGGAGACTTAGTTCAGCAGCATTCGCGGTTAGGAAAGTAAGACAGCTTACTGATATAGATACTGCGAGACTAGTATATTTTAGTTATTTTCACAGCGTTATGTCCTATGGCATACTATTGTGGGGTAAGGCAGCTGATATTGAAACAATTTTCATTCTTCAAAAGCGTGCAGTACGTAGCATTTATAATTTAGGCCCACGAGTTTCCCTGAAAGAGCGTTTTAAAGAAATTGGTATACTTACTGTTGCGTCGCAATATATATTTACGAATATTATGTTTATAAAACATAATATTCACTTATATAATAAGAATAGTGATATTCACAACTTAAACACTAGAAATAAGCATAAGTTGGTAGGTCCGTATCATCGTTTACATAAAGTTCACAATTCATTTGCGGGACTCAGTTTACGCTTTTTTAATAAACTACCGATTGATATTATAAATTTACCTTTACTAAAATTTAAAAGTGCTGTTAAAAGTCAGCTTATCCGGAAGGGCTATTATTCAATCAATGATTACTTAAATGATAAAAACTCATGGAACTAGTTGCTTGTTTCATACAGGATTCAAACAATGTATGTATTATATAAGTCAATTTAGTTATGTGAAGGTACTTCGTGTTTATTTGGTGGTGTTAAAGTATCTTTCTTTTCTTTTAAACAAACTTTATAAGTATTAACGTAAATTTTGTTTTAACTACATTTAGTCACGAACTACCTTTTCATGTCACAAAGTGTAAGTGTATGCGTCCTCATGCCATACTACTGTCTATTACAAATGGCTACGTACTGATAAATATGATTTCAAATCTCAAATGCTTTTTACATAATATTACCAACTTTTCTTTATTTTAGAATTTAGTTTTATATGGACAGTGACATATGGCATAATGACTGCAACACCTGGTACATAAATGAGTTGTAAAAAACTGAAATTATAAGTTGATGGCGATTTAAAAGAGTAGCCTTGAGTTTCTTGCAGGTATCTTCTCATAGGCTCAACCTTTTGTCTGAACCTTGCAACTAACATAAATGTAAATTCAGTAAATATAATAAACTCACTAACCCATTTGACGTTCATAAGTGTTACTTTGTGACCTAAGTGAATAAATTATTTTTGAATTTGACTTTGACTTTAATAGTGATTACAGAAAAACGCATTATCGTGCATCCTTTCAACTTCTACTGCATAACTTCATCTTTTCAAATTTGACAATAAATACTGAAATTATAAAATATTATTTAGAATTCCTAAAATGATAAGAAGAGGCCGCGTTGTGGCAATTTCACTATTTCCCTTGCACACCTGCACTTAAATAATGGTTACAGCACAATGGAATATTATAAATCCTATTTAGTCAAAACTGCCAGGTTTGAAAGACCGCTTAGAACCTTATTTATTATAAGTGGATTTCATAACAATGTTAACACACTTTGGTAAACGTATCTTTCGCATTAAAACAATAATATTTTTGCACTGCTTGAACCTTGCAACTAACATAAATGTAAATTCAGTAAATGTAATAAACTCACTAACCCCTTTGTCGTTCATAAGTGTTACTTTGTGACCTAAGTGAATAAATTATTTTTGAATAATATAGGTATTACCCGTACTACTCATCTGAGCACCTCGCTGGAATGCGACCCCTCTCCCGCTTCCCCGCGTAGAGCTCCGCGTTTGCCTCGTACGTTCAGTACCGTCAGCATTTTGGTCAGTACCGTCCGAGTTACGTCATAGTGCGAGGTGCACAGTTAAGTCCCATGGGTTATAATTATATAGTCAAATACCCTATTTGAATTCTATCTAGATAAATGCCTGTATGTACCATCTAACTTACACCCAAATGAAAACCCTCATTATGTTGAAGTTTATTTATGTGCAAAGGCGTTTAATATGTGATTAGTGCTGCTCCGCAGTACTTAGTAAGGAAGCAACTCATTTACGTATTACGGCTGAGACCTATCAACTTAATATTCACAAATATAGTAGAAGATGACGATTTCTTTGTTATTACCGCGTACTAGCCTCAAGAGATTACAGGTTTATACAGGTTACAGATAAACCTGTAACTTAAACCACTTAAAAGTGCTCGCCTCGCCACTGGTCCTACGCCGAGTGTTGTGGGTTCAAATCCCACACGAGACAAAACTTTGTGTGATCCTCAAATGGTTGTTCCGAGTCTGGGTGTTCTTTATGTCCGTCGTTTTAATGTATGGAAAAATCAGCTTCAACTACTGTGTCAGGTGGAGTGTTACAGTTGTTTACTGCTATTAATAATAATGAGTATTACTTGCTTACAAAAACACGTTTGAGAAAATTGAGTGTACTTTTCTCGTTCACAATCGTGTTATTGTAGAATCCTAATTGTAACTAATATTATTAATGCTAATATGAGTTTGTTTATTTGTTACGCTTTCACGCTTTAACTACTCGACCGATCACCATGAAATTTCGCATACACGTTATCACGGAAACAGAAACGGACATAGGATAACTTTTATCCAGAAAAAAGTACTGTTACTAATCTAACCTTACCTACATTTACGCGAGCAAAGCCGCGGGCAAAATCTAGTAATAAGAAAGGACGAATGTGCAATACTCCAATAGGTACAATTTCAAAGGACCTTTTTGAATCCAACACAGGTTCTCACACTTGTACGAACTATAATACAGAATTATTGTAATTCCAATTTGTTTTTAGACGATTCGAAACTAAAATGCAGACTGACTAAACCTAGTGCTAGTATAAGCTGGTTTTCTTCAAAGTTCCTGATTGTTTACGACAATAATTATTAGGAACAAATCTCGTACTAGGAACATTCCTGTATGGCGGTGGATTTTACAAACATTCAAAGAACGGACATAAAATCCGCTCAAGACTCGGCACACCCGTAGATCACACAAATTTTGGTCTCCCATGGTATTCCCACAATACTTGATAAAGTAGCGAAGCGACCACTTAAACCAATACGCCATCTATGCATTCAAAGACATTTTCACGAAAATTCGTCTAAGTAATCTCCCAAGCAAACGGGCAAATATACTATAAGTGTTTTTTGATATAATATAAATATATACATATACATAAATATATATATATATATATATATATATATATATATATATATACAAATGCTTATAAAAAAAAACTATCTAACAAGGACGGTTCAGCGTTCGAAACTTATCGGTTCTGGTCCGTCCCAGCCTAAGTACGTACTCATTACTACTCATGTGAATCCAAACGTTTTCTCCGTTACATCAGGCAGTAGTAATACGTGACAACAGATATTAAAACCTAATATTTATATCTTTGTGCCATATAAACTAAATAGACGCCTCCAAATAAGACAATAACAAAATATTTTTATGTTTCCTAGGCCTATCAATTCTAGGAATACATCTCATTTCGCGATTATTATTACGACAGATATATTTTCAACCATCATAACTTGGAAATAATTGACGTAGTAATAGTAGTAACAATAAAAATAAGATATTTATTAAATACTTGTGATGCGACGAAACAAGCATAGAGGCGTATTTTAGAAATATCAGATATTTATTGAGACTTTGTGTGGTCGTATGAAATAGCTACTGTCAAAAAAATATAAATATTTCACTAAGAAAAACATTGTATTTGCCGCCTTATATTCTTTTGGTTGTAAAACATTATGTGACATTCTCGTATGATATTATTAGTTACCTAAATATAGAGAAATCTTTATTACGGCTGTTTTACTATTTAATTTTGGCATAAAATGCTCTTCGAATGCACTGAACGCATTTTCAATGTTTTTGAATGAAATGCACTGAATGCGTTCTTGTAATTTCTACGTGTTGGCCTAAGTTGGCAAGTTTTTTGACATTGTGAGGCAGATAATATTCGTGTGTATAGAATATACCCCTGCGAGAGATCAATATCATATGTCTTATTAGATGAAGGCGAAAATCTCACACCTCATAACGATTAAACCTTAAAGTTCAGTAAACCTAAACGCCAACTGATCTTCCAATTTCGACGTCCTGCACTATTGATCTCAAGAGCGTATTGGAGGAGATAGAAATTACTTTAAGGTGACATGGGCATCGAATTGCAATAAATCCTTAGAGATGTCACAGAACCTTGTATAATAACAGTGTAACAGTAGTAAGTAACCCTACAATATTCTCATCTATAATGTAGGACCAAAATAAACAAAAATACTTAATAGGTCAATATTAAAAAATAAACCTTTTAGCAGGCAGTATAAGCATTATAACTTTACCTCACAATCTCTCACCCGGATAACGTTCCTTCACGATGTTATAGTTATACCATCTTTTACAGAAACTTTTTTATACCTACACTTGAGAAACTCGTTTACTTGTTGACATTTTAAAGTTTAAAACGTAGAAGCCGTATGAATACTGTTTTCATGATCATGCATAAAGAAGTTATGAAGTTCAGTAAACGTGAAAGGTTTCAAAATATTGCTTAGCAGCTTTTCTTTTTAAAATACATTTATTGTGATGGAAATCCTGTACATTATTTAATGAGAACTGAAAGGAGATGGGGCATAGTAACCTTACTATATAAAATGAATAAGAATGAATAGCCTTTCATTCCAATCAAATCTCAAAAAAGACCGTTTGTTACAAATTTATAACCTAAGGATCATATCTTCTATTAATGCTAGGAGTAGGGTTTTCTTCGCTACTTAAAACCAACGAGTTACATATAATTGCTATTACTTCATAAAGAAGTGACACTCACTCCTGTAGCAGTACGACTGGCAGTACTGTGCCGGTTTTAGCCGGTTGTCACCGCGCGCGACCGAGAAGTATGATGCTTACGTATAAGATGGTTGGCCTTGTCCAGCTCGATGAGGTTAACCCAACGATGCTTAGCGCGGTGCTTTTATGACAAAAGTAGTAAGTGTTGTAGTGTCTTGCCTGCCCTTGTGGCGAGGGAGCAAGCATCAGGAGCATTTCCCCATGTTAAAAAAAGGAAGTGGTATTGTGTGGCTGTGCTGCCTATGTTTGCTTCGCAAAAACTATACGTAACTGCATATTTGTCTAGCTGCTACAAAACACATTTTATTATGTCAAAGAATGAATGAGACATTACTAATTTCTTAATTGCCTTTTCTTTAGTCCTAAGTTCATTTGCATGCCATCTTATATAGGCTACAGCAAATGATGTTATAATACCTGTATATGCTTAGGTACCCTATATATAACAATAAAAGGATTTAAAACTTTTCACACGACTAGGTCACACGCCTGGCGCGGATGGCTCAGAACACTCACCGTTTCGTAAAAGGCAGCCAAAGAGGCAGTTCAAAATCAACAGTAGAGATTAATTAATCATTAGTAGTATTATAGAAGTTCCGTGTATGCAAATTATCAGTACCAGCGCCCAGGTAAAAGTGTATGATAGTTGACAATAATTGGCTTTCCAAATTGCGTAGGCCAGGTTTGGCAAACTACCACGCGTGTCAGTGTTGGCACGTGGCATAATAATTCTGACATGCCAGTAATTGACTAACACATTTGACAAACGACACCGTTTGTCAGGCGGCTCTGGTTCAGCTTACATTTTGCTAAAAGTAATAAAGTACGAGCCTATAGAAATTTTAATATTCAATCTATCAAGCCTCAGAATACCATACATTATTAAAAATCTATTGTGTCGAGGCAACGGTGGGCTGATTTAAAAGATTTACATATATTTTGCAAAAGTCGAAGTCAAGCTAAACTATAATAAATAGTGAATATTATGATTATAATTAATACGTGAAGCCAGAACTTTGTACCCCTTTTTACAAAAATTGCGCGGACGGCGGAGTATGAAATTTGACACAGTTAAAAATACACTATCATGATAAATCTGTCGCTATAAAAATTGTAGATAATGTTATAAGTATTCATCCTAAACGGACACACTATGATTATATAATATACTACAATAAATAATATATAATACACACATGATTAAGATGCGCTTCTAATTGTACATAGACCCGATGCATCCCATCTGTGCTCTGTTAACCGTACGTTAACTACCGTTTGATCGGCGCGTATCTTCGTAAGATTATTATAGCGATTATCTGCTTATTAAAAAATAATAAATATATTTGTTGAAGCTTCAATTTATTTTTGTGATTGGAATTTAAAACAGCGCTATCTATTGATTTGTTTGGAAACGTTAAGCGTTACCGATCATATCAGTTTTAATTAAAGGTTGTCAAAACCTCTATTGTTTCGTTCATTAATATGAAAACCACTATGATTCCGATTTTCTTCATGTTAAGCGGCAACTTAATATTTAAACCTCTATTACGTGAGTTGCGCCCTTTACCATGTATTCGAATAAAATTCGGAAGATATTACTAGATATTAATAGTAACATAGGTACTCACCTGCCACTCATGACGTTGTAGAGTATTGGGTTCACAGTCGCCGATACGTAGTACAGTGCACCAGCCACGTTGAAGAGATGTTCGTTGATGACGTGGAACTGTGGCAGGTCGTAGCCGTAGATGAAGAACAGGCGCTGTACGTGGAACGGAGCCCAGCACACGAAGAACGCTATCACTACTGCGGCTGTGGACAAAATATTTACTAATTAGATTGACAGAACAAAAGCGGTGGAGAAGGTTGACTGCACGGACGGCGTAGTGGTTTAAGAGATCACCTCGCCACTGCCGCCGCGCCGAGTGTTGTGTGTTCGATCGGGAAAAAATTAGTGTGATCCATAAATAGTTGTTCCGAGTCTGGTTGTCCTTTGTGTCCGTTGTCTGAATGTTTGTTAAGTCCCCTGTGATACAGAAATAACTTCTGGTGCGAGAGGGAGTTGCCTCGTTAAAATAAAAGGTGGTCGATTTTTCTGTCAAGAAATTCTCAGAAGCAACACGAAGTTTAGTATAAGTACTGAACTTCGTGCTGCTTCTAAGAAGACTGGTGGCTTTAACTTGGAAAAAAATATCATAGCTGCAGAAATATCTACTGGGCTTTCAAATCCACCGACGTGAGAAGCTGATGCTTTAGGCAAAGGCTTTTTATTGACCTAGTGGTTTTCTTTTGTGTATGCCAGTTTTGCCGCGGTAGTTAGAATCATTCCTGTGACAGGAGCGCAGATAACTTTTGCAGGAATATCGCGCCTCACTTCTGCCACAAAAGAAAGTAATCTATACTTCTATACTAATATTATAAAGCTAAAGAATTTGTTTGTTTATTTATTTGTTTGGTTGAACGCGCTAATCTCAGAATCTACTGGTACTATACTATACTTATATGAAGCAGACGAAGTTGCGTGGGTTAGCTAGTAATAAATATATACACCATGAATAAATGAATGAATTATTTATTTATTTGTAGACCATGGATACATTAAGTTCTTAGTTACATTACATGTTGTCCTTGCCACATTTAGCCAATTTCGACATGCATATATTATTTGCACTATAGGTACAATGTTTTATAAGGTTATTTTTCAAGTTCATATATCATGCATAAAGTTTCACATGCATTATAAATGCTGTAGTCAAAAACATTAAATATTATCAGTTACAAGATACTCATAATACGGTTTATGAGACATGTTTTACAATATTTGATTTTTACACTACTAAGATGTTTTTCTATAAACTATTTGTAAACTTAAGCAGCGGTAGCTTAGTGGGGAGACCAACAGACTGCAATGCAGAGGGTCTCGGGTTCGAACCCACGTCGCGCACCTCTGACTTTCGGAAGTTATATGACTTTTCGAAATTATGTGCGTATTGATTGACAATTATCGCCTGCTCCGTGCCTCGGAGAGCACGTTAAGCCATCGGTCCCGACTGCCATGAACATCTATGGCAGTCGTTATTGGGGAAGTCGACACAAAAGATCCCACTGAGTCGAAGTGTCGCCGGTCTGTACTGACTGGCCCCCACACAAGATAAGATAAGATCTGTAAACTTATCATCCAAAAACTCGCACAGACCTTTATTGAAACTGATGGTATATTCATACCATCAGTTTCAATAAATAATTACACTTGGTTAAGTTTGGGTTTTCAAACTATCCATACCAAAATTCAACATAATTAGTATAGATGAACGCTTTCTAATAACTAAACAGAGTTATTTTCGCATAAGTATAGGTAGGTATGTATACCGAAACAAGAAATAACACACCATAACGTACTAAGATATGAATGAGCTATAGTGATTGAAGTAAATGGATAGAGCGACTGTGGACAGACAAATATATATTGTATATTAAACTTAATACAAAAAATGTATTTTGTAAATACATATCTATGAGAAAACATTAGGGGCGAAAATAATATTTGCTGTTTGATATTGTTTGATAAAGATGGATGGTATCTGACACAAGTTCTATGTTGTCTTCAGTTTACGCGAATGTTATTCATTGAAATTAAACTACTATATAAGGATTTTATCGCGTTTTTTATTTAACACTGTACCTATTACATACATAGATATATAATATATAGGTACAGTGTTAAATAAACAACGCGATAAAATCAGTATATAGTAGTTTAATTTCAACAAGTTCTGTGCTTTACCGTTTGATTGGTATCAGCTTCTATTAAGAGGTATATGTACTGACTGCCACCCGCATATCTAAGATTAAAAAAAAATAATAATAATATATAGCTTATGAAACGTTTTGTTAGAAAATTATCGGTAGCAGCATTGAGGCAATGTAGTAGACAGCAGTAATGGCAAAGAAATATATTGTGAGGGAAACTGCACGTCATAGAGTTCTATTATAATGTAATCGAAGATGTGTTAAGTCCGTCAACCTGCATTGGGCCAGTGTGGTGGACAATGGGCCTTCTAATACAGGTATAAGTTCTTATTTACCGGAACAATTCTGAAATGCTGACGCAATGGCAATCTAGTTTCTCTTTTCTATTCTCTTTCTAATTTATTTGATCGAAGAATACCATGAAAATGTAAGCCTAAGCATATATTTTCAGTAGGAGGATGGACAAAGGTGTCGTAACCGCCTTTACAATCGACTATTTTAGCCCAGGGCTTCTATACAAAGTCTTTAAAGGTTATCTTAAAGGAGCTTGGCAGTTAATACCTACTTTACTAAATCAGTAAATAGATTCAAGTGTTTGCCTGAGGGCAAGATTTCATTGAAGTAGATACTTGAATTCCTTTGAAGTATCCTTAGTATAAACAAAATAATTCACCTGCTCGGATGATGGTTTACGTGATTACTTTGCGCTGCTAGTGCGTCGAGTGATGCCGGTTCGATTATGATATGAGACAAACAATTGTGTGATGGATAAATTGTTGTCTTTCTTTGTGTGTTATGTATTATTCCTAGTGTAGGAGCTTAATACAGGACTTTTAATAAAAAAGCAGATAGAATAATTTCTTAAAGTGAAAACCACATTAAATACGAATGTGAATTTGTTTGTCTGTTACGTTCCAACCACTCGACCGATCATCATGAAATTCCGCATACACGTTGTTAGGGTTACACAAAAGGACGTAGAGTACATTTCATTTAGAAAAAGTACTATTCACGAGGGATAGAAATTTAGTGACAACGTACATTAACGCGATCGAAACCGTGGGAAGATTCTACTACTATATAGATAAAAGACGATGATAAATGTATTCACGCCCATATATCTCTGACAAGATAGGCAGACATGTATTACACCCACATTCGCTAGCTGCATTTGTTGGTATCACGTAATAGGTTTGAACCTACCTCCATCTACCGTCTACATTCAGAGCCTACGTGCTGTTATCAAAAATTTCCTAAATCATAAACCCACACTTTATCCAACTACACATTTCCACGCAACATTTATGCTATCCATCCAACGAGGTTCTATAAATATTTAAACTCCAGATTGCAAACAATCCATTTCCCTTCATATATTAAACTTGTCGGATACCGATAGTTTAACAGTTCGGTAACATAGACTATTTAATTAATAAGTAAGTAGTTCCTCGTGTTTCAACGCCCGTAAAGTTCGGTATAAATCTGCTAGACGTAAATTAACATCACCGGGTTTAAAAAACTAACATTACAGGTCAAAGCACTCATTAGTTTAACTTTAAATAATAAGAACAAGCTGATATTTGAAAGCAATGGATCCATTTAATGCGTAATGTATGTGCTTTCCTCAAAGCATTTACGTATGGTGTAGTGGTTTAAGTGGTCGCCTTGGCGCTGCCATTACGTCGAGGATTGTGGGTTCGAATCCCACACGAAACAAAAATTTGTGTGATCCACAAATGGTTGTTCCGAGTCTGGGTGTTTTTTGTGACCGTTGTTTGAATATTTGTAAAGACCCCTGCGACACAGGAATACAAACTAGTGCGAGAGATGTCTTTTTAAAAATGACTTTTATAAAGAATATGTTGCAGATAGAAAACCGATTAATCTGTTTTACAAAACCGTTAGTTGTTTGAACAACTATCAGCTGGGTTGTCATTGCGCTACTTTTAGTAAAACATATTGATCCAAATTAAGGCGTATGACGCCGTCAAAATAAGGGAATGGTCTAAGTCGACCAAGGTAAATTTAAAAAAGTAAATTTCTACCTTTAGAAATAATTATATTAAACTATGTTATCATTGTGCGGGGAGATGGGCCTCGTTAGCATTGGTTTGCAACCTATCTAGGAGAAGGATAACTCCGAAATCATACCCGGGGAGATGGGCCTCGTTAGCATTGGCTTGCAACCTGTCTAGGAGAAGGAAAACCTCGAAATCATACCCGGGGAGACGGGCCTCGTTAGCATTGGCTTGCAACCTGTCTAGGAGAAGGAAAACTCCGAAATCATACCCGGGGAGATGGGCCTCGTTAGCATTGGCTTGCAACCTGTCTAGGAGAAGGAAAACTCCGAAATCATACCCGGGGAGATGGGCCTCGTTAGCATTGGCTTGCAACCTGTCTAGGAGAAGGAAAACTCCGAAGTCAAACCAAATTTCAGGGAGCAGACCCGAAAATAAACCCCGATCCAAGGTGTTAACCGACCCGTGCTGATGGATTCGTGGCCAGAGGGAAAGCTGGTTTTGAACGGAGTGTGCCTGTGTTGGTGGTCACAGGGCACAGGATGGATCCACCTTACCTCCGTAAAGGGCTCTGCGGAGGTGGACAGTATTTTCCCTATCAATCGTGGGAACGCGTATGGATCTTACTGATAATAATTATCCGCATGTCAGCGACGCGGTCCGCCACCCGTCACGTCTCGTTTCTCGCGAGGGCGAAAAGTGGCCTACGGAAAGCCGTTTTGCTACATTGAATGTCGGAGGAGGGATGGATGGAAAATTGAATGAAGTATGTCAGATGATGAATGAGAGAAAGATTGATGTCCTGTGCGTGAATGAGACGAAAAGGAAAGGCTGTAACACCACTAGGCATGGACCCTACACGGCGTTTTGGTCCGGCGTGCCTACCAATACCAGAGCCTGTCAGGGAGTTGGTGTTATTTTGTCTGCTAGAATGAATGAGTGCGTAAAAGAATTTGAATATGTGAATGCTAGGTTACTATGGATGAGAATGAAAGTGGGGATTACTCGTGTGTTCATGGTAGGGGTCTATGCACCCGTAAACATGGCAACGGGTATGTCTCAGAGCGCACGGGAAGAAAGAGAAGATTTTTGGGAGGGTTTAAGAGATGTCCTGAGGAAATGCAAGGAACACAAGAGGTTGATAATGTTAGGGGATTTCAATGGTTGGGTGGGAGTAAAGCGTGAGGAATATGAAAGGGTTTTAGGCAAGTATGGAGACGAAAGTGTGAATGAGAATGGAAAAAGGTTGCTTGAGCTGTGTTTGGAGTGGAGTCTTTGTGTGACAAACACTATGTTTGCCCAGAAAAGAATCCACCAGTATACAAGGGAAGCAAAGAATGTGAGAAGTAGTATGATTGACTTTGATGTAGTGGATATAAGATTGAGAAAGAATGTCTTAGACACACGGGTATATAGAGGTATTAGTGTCCATACCGACCATTTTTTGGTTATGAGCCGGATACGGGGCCTCTTCAAAGGATGGCGACACCATATACCTACCCGAACAAGTGCCCAAGAACGAATAAAAGTAGAAAATTTGCAAGATGAAGTATTGAAAGACAAGTATAACAATAAATTGAGGGAAAGATTTGAAAGATTTAGTGACATTGAGGATATAGAAGAATTATGGCAGTCATTTAAGTATGAAGTGGTTGTTGTAGCGTCAGAAGTGTGCGGTGTGAGCAAGAGGAGGAAAATGATAAAATCTAAGAATGCGTGGTGGGATAAAGATGTGCAAGGGGTAGTACGTGAGAAGAAGCACGCATGGTTGGACTGGCTATCTGTCAGAGCCAATGAAAGAATACAAGAAGCAACGAATGAGGATGTAAATGAAGCTAGGAATAAGTTTATAAGAATGAAGAAGATAGTGAAAGATGTGATTAAAAGGAAAAAAGAGGAAATGAAAGACGAGTTTGACAGAAGATTATCTGAAGATTTCCGGACTAACGCAAAGTTTTTCTGGAAATCCATTCGCTCGGTTCGAGGTAAAGCCCTAACCACAGAGTTGAAATCGATTAGAGACAAGAATGGAAGTTTACTGAATGAAGAAAAGAACGTAGTGAATCGATGGAAGGAATATTTTGAAAGTTTATTTGAAAGAGAGGAATGGCAAGGGCAAAGTTTCAAAATGAATGATAATGATAGGAATGATGAAAGCCCTATTAGTATATATGAAATAATGAAAGCATTGAAAAGCATGAAATTAGGAAAGGCTGGTGGTTATGATAGGATTACAGTCGAAATGCTGACAGCTGGACAGGGTCTCATAGTAAATCAGTTGTGCCGCCTTTTTAACTTGTGCTGGAATACCGGCCGTGTACCTAATGATTGGTGCAAGGCCGTCATAGTACCTTTATACAAGGGAAAGGGCTCACAGCAAGATTGCAAAAGCTATAGAGGCATTAGCTTGCTCAGCGTCGTCGGTAAATTGTATGCGAAATTGTTAATTGAAAGGATTGTGAAAGTAACCGACGAGAAAATATGGGATGCACAAACGGGATTTCGAAAGGGTATGGGATGTACGGATCAGCTCTTTTCCTTACGGAGCATAGCCGAGAAAGTTTTGGCCAAAGGTCAATAAGTCTATTGCGCATTCGTGGATCTGGAAAAGGCTTATGATAAAGTGGTGAGGAATGAACTTTGGTCGGTTTTGTCCATGTATGGAGTGAATAGTAACCTCACACGAGCTCTGAAATCTCTTTATGACGATTCCAGAGCTTGTGTAAGGATAAATGGGACTTACACAGAATGGTTTAATATCGAAAAAGGTGTTAGACAAGGATGTGTAGCATCACCCTGGCTGTTTAACCTATACATGAACAATTGTTTGAAAGATTTAAAAGATTGTGAATGGGGATTAAGAATGAATGAGTTACTTGTCAAATGTCTACTTTATGCCGACGACCAAGTAATACTTGCGTCATCGACAGAACAGTTGCAGGCGATGGTAACTATTATGCATGATGCTTGTGAGAGTAAAGGAATGAAAATAAATGTAAACAAGACGAAAGTAATGGTATTAGAAAGGGAGGAGTGCATGACGATGTGCAATATTATGATTGATGGAGAACAAGTGGAGCAAGTGAAAGAGTTTGCATATCTAGGTACTTTGGTTACAAGGCATGACATGAGGGAGATATTGAAAGAAGAACGATTGCTGGCAATAAAGTGAATGGCGCTCTACGCGCTTTTATGAACAGTCGAAATGTATCCGAAAAGGCACGTTTGGCTGTTCATAGAGGACTATTAGTACCTACACTTACGCATGGTAGTGAAAGTTGGATATGGCAAAAGAAGCATGAGAGCAGAATAAATGCTGTAGAAATGAGAGCGCTGAGAAATATATATGGTGTGACTCTGAAAGATAGAATAAGGAATAGTGTGATTAGAGAGAGATGCGGCATAAAAGTGGATATAGTGACGAGAATAGAAAAGGGTATGTTAAGTTGGTTTGGGCATGTAGAAAGAATGGACGAGAACAGACTGACTAAGAAAGTTTATAAGGCTAGTGTGAATGGAACAGTCGCAAGGGGAAGACCTAGGCGAACGTTTCTTGATCAGATCGGAGACGTCATGGATAAAGGCCAGGTTAAGAGCACCTTAAACCGGCGAGCGTGTATGAGGAATGTTATGAAAGTGAATGAAGCCAGAGAAGTGTGTCAGGATCGTAGCAAATGGAAATCCGTAGTCTCTGCCTACCCCTCTGGGAAACAGGCGTGAATTTATGTAATTATGTATGTTATCATTGTTTTTACTTGGTTCAGGGTCATTTCACTTATAATAGGTACATCTTTTAGTTATTAATTTTGACGAACTTCTTTATGTTTTGAATGCCTTTATTGTTGTTATGATACATAAAGCCACGAGCGACAAAATTTTGTACTAAAATCTACCATCTGACTTTTATTTCACGCTTTTTTAAATAGCTTCTAATCAATGCGAAACGTAGAGGCAAAAAGTGCGTGTTAAAGTTCAGTAATTATGAGAAACTGCTAAACACGGTTTTTCATAGTGGCACTGATTTGTAAAATAGCCAGCGATTATGTAAAATAGCTAATTATACAATCTAACTGCGACATATAATAGTGTCGTGAGATTAATTATAAGTACATGCCTACGTTGTCTCATTTAACTAGCGTCAGTTGTGCCAATAATCGCTTCACTGGCCTAATGATATCCTACCATCCCACATCCGATGCTTTAGTTTAATCGATCTGCAAAGTCGTAGACAGAGGTATAACAGTCAAACTCACTAGCTGTTTATACTTTAGTTCTCATAATAATATATTAGGGTGAAATTTATGGATGCCTACCAAGCATATTTCTAGACAGCGTTGCTACCGCCAAGTTCCTAGCAGAACATTGTTTTACCCGATCCGGGATCCGAATCTGACATTTTACTATCACCCGTAGTAAACTCGCAAAGTTCAGCCACAAATCTAAGCAATAAAAAAGAAAATAAATTTTCTAAAATCACCGGTAGAAGTAATTACTAATTACTTGATATTCCTGATTTTTTTCTGAGTCCTTACTTTTCTCTGTACCTTAGCTTACCGTATTTCCTTTTAAGTCGTTTCTGAGGCATTGCCAAAACAATAAATCGATTTTGCCTGGTCCAGTCCAGACTATATAGACGGGGCATTACAAACATCCTAGCTGACAGCTCGAACTTATTGATAATTGTGTTTCATTCGATATCGTTGGAGGCGTAAACACTAAAGAAATTAAATAATAGTGTAGCTGACTTACAATTCTTTTATGGCATGTGGCACTAGGCATTGCATTTATACATGCAAGCGTATAAAAATGAATAATTACGCCTGGTATGTAAACACACTTACAGCGAAAACGTACGCGCTCAATTAACTTCAGACTATGTTTTCTTGACATTGTAGTTTATAGAATAATAATTCTCGTGAATGATATGTATTATGTAAATAATTTGCTTTGTAGATAATACAATACTTTATCAAAGGCTCATGATATTAACATTAGTAAATCCGTACCAAAATATATAAGACATTTAGAAGAATTTATTTACGTAAGTGTTCCAATAAGTTTTTCTTTTGTTTAATTCATTTATAACGTGTAACTTGTTCTTATTAATCAATTTTTAAAAACTATGTTCTTGTAATATGTATGTGCATGCTGTAGCCTCCTATAACTGAAGGGGTACACTATACAATACTTATGTTTAATTGTTTGTGCAATTTTGTGTATATTCTTTGTCGGAGATCCTTATTCGACAAATAAAATTTTTTTTTTTTGGTAGCTGCTCACTTCGGTCTTTTCGGGTTACACCGATCAGTTTCGTACCCAAAATTATTTTTTCATGAAAAGAGTTGTCAATTGTTACAGAGTCAGTTTAGATAACCCGAAAATATCAACATGATTTTATTTATACAGCCGTAAAACTATTTACATAATTGTAGTTTTCGTGGTAATAAAATTAGATTTAAATTCTTTAGCTGTGCCTTTAAATTTTCGTAATCGCAGCTCGTACTTAATTGATGTAAATTAAATTATTTTAATAAAATACAGACTCGTGGACGCTTTCAGCGTTTTATTTATTCAATGATATAATGAATATACTGCGCGTTTCTTAGTAGGTATAGTGAAAACTTCTCAGGAGGTGATTATACTTGTTATTATGAATAACTTTTGTTCTGGGAAATTGCCGAAATCGCGAAAAAAAAAATCTGTTGTTCCATACAAAATTGAACTTTGACCTCGTCAAAATGTATGGAACAGCTGATCTTATATAATCACCCCCTGGGAGGTTTTCACTATACTAAGCAACACGCAGTATATTCATTTTATCATTGAATAAATAAAATGCTGAAAGCGTCCACAAGACCTATTTATAATAGGTCTTCTGAGTATTGCGTTCGCCTCGCGACCTTTAACACATTTAACGTTGGGAAATAATCTATGAATAATTTCTTATCCTTGTATTTTTCGTCCACAGTCAAATGGTTAAAGAAATAAGTATATTTAAATACGCATTATTTTACTGCAAAGCAGCATATTTTATAATACAGCCGTATCATAGAATACATGTCAATACAATATTGACATGTATTCTGTAGCATATAGCATATGGCTATCCAAAGAATGATGTTTCAAATGGTCGATACATTCAAACGATTTTGAGCTGGTCGGGCTATATAATGGTCACTATATAATTCTTAGTCACATATTTTTCTGTTTATTTTAAAAGACGAATGCCACACACTAGTGTCACATTCGTCTTAATAAATCAATGAACTCCACCGCGACATATTTCGCGAATTCTTGCTCATTAATTACTGTGTCACAGAGGACTTCACAAACATTCAAACAACGGACACAAATAATAACCAGACTAGTAACAACTATTATTGGAACACACCATTTTTTGTCCGTATGGGCATTGTACTCACAACACTTAGCGCAATGGCATTGACGAAGCGATCACTTAGACCACTACCCCATCTGTGCAGTCAATGAGATAGCGATAGGTTCGCCTCTTATTGCGTAAAACATAAAATCTAGTTGGCGAAATCCGTGCGGTCTATTATACTCCTCTCGCACTTACCGACTAACCCATTTTTATGTTCGTTCGATACATAATACACTGGAACATAAAATCCGACCCGCAAAGCTGAACACATAACATTGCACGTTAAATTCCCACCCACATCGTTATAAATGGATGTAAGTGGTTCCGCAAACAATACTAACTTCTTAACTAATATAATAAATGTGAATGTTTGTTTATTACGCTTTTACGCTTTAACTACTCGACCCATCAACAAATTATTTCGCATGGTGTCAGGGTTACAGAAAAAGACATAATGTACCTATCATACAGAAAACCTACTGTGCCCGAGACATAGAAGTTGATAGACAAAATCTACGTTAACGCAAGCGAAGCCACCGGCAAAATCCTTACTAATAATATAAATGCGAATGTGAATTTGTTTGTTTGTTACGCTTTCACACCTTAACTACTCGACCGAGCATCACCGAACACATACATGTTGTCAGAACAAAGAAGTTGTACAGAAAAGGACAAAAATCAACATGAATCCAAGAAAAGAACTGTTCCGAAGCAAAACCGCGGGCAAAAGCTAGCAGTGGAAAAGAAATAGCTTCCGCACATATATTGATCATTGTTATCACACTGACCAATTTCCTACTCATACTAGTTGGTTATAGCCTCCCCGGAGAGACGTAAATGCATCATAAGTGGTTATAAGTGAAATGGATATACCCAACTGTTGTATAGACTTGTAATCTATTACTACTACCTATTCAAGGCAATTCTCCTACTGAGTAGGGCATGAGTGTTTCAGTAGCATTTTCGGGATATTCCCGTCGTTAATAGTATGCGTGGTATGTTTTACATGTTTCGTGCCTTCGCCTTTGAGAATACCTACTGAAATAAAAACTATATTAGGTAATAATCTAGATCATTTTCTATTGATGTGCCAAAGTTCGTAAAAATTCACAGCGTCACAAACCTTCACATTATAATGTTAGTAGATTTATAATAGTTTGTACTACTAAATCGATTTGAACAATTCTTTGACGACTAGACTAGACTTCTTTATCCAGAAGTAAAGAACGCGGTATAACATCACGCTACAAGCCCTTGGAGACAGCTAGTATTATCCTAACTAATGTTAGAAAATGCGAATGTGAGTTTGTTTGTTACGCTTTCGCGCTTTAACTACTCAACTGATTGTCATAAACATACACATTTTCACCTTTCGGCACCTTTCATCCAGAATAGAGTACTGTTACTAAAACTTACCTATATTTACGCGAGCAAAGCCGCGGCCAAATTTTAGTATTAAATAAAACGATAACCACCGTAACAACTCCTTGGAATAAACCAAAAGGAAAATTAATTGTAAGCCTCTAGTATTATTTTCATCACTACCTCCGATAAAACAGATTTCCGGTTGGATATACAAAAAATGTACATTCTCTCTTGTTTCCTCACAGTTTTACGTGTTTCGCATGTTTAGTTCGGAGAACAAACGATACCTCCCTGAAGGAAACCAATAAAAAGGTAGGTACTACCTACAGGTATTTCAACACCTATAAAAAGTAAGGTCGTTGAACTCTACGATTCCAAATGTCCTCACCATATTGCGGTTCATTGGACATTTTATTTGAGATGCGAATTTAATGAGAGAAGCCTGGTATAAATCTTGACAACTTTATTGATACAGAATAACCGTGTATCAATCGCGAGGACGTGGGTTCGATTTAAGATGGCGAGCTGAATACCTAAATACTGATAAATTATTACTTCATATTTAGACATAGTTGATTCTTCTACATACTAATGTGTCAATAGCCAAAAACCCTAAACACTGGATCGAGCGTTGGCCAGGTAATCAAGAGAAATATTAATATTTATATCATCTCCCCATGACCATAGCTTCGGAAAAGCAACTGTAAAGTCACCGATACTGTAAATTTAAATAGCTTAATTGTTTTAAAAATATCTAAAAGTATTGTTTAAAAAAACCGCTACAAAAGTCGTATATCGTAATTTAATTAATATCAACGTATAACATTCGTGTAAACGTAGGACAATCCGAACTAATATTATTAATGCGAACGTGTATTTGTTTATTTGTTTGTTACTCTTTCATGCCTTAGCTATTGGACCGATTATCATGACATTTGATATAGACGTTGTCACGGGTACAGAAAAGGGTAGCTTTCATATAGAAAATAGTATTACTATTAATATTACTCCGCCCGAGCTTTCAATGATTCGTCCATCGGCGTTTGGAAGCCGGCTCTAGACACAATGCTGTTATCACTTTCTCTGACAGTTAAAGCGCGTTCGCTTCAATGGACTCGCCGGCTGGAGTTATGTATATGTATTCAAATGTGCGAAGCGTATTCTCGCTGCGTGAAATCCGCTATCCCACACTGCTTAGCGGCTTTGGCGCCGCGTGACCTCAAATGTCCCAAAATGTCTTAAGGAATTACTTCGATATAAGCCTATTTTAATCGGATTAAATCGGGCTGTAACATTGATTCAGAATAGTATAAAACCTCTGTCCACAATAAATGTACGTATCAAAGGTTTGTTATGTTGTGTAGACTAATATCTGCACGGGCGTCACCCGCGTGAATCCCACGGGCGCACATACAGAGATTAAAAGTCTAACGTATTAATCCAGGACATAGTCTACCTGTGTGTCAGTTTTTATTTAAACCCGTTCAACAGTTTTATTTATCAAGACAATTCCCGCTCTTTTAATAGTTTCTGTGTCGCAGGGGACTTTACAAATATTAAAGCGGAGACAAAGGGCGGCAACCATTAGTGGAACACATAATTTCTTGTTCCGTGTGGGATTTGAAAACACAACACTCGGCGTTGAGGTAATATCGAGACTCAATCATCACGCCATTCGTGGAGTTATTTTAGGGGTAACGTTTTCATAAGCTTCTACATTTATGAAATTACTAGTCATTTAACAAAACTTTGAATAAATCTTAAACACGCACATTTATATACCAGGCATTCCTCCATTACAGAAGTAAAGTCATGCTACGATAGAAGTGACTTATTTATACAGGGTGGCCCAAATATCGTGGATCAAACGAACCAGAGTGATAGAGGAGGCGATTTCCAACAAAAAATCTTTCTACAGCATGGTCATAACTTAATTGGATAAAAAGTGATGATCATTTTTGTTTTTTTCAAATAAACTACCGATTTATTTACAATTTCATTAATACAGAAAAAAGTTGATAAAAAACAACAAAACAAAAGGTGTTGTATTATGACTAGTATTTGTAATGATACATTATCTAAGAGAAAGATTTTTTGTTGGAAATCGCCTCCTCTATCACTCTGGTTCGTTTGATCCACGATATTTGGGCCACCCTGTATATATAAATATATGCACTAGCAGCAATAAATATTGATCACCTGTTTGCAATATTAATTTATAAAAAGAACTATTATATCTTCGTTACGCGTTACATGTACGATCCACTATAGGAAAAAATATAAAACACACCTTAAGACTCGTACAGACTATTGAATGCGACGCGAATATGCCTGTTGGTGAAATAATCTCTATGCTAGGAAAAATTACCAGGTTTTCCAATTCAAAAGATGGGTCCACGCTAGGCCTTAGCGCTGTCTGCAAATAAACAACCAGCGCACGTGGCCACTTCCCCCTCTCGCTACTCGCAAAACAAACGTAGCTACAATTCCAAGTATTAGAAACGGCCATTGTTCTATGACATAATCAAAATCCGAAAAATACTGTTCCTACAGCTTAGAAAACTGTCAAAACCTACATTTACGAGAACGGATATGCGGGCAAAATCTAGTAGGCTATTATAATAACCGCTCACCATCAGATGGTAGCCCATATGCTTATAGACGTTTGTCGCACCAGAGGTATCACTTGCACGTTACCTCTCTGGAGGATCCTCCTATTAACGGTACAGCTCTCTTCAATTCAACCTTACTTACAGCAGGAATACAATACAAGGTTTCTTTTGCATTTTCTTCTGCAGGGCGAAGGTACCTAATGCCTGAGTTAGGTTTACTACAAAACATTTTTTGTTTGTTAAGAGGCAATATAATATTTTTAAACTATTCTGTAGAACTATTTCATACCTAAAATATTATATAAAAGACCTAAAATTATTAAAAAAACGTAAAATTAAAACCCTTTAATAGTCGTCATAAATAGGATTCTTCCGCATCACAGTCGACTGGTAGTATGCCCAGAAGTCTGCCTTCACTATTAGTAAGATCTCTCCTCTCAAGTTTGAATAAAAATTTCAAGCCTAAAAACATTTCATTTACGTCATATTCGGATATGTAGACATTCCCTAACAAGCATAGTAGCGCAGTCATAACTCACCGCGGGTTGGCATGCCTTTGGGACAAATAAATGGAGTCAAACAAAGCGAGTTTATCTGCGGAACGTACTGAGGAATCTTTATTGAGCTGAACTAGCTGTTATTGTTGTCTGACAGCACTCAAATAATTACACATATATATAAACTAGATTTTGCCCGCGGCTTTGCTCGCCTTAATGCAGATTTTATAAATACATTATATTCGAAAACAGCATTTTGTCTGGATGAAAGGTACCCTATGGCCTTTTCTGTATCCCTAACACGAGTATGCAAAACTTCATGCTGATCGGTCGCGTAGTTAAGGCGTAAAAGTATAACAAACAAACTCACACGCATTTATACAGCACCTACTTTCAGCTTTCTTACGTGGTTGCGATACCATAAAGCTATCTTTTATGCCTAATTAATTAAAAAAATACCAATATAACTTATTATCGTACAAGAATGTTGTGGTGGTTTAAGACGTCGCCTACTCACTGCCACTGCGCCTCGTGGGTTGAAATCCCACGCGGGCAACATTTGTCTAATCCACAAGTGGCTCTTAATCTGCTAAGTTCTTTATAATGGTGTAAATTTATAATGGACCCTTCTAAACCTTATTTGAATCTGTGGGCAAATTGGGTTTAATAATGATTCATCAAATTTTGACTAGATGTTATTTTACTTATTCTGTGTTCAAAATCTTTTTTTTTTAATTCTTTTTTTTTTTTTTGGATGGGGCTTTTCTTCTAAACTTTTTAATTTATTATAATTTGTTTTGAAAGTCTTTTCAAATTTAAAATTAATTATAGCGATATTTGTCAAATGATTAAGTACTTAAATTATTATAATATCAGTCCTATATATAAACTATCCCACTATTGGGCATAGGGGTCTTCTCAATATGAAAAGAGTTAGGCTATAGTCTAACACGCTGGCTCACTTCATACGGACTGGTAGACTTCACATACCATTAAGGAAGTCATAGAGAACTCTCATATGATTATAATATATGATGGTATCCTCACAATGTTTTTCATCACTATTAAAGCAAATGATAATTAACTAAATAAAAATTTATTTTATGTATTCGCAATAGATACTTAACTAAACAACAGTCTAATATCGTCTCGGATCATAACGCAACAAGTTAAAATAGAGGTCAGGATAAATTTGTTATTCAATTATTCGAATCGAATAATAAATTAGTGACAGTACTTAAATCGACACATTAAATGCAGCTGTACAGCCTCCCATTAAGGAGCTTAGAAATCCCTTCAACAACTTTAAGACAACAGAATATTATTTGACAACAATCTTCGGCAGCGAGAAAGGACTTCCTAATCATGTTGCTCTAAATTATGATGCTCAATCTTTAGAAAAGCTTCTTACAATATTACATATTTGTACCTATAAGGCCTTACGCCCATATTTTTGACGAAGTAGAGGTTGACGGATGGCGTAGTAGTTTAAGTGGTCGCCACTACGTCCAATGTTATGGATTCAAATCCCACATAGGACAAAACTTTTTGTGATCCACAAATTATTGTTCCGAGTCTGAGTGTTCTTTGTGTCCGTTATTGAAATTTTTGTAAAGTCTCCTTCTTTGAGGAGGTGATGTTAGTGAAGCAGGCGGCGGAGAAAGAGAGAGAACGTTCAATCCCTCTCCCTAACCACAGAGCTGGGCGCAGAAGGGCGCGAGACGACCTCCAGCCACCTTGAGTAGAAGCCTGCGGGTGGTGGACCCATTGGGGCCGTCCACCGCCCGAGCGCAGGTCCGAGTAGGCGGCGTTCGTGTTCCGCGCACGCCTCTCGATGTCGGAAGGGGGACTAGGTCCCCCGCTTTGTCTGTGTAAGTATTGTGTGTTTGTGAATTTGTCCTGTATGTGTGATGGTTGTGTAGGACCCGCCACGTCCATCAGCGAGTCGAACCTTTGGCGGGGCCGCGATTCGAACGCGAGAGCGATCCGCGTGGCCTCGCCATAAAGGTGTGAGGAACACCGCGGTGGTTTTAGTCGGTTCAGCCCAAATCCATCTTAAGGGCTGGATCCCGACATATCCCCATCGCCCGCCCCAAAACCGGCGATGGGGAAAGCGATTTAAACATCGGAGCGCGTAAAAAAAAAATTGCCGTTACCGGACACTGATCCAGACTCTGCGCTGCTACCGAGAAATTCTTCTCGAAAATAAAAAAAAATCCCGGCCCAAGAATTGAAACGTAGATCTCTAACAAAGCAGTCGCATAGGGTAAGCGACTGCTTTGTGCGACTGTCCCCTACGCCAAGACAGTAATTATAAAATTCGCATTTCCAAATAATTTTTATTTACATAATTATTAGAATTCAGCGAAAACCAGATTTATTAGTATACAGCGTATTCCAATTCATTAGTATACTCATAAAAAAAGTAACAATTTGCCAACAACAAAAATACATTACCGTCCTTTAGATAAACAAACACCATTTTAATCCTTTTATAATTACCTACAGGACTTTACCCGAGGCTACGCTAAAATGGATTAGTTAAGATTATGTTAGAAACAGTACTTTTATTAAATAAAATATAGCCTATGTTACTCGGTGATATCGGTGTGTTTGGTTTTTGACTTAAATCCTTACAAACAAAGAAACAGGCAAATAAAAAATCTAATCTTTCCTTTTTATAATATTAGTATAGACTAGATTTTACCCGTAGCTTCACTCGCTTAAATGTAGATCAGGTTAGGTAAGATTATTAACAACACTTTTTTGTGGATGAATTACCATGATGAATTACCCTATGTACTTTTCTGTTCTCCTGACAACGTGTGTGCGAAATTTCATGATGATCGGTCCAGTAGTGAAGCCGTGAAAGCGTAACAAACAAACTCATATTCGCATTTATAACATTTGTTAGAACTAGCTTTGACCAGAGACTTCTTACACGTGTGATTTGAAACTAGGTACCTATTTATATTTTTCTTTCTTTGCATGTAAGGAGAAGTTGATGTAGACATATAAAACGTACTTATAGATAAATATACTTATTCATTGATAAATAGGTAATGCATAATCTAAGCCATTACTATCAATACTCATCTTTACTAGGCGGCATATCAAGGTAAAACATGCACGAGATTTTAAGTTGGCCCTCTAATAATACAACGTTCTGTGACAACCACATTTAATTTCGTGCAGTAGTTTTTGCGTCATGAGCGTACAAAAACACAAACAAGTAAAATAATTGTGTTCTAAAACGTTTATAAAGAACACACTACTTTCCCTTAAATATCTCCTGTGTGCACACATCGACCAGTTGTAATCTGTTGCAATATGAGTTTCTTTGTTACGCTTTCGCGCCTTAACTACTAATTCGATAAACATGATATTTCGCATATACATTGTCAGGGACACAGAAAAAATATAGAGTAACTTTCATCCAGAAAAATACTACTTTTCTCGATGGATAGTTTATTGACTAAATCTAGATTAACGCGAGCGAAGCCGCGGGCAAATTGTAGTGTTATTATATGTATAGATTTTAATATATAATAATAATAAATATTATAGTATTATTAACAAAAGTTTCTTTAAGCTAGAAACGGATTTCGATGATAAACTATTTATAGTTGTTATTTAGATTAATAAATTACTTCTATTTAGAACTTTTTTAAACAGGTGAGTTACTTTCAGCTTAATAAAACCAGATTTATGTGAAAATTGTTTATTTATTACAGTTTTCAAACAAAAGAGCCTTCAAGTTTTTGTTTAGTTTAATATAAACTAACACCAGATTAAACAGTGTTTTATTTTGGATGTGAGGTCGCGAAGTCAATGAACTAATCCTTACTCCTTAAGTACTTAATGTTATAAATTGGAAAGTAGTTCTGTCTGTCTGTTACATTTTCACGGCTAAACCGATTTAAATGAAATTTGGTACAGATATAATTTAAAACCCGGGAAGTACATAGGCTACTTTTTATTATGTAGGTACTACGCACGCGGAGCCTCGCAAAAGCTAGTTATGGATAAATTGTCTTCGAAAGTTTCAATTCTGTACACAATGCGTAATACATAACACATGTACATAACATAGTCTGTTACCTACATTCCCGAAGGGATAGGCAGAAGTCTACTACACCTGCATATCGCCTACTATAATTTGAGGTCCCACGTTATAACGAGCGAGTCTATTGCTGTACCGGGCATGGTTTCAGACTCCATCTTACTACTGACAGATTTATCCAATAACACTTTGCCCGGCAATCAAACCCGCGACCTCATGAACAGCACCGTTTACTACCGCTGGCACTGTGCCTTATAGACGGCAAGAGGTGCGCCCCCTATTATGTGGACAAGGTGTATGTAATTATACTCCTCTGTCCACCCCCTCTGGAATATACATGTGTATGAATATAGAGATATATCCTAACTATACTTAATACACTCTTAATATTATAAATATGAATGTAAGTTTGTTTGTTACGCTTTTACGCCTTAACTACTCACCTGATCATCATTTAATTTCGCATACACGTTGTCAGGGGTATAGAATAGGAATGCATTTCATCCAGAAAAAAATACTGTTACTAATCTAACCTACATTTACGCGAGCAAAGCCGCGGGCAAAATCTAATTTAGAGATATATACAATATTTCAAATGTTATATTCTAACATTTCTCTACAAAATAGCGATAGAAAACCGAAGTATGTTTGAAAGATGCCGTTTCCAGAATGTAATTCATTTACCAACCAAATCCAATTACGTGCTGAAGCTTTGAGTATTCCAGTAGGTACGATTAAATTCCATAAGGTTTAAAAGTTACGCTGAGGGAGCGCCGGGTCATAGACATAAAATGACGAGTTTATGATTTTACGATTGAAGTGATACGATACTGAATGTCCGTGACCGCGAGCTTTAATTTCACGACTCCGTAGAAGTGAGCTGAACTACTGTTGTATAGAAACTTTGCCAGGTAGAATACGCACTTGAAATGCGATTCATATACGTACGTAGTAATGAATAGTGATGCACGTAATAGTATTTAAATGATATTCGAATACAGGTGCTCAATTATATTCGAATATAATTTATACCAGAGTGATACCTGTTTTAGACTGCACGGATATTGCGTTATGGTTTAAGTGGTCGATTCGCCACAGCGTCAATTGTTGTGGATTCGATCCCGTGCAGGACAAAACATTATGTGATTCACAAGTAGATAGTTGTTTCGAGTTTGGGTATTCTTTGTGTTGCGTAAATGTTTGAAAAGCGCCTCACAACCCTGGAAATATTATATTATTAGTGCGCAAGTTACCTTTTTAAAAGAAAAAGTATTAAATGTACCATTCCATCATATTGTCTTCTACCGACCTACAGACTCAGCGCTGATTCAGCAAATAGCATAAAGCCTAATAATTACATTTAGTCCAACATGAGAACCAAATTCAAATCTTCAATCAATCATGCTCACTGACGAATAACTCACTCGCAAAAAGTCAAAATAACAAAACAATAAGACGGGTAACATTATTTCGCAAATAGGAAATTATATCTGCAAAAAGATACAAAATCCTATAATTAGATTGGGCTTCCTATTTTGCCGAATATTTCTGTAATACGAATGACAAAGATGAAGTGGGGTCTTCAAGCCGTTTTTATCGCAGATTTTATTTCCATATCAGCGAAGATCAAAGGAAGGATTACAGGATTTAGACGAACAATATTGTAAATGCAATATTTGAAGAAACGGTTTACTTATTTCAGTTACGGGTTAAATTGTCGCAGTGCTGCTCGTATTATCAGAAAGAGTAGCGATGTTTACAAGAAATAATTATGTTCAATACGTACATTAAGAAATTAATTCATGCTTACATTTTAACATTGACGTACATAATTATGTACATACAGAGCTGAGAGAGCGTACAGCAGAAGAGTATTAGAAAAAAATTCAGCAGTTATATTTTTATGTCACATGTAATAGAAGCGCGCCTACTTCTTCTATGGTTAGTAACGTTACTAAGTTACGAAGCCTGGTCGTACTAGTAATTAGAATGTCTTGCCAACAAATCCAATAATACGTTGACTAGCCCGGCAATTAAATCCGAGACCATAATGCTTAGTACTCGGTCTACGGTGGTGTACGCAACGTGACCGTTGCCTTAGAATGGTTGTTTAACTCTACAACAAATGAGAATATAATATAGGCAGAGCGCCCTCTGCACGCTGCGCTCGTGTGAACAAACATCTACTTCACTTGGATTGCGAACTCTCGAGATCACTCAGTATTCACTATATTACTTGATTTAATATTTACACTACCTACTTATAAATAACCACGTTGGAAAATGATTAAACATAGGAAGAATGGCCCGCCTGGCTTTCGATACATGGTGTATAGACTCTACGAATCCGGTTTCCCGAATATTTTGCTTCATATAAAGAAAAACATGTCAACTGCCAGTATTGCTAAATAGTCAACAGCCAATCAAATCGCTTGAGATGAGTTCGATTTTGGCAAGCCATTAATTAGCCTTTCAGAAGGGTGTTAATGCAATCTGCCCAATATTATAAATGTTAAATTAAGTGAAAATATTTGTTACTTAGATTTGGCAACCAGATAAGCCATGCCTTGGATTATCAAATAGTATACTTTTTAACCGTTGCATTCCCCTAGGCTTCGTGCGAG
This sequence comes from Catocala nupta, assembly GCA_963675205.1. Taxonomy (NCBI): domain Eukaryota; kingdom Metazoa; phylum Arthropoda; class Insecta; order Lepidoptera; family Erebidae; genus Catocala; species Catocala nupta. The sequence continues at coordinate 16,050,491 of OY776094.1, read as the reverse complement.
CGAAACCGCATATTAAAACTAATATATCAAAAGTCATTAACAAAAACTTCCAGCGTTAGTAACCCATTAAGCTATAAAAACAGCTTAGTCGTATCGCTGGCCGTCACGCCTCGTAACTCAACAACCGCTACCGGATAAGACGACAAAGACAAATTGATAGCGATATTTGTAGCGAATAAGGGGGTTTTGTACGAAAGTCTATCACGAGGCAAATAGTAATCAGTGGACGAAAAAAAAAGCGTAAACACTTTATGTTAGGCATAAATTATACGATAGCAGCATTCGCGGTTCATCGGGAAGCACAGCTCGCAAAAGGCACGTCGATTGTTATACAATTTTGAACATACATGTTACGGTAACAAAATTGAATCATATATCGATGACACCTCTTGCTCTATCGTCGCCTCTTCTGTATAATTTAAATTGCGTCTGAATCCTATGCCTGCGTCACGACTACGTCGTGACGTTAAGTTATACCTTTTCTGTATAACTTACGGCTTAGGCACAAAGAACTAAAACGCTCATTGAGCGAAAAAGCAGATCACGGATTGTGGCCACTGTAAAACATTTCCATTGCCAAATTCGTGTTTGCTCTTATAAAAACGTGACGCGTTATGGCAAGCACAAAAAGCCACATAGCGAAATTCGTATTGTAAACATCACATCAAACGAGGAACATATTCAAGAAAGTAACAAGTTTTACTCTTATGTAACAAATACAATATTCATAGTAAACACGTTCATCTCCATACAAATGTTATTCTCTATTTTCTCAGAATTAGCGAGACAGCAACAGATCTGTTAAAATTCTTCTCTATAAATGTTTTGTTACCTTTTCCTCTTAAGTAAAAAAAAACCTCACATCAATCACAAACAAGAACTTGAATATTGCAATTAGATACCAAATGGGATACCCTGTCACACGAGCGCGTGTCACAGCGTAACACTCGAACGACAACACGAATGACTTTTGGTATTAAAGCAAGCACCACCAGTAAGGCGGCAAATCGTTTGATCCGTTTTCCCGCCATACTTTAATAAATTAATCTAATTAGTTGGATAATCAAGTCAAATTTTAAAGTCTTACTTGGTATATTTAGAACGACAATCGATAACTCAAGGCCCCTCTTCATTATATCGGATAAGGCACTTATACCGTATTTTGTATGAGATATATACAAATAAAAACAGTTACGCTTTTTCCTTATTAGAGATAGACAGAGGTACGAGTATATTAAATCTATATTTTGCCAGATATGATTATAGGTTCTACGTAATTGAGGCAAGATTGTTGCCTCTTATTCAGCAGGGTTACAGACTTCATGCAGCTACTGAGAATTTCTTGATAGAATAAACCAATAACACTTTGTCGGATCCGGACATCGACACCAAGACATCACGCACAACAGCCGCTTTCACTACCGCTGCACTAACGAGCTGCTTGCATAATTTAATAATCTATTGTCATTTTTAGCTTTGTATCCAGCGATGATAAAAACAGTATTTTGTATACATTTTTTGTAGAAAACTAAACAATATTTTATAAAAAGAAGTTTAACACTATTTGTAACAGTATGGTTCGTATAACTACTTCAGGTATACAACTATACATATCTCTAAATGTGAACCGACATCGGTTCACATTTAGATTTATACTTATAAGAGAGGAAGAAATCACGTCCATTCGCAATGAATTCCATATTTTTATACTACGACAAAGACAGAATAGTAAACGAACTGTTTTGGACATGACTATATTTGTTATACTCTATAATGTTGGCACCTATGTGTTGTTGTTCAGCTTAGAAAAGGAGAGGTTATAAAAGGAAGATGAAACCTGAGCTTCCTTAGAAGAGTTCACTGTGATATAGGATGTTAAAGATAACCAATGAAGAAGTTCCTGCGTAAGTGCAAAGGTCCAAGGGTTCTAAAGGAAAGATATATATGTATATGTAGTAGTTAAAAAATAATAAACCAACAAATACGCTTTTATACGAGAGCATCCTTCTAATATTTCCACTAATATTATAAACTACCGACTCGCCCCGGCTTCGCAAGGGTGGTACAATACCTTAACAAATTATACAACTAAACCTTCCTCATAAATCACTCTGTCTATTGGTGAAAACCGTATGAAAATTCGTTCCGTAGTTTTTGAGTTCATCGCAAACAGACAGACAGACTCGCTGTGTTTTATAATATGTATTGATGAGATAGTTTGTAATGATGTTTGGGTGTTTGTTGCACAATTACACGTAAATTGCTTAACGGATTTTAATTAAACTTGGCAAAAAGTTAGACCACGACCTGGATTAACACAAAGAATACTTTTTATCCTGGTGATGCTTCTCGTGGGATAAGCGCATCAAGCCACCAACTAGATTATAAGTTCTGTCCACAAAGTGAATATCTCCTTTTAAAAGGTTTTTTTTTATATCTGTATCCCGGAGGAAGTTGTTTATGGACCATAGAACTCTTTGTCACTAGTGGGTGTTGTACCTATAATACTCTGCTCGGCGTAACGGTGATCACTTAAACCATTGTGCCGTCTGTGTCAATTGTACATGCTATTATGTCGTATTTTAAGTTCCCACAAACTTCTTATTCTTAGTTAAATTAAAAGTATCTTCAGTCGTCAAATGTTTAAGTTTTCAATTAACTTAGTTTTAAACTTTTAAGTACCAATTCAGTTAATTATAATATTGAAGTTAAAACTGCTGATCTAGTTCAAGGATTAATTTTATAAAAAATGGCTTCAAGAAGCCGCTGAAATAGTTCTAAAGTTTTTAGTTTTAATGATGATCTATGGACTACTACATACATAATTGAATCAAGCAAAAGCCTAACGAGTGGCTGTTGAACTGCCACGCAGAGGTCTCGAGTTCGATCCCAGGGCCCCTATGACTATTGAACCGCACCTATGACTTTTGAAGTTACATAACTTCAAAAAGTCACGCACCTGCGTATTCGTTAGGTAATTATCGCTCGCTTTAACGGTGAAAGAATCATGAGGAAAATTGCATGTCTAATAGTTCTTTATAATGTTTTCGAAGATATGTGAAGTCTACCAACCCACACTGGGCCAGCGTGATGAACTATGGCCTAGCCATCTCACCGGAAAAGAGGCCCGTGACCAGTAGTGGGACTATTTATATTACACAAGGCTGATATTATATTAATAGATTTTTGGTACCTATTGGTATCAAAATGAAATTGGAATTCTATAACATTTTTGTCTTCGTCACGTAAGTCGCCACTATTACTTGAAAACAATGCGTTAGGAGTTCACGGTCTTTAATTTCCATTAGTGGCAGAAAAATTCTCTTAGACTTAAGTGACTTTAGTGGACTATATGATTTACTCAAGTTACCACGACATGATATATAGTAATCGCCGTAAAAGAATACATGGGACTCTCCCAGCAATTTTTCTTAGAAAAGTGTATATTATATATATATAGTTATGAACAGACTAAATTTTTTACAGATCTTTCTAACATTACGTTTTGGTATATTGGCATAAACATACCTCAATCCTCAAAGTCGGTTTTCGCACCTATGTTTATGCTATCTCTCGAAGAGCGATGCGTAATCGTTACGGATGAATTTTGGAAGATTCGAATATTGTATATATTCTATTATATTCCGCATTTGAGAGATGATACATTCGTTGTCACTAACGATATAGAATAATCAAAGCATGACTCGAAAGTATTTGAGCTGCGCAATACGTTTTGTTGTTGACCGATCGTGTTGTAGACTTTACACTCATGTTTTGACAAATAAACATATTTATAATGTAGGTACTAAACATTACCAAATACAAATATTAATGTCATACACTTAGCTTAGCTTTTCAAGATAAACATGGATGACTCACAATCATCAATTACTTTTCTAAAATATACACTTACGTGTATTTATCTTCAAATGGGTAGACAGAGATGTTTTGGAATAACATTTCGCCAACTAAATATATACCATAAGACGGTACTTGCAGAATTCCAAAGATATTTATAATGTAAATTATAACAGAGGAAAATGAAAATTCCAAAAGCAGCAATGTAAAATTGGCGATCAAAACGATCGGCCGTTAGTTGCTTGCCCGTTTTTGTCATTGGTTCTACGCTTACCTATGTAAATAAAGATTCATAGAAGGTTTAGTTAGTGTTTATAAGTATTGATTTGTGAACTATATGAAGAAATATATTTTGATTTGTTTGAGCCTGAGACCTCGACAAACCGTGTCGTCGCTCTGCCAACTAAGTTATTTATAGTCCTACGTCAGAGATAAGGTGAGCCGTGAAATATATGTTAAGGCAGTTTATAACCCATATTGCCACAAAGACAGGCGGGTCCATAGCACATTAGCACCCACTTTTGACCCTTCATCTTTTAAGTACCATGTAAAATCACTATGAATTGGCAGCTGCTATTCACATATCCAGATACAGCGCTACTATTTAAACTTTACTAACAAGAAAGTCCATTAAAATAACCTGACACAAGGATCAATATCAGGCCCTCACGACTGGCCGCAAGCAAGCGCGGTTACAGCTGCGACCAATAAGAAAAAAGGTAGTGCAATATACTTGAAGAAATAAGAACATAGCCTAAAAGTAGTTGCACGGATGCCGTAGTGGTTTAGTAGGTCGCCTCGCCACAAGCAAAATAACAAACAAACATTTATCCTCAAATAGTTGTTCCGGGTCTGGATGTTCTTTGAATTCGTGGTTGGAAAATTGCAAAAAAAAATTAAGTTTCTGGCACTCAGTACTTGGCCATATTGACTGCGTTGACGAAAGCAACAAGTCATCCTACGTACAGGTATTAGGGCATACAGGGCACAATGTATGATTAGTAGATGAGTAGTCTATAAAAAAAGTAAGTTTCTCTGCGTTGTCTATGCACCTGTAGAAAAATAAAAAAAAATTATGTCCCTTTCTGTGATATCTAGTAAATATACTTAATGTCGTTTACATTATTAAAGAGGCCTTGACGTTGTAGCACAAGTTCTGAATACATTTCTCGTGAAATGGGTTGGCGAGCTCCTATTAGGTCGCAACGCTCCGCTGAATATTTCGGTCAGTCAAAAGGCTAAATAAAAAGCTTGGCTTTAGGCGATCCACAATTCAGGACAGTATATGAAATGCTACTAAAAGATACTTTATTATGTTAGTCATGAGTTTGTAGTAGCCCTAGGGATTTACACCATTGAAAATAAAAAATGCTGCTTCAGAGTAGCAATGTCCCATAGCATTGCAGAAGTCTATAAAGGATAGGTTTCAATATATAACGAGTCCTTTAGCCACGGATTACTGGGAAATCATTGGACTGCCATACAAAGGTCTCGAGTTCGATCCCAAGACGCGCACTGCACAGTTACGTGCATAAGGGAAACATCGTGAAGAAAGCTACATGTTTGTGAGTTCTATCTTTCAAAATGATAAGAGAGCAGTAATATTCCATATCTTCATATAATCTTAATTTGAAATTACAGAATTATTTAAATTATATATTCGATATGTACATTTACGTTTTAACTAATATTATAAAGAGGAAAGATTTGTATTTTTGTTTGCAATGAATAAACTCAACAACACAACGATTTTTAAAATTGATTTGCCATTAAAGAGTTACTCTATTCAGAAATAACAAAGGCTCACGCTATGAGGCAAGAGAGCTAAGCAGTAATCATAAACGTAGGTGAAATCGCGGGAGACAGCTAACCCTAACTAATATTATAAATGCGAATGTGAGTTTGTTTGTTTATATGTTTGTTACGCTTTCACGCCTTAACTATTTGACCGATCATCATCAAATTTTGCATACACGTTTCCAAGAGAACAGAAAAGGACATAAGGTACCTTTTACCCAGAAAAAAGTACTGCTAATTACCTAACCTAACTTACATATACGCGAGCGAAGCCCCTGGCAGAATATAGTAATTTATAACATAGTAGGTAGTATAATTACTTTGTTAAACGTTCAGTCGTACCACCTCGTTGTTAAGAAAAAACTAAAATGCTCGAGGAAAAAATTAACAAGCCAGCTATCAAATCTCATGTCAAGTACACTTTGAAGTTGACTAAGTATATTTTGTGATACTCAACTTGTTACTGAGCCGTTCACGTTTATCAAAGGGCAAGTTAAAACGGATTTCCTCGAAATCTTCCTTTTGTACGAAATTGCGAACGAAATATCGCATCTCTCTCTTTAAATAGGTTACATAGAGTTGGCGTCTCGTCAGAGATTCATCGTAAAATAATGAGATCATTATTCCTTTTTTTTTGATTAAACTGGTCGTTTCACTACTGCCACTGCGCCGATATTACCGTTTCGAATCCCAAACGAGGTAATAATTTGTGTGTATGTGTATAATGTGTAGGGTACACAGAAGACTACTACGGTGTTTTTACACCCAGGTGACTTATATGTCTCTTTTAGTATTTAACTCAGCGCCTTGAGATGCCGTGTATTCTCGTAAGTTGACAATAGCCCTCGATACACGCGGGATGAGATGTTGCACGCGAGCGCCGGTCCCGAGATACACTTACAACCCGGTGTTTTCCATCAATTATAGTCATAGTGGGCTATTAAGTTACAGCATAGAGGAGAGTAACTTACATATATTGAACCACTTTTGATAGAGACGGACAGGTTGTGCATGAGAGTAGGTCACTAGCTACAAGCACAACCTGGTGTTTTTTCACCCATTGTAGTCTTAGCAGTATACAAATTCATTATAGCCTTTAAGAAAACACGCACGAAAATCGGCCAGCTTGATGAATAAGAGGATACCCGTTTTATTTATACTACTACATGTGCCCGCGGTTTCACCCACGTTTATAATTACTGCGCCGCCCCCGTGGGTCGTGGCGTGATGTTATATAGCCTATATATAGCCTTCCTTGATAAATGAGCTATCCAACACTAAAATATTTTTTTAATTCGGTCCTGTAGTGCCTGAGATTAGCGCGTATAACCAAACAAACAAACTCTTCAGCTTTGTAATATTAGTATAGATTATAGAATTCTAAAAAGGCTGTGTCTGTACATTAAGATACCTAGCAAAATCAATTAATTTCTGTTTCTAAATATAAATATTATTCTTTCATATCGGTTTGATTGTTCGAACTTCACCTCTACTACATAGTTTTAAATGTAGTTCTTTCACGGTACGGCTGGCGTAGTGGTTTAAGTGGCCCCGCCGCTACCACTGCACTGTGCCAAGTGTTGCGGGTTCGAATCCCACACAGGACAAAAATTTGTGTGATCCAGAAATGGTTGTTCCGAGTCTGAGTGTTCTTTGTGTCCGTTGTTTGAATGTTTCTAAAGTCCCCCGAGCTACAGGAATTATTGCTAGTGAGGGAGATTTCTTAAAAAAAAAGGAAATCTTATTACTGGGTAAAAATAAGTCCATTACAAAAGCATAGAGTTTACGAGTTCAAGAATAATATTTGTGGCACATAAATAAACCAAACGACCAGTAAGATGTCATAAGTAGTAGTCTGTACATTACTTCTATACATCTTTTGTAAACGTCAAAGACACGCAAGCATTAAATATCATATCAAACAATTTATGAATACAACCAAGAAAATAAAAACATTTCAATGTATGAAAGTCTTTCTTGTTGATGATTTGTAGCGTTTGCTACAAACAACATGAATCGTTATTGACAACAAGTACGATTTAGTATATAATATTTCGCAGCTGGCAAGTAATAAAATATTATTTCATTTTATTGTTCAATTCTGACTTTCTAAAATATTTGAAGTTTCTTACTTATATTGTATGTTCAACATTATGATCATAAATGGATTTATAAAATAGTACGTGCTAATAAAATGTGGATAGGTATATGACAATATATTATATTTTTGCTTTTATATTTTTACAGCACGTAACAGAAAGGTGTGGTCATATTTAAGAACAAATGATATAATGATTAAGTTAAAAATGTTTGAATGGAAAAATAACCTATGTGTCCAATCTACGGATCCAAACAAATTATTTTTCAATTGTGAAGTATTTTATACCTACATTATCTTTATTTATTGTTTAAACATCGAAAGCGAACGCATTATACATATATCTATCAATTTTGCGCCTCGTAATTTTGGGTTCGCGGATATCACCGAGTCAGTTGTTAGTATTATTTTATTATCGACTAGAATATGCTGATATTGATAAGGTGATAAAAAAAATTGTATATCTGACTGAAAATAATGTTAACGGCTTTTTTGTCGCGGTTTTGTATTGTACAGGGGTATGTTACGTGACGTTCAATTATGATCACATCTTTCTATTAAACGCTGTATAATGTATACATGAAGATATTTTCTTGATATCCCGATTAGTTTCGGACTCAACTAGTTATGAGCACAACGATCTGTAGCATTCTGTTTTATTATATTGGATTGTGCTTCTGAATGTATTCTATTTAATATTTCATTAAAATTGTTTATTCAATCTATAGAGCTCAGTCTCTACATTCTGGACTTAGTCTTAGTTTGCAATCTAATTAAGTGCTATTTTCATCGTTTTGTGAGTATATATCTATAATTTTTAAACCTACAAGCTAAAATATATATATACAGCGTACCTACTGAAGCATATTCTTCTCAGTACACTTGTGTTCTAGAAGAAATATTCAAAATCATCAAACATTTAGTTGAGGTTAATATATTGAACTTTATTTTTACTAGCTGACCCGACAGACGTTGTCCTGTCTTAGACGACCTGTCAAACTCACGAGGTTAAAAAAGACGTTAAGTTTTTTGAAAATATCTAATATTTTACGCATTTTTCTTAACTTTTATTTCCGTAAGAACCTTCTACAATAAATGAGAAAACTTAAAATATAAAAGATGATTTGAATCGGTAAAGTCGTTCTCAAGTTATAGCGTGACCAAACAGGGATTAATTTTTATATAAGTATATAGATAATATACCAAGCTCAGGACCTAAATGAAATAAATAAATAAATAAAAATAAATAAATACCCTGAGGGATACCATTTTCGGATTATAGGTAGCTTTTTATTTAACAGACTGAAAAGCATCGATTTCGCTTAGTATGCAATGAAACCCTTGTCGTCAGCCAGATGTCGGACGTGACATTATATAATCCATTATACCCAATCTAAAAAGCAAAAAAAGTAGTTTACTAACAGTTTGATATGGGTCTGTCTACGTACCCTAGGGATTAAGCTCACTCACCTAAATTGTATGCCCTTAGAGCTTTTCAACTACTTCAAGGCTAACAACTGAAACGTTCGCATTAATGGTCCAAAATAGCTAGAGTCAAGTATATTAAAGCAAATTTTAAAGTGAGCTATCTAGGTATCATTACATATTATATAACGAAGTCTGTATGTCTGTTTGCGGTAAACTCAAAAACTACTTATCGGATTTTCGTGTATTTTTCACCAATAGGTAGAGTAATTCATGAGGAAGGTTTAGGTGTATAATTTGTTAAGGTTTTGCACTAATCGTGCGAAGCCGGGACGGGTCGCTAGTTGTTACATAAGTATATTATTTATTCATTCAATACATTGTTAGTTACTTAGTTATTAATAGTTGTAACTCATTTAATGTGTATTTGTAAAAATGACATGACAACTTTACAAACATTCACACAATTTTTTGCCCGTGTGGGATTCGAACCCACAATAACCAACAACCTTATAAACCAACACGCCATGCGCGCAGTCTACTTCCCACCCGTACTTCAATAGCGCGTTATATACCTTTTTTACTTCTGGATATAGTAGCTTTCTAACGGTAAAAGAGTTTTAAAATCGATCTATTAGATTTGAAGCCACCACACCACTACGTCATACGTGCAGTCAAAATTGTAAATGAGAGATTGACTATTTTACTTCCTCTTTAAATGATAGGCAATGAAACAACTACACCACAAGCTCCTTCAGCCGTAAACGGTAAAAAAACAGTTTCTTAATTCAAAAGGAAAAATCCAAGCAATCACAGGTCCGTGCCATATTTTACCAAAATCATTCTCATTTTAGTTATGATTCGAATGCGTCTGAAATCTGTTAAGAATAATTAATTTACAAAAACTCTTAACTGATAAGGATAAATCTCAGAAGGCAACAAAATATTGTTGAAGATCCAAAATGGCGGTTGAATTATTTATTGGATTTTCAGTTTGTATGGCACATTTATAATTATTGTAACACAAAGAAAACTGAATGTGTATAGCTCGCCCTGATGTAAAACATAGATAGCAAAATGATGCCGGTTTAGCGAAAATATTTTAATTCTATAAGGTGTCTCTGTCTACCCCTTCCAGGACATGCAGTTGTGAGTCTATATATATAATATATATAATTTATGAAACAAAGTTGTTCCTTAACAACACTAGAAATAATAACGTCTGAATTTCATTTAAACATCTCGAGATAATTTCGTCTCAAGATATATACAATAAAAAATCAATAACTGTCCGATTTATTGGCTGTAGCCTCACAGCCAGATGTCTCGCTAGTATCCTTAGTACATCTGGCCTTTACACCAGTGTTGATAGGGTTTAACACAAGTTTATTACCTCCGTAATGGTTTTTGCAATCAAGAATATATCCGCCAGTTGTCAATTATAACTACTGCAATAATATTGGGATTGCTTAGTTAATATTTGTATACACGATTGGGTACAAGGGATATACATTGTTTATATAATTAATAGTCTATTTATATGTATATTGTCTTTCCTTACCTACGGAACCAAAACATGGTCACTAACCGAAAATCGGCAGACCAAATTGAATATCTGCCGGAGAGCTATAGAGCATAGCATTCTTGGAGTCAAAAGGATGAAACATGTACGAAACATTACTCTGCGCTCAACAATATGCGTAACTGACGTAAGTGTTAAATCCGCCAGACTGAAGTAGGACTGGGCCGGACACGTCTGTCGCATGCACCTAGAGCGTTGGGCACAAATTGTGATCATTTGGGTGCTATAAGACAGTCGACGGCGATGGGGCAAACTAAAACGCACACGGTGAGATGACATGGACGTCTTCCGTGTGTTATGTGCGTATTAGATTATTATTTTTCGTTTGCTTTAGTGATAAAAGAAAACATAGAGAGGTAATCCGCATGTCTAAGAATTATCCATAATGTTCTAGAACATAATATATGTATCTTAATATATCAAATCTGCCAACTTGCACTGGGCCAGCGTAGTAGAATTTTTATTTTTATTTGTGGGAATGCATTGACCCATGCCCTCCGCGGAGTCGGGCGGAGGGGTTATGTCGGACTCGCCGGGGTAAAAGAGAAAGATGGAACAGATGATAGTAATGGATCTCCCGGAATACCTACTAAACCTACCACGGTGCTCCTCGACAAAACCGCTATCGACAGGGCCGCGCGAAGCACTTGCAAATGCGGTCGCGACCCCGCCGAGGTTTAGGGCCGCCGTATGAAACGGCAGGCCACTACACGATAAGACCTGCCCTATAGGCACTTCTCACTTTTAATCCCTACTGTCCCTATCTTCAGGACCCGAGTAGATAGGGTTTCGGAGGGAGAACTACGGGTCTCCCCCTTTGGACCAGGGTACTGCGGGGTCAGGAAGCCCACTGCGCCTCGAAAGGCGTCTTCTATCGACCGCTGACTAGAGTGCGCGGTGCCTGACATTGGAGTTGGACTCGCAGGGGTATGTGGTTGGCCGCTGAGTACGACATGTTCGTTTGCTCGGCAAGCACGTTGCGTTCGAGCGTTGGACTCAGACGCGGCCAGTGCGAACCAGTCGGTCGCATGAAGCACGGAGTTGCCTTTAGCGAAGTGGCAGTGTGGTTTCACTGCCGCAACGCATCTCGGGAGCTTGCCTGCTCAGCAAGTAAGAGTCATAGCTGGAGTGACTCGGGCCACACCCGGCTTGTAGGCCTATTTGGGTAGGCATACGGATGTATGTCGGGTAGTGAGCGTGCCTTACACAGCTCCGGTACCATACTGGAGATATGGGAGGCGGCTTCTCCGTCGGCTTCAGCGAGGTAATCGTTAGCAACTCCTTTGAGTTGCGAGTAGTGAGCGGCTTTATTGCTCCGGTACCTATCTGGTGAATAGGTAGTGTCACTTGGGCACGAGGTAGCTCGCTTACGAGAACCGGATCTCTGAGGTTAGGATGGAGAGTCGGGATTTGGGGACAAGACCTGTCTATAACTGGTCCCGGAAGGTGCTCTCGGGCACTGGAAGGTACAGCGGCTCCTCTAATATAACCTAACGGTTGGTGTAGGGGAACGCTATATCATAAACTGGGATAGTCGTAGAGGAAGGGGATGTCCCTATCTACAGGACCCGAGTAGATAGGGTTTCGGGGGGAGAACTACGGGTCTCCCCCTTTGGACCAGGGTACTGCGGGGTCAGGAAGCCCACTGCGCCTCGAAAGGCGTGTTCTATCGACCGCTGACTAGAGTGCGCGGTGCCTGACATTGGAGTTGGACTCGCAGGGGTATGTGGTTGGCCGCTGAGGACGACATGTTCGTTTGCTCGGCAAGCACGTTGCGTTCGAGCGTCGGACTCAGACGCGGCCAGTGCGAACCAGTCGGTCGCATGAGGCACGGAGTTGCCTTTAGCGAAGTGGCAGTGTGGTTTCACTGCCGCAACGCATCTCGGGAGCTTGCCTGCTCAGCAAGTAAGAGTCATAGCTGGAGTGACTCGGGCCACACCCGGCTTGTAGGCCTATTTGGGTAGGCATACGGATGTATGTCGGGAAGTGAGCGTGCCTTACACAGCTCCGGTACAATACTGGAGATATGGGAGGCGGCTTCTCCGTCGGCTTCAGCGAGGTTATCGTTAGCAACTCCTTTGAGTTGCGAGTAGTGAGCGGCTTTATTGCTCCGGTACCTATCTGGAGAATAGGTAGTGTCACTTGGGCACGAGGTAGCTCGCTTACGAGAACCGGATCTCTGAGGTTAGGGTGGAGAGTCGGGATTTGGGGACAAGACCTGTCTATAACTGGTCCCGGAAGGTGCTCTCGGGCACTGGAAGGTACAGCGGCTCCTCTTTTATAACCTAATCGAATCGGTTGGTGTAGGGGAACGCTATATCATAAACTGGGATAGTCGTAGAGGAAGGGGATGTCCCTATCTTCTGGACCCGAGTAGATAGGGTTTCGGGGAGAGAACTACGGATCTCCCCCTTTGGACCAGGGTACTGCGGGGTTAGGAAGCCTACTGCGCCTCGAAAGGCGTGTTCTATTGACCGCGCTGATTAGAGTGCGCGGTGCCTAACATTGGTATTAGATTCGCAAGGGTATATTGTTAGCCGTGAGGACGACATGTTCGTTGAGCAAGTTGACGCAAGCACGTGGCGTTCGAGCGTCGGACTCAGGTGCGGCTAGTGCGAACCAGTCGGTCGCGCGAGGCACGGAGTTGTCTTTAGCGAAGTGGCAGTGTGGTTTCACTGCAGCAACGCATCTCGGGCGCTTGCCTGCTCAGCAAGTAAGAGTCATAGCTGGAATGACTCGGGCCACACCCGGCTTGTAGGGCTATTTGGGTAGGCGTATGGATGTACGTCCGAAAGTGAGCGTGCCTTACACAGCTCCGGTACCATACTGGAGATATGGGAGGCGGCTTCTCCGTCGGCTTCAGCGAGGTTTTCGTTAGCAACTCCCAGAGTTGCGAGTGGTGAGCGGCTTTATTGCGCCGGTACCTATATGGAGAATAGGTAGTGTCACTTGGGCAAGAGGTAGCTCGCTTACGAGAACCGAATTTCTGAGGTTAGGGTGGAGAAAGTCGAGTTTGGAGATAAGATCTGTCTATAACTGGTCCCGGAAGGTGCCCTCGGGCACTGGAATGTACAGCGGCTCCACCTATTATAACCTTAACGGTTGGTGTAAGGGAACGCTATATCATAAACTGGACTAGTTGTAGAGAGAGGGGATGTCTCTCCCCCCCTCTAGAGGGAAGACGGACTCGGCGCAGAGGCGCGCGTGAGAACACGCATGCCGCCTCTCGGACCTGGTGCCGAACGGATGGCAGGCAGACCCACAAAGCCCACCACCCCCAAAAAAGGCAATAGCACGTGGTATTCCCAGGCGGTCATCTATCCAAGTACTAACCACGCCCGATGTTGCTTAACTTCTGTGATCGAACGAGAACCGGTGTATTCAACGTAGTATGGCCGTTGGCAGCATGGTAGAATATGGCCAAACCCATCTCATACTGAGAAGAGGCCCGTGCCCAGCAGTGGGACAGATTAATACAGGGCTGGTATTATTATATATTTATTATTATCATAATATAAGTAAAGTTTTAAAGTTTCAAAGCATACTTTTAAACTGTATTTTTTTTAAACCGCTGTTGCACTTATTGACCCATTTCAATTTAAAAGTTTAAATAACCTTTAAATTTGCAATAAGTCATTTAACATAAAGATAAACGCCTCACATAGTACCTTCCATAATTTATTAAGTTCATTTTAAATTGGAACTGCTTTTTCTTTCATTGACATTTCCTAAAAAAATTGGATCTCCAACAACTTCATCGAAATTGATTACTTTTGGGTAATTGGTATTGTTCGTTTTATCTAAATACATTTACAGTATCAGCTTATTATAAAGACAACGATATACGTACATAGGGTCATACCTACATCACTGAAGAAGTAAGCCGAAATGTAAATGTGCATGATGTAAATGTAATTATTTTAAATCATACTCAGTTAGGTGGACCTAACTATGGTTTTGAGGCCCCACGTAGTAAGGAGCTTATTTTCATCTGCCGAGAACAATTCCAGATTTCATGCTGCTATAGAGAATCTCTTGCCCGAATTACGTAAAAGCACTTTGTACTACCCAAAGATGAAATCTCGGATGCAATCAAAACTTAATTTCAAGTACACAGCGTCGCCGAGGACTTAAAATTTCAACTATAAAAGATTTATTTTATTATGAAAATATAATGTTTTCATTAAACTATTATTATTATTTTTGCGCTATCAAAAGAAACCCGGATTTTTTATGCAATTTCAGTGATCTATCTAATTCGCACATGCAAGCCATATAAACCACATTGCATTTGCAAGTTAAAACAAACGAAAACAAATATTAACTCATTAATGATTAACTTACTTTCCAAGGATTTCCATGTGATGTTCATACGATCTTAAAGCTTTCAATATAACATTAAATCAGCCTAATTAGCTTGACAACCAATCAAACATTGAGAATACGAAGAAATTTACGAACCCGTGTAATAATTATATGCGTCTTTTCATAAGTCATTCAATTAAATTACTTATGAAAAGACGCTGTTAAGCTAAGCCAAAGGGAAATTTCTTTTCAAATTGTTAAGTATGACGTAATCGTATTTTCTTTTCAGTATAAATAAACACATTTACATATGATTTAAAAGTATTATTTATATCCAAACATATTGCCTGCAAAATTAATTTTATACAAGCGAAATGGCGTATAATTATGCGTACTGTGTAATAGGTTGAATTGTTTCATTGTTATAACAGGTCGGTATATCAAGTGACTAATTATTTTCTTTAGACACAATAAGTAGAATGTTGTACGTCCCATGCAGGCATTTACAATATTGCATGCACGATTAAAATATTCTTGATCTCAAATTAACTTATTAGTATTTTAAAGGCCATTAAAAATGTGGCCGCTTCTTTGTTTCGTGGTTTCTTTTCAGTTCTTATCATAAGTTCTACGGCCGTTCTACAGGCGAAACTACTACACAGTCCAGAAACGATGAAGGAAGTACTGCGCAACACCGGTCCCCTATTGTCTCTCTGGACGGAGCTGAGGTGGTATGAGTAACCGAACAACTTTTCGCGTCGGTCACTTACGTACAATGGTTCGATTGTATGGCTAAGTGCGGATAACACACGTCCAATTAAACTAACTAAACTAAACTAAGTTCTACGGCGATACTCTGCTGGCCGTACGTTACATGTAAGTACACAGTGTAGCTTAAGTATTGTATGTTTGACATTCATAAATGTTACCATCTAAACTACTACTAAATGAAGAACTCATTTTATTTTCTTCTGTTCTATTTAAAAGATAACTTCCGCACTAGGAATTAATCTATACAGATCTATATTGACTTTATTAACATTCAAACAAAAGACGTAAAGAACACCGATCTGAAACAACTATTTGTGGATCACACAATTTTTGGACCCGTGTGGGGGACCCCCACCACACAAACAATACTCGGCGCAGTAGCAGTGGCAAGACGACCACTTAAACCAGTCCGCCATCCGTGCAGTCCTGTCAGAATTTGTCTTTATTTGATTTATCTACTACAGGTTTCAAGAGACTTTAATTGTGATCTAGATCCTAAATTTGGAAGTAAGTGTCACTGACACGCATAGCAGCTTTACTCTAAAGAATAAAAATTGATCTGTGAAGGCTATTAATCCAGGCACTGACCGAGTGACCGCTATACCATGTAACAACCCACATCATCGAGGATGACCGTTTATAATTCTAATGATATTTGTAGCCCGTATTATCAGCAGAGGTAAATAACTCACTTTCTGGCATATAACATACTAAATCATTCTTTATCTACGGTGTGTTCTAAACTATGTTAAAATGAACATATGTCGCAAAACATTTATTTTTTTAAATTTGAATTATTGTAATTTATTTGTTTAGATATAATTATATCATAGTTGTCATGGACAATCCGCGGATATCTGGTGGGTTCCTCTAATTACAATTACCTAACTAATTACGTATACAAATGGTTACCAGTAACCATTACTTTGGTTGCTATTACCCGGTTCCTATATCAAGAAACGAGTCGTTTTATGTAAAGGCAGTTAATTGTTGACGTATATTTTATAAAATATGCCAACATTTAACTGTCCGTAGCTAAAACAACGCGTTTCTGGTTATAGGTACTACGCCTCTGTAGTCTACCACCAACAGAAATAAAAAAGTAATAAACTACAAAATAACAAAATATATGTATACCTACCGATTAAAAGCCCAATCGAACTTGGGTGGACAGGATACAGGAATTTTATGATAAAAATCCACAAAAAACATTCGATGCTTCAGTCGAATTCTTGCTATCTTTCACTATATTTTTACTCAATATCTGCAAACCTCAACAACATTGAAATATTAGAAGCCTAATAGTTAGCGGTCTGCGAATAACATGTCTACAAAATATTCCTTTTTATTTGATGCATGCAATAGTTTTGAGTTCGATCAACGACAACAAAGAATACGCCACTATCTTTTCGAAGTTATATGTGTGTTAAGTAAATAGTTTATTATGTGTATACACTTACTTTAACGGTGAAAAATGTCTGAGAGTCTAATCTAATATTGTTTTCAGAGATGTGACTATGACGTAAAAACCTTCTTACACTAAGAAGGGCCGTGCCAAATAGTGGGACAGTTTATGTAGACTTATTTATAAGATGTTACATATTGTTAGATGTTTATAGTGCTTTGGAAAGTAGACGCTTTGTCCGGCGTGAATAGTTTACTTACACCACAGAACTTTCATACACAAGTGTACTGTGCCCACACGAACCTCATATTACACATCAGTGTAATTTATTCAATGTAATTATATATCGCTATTTACATTTTATTAATTAACTCAACTGATACTAAAATAATAATATATTATACAATACAAATAAATTACAAAATTATTATTTTTATTAAAGCCGTAAAAGTGAAACCTAATGGGCGTCATAGAATTCCTCCGCATCACAGTCACTTAGACATAGGTTATATTGTCAGGAAATTATTTAAATATTGACCATAATTTTTATTTAAAATGTAAAATGCGACAGCCGTTCCTCATTATAAAATGTTACAATAAATAAATAATAATAATATGCGTGTTTCTAAAGCTAATATTTAATATTAGAATTTCAAATGAGTACATTACGTTGTGAGAAGCCGTTTGAAGCAAACAGAGAGATCGTCTCGATGTACGAGACCCTACGAACCTTAAAAATGAAATTAGGGTGTAACAATGCCATTATTATATCCGACCCCGACGAAAACACCATTATACCTGAGATGAATCTCGCCTTTTTCTTTGAAAGTATACCCATTATTGCGAAAATACGCTCTTTCTCGTTGTGTCCTTCATAAAGGAAATAAAATATCGTCAGTACATAAACTTTTGAAGTGGTTTTGCAACAAACCAGTTTAATATCCATCTTTAATCTCCTAGCCTATTATGCTTTTATAACTGTTATCATTATGACTTATGAGGTTTTTTATAGCAACCCTAATACTTAATAATATTATAAATGTGAATGGGAGTTTATTTGTTACGCTTTCACGCCTTACTAACCCACGGTTTCCGAATGGCTACTGAATCACTACAAAAATTTGTTAGCAGATGGTCAAACGCATGCAAACTGTAGTGATTGGCTGATTGAAATAGTAACAACCAAACGAATCACTTGACATGAGTTTAATTTTGACACATCGTTGATTAGCTTTTAGAAACCGAGTGTCTAACACTCGGTTTCTAGAAGCTAATCAACGACATCTCCACTTACCGAAACTTTATTCCCTCATGAATACTTGACATTTTGCAAATAGGTACGTAAGCCCAAGATTTCTTGATTAGATAAGAACCTTTAAAAAATATTTTCTTATTCTACTTGTACGAGTCGTAACAATCTATACATGTCTCCTATTAACATACAAAAAATATGTTACATGTATTCTTACCTAGCATTCTTATGATCGCTTTCCTTGATTTCGCCTGGCGTGTCTCACCGTGAACGTGGCCGTTCAGTAAACCATTCTTCGTCTTCTCGTTCACTCGGGTTGACCTACAAAAGAAATAAATAAATAAGCGATCTGATCGTTTTTAATATGGGAGTATTCCCGAGTCGTGAGGTGTAGTGCACCTAGTCTGGATGCTATTTGTGTAATAGTTTTAATGATTATGAAGGCCCCGTGGAACTGCGATTCTGATATAATGTGTGGGAGGAGTTATCTATTAGATCTTTAAGTATGTCTTGTATTCTAAGACTTGACATCTACAAAAAAAGGAAAGCAGGTGGCCAGAACGCCTTTACGGCAGTAAAGTTTATTCACGTCCTTTTCCTTGTGATGGAAAGCAATTGTTGATATCTAAGAGGCCACCGTCCCATTAGGTATCTTTGTAAAAGAAGTACGGTAGTTGACTCTTTTTTGGCTTTAAAAGACAGCTGTTCGAGCCTTAAAGACAAACCAAGATTAAAAAGAACGGGATGTAATAAAAAGGAATTTGAAATGCAAACTTCCACAGTGCGACTAGTAGTGTTTACAATTATGTTGTCTTAATGAGTGTTATAACTTTAGTAATAATGAAAAATTAACAAAGTTATTAATATTTGTTAATTGTTTATTACTGTTACAATAATTGAAGCTCGAACAAAGAGAAGAACTAAAGCCAAAGTAAACGGTAATTGAAACCATCACGTAGTGTATTTTAAATTAACAATTTTGATATTACACTGGACAGCAAAGAAAAAGGGTCGGTTATTTTATTACTACTATACTATACTTTATGAAATAAAGACTAAGTTAAAGAATATTTAATGCTACATAAAATAATATAAAAAAACCTTTATATTTGTTTTTGATAATTGTATAAAAACTGAAAATGTTAAATAATGGTCGTTTTTGCATTTAGTACCAAAACATTCAAATCAATTGTAATAATTTGTATTCTACCACATACACAACACCATCTAGCCCAAACTAAGCAGAGCTTGTACTATGGGTACTAGACAATGGATAAACATACATATATACTTTTCTTTTTGTAAATACATACATATTATACATAGAAACACCCAGACCAAGACAAACATCCATGTTCATGCACACAAATGTTTGACTTGTGCGGGAATCTAACCCGCAATATTAGATGTGGCCGGGGCCGTGTTTGCGTTGTTTCGCGTTTATTTTAGTTTTGGAATAAAATAATTATAAATATGGTGTCTTTGCCTTATAAATTTTATTATTCTGAAGTCATCATGTCGTTAACCTCTGAAGAATGTACCAGGATCCTGACATTGCTTGAAGATGGGCACAGTACAGCGAGAGCGTAATCCAAATATAGCGAGAACTGTTGGTGTGACTCTTTCTACAGTTCAGCGAGTACTCCAGCGTTTCCATGAAACTGGATCCAATCTTCGAAGACCAGGAACAGGCCGAATAAGGTGCACGACGGCGCGGGAGGATCGCTATATAGTGACAACAATTTTGAGAAATCGCTTTCTTACGGCTGTTGAAGTAAATAATCATCATTTACGAGCTGGAGGAAACAATCTGCGTACGGATACAGTAAGGTGGCGTCTGGCTGAAGCAAATTTAAAGCCATTAAGACCTGCAAATGGCCCAAAACTAGAAAGACAGAACAGAAACACAAGGTTGAGTTATGGTAGAGAACACGAGAATCGGACTCTGAATGACTGGTCAAGAGTTATGTTTTCAGACGAGTATAGATTCTGTTTATACAAGCACGACGGGAGGAAAAGAATGTACAGAAGACTGGGAGAGCGCTAAAACCAAAACCTGTATAGAAGAAAAAGTACTATACGGCGGAGGCTCTGATCACGTGTGGGCTGGGATTTCTTCCGAAAGCCACACTGAACTAGTGGTGATAGAAAATGGAACTTTAACTGCAGAAAGATATGTCATTGAAATTCTGTTTAGTAGAAATGGGCGAGAATGCCGTTTTTATGCAAGACAATGCCCGCCATACAGCTCAGATAGTGTTTGCCTATTTTCAGGAAGTCAGTATCACACACATAAAGTTGCCAGCGCGCAGCTCCAACTTAAATCCCATTGAGCATGCATGGGACAAACTGGGACAACGTGTACGTCAGCGGAATCCGCCGCCAATCACGCTACTGAACGGTACACAGCAGTGGTATTTACTACTTACAGCTTTGCCACCATGGTGCGCGGTATATTTTTCTTAGATTAAAATATACATATAACACTTTCGCCGACGATTTCATCGATTTTAATGTGAAAGTAATATTTGATACTAACTATTATTATAACTGCGAAATTGATTTTGTTTGTTACGCTTTTACGCCTTAACTACTCGACTACTGTCGGTACATACAAAAGGAAATAGGACCTATCACCATGACAAAATTACTGTTCCCGAGGGATAAACAGTTATTGACAAAATCTACATACACGCGAGCTAAGCCGCGGGCAAAACCTAGTATCATGTAGTATGTAATATTTAATGTCAAACAGTAAAATAGTACATTATTAAAGAATTATTGTTAGTAAGCGCACTGTTATGATGATAACTAAGCCGTACGACTTGGCCATCCAAGTTTATATGACTACTAGTATGAACGTCGTACTAGTCCATCTGTAAGTGTTCTGGCACAAACAGATGCGATGTTAGATTGTTATACCAGCTTCTATTGGTAGCTTCGATCCCGGACTTCGTGATTATTTTCTGGTGTCATATTGTCTTCCTTTTCTTTTAAACAAACATAAGTATTAAAGGAAATTTTGTTTAACCGCATTTAGTCACGAATTACCTTTGCATAGTCACAAAGTGTAAGTGTATGTGCTTTGATGCCATGCTACTGTCTATTATAAATTATTATTACTATTATAACTACAAACCTGAAATGCTTAATTCCCATTAATATTATTAATGTTTCAACATTTTGTTATAACTACTTAACTACTAGTTATGGTAATATCAGCAACGCCTTGTAACATAATATATAAAGGCGATTTAAAAAACGGCTGTTAGTTTAAAAAGTAAATTTAGTAAGCTCACTGGCCCATAACCTTTTACGTTCATAAGTGTTTCTTTGGGATCTAAAGTATTTTAGACTTGACTTAGAACTATACCATAAGAACCGTGTTTAAAAAATATAGCCTCGATCCTATGAACTATCCCTATACCAAAATCAGAGAGCTCGTGTGCGCCAAACAATAATAAAGATTGTATGAGAAACAAGGAAGCTATATTAAAAATGTTTGTCAGTTAACCGGTGAGTAGATAGTGGAACTCTGCCAACATTCTAAATCAGTGGATGGCACTGAAAAAGCAACACAAATCTATATTTAACACATGACAATGTAAACTCCACTTTAAGATGATGATAACAAGGCTTTATTATAGATATACCGGCAATCTTCAACATTTTATTTAAAGCTATTTCGGTAATGTACCCGATGGGATTTAAACAGAGTTATATAAAACAAGATTGGCTGATAATTTCAACTATCTTTAAACATTATTGTACCTACAAATCTGCGTATTTGTTTCCTTTCTTTCTTTGATTTAATGGCTAAATAACATTTTTACCTTGTGGTCTGCTCTTAGTGGCACCGTCGTAAATAATTAGTGTCTTAAATAAAGTTTTTTAAATGTTATTAATTTATAAAGGCTTTACTTTTTCAATGTTTTTAATATACTCTATAGATTAAACTAAATTTGTATCATAGATGGAATATAATTATACTAGCTTATCTGCTTCACTGACAGGATATCTCATTTACATAGGTTTAAACAAAATACAGTTTAAAAGTATGCTTTGAAACTTTAAAACTTTACTTATAATATGATAATTATAAATATATAATAATAATAATATCAGCCCTGTATAAAATTGTCCCACTGCTGTGCCCGTGCCCAGCAGTGGGACTTGCTATTAAATTACTATTTAATTACTATTGTGAGAAAGCCTCTTCTCTGTGTGAGAAGGGTTAGGCCATAGTCCACCACGCTGGCCCAGTGCGGGTTGGCAGACTTCACATATGTTTGAGAACATAATTGAAAACACTTAGACATGCATAAAACACTTACAAAAACTCTCTCTCTGACTCACACTACACACACATACCTCCTCATACAAGTACCCTACAATACATTCAATCTTTCTCGCACACTTATATTGAAATATCGACACATAACGGTTTCTCAGCAGTTATACACGATCGTAAACTACAAGCAGCACCATGCGCCTTACATATACGAACATGGATAGCAACCTAATTACCTTACGAGAATTAGACAATACAGAAATTGCGAACTCAGCTATATTTAACATTGAGCAAGTACAAAACTACTTGCAACTAAATAAGCACAATTTTACAGTGGTGACACAAAACATCAGGAGTATTTATGGTAACTTCGATGACTTACAGTTGAATTTGTCGCTATTGAAACATAACGCAGATGTTCTGATATTAACCGAGTGCAGGCTTAATTATAACAGACAAATACCACTACTTAATAACTACACCTCTTACTACACGATAAATCAACTTAATCAGAATGACGGCGTGGTAGCGTATATCAGAAATGACCACCAGGCTCGGGTAGCAGAAATTAAATTGACACATGCCTCTGCTATTCAGGTGTCAATATCTGACTATACCATCATAGGCATATACCGTTCCCCATCTAACACGTGTGCTGATAACTTTATAAACTCTTTAAACCTTCACCTAGAGACTATCAAGACACACAAAAACATTCTAATCGTAGGAGACATAAATATTAACTTAATTGATAAAACAACAGAAACAGCTCAGCAACGCAATAACAGGTTAACATATCTTAACATGCTAGCGGTACACGGACTTCTTCCAGGACATTGTCTACCTAAGAGAGAGCAAAACTGCCTAGACCATACTTTCCTAAAAATTGACAAAAACAATAATTCGGCCTTTGTAGCTATATTGAACACATCTATTACAGATCACGCTATGGTATTAACAAACATAACCCATAAAATTAAGTTTAAGTTTAAAACCCAAGTTAAATATCAAACCATCTTAGACTTTGATAATTCTTATAAGAGTCTAATAAGCACTGATTTGTCATTTCTTGATATGTCCAAAGATCCGGATTTCATAGCTGATAAACTGGTAGAGGTGATCAAAATGGCACTGCTTTCTAACACTACGACTAGGTTGATTTCTGGTAGTAAGCGAGCACTAAAGCCTTGGATATCCGTAGGGGCATTACGCTGTATTAAACTTCGTAATAAAATGCAATTACGATCAAGGAAAGAACCCCATAATATAATCTTAAAAATTACATTTAGACGTTTTCGCAATTTTTGTGTGAACTTAATCAAGAGATTAAAAAGAAAATATCAAAGAGATCAATTATCGGCATCATTAAAAAACCCTAAACAACTTTGGCTAAAAATTAACGAATTTACACAATTTAAATCCCCCAAATCCTCTAATGCTTATCTTTTAAATATTTCACCGTACCCTCTAGATTCAATAAATCGTGTCAATCAGTTTTTTGTAAAAATAGGTAAAATCTTAGCTGAAGATATAATTAACAAATCTGGTCCCCCTAACAGAACATTAAACTCGCACTCCCAGGCTGCCTCATTTGTGCTACTTGACCGACCCACAAGAAGTGGATGGCATACTGATGAATCTTGATTCTGAGAGCTCACCTGGCTGAGACGGTATACCGACTAAGTTCTTGAAAATTTCTAGGGACTTTATTGTACCTTTAATAAGCCAACTAGCTAATTTATGTTTTGCATCCGGAAAATTTCCTACCGCTTTTAAACGATCTCTGGTTACTCCTGTGCACAAGGGGGGGGACATGAACGATGTCAATAACTACCGACCTATATCCGTACTAACATGTATCTCAAAAATACTAGAAAAATTATTAAATAATAGACTGATCAATTACCTAAATAAATATGATATCTTATCCAAGTCACAATACGGATTTAGGCGAGGTAGATCTACACAAGATGCTGTTAAGGCCTTGACTAATGAAATCATAACTAATGTGGATAAAGGACACAAATGCCTAACAGTGTTTCTACATCTTAAAAAAGCGTTTGACACCGTTTCTGTCCCCATCCTTCTGCACAGGCTTGAAACCATTGGCATAAGAGGTGCGGCTTTGTCACTTTTTAAAAGCTATCTGTGTGATCGAAAACAACAAGTCAAAATTGGTAACATGATAAGTGACGAAGAAAACTTAACTTACGGAGTCCCGCAGGGAAGTGTGCTTGGCCCGACACTGTTCTTGATATACATTAATGAGTTATGTAATATTCGGAGCAGGGGCGGGCGGATCTTCTCCTATGCGGATGACACTGCGGTTGTTTTTACTGGGACATCATGGAATGCTTTGCAACTTGCTGCTGAACGTGGTCTGACGGAAATAGCTAGTTGGCTAAATGCAAACCTTTTAACCCTCAATATAAACAAAACTAACTTTATCTGCTTCACACCTAATCAAAGGACACAGCCAGGTGCTGACTTTGGGATCGTGATTCATGAGTGTGCTAACCCACTGCAGGACTCTAATTATTGTAACTGTCAAAACATCCAACAAGTACGATCCACTAGATATCTAGGTATAACAGTTGACCAAAGATTGTCCTGGCACTCTCACATTGAAATTATTATGACTAGGGTTAGAAAACTTATTTGGATTTTCAAAACGTTGCGTCACATAATGCCAGCACAGATACTCAATACAATATATGTTGCCCTGGCACAGTCAGTGATAACATATTGTATACCGATCTGGGGAGGGGCCACAAAAATCAAATTCTTAGATGTAGAAAGAGCCCAGAGGTCTCTTATCAAGGTCATGTATTTCAAACCTTACAGGTACTCCACAGATAATCTTTACAGGATTAGCGGTCTGCTGACTGTTAGAAAATTGTATCTTCTGAACATAATTTTAGACCTGCATAAGTCACTGTGTTTCAATCCAGCAAATCTTGATAGGAGACGGAAAGATATTGTGGCCCACTCCCCAAGGGTTCGTACTGTCTTTGCTAGACGACAGTACACCACACAATCAACATATATATACAATAAACTCAACCTTAAATTGAATATATATCCTATGTTGCTATATGACTGTAAAAAATCGGTAACGGATTGGCTAAAAACGCAAAGTTATGAGGAAATAGAACTAATTTTAACCCGAATCTGTTAAGCACTAAAACGCAATACGCAGAATCACTCAAACCCCCTCCACTCATGCTGATACACACACACACAGACACACACACACACACACAGACACACACACACACACACAGACACACACACACACACACACAGACACACACACACACACACCTCCTATTCATGCACACTCACGCATGCTGCATACCATAAGCACACACATACACAAACACACACACATACACGCACACTAATGGAGCCGCCGAATTCTTCTCTCTTCTATAATAATTCTTTTCATTTTATTTCTTTTATACTGGTTTCTACCCCCTAAACCGTAACGCCTCTTTTGCGAAACTACCCGCATCTGTAACAACGCGCCCGGCCGAAATCGTGCGATTTCTCCGCATTCATTAAAACTACGATATCTCTAAAACTTCGCATCGCAGCTCGACAAAACCTATGTCATTGAAATTGTTATGAAATAAGCTATCTGATTATCTATAGTTTAGTACAGTTTTATTGTGAAATCTGTTATTGATTCGAAGTTGAAAGTAGGGTGAGCTACTTTTTTTTTTTTTTTGTAAAAAAGTCGTCATATTAATAAAATAAAATTATTTTTATCGAAAGTTATTATATTATTTACATAATAACACATTATGTTACAATAATCAAGTGAAATAACAAACATCTCCATACATATTTTACACACTGCAAGCTAAACAAAAACTCGGGTCAGGTAGTTGACCCGTACGCCGAAAAAAAAACAAGGGTATGTTTACACATTCATTCTGCGATCTTTGTGAGCCAAGTGGCTAACAATAATATCTTGTTACATAGTTTGGTAAACAATCTTATCGCAGGCAAAGTGTTAGCTGTTAGAATTGATTAACTTACGAACTATGACTCATAATGTAAACACTTGAAAAAGAGCTCTGAGAAAGACCCTTTTATAATTCTTATCACAGAACAAGTACTATTACATTTATTTGAAATATTATTTTACAAACCACATGATGATGATATTTACTAATGGGAAAACACAACACAAGGCCATGTTGCCTAGCAAAATCATTAACAAAATCAACAAATAAAAAACAGAAAACAAGGCAATTTTAGTAAGAATTCCAAGTACACAATACAGAATACAACCAGTAGGTCACATCTGAACAACAAAATAAAAATATAATGAAAATGAATCGATTTTCAAACAGAGGTACCAATTTAAAATTATAATATTATATTAAAGGTAATTACTTTTTTAATATATAAATCTAAGCTGTTATATTCCTTAATAAAAAAATTTTTTTTAAATTTAAATCAATTCACCAATGAAACGAACAAAGGTCCCGTCCAAAAATATATATATAATATACAATATAACCAAAAAAAATAAAAAGATAAAAAATAATATATAATTTAACCTCGCCTCGTTTAAATCTCGTCGGTCAACACTTTTGTTTTACTGACCATTGTCCTTTACTGTGTACGAAACACAAATCAAGATGGCGGCTTGAATGTCATAAACGGAGATGCGATTTTCGATTACATTTCAAATATTTACATTATTTTATCGAATTTCACTAATAAAATGCCTAATACATACGTAGTAACGTATCTAAATCATGTTTCTAACAAAATTTTGTCGTCATTAGTGTATTTTCTACTCAAAACAAATAGAAATGTGCCAGCGTGATGCGCAAATTTCGAAACTATGTTTCGTAAAATAATAAATTCTGTCTAAAATCTTTACCCAATACGCAATGCAGCGATTAAAAACTGTTTAGTACTTACTCGTCCATGGTATTTATATAACAAACACTTCACATTGAATAACACCCTTCCTCTATAACATTTATAAAAACGTAATGAAGGCGTCACTCAAAGCGTCTCCACAGATTAAATTGAATGTAACATTCCGTAACAAATTTTTGTTGAATGTATAGCATGTGATATTGTATGACTTTCTTATTCGTTTTCCTACAATTTGTGTAAGTTAGGGTACGAAAGGTATACCCTAGACTGGCAATATTTGGTATTAGATACGACCATAATCAAGAAATCTCCAGGAGATTACTTATTACTTACTTACAGACGCTTTTTGACATAAATCTCTAGGAGATTTAGTTACGGTTAAGGGGCTACTCAACATTGTAAAATTAGATAGTAAGTAAGGGAAGTTGCGAGGCGACCCCATCACAAGTATTTTTATAACTTACTGGGAACGTCTCAATTTTGTGATGCATGACAATGTTTGAGAAACAATAAAATCCATTTTCATTTTCATTTTTTTTCATTTTCATTTTCATGCATGTTTCCTTACGAAACCACCATCCACCTTATTAAAATATAATAAATAAAGTTATAGAAATTAGCTTGCTATAGAAATAGCTATAAAATATCGTTTACTAGATTTTGCCTGCAGTGTTTTGTAAATTTTCTACCCTTGGCAAAATTCTTTCTGGATGAAAGGTACCCTTTCTCCTTTTTTGTACCCTTGATAACGTGTATACAATTGCAATTTCATGACGATCGGTCGAGTAGTCAAGGCGTGAAAGCGTAAAAAACAAACAAACAAAGGGGTACAGAAAATGACATAGGGTTCTTTTTATCCAGAAATAAGTAGGTACTGCTGGTAGAAAATTGACATAACCTATATTTCTAGTAATATAAAGCAAAGTCTAGTAATATAATAATTTTAAAGTATCTTTGATAGTCACTGTCTTTTAGGAATCTTGGCAACAATTATAAGACCTTTAAGCTTACATACCAAAAAAAAGTATTCCTGTGGTAAATAAGTAAGACAAACAACCAAAAAACACCGAGAATACTGGATTCATTCATATTTTATGATATCTTTAATAATAGGACGAAATACAAAACTTGGGCAGGTGACGTGGCTGGGTTATGCGCACTTCGTCCCATTCGCACTTCGTCCTCCATTCGCAAATGGTCCCATTATCCCATAATCCTATCTCTTCCCTTACAAACTACTTGCATGGGACAAACTGCGAATGGGACTAACCGCGAATGGGTCTAACTGCGAACGGGACCAACTGCGAATGGGATTAACCGCGAATGGGACCATTTGCGAACGGAGGACGAAGTGCGAATGGGATGAAGTGCGCATAACCCACGTGGCTTACCCGAGATTTATCTCGAGATACATATAAAACGCTTGTTTTCTGGAATAATAAGACTCACGTATTTCCGTTTGTTACGAACCCGACATAAGTCCTTCGCTCTAGATATGTTTATTTAGGCGTGTAGGGATAAATAATTAAGTGTTATTGTGGATAACCAAATCAAATAATTTCATGATAAATATAGGTATATATTGACTGGTATGAGATATAAATAAATATATTATATTGAAGTATGATCAAACTGAGAGATCGAGGGGAGATGGTACTATCGCATACCTGTGCCTGAGTAATATAAATATAAAATGTATTACTTCAATCTATACCAATAATATAAAGCTGAAGAAATTGTTTGTTTGTTTATTTGTTTGTTTGGTTGAATGCGCTAATCTCAGGAACTACTAGTTCGAATTGAAAAGATATTTTAGTGTTAAATAGCACATTTATCGAGGAAGGCTAATGGCTATATAACATCAAGCTACGATCAATAGGAGCTGAGCATCAATGGAAAATATTGCAATAACGGGGCAAATTTTCTTATGTGAAGCAGATGAAGTTGCCGGGTCAGCTAGTTTTATATATAAGGTTATTAACTTAATAAATATATCTGCTCACAATTGCTGTATAAGAAAATTGTAGGATATGTTTTAAGGTATATAGTATGTATTACATAAGAAGACGCAGCAGGGGTAGGCCTCTCCACAAGGTGGACCGACGACCTGCTAAGGGTTTATTTATTTATTTGCATCAACTGCTCACTACACTTACAGTTGCCCAATACGTGCAGTGAACCATAATACATTATTATTATTTATAACTAAAAAATTGTGTACAATATTCTACAAATTTATCAATTTTATCAATAAATATGTCTACTTCTGGA
This sequence comes from Catocala nupta, assembly GCA_963675205.1. Classification (NCBI taxonomy): domain Eukaryota; kingdom Metazoa; phylum Arthropoda; class Insecta; order Lepidoptera; family Erebidae; genus Catocala; species Catocala nupta. Next base: position 16,020,534 of record OY776094.1, on the reverse strand, counting down.
TATCGAGCAACCAGAGAGTTGAGTTCTGTGTGGAAAACCTTGAAGAGGCCTACGTCCAGACGTATTTCGGCTGAGATGATGATTAGCATAAAAACGCAAGCGCTACTATCATTATGTCTCAATATAGACAACCAGGCTAGACACGGATCCTGTGTACACGCAAATTGATGAAAACATACATTTATTTACATACTAGCTCTGGCCCTGGCTTCGTTTGCTCAGAAACAATTCTATTCCCTAGATGAAAGGTACTACTGCTCCCCCTATGTACTACTGACAACATTTATATGAAATTTCATGACAATCGGTCGTAAACGTGTAAACGTAATAAACAAACTCACATTCGCACGTAGACCTGTCAAGTATTGTAAAGTCAGACATAATTAAAATGCCAATTGTGTCTGGCCGCTGGTGTGCCGCTGGTACACAATAGATTAATCCGTTTATTGTGCAATCTTTCAAAACGACTGGCCCAATCAGTGTATAATCCTCTAAAAGCGAAACTTCAAGCCAACATTTTTGCTACACAGGCCTCATATTGTTTAATTAGAAGAATGGCACGTTCGGTCGCTAAATAAATATATCACCTGTTCGACCCGTAAGCGCGTGTATGAAAAGTACGATAAGTCATCAATCCGCAATTAATGACGTTGATTGATTGATGAGAGGGTGGTGACAACTTCATACTGTTCATCAAATATATCGCTAATGAAAATTGGAAAGAGAGAATGATAACCAGGTTTTTGTTCTCATAATACAGCTACATTGTATATAGCTACATAATTTCTTCTAATAATATTTAGTCGAGCCTAAGCTTATTATGGTACATATTATGACCCACGTAAAAGCAAACAGAGGTTAGTAAACAATAAATAATATTATAAATGCGAATGTGAGTTTGTTTGTCAAACTTTCACGCCTCAACTCAGGACGTTACAGAAAAGGACAAAGTGTACATCTAGGACAAAGTACTGGTCCTCTTTCTTTCTTTTCTTCCATAGGTACAGCCAATACATTGACAAAATCTAGATTAACGCAAGCAGAGCCCCGAGCAAAGCCGAGAAATATAGGTAAGGATGGGTTGGTAGCAGTATCTTTTTCTGGATGAGAGGTGTCTTATGTCCTTTTTCTGTTCCCCTGACAACGTAAGCAAAATTTTATGATGATCGGTCAAGCGGCAAAGGCCTGAAAGCGTATCAAACAAAAAATAAATATTATAAATTGAACTCAGTGACCTTTGAGTATAAAACGTACATTCATTCAATCAAACCCAAACAAGTGAACGCAATTTTACAAATTATAAGCCTGCGTTACACCACGACGGCTAGCAAAATTATTAACAAGTCACCGATCTAGAAATATGCCGTCGTAAAATAAAAATAATGAATTAATGAAAAGCAAAACATATTACTTTTGAACTTATTCAAAGGGAAATTCAAAGATTCCGCTAGAAAGTAAAAGTTCGCTTATACTTTAAACGGTTCAACAATTTAGTAAAAAAGAGCGATGTAGATAGGACGTATAATACGGCAAACGTACTAGGCTAAAATTTAAAAAAGAAACAAATATATGAGATTATTAAGAATTATTTAACATATCGATCATCACACGGGACAAAAATGTTTATTTATTTTATTTACCAATAGTTGTTACAGATAAAATACAGATAGGAACATTTGTGTCTTAAATATAACTGCAAAATCCATTATAGGCAAACACCACATGCACTGAAAATCTCCTTGTTAATCCGGTCTAAATATAAAACAAATCTCTGGTTCCTCTTAGACACAAACAAACACACACACACACACACACACACACATCCAAACACACACATCCAAACACACACACACACACACACACACACACACACACACACACACACACACACACACACACACACACACACACACACACACACACACACACACACACACACCAGACATATGTACTTTCACTCATAACCTAACTACTAACAATTTCTTATTAATTATTCTCTTGTTTTAAATGTGTTTTCAAATATAAATACATAGTTGTAAGTAGCAAAGATAATGCTTTTTGTATGCATACAAGTACATAACCAAAATGTAAAATGAGGTGGAGACCTGGTGTCCTGAAATACAAGCCACAAGCTTAGCTTAGGCACCAGTCTCACACAATATTGTACACTGTAATTATTATGTACCTAACCTGTGTAATGTATCTACTTACATAATATTGTGATGAGAAAATAAACGTTATATTATTATTATTATTATTATTATTATTATCTATTACTTATATAATTTAATATACCTATATCTAGAATTTAAGTACATATATGTACTTAAATTCTAGATATTATATAGTTTGTGATTCACAAGTAGTTTTTCGAGTATGGGTGTTTTTTATGTCAATTGTTTAAACATTTGTACAGTCCTCCGCGACACAAAAGTTATTTCTAGGATACAAACAGTCTTTATTATTCCTAATCCTAAATAAGTATCACCATCCTTAAGTACTTTGATTATTATCAAAGAGCTACCCAAAAACATAAATAACCTATAAACATAAGAATACATTATTTATTTACGAGTATCAGTGTAACGAAAACGCTCCACTGTAACTATTTACGGCTCGACCTGATAAGTGAGATATTGTAATATTTATGAGTTCCAGTCAATCCTAGAGAAATGGCCACTTTATTACTTTAACACCATATCATGAGCTTAGGAAATATATTTCAGGAGATTGCTGAGCTCTTGTTCGATAAAACTCTAGTATGTTTACCCATTAATCTTTTGCTCGTGTTGTTTATATAGATACAGACGCCAGAGCTTATTGCGACACGTGGAAACACGTACTTGATCTAGCTATAGGTACTATATCGTTTCATATCGACTGGGTTTTAATTTCTGCGTATGATCGATTTGAAGTCTCTGAACGAAAGCGGCTAAGTAATTATCATTTGATTTTATCATAATTAGCGATGTAATGATCGCATTCAAATTATTTTCGGAAATAATTGTTATTTGAATGATATTCGAATAACATGTAAATATGATTGTTATTCAAATAATATCCGAATATAACTGGTATTTGAATGATACTTACTAATATTATAAATGCGAATGTGAATTTGTTTGTTACGCTTTCACGCCTTAACTACTCGACCGATTACTATGATATTTCGCATTCACGATGTCAGGGGTACAAAAAAGGACATAGGGAAACTTTCATCTCCAAAAAGTACTGTTACTATTCTAACCTAACCTTCATTTACGCGAGCGAAGCCGCGGTCAAAACCTAGTTCTAATACAATTGGTATTTGAATGATGCATAAGCGGGCAGATAAACGACTCAGATGAAATATAAATGTACGTTACCCCATTTACGCTTTAAGTGCTATATTATAATTGTAAACTGTATTGTAAATAATTAACATTCATACATTATATTTATTCATGCATAATAATATGTAGGTTCCTATCATTTTCCCACTTAGTCGGTAACTAAGTGGAATAATTATTATAGGGACGTTTAAGCAAGTGTTCCGTAGATACTCAATACTGCTAATTTGAAAAAGAAGAAAAGAAAATGCATGCACAATAGAATTGCCGCACTAGGCGAATTCCTGAGTCACGGAGAACTTGAGAAACTTTCAAGCACGGATACGTTCATTCATGAACACCCAGATTGAGGACCATGAAATTTTGTCGCGTATGCGAGACTTACATCACTACGCCATACGTGCAGTCAAAGACATAGCACCTGTTCGATGCCAGCTGTGCTAAGTGGACATTATACATATAGGAACTATTTTAAAAAACATGTAGCGCCATTTATCTCTCAGTTTACTATTGCCTCTAGTAGCAGACAGACGTGCTAACGGCTCACACAAAGGTAACTGATAACCGGTTTTCTATTACACTAGCTACGCTGAAAGTGTACACAGCCAAGACGCTGCCCTCTAGTAGTAAAACTATATTCAACGTTCTCTCGTTTCAAAAAGAACAGCAGTACTATTATGTTTAAAATACGGCTAGTGTTTATATTTAATAGTATTCTCCTCGCCACTGCCACTCCGCCGAGTGCTTTGAGGTTTGATCTGGTTTCCGGGACAAACAATTGTGTTATTCCACCAATAGTTGTTCCACGCCTAGGTGTTGTGTCCTTTGTTTGAATGTATGTCTAGTTAGTGACATATAAATTGTTCCTTGAGCAGGTGTTTTAACAAATAAAACTGTTGCAATTACGAATGATCAGAATACTTCATACTAGTATTCACTTAGCTACAATATGCTACACCAGTACTCTACGATGTTTCGGTCGTGAATCTACTATAGTTTACGGCGGCCAAAATGACATTTCTCCATACATATTTCTATTTGCAAAAATAGATAAATAATATTCCATTTTAAACCCTGAAAAATAGTTCGTGCCCTAATTCGCCTCACGCCTGAACGAGTCGAGTTCTCCGACGAGCATAAACGCGTTAGTGAATACCGTTTATATCAGCTTTGCGCTCTCGATCGTTCGTAAGGCTGTCTCGATGACAAAATCGGCTTTTTATACAGCGACGACACAGCAGATCAGTATCATTGCTTTATATTGACGTGAAGATGATGTAAATGAAAACAAGAAGTTACAAGACACAAAGATAAGATAAAAGGTATAATTATGTTCTTGTATATTTTAAGGGTGTGCGCCTCTGTGGCGCATGGTGGTAGAGTATATATGCGACTGATGTGCGTATACGTTGGGGTCAGATACACAAATCGGGCAAAGTGTTATTAGAAAGTCTCAATAGCAGTACGGAGTCTGGAACTTCGCCCATTAAGCTCGTCCGTTATTACGTGGGACCTAAAATACATAGATGGCAATAAAATATATTTTAAAGTAACTGTCATACTAGGGCGTACAACCTGTGTCAAAGGTTGTTAAATTCAAACAACAGGCACAAAATACCGGTATGTTCTTTGTTTCAAAACAACAATTTGTGTAACACAACAAAAAAGTGTGGGTTTGATAGACCTCTGCTTACTCCTTTACTGATAAAGGCATGAGACTATGTCTGCGACGTAACACAGATAAATATAGTCGTTAGAGGAATTTATAGTGTATGCCGTAAATGAAGTCAACCACAACATTTTGTCAGTTCTACGAATAGAGGCTTTCGCGGTACATTGACAGCAAATGTAATGTCCTACCATTTACGGGCTGGATTCCTAAACAAATTACTGTAAATTGACACAATCAGTTGACATTCAAATAGTGTATCTATTAGGAACTTAATAGAGTACAATTTGTATTATTTATTTGTCAGGTAATACCGACGTGAGAGGTTTAATTTAGTAGCGACTATAATACGATTTACGTCCTATTTCGTCTTGTATAGTGAAGTAATTGTGGCGATAGTGATTACTTACTAATGAAATTTAGCACTATTGCCTTAGTAATAATAGGTGTTTAAATATGAAGTTGTCGCTTTGTGTAAATCAAATCAGTAACGTTGGTGTTTTCAAACTATTTCATCAATATTTCTTGAATGGTCAATTTGAATTCTATGTAAAATACATTTTTCATGTATGGTTATTATGGTTACTATGGTTTGTCTTAAATTAACAAAAATAACATGCTCGTCCTCCAACGTCATGTATTTATGTCGAACCGAAATTGAATCTTCAAACACTAATCTCGTCAGGCATTACATAATGCTCTTGAATATAATGTCCTGTCCGAATTTCGGTCGTGGCAACAAGTCTTAGCGGAGATAACCATGTAGGAGTCTTCTCTAAGACTTGCCAACTGTTAACCAAATAAGAAATTTGAGTGCACGCGTGGCGTACTGGTTATGTGGTTGCCTCGCCACTACCAATTTGCTGAGTGTTATGGATTTGATCTTCACTCGGGTCAAAAACTAATGTGATTCGCAAATAGTTATAGTCCGGGTCTGAGTTTAGTCAGAGTTATTTGTGTTTGTTGTTGGAATGTTTATAGTACGAGATTTGTCATTTTAAAACAGAAATAGTGTGGATTATAGTGCATATGTGAGTGCGTAAAAACAAGAGTACTATCCAACGACAATCTGACACAATTGGCAAGAGATCAGGCAAACCGACAAAATTCTTATCCAGGCTGCTACTAGGCATTTCTTTTTATTTATCTTTGGGAAAACAAACATATACCTACATATTTTCCTTAAATAAATAATTTGCTATAAATATGGTGGCAAGTATGTAACTGACAACGTTACCCACATGATAGAAATTTTTATAACAAGAAAATTTCGTAACAGAACAGCCAAATAACTTTTCGTTCCCCGACCTGGGAATGAAACCTGAGAGTTTATGCGCAGCAGTCGCATTTACTACCGCTGTCCTACCAAAGCATGGTGGCATGGCATGGTAGGCAAGTCAAGAAGGATAACATAAAATAAGATTAGAAATATAAGTAGAATCAGTAAGCGAATGTAATGAATAAGTTTAGGGGAACGGGTTTCTAGTTCAAGAATTAGTCAAAGGCAACGTTTATCATTCAAGATCCGCGTAGCGAGATAATACAAATGACTTGTAAACGATGAAGGCAACCTAAAATACATATGTATATACATAGTATCATACAGTGGTCCCACACATATATACCAGAACGGGTAGATAGAGGTACATCATCTCCGAAATATAGATGTTGTGTTCTACATCCTCCATCCATTAGGTCTGATATAGAATAGGCCAGCCTAATGCCATTTCACCGAGCACAGTGCCGCCCTACGTACAGCTACTGCATGAGAATTTTGTGATAGAAAAACCCAAATAACAACTGATCTGAACCGGGAATCGTAGTTTCACACTGCTATCCCGAAGGGGTAGATAGAGTTTGTACTTCACCCACATTTCACTAACTATGATTAAAGTCCGATATCTAATCGGACTTATTGCCTACTACGCACAGCAAGACTACGTACTGTTACTGAGAATTCCTAACAGAAAGCTCCAGTAACATTAACGTTTAACTTCACATAAATTGCCATAGAAAACCTAGTAATCCATCATTTCAAGCCTGTAAGGCGTATCTCATGTCATCGCTATAGAAGAGTCAACTTCGTTTCCACATAATAAACCCCAGAAGCTTTCTAATGCCGTGACTCGACAAGGAAAACTTGTAAAGGAATATCTCCATGATTACATAGAACATGGGATTATTAGTTGATACATGGAAATTCGTTAGTACGCCCTTTGAAAACTTTTTAAAGATGGCGCCTGAAAAATTATCTGTATAAAGGTAGGTATGTGATCTGGTAGTTACGGCAGTCATTTTGTTTAAGTAAATATTGAGTTCTGTGCCTGCGTGCCTGTAAATTAGGGACTGCATATCGAAAAAATATCGGCTATAAGGGTTTATGGTATTAAGTCATACATTTTTATTTTAATATTTCAAAATTAAGATACATAAAGTTTTCGCTACTGAAAAATTACCGAAATTATTTTAGGTGAGTAAAGGTTAAGTTACATAAAATTACAAAGAATCCTTACTTATAATATAAATACACATCAAAGTAGCCTATATCTTTGTAAGTAAGGAACATATGCTTTTCCAATAGGTACAAATGCACTTTAAGAACCAGTTGCCTTGATTATTATGCACATGCATAATCACTGGTAAAAGAACAAAACATGTACTTATTAAAATGACACTACTTAGATTTTTACTTCAAAGAAACTGTAATTCGTAGAAATATTTATAGTTGCTTTTCAGCGTTGAAAGAGAGTAAAATGAATAAAGTATTTCTAGAAAGTTGTTAACAAAACACACCGCCATTCAAACAGTTACATTGCTTTAATTTCAATATGTAACATTCGCATAATTGTAAATCAGAACTCAATATTTCTCTCTTCCTTCCTGGCTATTTATCCCGCATGGGGTTAGCCTTCTTTATTTTCCTCTTCCACTTCGCCCTATCCGTGACGTCATCTTCAGAAGAATTGCATGCCTTCATGTCTATACGCAACACATCTGTCTATGTGATCTTAGGTCTTCCTTTAGTTCTAGCTCCGGGGATGGATAGTTGCCAACATTATTTGATGGTCTTCTCAATGTCCGTACCATCGCATACCGCTTTCCTGTAGCTTCTTTGCTATGTCGCAGACTCCCGGGCTTAAACTTAATATTTACTGCAGGAACCGAAAACGATTAATTGCTACCGGTGTAAAATAACTGTAGCCATTTATTTTAAAGGTACATCGAAAGCTGTTCAAATTTGCGGTTATGCTACCGGTATAAAATAACGATAGCGCAATATTTTTTTATGTATCGCTATACACCTTTATTTAATGGTATGTAAGGTTCTTTTGTTTTGGTAATAAAATACATAATATTCAATGCGATTCACTTGTCAAAAGTTTTAAATCGATTTAATCGAGTAACACTTTTTAAGTTGATAACACCAACCGAGTTGGGATAAAATAATTTAAATGGATTTAATGGAGGAATATTTTTAACTTGGCAATACCAACCGAGTGGGGATCGAGAGCCCGGCGAGTGGACTCGTGGCAGTTGGAGTTGGACAGTCGCGGCGAACGGACGTATTACAAAGTGTGAAGTGTGTATTATACGATTATCAAAATACAGAGTGTGAACAATACGTCGAGGAAGTTTTATTGGAGAGCTCATATTTACACTTCAGAAGTGGGATTACCAAGCTCGCAAAAAAGTAATGGAGCGGGGCGAGAGTCGTGAGAGCCACCGTCTGCGGACTCCAGAACGGAATCCATCCGGGAGCGGCAGTAATGAAGGCAGACGGAGTCACAGTCGGCCGCGTGGAGCGATGCTAATTTTCGCTCGCCAACGGAGTCGAGCCCCGGTTGATGGCTTAAGGGGAAGTCCGGATATGGAAGATGTGTCTACTAGACGAAGCCGACCACGCAGTCGCGACGAAAGCTGGAATCAACGTCGCAGTACCAGCATACACCGACGGGAACAACACCTAGAGCGTGAGAGGGAGCGTCTACATCAATTGGAACGAATACTCCAAGAGGAACGCGATTTGGAGGCTCGTTCCAGACGCAGCGAACATCATAAGCACCGCGTGGACAGTGATCAGCGCAGCCGTCGTATGGACAGCGAGCATCGCAAGCATCGAGGCGACGGCGATCGGCGAGGCGACCAGCGTCGAGATCACCGGAACCGCTCAAGGTCATGTAGTCCGTTATATTCATCTAGGGATATTATTAGAATAATACAGTCTCTGAAAAATAATTTCGCGTCACAACCGTCAGAACAGAGTACACATTCAGTCAACAAACTTGATTACAAGAATATATTGCCAGAATTTGATCCTTCTCATAAAAATCAACGCATGGATGTATGGCTTAGAAAAGTAAACGAATGTGCCTCTGTCTACGGTTGGGACGATAAAACAACCATACATTTCGCTATGCAAAAACTACAAGGACTGGCCAAAACCTGGTATCAGAGTTTAAATACAATTCTCTTTACTTGGTCAGAGTGGCAAGAGAAACTCATTAAAGCTTTTCCGTGCGAACAGAATTATGGCCAGTCCTTGGAGGACATGCTGAGACGTAAGAGTAAATATAATGAGCCAATCGAAAATTATTTTTACGAGAAGCTAGCCTTAGTTAATCAATGTGAAATCACAGGTAAGCGCGCCGTAGACTGCATTATCCATGGTCTCAGTGACAGAACCGTTAAATCAAGTGCCTTAGCATTGCGTTGTACTGAACCCGATCAGTTGCTGCAGTTTTTGCTCAGTAATAAAGAACATTCGTATCAGGCGAATTTTAGGAACAAAATAGCCACTGAAAACCTACATAATAACGAAAATAGTCAGAAGGGAAATTCTAAACTTAACATACACAGCACAGGATTGTTTTGCTACAACTATAAGGAAAAGGGGCATATTCATCTCCAATGTACTAAGCCTCTAGTAAAATGTGATTATTGCCACAAAATAGGACACAAAATCGATAATTGTCGCGCTAAACAGTCGACAAAACCTATCACTGTCCACAAAACAATGTGCATAACGAATTCGCATCCAAATGATAAGTTTACAAAGCAGGTATTAGTTAATGGCAGGTCTTTGGAAGCCTTTATAGATTTTGGTAGCGAGGTTACCCTAATTAGAGAATCTACTGCTATTAATCTAGGAGTAGCACATGATGGGATATCGTCGACTATGAAGGGTTTTGGCAATGGATTTGTCCAGTCGTTAGGGTCGACGACACTGACTTTGACAATTGACGGGGTTGCTGCAACGGTTGTTTGTAAGGTGGTTGACGATCGGTTACTTGATAGGGCGATGTTGGTTGGGCAAACATATTCCGAACAACCTCATATAATAGTTATTAAAGACTCAACCAAGTTGCGGTTCCTTGATGTTGGTACAGAGATTCCTTTTGATTGCTTTGAGGATGAAAAGCGTGCAATTAGAGTAAGGGTTATGGGATTTACTCGACTTTACGGGTCAGCTAGTGTTGGAGCTGCAACGGAATTTAAATTTAGTGGAAACATCCTCCTAGAAACAAAAATTGTAGGAAAACTTAATGAACAGTTTGTTGTACTCGGTGGTGTTTATGAAGTCAAAAATGGCTATTTGAGAGTTACTGTAACGCCATGTTCCATACCGTGTTTGCTACAAAAGAATTTTGTATTCTCTCGTGCTGAAAAGATAGAGGCAGTTATGAGGGTGACTACGGTCTCGCCAGATGCAATAGACTGTGAAGGAAAAACTATCAGTCAATTTGACAAAAAACAAGTAAAATTAGGAGATTCGGTAACTGAACAAGATAAGGACAGGCTGTTACAATTATTGCTACGCTACAAACACTGTTTCGCTTTTGACTTGACTGAATTGGGGTGTATCGGCGTCACGGAGATGCAAATTGAGTTGAACAGCGATCGTCCCGTAGTATATCGTCCCTATAGGCTGTCGCACCATGAGCGAGAGAAAGTTCGCGATATGATAGATAATATGTTAGAAGCTGGCGTGATACGAGAGTCGGTATCGAATTACGCTAGCCCAATCATTTTGGTCCGTAAAAAGGATGGGCAGGTACGTATGTGCATCGATTATAGGATGCTTAATTCGATCACTGTAAAGGAGCGTTACCCAATGCCCATCATTAATGACGAGGTAAGTCGATTGGCTGGACAAGCTTGGTTTATTACTCTTGATTTGATGTCAGGCTACTATCAGGTACCTATAGCTGAACAACACAAGCATTTGACGGCGTTTGTGACCCCCGACGGCCAGTACGAATTCAATCGTGTGCCGTTCGGACTAGCGAATGCCCCCGCAGTTTTTCAAAGAATGATGAACCGTGTTTTGGGACCGATGCGGTTTAGCGGAGCCACTGTGTATATTGACGATGTGCTTGTTTACGGCAGGAATGCGGATGAAGCACTTACGAGGTTAGAGGAGGTATTACAGCTGTTAGATAACGCAAATCTTAAGCTGAACTTGGCGAAGTGTAGCTTTTTGCAGAACAAAATTGAGTACTTAGGGTACGAAATCAGTTCAGCAGGGATGAGACCTGGAGAGGCAAAAATCCGAGCGGTGTCTGATTTTCCCCGGCCCGAAAACGTTCATGCAGTGCGTCAATTCTTAGGACTTGTGAGCTATTTTAGAAAGTTTATTCAGGGCTTCGCTGAGCTTGCTTCTCCGCTTACGAGACTTTTAAAAAGGGACGTAAAATGGGAGTGGCTGGGAGATCAGGAGAGAGCTTTTGAGGAGTTGAAGACCAAGTTGGTAAGTAGGCCGGTCCTTGCTATTTATGATTACTCTGCAGAAACTGAGCTCCATACGGATGCCAGCAGATTGGGCATTGGTGGAATTCTGCTGCAACGACCACAGGGTAGTGCCGATTCTTTAAGGCCCGTTGCGTACTGCAGTCGGCAGACAAGTCCTGAGGAAAAAAACTTTCACTCCTACGAGCTAGAGACCTTAGCCGTGGTTTGTGCGTTGCGAAAGTTTAGGGTGTTTCTGCTCGGAAAGGATTTTAAAGTCGTCACGGACTGTAGTGCCTTACGCTCCACATTCCAAAAACGTGATCTAATTCCCCGAATCGCGCGATGGTGGCTTGCCCTTCAGGAATTCAACTGCACGGTCGAGTACAGAGCGGGTACAAAAATGGCCTACGCGGACGCATTATCAAGGAATCCAGTTAATGATAAAAAGACGCAGAACATCGGTCAGTATTCCACTATTTTAGCCATAAGTAACGAAGACTGGCTATTGACCTTGCAGTTGGGTGATTCTGAACTAGGCCGAATTCGTGACATTATCAATAGCAACTTAGATTCGAAGGGGCTTGAGTATATTAAAGAAAATTATCTGATTAAAGATAACAAATTATTCAGAATTCTTAACGAGGATAAATCTAACATTAGGTGGGTAGTGCCCAAGGGAGCGAGGTGGCAGGTGTGCAAAATGAATCACGATGATATTGGACACGTCGGTGGAGAGAAGACATTAGAGCGCGTTAAAAAGCTCTACTGGTTTCCTAAGATGTCGCGTTTCATTAAGAAGTATGTAAGATCCTGCATTGACTGCACATATTCCAAAAGAACTGCTAATAATGAAGGACTTTTGCATCCTATTACTAAAGTTGACATACCATTCCATACTTTGCACACCGACCACCTCGGACCTTTTGTAAAGTCCAAAGAGGGAACACTCATATACTGGTAACTGTAGATTCATTTACTAAGTTCGCGTTCATTAAGCCCGTCAGAAATACAAAAACCCAGAATGTGATCAAAGTGCTCGAAGATATTTTTGATACTTTTAGAAACCCTGACCGGATTATAAGCGATCGTGGCAGTTGTTTTACGTCCCATGCTTTTAGGAAGTTCTGTGTAGACAGGGGTATTAAGCATATATTGAACGCGGTGGCGAGTCCAAGGTCTAATGGGCAGGTAGAGCGATACAACCGCACCATTTTGGAATCACTGACCGTACAGAACCTTAGGGATGATGAGAAGAACTGGGATATCCAACTCGGTAAAATTCAGTGGGGGCTTAATAATACGTTACAAAAGACAATAGGCCGAACTCCCGCAGAGGTTATGTTTGGTACTGTAATAAATAGTGAGAGTAATCCAAGACTTAATGAAATAGCAAATTTGACTCGTGAGTCTTGTGACCTGTCATCTCTACGTAAGGAAGTTAAGAACAAAATCGATCGGGAGCAAGAAAAACAAAAACAGTATTATGATAAGGGGCGTAGACCAGCTCGGAATTACACGAATGGGGAGTTAGTTAAAATAGTAAAAACGGCATTTCAAAATGATGGCAAAAGCACTAAACTTTTGCCCTCATACGAAGGTACGTTTAAGGTGGTGAAAGTAATGGGAAATGACCGTTACAAAGTGGCGCCCATACCTGGCTTTGAGGGAATGAGAAATAAGCGAAAAACTACAGTGGCATCTGATCGAATGAAACCATGGATACATGTAGCATCTTTAGAGCTGGATAGTGATGACGCGGATATCGCGGCAAATGATAGTAATTCATCCGGTGTGGATGAATAGATGAAATTACATATGTACGGATAGTCTTTATTTTTTTAATTATTTTTAAACCTAGTGATGTGTGAAACGAGATGATTGATTATGCCTTGAATTATGAGTTTATCTGCAAGAGATTTTTGTGTTGTTCCAGGTCAATCACGAGACTACGTGAGCGAGCGGGTTCGTGACTTGACTTCATTGTTTATAATACGAGTATAGTTCGAATAAAAGAGATCATTGAGCGAATGAGATGGTCGAGCGCGAGACTACGTGAGCGAGCGAGTTCGCGACTTGACCTTTTCCGTATAGAGTACATACAAACGTGTCAGAGTTATGGCAGTCTGACTGATTCATATACGATTGTCCTAGCTAGACTAAAGAGATATGGGTGCGAGACTTCGTGAGCGAGCGGGTTCGTAACCTTCATTTATTTCCCCTGTTGGCTGATAACTCTACAGTTATTGATGACTGACGAATCTAGCTAGGACAGATTAAAGAGATATGGGTGCGAGACTTCGTGAGCGAGCGGGTTCGTAACCTTTATTTATTTCCCCTGTTGAGTAATCATTAATACAATTGAATTATAATTACTACATAAGTTTGAATTGATGTGTAATTTTGAAATGTATAATAACTTAATAAGATAATTGTGCACGTATAAACTTATATAAATAAATAAACTACTGTGTATTTTAAGTTCAATTGAAGAAAGCAGACCAAAACTAAATTTAATTTTCTTAATTAAATAAGTTTAAACATATAGTAAATGTATGTATACCTACGTAAACAGCTAATTGATAAATTTTATGTAATACTATTATTCTAGGTGTAATACAGTTTATTTTTGTGATGATCACAAAACAAATTACCTATGTCATTATACTAATAATGTATTATTCTGATTATTATTTATTAATTGTTATTGAGGTCACTTAATAACCGCGGAAAGAATTAACCCCGCCGAGGTTTCTTGCTTGTTCTTTTACTCGAGTCGGGCCGGATAGGGTTGGAACAAGCGTAAACTTATTCATAAGAGAAAATATAGCAATGTGATCTTTTGCTGCCATGGGTCGATTTGTCGAGTGTAAGGTTCTCAACTGAGACGTGTATGGGGTCATACACGTTATCAGGATGGTCGAGTGTAAGGTTCTTTTGTTTTGGTAATAAAATACATAATATTCAATGCGATTCACTTGTCAAAAGTTTTAAATCGATTTAATCGAGTAACACTTTTTAAGTTGGTAACACCAACCGAGTTGGGATAAAATAATTTAAATCGATTTAATGGAGGAATATTTTTAACTTGGCAATACCAACCGAGTGGGGATCGAGAGCCCGGCGAGTGGACTCGTGGCAGTTGGAGTTGGACAGTCGCGGCGAACGGACGTATTACAAAGTGTGAAGTGTGTATTATACGATTATCAAAATACAGAGTGTGAACAATACGTCGAGGAAGTTTTATTGGAGAGCTCATATTTACAGGTATTATTTTTAGGAAGCTACACTATCTCAAAAGCATTCAGCCATATATGAAGCTAAACATATAACAATTTATGAATGTATTTTATTTATCAAAATCTGTTTTTATTAACGAAGGTTAGGTAAATCAATTATCTTTTACTATTATAAAAAACAAACATTTATTATAATTGAAAAGTGTCAAAATCTCTCAAATGTCTATCGACTTGTGCTGCTAGCTGAACTGTGTGAGTAAAACCGCGGACGGATGCTAGGCTTACATATTGTTCTTAATATCCATTTAATGTTTGTGATCGTATAACTGTAGAACGCATTGCCCAATTGCTCATAAATCCTAACTAATATTATAAATGTGAATGTGAGTTTCTTTGTTTGTTTCTTACGCTTTTAAGCCTTAACTACTTGATTGATCGTCATTAAATTTTGGCATGGATGTTGTCAGGGTTACAGAAAAGACCATAGGGGTACCTTTCATCTAGAAAAAAGTACTGTTCCCGAGGTATAGAAATTTATTGACAAAATCTTCACTAAAGCGAGCGAAGCTGCGGGCTAAATCTAGTATTATATGTATATGCGAATGGAAGTTTGTTTAGTTGTTTGTTGATTATGCTTTCACGCCAAACTACTCGATCAATCATGATTACATTTTCCATACACGTCAGGTGTACAGAAAAGGACGTACCTTTCATCCAGAAAAAATATAATATGTCCTGATCTCGCAGTGCCGAAATTTATTGCGAAAATTCACATTAGTGCAAGCGAAATCGTGGGCAAATTATAGTAAACAATAAAGAAGGCACATATTCCAATTATTTTCGTTAGGTGCTTCAAAAAGTAACAATCATGCATACTGCTTGGAACAAAATTAAGCGGCAAATTCAGAACTTGTACATCTTACACAAAAAATAACACAGCAAATTGTTTAGAGTTTAAGAGTGGTAAAGAAATCAAAATGTCTAAGGACATGTTCTGATTAGGTTACCGTCCAACTGACTGTTGGTAGCTAACTACGTATATTGTATACAAAACAAGTTATCTAATTCAAACGACATGCCTTGCTTTCGTCGACGAAAGCAAGGCATGTCGTTTATGTCCTGTAATTATAGCCACAGAACATTGTTATAACCTAGCATTATATTGTTATTGTAAAACTTATATGTACTTAGCACGCAATGGAATTGTTTGAACATTGAATATCCATAGTATTTTCTTACTAACGTTATATAATATAATAGTTTCTGCATGTGGCGGACATTTCATGATGATCGGTTGAGTAGTTAAGGCGCTAAAGCGTAACAAACAAACTCACATTCGCATTTATAATTTTAATTAGAATAAGGATTTTGTATCTTCCAGTTATATTGTACGTAATCATATGGAATAATCTAATAAAGATATTGAAAACTAAATGGCCTATATTTAATAATTGAATAGTAGTAATACTAGTTGAATCATAACGACAACAACATGTCATATAACTTCTATCGTTTTAAATACGGTTTATTACAGTTATCATATTAGGTAATTTCTTAAAATTAGTTTATAACCTTCTTCTGAGTGTGACAAGGGTTTACCCCTTAACTATAGGCTAGAACTACTAAAGTAGTCCTAGCCTATAGTTAACCACGCTCGCCCACTGCGGGTTGACAGACTTTACATATTTTCGAGAACGTTAAGGAGAGCTCTCACATATTCAGGTTCTTTCACGAAGGTTTTCTTCACCATTAAAGCGAGCGATAAAATTAAATATTTAATTCGCACATAACTTCGAGAAGTTAGAAATCCATACTTTGTAATCGAACTCGAGATCTCTGTGTGGCAATTCAAGCTCCATAATTCCTACATAACAAAATAGCAGTAAATTCTGGAACACGTATTGTCGCATCACAGATGGTAAGTGTAGCAGGTATTGGAGTATAGTTCTCTTTTTAGGTGGGGTAATACATTTACTCCTGAGGAAAACGGGAGCGGAGTGGGTATATCGGGCTCTCCAGAGGATAGAAGGAAATTTCCGGTCCTAGAGACTAAACCTACCACGGTAGGTTAACTCGCTGCCTTGAATGGTGGGTGGGTCGCTGGTACTAAAACTTCATCAGGGACGGGGTGTTGTTTCTGTCAATACACAAAAATGCTTTTGTTTGTCAAAATGGCGTAGTAGTTTAAGTTGTCGCCTCGCCACTGCCACAGCGCCGAGTGTTGTGGGTTCGATCCCCACACGAGACAAAAATTTTTGTTCGTTGTTCGAACGATTGTAAACTCCCCCGCGACACGGAAATTATTCCTAGTGCGGGAGCTATTTTTTTAATAAAAAAATATCTCTGTCGGTACTCCTACGCAGAGCGCAGAAACGGCTATCGAAAAACCAAATGATAGCAGAGAAGCAAACATAATTTGTACGTAAGGTGGAACGCGCCTCGTCCCCTGTACCGCGTGTGCTCTTCGCAATTATAGCGCTCATTAAAGCCAATCCACAGTGCCATAATTATGCTGACTGGTTGCATTATTTGATTGCGGTCATCAATATTAAATTTATTTAAATATACCTAATCGTGTGTATATATATATGTGTATGCCTTTCTTTTAGAGAAAGTATAATTTGGTGCTTGAATTTCAATTCTGTTTTAAAAATGAAAGGGTTAAACAATAAAATATAATATCGACGTAAAGTTATAACGGTGTCTTATGAAAAATATATATTTTATGTCTATAAGTAAATAAATAAATATACGTTTTCTATGTACATTTTACGATCGTAAACATATTTAGAACTGTAATAAATTTATTAGTATGCAAACATCTTTTTACAGATTTTCTTTGAGATTAACACTAATCACAGCTAATTAAAAATATCGCCTAATGCGAACATCGCCTAAAAAGACTCTTTACAAGACGATAAAACGAAACTCTATTTTTTATTACTCTGTATTTCTGAACTACTTACTTCGCCGCAGCTGTTTAAGTACAATTCCATGAAACCGAACATATGTAATATACGATGTATTAAATCATAACTACGGACTAGTGCAGATTGTTAAGAAAGTACTTCTGCGTAAGTCGTTTAAGTGTAGGTAATAACTTACTTCCAAGCTTTCTGTTATTGTTGGGTTTATTTATGGCGCTCTCATAACTAACCAGATAAGTGTAATTTTAGTGTGTACATTACACGGCTTTGCCTTATTTAGTTACATACAAGAGCAACCAGGGAGATTGCTCATGTGAGTCTCTGATGGTGTCCGACAAGACGTCCAATATCACGCTGAACAGAAACGGGCTAAGGACGGATCCCTGGTGAACTCCAACGGTGATGGGGAAGGGTTGTGTATCGCCAACAGCGGTCCTGACAACGGAATCGGAATTTAGGTACGCGTCTTGAATGATATCAACAAAGCTTTCTGGTACTCCTTTAGACCTCCACCAGACCAGCTCAGATCACCACGCGAGGGACACAGTCAAAGGCCTTCTGCATGTCCAAGAAGAGCATATGCAGAGGCGTATTCTTCGATCTGTATCTCTCCATGGTAATCCTTAGGGCAAAAATAGGGTCCATGGTGCCGCACCCAGAGCGAAACCCAAATTGACACTCAGAGACGGTGCACTCCTATCAGATCCGGGAGTCATTAATCCTTTCAAAAATCTTCATGGTGTGGGACATGACCTCTATTCCGCGGTAATTACCACACTCCTGCACCAAGCCCTTATCTTTGAAGACTGGAGTGATGATACTCAGTCATCATTGGTTCGGCATTGTTCCACGTGGATATTACTTTATATAAACTTACATTTTTTTTTTTTAATTACAGCTCCCGTACTAAGTTTAATGCCTGTGTCACGGGAAACTGTACAAACATTCAAACAACAGACACAAAGTACACATAGCTTCGACACAACTATTTATGGATCGCACAAATATTTGTTCAGTGTGAAGATCGAACCCACAACACTCGGCGCAGTTCCATCGTCCACGACCGCTGGCCTAGTGCAGGCTCGCAGTTTTCACATATCATCCAAAACATTATGGAGCACTCAAGATATGTGAAGTCCAACCCGCCAGCGTGATGGATTATAACCTAAACTTTCTCACGCGGAAAAGAGACCCGTGTCCAGCAGTGTGACAGTTTATAAACAGGGATGACATCTTTATAGTCACAAATCTATTAAAATATAGCTTTCATATTTACCTTCTTATCTATTGAAAGCACTTTGCATTACGGCGCAGAAATCTTTTTTATAAGACATGTGTGTTCATATAAAACGTTCTAATCTCTTCTGGTATTCATGTTACGCAGTTCAAAAGGATCCTCTAATGTTGTGCTGTTCTCGGCCTTGTGCTAATCGCATGCGTGACCTACTTACCTGTAAATAGCCGACTCACTATACAGAACACCAAGAATCATTCTTATAATAATATAATAATATAATAATATATTCTACCACATACACACAACACCATCTAGCCCAAACTAAGCAGAGCTTGTACTATGGGTACTAGACAATGGATAAACATACATATATACCTTTTTCTTTTGTAAATACATACATATTATACATAGAAATACCCAGTCCAAGACAAACATCCATGTTCATGCACACAAATGTTTGACTTGTGCGGGAATCGAACCCGCGACCTTAGGCGTGGCGGTCGGTTACACTAACCACTACGCCACCGAGGCCGACAGATGATACTTTATGGATATAATTAGAGTCTGGATGAATGTGTTGTGTGTGATGATACGATAGTATGGTGAAACATAGTGTATCATATTTTATAAAGAAAATGTAATATCGAAATATATATATAACCCCATCTGTATCTATAAAGGATCAGGCACTGGTTGTTTGTTACAAAGCCATATTTCGTGGTTTGGTTTTAGGTAGGTACCACGTTACGGGGGTAGCCTATTGCCGTTAGACATAGTGCTTTGCTCTATCCTTGAATCGTTTGGCACCTTATGTGGACTGCGAACATTAGCATATGAGGACTGATCGGTAAACTAGCATTGCGATTTGCCGATGCTATAGCATCTGCTGAATGAGATAAAGGTTCCTTTCAGTTTGATCTTGTTAACATTATTTGTCGTAAGTACGAATCTGTTTAAGCTAATATTTTTATTTTCACATTTTCATATACTTAATTTTACAATTAAGTAAATATAAATGTAAACATAAAAATACTTTGTATCTTCGAGACTTTGTTTTAATTTACATTACAATTGTTTCTGGGACTCCAGCGCTAGGAATAATTGCTGTTCCGGGGGACCCCACAAACATCCAAACAATGGACTATTTTGCAATTTTTGTCCCATATGGAGATAGAACCCACAACACGCGACGCGGTGGCAGTGGCGACGCGACCACTTGAACCAATATGGTTTTGTGACTGCTCGTGTGCCGTAGTGTTTTCTATACACATCCGTGCAGTCACAAAACATTTTCGTTCATCATTATTTCTATCTGCCACTGGTCTACTAGACAGCCTGTCTTATCATGCCAGTATTCAGGCTTGATTTACATCAATCAGCATTAAGTCGCATTTAGATTGAATGACTTTGGACACACTTATACCTAACGTAAGACAAAGGCTGTAATTGGTATCCAATAACGGCTGTACATTGCACTCGCAGCTGATCAGTTGTAATTAGTTGCGTTAATATGACATGTTCGCATGATTTAGCATGCGTTTACTTGATTCATCATCCTTTCATATACGTTGACTCCATTTAACATATCAAAGGATGCTTCTTTGAAATGGAAAATCGAAAGCTATCCCTGTCGCACTTAAAATATATTAATGCGAAAGCCGAGTCTATGTGCCTTAAGAATTGTTGTGTACGAATCTTTATAAAGAACTATGATAGTTATTTTCAATATGTGAATTGCGAATAAATGCTGTCAGTTATATTATCTCTAAATGGAAATTGAAAATAAGATCTCGCGATCGGTAGTGAGCTTATGCCATTAGATTAACGAGACACAAATTGGCCTAAACTCAAGTAAATGGAGGTGTAGTACACCCACATTTCATCAGCTACACCTTCAGGTCCCACTTTATAGGAGGCCAGACTATTGCCGTCTACCAGGCACTATTCCACATTCCATTCTACTACTGAGAATTTCTTAACAGAAAAGCCTGATTCCCAGCCCGGAAATAAAACCCGAAACTTTATACGCAGCAGTCGCATTCGCAACGTCAGGGCCGTCGAGACAATCTTTGTAGGCTACTCATAAACATAAAAATATATATACCTTAAAGCAGTCGATGCAACAACTTAAAGCATAAATATTAAAGAAATTTGACTAAGCGACCTTTTAACTTATATACCTAAAACTGAACATTAGCAAACGCTCAAATTCAATTTTGACAATTTAACAACGTTTTTATTCCATTGCTAGGGATGTGGGGCACATTTTTTCCTGTCATCTTTATCAATGGTCGTTACGCGACAATTGATGCATGAGTAATTTGTCAACGTCGCGAGCTTACAAACTCGCGGGAGGTACTTAACAAGATTTTCAGATTGTCTACTCATGTCAACATTTATCTTAATAATGCTTTGTAACTACATTGAATCTATTTTTTTTTTAAACTGAAAGCTTTACCTAGGCATAAAGTCCCGTGCGATCCTGTGTCCTGTGTAATACAAATGATTGTCCCTTGTGGTATTCGTAACCACAAAAGTCAGAAGCGAGGCGATAATCGCTTGCCTGCTGCGACATCTATGCAGCTGGAAGACCTAGGTGATCGTATTTTAAACGAGGCGGAGACATTCTGAAGAAATGTAAGATTAAGAGCGACTGCAGCGACGTGCAGGAATAATATATATAATATCAGACCTGTATTAAACTGTCCCACTGCTGGGCACGGGCCTCTTCTCATTGTGAGGAGGATTAGGCTATAGTCCACCACGGTGGCCTAATGCGGGTTGACAGACTTCACGTATCTTCGAGAACATTATGGAGAACTTTCAGACATGCAGGTTTCCTCACAATGTTTTCCTGCACCGTTTAAGCAAGCGATAATTAACTATTTAATACGCATATAACTTCGAAAAGTCAGAGATGCACGCACCTTGGAATCGAACTCGAGACCTTTACGTGGCAGTCCAACGGTTTCTCAAGAGGCTATTGCTGCTTTGGAATTGGAATAATATAATGCGAGTACAAAAGGCAAAAGATTATGCTAAGATCGGAGCAAGTTCGTAGTCTCTGTCTACCTCACTAGGAAATAGGCACTAGGCGCGAGTATGTACGTGGCACCAATTTTGTTTTAACAAAGAGACCCCCGAAAAATATCGCGAATTTATGCCACCGGACTAACTCATTCATTACATTTAGGTATATATTTTCTATAAATTATTAATTTAGAGAAGGTAAACATCGTAAGGATGGTATTACGATACCTACAGCGAAGACTTCTCCATATAATTGGTCAACACCGTTTTACTTAAGACCTGGACACCAAGGATTTAGTACAATCAAGATGTTATATACAAAAATTGCGGACATATTTCCGAATGAATGTGATTTACGATGCACACAGTTGGCCAGTAACTACGGCATTTACGTTTTATAGTAGGCCTCGCTGATCATCTATAATTGTTATTGAACACAAACAGGAAGTCCGTGTGCAAAGATTCGAAGCGAAATACTCTTGCATAGTGTAATATTATTTCGCTTCAAACTACGAAAGCAGAAGCATATAGTTTGCATTCAACTACAATTTGTTAACATTTAGTAAGACTACAAATTGTTTGTAATACAATTTATTTAAGAGGTATTGGTTTATAGTTGGCAATAATTAAACATGTAATATAGAAGAGACTAATATAAAATGCCTTTAAACAAACACTAACTATCTTGCCACATTATTAATATCGTCCTTTTTTTAAATAGCTCTACTATTTTAAGTAAGTAGCTGTGGTATCAATAATAAACTGTGGATCGTCTTAAAATATTAACTAATTAAATAAATTGGAGGCGACACATACAGCACGTACCTTATGTGGTACCCCATTCTTGCATAGAGGCACAGGATCAGCACAGCCGGCACGAAGAAGAAGAAAATGCTGCTCAGTTCTAGAAGTGGAGAAGGAGCCATCAGCGCGCAGAATGCTGATTCCAATGATTTGTTGCCGGAATCTGTAACGACAAAAATGATTTATTAAAAGTATACTTGCACGGATGAAGCAGTGGTTTAAGTGGCAACGATGAGAATGTCGACTTGTGCGAGCTCGATCTCCGAACAACGTCAAAATGTGTAAAGTACTGTTCTAAATATACTGAGAGCTGTTTAGGATCTGGACGTGTTTATGTCTCAACATTTGTCGTCCCCTCAACAGAGAATTGATGTTTCTGCTTCGTAATTCGACGCCACAAAACTCACGGACGCCTCAAAACATAAGGTGCTATTAAAATAAATAACAAAATGTAACTGGCGATATGCGGACTTATTATATAATATCTGCTAGAGCCTTCAGAAATTTACAAATGTCTTTGTAAATTTCTGAATTCTCTACTGGTCTTGAGTCTGTTTTATAGGCTACCTTCCACCCACAGCTTCACTCGGACAGATTTTAAATAATTTGTTGTCTGTTACTCGGAGATAAATGGCCATTTTATTAGTAAGATAATTTTACTAATGGTACAATAGTTAACCCTCTGCATACAAATAAAGACTTCTTTATAATGCTGGTATATTTTCAGAAAATGTTAATACCCTTTGAAGTGGGAGTGCATTCATATGGATATCGATCTACCGACTCGCCCTGCACACTGTTCTGCATTAAACGTTGTGTGCACAGCGGTACTGCATTTCAAAGACTATTTAACTGTGCAGCAGTTAAATAGCTACTATATACCTTAAATAATTTTTTTTTTAAATATTTTATACTTTCGATATATACAGCGTGTAACAGAAAAGTGTGGTCATATTTAAGGCCCGTGATGTATATCTAAAAAATAAGCTATATGACCCAAGCCAGGAACAAAAAATATTTTCTGATAATTTTATATACAGGTTGTCCGGTAATTAATGGATAACCTTAAAATGTCTTATAGTAGAATAAAAAAAAAGAAAACAAAAATATACATGTATATTAAAAAGTGCAAGCTATATTAGCATAGCATACTTTTGACTGTCTATCTATTAGCATAATTAGTGTTTAATAATAAAACAACAAAAAACCGATGGATTTCATTCATTTATGGTCGTAGTATACATGGTAATTATAAAAAAACACATATCTCAGGTAGTAGTTAGGATAAATTTATTTTCATATCTTTTTCTGAACGGCCAACAGTTCCACTATAAGACATTTCCAGGTTATTCATTAATTACCGGACAGCCTGTATATCTATTACACATAATTACTATAAAAATCACGCCTGGTCATTTTCGGATTCCCGTTGGTCACTCAGTCACATGTAATTGTTGTTTAAGTATCGACTGGAGTGTGCTAATAAGTCGATAAAAAAGAAAATTATACATCTTAGTAAAAATAATGTCTCCGGATTTATTTGTCGCGGTTTTTTATTGTAGAGGGTCTATATTACGTGACGCTTAAATATGACCACACCTTTCTGTTACATGCTGTATAATGAAATGACACATGAAGTCAGGCATAGTGGCATACATTAACGCAAGCGAAACCACGGGCAAAATCTAGTTAACAAAATTAACACCGCACCGATAATAAAATCAATGCAGCTTGTAATAAACCTAAGCAAGTATCGGCCATATCGGAAAATGGCAGATTTAACGATTGCACTACGACATTTATAATAAGGTTCGTAAACAACAGGAACGTAGGTGGTCACTATGTACATATATACCTCTGTGTTAAAACTTGTGCCGTATTTGCATTCGAATCGAAGTTCTATTATCTGTTTGTAACTTTGGCTTAACGTTATAACACCCACTTGTAAAGGTTTCTAGCAGAACCTACACATTATAGACAAATGAATTCTAACTAATATTATAAACTAGCTGTGTCTGCGACTGAAATCGTCCGCGTGAAAATTTGTATAAAATGTTATATGTTTTAGGACAGAACTTCTGTGTAAACGATGTTAGATGTGGAACCATTGGGGACGTACACATACAGATTTTTGGGATGGCTAACGCGAGACAAAGCGACGTAGAGTTGGCCATGAGTAAAACAGCCCGTACTGAGATCTATACCTGCTAATCACCCTAGATTTTCAGTATTGTTGTCAATTTGTATCGCGTCCCGTAAATGCACATATTCTTCAGCGCGCAATCGTCTCTGGTTAGTGCGTATATACACTAAGCGCTACGTCACTATTTTTGCATACATGTCCACAACTAATTGGCTGAACAATCCTCAAAATTTGTGCAAATACACGGAACGATCACGCCTCACTTGCAATAGGTAGGTGTAAAAATAGAGCAGATATCTTTTCATTAAAATTGATTGCTCTGGTATTTGGATTATTTTGGTAAAGTGGAAAATGGTACCCATCTTTACCGTGAGAATATATTAATTAATGGGTATTGCAGGGCATCATGAGATAGATGCGTTTCGTATATGCGGTGTAATCGATCGTCATGTGCGCGTAACACGATGTCACGTCTATCGCACTCCTGATCTACTAATACTACTGCCACATCATCTATTGAAGGAACATTGTGCCTACCACGGTGTTCGTTAATAGGACGTCTGTCAGCGTTTATAACAATTTTATAATTGTTTATTAAATCCGAGGGAATTGATTGTAATGCAGCTTTGAAACTGTGAATGTACGGCTTTGTTTCATGCAGCATCAACTGAATTTCTGAAATAAGGTCGCTATGAAGCTGTCGGAAGTTGTGGTTTCTGACATTGGTCTGTTCATTATAATCCGACACAAAATAAAATTGTACGATTTTGGTTAATTTTGAAGTAACAACGATCCGATATGATGGTAAACTTGACCTTGCACCTTAAAAGTTGGCATGAAAGCTCCTTCTGTAATTTGATTCGCTCCAAAAGACGTCATTTGAAATGCACTGTTGTACGAACGAATATTATCTAAAAAGTGTTTCGACTGCGGATGTTCGCAGTTTAATAACTCTTTAAGAGGCTCTGGGGGCTCTTGAAAATCATCAATGTGGACTTTGCCGCTTGAACAACACATTCCATTCGATTCTTTACTCCATTTAAGGGCACTGCAATAATTGCAACAGTCTTCCATGTTACCTATTAGGGCAAAACTTGCGTAGTCTATCTTTGATGAATACATAAAACCTGTATTTTCTTTAGTAATCCAAGGTAACATGTTATTATTTTCTGGACTTTCATTAATACTTTCAAAAGAAACCGAATGTCTGTTAAGTGAATGTCGAATTTGATCTGTTTCTAACCTTGTTCGACGTTGTTCTGGCGTTTCTGCTTGGCGCATTTCTACTACTATAATTCTTTCCGATAATTGATATTCACGATTCAAGCTAGCTTCTGTTTCACGTAACACTGCATGCCGCTCTCGGTCCGCAGTCAATCGCGCTTTGCGGTCGATAAACGTCTCAGGCTCGCGGGATAGCGTGTGCCACTCACGGTCGGCAGTCAATCGTGCCTCGCGTTCGGTAAACGTCTCCGATTCACGCGACAGCGTGTGCCGGTCACGATCAGCAGTCAATCGTGCCTCGCGTTCGGTAAACGTCTCCGATTCACGGGACAGTGTGTGCCGCTCACGATCGGCAGTCAATCGTGCCTCGCGTTCGGTAAACATCTCCAGCTCACGGGACAGCGTGTGCCGCTCACGATCGGCAGTCAATCGTGCCTCGCGTTCGGTAAACTTCTTTAATTCACGGGACAGCGTGTGCCGCTCACGATCAGCAGTCAATCGCGCCTCGCGTTCGGTAAACGTCTCCGATTCACGGGACAGTGTGTACCGCTCACGATAGGCAGTCAATCGTGCCTCGCGTTCGGTAAACATCTCCAGCTCACGGGACAGCGTGTGCCGCTCACGATCGGCAGTCAATCGTGCCTCGCGTTCGGTAAACTTCTCCGATTCACGGGACAGCGTGTGCCGCTCACGATCGGCAGTCAATCGTGCCTCACGTTCGGGAAACGTCTCCGACTCACGTAAAAATGCATGCCGCTCGTGGTCTGCAGATAATTGCACTGCACGTTCGTCTTCCATTACTTGGGACCTAGAAGCTGCTGTACGTGCACGCTGTGCTAGAAGTCGAGTTTCACGTTCAGTAGAGCTTTCCGACTCCCGATTAAAAGCCTGACGTTCTCGGGCACAAATGATCATGACTTTCGGCAGATACCTGAGACCGAATTTGCCGCATTCGTTTAGCATGTCGACTGTGTTGCGATAGGTTCGACCGCCTTCTTGAAGGCATTTCGAATAACTGCTATTCTTAAAAAAAATATCAATCTCTAAATAATGCAGATACAAAGATCAAAACGATTTGTTCAATATAATTAAGGAAACTAAATATAAGAATTAATATGTTAACAACTCGAAATTTAAAATTAGAGTAATGACAAATCTGTTAACTCGAAATTTAAAATTACAGCAAATATTTTAATTTATTTATTAAAGAATAACTATTATTATAAATTATAAACTTAACCTGAACCACAAAATTTTCAATGAACAATGGAATGAAAATGCTGATTGAAAATTGTTCTGTAGTCATACTGCGCCGGAGAATCTTAACACCGCGATTCAGAAAATGACGTCATATGCACAACGTCATCTATCGACATTTCGTCGTAACACTAAGAGATGTCGTTGTTAGTTACAGTAAACATTGTCTCAGTATCATGTCCATGGTAGTAATGAATACTTTAAATATAGTACATGATTTTTATGTATAATAAATAGTGAACTTTATAGGTAATATGTTGGTACTTTGAGTTATATTATGGCAATTTTGTCCAAAAGTTACCAAAATAGAAGCGATTTATCAAAAAATCGATTATTGTCTCCATATACCTACTCGGTTTTGTAATAATCAGTCAATAGTTGTAAATAATAATATGAACGATTTTTAGAAAATCGGATTACAACATTTAATTACATTATATCTCTAGAACAAAGAGTGGTTGTTGAAACTGTTGAAAGCCAGCATGTCATACAACGGCGGAAGACCCTAATATCGCGATTTAAAAAACGACGTCATTTGCACAGTGCCATCTTTCGTGATATGTATAAATCATTACGTCAGATGTCGTTGTCAATTAGTAAACATTCAACATTGTCTTAGAATTAATTATTATATAATATTATAACAAAAGTTAAGAAATTTACATTCTATCCGTATTACTGGCTTTCTATATACGATCCTGATCTTTAATTACAATCTATGAACTTACATCTAAGCAAATCTTAACTTTATTTGTAAACCATTACGGCGCAGTACGATCACATCGCCTACATTAAACTTTAATTTGACTTCAAATGCTCATAACTTTTGATAGAGAAAACCGATTTTAATGAAATAAAGACTAAATATTATTTGAGGATATTCTTTATAGTGTTCTTACTGAGTCTATCGTATTAACTTTGTACTTCAGGCGTGATGCGAGAACAAACAAATAAACAGACAGACAGACAGACGTTTTTAAAAATGATTGAAATGTGTTTAGTTAATTATTCTGAAATGTACAGATACGTGATATTTACAGTTTTATTATATGTATAGATAGATGTAAATGTGAGTTTGTTTGTTTGTTACGCAGTGGTCTCGAGGTCGATCACCAAGGCTCCTTCTTTGATATTTGTTAGTTATGTGCGTATTTAATAGTTAATTATCGCCGCTTTAACGGCGAAAGAAAACATCGCAAGAATAACCTGCACGTATAAGAGTTCTACATAAAGTTCTAAGAAGTCTGCCGACCCGCACTAGGCCAGCGTGGTTGACGATGGCCTTACACTACTTAAACCGAGAACAGGCGCCCGTATCTAGCAGTAAGACAGTTTATATACAGGACTGATATAATTATTATTAACTTATATACTAACCTCATAATGAAAAGGATTACGTCAAGTCCCCCAATTACGGAAACTTTATGACATGATAAATAGAAACTCATTGAACCAAGTCAACATTTATCATTCACTATATAAACCTCAACCCTCATAGATGGGTTCAATGACCTCAGTACCAGTTCCTGTTTCAAGTTCATTATAACTTTGTATCTCTCAATCCCAGCTCAATTATATAGGAACTAGTGATCAAAGTTGTAAGGTTAATAACCCTCTCTCATAAGATAATTGAAAATGTACTACGATAACATCTGCGGGTGATAGTAATATAAGAATGTTCCATGATTAAATTGCTTGTTAAATTTGTTTATGTAGAGAATATTATGCTGTATGTATATATCTGAAGGCGTAAACAGAAATATATTAATATAAGTGTGATTTTGTTTGTTTGCTTCGCATTCACGTCTTAACTACACGATCGATCATCATTAGATTTTGCATATAAGTACAGAAAAGGCCATAGGTTACGTTTCATCCACAAAAAAAGTAGTGTTCCCGAGGGAAAGCAATTTATTAACAAAATCTAGATTAACGCGAGCGAACCCGCGGGAAAATCTCGTATAACAAAAAAGAAAAATAAACCATTTATTTGTTTGTACTCTAATCATATTAAAAATAGCAGCGTTAAAAAGGCAAGTGGTACTTTTAAAATAATTACTTAATTATAAAAAGAATTTCAACAAAGCTATGACTCGTTTTTGTTAGGAATTTTCATCAGAATAATGCCTCAGTTTATTTTTCTTTTGTCCTAGGTTGTTGATGAGAAAAATGTTTTCAATAGCTACGGAAATATTATATGAATATATTATAGTTAAATCGCCCGTCGCTACTCTAAACAGGAGTTTAAAATATCACGTAAACAATACCGCAAGCAGAAACTATACATTATATTTGTTATAGCAAATTTTTATATTGTGTTACGCTCGCGCGAATGTTTACTGAAACCAATATTCATAACATATGTTCTATTGCGGTTACACTGAAAACAATAAGCCTGTGAATTGTGCTACTAGCAAATTAGTGATATTGATTGTTGTCCTTAAAGAGAAAAAGTATAATAATATATTATGGCTCATAACGTACAATTTTGC
The DNA here is from genome assembly GCA_963675205.1 of Catocala nupta. Taxonomy (NCBI): domain Eukaryota; kingdom Metazoa; phylum Arthropoda; class Insecta; order Lepidoptera; family Erebidae; genus Catocala; species Catocala nupta. Next base: position 15,990,457 of record OY776094.1, on the reverse strand, counting down.
AGTGAAACTACATATTTTTGGACCTACACAGCGGCACAGCTGTTACATTCACTCACATAACAATATGTAAGTAGGTAAGCAATATAGGAATAAATTAGATATGTATTGTTAACTAGATTCTGCCCGCGGTTTCGCTCGTTTAAATGTAGGTTAGTTTAAATCAGTTTATCTGAATCAAAGGTAGTATGTCCTTTATGTTCTCTTGATAACCTGTATAAGAAATTTCATGATCAACGGTCGAATAGTTCAGGCGCAAAAGCGTAACAAACAATCTCACATGCGCATTTATAATAATAATAATAATAATAATGTTTATTTCAGTTAAGTTACACATATATTAACATTTACTGTGACAGCCACACTAGGCACAGCCTGTGTCGTGGCCATCAAACTATTACGGATTTTCATATACCTAGAACTTAACTATTACAAATAACTAATATGCATGAATAAATAGATGTGAGAGTGGTGTGAGTGAGTGGATGTTTGAGTTAGTTATGGTGATGTATGATAGTGTGTGAGATATGGTATGTATGTATAAATGAGTGGATAAATTTTATAAAGAACTGAAAAACGTCTGGAGCGGTAGGTACATTTAGATAATGGATTTAAGGAGTTGTTCCGTGTCGTGGTAATTTAGGTTGGCTATAAAAATTTTAACTTTAACATGGACTTCCCGCATAGTGCTGTGCTTAAGATTCTTTCGAGTTTGTGATTATTGTGACTAAAGTTTCATAGGCGCCTATTGTTCGATTTCATGCCACTTACCAATGACTTACTAAAGTTTTTGACATATTCTCTAAGGTGTTATTCTTTTGCAAGCTTAAAGGAAACTTTGTGTGGAAGTCTGTATATTTAGGAGTTTGCCGCAGTATACTGGTAAGATGTCTGTGCATAGTGCGACAGTTTATAAATACGAAAGTTCTTTATATATTCTCCAAAGATAAATTATTGTATGGTGGAAGATGCGCTTAGAATAATTCCATAGGTATCACACATTACCCTCTCTCCTCCTTTTTATTTGAAAAGAAAAGTCTTACCCAATTAGTATTTTTTTAATGTAGGGTCTTTACAAACATTTAAACCACGGACACAAAGAATACCCTGACTCGGAACATCCGCTATAAATTATATTTCTTTTGTCACGTGTGGGATTTGAGGCAACAACACTCGCCGTAGTGACAGCGGCGAGGTGACTACTTAAACCGCTACACCATTCGTGCAGACATATCGTTGCCTCACACATTGTTTGTACTGTTAGTTTCAAACTACTCATTTTTGTATTGTTACCCACTTCTATAGCTTTTGCAAAGAATAACACTAACTAACTTACTAACTATTATAATAATATCAGCCCTGTATTAAACTGTCCCACTGTTGGGCACGAGCCTCTTCTCACTGTGAGAAGGGTTAGGCCATAGTCCACCATGCTGGCCTAGTGCGGGTTGGCAGATTTCACATATCTTCGAGAACATTATGGAGAACTCTCAGAGAAGCAGAGTTCCTCACGATGTTTTCCTTCACCGTTAAAGCAAGCGATAATTAACTATTTTAATACGCATATAACGGTGATGTCCCATTAGTGCGTTGCGTTACTTCGTTGCAGCGGATCAACGCATTGTATGCCACACCTGCGTTGCGACGATGCACGACGTCGCAGCGCAAGAAGACAACGCACGTCCGCTGTCCATAAATTACCTCAGTCAATCTCCACAATGGATCGGAACAAACGTGTTCTATTGTTGCTTTTATTGCGCCACCGCCAAAATAAACGTAGAAACAATAAAAGATTTTGGATATCTCACTCGATTGCATTAAGAAATAGTGTTGGTCAGTTTTTAGCAGTGGAATACTGTCCGTCGTCACACCAGAGCTCCGACAACGCAGCGAATCACCCTCGCCCCCCGCTAAGTCTCTCGTCCGTCGACCCGTTAAAACGTCGCGTGCGACGACGCAACGCACTAATGGGGCATCTCTGGGGCAACTCGAGACCCTCTGCGTGGCAGTCCATCGGTTTCCCACTAGACTATAGGCTACACTAACTATTATGTTACTAAAAATACAACAATAGTTGACCACTGCGATTGCGCGAGGATGATGCTGCTACCAGCCATGCACAGCTACGCTAACAAGATCGGAGCTAGCTGACCGTACGTGCCATCTTACTAACGTCACCACGTGAATATTGTAATGTAAAAGTAATTACGATAATTAAAATATGGTTCTTCGAGTTCTTAATACCATCTTAGTCAACCCTAAGTAAATATATATATACACGTAACTATAATAGCATAATAAGCAAGCGGTACGATCTGCTACCTTGTTATTTTGGACTAACGAACTAACTTTACGACTATAGATACAGCTGTATCTACATTCCCAAAGTTTCATAACTGTTTCGGAAATAAATCATATTGCTTCAATATAATTAAAACATATCACAACAGCTTAAGTTTGCGAGAAGTACAAATATTGATATCACGTCTGTGTTATTTATCTCTCCCAGGCTGTGACTTGTCAAAACAGAAACATAAAATAAGATCAAAGTAACATCAGATGAGTAAACTTCGTTATAATCTGTCTCCGTAATTTGGAAACATTGTTGTAATAAACCGGTCAGTCACCTCGAACGGTCTAATGAGATATTATTTTTTATTATGCTCAGTGATTACTATATATTATACAACTACACGGTAACAAATCTTTTACATAATATTCTTCTATTCCTATAAAAGTCAATTTCCGCACTGTGTTGCGAGGGACTAAACACATTCAAATAACGGATACAAAGAACACCCAGACTCGGAACAATCATTTGTGGATCCCACAATTTTTTGTTCCGTGTGGGATTCGAACCCGCAACACTCGACGCAGTAGCAGCGGCGAGACGACCATTTAAACCACTGCGCCACCCGTGCAGTCAAACACATAATGTGAATTAGGCTCACGTCTGAAAAATCCGCAATGGGTAAATAGAGTCTATCCCTCAGTTCTGGAACTCAGAATTACATGTTAAAAACGACTCTAACTCGACTTAAGTAATAACTTTATTTTGTTTCTATATCAAGTTGCCTTAATCTGTAATAAAATTTGAGTAAGTATTTGAACATCATATACTCAATTAAATGCTCAGTTAACAGCGGTTTGATGATATTCGATTCTATAAAAAATATTTGTGAATTCTCAGCTAAGATTTGTTATTTTTCTCAATTTAGAAATCGGGGTTAGTAGAGTCTTCTTTTATTGCCGTCTATAGCGCACATTTGTAGACTCCGTGTTCCTGCTAAAAATTTCCTACAAAAAAATCGAATAACACTTTGTTGGCCTCTGAATGGCACTTAGTACCTCACGATACCACTATTGGAGCAAAGCTTTCGCTATTGAAATAACCTTTATGCCATACATGAAAAATATAAGGTGACATATTTCAAACATGAAAGAAGAGTTAATGCAGTGGAAATGAAATTCCATTGTATTTATTAAAAATATGGGAAGGGTATTTAAAGTATACCGATCATCATGAAATTTCGCATAGACATTTTCAGGGGTACAGGAAAGGAAGGAAGAAAACCTTTATCCAGAAAAGGTGCAACTTTTCTCAACTGTCTCCGAGGCATAAAAATGTATCGACAAAACTACATAAACGAGAAGGAAGCCGTGCCCGCGGTATATCTAGTATTTTATATTAACAGTCGGTAAGCCTTCTTTAAAAGCAATAAATAAATAGTAATATCTATACTGTACTACTATTACAACGTTGTGTGTTTAATACCGTCTAAGATGCACGTGCTTACTTGTATTTTCAAAAGTATCTAAATACACGCCGGTGCATTCCTAGACTTCAAGATCGTTTCGAGACGCGGGTCAAAGTACGGAATTGTAATGTATTTTACTGTTATGGTTGAGTAAAAAGTAAAGTAAGTATGTATACCTCAGCTGGTTAGTAACAAAATAGCGACAACAGTCACGGGGAGACATTTAATCTCCCCGTGACTGTGGCTGTTGAAAAACAACCGAAACGTCGGGTAAAGTCTAAATTTAAATAATCTGTAATAAGATATATTTAAAAAAACTGCGCTAAATCTATAAGCAGTAGTTTAATTTCAATTCGAATTATATTCGAATGCAAGAACGCATAGGCTGACCACGTGACCACGCAAAGACCGTGCCGCGTTGCTCACAATTTCATTCGAATAATCAAGCTACTTTATGCAATTCTACCGATAGTACTACACAACACTTATTTTTTGACAATTTGGCAGTGTTCATAAAGACCGAAAGATCTGAATAGAAGTCAATTCTACTCATGAATATGCAAGTTCACGTAGAACGTATAGTAATTTTATGAATATGTATAAACCGAACATTAAATCATCTTTGAAACAGTTTAGTTTAGAGTTTAGTTAGTTAGTTTGTAGTTCTTCCTCATCTCGCACTACTGTCACGACAAAACATGGCCTCCATTTGCAATATAACTTAAATAATGTCCTCATCCAGACCGAATTTCGGTCTGGATGAGGACATTATTGTACTCTCTATTGCCTCACTCTCATTGGATGGCACCGACACAGCCCGAGAGAGATGAGATGCATGACTAGGCTTAACGTGCCTTTAGAGGCACTGGAGTGTGGTCTATTACCAACTTCCTAACTGCGAGCTGCTATTAAGTATTTATTCGCAGGAAAACCAAACTTTTTGTTGGTCTGAACCGGGATTCCAATCCAGACCTCACACAGCAATCGCATTCACTACAGTCACCAAGACAGTCAATGAACAATCAATGAATGCGTCAAGTAACAACAGCTGAAATAACAATTTTCTTTTTCACGTTAAAAGGCGTGGACAGCATCTAAACCTAGACATATCAATTGTTCACTGGAGTATGATCAATAAAATAGAAATAACGTATGAGATCATACACGCACTATTATGTCCAATAAGTAACAAGCGCTTATCGGTTTTCAATAATAGATGCTTTCTGCCTTGTAGATATAATTTACGTGTTTTGGAATCTATTCTGGTACAAATAACATTGCTTACATTTTAACTAACAGCAAACATAATGCTTCTTTAATGGACACAAATTGTATGATTATCTTTATCATTATATAGAAAACCGTTAGTAACATTATACATTCAAAAGCGTATTCGTCAATTTGGGTCAACTCATTGACACTCGTTTTATGGGAAAAATGCACGTTCCTATGATATAGTTATTTTCGGTTAGAAACACAACCAACACCTACAACCTAAGCCTCCGTGACTTAGCTTCCGTAGTTTTCAGTAAAAGTTAGTATGATATAAATGCACCAGTACATTGCCAGTTATATTAAAGGTCTTTTGACTACTTTCTGAACTCTTGAAAGTTGCCATATTACATTTACATTATACATCTAAAACCATAGTTAGGTTAATCGTTATAGGGAGAGAGCTGATTGCCGTTTACTAAACACAGTTTTAGACGCCGCGCTGCTATGAGAATTCCATGATAGGAAAACACAAAAAGCACTATGCCCAATCGAACCTGAGACCTCATGCCCTGCAGTCGCATACACTACCAGTGCGTATCCGAGGCAGTCAAATACATGTAATATCCACTTTATACAATTCCCTAGTGGCACATTCTGCATTTCAGCTTTCATTTTTAAGTGCACAGAGCGATCTCGGCACTTATTCGTTATCGCGACCTCCTCGAATAACACGTGTAGAATAGAATATACGCGTGGCAAACGTTTTTAAATTGACTAGCCTTTGTTTGTGACTTCTTGCGCAAGGGCTACAGGTGGCCAGTGACGTCATATAAATACGTTTCACTGAGGATTATAGGTATCACTGGTTCCTGTACTGTACGTAAGCTTATATTTGAAGTATAACCTCCTAGATACTAAACTTTTTACAGCAACATCAAAAACCGCTTAGTAGTTTTTGCGTGATGCCGAAACAAACCAAGCGGAGGTGGACTGAGGTATAAGACATTGGACTTCCGATCATTCATTAGTGACGTTAAGCAACGCCCGATACAAACATATCAGTTAAACTAGAAGGTAATAACTAAATGTTATCATGTAAAGTTTACGCGAAAGCACGATCGATTAAACTTTGATTATTATATAAACCAGAGTAAAATTAATGAGGTGGAAACAGTTCGGGACCTCGGGGTGTTATTTGATAAAAAAATATCTTTTGAGCCTCACCTCGATAACATTAACAAAAAAGCGTCAAAAATGTTGGGTTTCGTTCTGCGATATTGTAAAACGTTGCGAAATAATAACACCAAGGTTCTACTTTATAATACCTTAATCCGTAGCTTATTGGAATACTGTAGCGTAGTCTGGTGACCACATTATGCGATGCACTCATTACGCCTTGAACGTATTCAGAAACGGTTTCTATGGCATTTGGCGTTCTCCAATGGTATATCAAAAACAAAACGCTCTTACAATTCTAGATTGAAGCACTTCGGCGTTCATTCTTTAGCAAATCGTAGAAGTATTAATGACGCAATGTTCGCTGTTAAAATTCTCAAGCAGCATATTGACTGCCCACAGCTGTTGGCTCTCTTTAAGTTTCGCGTTCCTGCTAGACTGCCACGCAAATCGATCACACCACTCTGTCCACCGTTAAGAAGAACAGTTCTTGGTGCTAATTCTCCTTACGCCAGAATGTGTAAGGTGTTGAATGGTTTGAGCGACCTTATAGATCTGCATTCTTTTAGTATTAGGAAAATAAAGTCCATATTTCTTAAAACAACAGATTTAGAAACACAATAAATATAAATATATTATTTAAGCAGTTTATGTACAATTACGAGTAAGATTTAGATTTAAATATTTAATTATAAGTTTCAAACAGTTTCTTGTATGCGCAAGCGGTGTTTACCTATAAGTGATTGTTGCATTGTCGCTTGTATTTTAGACTAGTTTAAATTAAGTATTAATGTAAACAATTGTTGGTAAACCATAATGAATAAATAAAAAAATAAAAAAATTGAAAATAAACTCAAACAGTTTCTAAAATTACACTTTAGTTTTCAAGTATAATATCAGCTCTATATTAAAGTGTCGCATTGCTGGGCATCGGCCTCTTCTCAGTGCAAGAAGGGTAAGACCACAGTAAGTGTTCAAAGGGGAAAGAAATATCTCCAATGTAGGATCAGAGAGTCTTGGCAATTTTATAATAGATATACATATATTAAACTACTTTATACGGATTTTACTGCGTTTAAATCCTAAAACCACTACTTGTGATGATGGCTTTTGAAACCTCTGTAATGCCAAACCAGCACTTTCAAAATTGTGACTATTATTTAAATTATGATCCGCTTGTAGCAAATATTGAGCAAAATGTCATTCATTTCATTCGTTGCCAAAAGATCCTGAAGATGCCTCGCGCTGAGGCAAAACACGTGTCGATGCATATTTTGTGATCAAAGTGAAATACTGCAAGTTGGAGTATCCCGGGTCCCGCGTCGTGGCTGTCCCTATCCAGAGGAGTTCGGTATTAGTCAACCTGTTTTTATATTGCAATATTTGGGCAATTGGAGAATGCGTGACGTGGCGGATTTCTCTCTTCCCAATAGTTTTATTGCAAAACACGGATACAAAGGACACCGGCAGAAATAGGCTCAATATAACTTCATGTTACTCCAATGCCTTATTATTCAAAATTCTTTAGATATTTTTTGATGCTATGTCCTCTAATAGATTCCTTTGTAGATTTACAATGGGATAGTATTTTATTAAATTAATAAAACTTCAACGTACTTTTATTTACTGGTTTCGGTTGACTTTGGATAATATACAGTGTTGCTATGTATGAAATAACAATTAGGCAAATCGATATTTTTTTTTTATATTCATTGCTTCAGCGTATCGTTAGTTTATATACACAGATCAATGAATGCAGAAAAATATAGATTTAGTTATAACTTACACTTTATTTCAACTTTATTTTTTATTTCAATTATTTTTCCTTAGATTGGAATCGATATTAAGTGAAACTTATTTTATTTAATGGCTACTCAAAAATGATTTTGACAGTATCAATTATTGTCAAACCACTCGACATTCGCTTGCTTACGCGCCGCTTGCTGCTCTCGCATTGTGAATACTTCTCGTACTGTGTGTTTTTATTGTATACTGTGATTTCTTGACGATTTTGGTGATATTTTATGGATACTGGCGTATATTGCTTTCACGAACGACCCACGCATTCTCACTACGGATATTAGTTTCTTGTTTATTCGACTGACAACGGCTTGTTTTAACGGATTTCGATCATAATGCATACGCAACAAAATCATATGATGACATATCAGTGCAAAAACATATTTTTCCTTTATTTTAGTTGACAGCTCTCTTGTTGGTAGGGAAGCGATCGAGCAATATTATTGTAATTGTCTGGTAGGAAAAGAACTGTAGGTTGTTGTTGTCAGGTAATGAAATAATAACAAATATAACGTAATAATGAAATAAAGATGGTGCCTTAGCTGGACAAGGTTTCAACAAAACTTGATACCGATTATTAGATGATATTTTTATTATCTATAACGATGATAATGATTAGTGATTAATAAAGTGTAGAAAGCAACGAGTATTTTATTTATGCTCCCATTATCATATGAGTCGATAATTATGATCATGATAAACTATATAAGTGTTTAGTTTTGATAATATAATATATGTTTATTTTCCAGTACATAACACACCTCAAATAACTCTTAATTACTTGGTGATCTTAAGATCTTTGAGACTGTTATGTGTATATGTATTTCATTTTTCTTTGACAGTAAATATCTCGTTACTCCGCTGGGAAATAATAAAAATATTCATCTAGCTGCTGAGCTAGATGAATATTTTCGTTTTGAAATGTTAATAATATATCTATAAAATAAAGCAAAAATCATCTTAGGAACATTAGGCGCAGAGATATATGAAAACTTGCCGGTCTCCTTTCAATCTCTGACCTTGGATCATTAATAGTTCAGTTAACAAAGCGACGACATGGTTTGTAAAGGTCGCAGGTTCAAATCCTGCTTCATGGATTGTATTTTGTTATAATTAAATTAGTTATAATTAAATTGGTAATTTCATTATTACTATATATTACAGTAAAGATAGATAAATGATATGGCATATTACATTTATATCCGTACTAATACTACAAAGAGCAAAGATTTGATTTATTGTTTGTTTCAAGGATTTAACTCAAAAACTACACAACCGATTTTAAAAATTATTTTCCATATAAAGCTATTTTATCACCTAGTACCAGGACATATTTTTTTTAAAGTGCTGGGTTTAGCTTATCTTAGCCTACTTTTACGCGAGCGAAGCCGTGGGCAAAAGCTAGAGGTAAAACCATTATCTCAAACATCGGCGGTGTTTGTCAATCGATGTAACTAATACGTCTCCTCCAATCATTGGTTCTAACAACCGACGAGCTTCACAATGGTATACAGCCAAATATAATCCGATATTAACTAATGGTATACATACCATGTGTTTTTGTTTGTGCCACTCTTCCATAAGGAATAATACAGTAATCTTATTTTTGGTTATGATAATGGCGAGCTATGGCGAGTGATACAGGCTTTATAAAATGATGATGATAAAAACAAAGAAAATAATACAATAATCTCGTTTTTGGTTCTATTTAAAGACGTTGTGCGACGAGTGACAGTGAGGCTTTTTGGTAATTATTGACAGACCATCAATGTTATGCGTTTAATTTTCAGAGTTTCGTAGCAAAACGGTTTTTCCGAAACTAATACTGTGCAACTTCAGCTACTAACTCAGTTTATTTTTTGAACAGTTAGTAATAATTCTTGCCCAATTAAATTGCAAAAGGGAAAAATACACAATATATTAACGTTTTTATTGCAAAAGAGCCAAAAGGTAAAACACTTAAGACAACTGCACAAGGAATGATTTCTGTGTCACGTGGTACTTCACATATAAAAAAAACATACACAAAGATCACCCACACTCGAAACAATTAAGTATTTGTGGATCGCACAAGTTTTCTTCCGTGTGGAACGTCGAACCCACAACACTCGTTCCATTGGAAGTGGCAAGCCGATAACTTAAACCGATAGCGTAGTGCCATGATATAATAGCGTCTACCAGTGGCTTCGCCGACGTAAATCACGTGAAAACACATATCAATAAAAAATAAAACATACTATTTTTCCTTGATCGATTTAAGTGAAAAGTTTCATCCAAATTAATTCAATATTTTACGTATGATTGGGAGACACATATAAAAACATATAAATATACATTATAAATGTGAAGTAATGTGAGTATATTTGTTTGTGACGCTTTCACGCCTTAACTACAATACCGATCATCATGGAATTGTCGTTGATCGATTGTCGTGACGTTGTCAGGGGAACAGAAAACGACGTAGGCACCTTATATCCAGAAAAAGTACTGTTACTAACCTTTTTTTTTTTTTTTTGATACCCAGGAAAAAATGCTTGGTGCACTACCCGCCGGCTAGGGGACGGCACCGGCGGGGCGTGTGGGACTCACCAGCCTAGTGCTGGTATACCCACTAAAAAAACCTGGGGTGTTCCCTCTCACCCAATGGGGGGGGCCAGTTGGGAGTCTAAAAAGATTCATCCATAGCAGGCCCCCCCGTGTGGGTGCCGGCCGGGTCAATCGGACCCGACCTCCTCTCGTCCCCGGGGGAGAGCATTTCACTGCTCTCCCCTTTCGACGTTAGAAGGCGCGCGGGAACACCGCGCGCGCCCTCTATGGGTTCTTACTCACGGGTGGCAGGGTCCCCTGAGGCCTTGCCACCCAGAACCCTTAGGTGGGGGGCAGGAGAGCGACATAAGCGCGTCTCCTGCGCCTCCTCCTCCGGCGGCGGATGTCCGGGGCGTAAGGGTCTTCCTCACGCCCCCGCTCCGCCACCTCCTTCTGCGAGATGACAGCCTCGCAGAAGGACCTCATTGCACCCCAGCACCTGTCGTCGCCGACCATCATGGATACGACGGTCGGCAACGAGAGGTCGGGGCCAATCACGGCGACCAGGGCACAACGCTCCTCGGCCCACGCCGGACGTACTGTTACTAACCTAACCTAACCTACATTTAAGCAAGCGAAGCCGCGAGTACAATCTAGTTCATAATATTAGTAGGAAGTACGAAGACGAAAAATAGCAGCATTCAAGAAACCCTACTTAGAGCAAAAACATAACGATTTGTCACGCAACGCAAACCTATCGGTTTAACCCTTAGGTCATAAGGTTAGTAACTTTTTATTTTTTTTTTGATACCCAGGAAAAGTGCTTGATGCACTACCCGCCGGCTAGGGGACGGCATCGGCGGGGCGTGTGGGACTCACAAGCCGAGTGCTGGTATACCCACTAAAAAACCTGGGGTGTTCCCTCTCTCACCCAATGGGGGGGGGGCCAGTTGGGAGTCTAAAAAGATTCATCCATAGCAGGCCCCCCGTGTGGGTGCCGGCCGGGTCAATTGGACCCAACCTCCTCTCGTCCCCGGGGGAGAGCATTTCACTATTATATAATATTAATTTCGGTCACGGCGCTCAGTTTTAAAAAAGCTAGCCGTCGACGCAAGAAATGTTAGAATAGATAGTGGTATGAGAACGCAGTGCTATCTCTATTCTCTCACACTCATAGTCCAATAGTACGGCATCGAACACGATGGGAATGCCATTCAGTGCAAGACCAACTGCTTCATGTGTTTCAAGGCACGGGTGTGTGGAATACCAATAACTTCGTAACTGCGGGCTCAAGTTCTTGGCAGAAAATAACTTTTTATTTGCCTGATCCGGCATTCTTAAACAGAGGTCCGACGCGTTTGAAGAGAGATCAGGCACATGACTAACAGCTTTACGTGATTTCCGAGGAAAACGAGTTGTAACAAAGACTATTTATTAACATCGCGCTATTGAGTGTTTCTTATTAAAAAATACCCAGTCCACCTTTTAAGTGGCTCAAACCCGGGACTCAAAGCACCTCATTATCGCACAGTCATATAAATTCGTACTTAACCAGTTAATTAATACATACTTAATTAAGATACCAATATTGAATATGATTGAAAGAACCAGCATGACTGCGTCGAAAGTGCTTATGTTTTTATTTGGGAGTAGAGCACTAGGGATAATTCTTATATCGTGAGGGACTTCACAAGCATTCCGACAACGGACATAAAGTACACGCAGACTCATCACAACCATTTGTGAATCACAAAAATTGTTGCCCCATGTGGGAGTCGAACCCACAACACTCAGCGCAGTGGCAGTGGTGAGGCAGTCACTAATACCACTGCGTCATCTGTCCAGTCAGTGTGTTTATTACAGAAGTCCTGAATTGGAAAGGAGAATATAAGGACGATGTCAGTACACGGCAGTAAGCACCCACTTTTACGTGGAAACTAACCATATGAACCGTGTTTATGTATTTCATCACCTAGAGAGGTGATTAAAATCCATACATAGTTATAGAAAGGATAGGCAGAAGTGTATTACACCCACATATTGCCAGCTTTCACTTTAGGTCTCACGCTATCGGAAGCCTTATGCCGTCTACAGGATAGTGGAGTGGAGGAGCAGTGGAGTCTTGACTCCACGTACTGAAAACTCTTGGTCCATAATACTCAAAAACTCTTTGCCAGACCCGGGAATTGAACCAGAGACCTCATGTACAGCAGCTGCATTCAAAATCAGATGTCACCGAGGCTAATGAAATGTGGATTTTACTTTTCTCAACCTGGCCTTTTAATAAACATACAAGCGTGATAATATAATAAAGAGCACGAATATCTAAAAATGCCAATAAAAATAAAATATCCTGGTAATATGACTCTTTAGAACAACAATCTTTAAAGAAAAAAGAGTCAAGTGAGGCTCGTATTTCTCGCAAAACCGTAATGTTCCTAGGACCGAACCGCGGTAAAAACAACTCAGATTGCACAACCAAAGCTTGCCGAGGTAAATAAACACGTTTTAATAGACTTTTAAACGTTTTGGAGCCTTTGTTTACGCTTCGGGCACTTTTACTAACAATTTTATTCTCGCCTTGTTTATTCTAAATGCGTATCGCTCCAATAGAGTAGTAGACAGTGAGAAAATATTGTCAGATTTTAATATATATCCTAGTTTAGGGATAAATCATTCAAATAAATAAATAAATAATAAACTTGGATGTCACCTCTATCATAAAATAAATGGTAACATTTGTCTACCACCTAAATACCAATGTAAAAAGAAAATTAGTTACAGGCTTATGACTTAATCCAATGATGATACTGAAAGCTTATTAAAATTACAGTATATTGTTTATTTATTGATTTTATTGGAAAAATGTATAACACTCACATGTTGCCAACTATGTTTAGGCATCCGTAATAGAGAAGTTCACTGCGATGTCAGATCTGTCAGTCTCCGTGGAGCTACTGTAAACCCAATAACAGTTTGTTAAATCCAGAAATCGAATCTCAAACCTTATGAACAGCAATCGGTAGTAGTTTACATAATCATAACAGAGGTTTCAAAACCAACTCTCGTGCACAAAAATACAAATATAATTTGTTGAATAACACAAAAACGTGAACAAAAAAAGAAAATGCTATAAATACACATTCCCGTTACCCGAGTGTACTGTTAATGATTCTGGTCACTCGTGCCCGTACCCATTGCAAATCTATTGTGTTAATATCCTTGTTTAGTGGGAAATAGTTTTGTCACCGGCCCTGAACTAGTTTCCCTTTGCGTATTAAACCTGTCTACATGGGCAAGGGAAACATGTCGAGACTCGAGAGTACTTGTCAAAATACTTTATCGCTATAGTAGTGGCCATTTTCACGCATTTCCAGGTGTATTGACAATTATTTTGTCATTCAAGCTTTATAAATCATAATTTATTTAACTATGTTTACAGGGTAACCATGCAACATGGAGCACGTAATTTAATAAATTTAAAATGCCGTATTTTGGTTGCTTACATATGTTTAATACACACTAAAAAGAGTGACCTTACACATTAAATACACAACGACAGTATTGAGCAAGATAATACAATTTATAATAACTCAGATGTGTCTCAAATAGGATAGGCGACACCATAACGCATAGAAAAGTGATCATTTTTAAATATAGTAAAGATCGCATCTTGATTTAAAGTTTGGTTGCATGAAAAAAATTGCTTTTCAACACTAATCTATACTTATATACTAATATTATAAAGATGATTATTAGATAGTTGTTTGTTTGTTAGTTTGTTTGTAAGGATTTAACCCAAAACCTATTCCACCGATTAAAAAAATTGTTTCTCAATTGGAAAGCCATATTATCACCGAGTAACATAGGCCTGGCCTATTAATTAAAAAACAGCACTGTCACTAATCTAACCTACATTTACGCGAGCTGTGAGAAAAAGCTAGTTGTTTGATAAATAACAAAACTTCTATAGAAAGTAATTACTACTTAAAAATAACATAACCACCAAGAAATAGGAAGACGGTGCTCGTAATCCTCGTTGTTTATTAAAAAATCCACGAAGGCTTTCTAACCTAACCTATACGAAACGGTATGATCCGGTCCAGGTAACCCGTAAACCATAATAACGTGTATTTTATGCCCTTATGGTGCCATCATAACTAATATTATAAATGCGAATGTGACGTTGTTTGTTTGTTACGCTTTTACGCCTTAACTACTCGCCCGATGATCATGCAATTTCGCATACAGAGGTCAGAAATGACATACCTTTCATCAGGAAAAATATACTGTTCCCAAGGCATATAAATTTATTGACAAAAACTACATTAATTCAAGCGAAGCTGCGAGCAAAATCTAGTCAATAATATTTTAAACGCTCAAACGTTTTTATATTAAATTATTTTCAGTGAAATGAACAGAACATTATACCCATAAATGTTATACGGAATAAGTTTCTGAGTATATGGAACATCCATATACTCAGAAACTTATTCCTAGTGTAATGAAATTATATCAACATTGTGTAATTTTTAAATTATACCTTTATTACTCCTGTGAACGTTATTGAGATGAAAATATACCAAATGATTTTTGTATGAAATGAGACGCACCGCTTTCGAAGATATTACAAGTCTCTATGCTATGTTATGTAGATTAACACATGTAGCCTATGTATAAAATACAAAATATCGTTCATTGTCAAATAATAGTTTAACAATAATGTTACTCAATTGTCCCACTAGGGCAAGTGTGTGCCCGTTACAATTACAATTTAGATATTATGATTCTTTTGCACGGATATCTTCAAAGTAATTAAAATACAGTACCTACATTATTTTGATAAGCCAAACTAACCTACAAAATATAAACAAAATGTACTGTAAATAGATTTATTTACACTGCCACCGTCTACACTGCCTAGAGGACCCTTCCTTCTCTGTCCTTTGGGTACACGTAGATCATGGCTCTTTCAGCCAAATCTACATGTGCTTCTACCGATCCCATTTAGGAGACGTTGAGACAACTCGACTCTTTGATTACCTTAGTCAGGCGGCAGACGACGCGCAGGAGCAGTTTCCGAACGCTGAGTTGGTGTTCTTGGGAGATTTCAATGCCCACCATGAGACCTGGTTGGGTTCTCCCAAAACAGACCATGCGGGACGAATTGGCCATGCGTTCGCTCTCACGCATGACCTGTCTCAATCGGTACTCCAGCCCACCCGGATACCGGACATTGCAGGTCAGGCGCCCTCTCTGCTCGATCTGCTGCTGACGAGTAACCCGAACCAGTACAGTGTGTCGATTAGTGCTCCTCTGGGCACCTCAGACCACTGTCTGGTTTGTGCCACAACTGTTGTTGTTACGCCCCCACGACCCAAAGAGGCAAGACGACGACTGTGGCACTAATCGTCAGCAGACTGGGATGGAATGCGGGAGTACTTCGCATCCATCCCTTGGGCTTAACGCTGCTTTGAGAACAGGGATCCATCAGAGAGTGCTACTGCTGTCGCTGGTGAAATCATCCTGGGTATGGAATATTATATTCCATACAGTGATGTCATGAGCGGCGCGCCCAGCTTTTTAATGGTCATTTTTTGGATTTTACTATTACTATATTATTACATTTCTAACTTTACTCCATATTATATGCAGTGGTCACTTTTACAATTAACTAACGCTAATTGTGTATGTATTTAAATTATTTTATTGTTGTTATAACCACTGGTGAATCTTAAAAGTAAATACATACTTCGCATTTCGTCGTCATTTTATACATGTGTCTAGAATGTTAGATCAACAGGCAATCGTGTGACCTAAATTGTCTATTAGCCTAGATGCTTTTACTAGTTGCGCCGTGTCAAGAATACTACTACGATAGAAAATAATAACTTCAAATTCGGAAACGTAAATAGCACTGTCACGTAGAAGTTTCAAACACGTTCCCACGGCACGTACCTTTGACTTTTCAAAGTGAAGTGCGTGTTTAATTATTGCTCGGTTTAATCTGTCAAGTCTTAGAATACCAGACATAATAAAAAGTCCAACACCTAACACGTCCCAAAATCAACAAATAGCTTACAAACTTTATTTCACCTCCAGCTATAAGACCCTCACTAATATTAAAAATGCGAATGTGAGTTTGTTTGTCTGTTACTTAAAATAGTAAGTAGTAATAATTTCGCATACACGTAGTCAGTTGTACAGAAAAGAACATAGGGTCATTTTATCCAGAAAAAGAAACTGTTTTCGAGCGAGCAAAGCCACAGGCAAAAGCTAGATTAATATGAACCGAGCTCTCATTACAATACATAATTGTATTTTTAGGTAAGCTACTTCCCAAACATTAAAAATTCTTAACACAAGGAAAAAGAAAACAATTTATATAAAAATTAAATGTAATAAGAACAAAAGAACTAAGTCATTAACGGTCTGAAAAAACTTTGGAAGTGTATTTTAAGAAGTATTTAGATTACAGATGGAGGAAAGTATTTCAAGGATAGACAGCCATAAACAAATTAGATTTGTGGGTCCAAATGTACTTGGTCGCTCTGTTTATGATAATTAAAATATATTTAAAGAAAATGTTACATTAAACCTGCCCTTTTATTCATTACTAGCGGCACACCCGTCTTTGCTCGGGATGGACTTATATGGTGATGGTAGAATTTTGTAAATAGGTGCACATAGAGACATAGTTCCAAATTGGTAGTCTCTGTAATATTGTCTTACATTTACGCGAATGTTATACATAGAAGTTAAAACAACTTTATACGGATTTTATCACGTTGTTTATTTTTAATAAAACACTGTTATTACATAATTTTGAAACCTTACACTACTATTTTTAAACACTTTACTAGTTGCTATTTACTTCTATTTAAGCTATTTAAATTTTAAAAGCTATTTAGGTTTAGATTTAATTTTACACTTTCACCGACATTTTGGTTGCTTTTCAGCAGCCATGTTCACGGGAAGACCCGATAAGATCTACATAAAGTTATTTTAATTTCAATGGTAGCCTCTGTTTATATTTTACACCATTTTGCCTACGTAAATGTGGCTCAGATTAGGTTAATAAAAGTACTTTTTCTGAGTGGAAAAAATAATGTAGCGTCCCCCTTACGTCCTTTTTTGCTCCCCTGACACACTGTATGCGAAATTTCATGACGATCGGTCAAGCGGTTAAGGCGTGAAAGCATAACACAAAAACAAAACAAAAACAAAAAAACAACTAACAAACGAACTCACATCCGCAATTATAACATTAGTTAGTTTGTGTACTTTGTTTCAAAGTTTGTAAAGTATGCGATGCAGACACTGTTTCTAAAGTAAGAGATGTCTTTGCATATAAAATCAGGAAAGATTAAATATGCCAAATTATTCTCCTCATTCGATTTCTCGTTATTGAAGAAGGTGATCCAGAGACACTCTTGGTGACACTCACACTACAAAGCAGTATCAAATACCAAGCTATGTAGAGGTCTTTGACCTACATGTTAGCTGTCCACATGCAAATTAACTTTAATAATTAATGCCGAATCCGGCGTTACGCAAACATTTTTGATTAGAAATAAGTTTGTCGAAAACGTTATTTCTTAATTCATTGGACCGCACTTGCCTGAAAACGGGTTTTGCGGAGCTGTTACCAACAAACTTTCGTGAAACATATTATATATATAATGTGTTGTTTAACTTCGTTTGCGCATAATGTGGGTTGTTAGACATCGCACTTGAGAACTGTTTATACAATACTAAAGTTTGGCTATTGGAAAACATCCAGTAGAAATATGTTGGACCTTTTTCTAGTCTCCAAACTACGGTTGGTTATTCGGTACTTTAAACGACTGTATATCTTGTAATAGTTTTAGGTAGGACATATTGGTACACAAATAATTTTTTATTTAAATATACATAGTGATCCAGACCAAACCTTGGTCACGGCGACGGCATGCTTAACAGAGACTAGCCATTTGCGCAGGGTATATTATACTGCACAGGTGTTTGCGTAAACACAAAACGGTAATTTTAGATTGATTTGTTAACATATTATCTATATATAAAAAAAAAAATATTTGGCAACAATCATTACATACATTGTCGACTGAAAAAGTGCTCAGAAGACTGGCAGCATTGCATTGATTTGTTTGAAACTATTACACATCGGTGTGCTGCCTAAACTACAATGTATTTTACTTTAACTAATGACTAAAAAGTCACCTTGCCTTTATAAGTCCAGCGCTCCCTGGCATCAAATCTGTATGACCCAAAGGTGCCTTAACTGCACTGTTAATTAGGGCTGCCAATTATACCGTTCAAAACAGTACCTATTAAACTTTATTTAGCTTCATAATACAGTTTATTGTCCAATAAAAATAAAACATACGATACTTGATTTAGCTTGCGGCTTCGCTAGGGTATATAAATAAAAAAAAATAACTTTGTTGAAACAAGTTCATACAACAATATTATGTCTGTTATAACTAATGATGCAGTTCCGTAAGAATAATTAAATCTAAACACTAACGTCTAAACTAGGCCGAGCCTGTATCTTAGACGTTAGTATTTCCCATGACATAAGACACGAACATGTACACTTGTATTTCAAACAAAATGGATATAAAAACTTCATAAATTGTATATTGATGTAGTTGTATGACACATATTATTTTATGAAAACTAATTTAAAATCTCAAATCAACAACTTACAAGACAATTCTTGCACGAGAAGTAAGTCCTATGTCGTTGAGCATTTTATAAAATATTCAAACAACGGACACAGAAAACACCCAGTCTCGGCATAATTAATCGTAGATCAAACAAATTTGGAAAATGCAGTGGCAATGGCGAGACGAATCTTAAACCACAATGCCATCTGTAAGAAACATTAACCTGTCAATTGTTGGAAGGCCAGACACAATTAAAAACCTATTGTGCCTTGCTGTCGGTGTGAGGGTGGCACTCGATAGATAAAATTTTCTAAAATATTGATTATTTTTGCAATTTACTGTTTTTTTATTTTTCCATGCTTATGTACTTTATTTATTGAGTCTTCAGGCGGAGAGGCAAGTAGCCGTCAATAATAATTTTAGGTAACGTTCTAACATAAGTTTCAAGCAAATATTGTTACTTAAACACAATAGACTATTTGTCTGAAGCTAAATTATTTCATTTTAATTTATTATTTATACGAAAGAGTGATTTGGAAATTCAAGCCAGAGGCTTTTGTTCAGTATTGGGACATACCATAACACTAATGAAAAACGTTGCAAATCCCAGAGAAAATGAGAAATGCTGCCATTTTAGTTTTTAGTCACGGAAAAATCTTTTAAAACGATTTTAGCTATCAGTAACACACATCTCCTATTAATTAGTACGCACAAAGAGTCAGGATAAACCATTTATAATGATCACTGACGATATCTGAAAGTTTAATTAAATGTAAGTGCCACGGCCTCTTGTATTACTGCTCATAGCGCTTCAAAGCCTGACAATACTATTGAAACTAAAAGGAGTAGATTATTTCAGATATTTTAACAAACAATAATAATAATGGACTATTAACAACTGGCAGCTTAGGCCCTGTTTTCGATGTTGGTGGGTCACCTTATTAAAAAGAGAAAATATTTGTATTTTTATATATTTCTTTTAATTAATAAATTCAAAAATAAGAGAATCGCTGTTAAGCATTCTTTACCATTGGATAATATTATTTTATCGAGAAATAACATAGGCTATATAACAAAATGCTTTGAGTCATGGGAGCGGAGCAGCAGTCATGAACGTAGGTGAAACCATATTTAAAAAAGATTTCAATAAAGAGAATTATAATAATATACATAATTTATTGTCAAAATAATATCATCTGTATACTCTAGGCTAGGCCTGTCGAGGATGGAATGTTTTAATAAATACTTCGATACTTACACACACACACACGTGTCTAAATGTTAATACAAGGACAAGTGCAAAATATTTTATTGTAAGTAATAGTATGTTCGCACCAAATCCGTAATGTTAGACTTTTGTCTTAGAAATGGCGGCTTGTTATTGTGTTAATAGACCAATAAATTACGAGGTATAGTTTTGTATCGATGTCCTCTAGAATGAATTTCAGTCATGGCAACTAATTTTGACTGCACGGATGGCGTAGTGGGGTAAGTGGTCGCCTTGACATTGCTATTGCGCCCAGTGTTGTAGGTTCGATCCCTCATGGGACATATAATTGTGTAATCCACATAATAATATAATTGTTCCGATTCTGGCTGATCTTTATGTTCGTTGTTTGAATGTTTGTAAAGTCCCTGCGACATAGAAATTATTCCCAGTACAAGATGTAACATTTAAAAAAATGAATATTTTCGATATATTATATACAGCGTATAACAGAAAGGTGTGGTCATATTTTATGGCCGTGATGTATATCAGATCTGATAAATAACCTATGTGGCCCTATTCTCAGATATAAAACAATTTTAAACTTCAACATCTTATTTCTTTTTTATTAAAACATTGAAACAAACGCATTATATCACTGTCCAAATAGAGCCTGATCATTTTCGAATTTACAGTGATCAGCCGAGTCAGCTGTTGATGTTCTTTAAGTATCAACTAGAATATTTGATGGTGATAAATCTATAAAAAGAAATGCTGTATCTTAGTGAAAATAACGTTTAAGAATTTCTTTGTCGCGTTTTATATATTCGGGCTATATTATGTGATACTTAAATATGATCACTCCTTTTTGTTACACGTTGTCGGTCGGTCTGGCAATTTTAACGGTGACTGATCATCTACGGCCTCCTTTTGTTTGAGACATTTATGTTTATCGAAACTTTTATAACTTAACTTTAAAAACTATTACCTATATAATAAATGGTGGTAAATGGTGGATAGATCGTTGGTTCAAGTCCATAGTCGGCTGAAAAGCAATCGAAAACGTCGAGGATAGTATAAATTTAAGTCTGAATAGGTTTAGTAATTTAAATAACTTAAATGATGACAAAGTTTTACAGTAGTCGTTTAAATAGTTTTACAAATATGTAATAATAATGTTTTAAAATAAACAACCACGATACGTATAAAATAGTTTAATTATATCTAAGTATACTAGCTCAGCTGAACATGTTCGTGAGAGTAGGTACTAGTCATTTGTACCTAACCTAGACTACTCAAACACATTGATTTACAAATTATCTATATCTATAGTAATATTATCCAAAGAAAAGATTTGTATTTTATGTTTGTTTTTTGTTTTTGTTATGAATAAACACTAAAACTACAGAACCAACATTAAATAATATTTCACTTTTAGAAAGCTACTTTATTTACAAGTAACACAGGCTAACATAACGCTACGAGCCACGGGAGCGGAGCAGTAATCTTATTAACCGTAGGTGAAACCGCACGGGACATACATCTAGTAATTATAAAAAAAATATTAAAGCATAACGAAATATACATCACTTCTCTTCAGTCCGAGTTTTCGAGAGCCACGAAATCTTAATAAATATATATTCTGGATTGTAAGATTATGTATTTGAGTCTTACACAACGCACTACCGACGTGAACTCACATCTAGCACAAGCATGTAAGTATTGCTCTTTGTTCATTTATTCTTATTTTAGCGATAACGGAGCGACAGCTCTGTATGATGTTTGCATAAATTTAAGTTATGATTCGGACAGTGATATGGGTTACTTTATATCCCGGAAAACCAGAACGAAACCATGAGTATACACAATAAATTCTTTGCTTAGCAACAGCGTCCTTTGCCCCCAACATTGACAGACGGAATAACAGCGTTAACAACCTTTAGTAAGTAATTACAGCAATCTCCCTCGAGAGTTTACCTCGCTTGGTCCACAGTTAAGGGGCTTATGGGACATTTGGCTTATGTATGGTATACCGGAGCGTTATTTACAGCTAAATTCAATAAGGAACACAGCCGTCGTCTATGTTTTTCAACGCAAAATATAAGCCACCGTTAACTAATTTAAATCAGTAGAACTAAAGATATGGTGTTTAGTACTAGTAATACTCATTAATTAATTGGAGGACGAACTGTGGTCCACACGAACAAGGCACAAGCAAGCGCTAATAATTTCTAAACTCTGCAATGCATACTGTCATTTCATGCGTGAGAGCGAGACAAACTCACACATATACATTCTGTAACGTGCAATTTAATTTTCGCGCGTGCAATGCACCTGCTTGATTTTGTGCATTGCTATTTACAAAAGTAATCTAAGGAAATCTTTTTGTGCAAACAGTATCGAAATTGGTTGAAACATTAGGTAGTTAATGATATATTAAATGTTATTTAAGATGAAATATAATTCTACTGGGGATATCGCGCTATCTTTTTCGGACTACTGCGTTCAAATAGCGGTTATGTCATACTTTGTATCGTGCATCCTTTTCCTGTCATTTGACAATTACCCCTACTATCAGATTTATTTGCATGCATGTACATGTGCATGTCTTACTTATTTTTGCGTGGATTACATACGTTATTTGTATTTTAGAGTTTGGGTAATGTAATCGACATAAAAAGTAAAAAAAAAAATTACTACCTTATTCTATGCTTTGTTCAATTGCTCAGATTTTAAGATGATTATTTATTAGTATTGGTGTCCATTAAAGCCATTGCTAATAGATGTTTGTGTTCGCACATAAAGTTTTGAAGAAGATGGTGGTAAAGCCACAGTAGTCATCACTGCACTCGGTGGTCCTGAGTCTCGCAGCATTTTGCAAACCTTCAAAGAACGGACACATAGAACACCCAGATTCGGCACAACTACTTATTGAATAAATAGTTTTTATCTCGTGTGGGGATCGAAACCACAACACTCAGCGCAGTGGCAGTGGCGACGCGACCTCTTAAACCACTACACCATCAGTGCAGTCATCTACCTACACTAATATTACAATGAGAATAGATTTGTATTTTTGTTTGTAATACATAGACTCTGAAACTACTGAACCGATTGTAAATATTCAACACAAGAAAGCTATTTTATCCAGAAGTAACATAGGCTATATAACATCACGCTACGAGCAATGGGAGCCGCACAGGAATCGTAAAGGTGAGTGAAACCGTGAAGGACAATTTATAAATTATAACCTACGATTGTGCTTTTAAATTATATTCTCATATATTATCAACACAATATTCAATCAAAGTACTGTCAGAACAAAGATTGACGGTCTAAATGCTCTTTGATGTAAATTCTGCCAAATCAATAATAATTTAAAAAAATGTATTTAATTATACATTTTGCCGTTGTCATTGTTTTATTCAAACATACATTTGTTTATTTTATTGACAGCGTATTGTTTGTAAAGGGCGAAAGCTGAATATATGTATAGGCATTCGTTACGGCTGTCTCAAATATGTATTCATATTATGTACCCATCAGAAGGGACCATTTTATTGAATTTATCTATCTGATAAAGATGTTTGGAGATTGATTTTGTGAAAACGAATTTTTATATACGATATTCTTATTATGTGTAAACCCTGTGTCCTGGAGAACTTCACAGATTTGGAAATAACGGACACAATTTTTCAAAATTCTTGTACTTGTAAAGTTATGTAGACAAAGTTTGAACGACAATTTGGCTTTACACTCGTTACTATGATATTCTTATTCTCTATGATTTAACTTCTTCTGTTAGGAAAATAATAAACATACAACACCCAAACCTAGACCAAACATTTCATAATTAGAGAGCAGAATGTGTTCATTTCCAACATCATTTATCAATATTAGCGTAAAAATTTACACTCGTACTCGATACTACTATTCGATACTTGTATCCTTGAATCGCAATATGGTTTGGTTACATAGATGATATAATGATGGAAGATGGTATAACGTATCACTAAATATCATAAAACAAAGTCCCCCGCCGCGTCTGTCTGTCTGTTCGCGATAAATTCAAAAACTACTGAACGGATTTTCATGCAGTTTTCACTAATAGACAGAGTGATTTATGAGAGGTTAAAATGTATCATTTGTTAAGGTTTTGTACTACCTGTACGAAGCCGGGGTGGGTCGCTAGTAATTATGTATAACACTGGTTTCGACGAATAAATTAGTCTTGCTCTATAGTACAGTTTAGTTTTATTTACTATTGCTAGATTGTGGTATCTTGTACGGATATTGTATAATTTGATCATAAATTTTGTTGTCTTCTATCGGCATCGAACTCATAACATTTGGCACCACTCGCAGATTTGCAGTGGTGAGACAATTACTTAAACTCAAAGTAATTGTCGTTGTGTTAACGCAAAGCTTAGTAAAGATAAAATCTTAATCTATTAAGTGAATACGTCATCATTGTCAATCTCTCAAACTTCGCTTAGCGGCTTAATTTTTCATCAAAATGAACTAACGAACTTTAACTATTGAGCTAGTCTTTAAACTAACTAACTCATTAACTTAAGACACTTATAATAATAATTATAATAGTAAAGTTTATTACTCCATACGAATTACACTTGACCTAGGTACAAAATATAGGGCTTAAGGTATACATTACAAATTGGAAACCCTGACTTCTAAACTATTTTCTTAGTTCCAGGCAAAACAGAAATGTCTGTCGACTTAAAATTATTGATTTGTAAATTTAAGCCAAGCTTTTATGTTAGTAGATCCATTAAAGGTTCTATTGAAAATATATGGTTAGTTCCTGTTATGAGATATGAATCTACTGGAATTGCACGTGGCTTCCCTCGCATAAATGTAATTTAGGTTAGACTCGGTGTTTTTGTAACGGTATTGTTCCTGGATTCTGGATCCTTGTAAAAAAAGTTACACACAATCTAGAAGTCAAACATATACTTAGTACGATATATTTTAAGGTATTCATATCTCTAATATTAATAATATATTAGCACGTATGAATATAAGTGATATTTTAAGTTTTGTAACGTGTAGACATAAGCATAAATATATTTGATAATTACGTAATTCAGTAAAAATATTACATAAATTAAAAAAATCACATGCCTACTGTGAGCGAGATGTCTTCGAACCTTCTAACTTGTAACATCTTGATTGTTGGTATATCACGTCTCAAGCGAATTTTTTTAATATTTCTATTGCAAATCCACGTGTGAATTAGTTTATACAAATATTATAAAATCGAAAATGTTTTTTTGGTTTGTTTATCTTTCAACTAACAACAAATCGAACACTAACTACTCAACAAAATAATCACAATTTTCATAGCGATAGTTTACAGTGAGTGATATAGGCTACATTTTATCCCGAAATACGGATTACTTCAAAACTGTCCTTTATAGAGAACGAAACCGTGTGTAATACTAGTTCTATGTTCTATAAACTAATATTATGAATGCAAATGTGAGTTTTATTACGCTTGTACGCCTTAACTACTCGACTGACCATCATACTATTTAGCATACACGATGTCAGGGGTATAGAAAAGGACAGAGTATCTTTCATCCAGAAAAAAGTACTGTTCCCGAGGGATAGAAAATTGACATAACCTTAATTTACGCAAGCAGAGCAGCAGGCAAAATCTAGTTTAAAATAAACGTAAATAAACCGTATTTACTTTAATATCGCATCCAGATCATGATCTAAAGTGTAACTCGCGACAATTTCTTTGTGAAACGACTCCTGCAATAAAAACGTGAGCGTCATTTATATTCACGGATCGTGCGATCGAAGTAATGGCCACCGGAATAAACTGGACCGAGTAGCATATAAATAATGCTGTTATAAGGAGCCTGTATACAATAAGACAGTTATATAAAAAAAATAATTTGTACAAGTTGGTTACCTATGTAAAAATCAAAAGCATGGCATGTGAATTATAACGTGAAAAATATCAAGCTTACTATTTATATAAAAAAGACAATTCCCGCACTAGAAATAATTCCTGTATCGCGGGGGACTTTACAAACATTCAAACAACGACACAAAGCACATCCAGTCTCGGAATAACAATTTATGGATCACACAATTTTTTGTCCCGTGTGAGATTCAAACCCACAATTACACTCGACATAATAATAATAATAATAATTGTATATTAGTACTTAAAACACATAAAGCAAAGGCACATGAATACAGCACGTCGTACATCAAGATCAAAAAGTTGATGAAAAATGATCTAACACCTGAACTAGGTACACAGACCTGTATCTTAGGAGTTAGAGTTTCAAGATTTCAACAGATAGATACAACCGTGACATTTCTGAAACTGTTTACCTAGTATATTGACAGTAAAGCGTGAGTGTGACAGTGTGTAAATATTTGGGTGAGTTTAGTGTGTGTGGGCTATATGTGTACCCGAGAGTGTTTGTGTGCGTGAGGTATGTGTTAGTGATAGTAGCGAGCCGATCACTTAAATACTACGCTATCCATGCAGTCACCACTTAGCCTGTTTTATTAAGAAGCTGCTGCGCATGATATTTCTAGTTCAATTTCCAGATCAGACAAAGTGTTCTTGGTTCTTCCTGACAATAAATTCTCATTAGCAGTACGGAGTCTGGAACTGCGCGGTAAAACAGGTAATAAGCTCGTTCTCTATAACGTCCTAAATTCATACTTGGCAAGATATAAAGGGTCTTTCAACAAGGACGGGTCGATGTTGAAATTAAATAAAACAAGCTGTATGTGAGATATTAAAGAATTTTTTTTATTTGAAAAGCCCATTTATGCCTTTATTTATGAAATATGACATGTCCACCGCGGCTTCGAACGGTGGCACGGATCCGAGAAGTCCAATTTTCAATTACTCTACTACTTCTACTCTTGTTGGAACCACATGTTGTCGTCCATATCGTTCAATTCAGGCCAAAAGAAATTGTTAATCATTGATCTGTAGCGCTCGCCGTTGACAGTAATGGCCTCGCCATCATCGTTTTCGAAGAAGTACGGGCCAATGACGCCGCCGGACCAAAATCCGCACCAAACAGTAACTTTTTGTGGATGCATTACCATCTGGTGAACCTCATGTGGGTTGTGGTCGTCCCATATACGGCAATTTTGATTATTAACAAAACCATTCATCCAAAAATGCGCCTCGTCGCTAAAGATGATTTTTCGGCCAAAATCGGGGTCCTTGTCCAAACGTTCTGTAGCCCAGTCAGCGAACAAACGGCGTTGTCTATGGTCATTCACTTTGAGCTCCTGGGTCAGTTGGATTTTGTACGGGTGTAGGCCCAAGTCCCGACGCAAAATTCGCCAAGTTGAAGTCTGCGAAAGGCCGAGTTCTTGTACACGGCGAGAAATCGACTGCCTCGGAGTCTTCTGCACACTCTCACGGACAGCAGCGATGTTCTCGGCCGATCTGGCGTTCCTTTGACGTAAGGGTGTTGGTTGTTTACCGAACCAGTTATCTCGAATTTGGTCACAAAACGTTGGAGAGTCGTCTCCAACGTTTTGTGACCAAATTCGAGATAACTGGTCATTTACGGCATCCATTTTACGGCAGACGCGGTAGCCTTTCAAAGTCGACACTTTGAAAGGCCACCGCGTCTGCCGTAAAATGGACGTAATGCGCGCGCGTAATAAAGTTTTATCATTTAGACGTGCTGCTCAATCGTGTAACTTGCCATGGTGATTTGGCATCAGTAACTGAAGAAATAACAACGCATTTGACAGATGCCGCCAAAACAACATGGCCGCCACAAACTGTCAACATCGACCCGCCCTATTTTAAAGACCCTTTAGTTGTTATACTCGTATACCCATCATTTCAAGGTAAAGGTATGAGATTACGTGTGTATACAAGCTCAAGTGTATATTTTAAGTGGACAGACTCATCTAAAAGCCTTATTGGGACAAAAATACAAAATAAAAGAGAATTAGTATAGAAAGCTTGACATAAAGAAATATACCAGACCCATATTATTTTCATTTAACCTTAATCAACATTTGACTTTATTTAACTTAAATTTTATTATAGCCAGACGATATAAATTACAGAACAAGTTATATTTTTATTACGATTCAGCCTCAAGGCTAGTTAGTAACATAACGCAAATGTTTCTGAAATTCTTAACGTAATTGCGAAATAAAGTAGGTGTCTCAATTATTTTAGTCAAAAAATCTTCGTAGTATTCATCTTTACCAAATGTCTATAAAATATAATAAGATATTATATTTTATAAAAATTTGGTGGTAATTGTCAAATTACAGAAAAAGGTAGCACGAAAAAATTTGGTGGTAATTGTCAAATTACAGAAAAAGGAAGCACGAAAAAACACTTCCCAAACACCAAAATAGCAGACAAAGAGAACTCTCAGTCTAGGCACAACATTTTCTGGATCATAATATTTTTGTTATGAGAATCCATTTTCTCTCGTACCATATTGAACTCACAACATTGCAGCACAGCTCGGTGGCGAGATAACGTCCTAAACTATTACGCCATCTGTGAAGTTAAAAAGGTTTTGAATGCTATTTACATGTAAAATAACGTACAACATAAACTATAAATACCCTATCTAGCTAAATATGAAAGCGCCCTAGGTCTAAGCAATAAAAGTGTAACACACTTTCCAAACAGCGAGGATTTCATGTCGAATGATAAGTGCCACTTGTGTCCAACGTCTAGGATTTTGTAACCAATATTTATACCAGTAGATATTTTTATAAAGGATAGTTTTATTTGTGAAGATAGTGTCTTAAAATTACGATGTAATATTATTGCTACTGATTTTCGTTTAGGTGCTTTTTGGATTGGGACTAGTTTATAAATGTGTAAGGAAGAATTTAAATATAATAATATTTGGCGATTGTGTTGATGTAGACGTGGTACAAAGGCACGAGTGCTGCTAAGGTTTAAGTGGTCTTTTCGCGATTACATATAAGAAAAATAAGTTTTTAGTTTTTTAGAAAGAATCCTTTCTTTATTGGAATATTTCCTGAGTCCCACTGGGTCTCTACAAACAGTGAAACAATTGCTACATAGAACACCCAGACTCGGACCAACTATTTAAGCACAATTTTTTTTCCCATGGTTTCAAACCCATAACTACATCTCATTTATATTATCACTGTAAAATACTCTCAGTTCGACAGTTATTCGTCCTGGAAACAGTCACCAGAAAGCATGTTTCACTTGTCTATGACTTCACCAGAAAACGTTGCTCGTATAAAGTCTGTGTAACCAAAAACTAGCCTCAAAACATTGTGATGTGCTTAGCAGACATTTATATAACACTATAAACAGATAGGTATCTACTGCAACATTTATGCACTACTCAGATCTGAATGCAAGAAAAAGGTTGCCGATTGGCTCATGAATAAAACTTATGTGGAAACTGAAGACCTTCTTAAAATATCCATTCTCTAATTACTGACAGTCACTCACACACACACACGCGCATACACATACATGCATATACATACACGCACACGCGCATACATGCACACGCACACACACACGCGCATACGTACACACTTACACATACACACGAAAAGTACACGTAGCTTATTATGATACGACTTACGTAGGTATATGTGTATTTTATATATTTTAATCCTTCAAACATCATAAAAATTGTATAAACATAATTATTGTAAACGATTTACTTGCTTTGGCCTGATTCCTTTATATGTAATAGATGTATGGTTTTTGAAAATAAATACTTATTATTATGTTTCTCTTATCACAGGTATTTTCTAACATATTATATTAGAAAATACCTGGCTTTTTGGGAGGTTCACACGGAGACATGAGTCCAACGTGAAGAGGCCTTTCGAGAGTTTTAATCAAAGGTGGGATGGAACACCAAGAGCGGCACTAGCCGCAGCAGACGTAGGACTATTGCTACGTATGGATTCTAATATATGGGCTATGGGTATGAGTGTTTGGTGGACCGGTATATTGCTAACTATGGATGAAAAACGGCGTCTGCTCTGAATACCCTAATAGCATCAATGCAATGGGCAGACGGTGACTCGCCAACTCACTATTATTATATTATTATTATTATATTATATTATTATTATAACATTCGACATAGTGCAAGTGGTGAGGCGACCGCTTAAACCACTACGCCACTCGAGCAGTATTTTGTATAATTATAAGCAATGGCGATTGAAAAAGTTTCCATGAGTTTTAAGTCTGCTTCTTCTTATGAGATCTCTACATATTTTGTTCCTTTTTATATTATTTTAATAATTTATTATTATCTGATATAAAAGTCAAATAAAATATATAAAAACTGTTTATATATTATTTTTAAAGAAATAAATACTTTTGACTTGGTTTTGACTTTGAGCGTTATAGTAAGATTCAACTAATGCTAAGTCTACATAAACAGGCGAGATTTTGCGTAATTTATGTTTTTATACACAAGATTTTCTCAGAACATTGCTGAAAGGAGACCATCCCTAGTGAGAAACATAATCCATAACAATAGAAAGGAATACTATTGTGCAAAACATCCGTACAACACATTTGTCGTCAACGGTCGTGGTTCAGACATATAAATCCTCACACCAATAAGATTTAGCAAAACTATATATCACTCTTGTAAACATTTATACCACACGTTGATTGAACTCGTGGTGTTAACATGACAAATATGCTAAACGTCTACGTCACGAAATAAAGCGGTCGACGGAGTGACGAAGTAGCCATGCAAAGTGGCTATCACAAAGCTGGCCAGTTTTGTAAACTTTAGATAACATTGAAATGAATTTGCAATATGTATAGCCTATTAAAATAAGTAATGTTGGACACGCGGTAATTCTAAATCTAAATTTGTGGTTAATGGTTAATATAATAAAAATAGAGAGACTATTTTTATTAAACAATAAACCACAATAAAATACGTATAAAGCAATTTATTTAAGATTTCCGTTCATATATCATTCAATGCCATTTTCATTGAATTGATAACCCTATTCTGTGCTTACCGCTAAAATAATGCTGATGGCATGTCTGTTTGACGATTGTTGGCTCCAATATGGACAGTTTATACAAATAACTGTTATGAGAGCCTCAAGATTGGCGCAGTGCCCACCAGTGGTCTCACTAACTTGAGATGATCTCTAACAAAATGGGATCTTATGACCGTGTTGGATCTTTGCCTGTGGAGGTAGTATTCGATTCTGGAGAAACAAAGCCGTAACAGATTAAATCTATTCTACTTAAACGGGTTTTATTGCGGTTTACTCTGTCTACAACTTTTTTTGGCATCATTTATACTCACACTTTCCTCTACGGAAAGTCTCCCGCGATACACGAAGTTGGTACTTCGTGTATCGCGGGAGACTTTACAAAAAACAGACACAAAGATTCAGACTCGGAACAACTATTTGTGGACCGCACAATTTTTTTGTTCCGTGTGAGTATTGAACCCACAACACTCGGCGCGGCGGCAGTGGCGAGGCGACCACTTAAACTACTTCGGTATCCGTGCAGTCAAAAAGTCTTCGTTTCATTCGTGCAGCCAAACGGTGAAATTTAAAAGCACGATATTAAGCTCAGCAGAATCAGATAAAATAATCACTTTGTTCTTCTTAAAAAGACAACTCCTGCATTAGCTATAATCCCTGAGTCGGGCACTTACAACTCACGTCCATACACGTCTCTGAACTACGAACTATTTTATGTTTCTTGTTAGGATAAAAACTATAACAGTTGAAGCATTAGTAGATAATCAACAACTGCGTTATTATAATATAAATAATAATAATATCAGCCCTGTATTAAACTATCCCACTGCTCGGCACGGGCCTCTTCTCAGTATGAGAATGGTTAGGGTACAGTCCACCACGCTGGCCCAGTGCGAGATGGCACATTATATAGATATATGTATTATCGAGAACATTATAGAGAACTCAAAGTCCCACATGATGTTTCTCTTCACCATTAAAGAGAGTGAT
Source organism: Catocala nupta (assembly GCA_963675205.1). Taxonomy (NCBI): domain Eukaryota; kingdom Metazoa; phylum Arthropoda; class Insecta; order Lepidoptera; family Erebidae; genus Catocala; species Catocala nupta. The sequence continues at coordinate 15,958,100 of OY776094.1, read as the reverse complement.
AATTAACTATTTAATATGTAAATAACTTCGAAAATTCAGAGATGCGAACCTTGGGATCGAACGCGAGACCTCTGCGTGGCAGTATATCGGTATACCACTAGGCTTTATTGTTATTATTCAAATGCGTTAAACTCAGTTATTTCTCTCAACAACAGTCCTATAATTCATAATGCACTAGTATATTTTCCAGCAGTCTGGCATTAGTTAAATACTTAACAAATTACACACAAATAGTTGAATCTGCGTTCGTGTCTTTCCCTAAAGTATAATACAAACGGTTTTATAAAAGGATTATAATGCTATAAATCTACAGGCATATTTTCATGCAGACAAGATATTGTAAAAACTTAAATTTATCAACTCATTTACCAGTCTAGACCATATTCTTACAAAAACTAAGCCTACTTAAAGCGATTTACATAAAGTATACTTCTTATCCAACACAAGTAAGACTCGACTATTGCGTGGTAAGACGGCAAGGATTAATAGAAAATACGACAATTTTTATAGTATCAAGCGCAAGTTGCTTGCGCTTGTTGTGGGCATCCTATAAACGATCGCCGAAATCGTAAGTAGGCTGAGTTCCTTGCGCATGTAAGCTATGCAATGCTTGCGCATTGAAACCGAGCGAGGACTTGCGCATATAAACCTCGCAAGTAGCTTGCGCATTAATCCCGCGCTAACTACATGCAGCATATACAACCACTTATGATATAATAATGATCGGTATGCAGTATAATTTCTTGTTATGAATAGAACTTAAGTCGCTAAAGAAGTACCAAACTTCCACTAAAGCATAGAATATGCGCCAAGTATACCCGCTTTCTGCTATAGCGTTTTTTTTGGTTCATTCGTTATTTGCCGCGTATATTCAACGCAAGTAAAATGTTTCAATATTTCCATATATCTTTAAAGGGAGACTGCAAATATTGCAAAGAGTAATATTCCAAAAGGAAATTACAAAAGAAATGAAACGGAAGACTTAGAAGTAGTTATGCCAGACACATTTTGGTTTAAAACTGTATATTATACTCACTGAAGGAAAGAGTCGCTTCATTGAAATGTCGCATACTACATTTTGCCCGCGGCTTCGCTCGCATTAATCTATCAATATCAATAAATTTCTATCCCTAGGGTATATTTCTTTGTTTCTGGACAAAAAGTACCATATGTCCTTTTCTATACCCCTGACAACCTGCATGCAAAATTTCATGATGATCGGTCGACTAGTTAAGTACCTAAGGCGTGAATACGTAACAAAAAAACAAACCCACATTCACATTGATAATATTAGTTTCAGAGGGCTAATTCCTGTACTTAACTAATCTAATAAACGACATAATATGTTATTTATGTTCACGTTGAATTTGAGACTTTTGTATAATTGTATTTGTCATTCGTTTATTTATAATCTAGGAGAATACTATGTGTGATATTTATGTGACACTGAAACTAGACTGATCCAATTCTAATCATACTTTATTACGAGAATAACTGATCCTTTAAGCTCTTACTTACTTAGAAATATGGCGCGGCAAGTGCCTATTTACTTTGTACCTGATATTCTGAAATCACTGATTCGTTTTTCATAAATCAGATATCGGACAAAAGGTCCTTGATGACCTTATTGCGTAGTTTTTTAGCGTACCTGAAATACTTCGGAAATACTGATTCATTTTCTATAAATTAAATATTGGACAATAGGTTTTTGAGGACCCTATTGTCTAATATCTCTCTTATCCTGACCTTATCAACCCTTGTCGACATTGCGAGCTCAGTAATATATAAAACGGTTTATCGAGAAAGTTCAGTTTTAATATCGAATATAACATTTTCTATAGGCGATTATTGCAGAGGGTTTCCAAACATTGTACGAGTCATTGAGTTGTGTAGTTCCTCTGGACACTCTTTGAAATGTACATTATATAGCTGTCACGCCTATATCGCCGAAAGGGTAGGCATGGGTGTATAAAACGCATATTACGCCAGCTTTAGTATAGGTCTCACGTAGTGAGGGGCAAGCTTGTTCCCGTCTACCGAGTACAGTTCCAGACTCCGTATTGCTACTGTTAATTTTTTAACAGTACCCGAGCCAGTAATCCAACCCAAAATAGACCTCATACACGGCAGTTGCATTCATTACTACTGTGCCCAAATATCAACATTACATTGATGGTCTACAACTTCTTGCTTCTACCAATTAAACTATATAACAAAATATAATTAATCATTTAACATAGAATTTGGATTAGATTAATTATTAACTTGTACCATCTTGGAATGCCAGTCATAATTCAAAACCTATTGTGTCTGGCCGCCGATGTGCCGCTGCGACTCAATAGGTTAGATTCGATCAATAGTCTAGCTAAAACGATCAATAAATCACACATTTATTTATTTCTTGAGAATTGAATCTACAACATGACTCCCAATGGCGTTAGTATCAACATTACACTACACTATCACAACGCATACATTATGAGCGTACTCAAAACTTTTATTAGTAATAACACATTTGGCAAAGAAATTCCATCTAACACTTTCCTAATATGTTTCCTCTCGAAAAGAAATATTCCTTAGGCCAAGTAAAATTACCTATTCACAAAACCAAGTAAGCATGCCAAAAATTGTATAAGAATTCTATTCATCAGAATGGTCAAAGAAATTTGGCAACAACAGAATAAACGGGGTGCCTTTAGTGCTTTTAACTTTTCTTGAACTAAGATGTAGTAGATTAGATAAGGGAACGTTCTAACCAGATATCTCTGCGGAAAATGATGCCTGTTAGAGTTCTTTGTATAATATATTACCATTATATTAAAAATTGCTAGGAACATTGAGTTGTTCATAATTTGCATGCAATGTAAATTATCCAAACTAGTTTCTGCATTATTCAAACTTTTTCCCGCGGTATCACGTACGTAATTGGCTAAAAGTATATCCTGACTAATATTATAAATGCGAATATGAGTTCGTTTGTTTCTTACGCTTTACGCCCTATCGTATCTATCTATAGGTGGCATCCGGGAACGCGGTCCCGGTCCCAAAATCTCTACGACCCAACTACACGACCGGTCATCATTAAATTTCGCAAACACGTTGTCAGGTGTACAGAAAAAGGACATAGGGTATAATTTTATCTAGTAAAAAGTATTGATACTGATCTTTTTTACATTTACGCAAGTGAAGCCGCGGGCAAAATCTAGTATATTTATAATTCGTAACGGGTATTAACGCGATCATGCATAACACCAACCGTGGACACAAGCTGTCTTTTTCGGTGATGTCATGTCCCCGCTCGTGAGGTAGATAAGTCTTTATCCACCCTCACCATTCGCATATTTTTATTTGATCATGTACTGTTACACACTACACTCATATTATCGCTTTTCCGTATAAACATCAAAACTTTATAAAGAGAATCTATGACGCAACACATGAGAACTCGACAAACCGTGTTGTCGCTTTATCGACATTTAGTATCGCGGACATTTATGTAACCTTAAAACATATTTTACGATTAGGAAGTTAGGTATAATTAAAACGCTTTTAGATTGTAGTAACTGCTATTACTATATAGGCATACCTGACATTTACCATTGCTAACACTTGTAACGTATTTTGCGGGATCATTCTCATCTCCCAACTAATGGTAACAAATTAGAAGTAGTGATTAATCACAGCAAATGTTGGACAGTTCATCGTGATAGTAAATGTGACACTATCTACATTAAAATGCGCCCTTTTCTATCACTCGTTTTGGTTAGCGGTCTTGGGCGTGTGTTTCAGCGGCAATCAATTTATGTCCGACCTCTAACAACTTGTTTGGTTAACTTTCAATTAATTTAATGTGTGGCTTTTAGGTACAATCTGGAAGCAAGTTCACACTGGCTATATTTAGTATAGGAAAAGGCGCAACGGTAGTGAATGCAACTGCTATGCATGTGATCTAGGGTTCAAAACCGGACCAGGCCAACCAAAAGTTGAAATTTTTAACCAAGACATCCCAATAGCAGCCCGGAGTCATGTTGTCGGTAGTGTTGGACACCCCGTACCTCAGAAAGCACGTATAGCCATTAGTCTCTGCACCTGATCTTTTTCCAGTCGTGTAGAGTTGGCGTCTTATAGGATTTTGAAAATTAGGGAACAGAGAGTGCGCTTTTGTTTACGCACACACTTGTGCACTATATACTATACTACGCAGACGGCCAGTCACTGTTGGCTGTCGTGACCGAAATTTAGTCTTGAGAACATTATTATTATTTAGTATAAGAGTAAAAAAGTTGTAGTTCAGACATGCAGGTTACCTAACGATGATATTCTTCACAGTTAAAGCAAGCGATAATTAACTATTTAATAAGCCCATACCATCGATAAGGGTTAGGCCATAGTCCACAAAGCTGACTTAGGCAGACTTCACATAGGTATCTTTTGATGAATTATATAATAATACCATATAGTACCATATTTACCGCCTACACAACCAAATAATAAGCATAGGTCTACGTATATACATCAAACAAACATACCTAACGAACGATTGTTTATTACCGTTCCCCTGAACATTATAATGTTGGAAGGAGCCGAATGCGAGCCCCATCTTACTAACTGATGTTTACTGAGGCCACATATCAAACAACTGCAAATAGATCAGTCTACAAACATTTGTGTAATGGGCCCATAGATATTGGAGCATAAATGTTTGTGTGTTTTGATGTACTAGTTTGTTAAACTGAAATACAGCGAAGGGTTAACAAGTTACACATTTCATATATTTGAGCGACAAGGTTCAGTTATTAATTTCTATATATGTATAGTGTCATACCTACATACCCAAAGGGGTAAAGGGGTATGGAGAAATGTAGTGCAGTACGTGATAAGCGGTTGCCTTGTTACTGCGCCGAGTGTTGTGGGTTCAATCTCCACACAGGACAAAAAAATGTGTGTTCCACAAATAGTTGCTCCGAGTTTAGGTGTCCTCGGTAGCGGCTCGGAAAGTGAAACTTTAAAGGCTTTTAAAGCCAAATCCCGCACTATGAGTGATCCGTGTACAACAGGGGAATTTACAAACAATTAAACAACAGCCACAGTTCTTTATGTCTGTTGTGGGGGTTAATCTAAAAACTGGTCAAAATGCCATCCTTTTAAAGCCTGGTTCTAGTTTTTTTCCAGGTAGATAAATCACAGCCTTGCTTTATTAGCTATAGAGTCTTAGTCAATTTAGAGCAGAAATTTTATCATAGGAACCCTACTATACTTTTAATAGTCACCTTCCTTGACGTTACGTAGTCATCTGACATACAATGCCGACACTACATTGAATTCTAAATATAGACCGCACGGATGGCGTAGTAGCTTATGTGGTCGCCTCACCACGGCCGCTAATTCACGGTTCTATCCCCACACAGAATAAAAAATAGTGCATTCCAAAAGTAGTTGTTCTGAGACTGGGTGTTCTTTGTGCCCGTTGTCTGAATGTTACTAAAGTCCCCCACTACACAGGCATTACAAAAACAGTGCTCTCACTGTTATTTAAAAAATGTGTTACGGTCGCTTATATTGGAAATTGTACACTATCGTTCTTTAACATGTGAGCTCACTCTTCTTAGTGTAAAATGTTCATGCGATCTAAGTCATACCTATGATTTAATTTGATTCAGAGTACGAATATTAATATTTATTGAGACAGAAATTGTCTGTCTGTCATTAGATTTTTATGTTCATTTGTTGTTGTTCAGTTGTGTGTTGGATCGGTTTATTCATAGTTTGTGTTCCGAACACCCCCGGGTACCGCTTACTGCTAGGTTCTAATACAGTTAGCGAACGGTTCCACTTCAATTGCACAGTATTTGAGTTAGTTGTTAATGTACGTCCTAATTAAATACTAGGCGGCCTAAATCTAGGCTTATACTTAAAATCTGAATGATAAATTACAGTACGAATGTCGCAACGATAAAGGAAAGTAGGTTTCTAAAATTCCTTGGGTGGGTAGTATTTCTTTTGACAGAGACAGTTTTAAAGCTTGCTAGATTAATTTGCCAAATACTTCATCAAACAAGTTCGCATTCTTGCTGAAAATGTCCTGTTGCGTTATACTTATAAATTATAATACATAATATATAAATTTAAGTCTTACGCCTCAATGTCTGAAGAAGTGTGCAGACTGCAGTGTTATATTATATGCCCACATTTTGCGAGCTATGGTTTTAAGCCGAACTCCGAGTTTCCGAGCTATTATTAAAAATTTCTTGACAGAGAAATCTAGTTACACTTTGCCTAACCCAAGAATCGAATTCGAAACCTAATGCACCTGACCAGCAGTGGCACACACGCCCGCTGCTCCACAGATGCAATATTTTTTCCTTCATCGTTATTTTTTATAGATAAAAATAAAAAAGATGATTTATGATATAAATGAACTAACGAAATCATGCTACGTATTGAAACTTTTTGGAAAGACGCGACATGTGAATTTGAAAGAGGCATTGGGTGCCAGGTATTATTTAAGTAAAGTAAACTTTGTTCTTAATTGAGTAGATACAGTTCCTACACATATATTTGTGATAATGTTAGATACATTAATCAGCTCATTTAAGACATGATTATTTGCGGAATGAGGTGGTTTGCTATCTAGGAATAAATATACTTAGCTTTACATTTAAGAAATTTCTCATTTGTGGAGAAACATATTAATGTTAGATATTTATTAATCGTACATTAAGTAATCTTAAAGGATACCTAAATATATATTTTAAAATTTAAGGTATTTTTATGATAATTGCTTGTTTTAATAAGTTACAGCCTATATAATATTCCAGACTATAACAAAACAGTTCACGCACAAGACGAAAGTTAGGCAGTTCAAGTTGTTCTGTTTCTAAGCTTATGTTTTTATTTTAAGTGCCTACATTAATTATTGGTTACATCGCTTATGTTTATAGCCAAACGTGAGATCGAAGGTTGCCTGTATTGGACAATGATCTACATGGATCTGCACAGACGCCGTAATGGTTTAAGTGGTTTCCTCACCACTGCCATCGCGCCGAGTATTGTGGGATACCCACAATACATAAACCGATCATCAGATCTTAAGCATTTATTATGGATTACAATTAAAGTACATCATTTTAAGTAAGAAAGGAGTATCCAAAACGATTGAATAATTGAATTGCTCTCTGCAATGCAATGATTCAGCCGGTTTGGAAAAGTATCAATAAACATACTTGTTGAACAATCGCCGCCATCGCTGATTTCATTAATTAAAATAAGAACATAAATAAGGGTTTATTTGTAAATACAAATACAAATACAACGTGCGATTGCTGTACGTTTCCAGTAATCCAATTATCTGATGACTAAAGTTACGCGATGTGTAATCGAAAGACGGGGCTTTATATTTTGTTGTCATTCTATATAACAAAAAAACATGTTATTTCGTTTATTTCTTTTATATTTTGTCTTTTCTTATAACAATACTATATAATATTGTTACACCCAGTGCCATCTCTTGGAATTGTGGGGATGACTCGGCGGTTCCGTCTAATAATTTATACAGCACCATCTATTAAAATCTTACGGAACTATGTAGTTCGCCGGTACGAGTAGAGTAGAGAGAACGCTGGCACATTCTCGAATCCTTGTATTGTTACGTACCGTGTATGACGTTTCTAGAAAACTCCGGAAAGGCTTTAACCGCGTATAAAAGGGGACAGCCAGCGCTCGCCCGGTCAGTTTACAATCGTAAGCAGTCAAGTATTCCTCGAAGCGAACGGAAGCGAAAATACTATGGAGTTTGAAGCAGTTACAGTTGAAAAGTGTAGTATAGTGCTTATTTTGTTTTAAATTTAATTGTGTGCTAGAATAAAACGTGTTTTAGTCGGTAATATTGATTTACATTCTTATCCCCCGAACCCAGCTCGTAACAATATAATCCGATATATGAGTCTGCTTTTGTAAGTCGACGTTTTTCCATTATAATATACTAGATTTTGCCCAGGGATCTGCTCGCGTTAATGTAAATTTCTATCCCTCGGGAACAGTCTTTTTTCTAGATGGAAGGTACTCTTTCTTATCTGTACCTCTGTCTGACATCGTGTATGCGAAATTTCACAATGATCGTTTAAATAGTTAAGGCGTAAAAGCGTTACATACAAACAAACTCACATTCGCATATATAATTTTTGTTAGGATATTAATTAATTACTTTATGTAGATGTATAGCTATTTATTTTGTTTACTTCTTTTCGTTACTATTTATATCGAGTCGCACTGCTACTATGTCTAAAGAAGTGTGAATGTAAATAGTAGATAGATAAAAGTTGTAAACAAAATCAAGTCTCTATAAAATAAGTAAGAAGTTGTAATAATATATTTACCAAATAAAATCTTAAAATACTGAATGTTCGTTAAATGACATTACATTTTGGTTACGTATGAATTTGATACCTTGTATCATTAGAGCCATGTTAACCAATAATGTGTAGATCCATTAAAAAAACTGATGTCATGTTCTCCTATAAAGAAAAATCATTTTAAACTTTATAGTCACTTCAACGGTAACCATTTATTACTACCACCGTTACTATTAATATTTATTATTTTTGCAGTAAGCACGCAAGTGAGTTTGCTAGTGAGAACTACTGAATTGCTACGCAGTACAAATGTATACTGCAAAAAGACTGATAATCATGACCACAGCTTTCAGGTACATCTTGTAGATCCATCATATTATAGAGAGCGTGAAAAATATTGTATCCTAACTAATATTATATGTGAATATGAGTATGTTTGTTTGCTTTTTGTTACGCTTTCAAGCCTACGCGACCGAACATCATACAATTTCGCATACACGCTGTCAGGTGAACAAAAAAGGACATAAGGTACCTTTCATCCAAAAAAAAATAACAGAGTAATATACCTGCTATTACTCTGCCGTCCGTACGAAAAGTCCTTGCAAAATCTCAAGTTTTGAGCACAATTAGGTAAAGTACATATTTGGAATAAGCAGAACGAGGTCTATATATTCTCTTCAGACAGTTTTTACGTATCTATGACGGAGCCGGATTAATACTAAGCATAAAAGCAATATCTAGATCCGTGTTATATGATTTACTTACCAAGACCGAGATAGCTGTAGATAGAAATAAGTTAGTTACGCTATTAAGTATTTTTTTCTAACTAATTCTGCAATAAGTATAATTATTGCATTTATAATTAGCATATTTCTTTATTTGTAATCCTCATTTACTAGTTAGTAAATTATATCTTAACAACATTTTTATTAGCTTTCCCGTTTGTTAGCACTAAACGACACTAAACGAGTACTAAACGACCGTGCCTGGTGTCAATTGTAAACAAATGTCATAAAAAAAACATTCACAAACTTCTGTTTATTTATTCATGTTTGACATAAAAATGTAACTGAAAGAAATAAGACACTTAATGCATCTATGGTTAGGAAACGTTGAAAAGTTGTAAAAATTTATAAATTGCTACTCACAAATGCATCATGTGGGTTTCCTTACCATTAATGCAATAAGTAATTTACTTATTGCAGTTATGGCTAGTAAAGATTCTTTAAACATACTAATCATACTAAACATAAGCAGATTTATTGTTTTTTTTTAAAGTAGGAGTAAATGTATTTACAAACATTAAGTAGGAAGAGCAGGTAGGATTCGTACAATTTTTACTATAAGCCGAACAGAAGAGACACTATTACCTATTTTAAAATAACTTTAGTCATGCTATATACCATACATATTTGGCTATAATAATAGTGAAGTGCAGTTTAGATTAAAATTAGCATGGCAAACAGTTACAGTAACTTTTCTAAAAAACGGAAAACGTGCGAAACTACCCCACACAATGGATAGCTTCGTACATAGTGTGGAGCACATTCGTACATAGCGGGGAACCACGGGGTACAGTCAAAGAAAATGCCATTTATTCAATGTAAAATTATTTATTGAGATCATAGTAAACACAAAATCAACTCTGTAAACACATATTATAGAGAGCCTGAAAACTATTGTATGTTCGTTTGTGTTTTGTTACGCTTTCATGCCTACACGACCGAACATCATAAAGTTCCGCATAACACACTGTCAGTGGAACAGAAAAGGACATGGGGTACCTTTCATCCAGAAAGAGTACAGTTACTAACCTCATCTAACCTACATTTATGCGAGCGAAGCCGCCGCCAAAATCTAGTATACAATTAAGTGTATGTATACAAAAGTAAAATGATCACCATAACAACCGTTAGAAATACTTGGCAGAGGATCTATATGGTAAATATTTTCTCTTTGTCGTAATATTACGCTTGTAATAAAACTGGAATTGTTTAATGTGGCAATGCCAATATCAATACCACAACAATGGCGATGTCTGATCTATATTCTATATATTATAAAGATAATTTTATCTTCTTTTAGTTAGATAAGCTATAGAAAACGCAAATCGTGTAATGGTTGCAGCTCCTTACAAATATAATTTGTAAAATACTGCTTACTTTAAAATTGGCGATAAAAAGAGTGGCCGTGAATTTCTTGCCCATTCATCTATTATTTTCTTTTATTTTTGTTTCTATGCTCATGCTTTTCTGTACGAGGCACCTGATTAATGTAAATGTAAATTCATATTATTGTTTAGTTAGTGTAACTTTCACGTTCATAAGTGTTACTTTGTGATCTAAATGAATAAATATATTTTGATCTGATTTAATTCAATTTTTAATATCTACTACATTATAGTACGCAATTTTTAAAATTAGAAAGTTAACCACATTTCCTAGCTGCTTAATTTTAACTGCGGCTTATGTGTTGTCTCCACGTGAACGCATACTGGAATTATAATATGTATCCTATATATTAATTCAGTATATATGCGTCATCTATGTGTTAAGTTTCATGCAAATCCGTTTTACGCACGACGGTGTTACAAACATCCCAACATGTTAACAAACTAATCGAAATTGGATATGCAAAATTAGCTTTGTTTCTTTGACGCAGCTAGCCCACTTTAACCTATTGAATGATTAATTCGTAAGCTCTAGAGAATAACATAGGGTACTTTTAAGCCCCAGTTGCGGGAAAAGCTTTTTTATGCCTTATAAATTTGTAGCTTTAGGAAAAGAATAATAAGACAAGTTTTTTTAGGGATTTTGTTTGGCGCTTTTCAGGATGCACATGTAGGAACCCAAAGCCTATTACAAAATAAATGGACTTATTATTCTTGACCTCTTAGCTACAGATATATGTATATACACAGTCTCACGCCTGTTTCTTTGAAGAGGTAGGCAAAGGTTTACACCTACATTTCGCCAACTATGTCGAGCCTATTGCCATTGACCGCACACTATATTAGATGAGTCTAAAACAGTGTGCAGTAAATGGCTGATTCTAGCTAAAGCTACACACTCGTGTGGCTACTAAGAATTTTGAAGAAAACCCAATATAACTTTGTCTGATTCGGAATCCGCATTTAATACCGCTACTCGACTGCGGCAGACAGTTATGACTTATGATGTTTATATTCATCTTCTTGTACTAATCCAGACGCATACAGGTTCCATCAACATTCACGTTTACTTTATCAACACATATGTACAATATACCAGCGTTCGGCAACCCGCGGCCCGCGTGCCTCGTCTTTGCTGCCCGCCACTGTTTTGTAAATAAGGTCTTAGTTTTGTAAATAAGATTTTATCATTTTGTAATTATTTTAATTCAGCACCAAAACCGAAATCAGTGTCATCCGCGGAAGCAGGTATTGACCCACAAAACTATTCCGCGGGCGCGAACGTCATGACTTGAACACTCGACATTCTTGAGCTCACAATGTTAATAGAATGTACCCATTCAATGCAAAAATACTTCTATTATTGCAGTATTTACTCCTGGTTATGGGCTTATGACTTGCACAGATGGCTTCATAAAAAAGAAAGTTATTGGAAGAAAACAGAGTGTTTAACGATGCATGGACAGATTTATATTTTTTATTGATTGTAAAGAGAAACCCCTACCAAAATGATATACCAAAAATCTAGGTATTGCTATTAAAAAATAATACAACCTTGAACGTCATCACGATAACGAGCATAAAGCGAAATTTGCATGTCTTGGATAATTTACGGCAAAACAAAATTAATGCACGCAAATTGTCAGTAAAGACCCTTCAAACGTTTTTAAGGTTCAAGTTCAAAGTAGCAAGTCGGGTGTACGTTTTAGGGTAGTTTAAGGGTAGCCGAAATATTTGCGAAGTCTGGCCGGCCGTTTACAGACAGAAAACTAGTAAAACAATGTGCTTATATATTATTACAGTTATGGCAGAGGAGGTGACCAGACCACAAAAAAACTTGACGATATTTGTCTAGCTGCCAGAACGTTTACCCGGCGTTCTGAAGATTTGGTCAATCTATACTATATAATATTACGAGTATAAAGCTGAAGAGTTTGTTTGTTTGTTTGTTTGGTTGAACGCGCTAATCTCAGGAACTACTGATTCGAATTGAAATATTATTTTAGTGTTGGATAGCCTATCTATCGAAGCAGGCTATAGGCTATATAACATCACACTACTACCCACGGGGGCGGCGCAGTAACGATAAATGCGGGTGAAACCGCGGGAAACTTCTAGTAATTTATATGAGCAACTTCAGGACAAGGCACTTTTATTTGAATGGTTCTTATTAACTATCGATGAAAGTGATGACGTTTCAGATACTAATAGCAAGACAAGTACAGCTTCAAAAATCACATTATAATTGTAATTCGACTCGAAAGCATAATTATTTCGAAGATCTCATTTAATTTGTTTATCTTTTTATCATTTTCTTTGTGATTTTCACCAATTATTAATAAAATGATGTATGTGTGGTTGTTTTTGCATTTTAACAATAATCGATGTATTTACACAAAATTATGACCAAGTGCAGCCTTTATTTCATTTTATGTGGCCCGTGCCTGCTAAAGGGTTGCCGACCGCTGCACTATACGATCAGTGAACATGATCACACATGAACAATGTTGCAATCGAAGTATTGACGTGCATTCACACGTCATACACGTATCTACTGCTTGGTCCAATAACTGTTGTCTAACAAGAGATGCGATATCCGTTCTATTTGTGCAAGCAATGAAAGACGTGCGATGGTTTACGAAACGATTTTCACTTCATTGATATATTGGTATGGGTGTTTCTAGCTCGGATGTGTATTATGGCGTTCAATGTCAGGGATCTAATGGTAATTGACGTTTCATTACGTAGCACTTCTATGAAGTGAAGAGGCTTGGCATATAAAATGATCTAACCAAAATAGGATGCTCTAGTTATTTTTTCATATGGTTGCTAGTGGTTTGGCGATATTATTAGATCAAATGCTATTGTGGTTGGAAGGACAGACAGTTATTAATGCTGATTCTGTTTTGAATATATTTGGAAAGTAGTTTTAGTTGACGACACAATATATTCTGTTTAGAGTATATAAAAATAGAGTTCCATTTTGGTTAAAATTTGGTATGTTATATGTACCTTCAAGAACATCGTCACGAATTTAAAGTCAACCGCATGAAAAATTTAAGGGTCTGTAAATATTAAGCTACATTATTGTATTTTTTACAAGGAGACGAAGTCCCTATTATATTTTCCTTTTGTATGGTTTATAGTTAAATAACGTCTCGTACCGTTATTAAAGATAAGAAAAGATAAATATTTGCGACACCAATCTTAGACTAAATTTATCTAGTATTATCTAGTATATTACCAGACTCGGCTCGTGCTTATCCGCCTGCCTACTTGGTAATAAATAATATGTCCTCTAGACCGAATTTCGGTCACGGCGTCAAATTTTTAAACTTGTTACAATATGTTTTTCAGCAAAATTATTGAGCTCTGTAGAAAGTGGTAGAACTAAAGTTGTTAAGTATGATGTAAAGATGACGCGGGCAAAAGGGTGTTAGTATTAGTATTTTTCATATTATCTTGTTTATCTAGGTCAGTTCAAGTTAATTTGTTCTTAACCTTGAACCTCAGGAACGAGACCACTGATAGAAACTACTAACGCTATAAAAAAGGGACTTATTTGTCCTACACACATATTGGATAGCCGAGCACTGTTTGCTACAACCCTGTTTGGGTATTTCATAAAAAAGGAAAACTTTTATTGTTTACAACGCTTTGTCACTATGTAGTAGGTATAACTTGTTTAGCATTATTTTAACAAGTTTAAATTATTTTTTAATGCGGCTGCAGTGCATGTGGTCTCAGTTACAAATCTCGGGTCTGGCCAGTCAAAAAATCTCAATAGCAGCACTCAAGCATTTAAATAGTTGGCGGTGTTTCACATCTACTTGAAAAGCATCTCTTTTCAACCGTGTCGGATTGCCGTACCATCTAATCGGATTATGAGTATTAGGGATAAGATTGCACTATTGTTTGCGCACACTTGTACACTATAATTTCACCTGCGCAGATGGCCAGTCTCGGTTGAGACTTGCCGCTGTGATCGAAATTCTGCCTGGATGACATTATTAACTACAAGATTTTGCCCGCGGCTTCGCTAGCGTAAATGTACTTTAGGTTAGGTTCGGTTTGTAACAGTACTTTTTTCTGGATGAAATGTGGCCTATGACCTACGCTGTATCCCCGACACTGTGACACCCAACGTGTAAGCAAAATTTTATGTTGATCGGTCGAGTAGTTACGGCGTGAAAGCGTCACAAATAAACAAACAAAATTACATTCGCAATTATAATATTAGTAACGGTTAATAGAGAGCGGGGTGGCCTTTGTCATGGAGTGAGATATAACAGGCTTATAAAAACATTTGAGCCAAGTTGATTAAATAATAATGTTATAAAACATATTCTGATACTACATTCGAAAGCCTACTGTTGGTATAATTAATGACAACGGATACGTCTGCCTTTTGGATAACGACAGCGACGGTACAATGAATAATGAGTTACGTGTATAATTAATTAGGCTAAATCTGGGAAAAGCAAGTTCCAGTCTCATTTATGTACATATTTGCTTCGCTCCGCTGTCAGGGTAATGATACGAGTTTCTGCTAATGTTATCAAAGTAGCTATTTATTTATTTATTCACTTAATTATTGAAAGTAATCGTATTGTTCCAAAGATATATGTTCTTTAAAAGGCAGAACCCTTTTTTAGAAAAATCCTGTGTCGTGGGGAACTTTACATTGAGTACGAAAATTTTACCAGGAGATGGCAATAGGCTCTTTTATATGTGACCTAAAACATAGCTGCTGAAATGTGGATGTAAAACACGAACACCCATTTCGGAGATATACATGCGTATTATGTATGTAGTTATAGTATATTTCAAAATAGATGAATCCAAACTAATATTATAACCGCGAATGTGAGTTTGTTTATATCTATGTTTGTTAAGCTTGCACACGCCTTAACTACTCGACTGATCATCATGGAATTTGGTGTACCTGTTACCAAAAACAAATGACATACCTTTCAATTAGAAAAGGAATACTGTTCTTCAACGAAGCCACGAGCAAAAGCTAGTAAATAATAAACTCAATATATTCAAATCCGTTTCTTTACGTATAAGCTAATTGCTCTATTACATACACAAAAATACGAAATTCCAAGAATGAAATATTTGCCCATCTAAAAATATAACTCGAAAACACTTCAAACAGACCTAAACTTTCTTCGCAAAAGTACATCGTTATCTAGTTTACAAAACAGGTGTTAAATAAATGAGCTACTTGGAGTGCCGAATATTCTCGAATACGTAAGAAAGTAAGGATTATAACAAAATGTATTTCTGCATAGTATTTCTTAGTATTCGACTGCCTTTTCGCTCCAATAACGTAAGCTTAATACTTTCTGTAATAGTCAGTGTTAGGTCTCTAGTTCTATATCTCGCTCGTAGATAGTGTTTCAGGAATTTTTGCCTTAAAGCTTTATTGGCAGAACCAAATCACCTTTAAGATATTAGTGGCATCGTATACTTTTAGTGATGTTAACTTAACTATAGCAGAGACAATGAGGGACACAATTTTGTTACATATTAATTGGACATATACATACGAGCGCTTAATATAGACGTGAGTATACACTAAGATCTAAACCGAGCACGAGCAGAACTGTTCTATTCGCAACTTTAAGTATGGTGAAACAACTAGATACCACTTTTAAAGATTACTACCTTCCATGCTTTTCTAAATTATTAAAACAATTTAGATTAAAATTTACTTTTTGATGGCATCCAGCCATGTTCACGAGGAGACTAACTAGACCCTATTCTTCACAAACAGAGCGTTTGTTAAATATATAATATCATTACGATACCCACAAGCAGAACTTCACACAAACTTAAAATTGACTCGCACATAATGCCAAAATTATATTTTATAGAAAGAACAATGTAAGAATGCTTAGGCGTTTCATCAAAATTAGTTTAACAGTTTACGCGTGCAAACATCCAAATTTCTTCACAAACCGAGCGTTTGTTACATTTATGATATTAGCACGATACACAAACACAAAACTTCACATAAACTTAAAATGAACTCGCACATAATTTCTAAATTCAATTGCTCTTACGCTAGTAGTAAGAACATTATAATTATTCTTAAGTACATCTAGAATATTAATCTGAGAATAATTATAATGAACTTGTAACAAGTTCAGAACTTTCAACTGCAGTTCACAGATAACGGGTAAGGCATAAGGGGGAAACTTATACTTACAAGTATTTACTTCTAAGCATAAGTTTTGCAACAAGGGAAATCGCTTGCAAAAGTGTTCTTACAAGATCGGAAGGTCGATTCTCTTAGCAAGCTGTTCAAAATGTAGTTCCGATCTAGTCTCAGGGTCATATATACATATAATATAACAAATGGTGTTCTCATAGTCTGTCAAGTCTTAGGATATCAGACATAATTAAAGTCTATTGTGCCTGACCACCGGTGTACCGTTACGACTCAATAGGTTAAATAAAATTAAACGATAAATGTGAATATAAATTGTAATTAATGGATGAATGGCATCCAATTTACCTTTGACATGTATAAGACTAGATTGGAACTCTATTTAGGACAGGCTTTATTGCGTAAATTGGCTCTCTGAATTAAACAGTGGTGTTACACAACAAAATACAAGCCTTATTTAAATTTATTTCATCGATATTAAACTGCTGTACCTATACGGTTTTATCCCGATTAATTAAAAAACAAAACATCAAACCATTTTAAGATAATTTGCACTTTCCCGACGTTTGGGTTGCTTCTCAGCAGCTATGATAACGGGGAGATTAAGACAAAGATGTTCTCATTGTCATAGTTTTTTTTCATACAGTAGATTAATTCCAATGGGGTTAGTCCCATTCGCCACCCAAAGCATTACACATTCCGGTGGCGAATGGGATTTTTTGTTTTGGAAAACGTCTCAGTCGCCACTGGAGGTGGCGAACCGGTGTCATTGTTACGTATCTACAGTTAATTTTACAAATAAAAATGGAAAATGATGGTCTTTTTATTTTACCCAGTAATTATAAACATAACTTAAACCTGAATAATCATCCTATTTTTTAGTTTAGAGTTCATACTAAAATTCTTAACCATACGTACTTCAAAAACTATAAATGTCATTCCAAATACAAGTACTTGCCTTTTCCGGGTGGCAATTTTTCGTAAGCAACATCCTATTTGCCACCCCAATGTACATCATTCGTAACACATTCGTGACAAATTTATTTTATCTTTATTTTGGATAAGAATTTTCTCCTGTGAGCAATAAATAAACCGCCACCTTGTACATGAAAAACGAACCTAACGTTAATGTCGTAAAAAAGAAAAATAAAGGTTCCCTTTAAGCATTACTCTTTCAACATCTCATGAATTTGAACATTTGGAACAGCAAAGTTTTGAAACAGACACTTTTATATGCGAAACGTAAAAAGAATTCATAAATTTACATATTAAGTACATACAAAACAGAGACTCACGGCAGTATATACCTGAATAGGCAGATGTACATCTGTGCCTATCCTTTCGGGTACCTATATATTAATTGTCGGATAAATTTCTAGACTCCTAGCTGCTATTGAGAGTTTCCTAAAAGGAACTACACTGTCTGGTAATCGAATCCAGGACCTGGTAGGTCGCAAACACATTCTGCTCTTACTGCAGTTTCAACTCCCACATCCTTGTACTAGTCATTTCACTCGCCTGTGTGTGTTTTGACTACAAAACATTAGTCAATTTCGACGACTTATAAAAAAGCAATTTGCTGACTTGTATGGCTGAGGCTGAACTGTAACAACGTCGACGACTACTTGATAACAAACTCGTATAAACTTAAGGCGGCGGCCGTATCGCCGACGTATAAGAAGATGATGTATTTCTTTGTTTCACATAGCTGTTACGTCGCCATAAACCGTGAATTATACAAAAAAGGCATAAGGCAACGGCAACACAGACACGATTTAAATTATACAGAAGAGGCGAAGATACGGCTAGGTGGCATTATACGTTGCAATAACAGGTCTTCTTCATAAGTACATATAACAAGCGACGTAACTGCACGCTACTTCGGTCGCACCTGCAGAAGGCGATGCAGTGCAGGCAACCAAGTTGTATGTCCACTTTACGCCACTTGTGTATAATTCACGACGCGTCGCTTGCTTACATTTAATATGGAAAAGTTTGAAGCAGCACCATGCCTCTGCTGCGACTGCGCTGCGCTTTTACTTATGCCACTTCCGTATAATTTATACTTTGATAAACGACGACCTAATCCCATTATATTGCACTCGTCAATATTGTCTCTTATAATACTGCGTCGGTGATATATTGGTATTAAATGTAACTGCTGCACCACGCATTAGGTCTCAGCTCGATTTCTGACTAATGCTAAGTGTTTTATATTTTCTATCAATAGATTCTCAACCTCCTTAAGTGGGACTTAAAACCATAGCAGACGATCTACAGGAGAAATAGACCACTGCCTACACCTTCGGAGATACAGTCGTGAGACGGTGCGGGTGTGTTTCAATTGTATAACTAAAATCATAACAAAAGTAGAAATGAATAAAGCCTATGTTACTCGGTGATAATATAGCTTTCTAACGGTAAAAGAATTTTTAAAATCGGCTCAAACAACTACAAAAACAAACAAACAAAAAGTCTCAATCTTTCCTCTTTATAATATTCTTCAATCTTGTATTTGTTTTTGAACCCTGTTTCCCCAATCTATCATCCGCCCAATCTCCCAAATTTAGCATTTATTTTCGGCACAGCTTTTGGTTCTGATAACAATATTATATAAAATGTAATTTGTTTGTAATGTATACTAAATTGAATAAGTTAATGGCTATAATTATAAGCTCCAAACTAATACTGTTATGATTGTAATAAGGAAATAAAAATACCGAGCACAACTGCTCTGATAATCGTTTCATATGTATGTATAATAACTAAGTTTAAGTTTAATCATTATACCTATTCTGTTTTGAGAAAATAAACGTCTTAAACCATAAACCATATGTATATACTATTTAACAACAATTTTGCGACGAATGATGCTAAAACGAGGTTTGTTTGCAGGTTTTCAGGTTTGCAATACGATCATGCTTTAAAAAGATATTTGCTTTATGTTATTTCTTTTAGTCTTCTTTAATTTAAGAATGTAGCTCTTGTCAGTGGAGCAATCGCAATCCTTTTAACCTCTCCATATAACTCGACTCCCACTTTTTCTTTCACATATCGGACAAAGGTACGTCTCGGTCTTTCCCTTACTCACTTTCCTTCAATGTTGCCTTCTAGGATAGTTCATAAATTCGTTGTTTCGTATCAAGTGGCTGATTTATCACTACATATTATGAAATAAAGTACCCCGCCGTGTCCGTCAGTCTATTCGCGATAAACTAATCAACCGATTTTGATACGGTTTTCACCAATAGACAGAGTGATTCATGAGGAAATTTTAAGTGTATATTTTATAAAGTTTTGTGTAAATTGGTTAAAATATGACTTTAATTGTTGAGAATGTCGGCAAAAGTCAAGCCACCTAGGAACTTTCATCGAAAACGCTGCTTAATCCCTTTGAGATGTAGACGGGATAGAGACGGGTATGTTTTGTAAAGCTGACGCAGGTCGCTAGTTCTTTTAATTCTGTATAAAAGTTTGAATATGTTACTTACTTGGTGGATAATCCCTGTAGCTTATATCTGAATAGACGGCAAACGGGGACGCGCAGACTATTGAGATGATCCACAGTACGATGATAATCCTCAATGCCCTGGTGAGCCCGGCCATGGTATACAGGTGTAAAGGGTGACATATAGCCAGGTAGCGCTCCAGGGAAAACGCCGATATTGTCAGAACAGACACGTACGTGGCCCTGGAAAGAAAATAAGTGTTAACTACTACATAATTATCTGTATACTTTGCACGACTCCGGAATCAAAACAAGGATATCAGTTTAATACGCAAACATGAGCGTAAACTTATGCCACGAGGCCAACGAGGTCAAAAATTCAGCTATCATTCTACAGACACCTATTCTGTTCAGAAGTCTATATCTAAATTTAATTGTAAATAAGATCTCACGAAGTGAAATAAGAGACCTGTAATCCCGGCGTAAGAAAACACCTGGGACAAAATCAACAAAATGAAATATCTTTTACAAAAGCAATCGCCGCAGAAAATTACAATCAGGGTCAGGCAATAAAGGGCATGCCGCCTGAGCCAGACATTTCAATAGTAGGTACAAGAAATAATAGCAAAATTTACAGAATTGTTTCGGAAGCTGACAACATGTCTTAATATTAGCTTAATACTGAGTAATTAAATGTTTAGCCAGTAGTTTTCTTACCAATCTTGCCTCATTACACCAGCATTGTTGATTCAGTATGATAAACGTTTTTAAATTACCGCGATTTGTCCACATACGTAGTCGGTGAA
Organism: Catocala nupta; assembly: GCA_963675205.1. Lineage (NCBI taxonomy): Eukaryota > Metazoa > Arthropoda > Insecta > Lepidoptera > Erebidae > Catocala > Catocala nupta. Next base: position 15,937,147 of record OY776094.1, on the reverse strand, counting down.
ATCTTAGAATACCAGACATAATTAAAAACCTATTGTGGCAAGCCACCGGTGTGCCGCTGCGGCTTAATAGGCTAATGTAATATTAGACAAGTTAGTTATTAATTAAAGGTAATAAATAAATTTTTAGTTCCTGACGTTCCGGTCAACGTGAATGATATAATTAAATATTTTATTTCGTTTTTATTGATTCGTGTTCAGAATAGGCAGTGTAGTATGTAAATATGGAAACGAAAATTTAGATCAAGACTGCACGGACGGCGTACTAGTTAAGTTATATTTAGTTAGTTAAGTGGAGGCCTCGCCACGGCCGCTACGCCGGGTGTTGTAGGTTCGATCTCCTCACGAGACAATTTATGTGATCCACAACTAGTTGTTCCGAGTCTGGTTATCCTTTGCGTACGGTTTTTAATGTTTGTGATGTCCCCCGCAACACAGGAACTATTCCTAGTGCGGGACTTGTCATAAAAAAGAACATCTATATATAACGGTACTGATACGAATAGTCACTAACCTAACATCGATTATTTACTAGTAATGGCCTAATTACGAAGCTAAGTGCGGCAAACATGCTCGTATAAATTAAACGAATAGTGAACTAGAATATTGCTTTGAAGGAACACATGTATATTCAAAGTGCAACGGCTGAGATAAATGTAAGATAAACGTGTACCTTTTAAAAGGCAATTGAAGCTCTCAAAGCTCTTAGTATTTATCTGACTATACGGTACTTGAGTCTGAACAATAAATCTGAGTAGTTTTGCCGTAAATTAAACTTACTAAAAAAAGGGACTATCTTGGAATCACGGTTATCTCTGGGGTACAAAGAGGTGTACTAGAAGCTGGTTTCATTAATTCTGTTCACGTAATAACTGGTGGCAGCCTATAGCCATCTACCGGGTACGTCAGCGCCCATGTTGGCCAGCAAAATATGTTGGACCAAAATAACTATAACCACATCGTTCAACGGTAACGTAACGAACGGAACGACCTGCTTTGATACTATTCCAACATCGGCGTCCAAATTGGCCGTCAAATGTTGGCCCTAAATAACTGTTACTTGTTCTACTGTATCGTTACAAACGGATCTAACTACTGTTGCAGATAAATTAAGCTTGGAAACCAACATCTATCACGATTGTTCTTAGCATAAGACCCTGTGTTAACAATATTAAACAAAAAATCAGTTCAGTAGTTTAGGTGCTACGATGGAATATACAAACATACATATACAGACTGTCAATATCATTACCCTTCCTTTTGGCTTCGCCGTAGTCGAGTAAAAACACACAAGTGACTTACTAGTTGCCTTCTAAATCCATAAGAAAACTGAACCGCACGCACGTCACACGATGTCAATCATAACAATTTTATTAGGATTGTTTTTTTAAGAATTTATTCAATTGCTTTTGTCATTATTCTGAAATCCAATTGTACCACTTTCAGCGTCAATAACATTTAAGAATCGATCCTGACATGTAAAGCTGATATTTCAATCATTTCTAATCAAAATTCTATTAAAATATTATCCGTCTACCTATCAACCTGGCTAAGACACAACATTGGTAAGTTTTCTTAAAAGTTGTATCACACGAGAGGGATTTTATCTTCGAAGGTTCAACTTCAACACGGCTTGCAACGCAGACTGCTCTTACCGTCAACGAGTGTTGACAGCAGCTACCAACAGTGTCACTTGTGTGTAAAAGCTGTTAGTTTTATAAAATAGAAATTTTCTTCCTGTGTACAGCAGTAGCAATAGCCACTACACAGCACATTACATACGGAAATCGTTACATTGCCACTTAGTAGTCTTGAGTTCAATCTCTCTGCACGCTACTCTTTTGAACTTATATACGTATAACTACGTACTTAATTAACAAAGAAAACATTGTGAGGAAATCTGCAAGTCTGACAGACATAATGTTCTTGAAGATATATAAAGTCTACCAACCCGCACTGGAATAGTGCGTGAAACTATAATCTAGCCCCAGCTATGAGGTTCTTGTTCATCAGCTAGCCTTAGTTTTTATATGAAACAGAACTGATATAATATTTATATCTATACTAATATTATAATTCTGTAATTTTTTTAAATGTATTTGAATATACTTAAATAATAAAATTTAAGAGATTTTTGTTTGTTTGTAAGGATTTATCTCAAAAACTACTCAACTGATTTTAAAATACTTTCACCATTAGAAATCTATATTATCGAGTAACATAAGCTATACCTAATTTTTAAGTACTTTTACTGTTAGTAAAAGTACTAACCTAACCTAACCTACATTAACGCGAGCGAAACCGTGGGCAAAAGCTAGTTATTTTATATATCCGGATTATAATCTGTACTGTGGCAACACAGGTGCTTCTGGTATGTCTCCCTGTTTCTGAATGTATTGGAGCCCCCTCGTGATCTAACATTGCATGGCTTACATCAGAAGTATTTCAAAAAAATCTGCCACTGTCTTAAAAAAAATCGACGTACTATTATTATTATAATCAACAAATAGACACGCTTTGTTGTTAAAAGTTTAAGAAGATGTTTATGTGTGATTTGTTACCGTAACACATAAGCCGTTAAAGGAACTTGGAACAAATTTTCCACATAGATAGACCATGTCCTGAATTGACATTGCATTATAGTTGACGGAAAATGAACATACCACCACATCACAGATCAACGCAGATTCACGTGAGACGAAAGGCTTTTCATTGTGTCCGAGATACAGACAGACAAAGCAATAACAAAAATACAAAATATAACATTATTTAACTAAGGTTATATATACATAATATAGTAATAACATTTTACTTTCTACACGATTTTATTTTAAAACATTTCAACACGATTCGCTAAAAAACGATGCAAAGAATGTTTCACATAAAAAACAATTTGGGCAGCCTGAGGCAACTTTAATGTGGCAACAATAAAATAAATAATAATAATAATAATAATAATAATATTCTACCACATACACACAACACTATCTAGCCCAAACTAAGCAGAGCTTGTACTATGGATACTAGACAATGGATAAACATACATATATACTTTTTTTTTTTTTTTTTGTAAATACATACATATTATACATAGAAACACCCAGACCAAGACAAACATCCATGTTCATGCACACAAATATTTATCTTGTGCGGGAATCGAACCCGCGACCTCAGGCGTGGCAGTCGGTTACACTAACTACTACGCCATCGAGGCCGACAAATGCACGTATGTTCACGTTTTACTACAATAATAAAAGAGATTTAAGACAGCTATTGCATTTTTAGTGATCACGATTTAGTTGAAAATCCTTGCTATGTTACATTATACATAAGGTCCCTTACATGGCGGGCGTATTTTCGGTTAAATAATATAACTCCACATTTTTTGTCGCTACGATTCTCTATTTATTTTTCTTGCCTTCGTAAAAGTGGGACATTTTGAAACTGGCTTATTATTTCCAAACGGACATAGTACTTATGCAAGTTATTATTTATATTGGAAAACACTTCTTTTACCTATACTATGGGTAATGGAGTGTAACTATTTTAAAATATAAGTGAAACTTTTGGGGATAGATGCCTACCATATGGGAAAGACGCCTCAATAACTTTATGACTATGAGGATAGTTGCCCTTAAGGATGAATAAAAGATAAATTAGAATTACTAATATTTATTTTTAATTTTCATCAATGGCACGCAACACTTTTGTAGTCTTATAAGTAAACTATACGTATACATATATTATGAATCATACAGAATGTTTTCTTTTTTTGACTTGCACTATTAAAGGGGGTGACTCTACTCGTCTTACTAATCACTTTTTCTATATACCTGTATCCGATTTAAATTATAAATAAAAATATTAACTTTCCATACATTGATATATTTTATCTGTCTATAATTTGATAATGTGTTTCATAGGAAAAGTTGATCAGTAGGGCAATTAGCATCACCGCCTTCAATAGAACAGATAATTAAGACCCCTATGCAATTTAAAGTTATTAATTTTTATAAATTTTTGCATATCGTCTTCTTAGTGTACTAGATGGATTGCCATATCTTCGTGTTATTTTTGTTGATGCTAAGAATGCCTTTCGATATTTAATCCAAATCTTTGAATAAAATTTCTTGTGTCCGTTCAGTACGCGGACGAGTGCCAATCGTTCTCGTGTATTAACGAGGCATGCTAAAAACAAAAGCGGTAATTAAACGCCATGCAAAGTTCAGCTAAAGCCATGAGGATAATTGCCCCTAAGGACATCTATACCCACGAGAAATCGGGGTGTCAATCCTTTTACGTAGGGATAGACCACGATATTTAAAAAAAAAACCGTTAATAAAATTTAAAATCGTCACTCATAATTAATAATCAAACTATATAATTACAATAATCAAAAATATAAAAATCAACTTACCTATGAAATGAAAAGTTACACGCTTTCAAAAAACAGTCGAATTCGTAATTCATGTCGTCCGAGAATGGGTTCAGCTAATTTATTTTACTACGCACTAAACATTCAATGCACGCAGCTGACGCTCGCGTATCGAGGGCAGAGGGTAGAGGGCAGTGGGCAAAGTAATAACTGCGATCGTGTTATGTTCGACATTCGAAATACAACTTTCGGGGCATCTATACTCCAAGGGCAACTATGCCACTTTTACCCTAATTACTGACCACAGGTATACAGGTTAGATATCCGCGCAATAAAGTCACCGGAGATGATGCACATAATTATGTACATTACAATGCATGCGCTTGCATACGCAACGCATTACAAGTGACATGTGTCTAATCCAAAATGTTGGCAAACAGTTTCAGAACTTCGAATCGTTCTGTCGAAGAATTCGAGCACATAACATCTTATAAATACACGCTTGTATGTTTATGATAAGTATAATTGTCACCAATATCTACGAGCATTTTTATAAAAACGAACGTCGAAAAACCAGCGTCGCTTAAAATGTAGACTTTATGGTAATGTTCTAACATTCTAGCAAAGAATAATAAACACATTTTTATACATATCATAACGTCGTACTTATTGAAAGTATTTGTTAACCTATAAAATTACTTTCACAGTCAACAGCAAAACAAGGGCGTAAGCCCAAAGACGTAAGAGGAAAACCACAGCCATTTATTCATCATCATGCTTACAATGTGCCTAAAACATACAATATAACAAACATGACATCATATCTAAAATTAAAATAAAGACTTTTTTTATACAGGGTTACAGGAAAAGTCGTGCTAGATCCGTTAAGGGCGTGGAGTACCCATCATTTCTGACTTATTTCACTATGAAACACCCTACCCTAAACTTAACCCTTTTCGAGATATTCGACTTTTAATTTTTTTATCGAAAATTGCCGATTTGTATGCTACTAAATTAAATTTTGTTGATTTTGTGTGTCTTATTAGTATTATTATTGCATTTTTAAATGTGTAATAAGATGTTTTAGGACGACAATCATTAAAATAGTGCATAAGTTAATTGAATAGGCCGTAGTAGACAAGTGAAAGTTAAGAAATTTAAAAAATATTAGAAAGTTTATTTTTCTCTAAGGGATATCTAAAAAAAATATTATGGCAGTTGTTCGGCAGATGTGTTTTAAAATATCTACGTTTCATCAGCTATCTAACGAGGTATAACAATCTAGGGTTTTATTTAATTTCATTGAAAAAACTTAAGTTTCATAGGCGACAGTGGAGAAGAAAATTAATACTTAGCCCTAAAAAGTAAAATAAAACAATAAGTAAGTACGAAATGTCATTTATTAAATCAGGTTTTCACACAACTTTTTCTTGCTCTACAATTCATGTTCAACATGGTCGCCTCTGTTTCTAATACATTGTCGCATCCTTCTACGGAGACCAGTCTTCACTACTCCAGTGGTCCGTTGTCCTCATTTGATTTGCTGCATCCACAATCCTTTCTCTTAATTCTTCCACAGACGAAACTGGATTTAGCTCGCTGTAGACAAGTCTTTTCATGCGCCCCTATACATGAAAATCCATGGGGGTTAGATCCGGGCTTCTTGCTGGCCATGGCAACGGCCCACCTCGACCTACCCATTTGTTTGGATAATTTGTGTCGAGCCAGTCTCTGACACTGCTCCTGAAATGGGCAGGGCAGCCATCATGTTGAAACCACATGTCCCTGATCAAGTTAAGAGGTAGATCATCCAGCAAATTACTCAAGTCTCCTCTTAAGAAATGTTCGTAGCTTTCCCCATTTAGATTGTCCGGGAGAAAGTAAGGTCCAATCAAATGATTGGAGATAATGCCCATCCACACATTCACGCTGAATCTTCGTTGGGACCCCTTCACTCTTTTCTTATTGGGATTCCTTAGTTCTTTTGGGGCCCAGTAATGGGCGTTGTGATAGTTAGTTATGCCATCTTTATCAAATTTGGATTCATCTGTCCACAAGATATTTCTTAGAAAATCTGGGTCTTCTACGTCGGCATATAGCATAAATCTGCAGAAGTCCAACCTTCTCGCAGGGTCTCCTTCTTCAATAGCATGAACCGGCGTGTAATGGTACGGGTATAGGCCAGCAGTATGCACTGTAAACCACACTTTCCATTGCGAAAGTCCCAGATCACGGGCAACAATATTAGTGGAAGTAGTCGGATCCGCTCGAAAGCGTTTCACTATCTCATTGTCCTGTTCTTCGTCGTCATCAATTCGTGGTCTTCCCATGTCTGTATTTCGTTTCAAAACAGAGCCTGTTTCACGAAGTCTTCGATAAACTCTGTCAAAAACGGCCACATCCGGTACTCGACGACCGGGGTAGCGAGTTATGTATTCATTGCGAGCTTGCGCAGACACACAATTGCGGTATCCGTAACAAATAAGCATATCAGCATATTCCTCAGGTGTGTAGGACGTCATCTTCAACACTTCCGTATCACAAGTACAAATCAGAGTCCGGTTAACAAGCACAGTAGTCACAAAACAGAAGAAATAGTCCAGAATCACAGCCAAGTCGAGAAAAAGAGCAAAGCGATATCACATCTACTATGTACGAAGCACAAAAACAGACTGACTACCAAAACAATATCCCGTGTTGCATTCCCAGCCCTAACCGGGCTCTACACATTTTTTCTTTCATTCACACCTACATAAATCGTAACTTGTCTCGCTCGCACGGTGCGTCTTAACTTGAAAGACAATAGGCGCGGGACCGTTAGAACTGCTACCTGGAGCGTCCAAACTACTTTTTTCCACGAAATGTAACACAAATCCTAGATTGTTATACCTCGTTAGATAGCTGATGAAACGTAGATATTTTAAAACACATCTGCCGAACAACTGCCATAATATTTTTTTTAGATAACCCTTAGAGAAAAGTAAACTTTCTAATATTTTTTTAAATTTCTCAACTTTCACTAGTCTACTACGGCCTATTCAATTAACTTATGCACTATTTTAATGATTGTCGTCCTAAAACATCTTATTACACATTTAAAAATGCAATAATCATAATAATAAGACACACAAAATCAACAAAATTTAATTTAGTAGCCTACAAATCGGCAATTTTCGATAAAAAAATTAAAAGTCGAATATCTCGAAAAGGGTTAAGTTTAGGGTAGGGTGTTTCATAGTGAAATAAGTCAGAAATGATGGGTACTCCACGCCCTTAACGGATCTAGCACGACTTTTCCTGTAACCCTGTATACTTTCGTTTATTACTTACTTCTTAATAAAAATAACTAAAAAGTTAAAAATAATTTTATTCTGATAAGAAACAGGTATTTATTTATTTAATGCATTGTTTGCCAACAGATTTCACATTATTTACGTGAATTTCCCATTAATGTTAACAAAAACTTTTACAGAATGTAAATCCAATGCTAGGCACACAAAAAATTTACTGAGTATATCACTCTGCTACTCACGTGATACTCATCAGCGGCATCACCAAAAACTTAAATGTAAAAAAATAATACTAATTATAAGTGAGTAAAAGGAAATTAGATAAACGAAAACAAAAGAATCGTATTTTACTGGTTGACTTAAAACTATACAATTCTTTTTTGAAAACCGGTAATTACACGGCATGAATGTCAACCTTTTTATGTTTAAAAAGACGGTTGTACTCACGACATAATCTGGAAATCATACTATGCAATCCAATATTTATTTTGAAGGACTTCGAGGCAAACGGACGATAACTTTGTAATCTTTAGCCACGATGTGGTACAGTAAAGTGAATTTTTTGTAATAATAGTGGACATTCGAGATTACCAGTTAAAATTTTAAATAGAATTATTTGATCTGCAACTCACCGACGATCTTCTAAAGAATTAATCTTGAAAAAATTTAGTCTTCCATTACAAGTACAAAGAGATTGTAATTTTTTAGCATGAACTGATAAGAAAAACAGAAATCGTTTTTGAACTCTTTCAATTTGGTTAATATGACACTGGTAGTGAGGAATTCAAGCACTACAGCAATATTCCAATATAGTCTGCACAAGAGCATTATAAACTGTAACAAGTGCACATCTTTCTTTAAAAGATTTGCAGATACGCCAAATGAAACCTAACATTTTATATGACCTGGTGACAAAATTATCAATATGCGGTATAAAGGAAAGTTTGGAGTCAATAATGACACCGAGGTCCCTAATCTGATCAACTTCATCGAGCATGATGTTATCAATGGAGTAAAAAGTTTGTAAAAAATTTCGTTTACGATGAAATTTTATATGTTTACATTTATTTAAATTTAGTGAGAGTTTATTTATTTTGGTCTAATTAGATATTTCGATTAAATCCTCCTGCAACTGCGAAGAGTCCCCAACATCTTTAATAATTTTGAAAATTTATAATCATCTGTACACAATTAAAATTTAGAATACTTGATCACGCAACCTAGATCATTTATGAAAATAGAAAATAATATCGGTCCCAAATGAGAAACTTGGGGGACGCCCGATGAAGCTACATAACTCTGGGATCTGTCAGTTAAATAAGATGAAAACCATGTAAGTAATGACCCATGGATACCAACATTCGACGTCTTAGCAAGTAACAATTTGTGATCCACTCTGTCGAACGCTTTACTTATATCGGTATAAACAGCGTCGACTTGGAAAGGCTTATCTAATGAACCAGATAATTCACTCGCATAACTCCCAATGTTCGAACAAGTAGACATTTTACTACGAAATCCGTGCTGTTCTTGTATCAATATGGGCTTGATGTGATTACTTACAAAAGGGCAAATAAGAGATTCAAAAATTTTGCTAAATACTGATAACAATGAGATAGGTCGATAATTCGTAATATCATCTGCATGACTATCTTTTGGTGTAGGGACAACATTAGCCGATTTCCACTTAGAAGGAAAGGTTCCCGTTGAAAGAGAAAAATTAAATATTATTTGAAGAGGGATTACGAGGGCACTTAAACATTTCTTAATAAATACAGCTGGGATCTGATCAGGACCCGCTCCAAGGGTAGTATTCAGTTTTGTTAGGGCCTTTTCAACTTGTGACTTATCAATTGTAATTGACCCTAAAGTACCATGAACCATAATACTTGGATTTTGCTGCAAAGTGCTAGCAGATGTAGATTGACGATCGTTATTAGTTATATATACCTACTGATGAAAAGTTTCTGGTAAATGCATTACAATTTGACTGTGGCGTAGAAAACGTTCCTCTTACGTCTTAAGGTGGTTACCTGGTTACCTTTACGCTTGTTATTTATGTAAGACCAAAACCGTTTAATATTATTATTAGAAATTTCTACCTCAATATCTTTTAAATATTTGGCATAACAAGACGTCACAAGGCTGTGGACTCTAGTTCTATCTAAGCGGTAATCAATCTCATCCATAGGATTCCTAAAACGCTTAAACCTCTGACAGTATTTGTCTTTTTCCTTTATGAGATATATAAGTTGCCACATATACCTCACAGGATAGCACCTTTTGGTGAATGTTGAAACAGGAACATATCTTGCTATGATATTCCATAGAATATCATAAAAAGCTTCCACCATATCTTCTATATCCCCCTGACATAATGGTGCCAATTCTGTTGTCACAAAATTCTCTTATCTTAGCTAAAAATCTCTAAAATTTAATTTAGTCCTGTCACTTGTAGCGATTTCAGAATACGAAATGTCGTTTCACAGGACTAAACTAAATTTTAGAGATTTTTAGCTAAGATAAGAGAATTTTGTGACAACAGAATTGGCACCAATATCTCATACCAGTTCAATTGATCAAGCTCATTGTTTATTAAATCGTAATTAGCTTTATAGAAATTAAATTTATTTACTTTATTTTTGATAAAAATCGCGTCAATGGATAATCGAGAGTAACTGACAACGGCAGGTGATAATCATCAATTTTAGTAAGAGTATCTAATTGCAATTGGACTGTTACATTTTTGTGAGACGAGAAAACTAAGTCAAACATTTTATTATCAGTATTACTTGTCTTATTAAGTTATACTGTTGCAGATCCAGAATCTCCATAAACTCCAACATATGTCTACCTATTTCCGACTTAAAAGAATCGGGCACAGTGTAGCTATTATTAGATAAATATGCAGCGTTAGATATTAATGTAATCTGTCCAAATTAAAATCTCCCAAAATCAACAAATCATGGCAACTGTGAAGCAGAGTTGGTATTGGATTCAAGTTATGATTCCAGCTTAGATGCAGAAGTTGGTGGAGATATATAAAGTGCACATATCGTTAAAATTTTGTGTTGTTATTAACTTGAACTTTTAGAGTAACCCACAGATCTTCATAATTAGTTTCCAACGAAGAATTTCTATTGGAAATAATTTTTTTAGTAACTGCGATCATAACTCCATCTCCGTCAGACTTAGGACCAGTTTATATGTACATTATAACCCATTTTTAAAATAAAAGCGGGTTACACCTTTTTATTTCTTTTGCCGTCAATATGTAACAACAAGTAATAAAAGCTTGTATTAAAAAAAACTTTATTTTTATTTTTAATTTTTTAGTATTTTATGATTTGGGATTTACTACGGCGTAGTTCGTGGCGCGTAGCGGCGTTTTTTCGTAGCCCGTAGTACACACACATATGTGATGTTAGATTCTATGGCCATCTTCTAGCTTTATCATCGAACTCTGGATACCATTTAGTACCAAAGTACTAGTCAAGACGAATCAAACGAGCCTAAACTCGATGAAATTGTGTCGTTTTTTTACGGAATTCCTATGACCACCTTCCAGCTCCAACTTCGTTACCATTTAGGACCAAGTACTCGTCAAGACGCATCATACGAGCCCAAGCTCGATGGGGTTATATCGTTTTATAACGGAGTTTCTATGGCCACCTTCTAGCTCCATCATCAGATCAGCTCCATGTCATCATAATATTGCATTGTCACGCGATATACACATGCGTGCGAAATTTCACTTCAATCGGAAACCGGGAAGTGCATCAATTTTAACTTACAGCGGACATGCAGCGGACAGATTACAGACTAGTGAAAGTAAATAAAAGCTTGTAAAACCTTAGCCCGTGTCTATCTTTCGGCAAATAGACGCAATTATATATAAGTATAGATATGTGTGGTGGTTTCCACAAATATACATCAAAAAAGTTACAACTTGTGGCAATAGATGGCGCTGTAATCAATTCCACGCTATTCCATACAAATAGTACTAACAACTAAATCGCGCTAACGAAGTTTACACAGCGAGTTATACATGATCCCAACAATTTTTGGACGGCGTACCAAGCTACAGATCCTCACTTCAAATCGAAGGAGTGTCACGCCTCATCACACTATTTTACAGTTGTATTATCGAACATACTCATGGAACTTAAGCCATAATTGTTCGCTGAATATTCAATAAAGGTTTCGTAGGCGATCGTATTTATTACTGCCAGCAACAGGACCCAAACAAATTGGCCCGTAAATATTAAAGCTGTGAATCGGAACTCAAATGACCGATACATAATTGAGATTGGGATCCGACACTTCTAAGCGAGACGACTTACTTGACGTTGCCATTTTCAGTATCCTTGCCGCTATTAAGTAAACAAATCCTTTTTTTATAAAAACAACTGTCGCATTAGAAGTAAGTTCACGAGGGACTTTCGAAACATTCAAACAATTGGCACAAAGAACACCTAGACTCGGAATATCTATTTGCTGATTACACAAAGGACATCGGCGAATTTCGGCCCTCACAAAAACAACGGACAGAAGTTAAATGTATACAGAAAAAAAGTACTTATTTTTATTGATTTTTAATTACTGTAAACAGAGAAATCTATGGTTTAGATATAAGAAATCACGAAAAAAGGTAATAAACGTACTGTAAAACTGGAAACAGTTGCTTTTTCGAGTTTCTAATGTTGCCAGCCTTAAAAATAGATAAGGGCACTATTTATTATTTTTAAATTAATGTTTTTAATATACAATACATGGTCTCGATTGTCAGTTTGAACAGTCATAATAGTTTAAATAAATATCAATCACGGTAAGGTATGTTTAACTATAATTACTGGCGTTTGACTATATGTTTATACGTGCGCTTCTTCTATTATTATTTTATTTTTATGTTGGATCAAAAGGCTTATATTCAATAACAGAAACTGAATGGCAATAACAAACAATATAGCTGTGACAAATAGCAACAACTTACATTCGTGTTGACTTTGCACTCGTGCGCAGTGAACGTTAATAAACTAGTAGTACTTATTTTTGCGACTGTGATTTATTTGTGAGCTGGCTATTTATTTGGATTCTGAAACTGCATCTTCGATTGACCTGGCTTTGTTGTTATCGGATATTTGTGTAAGTTGTCTCAAGATATTAATTACAGTCACTACGGGCTGAGCCTCATTTTTCCCACGCAAGTTACTAATCAAAGAGCAATAAAATAGTATTTACGAATATTACTATTTATACCTAAAATATTTTTATCTATAAAATATATATGGTTTACTTATTATAATTATATAAACCATAAACAAATATGTACCTACAATTTTCGTACCTACAAAATGGTGTCATTATTATAACCTAGAATTATACATATAAACTCAAATATCTCTTTAATTCCACCATTAATATACTTTTTTTTACATATATCATTTGTATGTTTTTGGCAGTAATTTGATTAAATTTTCACTCTTGTCCGCAATGGGCCTGACGAACTAAGGGACTCCGCCGGTCTCCTTTGTTCCATGTGGCGTGGCGAAGCGACCACTTAAAACTCTACGCAATCAGTGCAGTCAAACTTTATCGTCACTTCGGCAGTCAGCATAGTAACCAATTGACCATGGTTACTGTAGTATAACTTAATTATCATTACGGAGTTGGCAGTGAGATTATGCAGAATTGCATAGCTGATGTGTTATTTGTCCGACGCAAGTTTATAAGCAAGCTGTAAGCGCATCATTGAATGCATTGAAGTGCTACGCTGCTACGTCCAATAAAACAAACAACAAAGTCGCTCCTATAGTTTCAAAGGAAAGTAGATTTTGCCGCGATAAAACTAGACATAGTTTGAGAGCTATAGTGTACCTACTTCAGCAGATAAACTAACTTTATAATAGAAAAACATGTCGAGTTGTTGGACAAATGCTCCGTGAGAGAAGCTAATTTGTATTGGCTGACTAACACGTCCCGGATAATATGAACAAATTGGGGTAATCGTGCATTTTGTATGCTTTGTGTAAACGATCGACGCGAGCCACCGCGCACCGCCGCAAATAACCCGTATCATTAATTTCTTACTATTTGTCGTGACACTTATGACTCTGACATAAGAATATTCGTATCAATTTTCTTCTGTAGCGCAAGTTTGTACTATCCTCACCAATATTATAAATGCGAATGTGAATCTGATTGTAACGCTTAACTTTTCGACGGATCGTTATAAAATTTCACCAATTTTACGTACGTATTACACTTTGTCATTTCATTTAGAAAAAGTATTATTCTTGAGCGACCAAAGCCGCTGGCAAAAATAATTATAGCATATTTTGTTAACAATAAGTTTGTTTGCGCTCAGCCTTACTCATAATAGTAGATTACTACTATTAAAATTACTACGGCACTGGAATATAAGATCCGTTTTTTTTAATATTAGTAGATTTCTCTTGTCTGTTATTTATTTTTATTTTATATATATATAATATGATAGCTACCACACTTCGCACATATAAGTCGTACTTTACAGAATTTGTAATTCTCTGGCGATTCAAGATAATTCAGGTAAATCTCATGAACCTTTGCTTGAACCTAGCAAAATACCAAAATGTAAATGCAGTAAGTTAAACTAACTAAACTCAAATTGTACCGTTGTATTAATTTATAACTAACTGATTTTTAACCTTATTTTGTTTTATTTATAAGTTATATTTTACGCTGACCCAGTGCTGGTTGGCAGATTTTACATATCTTGGACAACATTAAAGAAAAGTCTTAGACATGCAGATTTTTTCGCAGTGTTTGCTTTCGCCGTTAAAACAAGCGATAATTAACTCTTAATACGCATATAAATTCGAAAATTCAGAGATGCACGCCTTGGGTTCGAACTCGAGACCTTTGCGTGGCAGTCAAACGATCTGCCACTAGGTCTTGTTTCTATATTTGTAAACCCGCACCCTTAATCTAGAAAAAGCAACAGTTTTAATTCCAGAATATCAAAGGGACCTGGTAGGATCCAATTGAATGACGTGATATTTTAGGGAATACCTCCGGGACCGAAACAGGGATTATACCTATAAATAAATAGACTTCAAACGGCATCTCTAATGACACGTTCGCTACAGCCCGAAGTACTGATTGTGCGCCAAATTGATGTATAAATAAAACCTTTAAGCTTAGCTATTCGCGCTGAATTCGCGAAAAATGCGATAAGATAGGATTTGTATTGCGAGTCCCTTGATATTGATCAGTGTGCATTATGGTAATGAGAAAACGCCACTATCTCTCGATTTCAGCCACAAAGCAAGCGTTCTTGGAATTCTATAGTATTTACTTTTTACATGACAGTACAATATTTTAGGGTAATTTGAGCTAGAGAGGTCTTGGCAGACATAGCACTTAAGGCTAGGGCTTATGAACGCAATACACCCGCCGCATTTTGCTATTCAGGTTTTACCTCCCACGTTATATACTGGAATATATATTTCCATATGTCTATTTACATAGTGAAACTGACTTGACTTCAACCGACGGCAACCTTACAAAATATTATGTATCTACTGGATTTTACCTGCGGCTTCAGATTCAGATTTTTTCTAGCTTCAGACCAGAGACTTTTTCCTGGATGAAAGGTACCCTATAGCTTTTTCTGTTCCACTGACAATTGGTATGTGAAATTTGACAAGTAGTTAAAGCGTAACTAACAAACTCACATTCGCATTTATAATATTAGTTAGAACACCTAATAGAATTAGAACTGGTATATTCGTACCCCTTTGTTAAAAATTATATCACCGATAACTCCTTAAGAGCATATACCTCCTACAGGTCCTTTTTCTATCGATTTAAATTTTTCTGACCCTGAAGTTTGAACTGTACGTCGATACGTTATTACATTTTTTCCTTTTTGTTTTTGTTCACACACGGTTTTCTATAAAGTTCACAAATGTGTCTGCTAAAGAAGGGTTGGCCGACATTTATGCCGTAAGAGATTACATTTTAGTTAGAAAGCACGTTCAAAGAAAACTGCACGGAAGGCGTAGTGGCTTAACTAGTCGCCTAGACACTACCACTGCACCGAGCGTTGCGGGTTCGGTTATTATAAACAGCGCGAAAGCTTGTGTTATAGAGGTATTACAAACATACAATTACCGGACACAAATAAGAAAAATATTATATGTTTTTATTTGTGAGCAACACAAACAAATGTCTATTGTGGGATTCAAAACCACAACATTCGGTGCAGCGGCAGCACCCAGGTCACCGTTTGCCCGTTACGCCATTGATAGAGTAAGTCAAAACGTCCTAAAATCCTCAAAAATATTAATTTGAATCAAACACCTAATCTAATTAAGCATACCTGTATAAAAAGAATTAACACCTAAGATATTTTATATTCATATATCAGGAGCTATCAGTGTACCAAATATCATTTAAATCCATTCAACAGTTTACACGCGTTTGAGTAACAAAACAAAGAAAATTATAAAATACAAACAAAGTAACACAAACTAAACTGAATTCCATGCTCGATTATCATACATGTGAGATCCAAATCAAAAACCAAAACGAATCAATCCAATTGTCATTTATAAACTTGATGCAAAATTTCTGACTTTTTCGTATAAAAGTTATGTCACTCTTGTGAGAAATTGGATTTCCTAATACATACCGTACCGCATCCACATTTCGTAAAAGAGATCGTAGTTAACGAAATTAGGAATCACTCAAGACGCCTATCCCAGAGTCTCTCCTCGTATGTGCGTATTAATAATACACTTATATAAACTCAATATGTTTCCTTTATTTATTGGACATTCTCAAACTTTGATAACATAATATTAGGTAGTATTCAAAGAAATACATACGTTACAAAGTTACTGAAACTTTATCCTTTACCCTCCATACAGATTTAATGTATTCTAGAAAGGTCTTAGCGATTCAATAATAAAGGTTTGATTTAATAATGTTATTTATGTTGGCATATAGAAATAAAAAAACCTGTTATTATTGGTAAAGTTTGCTTAAATTGGGTCTCGGTGTGATTGTGTGTGCATCAGGAAAATGTGAGAGTCAAGATGGCGGGTGTACCATAGCGAATTAAATTGGACCAATTACCAAAAAAATGTATCTGATATTAACTATTTTGTACGGTCAGATGCAAAAGTCGAGTAGCAATTTTACAAAGCGATAGAATCACAACAAGTTGTACTTACGACCTCTTTCAATAAAATCATCGCACATTATACACATAAACCCGCCTCACTTATTCTATCGCCTGTTCTTATTATGATTGTAATTATTAATTTCAAATTATTGCGCAAGTGATGTTATAGCTACCATTGATAACAGTGCGATCTAAATCTAAACGCAACTAGCGGTTCGATCCCCAGCAGAAGTGAATAATCTTTTTGATTTTTTTTTATAATATTCGAAATATCGATGTCTTGTTTTTTACTTCAAGACTTATTTAAACCGTAGTTATTTAAAAGATGAGGGTGGATTTAAAAAGTATTAATTTCTCACTTGAATAGAATTATGTGATGTTGGTTGGTGACCTTTGTTACAAGAATTTGTGTCATTATTATTGCAATCAGTTTTATTTATATTTTGCTTGAAAGTCTACATTTCAAATGCGCATTGCATAATTATAGCTTAATATATTTCAAATTGCAGACGAAACTGGACTAAGCAAGTTTTTTTTTTAATAGTATGTTACGGTATGGTGATTTATGATTTGGTTGTTAAGGACTTGTTATCTACGATTATGTCATTAGATTTTAAATTTTATTTCAGAGAAATACTTTGAGTCGTTGGATAAAACGATTTGAAGAAGAAGATAGCTTAAAAAGTCGGGCGAGAAGTGGAAGACCGCTTATTATTAACCAAACTCAGTGAAGATTAATGGTGAATGCTTATAAATCAAATGGTTTCATACCGACGAGACACTTTGCGAACCACTTCAATACTTCGTTGGTCACTGTTTGGGCATTGCAAATATGAGATATGCGAGATGAGCGGCGCGGCGTCCTGATCAAGTTTACGCGACACAAATATTATATTTGCTTATATTGAGACCTCCACGCTGGTTGACAATGTTTGAAATGAGGTTAAGTTTTAATTCTCTTTTCCATGTGAAAAAGAATAATTAAGCTAAAACCTCAATTGTCATTATAATTATTGTAAAATATTATTTGTAAGTAATATGAATCCAAATAGTAAAGACTAAAGATGTTTTTAATTATATACTAAGTATTTAAATATTTACGGAAAATTAAATAAAACTTCATTTTCAGTAATTATATTTTGAAATTGTTTTTATAGTGAAATATTAGGTATTGTTATAAATTACTTAAATAAAATGTTGTTTATTTGAATTAGAATTTGCATTATTTATTTATAATAATAATAATAAACCCCTCTGGGGTAGTCGTTATCTCATCATGAGACTAACGCGATATCGGAGGGCACAGTACACTAACTTTAAAACTATCACCTTCGCCTTGTGATATAAACAAAAATGTGTCACCAGGTTAAATTAAAGCGCACAAACCGCAGGGCAGCTTATGGCGAGCTGAATGTGAGTGGCGACACTGCGGTCCTGAATGCCTCAGAGAGTTGGTTAGGGCCTCGTCCCCGGCTTGCCGTTACTGGTTGGCTGGGGTGGAACTTCAAGAGCGCCCGTAGGACTCTCAACTCTGGATTGTCTTGGTCGGCCGGTCAGAGGGGAGCCGCTAGAGCTATATGTTTGGGGGTGGAAGTGTCATTTTCAAGGGCATAACTACGGGGAAACCCGCTCCGGGTCTCCGTTGTCACGAGACCCGTGATGGTGAAACCGGCGCCGCACCGCTCGACACCCCTAGCCACTCGCACCGGTGTTGCCCTCTGCTGCTGGCTTGTATGCCTATAGTGGCTTATCAGGGGGCCCATCTAGTGAGTTGGCGAGTCACCGTCAGACGCCGTTTTTCATCCATAGTTAGCAATATACCGGTCCACCAAACACCCATGCCTATAGCCCATATATTAGAATCCATACGTAGCAATAGTCCTATGCCTGCAGCGGCAAGTGCCGCTGTAGGTGTTCCATCCCACCTTTGATTAAAACTCTCGAAGGGCCTCTTCACGTTGGACCCATGTCTCCGTGTAAGCCTCCCAAAGGGCCAGGTATTTTGTAATATAATATGTTAGAATGTACCTGTGATAAGAGAAACATAATAATAATATTTTTTTATTTTCAGTATAACTTTCCATAGTAGGTTAGTAACAGTCGAACTTACATCTAGTGTTAGTAGTACCTACATCTAATACCTGACCGGTTCGGACTGTCCGACCCAAAGAAGCCATCTACTTGACTGCATGCAGTCGTATCCAGCGTTCCAGGATCGGAGAGTCCCACCGGTCAGTCAGCGTTTTCAGGATGATGTTGGGGCTGGCGTGTACCCGACGCAGTAAAGAGGTACATCGCTTGCGCATGATGGCAGAAAAACTATCGATGTTTGCATCCGCAAACATTCCAGACGCGCTGCAAAAACGCGGCAGCCCCACTAGCACCCGAAACGCCTTGTTGTACTGGATGCGCAAGTCGCTGTATGCCTTCAACGTAAAGTTCACCCACAGGCTGCACGTGTAGAAGGATTGACAAAAAGCTTTAAAAAGCGTGACCTTTACTTGAGTAGTACAACGTGCAAACCTGCGTGCCAACATATTACAACGAACAGCCAACGACCTGCGCTTCCGTTCCACATCCACATTATCCTTCAGATCTTCTGAGACCCAGTGACCCAAATATTTAAACTTGACAACTCTTACAGTGGTGTGCCATACAAAGTAACTAATGGTACTCTGGAATGGTATTTGCTGCCAGCCTTAAAGACCATGAGCTCGCTCTTGAGTGCATTATATTTGAGCCCATGTGCCTCAGCGTAGGACTCACATAAACCGAGCAACCTCCTCAAAGCTCTAATCGAAGGAAACATAACTTGATGTTAATAATCAAACTAATTTTGATAAATTATAATTATAATAATTAAATAATTTAATTATTAGTTTGATTCCCATAAAACTTCTTGTGTTTTTTATACACTAAATTTGAGTAATAAGTAGACAAAAATAATGTTTATTTATAGTTTTTAACATTTCAGTAATAATAAAACTAAGTGAAACCCAGTGGACCACAGGATTTGAACCACCCTTATTATATTTTAGTGATAATGTGAGAAGACTCGTTAACTGCTCCGCTATCGGAACTTGCGGTACTTATAGCAAATTTAAGCATTAATTGGAAATACGAACACTGTTGTTAAATATACGGGATAGTAGTTATTATAGTTATATATACAACAACTACTTTTTGCCTCGCCTTGCACACATGCGCATGCCGAACTTCACCTACTATCATTTACATTGAATAATGTTTTATTATTTGCGTTGAAACATACACACACAAAGATATTTTCTCGGAGCTGTATGCGATTCTTTACTTTATGATGCTTCTCGACTTTTGTCTTTGACCGGAATCTTCAGAATGAAATTATTTCGAAATTAAGATACACTCGCCATAATAACATCAAGATGGCGGGTGTTCTATAATATTTTATTATTTAACAATTATTAATAAAATATAAGTACCAAAATAAAAATGTATCTAAAAAGTACCTCACAGAAAAATAATAACATACATACATTTACGCGAGCGAACAATGGGCAAAATATAGTCTATAATATAATTTAAACGGTATATTAAATGGTAAGTGACTTTTTATATTATTATTATGATACGTAACTTTTTATATTTTAACACGCTTTTATTAGTTTGGTATATTTGTATATCTATGTGTCTATGTATCTATGTAACGGAATCTTCGAACGTGATTTTCACCCATTTCAAACCGATGAATTGCTTTGAAACTTTGCACACTTATCGAGGACCGATGACAATACAATAAGTTAAGGAAAATAAAATAAATATAATTTAATAAAGCGTGTTTTTAGTTTTAAACTATTATTTATTTTATATTAGTATTAATTCCTGAATAAAAAATCATGTCGCCCGCGCCGCAGCTACAATAAAAATAATTACATACATAATATGTACGTAATTATTTTATAAACACGCCTACATATATATTCCCGTAATGGTTTTAATCTCTGTTAGGTGTAAATCACTTTCATATTTCTCCAAATAGGTTTAGAGGTGTCTTGCAATATGGTGAAAATTTGCTTACAGAGAAACCCGATAACACTGCTCGAATTGGAAGTCGAACCGGGGAATTCGCGATCGCCTACATGTTCACACTGATTCAACGCGCGCATCCCAGCACATATACCTAAATCAAAGCTAAGTGCTAAGCTTAATACGTAGCTATGAATTAAAATGTTACTCACGCTTCAGATATCAAGGCTCTCAACTTGCAGAATCCAATACCAAGGCTGTATGGGTACTGGTGCCAATACACTGACAGATCGTTTGGCAAACCTGAAACAAACATACACACATTATATATACTATCACAAATTATGAAATACTAGCTACTGCCCACAGCTTTGCTTTGTAAAATTTCGTTAGGTTATGTTAGTAACAGTACCTACTTTTTTCCAAATAAAATATAATCTGTTTCTCGGTGATAATTCTTAAAACTTTTTTATGGAGCGAGAATTTTTAAAATCGGTGGAGAAGTTTTTGAGTTATATAAAATTAAGTTAAATTTATAAACAATACACAAAATATATACTTGTATACATAAGTGTCATCTCAACTAACATTATAAATGCGAATGTGAGTTTCGTTGTTTGTCAGGGGTACAGAAAAGGCCATTGGACGGGAGCGAAGCCGCGGGCAAAATCTAGTAAATAAATAAATACTATGCCAGCACTACACTCAACAAAAACAATTGATTAATAAATTGGCGATGATATAATTTTCTTTATAAGGTATTTTCTCAAAGCCTCTGTCTTATCGGATTTGCTGTTATTTGTTAGCTACGCACTGATATAGTCTTTTGTCTCAACGTCTGACTTAAGTGTACTTTTATGCTAATTCGTTTCCCTGATGACTGGGGTTATACTTTTCTATTCAAATGTGCTACATTGTTTCCAAAACATTAATTAGTCGATCTGCAGACAAATTTATCATCTAGTCTTTAAGTTCTTATGTCTATTGTTTTGATGTTTATTAAGCCTCTTTTGATTCTTGGAGACAATGTAGCACATTTCAATAGAAAAGTATATTCACACTTATCAAAGTGTGAATATACTTTTCTATTGAAATGTGTAAACTAACTAAAAGTGTAAATATAAATAAATCAATAAGTAATTAAATACGTTTGAGGATATAATTATCCTCAAATGTATTTAATTACTTTTTGATCTATTTATATTTAAGTTTACACTTTTTCTGACGTATCGGTTTTTTTTCAGCAGCCTTGGTCATAGGAACACTAAGATAGTAGTTGTCTTAATGTGTTGAAGTGTAGTTATATCAAAGTTTATAAAAAAATGTGTCGGGACTTCGGAGACGGTGTAAACTTAAATCTAAATAGTTTATTAATGTAAAAAGCCTAACAGTAGTTAAACTACTATTAAGCTTTAATAGTTTCAAAATTATGTACAAATAATATTTTAAAATAAGCAACGCGATAAAATCCGAATAAAGTAGTTTAATATCAATGGATAACATTCACGTAAACGTAAGACAATACTTACTGATCTTTCAATTGGTGAGAAGAGAATACATAACATACATGTATGCTTGTATCTCCCCAAAGAGGGACGCAGATATATAATTATTTCTACAATTTACCACCTATGATTGAAGTAGCGATGTAACTATTTGGATTTCAAGCATAATCGAATGTTTTGACTACATTACCCATCTTCGAACCCGCAATATAAAAAACTACTTCTGCTCTAAAAACAGGCTGCTGTATATCAATACTTATATTATGTCATGTTAAATGATAATACTTCAAAGGAGTTTTTGGTATTGCATCTGAAGTTTACAATAACATTTATATTTAAGTCTATTTCATTTTATAAACTACTGAAACTTCTACGTCATCCGTGCAAGTCAATATATATTTTAATAATAGTTAGTCAATTCGCGGAAGCAGCGCAGATTCTTGTAATATGTCCAGTAAACGGTAACAGACGCACCCCTTATTTAGTAGAACGAACTAAAACATATCTGGTGAGACGTGGGTACTATTAATACACCTCTGCCTACCCTTTCGAAAATATATAGGTACAGGCATTTATCTACACATCTACTACAAATCATTCGAGTGTCGTAATAGAGGGTTAAATATGAAATTGCCGCTTTGTATCATATTGGGTCATTTAGAAGATGCTTGCATCGTTACTTATTTATGCTCAGCGGAGCTTAGGACTGACAAACATAATGCGTCGTTCGTTTAATGCAATGCCTTATATTGATGAAGTATTAAATGAATTACCCTTCAGCCTCATACAGACGTTGGTCCATATATATATATATATAAAAGTGTGGCTACCTGCGTTATTGTCTATCATTATTTTCATTATTTATTTTTATATAAACTGTTATATTATCTGTGTCTATGTGTAAAGTTGATATTATTCCGTTTAATATAATATACATTTCTATTTCTTATTTTTTTTCTTTTAATGTCTCTGATTTTAATAATAGATGGTTTATCTCCGTGAGTCACTAAAGGGCCTAGTTGAAAACCAGCATCAGGCTTTCGTCTGACACATGCTGAACTGGGTTCTATTTGACACTGCTGTTAGACACATACTCTATATTATGTATTTTGTATTGGTTTCATTTCGCTTATGTTTATTTTTGCACCTCCCTTTATCTTTTTATTTTATACTTGTTGTTAAGTGTTTGTAGAGTCAAAGAAATATATTTTCTTTCTTTCTTTCTTTGTGTAAAGAAAATCGGTAACGTTGTCATACTAACTATTACATCAATATTTTTGAATGGCCAATTCAAATTCTGTGGTCTTATGTATAATTTCTTGTATTAAAGCCACTATAGTTTGTTTTGAATTAACAAATACATCAACCATCATGTAATTATGGCAAATAGAAACAACGAATACGGGCAGACACTAAGTTACTTAATTTTATATACAGATTGCCAAAGGGTTATTGATGTTTAAATCTCAGTTCATTCGGTGTAGCCAAATAACAAAGCGTGGCAGTATATAAATGACGTTGTTCTAAATATTATAATTGTATGTTGATATTAAATTGATAAGATATATGGTATAATCACAGTTAAACCGACGAAGGCACGCGCGGCATTATAATTAATCAATTATTTATATAAAGTAAATCTTCTATTAAAGAATCCCTATAGTTATTCGAATATAAATACTTGGCGGATACGGACATTATCCAGAGACCGTCAGAAAAGTAGTTATTACATTTATTTAATCTAAGGAAAGCTTACAGACTAATATAATTATAATAAGTATACATTTAATGGCTACACATATTGCTAATAACAAGCATCCATATATGAATATTAAAAACAAAAACAAGAACAATCTAACAAAGAAAATACATAAGAAAAGAAAAATAACAATAACAAATAGCAAACACAGTTTAATTATATTACTTTATACTGGTTTTACAGTTTGAGATCCGCTACCCGCGATCAAAGAAAGAATTGGCCAAGAGCCTACATACTGTTGTGGCACTTGTGCAAAATAGGTCTATGTCCAATTCGATAGGCAATTGATTAAATGCCTTCATCCCTCGTTGAACGAATGTATAACGCCTATAGTTTAAAAAGTTACTGTGCTATATATATATACGTATGGTACTTTGCCAAATCAAAGGTACCGTCAACAGTGTAAGCAGTACTTTCATACTAGCAACTATTAACTATTGACACTACAAGCTACTTACTCTGCTACTCAAAAAAAGACGTTACTAATAATGTGGCAACATAGCTCCTAGTTCATTTGTTTTATACAAGCTCTGTCATAGGTCGAGAGTGCGTGAAGCACAATATCGTCCCAATATAAGAGCTTTAGTAATACTGAAATCATCGATGATGTCCTTACGTGTGAAGTGACGCCACCCTTGGAAAGATAATCTGATTAGTTCCTACGCTACATCTGAACATATGAAGGCATATTAAACAAAAAAATGATTTTATAATATTTTGTTTTAATAATCATAATTTATTTATTTTATTATACATTCTTAGTTTTACAATTGCATCTTAACAATAACATAAGTGCACTTATAGATATTTACCCGAACTAGGCTAAACCTGTGTTTCGAGCGACAAACTGCTTACGTACTATTATCAGTATAAATAAAATAATATTAAAATAAATTTTAAAATAAACTAATGGTAAAAGTAAAAATAATTAAATTAAGTTTAATATTCTACTTTAATACTAAATGAGCAAAATATTATTTACAGATTGCAAGTACTTGCTCGGTTTGGTCATATGACAAAGTTTGAATATAAGTAGAAATTAAGCTTTTACAGCTAAAATGAGTTAATATACATATAAATGCTTAATTCTCTATTTAGCCTATTGTACAAAAATGGCCCTAGAAATGCAAAAAATCTATTTGTATGTTTTGAGCATGATTGTGTGGTGCAGACTATATCTTGCCGATACTTGTCAATTATGTCAGCGTTGTAGGTAAGCATCGCGTGTTGTTTTAGTATTGTGTGCATAATGAAGATTTAACGGACAGTCATTACTTTGCAGGATTTTTATAATAAGCTTGTAGGAAACAGGAAAGGACGGCGGATGGCTACTTTTAAAATTGCTCTTTTAGCTCGTTCAAGAGGCAGCATAATAGTTTTCACTGCTCCAACCCATGAAGTAATACAATATTGGATAATTGATAGACATAGAGCTTAATAAACTTGAGTAATCAATTTAATATCTGCTACTGTTCGGAGTTTTTTTAATACATAATTTATAAATTAAAATATTATTTTAATTTACGGATTCTATTTACTAAACTATTAATATGTTGTTTATAGGAATAGGAAAGTGTATCATCGACTATGATCCCAAGATATTTTATGCTCCTAGTTTGCAGGATAGGAGTACAATTACACATGTTTGTTGCGGGTTTTGAAGCGGACATTTGTGTGCATATATAGGCGGGTTAGTTATACTATAGTTATTCTTGCGCATAGAAAAGTAAATATATTTCGTCTTATCGGTATTTAAAGTTTGTAAATTTGATGAAGCCAGTTATTCACAATATTAAAGCCAAGCTGAGCGTTTTCATATAACTCGTAGCTGGTTTTAACGGAGAATATTAGCACGGTATCGTTGGCGCATGATATTAGCTTGCCGTTTTCTAATATAAGATTACATAAATCGTTAATTGTTATTTTCTAAGAAGTTGACTAATCTAGTGTTTATAATTCGTTCTAGTATCTTAGATATTGAGGGGAGTATGGTTATAGGTCAATAATTTCCAACAAGATCTTTGCTTCCAGATTTAAAGATGGGTATGACAACTGCTTTTTAAGGCATTTGGCAAAAATCCCTTCAGAAAGGCAGAGCCTAAATATATACGTTAATGGAGGTACTAAGATATGCCTAAAATATTTAAGGAACTTGTTGTTTATATTATCATAGCCGACAGCAGAGTCATCCTTCATCCCTGAGATGATTCGTTCTATTTCCTGTTCGTCAGTGTCTAACATAACAAATGATTTTAGACTAGCGGTGTTGTTCGGTTTCTGACGAGTTATAGCAGTGCGATTACAAGTTTGTATCTGAGTCCGCTCAGCAAGTTTTTTACCTACATTAACAAAATAGTTATTAACATTATTAGCTGACAAAAGCGGTGAAGAGTGAGTGTGCAGTAAACACGAATTTGATTTATGCTGTTTAGAAATGTAAGTGACGTTTTTAATATGTTTCCAAATTTGCTTACTGTTTTTACCTGCCTTATGCAATATGTGTCTATCGTAATTAATTTTTAATTTCTTTAAAAGGTTATTACAGTAATTTCTGTATCTTTTGTAAGTTATTTGAAGTACCAAGTTATTAGGGAAACGCTTAGATCTCTGATGAAGCTTATCTCTGTGTCTTATACATCGAATTAGTCCAGGCGTAATCCAAGGTTTAATATTATAGTACTTTTTCTCGTAGCCATTGTTGTTGTGTTACGTAATATTGCTTGTTGGACATTTTGTATTAAATACGATAGATAAATATTTGCGTCAGCGCTATTGTAAACTGGGCTAAAATCTAAGTTGCATAAGTCATACTCGAGTTTGTTTATATTTAAAATGGACTTTATTTGATGACGATTTAGCTTAGGCAGCGTTAAATTTACGATTAATAAGACAGCGTGATGGTCAGTGATAGTCGAGTTAGTGACGAGCGTAATTGATAACAAGCTGGATTTGATCATCACTGATGAGAGATGACTGAGTTCTGATCCAATATTTATATTTATGTCCCCTGTTACTATAATATTTCTACAAGAGGTTAGTGTTTGTAAAGTCTGATTAAGAGATGTGTAAAAGGAATCTAAGTTGCTAAAGGAGGGAGATCTATACATAGCGATAATCACTGTGTTTGTGTCAATTTTGATAACTAAGCAATTGCAATCTAGAAAGAGTGGTTCTTCAATTGAAACCTGTAAAGATTCCTTTGCGTACACTACCAAACCATCATTCTGATTAATATTTCTTGTTCTATGGTATATATTGTATCCTGTCATTAATGGAACCTCGCTCTGATTTAATAACCAGCACTCTGTTAGAATTATTATATCACAATCAAAGTTAAGCCTATGTTGAAAAATATTAAAACTGTCTATATTCTTATATACGTATTATACGTCTTATACGTATGTTTTGGGTAAGTATGGTTAATTAATGATTTACACCGGAGAGATATTGTCTGCAGTCCTCTACCGCACATGACTTGGAATCTGACACAGTTACATTATCTATCTCTCTTATTAAATTAAAATCCATAATATAAAACTATTTAAAAGATCTAATATACTAGCGAGTACGTGGCGTTCTTAGGCGCCTTCATAGTTAATAGAATTAATATACCTATTTTCGGAAGCCTTTCTCGCCGGGCACTCAGGGTCTCTCGTCTTGTGGTTGCTGGGCTTTTTAAACCGCAGGCAGGTTGCGCATTTTGGAGATTCCGTATACTCTTTATACAGTCTTGAATGGAGTGACCGTCTTCACCGCAGTGTCCACAAGTAGAAGTCACGGTTCTGCATGTCTTGGCTGCGTGACCGTATTGCTGGCACTTGAAGCATCTAGTTACCAGCGTGAAATCTCTTACCGGGCAGGACGTCCAGTTTATAAATATTCTGTTCTGTGTAATAAGGGCTTTTCATATCACGGCTAGTACTTCAATAATATAATTGCAGCTGTCCGAATCTTTCTTACGAGACTTGTGGTTAAATTTTATAGAGGTCATAAATGTATCTCGTGTCATTGAAGGTATTTTGTCGGCTAAGTTCTGTTCATAGATATATTTATATATCTCCTTTTCGGCCATAGAAACGGGTACTCCTATAATTATAATACGCGGTTTGCACTTATATGGTTCTTCGACCTTAAGATTTGATGCGGCAA
Source organism: Catocala nupta (assembly GCA_963675205.1). NCBI lineage: Eukaryota > Metazoa > Arthropoda > Insecta > Lepidoptera > Erebidae > Catocala > Catocala nupta. The sequence goes on along the minus strand of OY776094.1, from coordinate 15,908,895 downwards.
GTTGGACTGTCTGCTTGAGCCTCTCTATGTCTTTTTTGGATTCAGTGTTAATACCTCCGTTTCTTACTTTGCGAACTGCTCGAACTTGGAATTTCATTTCTTCAGGGCAGATGATATTCTGGACCATATTTTTAGTATCCTCGCTGGATGACAGATGACAGATGTGTGTCTTGCCGGTATTGTATTCGAACTTGTCTCCTTAATGGTAATGGTTAATCAGTGGTGTCCTTGATGTCCTTTAGGTATTCCACTAGATCTTGCTTTTCAACCAGGGCTTGTAGAGAAGTGTGACTTTGAAAAGCGTTCTGCTTTAGTGACTGATACTGAACAGCTATTTGAGCAACACCACTTAGCGCAAAGGGTACTTATTTTCAGCTTTTGCTCTGTGTTTAACTTGTCGTCAGATGCAATAGTGCACACCTCGTTCAAACAGTGCTCGATTGAACTTAACCATCCATGAATCTCTGACGTTGAGATTATTTTAACAATCTCATCTTCTCTTTGCTTTTGTGGCGTGGTACACCACGTTGGTGGAGGGGTACACCACGTTACACTATATTTATTTAACTAAAATATATTTTGCCGTTTAGCTACTTGCTTACTAACACGAAATAAAACTTATTGACATAAATGTACGTTACATAGCCCTGCCTATTTTATGTAGATTTTGTGGTGTAATTTTTTAGTGGTGAGAATACTTTCATGTTTTATTTCCGTTCACTGACCATAACACAAACATTATCAAGACAACCTCGTCCGTATGTTTATTTTTTTGTATTAATCTTAAGATATCTAGCGACGATCCATATTTACTAGTGTCCTAAATAAATATGTGCTTTAACCATAAAACTTATAAAACTAAACAGCAATACAATCCATAAGATATATTTGAATTTAAAAGACCGCGTATAAGAATTCACAATGTGTTTAGGTTAATTAAGGAATAAGTTAAATATATGTTTTAATTTTGGTTTGGTTCTAGAATTGGTGACTAGATGGCGTTACTAGAAAAAATAGATCGCGCTATGGTTTGGTTACGCGCTCGGGTATATATACCCAGAGGTGTCATTTAGTTCTAAAATTCATTGCTAGATGACGCTACTGGAAAAATTAGATCGCGCTATGGTTTGGTTACGCGCTCGGGTATATATACCCGCTGCATCGTTGGCTCGACGTCGATTTCGGACAGTCGGCCTTTATGGTTTAATTGTGTCTTTGGTTGTCTTTGGTTGTCTTTGGTTGGTCGTTTGTTTGTTCTCATTGTTGGTCTTATTGTTGTTTGGTATTCGGTTTGGTTTGAAATTAAGTCTTGTAGTACAAAAAAAAAAAAAAAAAAAAAAAAATTATATACTCACCTGCGGATCGATATACTCTCATCGACCCGTACACAATGACTTGCGAGCCGTTGGAGTACACCAAGGCGTCACCTTGTACCCTAAATTCAATAAGTAAAATTAATATTATTACCCGATATTGATTTTTGGTGTCTTATCTCAGGCTTTCTATGCCAGTAATTTTATTGACACGGCTCGGATTTATAATAAAGACAGCCATTTGCTTCCAAGAATTATGAACCAGTATACTCTCGCCTCGTCACTGCCACTGCTTCGAGTGTTGTGGGTTCGAATCCGACACGGGACAAAAATTTGTGTGATCCATAAATGGTTGTTCCGAGTCTGGATGTTCTTTGTGTCCGTTGTTTAAGTCTATGTAAAGTCCCTCGCGCTACAGACTGAACCCCAAATAGTTTTTTTTTTATATAAACATAAGTCTATTTGGGGATCAGTCAATATTTTAATCCAGTATCGAACCCTCAACACTCGGCGCAGTAGCAGTGGTGCGGCTACCACTTAAGACTAAATCATCCGTGCTGTCGATTTTTAAGTGATATCCAAGTAAACATTACATAAACTTATGTTCTGTATCTACTAAATTAATTCAATAAATCCGTAGTAAGGTTATAAACTAGATTCTAACATGGGATCGCATACCGGGACTAAAAGTATTCTTTTGTGTTAATTGAGATAACAGATATATACATATATCATGTTTTAGTAGAGCCAAGCTGGTTACAGCAAGAATGGACCGGCTCGACCAACACCTCCAACGACCAACGACCTCGTGAAACAGCAGTGTTTCACTGCTATGTTTTGTGCGGTGGCTCGTCGTGCCGGACGACCGGAGGGTGGGTCCCGGCGACCACTTTCGGGAGGGTACGGGTGTCCTTCCGTCCGTCAGATCGGCTATTACCATACCACACAGTGGCGAAACTTGCTCTGCGCCTTGCCTCACTTTGCTGCGTGAATAACCACCTCGTTTTTTTTCACGCGTCCCCTTCCTTTCACTCTATGGCAGTACAAACAAAGCATTGTCGTTTAACAGCAGCCAATCGCAGTAACCCCACCGCTGCTTCCTCTTCCTGTGTCGTGGAGTTTAGTTTTAACATCAGCACGCCACGCTCACCTTAATGCCGTCCATCACCACCTGGAGACGGCTCGGCCGGCAATGCTTTTTCTAACGGAGACACAAATACGCTGTCCTGCAGACACGACCTACCTGCAATAACCCAGCTACGTGCTAGAGGAGTGTTTCCTCGCAAAAGCCGGGGTATGCTTGTTCGTTAGGGCGGATATTTGCTGTCGCCGTCTACACTGCCTAGAGGACCCTTCCTTCTCTGTCCTTTGGGTACACGTAGATCATGGCTTTTTCAGCCAAATCTACATGTGCGTCTACCGATCCCGATCAGGAGACGCTAAAACAACTCGACTCTTTGATTACCTGAGTCAGGCGGCAGACGATGCGCAGGAGCAGTTTCTGAACGCTCAGTTGCTGTTCTTGGGAGATTTCAATGCCCACCATGAGACCTGGTTGGGTTCTCCCTAAACAGACCACGGGTACGAATTGCCCATGCGTTCGCTCTCACGCTTGACCTGTCTCAACTGGTACTCCAGCCCACCCGGATACCGGACATTGCAGGTCAGGCGCCCTCTCTGCTCGATCTGCTGCTGACGAGTAACCCGAACCGATACAGTGTGTCGATTCGTGCTCCTCTGGGCACCTCAGACCACTGTCTGGTTTGTGCCACAGCTGTTTTTGTTATGCATCCACGACCCGAGGAGGCAACGTGGATCACCTGAAGGCAGCGTTCAAACAAGCCACAAAGGTCTGCAAAAGGGCATACTTAAGAGCGGATGCCCAGCGCGTCGCACGGTTCGGCCAGGAAGTCATGGCGCATCTTACGGGCAGTCGTAGCTATTGGCGCCTGGCCAAAGCCGTGCAGTCCAACTTCTGCCAGACCTCGCTGCCCCCTCTGAGATATCCGAATGGATCACTGACTCATCGGCCGCAGGAGAAAGCAGATCTGCTTGCAAATCTCTTTGCGGCCAACTCCCGAATCGATAACTGCGGTTCGCAGCCGCCTAACATTGCCAACTGCGGCTACACCATGCCTGATATACGTATCAGGAAATGTGACGTTCGTGCGATACTGCAGTCTCTCGATGTTCGGAAAGCCAGTGGACCTGACGGCATGTCAGCTGTGGTCTTCAAAAAATGTGCAGCGGGGTTGTCTCCCGCACTTATGCGCCTATACCGGACGTTTTACGCCGCAGGAACTGTGCCTGAGGCTTGGAAGGAGGCAAACGTTCAACCGATGCCCAAAAAAGGGGACCGATCCAAACCAGGCAACTATTGACCCATAGCTATCATCTCGGTGCTCTCCAAAGCGTTCGAGCGGATTATTAACACTCAAATTGGTCCGCTACCTGGAGGATCACTCGTTGATCGCCAATACGGCTTTCGGGCTAAACGATCAACGGATGATTTTCTAGCGTCGTCTTCGTCACGCACCTCTGGGGTGAGGCTATGGACAAGCATGGCGAGTCTTTGGCTATCTGTCTAGACATAGCCAAAGCTTTCGATAGAGTCTGGCACCGGTCTCTTCTTTCCAAGCTTCCGGCCTATGGCTTGCTCCCTTAACTGTGCACCTGGATTGCAAGTTTCCTGCAGAAGCGTCGTATTCGGGTCCTTTGCGACGGTCGCGCTTCCAAGTTTATGCAGGTCAATGCAGGAGTGCCTCAGGGGTCCGTCTTATCCCCTCTTTCTTCTGCATATCAATGATATGTTGAATCTCGGCAACATACATTGTTATGCGGACGACAGTACCGTGCATAGGTGATATCTCGGACATCCTGGGGCCAAACAGGCTGAGGTTAAGGGGAAAAGTCAAGATCTTGTCGTTGAACTTGACCAGACCTTGGACCGCATCTCTGTATGGGGTGCCAAGAACTTGGTCCAGTTCAACGCCAAGAAGAACCAGGCATGCGCGTTCTCAACAAAAACGTCTCCGTTCCTTCCCCTTACTTCTCTGAAGAAGACTCCACTGGTGATACGTCATAGCCTCTCCATCTTAGGTATAGATCTTTGCCGCTCCCTTAATCCCAAAATCTACATCGAGAGCGTCGTTATGAAATTGCCGTTTATGTCCTTCATCTAATTTCGTGGTTTCTGTACAAAATTGAAAAGTTATTTTAAAACTCTTTTGTAAGATACAAAAGGAAATAAAAATAACTATTAAATATTATTTTTGTACCCAACCATCATGCAATTATGATGAATTGAAACAACGAATACGAGCAAACGCTAAGCGATATATGCACATGTTATTGTAAATCATTACAATAATATATTTTATTATTAATAATAAATATCAATAACTTTTTATATAAATTGTATTTAAAATTATATCGCTCAGTGAGCTTAGTGTTTGTCTGTATTCCTTGTTTCAATTCGCCATAATTGCATGATTATTGATGTTTTTGTTAATTTAAGATAAACTCTAGTGGTCTAAATTACATGCGACTATACATGAAAACAAATCAGAAATTGTGGAAACCACAACGTTACTGATTATCTTCAACAAACTAATAACCGTCTTTTTTTTTCCAACAAAGCGGCAATTTCATATTTGAGACCCTATTAAAACAGTTTAAACGCTACCCTTTATTTTTATTTCTTAAACAGTTTTGAAGTACTTTTTTTTATGTAATAATTAGTTCGTGAGAGATTAGTGTGCAAACTTAAAAGAAATTAGTATTCTGTTCTCAAAATTAACTTTCTAGTTAACTAATTCCGTAAATTAGTGATCTCGCACCGTCGATGTGATCAGGACAAGACCTGTAGGTCTACAATGAAAATGTCTATCTGAAACTTTGGCCCGAACGAAAACAACAAAGTTTCTCCGGATTTCTATCTTTAACAATGACATTGCTCCGTTGTTCGGACTGCTTTATGAAAGGGTTTAGAATAATCAAGAGGTTATGAATCGAATAGAAGAAGAAATTTCAAAATAAATGTTTTTCACAGTATGAAAAGTCGGTCCGAAACTTCAGTATTTAAGTTTCATGATAAGCCTACATGAAAATATCTAATATTTTCTCGCTAGAATGACAATTTACAAAAGTAATCGGTCATACCCGAAGTATATTTGGTGCAATAAATGTTCGTTGGTAAGAATAAATACGAATTCTATTTTTCTTCAAAGGCAGTACTTATCGCTGAAGATCACCTTTATTTCTCCTTTGCTTTAAAGTTCACCTCTTTTTATACTCGAAGATTTACGATCTCTTGTTGCGTAAAACTGCTTTAGGCTTTTGAACTAGAATGGGGATAGAGGGGACTTCAGAAGATTGTCTGGACTCCCTAGCTTTCCATAGTTAAGTCGAAACTTACATAACAACTCTTATTTTTTGAACGACTGCCGAGCTAATACAATAGAATGAAACAATAGTAGCCGATCTCACAAGTAACTGGTTTGGTTGAACTTTAAACTCGGAACAAATAATTCTAGTTTACATAAATAGGGTAGTTGATATGTTTGACTTAGCACATTATTTTACACACAAAATCAAATAGCAAGCAAAAGAAAACTTTCTGTGCGAACATTATTCAAATTGGATGCAAAATAAGCAAGTAATTAATATTTTAAATTTGGATATAACAGAAAGTTGGATTGTAGTTAGTATGTCTCGCTATTTCCCTCGCATAGCTGCGGTCAAATAGCGGCTACGTCATAGTTTGTATCGTGAATCCTTTTTTCGGTCGTTGACAATTACCCCTACATCCAGATTCGAAACGAAAATTCTTTATATTCTTAGAGTTTTTGTAATGTAATTATTTCACTTTAATATATAAAAAATTGTGAGTCAACTACCATATTATTCTTTCACGTGAAATTCGACTCGGCTGGCGGCGTGACGTACAAACAACTTAAACTATTACTCTTATAAGTATCTTCTTATTATATGTTTTGACTGCAAAGCTAGAGTAATAGTTTCTATTAATTAATTTGTATTAAGTATCTATGTATGATATGTTTGTGTTCTTAGAGTAGATAGTTGTGTGCAATGTTGTTTAGATAAACAACACTGCAATATGGCCAAACATAAGTTTCAATTCTCCACACAACAATATAAAACAATTGCATCAATAAAAGAACTACCAAGAAAATATGTTCAGTAAGTATTCATAGGTCCATAAATAAGTTAAAACTCACGTATTCACAAAGGACTGTTTCACAAGTGCCGAGTATAGTTCTTTCAAAGAATAATGTATATATTACCCTTAAAGAAACTCAAAAGATATTGGAATATATTTCGCATGTGAGTTTGTAAAATAATCATTTGTATAAGTTTTGTTGAATTTTACTATGTGGTGACAAATACAGCCTGTCAACTATTAAATAGTAATGTGAGTAGATATTTGGCGCAGTAGAATGATTTGTATAAATCCAATGATATTAGTATTTTATGCGACTGCTGTGCATGAGGTCTTGGGTTCGATGCCCAGGTCGAGAAATGAGTTATTAGGATACACTTAATTACGCAAACTTATGTCACGAGACCAACATGGCAGAAACGACAATCGCATGCATACGTCTAGTAATATTGCACGAAATCAAATCCGAGACTACCTAACAGGCCGCAAATGTATACAATGACACAATAAGGCACACGAAAGAATAATTAAAATAATTATACTGATCTCTAACTTAGTATCTACAACATTTTGCCAGCAGATTTGCTCGATAACAGTACTTTTTTTCTGAATGAAAGTAACGTATGGTCTTTTCTATATTTCTGATAACGTGGGTGACAAATTAAATAATGATCGGTCCAGTAGGTAAGGCGTAAAAGCGTACCAAACAAACAAACCCACATTCGCATTTGAAATATTAAGTTAGGATGCAATTCCCACGTAAGCTTGGAAAATTAATTAAGAAAGCATTTGGGTGGGATTTAATAAAAAAAGCCGTTCATCGCTTTATTATATATGAAATACGACAGGAGCATTCGATAGCAATCAATAGAATTCAGGCGTCAATAGAACGACATTTCTTAGGCTAGAACAGACCACGCATTTATTCTATAGGCTTGTATTTCCTACTTTTTTTTTTTATTAGGTAATCCTGGTTAAGATATGAAAGTAAGTTGAACCAATCGACTAGCTTCCGTCGCGTTCGCGTTGTAGATTTTGTCATTAATGTTTATCCCTCGCTCGGGAACAGTACTTTTACTAGATGAAATGTACCCTATGTGCTTTTATGTAACCATGACAACTTGTATGCGAAATTTCATGATGATCGGTCGAGTAGGTCACATTTGCATACATAATATTAGGTAGAACAATTTAGGATGTGAAAATAAGTGAATAGCTTGGATTGAAATTAAACAACTTTATACGGATTTTATCGCGTTGTTTATTTTTCATGAAACACTATTATTACCTAATTTTAAAACTCTAAACTGCTATTGTTAAACACGTTTACTAGTTACAGTTTACTTCTATTTAAGCTATTTAAATTATAAAATCTATTTAGATTTAAATTTACACAGTCATGTTCACGGGAAGACTAAGATGGTGGTTATCTCAATGTTCTAAAGTGTAGATATTTCGAAATACACGAAAATAATTTAATTATCAGTGTTTCTATTTTCGCGGAATGAGCTCAAAGTATCATGAAGTCTAGCTGTGTTTTGCTTCTTCTTGTTTGGCTATTTGAATTACTGGATCCCTAGCTGGTGGTGCAATCCAACCATTTTCAATGTATTACATTCGCGTAAACGTAAGACAATATTAAATATGTTTGTATGTTTGTTTTTTAATAATGTGTAAACTGTTACATGGTTTTGGTTGAAACTTGTCACATAGATATACCTACATATTGTTACGGCTAATGCCCTCTGTCGGCACTGTGGGGAAGAGTCGGCGCTTTCTAATAATAATTTATTACAGCACCATCTATTGACATCTTATGGAACTACGTATTTGTCGATGCGAGTTCAGTGGAGAAAGCGCTGGCACAATCTCGAACCATCGCGCTGTTGCGTGCCGTGTGTGACGTTTTCTGGAAAACTCCAGAAGCACTTTACCCGCGTATAAATAGAGCGCACGCGCACCGCCGAGTCAGTTTACAATTGTAAGCGATCAAGTGTTTACCGAAGCGAACGGAAGCGAAGAATACTACGGAGTTTGAAGCAGATACAGTGAAAAAGTGCAGTATAGTGTTTGTTGTGTATTAAAGTTAATTGTGTGCTAGAATAAAACGTTTTAGTCGGTAATATTGTTTTGTATTCTTATCCGTCGAACCCAGCACGTAACAAATTGGTGTCAGAAGTGAGATAAGAATATGCCAGTACTACCGAAGGAGGAAGTGGAAGGGGTGCGCACCAGGAACCAACGCCAACAAGATGTGGACCAGAGGCGCTTTGGTGACGCCCCCTCGCCGACGTCAGTTGGACCACGTGACTCCGCGGCTGCAGCGAAACCATCTAGTGCAGCTCACTCGCCGGTGAATCCCGACCTCGCGACCCTGATGGCGTTTATGCAAGAGCAGTCACGCCGCCAGGAGGAGCACGCACGCCGCCTCGAGGAACAGCTTCAACGCGATAAGGAGAAGACGGCATTCTCCACAGGCAAAGGATTGTGGCAATTTAATGTCATGCCTTTTGGATTGTGTAATGCCCCTGCCACTTTTGAGAGATTGATGGAACGGGTACTTACTGGATTGATTGGAGACGCCTGCCTGGTCTACTTGGACGATATTATCATAGTAGGACGCACCTTTGAGGATCACCTTCGCAACCTGGAACGCGTGCTCTCGAAGATTCGAGGAGCCAACCTGAAGTTAAGTCCAAAGAAATGCGCATTGTTCAGGCGGCAAGTGAACTCCTTAGGACATGTGGTCTCCGAAAGAGGCATCCAAACGGACCCGGATAAGATCATTGCTGTCAAGGACTGGCCAGTTCCGGAGAACAAGACCCAAGTCAGGGCATTTCTTGGTTTGTGCTCCTACTATCGACGGTTTTAAAGAACTTTGCTGACATCGCCCGGCCTTTGCATAAGCTCACCGAGGACAAGATAAAGTTCGGTTGGAATGAGAGCTGTAATGTCGCATTTCAGAAGCTGAAGGAACATCTATGTAATTCACCGATTCTAGGCTATCCTGACAATGACCATGAATTTGTAGTAGATACAGATGCCAGTAACACCGGCATTGGTGGCGTGTTATCTCAACGTAAAGGAGAGCATGAGGTTGTAATAGCGTATTTCAGCAAAGCCCTATCCAAACCTGAAAGGAACTACTGTGTCACGCGAAGGGAACTTCTAGCTGTCGTGAAGACATTGCAGCACTTCATCAAATATTTGTTGGGCCGGAAATTTCACCTGCGAACTGACCACGCTGCATTGAAATGGCTTCTACAATTTAAAGACCCAGAAGGACAGGTAGCAAGATGGATTGAACAACTACAGGAATTCGACTTCGTAATACAGCATCGCAGTGGCAAGTCACATGGTAATGCAGATGCCCTGTCGCGTAGACCGTGTCCCGACCAGTGTAAGCACTGCGCCAGGCAAGAGGCCAAGCAGGAAGGACTAGTGAGGATGTTGAGGACGGATCTTAGCGAAGACTGGAAGGAAACTCTGCAGAGAACGCAACAAGAGGACAAAGACATAAGACCCATCCTCGAATGGAAGAAAACAGGTGCTTCGAGACCACACTGGAGTGAAGTTGCGGCAATGAGCTCTATCACCAAGAGTTACTGGGCACAGTGGGAAAGCTTGGTTATCCAGGATGGAGTTCTGTGCCGTAAATGGGAGAATGCTCGAGGTGATAAGTGTCACCTGCAAATGGTCGTGCCAAAGCTCAAGGTACCGAAAGTTTTACAACTCTATCATAATGGGAGTTCGGGAGGTCACATGGGAGTTAAGAGAACTCTGATTAAGATCCGGGAACGTTTTTATTGGATCCACTGTCGAGAAGACGTTGAGGACTGGTGCCGCAAATGCACGAGTTGTGCTGCCGTGAAGGGACCACACACTCGCAGTAGGGGTGCATTAAAGGTTTACAATGTTGGAGCCCCGTGGGAACGTATAGCATTAGATGTTGCCGGACCGTTTCCTGAAAGCCAGAGTGGGAACAAGTACTTCTTGGTGGTCATGGATTACTTCACAAAGTGGCCGGAAGTGTTCGCAATTCCCAATCAAGAGGCATCTACGGTGGCCGACAAGCTAGTCCATGAAGTCTTTTGTCGTTTCGGGGTGCCCTTAGAGATCCACAGTGACCAAGGTCGGAACTTCGAATCTGAAGTATTTAAGGAAACGTGTCGTGTGATGGGTACCCACAAAACGAGGACGACTGCTTATCATCCGCAATCAGACGGCATGGTTGAACGATTTAACCACTCTCTGGAAAGATATCTGGCGAAAGTCGTAGAAAGCAAACAAAGGGATTGGAACAAACACATTCAACCGTTTCTCCTGTCATACCGTAGTGCCGTTCACAAAAGCACATCAATAACACCTGCTTTCGCTAACTTCGGAAGAGAACTACGATTACCTGCAGACTTGATCACCGGCATCCCACCTGAATCTCCACGCAGCATAACAGATTATGCGAATGATTTGCGCAACAGAATGAATGATGTATACCAGCACATCAGACAGACCGGTCAGCAGATGTCTGAGAGGATGAAGACCCGATACGATCGGAAGGCGAACAATAAAGGCTTCGAGGAAGGATCGCTGGTGTGGTTACATAATCCGGTACGCAGCAAAGGAAAATCTCCTAAGTTGCAGGCAAAATGGGATGGACCCTATTGCATAGTCACTAAGATGAATGACGTCACCTACCGGATCCAGAAAGGACCACGAGGTACACCAAAGATCGTTCATGTGGATCGATTGGCACGCTACTACGGATCCAACAATGTTCGGGACGAACATGTCTAAGAGGGGGACAGTGTTACGGCTAATGCCCTCTGTCGGCACTGTGGGGAAGAGTCGGCGCTTTCTAATAATAATTTATTACAGCACCATCTATTGACATCTTACGGAACTACGTATTTGTCTATACGAGTTCAGTGGAGAAAGCGCTGGCACATTCTCGAACCATCGCGCTGTTGCGTGCCGTGTGTGACGTTTTCTGGAAAACTCCAGAAGCACTTTACCCGCGTATAAATAGAGCGCACGCGCACCGCCGAGTCAGTTTACAATCGTAAGCGATCAAGTGTTCACCGAAGCGAACGAACGGAAGCGAAGAATACTACGGAGTTTGAAGCAGTTACAGTGAAAAAGTGCAGTATAGTGTTTGTTGTGTATTAAGTGTATTAAAGTTAATTGTGTGCTAGAATAAAACGTTTTAGTCGGTAATATTGTTTTGTATTCTTATCCGTCGAACCCAGCACGTAACAATATTATATAGTGTGTAAATTTTTTTAAGATCATTAACACATTGCCCGATCTTTTAATCGATCCCCAGTCACTCCACCATACGCAAATACAATCCCAAGCTCATACCACAGAAAAAAGGGCAATATCAGTAAAAAAATTTAACACTTTAACATGGCCACACTATTGGGTTACTTGTTTTGAAACACGTACTAGTTTCCCAAAGGAATCCCAGCAGACATTATAAGAGATTAGTTGAAGACAAATTCTCGTTAGACAAAGCATTGTCTGGAAATCATCAAAGTATTTAACAAAGGCAAACTTTAGTTCCCGTTTGATGCTAATGAAGCAGATTTCGATACAAGTTATATCATTTATAGCCTAGTGGAAGACTATTGAACTGACACGCAGAAGACTCGAATTTAATCAAGCCACATACCCCTGACATTTTGAAGTTATGTTCGCATTCTTCCATTATCGCTCACTGTAACGGTGATGGAAAACATTGTGAGAAAACTTGCATACCTAAGAGCACTACATAATGTCCCAAAGATGTATGAAGTGTGTCTACCTGCACTAGGCCAGCGTGGTGGTCTATGGCCTAGCTCTTCTCATACTGAGAAGATCCCGTGCTTAGCAGCTTTAAAACAGGGTTGAAATATTTAAAAAACTATTCGCAGCAAAAATTACTTACATAAGAACAAAATTATTAATGTAAATAAATAAAAGGTTTGTGGGCGTAAGTTAAATTCTATATCTGTTTAATGACCGATGCGACGAGGTTGCGTAAAAGATGTCAAATACCAACATATCCGGCACTCGCACGATCCCAGTTCCTTTACCTTTTTAATTAATGTTTACCGGTACAAATTTCATTTGCGGTTTCCTTTTGAAAGGTTTATGTGTTAATCTCGTGTTCCAAATTCCATTTAAATCTGTTCAACTGTTTACGCGTGATTAGGAAAAAATACGGACATCAATACATAATATAAGGAAAAGGTTTTTTGACAGATATATTGCTGTCACGCTGGGTCCGAACTAAATATTAATGTCCTCCTCCTCGCGTCGTATTTATCATTACTGAGGGTCGTGACCGTGACGTATCCCCGCTGAATCACTTTCTCATTGACTATCTCCCTCTATCTCTTCCGGTCTTTTGCTTCGTGGAGGGCTTCGTGGAGATTGATGTTAAGCGACGATCGGATTTGATCCGACCATCTCGTAGGACTGCGGCCTCTTGGTCTTTTTTCCGTTAATGTACGAAAGACATAAACATAGTTCGGAATATGCAAAATTGATAAGATCGTCTTTTCATATACCCCTGTTTTCTTCTCCAAAACTTAACCGATTTTCATGTTTTATAAACAATATCACAATGATTTTGGCTACGTCTGTATGTATTTATTTCTTAATTTTGTTAAATTTGTTTAGACCTACCTAGGTATTGACATCTTACGGAAATACGTAGTTATCGATACGAGTAGAGTAGAGAGAACGCTGGCACATTCTCGAATCCTCGTACTGTTACGTACCGTGTATGGCGTTTCTAGAATACTCCGGTAATGCTTTAACGGGGAAGGCCAGCGCTCACCAAGTCAGTTTACAATCGTAAGCGGTCAAGTATTCATCGAAGCGAACGGAAGCGAAAATACTACAGAGTTCGAAGTAATGTTTGTAAGTAATTAACTAGTGTTCGTAGTGTTTTAAATTTAATTGTGTGGTAGAATAAATCGTTTAGTCGGTAATATTGTTTTACATTCTTATCCCTCGAACCCAGCACCGTAACAATATAACAATTCACTTCAGGTTGCCACATTGTGCGATCATGAATGCAATAAAAGGCAGCAGTCTCATTGGCCGACGTTCAGAGACGTATAATTTAGTTTTTACAATTATAAAATAGTTTTTATTATATAATACGTGTAGGAAGTTTGCCGTTCTGGGCCTAAATCTTGCAAATATCTTCTAATAGGCTCATACTTTGCCTTTGCGTAGTAGTAAACTTATTCACCAATACACTTTAACATTCATTAATAAAAGTTTGTGATCTAATTCAGCAAATAATTTAAGTGAAATTTCTGTATTGACTTTGACTAAGTTTGGAATCTCCAGGCACGAAACTAAATCTACATACTTATACCAAATTTAAAGACTCTAATAACTGATTTAAATGACAATAGTAACTCCGAGTCAGGGCGTTCTTTGAACTGTTACTAACATAATCCAAGCTACTTTTACGCGACCGTTACCGCGGGCAAAAGTTAGTCTTTTACAAAATGAATAAATATATATCATCTGTATGTAAGGCATCTTTTTCCTTACCCTATATTTTTTCTATTTTCTCAGTAAGCTGCCAAGGCAACCTCATTCTCGGCATCGCTTATGAATTCAGTAAGCCATAAAGCCTATTAACTTTGTAAAATATTACGCTTTAAATTGAAATTCATACTTGTCAGATTTTCCATTGTTTACCTTCTCAAGACAATGGGTTGTAAATTTATGATAAACAATATAAGCACCTTATAACTAAAATAGAGTCTTAACATACATAGTTATTTTATCATAGTCTCCCAAGGGATAGAAATTTATTGACAAAATCTAGATTGACGCCAGTGAAGTCGCGGGCAAAATCTAGTATGAAATAATTACGTACACGTAAGACAATATAATTTACTTCATATTACAAAAGAAAAACAACTAAATATTAATTTGATTAAAGACTCAATAAAAAAATATGTAGCTGCGCCGACTGCTTCAAACAATAAAACGTAATTAACCTATGTATGTTATAATCGTTCTGTAATAAGTTAACAGACTAACGCTTTCACAATTAAAACTTCACATCGTTGAATAATTAACATGCCGCCACGTGATTGGGTACACAAAAGGACGCTTTATTAACTTAAAATAATTATGAATGCGTGAAGCCCGTTTTTAATTACATATGTATATACGCCTTTTTTACGTACGTTTTAAATCTAATATAAGACAACGGGACTCAAATAATAAATAAGTAAATAAATAAATTGCGTTGAAAGGATTTTAAAAGTATAAATATATTTATTGCTTGACGTTTCGACAGATTTGCATCAAACGTGATCAAAGTATTGACTGGTATGAGCTCAGCGGCGCCTTCTTGAAGTGTGGGATTCGGTAGCTACCCTCACTTAGTAATTTTTATTAACAAATATTTTTATTCGTGTACTGAATATCTGCGTGCTAGTCGTGGCTAATAAAAGGAATATTCATTAGATATTAATGACTAGATTTTATCCGCAACTTCGCTCGTGTCAATATAGGTTAGTAACAGTACTTTTTTCTGGATTGAAGGTACCGTATGTCATTTTCTGTACCCCTCACAACGTGTGTGCAAAATTCGATGATCGGTCAAGTAGTTAAGGCGTGAAAGAGTAACAAACTGACATTCGCATTTACCTATAATATTAGTTACGTCTACACATTGAGAAACTGAGTACACTTATACTTTTTAATTCTTACCAACACGATTAAGACCCGTTGTCTAATATTGTATTATTAGTACAAATCGCAAAAATCTAAAAGCTTTTAATAAATCGTCTAACATGGATCTCAGTTCGAGCCTTATGCGTAGGTTGCTAATTTCATTTTGTATTCAACCAACATTTTAATGCTATGCACTGGTCGGTGTAGCAATTCCCATCTTTCTCGAGCCATTGCCAAATCCTTCAATTCTATATACATCTCTACTTTACATTTACAAATATTTTAATTTTTTCGAATCCCATTCCCATATAGGACAAATTATATTCCACAAATATTTTCTGAGACTGGGTTTACCCACTTTGTGTCTGTGAGTTGTATGTTGATAAAGTTGTTCTTGTCACAGGACTAGACCCCTAAATACCCTTTAAAGTACACAGAAGGCGTGGTTGGTTGGTACACAAAAGGTGGTTAAGTAGTCACCTCACTATCGCCTCTGCCTCAAGTGTTGTCGGTTCGATCCCCACACGGGACAAAAATTGTTTCTAGTCTTGGTATTTTTTATGATACAGTTATTATTATAGTGCGGCAGTTATCTCTTTAAATTTATACTCTGTTAAGAAATAAATGAAAGGAGAAAGTGTCCTAAAAATGTCCAGCCTATTTTGTTATTAATGTCTACATTGGTATTCACATGAATGTTATGAAAGTGAATGAAGCCAGCGAAGTGTGTCAGGATCGTAGCAAATGGAAATCCGTAGTCTCTGCCTACCCCTCTGGGAAACAGGCGTGAATTTATGTATGTATGTATGTATAATAATAATAATAATAATAATATTCTACCACATACACACAACACTATCTAGCCCAAACTAAGCAGAGACTATGGGTACTAGACAATGGATAAACATACATATATACTTTATTGTATGTATGTATGGTATTCACAATTTGAACTAATAAGTAGATAGTGGAGCAGCGATAGCTCAGTGGGGAGACCAACAGACTGCAATGCAGAGGGACTCGGGTTCGAACCCATGTCGCGCACCTCTGACTTTCGGAAGTTATATGACTTTTCGAAATTATGTGCGTATTGATTGACAATTATCGCCTGCTACGTGCCTCGGAGAGCACATTAAGCCGTCGGTCCCGGCTGCCATGAACATCTATGGCAGTCGTTATTGGGAAGTCAGTACCCTATAATATCCTGACACTGGTCTAGCCTTAGGGTATCGTTAGCCTTCGGGTTGCGGAGGTCAGGTGGCAGCCGCTCCGTGTAAAAACTGATATCCAGTCAGAACCGGTTAGACCAGAAAAGCCGACCCCAAGTGACTTGGGAATAATAAAGGCTAGGTAGAAGAAGAAGTAGATCATTAACTATGGAAAGCATCTTATATGTTTTGCAAGGTATTTTGTTGTTCCGATTTTGTTTTGGGAATTACCCATTAGAAACACCGCAAAACGAGTTTTTTGAGTTTCCACTTTGCATATATTTGCAGCATGCATGCGCTAGTAACATACATTTTGTGAATATTATATCATTGGTGTCAGACTTTGTATGTAACCAACTCAGTCTGGCTACGTAAGTTTTATGCAAGGCATGGGTGGTAAATTACTCAGTCAGACTCCAACCCACAACAAGGCTACTCCAATTCCTGACAAACAAAAGCAACAATACTTCCCACCCAGTACTTTACTTTACCTACATACTTTAACAGCTGTTAACGTAAAGTCTACGAACTTGTGTCGTGCGTGTGCATTTGCGTTAAGTTTTAAAGGTATGCACATAATCTGCAAATTAATAACAGTAAGTTATTTGTATAATAAAAAATAAGATCTAAATAAAATAATTCAATTAACTTCTAATTATATAAAAATCAGAATGCATAAAAATGTAAAAAGGATCACAGTCCAGTGACTTTGATCTTTCTATGCAGTATAATTCTAATGTAGCTTTATTAAAAAGTTCATGTTGCTATAACTCCGTAACACATATAATATAGTATTAAAAGATACTTCATGTTTTAAAATAAATACTTTGAGAAAGTATCAATTTTCTCTAGATAAACCTCAAGTGACAAAATATTATCTTTCTTTCCCTGTACCCTTCGTATGTTATTTTGAAAAAAAAAAAAAGAAAAGAAAAATTAAATTAAAAAAATTTAAAAATATTATATATATATCCTTTGGAAACAGGAATTTTTAGATAAAAGGTATCCTATGTCCTTTTCTGTTTCCCTGTCAACGAGTATGCGAAATTTTATGCTGATCAGTCGAGTTGTAAAGCGTGAAAGCGTTACAAACAAACAAATTTATATTAGTAGGATTAGGAAGAAGAAGATAAAAAGATACAAGAAAATCATAGTTATAGTATCCGAACATCATAATAATACTATCATTTTCTTTATGGATTTACCTTTAAGACTTATATATGTATATATCTTCAAGATGTAAGTTTCGATATCTATAAATACGAAGCAAATGTTTTAAAGACTGTAAATATTCCAAAAATTTGGGCATTTAGACATTTTCATATTTTTGTGACTACACAACAAACTATACGACAAATATAAATACACAAATATAGTTCCTTCCTTCAGCTTTCCTTGCGTGCATCCCACCAAAGCTCATTATTAGGCTAAAAATAATCTCAGGCTAAAAAGCTTAATCCACGGCATAGGTAAGCTATCTGCGTTTGGTGGCTTTTGCATACAGCCCTACGCTATGTACTATATCTATATATATGTACACAATCGTAATTAATATTATAAATGTGAATGTGATCAAGGTTGTTTATCACGCCTTAACTACTTGAGTTATCATCTTGAAATTTCGCATACACGTCATGGGTACAGAAAATGATAAAGGGTGACATTCATCCAGAAAAATATTATTACTAATCTTTTTTTTTATTTTTTTACGTATTGAAATGCGCCTGATGCACACCCTTTCACCACAAGGGGAGGCGAGAGGGTTATGTCCAGCTCTCCCGTACTTCGGGCCTACGGACCAAAATCACACGGTGTGCACGCTCGCTACCTTGTATAGTGGATGGGCCGCTGGCAAAATAACCTAACCTATATTTACGCGTACGAAGTCGCAGGTATAATCTAGTCATTAATAAATTGTAATCAGTATCGATTTGTGCACTGCAATAAACGCACGTACTTATATTGAGCCATCTGCAGTTTCATTGATACTTATCCGTATTTAGTTACACGAACAAACGGGTACAGGCTCTGGCTGTTTATGTATGATTATTGATTAGGTACGTGACAAACAATTGTGTAGGAAAATGTATTTAAATTATTCTTTTACTAGCGACCCGCCCCGGCTGCGGTCGGGTAGTACAAAACCTTAACTAATTATACCCCTAAACCTTCCTCATGAATCACTCTGTCTATTGGTGAAAACCGCATGGCAATCTGTTCAGTAGTTTTTGAGTTTATGGCGAACTGACAAACAGACGCGACGGGGGACTTTAATTTATAATATGTAGTGATAGTGATTTGTACCACATTTAAGCAAAGAAATAAATATTATTATTATAACAATCAAACAGACGAATGAACTCTCACATACCTATATATAATAATAGGATATCGATGTCAATGGTGTTGTTTGTCGAATTTGAAACAAAAACTTAAACAATTACAAGTTGAACAAAATGCTATTGCTACAAGTTTATGACGCAGTTCGTTTAACAAACACAAGTTTGAAAAGGATGGAGACTAACTTCAAGAAAGGAAGGAGGAAGACTAACTTCAGACTAAAGAAGTCTGAAGTTAGTTGCGTAGACAGTAATAAGCTTGCTATATATTACATGCAAATGTATCTCAGTGTAATAAACCCCTGCCTACCCCTTCGTGGATACGTAATGGCACCATGTGTGATGTACATATTACCTACATATTGCAAAGTCAAAGTTATCATATATTAATTTAAATTTATGTCACAAAGTAACACTTATGAACGTCAAAATATCTCGGTTACTGCAGCTACATTTAGTTTACTTGCTAAGTTCAAGCAAAGGGTTGACCCTATGAGAAGAAAACTGCAAGAAACTTACGACCACTCTTATAAATCGCCATTTAAATATGATTTTATGGGACATTAGGCAGACGAATCGCCTGATGGTAAGCAATTACCGCCGCGCCGCCCATCGGTGTTGCGGGTGTGTCCACACCCGCAACACCAGAGGAGTCACAAGTGCGTTGCCGACCTTTTAAATTTGCATTTGTTTTAGCTGTTTTATTTAATATTAATCTATAATAGACAGTAGGATCATCCTCCATCCATCAACATCCAACTGCAACGTAGATTATTTTCAGATTATAATATTGTACCTACTGTGTACTCATAATAATAAGAATTTATGAAATGGTAGGTATTATGAATAAAATAAATTCCTAACAAATAAGAAATTGCTAAAAAGAAATACTGGCATCAAAACATTTCAAGAAAAAGCACTGCAATTCGCATTCACTGGCACTGTGTCACAGTAAGACAAGCGAGACAGACGAGCCATTGGCTTACTTGATGGTAATCTGTAACAGCCACTCAAAGATGTGCTTGTTTGCTTTATTTTAATAACCCAAACATAACAAAGTTACTACCTACTGTAAACTACATAAGCAAACAAGTACCTACACAGTCTGCCTAGTTATCAGTAACCGTAACCTACATATTATATACATATGCATCACTAGAGATCCTCGCTCATTCCTACCTACTACAGAAGAAGGAAATTTTTAACAACATTAATTGGATGAAGTAATTCAGGTTAAATTACTACTATAAATAATACAGGTTATTTATAGAAGTAATTTATTATCAACAATATTTATTTATTTATAACATTATAGCTACTTAACATCCTAGGCAAACGTATAGTATTCAGCCAGTAGCATAGTAAAAAAACATACATATACACAAAGTATAACTACCTACACAGTCGTTATACATAACCCAAGGCCACGAGATTGAGTTTATAATGAAGCCACCTAGTCCCTATTGCATATTACCGTCCGCTACACCAAATTTAACTGAAGGGCTAAATTGGTTAGCTTCTTAACCTCATAATGTCGTAATCTTTACCTAGGTTAATACCATAATATTACACTTATGACAATGGATATTGGGAAATGGTAAACTTACAATAATATGACTACTACAACGGGCCCCTGGGCCCAGGATTCCCGGGTTAGACAAAACGTTAATTGGATATTTATATTAGGAAATACTCAATAGCAGCATCAACGCCTGCTAGATTTGAGAACCTAACGAATAGGTAGCTACCCTAGAGCTGTCTACTGGACTCCATGTTATTATTAAGAATTTCCTAACACAAAAACCGAATACATACTTTCCTCAACCTGGGAATCGCACCTGAGACCTCACTAATGCAAAAGCGCTTAGGTATGTCGCGGAACGACCGAAGCGATAACGTAAGCCATATTTAAAGATAATATAATGGTGCTTATGAACAAGAAAATAAAGGAAAAATTCGGCGCTTTTCTTATAGAAATAAACTTTTGGGGCCAATTCTGTAAATCATATTAAGCCACCACCGATTTTAATTGAATTCGGCAAGGAGATAGATTGTATCTTGATAAAGGACATCCGCCACCTTTAATCTCAATGTGTGTTCCAATAGGATTTACACAAATTAGTACCTACATAAAATCATACAGCCCAATTAAGTTATATACCCACATGATAAGCTGTGGGTACATATAGGTAGGGGATTGGCTTTAGAAACGGGCTGATTGAAACGGGGGTTGGTGCTGGTTGAACTATCCTCACCCCGCGCACTCGCGTAGTTTCTTTTTTAGACATTTTTATAAACACGTGAAATGGAACGGCTTTTTGAAGACCCCAACGTAATTTGTTTCGTCTTTTTTTGATAAAATGTAATACAAAAATTAATTTTTAATTATTTATATATGTAAAAAAACATTTATTGTAAAATGATCATTTTATTTCACCAAAGGACATCATTCAAGCTTCGAACATTTGTACCCAAAAATAAAAGTGCCGGCCAGAAAAAAAAGTACTGCTGTTTTGTAGAAAATATGTCTCTAAGCATTTTTTTCTATTACAGCGAACCTCTAAGTTTAACCCTACAACTGCTACATGTGATTAAAAATACAAAAATCATTATTTTTACGTACAACGTTTGTCTAATAGACACACATTTATTTACTTTAGTTAGTAATCATAAACAACCTAGCTACCTGCTATTGTTATGCGTGTGCGCACAAGCACCCATCGCCCGGCCCCCTGCCCGCTCGCGTCCCGTACTCCCCTCTCCCTGCGCGACGAACACTAATCGCTTTGCACTGTTTTAAATATTTAGTTAAATAGTTATCCATGCAACTCCTGTTACATCGGACGGCTTATTACAAACGTATGCGTGATTGTGTTGTGTTTATTTAACAATATTTCAAATGGCTGACTTTCTGTGTATTCGGTGTCTTGAGTCTGTTGTAAACAGAAGGCGATATATACACTTGGGCTTCTCGAGAAGAAATACACATTGATATTGCGCAGATTATTATTCAAGAAATATTGGAGCTACAGGTATGTAATCTTTGAGGTTATGGGTCCTACTTCTATCTCGTCTTATTTAATACTAGCGCGTTGAATCGAATATCTACCATCAGTTATTATGTTTTCATATCTAGTTTTGTCTTACATTTTACTAGCTCATTGGATGTAATAATACGTACACTGTCTTAATTGATAAGGTTTCCAGTTCCCGCAGTGTTTTTATTATAACAATAATTACAATTCGTCATAGAAAATACGTTTATAATGTTCTAGGGAAGTCAACATCTTAACATGTCAAAATCTAAAATAAAGCATAGTATAATATAATGCTCGGTAGGAGCAAGTGGAACGACACGAGTAAGAAACAAATCTGTTTCTCCATCCAACAGATTTTATTTGTCAACCTTGTTGGCAAAGGGCAGAAAGAACATACCATAGAAATATACGGGAAACACGCCAAGAAGATGATGATGCTGATGTTCCTCAGATGGAACCGGTAGCAGGTGAAGAACCAGCTCAGATTAATTTGCCTGGGTATGTGCGAACACTGGACACTAGGCGCAGTTGTGTTTTCCAACATTGCGATAACGATACAAGACATCGTATCCCAGATGACATTGTTTTGCGGATGTTGTGTCGATATAATTTACTTATATGTGAAAACAGTCGTGTCTGTAATGAACATTTACAGCAAGACTTATGGCACACATTGGCCGTACAGCAAAACAATATTACCGTATTTAAAGCTGATCAGATTTTAAGAGCTTTGTCTCTATTACAAGCGCATGTCACTACAGATGTTTTAAACTTTGAACAATACCAATTGATAAGTCCGAACGAGTTTCGTACCTGGGTTGACCTTACACATGACCAGTTTACTGATTTACAAACTAATCTTCCAAGCCTTAATAATAGGAGTAACAGAAATGTAATATTGGCAGCTGTACTGGTAAAATTACGGACAGTAGATTCTAACGCTAGGTTGGCATCGATATTTAAAATAAGCGAGTCTTCTTTCGCCCGCTTACTCAACACTGGTCGGACTGCACCTAATGCAAGATTTTGTCCCGAGGCACTTGGTCTTTGACCATCTAAGCAGAGAAGACGTAGCTCGAAGAAATCTAACTGTGCCAGAACATCTCTTCGGTAATCCAAACAGCGCCGTTGAAGAAAGGAAAGCAATAACAATTTGTGACGGCACATACATTTATATTCAAAAGAGTTTTAATTACTTTTTCCAAAGAATATCTTACAGTAATCATAAGTATAGAAATCTTATAAAGCCATTCCTATTGGTATGCTGTGATGGATATATAATTGAAGTGTCAGGTCCTCATGATGCTTCTACATCTGACGCTCAAATCATGAACAATATAATAGATAGTGAAGCAAACAACGGTGACGGCGTTTTTCATTGGTTTTACAGAAGTGGTGATGTTTTTATTTTAGACCGTGGTTTTAGAGACGCGGTTGTACCAATGTAACAGCATGGTTACTCAGTACACATGCCAGTATCAAAACATCCAAATGAAGCACAATTGACGACAGACCAGGCTAATAAATCTCGTCTAGTAACTATTTGCCGATGGGTCGTCGAGGTTGTAAACGGCCGTTTTAAAAGGGATTTTCGGCTTCTGCGGAATATCATTGTAAATCGTTCTTTGTATTATATGTTCGATTACTTTAAAATAGCGGCTGCCCTATTAAATGCCTATCACGGGGTAATAGAAGACAACATTCACGCACAAACCTTTTTATCTATCATTAATGAAAGATTGTCGCTGCCAAACTCACTTGCGGATATAGTCATAAGACATAATTATAATATAAGGCGAGTACAATTTCGTCTATTGCCGGGTGATGTACCTGAGCTCCAAGATTTCCCAAGGCTCACTGAAGAAGACTTAATATTATTTAGCTTAGGTGTATACCAGTTAAAACAAGCAAAAAGCTACTATGGCGAACATTTAAACCCAAATGGAGAATTTATTATAGAAATAAGCGAACTAACTGAACATATTAGAGAACTAGGTGAAAATATTGTATTGATAAGGGGGCGAATCCAGTCTCGACATGTAAGGGCTAGGGTATATTATGTGTATATTGGTTGGCATAGAGGTTCAAGTGGTAGGGCAGCCATAGCGCATTATTATTGCACTTGCAATATAGGAAAACGAACCGTTGGTTGTTGTTCTCATACAATGTGTTTGGTTTGGTACATGAGTTTTGCTAGACACGAGGCTCGTATAAGACCACCTGCAGCTGGCTTAAAAAGCATTATAATAAGGTCTATTGAAATGTAAAGCAACCTATCTAATAATAAAGACATTTTATGTTTGTTTTTGTTTAATTTGTCACTTTATTATATCTATATCTACTTAAACGATGAATAACTTACAAAGCTTTCTTTTTGCATGCATGCTTTTTACGTTTTTGTAATTCCAACTCATATTGATATTTGCATTTTTCTACCCAGGTAGCAGTCGGAGGGTTAAACATTAAGCTTTCCTGTAATACGTAAACATGTTTAGGACGTTAATTCGTATAAAACAATCGTATCTTCAAACTAATGTAGTAATCGGAGGGTTAAACATACAGCTTTGCTGTAGTATAAAAAAATTTTAAGAATGCTATTTTCTATAAGTATCTAACTTTTTTTTTCTGGATTTTACTTTTGTTTTTGGGTACGAAATGAATGATGTCCTTTAGTAAAAGATATAATTTTACTTGAAATGAAACGTAACCTTTTTCTCGTTAGAAAAAATTACTATTTCAAATACCTACTTTTCACTATCTTTTCAAAGTTAAAGTGTAGGGCAGCCTCCGCCAGCTGTAACATAACGCAAACGCCGTACAAGCCTCTGAGGCTGGTCGCCGAAGACGACCAGCAAGCCGAAGCTGCGTAGGCGAGTGCGGATGCTTGCGGTTTGTTACGCAATGGCGTAGAAGCTGCACTTCGTGCAGCGCCGGAGACGTCCCAGTTGTAAGTTGCTTTCAAAACAACAAATTTTATGCAAGACAGAATATAAAATGTCACAATTTTGAGGTTATGTTTAAACAATTTTCAAATTTTTCTAATTGGAGGGGGTTTAACACTCCCCTCTCCCTCCCCCTCAAACACTCTCAACCCTTAATTAAATCGGCCCGTTTCTAAAGCAATCTTTAGGTAGGTACAATAGATCCAAAACTAATATTATAAATGATAATGTGAGTTTCTTTGTTTGTTACGCTTTCACTCCTAACTACTTGAGAGACCATCAAGAAATTTTGCATACACGTTGTCAGGGGAACAGAAAAGAATATAGGATAAGTAACATTCGTCTATTTCTTTTTATCGCATTCGCATACCTCTCCGTGGACAAGGGGAGCGGAGAGGTTATGTTGGGCTCACCCGGGAGAAGATGGAATATCCCGGATACTGCCGACTAAACCGACCACGGTGTGCCAGCTCGCTGCCTTGAGTGGTGATTGGGTCGCTGGAACTGAAACTACATCAGTGACCCACCCAGCAGTGCCCAACGCAGGCAAGGAATGCCTGCGGGCCACGACTCCTGGGTGACGCCCCGGCACGACAGAGGGCGGCACTTCGACTTAATGGCTGACGGACTGGCGATCCCCGTTCTTCTGGCCGTGGCCTCCACTATGGTGGCATCCACCAGGCGTCGCGCCGGCGGCGGCTCGGATCCACATGGATACTTTCCTCACGGATCCACACCGCGCCGCCGCGTCTCTTTCCACGAGATAATGTCCTCACAGAAGGATGCGACCGCTATCCAGTTCCTCTCACAGTTTTTAACCTAACCAGTATCAATCAATTCAGTATCGCGTACAAAGAGAAACACTACACAATATATTTATGTTACTTGTCCGTCGTATCTCGGGGCGCTCCGCGCTCGGATCTTATCACGAAAAAGGGTTTTAGCGTTGTAACCGCATGAAATAAGCTTCTTGGTAAGGGTTGGCTGAACTGACTAGGTACTTAGGTTACAAAGTGTAGATGATATGTAAGACATCTACGAATACAATATTGTCTTACGTTTACACGAATACCACATATTGAAATTACACCATTTTATACAGATTGTATCGATGTATTTTTTAACACTACAATGTTAATGTTTCAGTCTTTGAATAGTCTGAGAATATATATATATATATATATGATTAATATTTTTTTTGTGTCTGACCTAGGATGTGCCGCTGTTTTAAAGGATAAAATAAAATGCTTAAATTTACACTTTCTCCGACATTTTGGTTGCTTTGAAGCAATTATCGCAGAAAGTATTATTTCAAATAGTTTAAACCAGTGACTTAAATAAACTACAATAGAATGCGTATAAAGTGGTTAAACAATAAATAAGTAAAAGTAACATTAAAGTAAAGTAACGTGATATACCGAGATACGAATGAGAAGCTACCGAATTATAAAATTTTTATAATATCATTTGATTGTTTAATGATGCCGATAATAATACTAAGCAATAATTAAAATAGTCAGCAAATAAAAACTACATATTTATATACGGATTTTGTAGGTACACATGTACCTAAATAAAATCCTCATAAATAATGACTTAATTTCATTATCGGGATATATCCTACATTTCATGATAATTGAGATATGTACCTGTATAATTTACTTATTTATGAATCCTACCTAAAATATATAAAAAACAAGACATTTAACGACACCTATTTACTTAAAATACTTACTAATTATTTTAACATGTACATGATCAAGACACAATTATAATATATGTGAATTAGGTACACATGTTAAGACAAATAAACATGTGGGTATGGTAATCTTTAAATAAGTTTATAACTTACCAAATAGTAACAACAAAAGATCACTGACAGCGAGACTGAACAAGTAATAGTTAGTCGCCGTATGCAACCCTGGGAGCTTCACGATCACCACACAAACACACGCGTTCCCTATCACGCCAGTCAAGAATATAACAACAAGAACAATACTGATCGGCACTATTTCTTTCAACGGCAATCGTCGGGAGCCCATCAACCACCATAACATTTCCTCTTCACTACAATCGAAATGTGTCAAATTATTGCAACGATTAAAAAAGTCGTCGTAAGTTTCATTTGCACGTAAAAACAATCTCGAATCCATTTTTACGAAATTGAACTTCCAAACACAAAAGTCAATTGTCTCAAATTATAGTCAAAATATATAGTTTTTGTAACAGATACGAGATAGTCACGTAAACTTATTATCCTAGAGGATTGCAGAAAACATGACCGTACTCAACGAAATCTCGCGCGCAACTACTCGGTACTCTCGGTAGTAGTCAGTACTCACTGAATCCAAGAACATGACGCTGACGGCCATAGATTACAATGACGGCTGAACCGCGTTTGTATTCTTCACGACTGTTCTAAAGCCTGATTTACACGTGTTAAGTTGTCAAGTAGTTAACTTAATTTTAAGTCATTTAATGCATGTAAACAATGAATTTAGTAATAAGTAGCAAGTTAAAATTTAGCGCGCAACTAAACAGGCAGATTAGAAATGTTTCTAAATTTTCGGTTATGTTGGTAGGCGTGGCTAGGTACTACTTAACATGTATGGACAGGTATGATTTAGTTAAAATTTAATTAAAACGTACAATTTGGCGGAGCGGTCTAGTTCAGTTTGTTTATCTAATGTTTATTTATCTGTAACTTATCCAATTTCTCACCCACAGTCTTTTAGGTATCGATATTTCTCTCATTATTTCGTCTTTAACTTCATCTAGAATCGCCGAGTACAAAATGAATATTATCCGAACGTTGTTGATCGTTATTAAAAATTAAGTGCTTTATATTAAAATTAAAATTTAAGGTACTACTTAACAACTTAAATCTTAATACGTGTAAATCAGCCAATAACGAGCAGTATGAACAGCTATGAAGTGACATTTGCCGCCATTTTATTAAATATTTGTTAAAAACAGCTTTTTATTTATTCCTTATAAGTTTCCTATTGGATTGTTTTCTTTAATTATAGCAATTCGTGTTTATAATAAATTGATCGACCTGATGATTTTAAAACACTTCATTTTGCGACGTTCAAAAACAAATTCAAAAACAAATGTTACTATTCCGTGTCTTTTTGAAAGAAAATTTTGAGTCGTTAGTAAGTAAGTAAGTAAGTAAATCATTTATTTGCGTAAAAACATGGTATACGTCGTCGCAAGAATTGGCAAAATATGGTCAACAAGTGCAGCGCTTGTCGTTCAATTATAACAAATAACTCTTTCATGGAATGTTCTAATGAGAAATGCAAAAAAGGATACGATTTGAAATGTCTTAAGATAACACCTAATGCTTTTAAGGCATTTACACCGACATACAAGAATAAGTGGTTATGCCCGGAATGCATTTGTTTAACTCCTAAAATTGGTAATGTGGACATGCCTGTGAAAGTTCATACGAATGACTTTAGCATCACCGCTACCCCCGTGAGCAATGTAAACATCATTCGTGGCAGCCAGGCCCGATTCTCACCGACAATGGCGGACGGGGCAATAGAGTCCGCACTACTGGATGAAATGAGACAATTTCGCTCGGAAATTATTGCTCGCCTGGATACCCAAGCCAATGCAATAACACAGTTGCAATATCAATTCTCTCAAACAAAAAGAGACTTCGAAAATTTGATTACAGTAATGAGGGTATTAGAAGAAAAAGTTACTTCTAAAATAAATCCCAACAATCATACTCCGGAATTAAAAACTGATGTTACTACAAACTCTCCTTGTACATTTGCGGAGGCAGTGGGTCAATCTACTATGGCTAATAGTTCCACACGAGGAAATACCAATACTAAGCAAAAAGTCCCAGCGCTAAATGTAAACAAAGATGGGGCCACGAAGTCTATTGTACTGCCGAAGCATACGGACATTACTACTAACAACGATGCGATTACTAAACAAGATGTTTACTCAAAAATAAATAAGGAAGAGACAGTTGAAAAAGATAACTGGACAACAGTACAAAGGAAAAAGAGTAGGTTTCCTAACAAGGAGGTTTTTAAAGGCGGGTGTTCAACTAATATACAAGTACAGGGATCGGAACGCAAAAAATATTTACATGTTTGGCGTTTAAAGAAAGAGACCACCGTAGAAAACTTAGAAACTCATGTAAAGAGCATCTGTGGTCACGACATAACCATGAAAATTGAAAAAATACGACACAAAACAGAACGAGATTACTCGTCATTTAGGATAGGTGTACCTGAAAGTCTGTATGGAAAGTTATGTCAACCTGAAAATTGGCCGCTTAATGTTGAGTTCTGTGAGTGGGTGTGGTTTCGTCGACCAATCGAAAGCTCCAAAAAATCTGGGCAAGCCGATTGAAATTTATTACCAAAACGTTAGAGGTCTTAGAACCAAATTGGAAAGCTTTTATATAGGACTGGCTTCTTATGAAGCAGATTTATTTGCAATAACAGAAACAGGTTGCAACGAATCAATCGAGAATGCAGAATTAATTCCCCCAGGATATAAAATACTGAGATGTGACCGAACGGATGGACGTAAGCAGGGAGGCGCGTGCTTCGTGGCCACACCGCGTTTTGACTTGCGGAGCGTGCCTATACCGGTTGAAGTAAACATCAGCGACCGTGTGTTCGAACTAGTATGTGCAAAGGTATATTTACGTGACAGATTTTTGTTTTTATGTTGTATAGTGTATATTCCGCCGAAGTCTAGCGATAATGAGTATATGTTGTTGTTTCAAATAATTGAAAGTATTTGTTTAAAATATAAGAAAGTAATAGTAATAGGCGATTTTAACTTGTATTCTTGTTCATCGCATGTTTGTGATTATTTTGAGTATTTTAAAACGTACTGTGCGTTCACTCAGAGAAATAATGTAAGTAATTGTAACGGTCGACAATTAGATTTAGTGTTAACTACATTAGAGGAAGGTGTGAGCGTGGTCGCCGCGGACGAAGCGTTGGTGCCGGTGGACGCGCAACATCCGCCGCTCGAGGTGTCGGTGACGGAGAGCGGCGGCGCCCCTCAGCCCCCTCAGCGCCATGATCATACTAACTTTATAAATACAGATAAACAACAGAATCCATGTACACACGGCAAAGGAATTAAGTATGCAGGCCACACTAGTAAATAAACTAGTGTGTGTAAAGTTCAACTGTTGTATTTAATACGTCTTTAAGCATGTGTTATCGTAGAAACTTGTTTCTATTACTCACACACTTACAAGTTACTGTTCTCAAAATCACTCATAATTATCTTTTCAAGTATCATATACAAGTTAATTTCACTCAATAACATAATAGTTACGTGGCTCGAAGGTTTGAAAACCGAGTCGAGCGACCTATGAGTCTGGTGAACGCGGGTTCGAGCCTTAGCATAAATATATTTTAATTTTTGTTTAGGTATTGCTAATTTTGATTTATTATTTATGATAATCCATGCAACAATATCACTAAATCATTTTTTTTATTAACATATTTTTAAAACATTTTTATTAAAAATTAAACTTATTATGCCTTACGCGATTATTAATTTTTAAGAAGGTGAATTGTTATTTCATAATATATTTTGTTTAATTTTATATTTTACTTAAAGATAATTTGTTAGATATTTTTTCTGTTATAAATAATATATTATTGTGTAGGTATCTTTAGTTTTAAAGAAGTTATACAAAATAAAACAATATTCTGTTTCAACAATATTTATTAAAAACCACTGTATTGAATAATACACAATTTAATAATAAGTAAAATAAGCATGGACGCTTTTACCTTAAATACCAAGTAAGTAAGGATAGGTAATATGAATCAACATGTTTACAAGTTAGAAATTATAGGCATAATAATTTCTAATCTCATTAACAATAACATCTCTCACTTATGTGTTACCCACTTGGTATTTTTAAATATTAATAACCTATTGGTGCACCGTCACTATCTATTACTTCTTGTAAACGGCGCCTCATGCTCGCTACCATATTTGAGCACAGATCATTGCCACGAAATGATTCCCACGTTGAATTTACAACGGTATCTAAATTAGATTTAGACCTCACCTGCGATGGATCCCAGTTCAGCACCATATGACCCCATAAGTTTTCTATGGGATTTAAATCAGGACTTTTAGCAGGCCAGTTAATAACAGTCAAGTTATCCTGCGTATTTAGCCAGTTTTTCACTATGTGTGCTCGATGCACAGCACAGTTATCATGCACAAAATATATGTGTTCCTGCGGATAAGCCACTCGCACAGTAGGTAACATCACATCTTTTAGAATATCCAGGTAACCTTGACTGGTATTACGACCCCCTATTTCGACTAGCTCACCAGGACCCATCGAAGACATCCAACCCCAGTATCCCAAAGTAATATGGCCACTAGACCTGCATGGTAGGACATTTTGTGCACTATAACGTTCACCTGGTTTTCTCCATAAAATTTTGCGTCCATCCTTATCTGACTTAAAACACTTTTCATCACTAAATATTACGATATTACCACACCAATTAAAGTCCAAATATTCTCTCGCAAAGCGTAATCGATTTTGTCGATGAAGGTCAGACATTAAAATTTTCTTTGCTGGCCTGGAACATCTCAATCCAGCTGCACGTAAATGATTCCGGACAGTTTGAAGACTAACACCATGTGTAGTCGCCGTAGACCGTGTGGTTGCAAATGGAGTAGCCATATGCATCGCCACCATATCCCTGTGCCGTGAACAGGCATCCGTATAGGTGATAGCCCGTGGGCCAGGCCGACAACGATCTATGTGTCCCAAATCTGCATACCGGTGGACCCATAACTGCACGGTTCTCCTCTGTAAACAATAATTTGAAGTTAAATATCGAAACAACCACTTTCGTAAAAATATTATACTTAATTTTAGTATAATATTTTCATTGCTTACCGTTATCTTTAAACGTCTCGCAATTTCACTTAGTGAAATGTTTTGTTCATACAAAACGATTATTTCTGCTCTCAGTAGTGTAGTTAGCTGATTCATATTGGATAACTCAATAAAATAGATTTACAAAGCGTTAGCCACAACGGTCGATAGCTTTATAGACACCAGTATACAGTAGATGCAATCTAATGACAAACTAAAATAGTGATTATTATGAGGGTAGACAGTTTGACTCACATTAATATGTCTTGTAAAACATTCAATTCACCTTCTTAAAAATTAATAATCGCGTAAGGCATAATAAGTTTTATTTTTAATAAAAAATGTTTAAAAAATATGTTAATAAAAAAATAATGATTTAGTGATATTGTTGCATGGATTATCATAAATAATAAATCAAAATTAGCAATACCTAAACAAAAATTAAAACATTATTGCTTAGGCTCGAACCCGCGTTCACCGGACTCATAGGTAGCTCGACTCGGTTTTCAAACCTTCGAGCCACGTAACTATTATATAATTGAGTGAAATTAACTTTTATATGATATTGTATATTGATTTTAAATACGATTCGCAGAAATAGTAAAAGATAATTATGAGTGACTTTGAAAACAGTAACTTGTAAGTGTGTGAGTAATAGAAACGAGTTTCTACGATAACACATGCTTAAAGACGTATTAAATACTACTGTTGAACTTTACACACACTAGTTTATTTACTAGTGTGGCCTGCATACTTAATTCCTTTGCCGTGTGTACATGGAACTTCACAAAAGCTAACTTTACTTTATTATATACGTCAATAGCTGCCATAGACTGGAGTACGTTGTATGAATTAAATAATTTAGAACAATGTTTAAATATGTTGTATGATAATATAAATAAAATACTTGATTACTCAGTCCCAAGAAAATATAGTAAACGGATAGATTCGAGTTGTGTCTATCCAGTGTGGTATACAAGAGACATTATTAATCAAATAAAATTTAAAAGTAGATTGCATAAAAAATATAAATTGTCTAAATTACCGGTAGATTACGAGGCGTTTGCTTTGTGTAGGGCGCGGGTTAAAAAAATGATTAAATATGCTCATGATCAATATCGGGACAAGGTTCAAAGACATTTATTAGAAGACCCAAAAGCTTTCTGGGATTATATAAAATCCCAAAAAGGTAGTAGGAACCCTAATAAAATAACGAAAGACGGCATGATATTGACAGCAGATCAGTCAGCGAAAGCATTTGCTGAGTACTTTCATTCGGTATATAGTACAGAGAGCGCGGAACTGAATGTCAGCTCGGCGATTGAGCAAGCAGATGGAGCGAATGGATCGGCGCGAGTCCATCTGGACGAGCTGAAGCTGGCTGACGTGACCCTGGCACTGGCGAAGCTGAAGCCAAAGCGATCGGCTGGTCCGGATGGAATCCCGGCCTACCTATTTAGGGACTGTCGATTCGTCTTGGCTGAGCCACTACTTCACATATTTAATATACGTTTAAAAGCTGCTGTATTTCCGAATCGATGGAAAATCACTCGGGTAGTGCCAGTCCCTAAGGGTGGCTCTGGAGTGAAAGTAGAAGAGTATAGACCAGTGGCAGTACTATCCACACCGGCTAAGGCGTTCGAATCCGCTATACAAAATAATATATTTAAACAAGTAGCCGTACAACTTTCAGATGCACAGCATGGGTTCCGCCCAGGTCGTAGTACGACTAGCAACATTCTAAACTACATGACGCAAATTATACCAGTAGTTGACAATAGAGGGCAGGTGGATGCAGCATACTTTGACTACAGAAAAGCGTTCGATATAGTGGATAATGATATATTGCTTAGGAAGTTAGCTAGCGTTGGCTGTACCCCTCACTTACTTATGTTTTTGGCTAGTTATATGCGAGACAGGGAGCAGTATGTCGAATACGCCGGGTGTCGATCGGAACCATATGCTGTGAAATCAGGAGTTAGCCAAGGAAGCAACCTCGGCCCCCTGCAGTTCATCATCATGATTAATGATTTACCAAAAGTCATCACACATGCAAAATGCCTACTGTTTGCAGACGATCTGAAACTATATCTGCCAATTAATAATAAGACGGATTGTGATAAATTACAGAGCGATATTGACAGAGTAGTAACATGGAGCGTAGGTAATAAATTACAATTTAACACATCTAAATGTGTCACAATTACTTTTACGAGAGCGCGGGCTCCAATATTACATGATTATAAAGTAGGTACAGAGGTCACAAAACGAGTTACACAAGTCAAAGATCTAGGAGTCCAGCTTACAACAGAGCTAACGTTTAGGGATCATGTGACTACTGTTTGCAAAAAGGCATTCAGGAACTTGGGTTTTATGCTACGCAAGGTAAATAATTTTAATAATTTGACTGCCGTTGTAAATCTGTACAACGCGCTGGTGAGAAGTCAGCTAGAACATAATGCTATCGTATGGGCTCCACACCAAGCTAAATATAGCTCGATGTTGGAGAAAATTCAAAATAAATTTATTAGATATTTATATTTGAGGAAATATGGGGTCTATCCCTTCTACCCTTTGATGTATCCTACCCTATTTATATTAGGTATGGTAGGATACAACGAGTTGCGAGTGAGAAGAGAGTCGGCTCTTGTAACTTATATACTTAAATTAATACGTGGCATGGTTAGCAATCCGGCAATATTGGAGTGGATAGGGTTCTGTGTCCCGGAGCGGTACGTGGAGCGCCGCCGCCGGCCGCCGCTGCTGGCCGTGCCGCGCGGCCGCACGGCACTGATCACCACCGCGCCGCTGACGCGAGGGCTGCGCACCCTTAACCTAATCGCGGAGGAAATTGACTTGTTTTCATGTTCTCTGAGTGAATTCTCTAGAGTATCACTGTATATTATAAGTTATAGATTGTAAGTTGGCTAATTCTATTGCATTAGGCTAAGCCTGTAATAATAGATGTAAGCTTTGGATGTAAATGTAAATAAAATAAATAAATAAATAAATAAATGTTAATATTATTACAGTAGCTCAACATGTTTCGCTAAGATATAACATAGCATGCAAAAATTTATATTTTGACAAAAGGAATCAACATCTCACATCCATAAAATCTTTTAAATTGTAAAAATTACATTCAATAAGCCACTTGTGTAATTCTATCTTAAATTTTCTCGAGTTCAATATTTTAAAGCGACTTGGTATTTTGTTATAAATACGTACGCACATTGCAAGGCAGTTTTTGTTGTATTTCGCAAGTCTTGGCAAATCACTTAATACCAGTTTATGAGGATCTCGTCTGTTTCTGGGATTTACATCATTTTCTGATTAATGTTTGTTGTTGACTACAAATATACATACCTCATATATATACAGACATGGTAGAGGTAGCAGACCAAACCTCTTGAACATTGGTCTACATGAGTCATCAGGTTTAATACAACTTATTGCTCTGATGCACTTTTTTTGTGCGATAAATGCTCTATCCATATTAGTACCATTACCCCACATTACGAGACCATATCGCAGTAGCGACTCAACATAAGCGTAGTATGACATAATTGCAGTTTTTATGTTAGTTACGTTTTTAACTATTCCAATCCATTGTAATGCAGAATCAAACCAAATTCCGTTAAATTAGTTAATCATATACATAATAATTACTTATTTAATGGTATAAGTAACACTTTTATTTACAATAACTAGCGATCGCCTAGTGGTCGAAATTCGACCATAATTGATTTAAATTTTAAGTTTGAGGGTATAGTCCTAGACAATAAAACCTTAATAACTATTAAGGTTTTATTGTCTAGGACTATACCCTTATAATCACATTTAATTTAGATTTCGCTCTATACAGGTTTTATTTACTATTATAATATTTTTCTTTTTGTAATCATTATTTGACTTTGTATTCATGACACCAAAAATAGCTGATGACGTTTTCCAATATCGATACTTTATAAACCGTATCCTAAACAAATATTTATAACGTTTATTTTTTTCTCATGTAATTGAATAATGTTATTCTTTATGAGAAATAAATGATCTTAAACCTGAAAATTTAGACTAATTATCCTCTTATTCTTTATCCTACTGTGAATTATAGTAATAGGTGTAAATCAAATAAATCGATCTACAATTTAATCAATTTGTAAAATAATATCGCCAATATATTATCGCACTAAATTACCTGTGCAACGTGTTACACAATTAATTTATTGGGGTTACCGCGTCCTGTCTCGTCACATTCACGTACTGAACAAGACATCATATATTATTAACAAATCTAATTTATGATATTTATATTATTTATTCTGCCTTAGAACTGACAGATTGTAAGTCCATGCCTGTGACACAAGATTTAAACAGAGGGCGGGCGTTAAAAAGAATGAAGAAAATAGTGGCCAGCCGCATGGCAGGAGGCAAGAGGCAGACCTAGGCGAACGTTTCTTAATCAGATCGGAGACGTTCTGGACAAAGGCCAGGTTAAGAGCACCTTAACCCGGCGGCAGCGAGCGTGTATGAAAGTTGTGTGAAGGGAATGTGATGAAAGTGAAAGAAGCCAGAGAAGTGTGTCAGGATCGTAGCTAATGGAAATCCGTAGTCTCTGCCTAGCCCTCTGGGAAACAGACGTGAATCTTTGAAATGTCAAGATAGGTCACAGTTAATTTGAAATGGAAACGTCAACATTGGTTATTTTTTGTTGCGTGTGTATATTTTGTGATTTTATATTTCTCTCTGCTTGTATATTTCTTTAATAACTCTTGCAGGATCACTGCTTTTCCGTTGGACACGGGCTTTATGCTATTTACGATCGACCTTGCATGTTGTACTGAACTGAGAATGCTTTCGCAAAAGTGGATCAAAAGTAAAGAAACAGAACGTTATGTTGTGCTGCTGAGTTGCTAAGCTAAATATGTAGTTTACATTAATTTATGTAACTAATAAAACATCTAGTACAGTCATTTTGTCCGAAATAAAGGTGTCACCTGGCAAGTTTTCCAGGAGTTTTGAAAATTGGTTGTCTTATAGATTTCGATGTGCTCTTTCCGAATTTCAACTTTGCCACCTTGTACTTCTGCGGCTCGCGACGCCATATTGGGAAAATGGCGCCTGATAGCAGTTTTCCAACACATTTTACCAAAACCACCTCATACAAAAATAAACTAGAGAAAAATTTCTACAGTTTATGTAATAACATTTTTTTTTTGTGAAATGTCTAGTTTTGGTGTACGAGCGCCGCTCGCCGCCGTAAACTTATATTTATCTACAGTCTACATCAACAGATGTTTTTCGTATATTTATGTAAAATAATTATACTATGCCCAGTGCCGCCGGATTGTGAGTATGTACAGCCGATTTAGCGCTTGTCCTACCGAAATGGAAAGATTTTGCTACGATTTCCAACAATCCCAGTTCACATCCATATTCTTATGTATTTATTGGGATTACGTACTGCTTAAATGCCGATCGACGGGTAAATAATATATTTTGGGGAATACCATTATGTCCAAAAACTTACCATTCTAGGTGATTACTGTTGATTTAAGTAAGTAGGCACCTTGTATGGTTAAGCCCGCCTAACTGCTAATAGTTTTAATAATATGATTAGTGAGTAAAATAAGATTCCTAGTTTAAAATAAAGAGATTTGTTTAAAAATATTGTGTTTTTAATTTATCGATTTTTGGTCTAAATATACCGATTTTACTTGGCGGCACTACTGATTTCGCATTTTGACGTTTGAGACCACAGTCTATTACTTTTGTGTGCTTTTGCTGGCGATGGCGACTTGGCCTGCATTGGAATATTGATTTAGATTGAACGACAACGTTTGGCTACAATAATTAGACTTTCATCATGGAAAACGCTGGCACCTCGTCATCCTTCTGTCTGAAACGACCAAACCATAGTCGCTTCACGGCTAATGAAAAAACCATTGCTGTCAATGTTTATAATTATGTCGAAAAAACGATGGCCACATATCCTTACAAGACCGAGGTGTTAAAAACGGGTTGGGTTTAGAAACGTGCCTATTCGTTGGGCAGAATCTAAGGGTAGTACGTGATACTAGAGAGTTTTCTGAGCCACAATCAGTAATTTTTTCTTGCCGGAGACCACTCATTTAAAAAAAAATAAGAAATTCATATTGCGTTTTTTGAGGTTATGAATAAGTCATTGACACAGAATTACGTTCCTTTCTACTTAGGGAAGTAGGGAGGAATGCAATTCAGTGTCAAAATATTTATAAATTAAAGTAATTATTATAGATGTTTATTTCAAAGTCTATAAAAATGAGCCTCTACTTTTTTATGGGAAACTAAACGCATTGCCCCCATTTTGTCAAGTTGTTTTGTTGACATTCATTCCGTTCCGCAATAGAAAAACAAAATACTTCAGGCAAGATAGGAGGTCCTGGCAAAGTAGTACAGATCGACGAATCAAAATTCGGAAAAAAGGAAATACAATAAGGTAAATACTAAAATCTGTGACAGACCCGAATTATTGAAATAAAACTACTATATACGGATTTTATCGCGTTGTTTATTTAACACTCTATTACATAATTTAGAAACTGTTACACTACTATACTATACTATTAAACTTTACTAATTTTAAGCTAATTAAATTATTAAAACTATCAAATCTATTTGTTTTTAAGTTTACACTCTCCCCGACGTTTCGGTTGCTTTTCAGCAGCCATGGTCACGGGGAGACTAAGATG
Organism: Catocala nupta; assembly: GCA_963675205.1. Lineage (NCBI taxonomy): Eukaryota > Metazoa > Arthropoda > Insecta > Lepidoptera > Erebidae > Catocala > Catocala nupta. The sequence continues at coordinate 15,870,541 of OY776094.1, read as the reverse complement.
GTAGTTGTCTCAATGTTCCAGTGTAGTTATTTCAAAGTACCCGAACATAATTTAGTTATTGGTGTTTCTATTTACGCAGAATGAGCTCAAAGTATCATGAAGTCTAGCTGTGGTTTGTTTCTTCTTGGGTTTGACTATTTGAAGTACTGGATCCCAAGCTGGTGGTACATTCCAACCATCTTCTCTATTGAAATTTGGATGTTTTTTGATCTCAATAGCCTCGCGAAGCATCCTTGGTAGGAATCGGTGTTCTTTAGCGAGAATCTGTGGTTTGTCAAATCTCAGGTAGTGGTTGGTCCCCTGTTGTACATGTTCACACACAGCAGACTTCAACGAGCGTTTGTGTTTAACGTCAGCTATGTGTTCTTTTATGCGGGTGCCTATGCTTCTCTTGGTTTGACCAATGTATGAGAGTCCGCAGTCACAATCTATTTTATAGACCCCTGCATCTTGTAAAGGTAATTGGCACTTGACGGATGGTAAAAATTGACTTATCTTCGTAGGCGGCTTGAAGTATGTGTTGATTGAAGCTCGCTTCAAGATGTAGCCAATCTTGTCAGTGACACCCCTTACATAAGGCAGTATAGCAGGCTGGCGCTCGACTGTGGCTGGCTTTTCTCGGGATCTGTGACAGCGGCGCGGCTGTTGGAGCTTGTTGTCTTGCAGTACTTGCTTGACATGTTGAAGCTCGGCGTCCAGGTGTTTCTTGTCACAGATCCCGTGGGCTCTCTGAAACAAAGACATTCCCACGGTAGCTAACTGTTTAGGATGGTGGTGAGATTCACCGTTCAAGTACCTATTTGTATGGGTCTTTTTCCTATACACGGTGTGGCTCAAAGTATGATCAGGATTCCTGATGACAAGTACGTCTAAGAATGCTAATGAATTATTTGCCTCTAATTCCATAGTAAATTGGATGTTGTTATTAATGGAATTAAGATGTTCTAGGAATACACTAACACTATCTGTTGGTAATATTGTAAAAGTATCATCTACAAACCTCTTATAAATCCTGGGTGTGATGGGGGCAGTCTGTAAAGCTCGAGCCTCGAAGTCCTCCATATATATGTCGGCAACAACAGGCGATACAGGGGAGCCCATTGCCACACCATCTACTTGTATGTAGAATTTATTGTCCAATTTACTATGGAATTAGAGGCAAATAATTCATTAGCATTCTTAGATGTACTTGTCATCAGGAATCCTGATCATACTTTGAGCCACACTGTGTATAGGAAAAAGACCCATACAAATAGGTACTTAAACGGTGAATCTCACCACCATCCTAAACAGTTAGCTACCGTGGGAATGTCTTTGTTTCAGAGAGCCCACGGGATCTGTGACAAGAAACACCTGGACGCCGAGCTTCAACATGTCAAGCAAGTACTGCAAGACAACAAGCTCCAACAGCCGCGCCGCTGTCACAGATCCCGAGAAAAGCCAGCCACAGTCGAGCGCCAGCCTGCTATACTGCCTTATGTAAGGGGTGTCACTGACAAGATTGGCTACATCTTGAAGCGAGCTTCAATCAACACATACTTCAAGCCGCCTACGAAGATAAGTCAATTTTTACCATCCGTCAAGTGCCAATTACCTTTACAAGATGCAGGGGTCTATAAAATAGATTGTGACTGCGGACTCTCATACATTGGTCAAACCAAGAGAAGCATAGGCACCCGCATAAAAGAACACATAGCTGACGTTAAACACAAACGCTCGTTGAAGTCTGCTGTGTGTGAACATGTACAACAGGGGACCAACCACTACCTGAGATTTGACAAACCACAGATTCTCGCTAAAGAACACCGATTCCTACCAAGGATGCTTCGCGAGGCTATTGAGATCAAAAAACATCCAAATTTCAATAGAGAAGATGGTTGGAATGTACCACCAGCTTGGGATCCAGTACTTCAAATAGTCAAACCCAAGAAGAAACAAACCACAGCTAGACTTCATGATACTTTGAGCTCATTCTGCGTAAATAGAAACACCAATAACTAAATTATGTTCGGGTACTTTGAAATAACTACACTGGAACATTGAGACAACTACCATCTTAGTCTCCCCGTGACCGTGGCTGCTGAAAAGCAACCGAAACGTCGGGGAAAGTGTAAACTTAAATATAAATAGTTTTAATAATTTAATTAGCTTCACTATTAGTAAAGTGTATTAGTAGTAGTATGTAGTGTAATAGTTTCTAAATTGTCAAATTCTAAAGTGTCAAATAAACAACGCGATAAAATCCGTATATAGTAGTTTAATTTCAATGAATAACATTCGCGTAAACAGAAGACAATATTATGTAGACCCGAATTAGTTTACCCCGACTTCACGTGGTACTTTTTGCCCTACCCCTAGAGTGTTCTTTAGAGCCCGGAGGCACGGAGGGGGTGCTAGTGATAGGTGTAGTAGTGTTAGGTGAGCGCATGGGCCAGTGCTTTGTTACGCTAGGGCGAAGAGGCTGCACATCCTGCAGTGCCGGAGAAGATGCATTCTCAAGATATTGTATAATATAGACTTTATGTAGTATATTATATTTTCTGTAAACTGTTAGATAAGGACAGTGATTTTCCCCTCTTATTCTTTGAGTTATTTATCAATATAAGACATAATAAAATTTTTAAAATAAAAGTTAATTTTTCTCGGAAATTATAGAGCTCCGGCGGGATTAGTTACCCCTTGCCTACTGTGGAGAAAGTGCTTAGCGCTGTAAATGAAGACCAGCACCTTCCATCATTTAAACGTACCACAACGTATAGAATATTGAAAAAAATGAATTTGATGTATGAAAAGAGATCTAAACGTACTAATTTACTGGATAGACAAGGTCTGCCAGAAGAAGGGCAAAATATTAATTTAAGATAAGAGGATATGGCAGAGAAAATAGAAAAATATAATATTTGGATGAAACCTGGGTCAATGCAGGTAAATCAGTTTTTATATTAACCCACCCATTCACCACCCTGAGTCTCCGGGACTCACCACTGTTTTTAAATTACGAAAATTAAGGAGCCGTGCTGCCGGCAGGTTTGAGCCGTGCCATTCGATACCTTTCTGATGTCAGCCACGGGACTTAGGAGTAAGTGATCATGCGTGCAAGCGATTTGCAAAGGTATTTTATGGTCAAGTGTGGTGGTGTTTTGTGTATACAAAAATTATTTTGTAGACTTTTATATTTTTCTTTTTTCATTTGATTTTACTTCCATTATAGTAGCTAAACATCAAGATACAATTAATAAAATAGGTAGGCACTACTGCCCGAAACATAAATAATTCAAGAAGACAATGTACATAGTGTACATTGTCTTCTTGTGTAAATAACAGCCGTTATTCAACAGATTTGTTCCTGACTCACACCGTGACGACAAGATGCTGATTTTCTTGTGCTTGCTGAGCCGTGAAAGTCTTTTGTCATTACATGCCATATAAATGATTTATCTCTTTTGTAGGGCACACCCTGGCCAGTGTTTGGGTTCATAGCAATATTGAAAGCTCCAACCAAGCCTATTTATGAGGGTAGTCAACAGGATTAAAGAATCCCTCAAAAGGCAGATGCTTAATAATAATGCACATCAGAAGCATAAATAGACATTAGATGATGGATTGTGGGTTTTTGAAGCAAAAGAAAGTGATGGTGACTACCATGGGATAATGGATGCCCACAACTTTGAAAATTGGTAAGATAAATTTATATTTAAATGGTACTAGATTCATTTCGTCTGATATAAATTGTTAATTACTTTGTGTCAATCCATTTTATAATATTAGTATGTTGAATTGTAGGTATGAAATTTTGACTAAAGTAGACCCATGTTCGGTGGTAGTGATGAACAACTCTACGTACCACTTAACAATATACCTAATATGAGTTGGGGAAATAATATTCAAAACTGGTCAAAAGAATATGATATATGAAAATAATGAGATTAAGGCTTCACTGTTATCCAAAATAAATAAAGAAATTAATCCAATGATGTTGACGAGATGGTGAAGTCAAAAAATATTATTGTTTGTAGGCTATCTCCTTGTCACTGCAAGTTAAATCCTATTGAACTAATATGGTCTCAAGTTCAACCTTATGTAGCAAGAAATAAGAAAACCTACAAAATGGCTGAAGTAAAGCTTCTACCTGTAGAAGGTGTAAGGAAGATTGCTGCAGATGATTGGACAAAATGCATCGGCTGTGTTATGAAAGAGTAGAAGAAAAGGATGCACTTAGATGGACTTATAGATGAAGTTATAACAGGCATCAACATGCCATTAGTTATAAATATAGACTCAAAATTCGAAGATTCTAAATCAGACTCTGTGGATTGATTATTGTGGATTGATATTCCACATGGGACTAAAATATGTGTGATCCAGAAATGCTTGTTCCGAGTCTAGGTGATCCGTAGAAACATTGTTTGAATGTTTGTTAAGTACCCTGCAACACAGAAATTACAACTAGTGCAGGAGATGTCTTTTAAAAAATGTATTGTTAAATAAGAACCTAGATATTAATATAGGAACTAGGAAATTTCAATAACGCCTTATATGTGTAAGAATATTTCACGCAGATATTGTAATTCTATATAAGTAACTATATTTCTTACTGATAAAACTGCTCTGATTTACCTAAAGTAAAACTAATTTATTCATCTTTATTATGTTTTTATTTAATCCCTCCTGGCGGAAGCCAGAATCCATTACAAGTTCTAAAAGCTTACCTCGCGATGGCAGCGACGTAATTGGTATCTACGACTTAAGGTCGTCGGATAGCTTATCACCTCTTTTTCATGTGATCCTAACGTCGTATCACGCCGAATACAAGGTACTACTAGTAGTAACACCGGTAATTTTGTCCGTTATTGCTAAAAGACTTTTTGAATGTCAGCAATACATAAAGCAAGGTATTATTAAGGTTTTTAAAGAGCGGAGAGCGACGGTGCTATACGTAGTTTAATATAAAACCAGTATCCGTTAATTCGCGCGCGCGTTAAGTGGCGCTTCAGTGAGGGCAATAGTAGATACAGTTATCGCTCTAAGAAGATGGTCATACACGCTTCGCAAAAGCACCTTTACGGAGGCACAAAAATGTGGCTCGCCTTCTTAAATTTGCAATATATTGGTATCTAAAAATTTAATTCAACTGAGCATAGCGTCGGTATTCTCTGGTGAAACACACAACATGCACGTGAAATTGAGCGATAAAGCTGGGTTATCACTGCAAAAAGGTAATAAGCGGCAAATAGTCAAGTAGAATGAAGTCCAAGTAGCTTAAATATATGAAGATCCCTTTTTATTATAGAAGAGGTATAACCACTTTCATGACTTGTCTTATAAATCTTATGATTGACTGAATAAAAATAGGTAGAAAAGAACTAATTTCCGTTAAATCCTTTTCACTAGACTTTTTCTAGGCTATGTGTTAAGGAGCACAGATCAGCAGCAGCATAATATATGCGGAAGACATGTAGGTACAGTAAGCGTACTAAATAACTACAAAATCATTTATTATACTTACTTATGCCTGTGCCTACATATATGTAAGTGTTCTACTAAGTTTGAACCTGCGCCCACAGCTAACTGAACATCTAAAATTGAGGAGGCACATGCAAGCGAGCTCTTCAGGATGAAATTAAAAGAATAAACATATCGCGATCAATGCAGAATAAAATATTTGCAATAGTCGTCTTTGTACGTAGGTATATTTGTGTAATATGAAGATAAACAATACATTCACTCGCTACTTCTTACATACATGTCCTCACTAGTTTGAAAATAAAGTTAAATTCTTTTTTTTCTAATTTGATAGAGTTGTCGGGCTCGACCTTTCCACTGTGTAAGTGACTCGAAAATTTCTAAAATTTCAAATTTCTATCTAATTACATTTGTAAGCAGTCAGATCGATCTAAAGGCGTAGGTATTAGCTCCAAGAAAAATATTGCTCTAAGTTTCAAACTAGCAACTATGCACACATTTATTATCTACAAATTTACCTAGGTACATACTGTAAAAAAATCAGCTGTTCTAAAATGGTAGCTAGGTCTGGTGTCTCTAGGAACTTGTACTTTAGAGATTTCTACAAATTGGACCCTTGGACTTTGGACTTAGACTTGCACTTCCAAATCACTCTATTGGTGGATATCCACATATTATATATATGATATTCAAACTCGACCGAGGGATGACCCCAAGGTGTCTGTACACCAAGTTACAAGTCAATCGGTCCAGTGGTTCTGGAGCTATGCCTGTCACTAACAGACAGACACACAGACCCACAGACCCACATAGTGTTTTCATTAACCTCTTCGAAGAAGACTCCGAGGTTAATAAAGATAACTACTTTGTTGAAAATTTTGGCTCGTGAGCTCGTGACACACTTTTCACGCGGAATAAATTGCAGACTGGTGATTATAATAATTATGACTACATCATGCAACAGGTGATCGACATGTCTGATTGACATTGATACCTCTATCAATGTCAATCAGATATGTCGATCACCTGTTGCATGATGTAGTCAAATCAAAATCATTGTTTTGTGTCTCTATTGGTTGCTGACAAAAAAAAAGTCAACCAAAATACAAAAGTGGCTGCCATTCAGAGGCCGTTGGGTTTAGACCTCACCTGTAGAATGATTTTAGTGATAAAATAGAGCAAACATGACCCCCTAAGTTTGTACAGTCCGAACCCAGACATATTGTATAAGTCTTTTTGTTACATTACTATGTTCAAACCAAAATTGTTTTCATGTCTTTCATGAAAACCAATGTATCCAGACATAACAATCATTATAAAAATTATCAAAACCAAGACTAATACCTAATACTAAACATGAAACTTCAATAAATTCTCGCTTCATTCAACTAAGAATATATTTAAGTACTTATAAGTTATATCTAAGTTTCTGTAAGTCGTCGTCTTCTATAAATTATAAGTACAAATTATTAAGATTGACAATTTATATTCATAATTAATGCAAAATCTTTATTAATCCATTATGACGCGAATGTTAGATAACTAAAAGTATATAGGTACATAACATTGTATCACATCTATACATATCATATTATTGAAGGGTGTAGCGACTACATTATTACACGTATTCCGATAGAGCACATCTTAAGATAAGTTAAAATGTACACGCATAAAAATGTATACACGCGCCACACTAGTATATAAGCTTTACTTTTACTGAAATTAAACAGACTATAACACTATCTGAGTCTCGTTATACCTAGTGCCAAAACGTAGGCAAAAAGTGTTAGGCGTTTTGACACCGCCACCTATAACCATACCTCGTCCCTCACACTAAGCGAAGTTCCAAAAGAAATTGTGCCTAGTGTAAAAATCTAACTACTAGGTCTTCTACTAAAAGCCTACTAACAGCTAAGTCTAAACCAAAACTAGAACCCGGAGTCTTACGATAAAACGTAAGCGTAAATAGGTACTTACATAATAAATGAACACACAAAAATAGAAAAAAATATTTTATTGCCTTTCAAAAATACAGAAGTTCAAATACAATATATACAAGATAGTACAAAAAAATAAGATCTTTGAAACAGAAAACCCTTTTTTATTATTTTAACTAAACGTACAACCCAAGTACCTACTAAAATCACATAAATTTTCATTCCCCACGAAAAGTAACATTACTTAATCATTTATTAAACATCGGCTAAGAAAATAGGACACCGCGCCTGATGACTGATATAAAGCAAGTGAAGCATTATAAGAAGCTAGCATGATAGGATTAAGATCATACAAATAAAACTCGGTTTTTTTATATGCTCTGTAACGTAAATAGTTAAAAAACATTATGTAAATAGGTACCTACTACTGGTAGTGGACCAATAATACTTTTTGAATTATAAATGTGTAATGGCAATCAACTATCTAAATTAGTTAGTAAGGTATAAATACACAAGGTAATATCGAGCTTGCTTCACTGGCGATCCGCCGGCAGTCCTACATTTTCTAGACCGCGTTAAACACTAACAATTAATTCGTTTAGAAACTTGTTACATAACAATAAAAGATAGCCACCCGAATAGTTTATTGATTTATAATTACACCTAAAGCAATCACTTTTTTTTTAAGGATTTTCCACTTAAAATTATAACATTTTCTAGATGGGACACATTTTAGCCGAAATTACGGCGGCTATTAAAATGTCCGATACTTCGACATTGAAAAACTTTACTAAAACAAATAGTGTTAATATACATAAAAGTAATTTATCATCTTTCATAGACGTACGACGGCTATGGATTCGGTCACACGTAATAGGAGGTCAGTCTATTGCTGTGCACCGGATTCCTAGACTTTGTGCTACTACTAAGAACACTAAGTGAGCCGGAAATTAAACAAGTGACCTTGTGGTCGGCTGCAATCCTATGCCACACGACCAACGAGCAGGGAATGCAATACTAAGATATTTGCATTTCTCTTAAGAGCGCTTATACCTTGAGATCTGTTCCAAATGGCATCATTACGAATAAGTGACATATAAGAAATAAGCGCTAATTTGAGGTTTAAATAAAAAAAAAAAATTATACACTAACAAGACTAAAGTAAAGGTTTATCATAGATGGAATATGTTTATATTTGTTGTCTTTTTACTATGTAAATAATCGATCGAATATTTTGTTGCATATGCAATTTATGTGCATAGTAAACGTACTACAAATATAATTATATTCCATCTATGATATACTTCTCTCCTACTCTGTAGAGTGTGTTAAACATTTAAAATAACGACCAAATAAATTAGTTACATTTTAAATACTCACGGCTTTATAAAAATAAAAAAGATCGTACTAAAGGCAAAAACTATTGAATAAATAACGTGTTAAACGTTAAATATTCAATAGTTTTCTGTAAACCTTTATTATATACAGCATCAATATTAGACAAGCTAGCATTCTTATGTATTATTATGAACAATAATTTTTTGATTTTTTACTTATTACGACGTTATAAACTTCTTGTAAGTTATTAATATGGCTGTTATAATTATGACAGTATGACGGAACAGACCACAAGGCATAAATGCTCTTAAAGTTTGTGTCCCGAAATAAGAAATATCTATTAGATTACTATTTACATTGCAGACGTCAAAAAGCGATCTAACTCGCAGTTTAAATATAAAACTTATCAGTCTTATTATATACAGGCTTAACACTAAATATTTAATTACGTGTATCATATTTATACATATTGAGGCTTTCTTTGAGCTTGTTTATTCGAAAGCTAGATAAATGGAGGTACAACGAATTAAGGTCCCAACATTTGTTCAATGACCAGAGGTAGGTAGGTTACGTCGGCCAATGAGACAGGAGGTCCAAATTTATCCAAATATAATAAGTGGAGAGGCAGAATACCTTCAAACAATATTTATTGTGGCACGCATTTAAAGTTAGCAAATTCTCCAGTGAGCTGTAGCGACCTAGCGTTACTGCACACCTGGCCTTTCTTCCTGAAACTCAATCGCGTATCTCACACGTACCACCCTTTTTTAAGTTATATTTACAAGCACTAGTCTAAAATGTAACCATTATATATCAAGATTCTCGCCAGATAGTTTATCATCTGATGCGTGATTTATTAACTATAAATTTCAATGTATTGAGGATCACTATATGAAATGTTTACCTACTATTGTTTTCTAAACAACCACTGTAAAATTGGTATGTTAGAAATCATAAGCATTATATATAAATTAGAATTTATATTATAAACTGAATAACCTATGGTATAAGTATATAAAACTTAAATAATAAACGAGCCGGCAACCCACAACCGGTTAATGTTGTCTAACTTTTATATTATTTTAAATGTCCTCAAATACATTTTCGAACATATTATTTTTAAATATCGACCATATATTTTAAATTAGGTCACAATTAAAGACCAACAGTATGGGCGTCTTAACGTTATATAAAACATTAGGTTCACCACTTGAAAATATGTCAAACAATATTATTTAATATATATTTCAGATGAATAAAAGTAAAATAAATCAAGCTTATTTGAAGTTTTGCTTTTATTTACAAATGCACCAGATATTTGTTATGTCATTCCTATAGAGCACAATAATAAAAAAAGATAAAAATAAATGATTAAATATGGCATTATATACCATATTTAATCATTTATTATATTATACCATAATTACTCACATAGAGTGCGTCTGTGTCTATCTAATCTATGTAACAGCTTTTTCTTGTATTCATCTGAAATAATATAAGTCAGTAGTCGTTTTCAAACACCTTGTTATTTTTTAGAAACAAGACAATGTGATACTATTTATACAAGGTAGTTAATAAGTTAAACGAGTTGCCATCATAGTGTATGAGACTCAATTCACTTTAAAGGCGATACGACGCGCTGTTTTAAATAATCCCTACTAATACCGCTGGAGCACAGCGGACTACGATTAGTTTCAGTGTTTAAACCCTTCAATTCCGGCGAATGCGATTGTAAACGCTATATATAATAAATATACTGGTTAATTTCGCATACGCTAGAACCAATTGCTTCCAGCTGTCCTCCGAAGCAAATTAGAGAACACCATCAATTCTTATATGTTTACATCTTTCCTAAATATATTTAGCTATTCCTGACGCGCGTGATGAATCTTTAAATCGTGTTTTCGTGTTTTCATAGTTATTTGGTCAATCTAGCTAAAGCTAATTCATACAGAACATTAACGCACGTCGTATGTATAATATTGTCAATACATTGAAATTTAATTCGAATGTAATGACTTTAATTCGTTCACGATGCTTAATTTATATAACAGATAACGAGTGTAAGTCTGCTAGTGACCACAGCCAGTGCCACCTAGTCGAAAAATTAGGCATTAAAGTATGGTTTATACGAAGCCAGTGCGCTGGCGCCAGTCCTACTGACAAGCCATTGCCGGCTTGGCTCGTGTTGTTTAGATGAAGCCAACTCAGCCTGGATTTGGTGTGCACACATTTGACGTTAAAAATAATCTGTCAGCGACTGGCGCGATGCTACACGTCTACACGTGTGCGCGCGTTCAGGGGTATGCGGAGGTCACTGGCTTGAGACTATTATCGTGTTAAACTAGTTTTTTGCCATAGAATGTTGGCAGCCTGTATGACTGAATTATCTTTAGCTAGGCTGTTAGTAGGTAGTGAGGCTAGGAGTGCGTGGGTTCGTTCCCGTCGTGGGACACGGAAGCCGCCAGCTGTGTAACGAAGAACGCGTCGAAGTTGAACTCTGATCATTTGTCCCACAGGCCAGCCTCTTTCATCTTAGTGTGGAAGTACTTCTCTAGCGTGTTCGCGCATCTGTAGCAAGAGGCAATAATATCATAAAATAACTGCCATCATGCAAAACACAGCAACGCTGATACTTGATAATATGTTTTTTTAAACAAATTACTCCTGCAGTGGGGTAATCCTAATGTTTACACAACCAAGAAGTAAAGTAGGAGATAAAGGGAAAGTAGACGAGCAGCAACTTGTCAGGTTCTCTCCTTTCGAGTGCAGAATAAAGTAACATATAGCCAGTGGAGATTACGGAGTATGTGTTGCAATAAAAAGATTACCCGGTGGTACAAGTCAAGTTCGGTTTAGACCCTTCTCTGCTAGGCTTTGCTGGGCACGAGGCCTTTGTATTGATAGGTTTACCTGTAGTAGTCAGTATCAGGCGAGTTGTACAGCCGGCAGTTGGTGAATATCCGCGTCATGTCGGCGATGAACAGGCGCCTCGACACGTAGTACCGCGCCTTTATACGCTCACCCATCGTGCGTAAATCTGACGACATACATAAGTAAGTATAAAATACTATTTCATAACAGTACTCTGTATATATTGAAACTATACATAAAATTTCGTAAGCCGTTTAAGGGAGGCAGGGAATCGAGCCGAAATTAATCTAATGTTAATTTGTGGATAGGGAGGGTCTCAGCGAATATTACGTAATTTTTTCGCATGAAATGGTATAATTGCGAGAAAATTGTGTAAAATTAAATGGCAATCTTAAATAGTAGTCTTAGCTAGTACAAAATGATAATTATAAGATTTTTTTTTATTAGAGTTAACCCAAGCATTTACACTAGAAACACATCTTTTGAAAAATCTTACATGAGATTGAGGAATGGGAGTTGACGCTCTCGCCCCCCTGGTGATCCAGGGGGGCGAGAGCGTCAACAAATGGCCAAAATGCTTCACGTAATTAATAGATGACCCTTTAGATGCTGAAAGCATCCAAAGCATATCGGCCGAATCAGTAAGTGAGACAAACACAAACAGGGCAATATGTATCCTTGTGTATTTTTTTGTATTGTAATATAAGCTTAGTTTATTATAAGACTGTGTGTCTGTGTAATTTCAATAAAAGCCTAAATTAAAAAAGGAAATCGAAATACATTGAAACAACAAACACAAAGAACATTCGAGACTCGGAACAAATAGTTGTGAACCATACAAATATTTGCCAGCGAGCCCACAGCACTCGGGCGCCATTTTACCTAGGCAACTAACTATACAAACAAGCTGCATGGTCTTCTGGCCTGGCATGGTTGATTTGACTTTACTCATGAATCCAATATTATAGCATGTACTTACCCATAGGGTATTTGATATGATCGTAATAGTCTGGAACTTCAGTCTTATCCACTGGTTTCAAGAATGGCCACGCAGCCGCATGATTCTTAACCTGCAGATAAACAAAATCATATTAAAGAAAAATCCTTATGAAGTTAATAAGATGCGACATTATTGTCGCCTTCCGACCGACCCGAACAAAACTGCAGACAATATCCTAGCGGATTGTTATCAAATAATTGACAATGTCGGGTTCTACATTATCAATTAGTAGGTATGCGAACTGGCTTGGAAATCAAACGGAGCATGATACGTCTAGCCGCGACGAAACCAAGCGACGCGCGAAGGTGATCAGACGGAGCATCATACGTCTAGCCGCGACGAAACTAAGCAACGCGCGATGGCGATCGAACGGAGCATCATACGTCTAGCCGTGACGAAACCAAGCGATGCGCGAAGGCGATCAGACGGAGCATCATACGTCTACCCGCGACGAAACTAAGCAACGCGCGGTGGCGATCGAACAGAGCATCATACGTCTAGCCGTGACGAAACCAAGCGATGCGCGAAGGCGATCAGACGGAGCATCATACGTCTAACCGCGACGAAACTAAGCAACGCGCGATGGCGCTCGAACGGAGCATCATACGTCTAGCCGTGACGAAACCAAGCGACGCGCGAAGGCGATCAGATGGAGCATCATACGTCTAGCAGCGACGAAACTAAGCAACGCGCGATGGCGATCGAACGGAGCATCATACGTCTAGCCGTGACGAAACCAAGCGACGCGCGAAGGCGATCAGACGGAGCATCATACGTCTAGCCGCGACGAAACTAAGCAACGCGTGATGGCGATCGAACGGAGCATCATACGTCTAGCCGTGACGAAACCAAGCGACGCGCGAAGGCGATCAGACGGAGCATCATACGTCTAGCCGCGACGAAACTAAGCAACGCGCGATGGCGATCGAACGGAGCATCATACGTCTAGCCGTGACGAAACCAAGCGACGCGCGAAGGCGATCAGACGGGGCATCATACGTCTAGCCGCAACGAAACTAAGCAACGCGCGAAGGCGATCGGACGGAGCATCATACGTCTAGCCGCGACGAAACCAACTGACGAATTAACGACGCGCGAAGAGGCCCTCAGTTTTTATACGTGGCATTGTTTTATACGCACGCACACACGCGTAAGGACCGCCGCGCCGCACACACACACGCATAAGGATTTCCAAGAATTCCCTCGTAAATGTTAGATTTTTTGTTTACTTGTGGCTGATTGGTGTAAATGATTATTGTACACATTAGTGCTAGCGTTACTTGCATGAACAATAAATGGGATATAAGAAGGCTTAAAATTGTAAATAAATTCTCAGTTTAACCCTAGCGGTTAACAGCTACGGGCCTAGCTTATGCCCGCTGGCTATAATGCGTTAAAATAGTAGTTAATAAAACAGTATTTACTTACCGCATGTAACACATTCCTCAGCGTACCGGGATCGGGCTCGGGGTCGTGGTCGTGGGGTCTAGAGCCCAAACCACCGCGGCACCCTGTCTCACGTAAACCCGGGATGCACTCAATCGGGATGCTGCGAACCTACACATCACAAATCTTTGTAAACATAATTATGTATAATTAATATATTAAACGTGACGCAATAGACACGTAAATCAATCAGCATCCTACGAATATTATGAATATACATGTTTGTATTTGGATGCTTGTAACTCAATCACGTGTTATAAGCCGTTGAACGGGTTCGGATAAAACTTTGTAGACTGGTAAACCATACCAGTACAATATGCGATACCGTGAGATTATTATATGTTTTCTTTTTTAAATATACAGCTGCACTAGGAACAACTAGGAAAAGTTTTTGTGTCGCAGGTTCACCTATCGAGTGGCATCGACACACTGTTAACCAGACACAATCAATTTTCGATTATGTCTGACAACAATTTTCATTTCAATCTCATTTTTTTAGTCACATTGCTTCCCATTTCCGATAGCTCACGCGGGCAAAAAAAGATTCGTTTCCAGCATCAATGAACAGTGCGTCACGTGACTTATTCACACAAAACTACATATAAATAATAGGATACGCTTACTTACGCCTTCTTTGAATAACGTCAGTCCAGGGTGTATCTTTCTCACATCTTTCTGCCGCATATCGATTAGCTTTTTAACGATCTGAAACAACATTATTTTCGGCATTAGACATTAAAGGAATGAGAAATACTTGATTGATAAAGCCAGTAACAATTTGTCCAATACGGGAACACAAGACCAGTGTCCGATATCGGATCGATAAACCTAAGCGCAATGTTATACCATGGGTCAACGATTGTTTTTATGACCAACATGGATTCAGTAGTAATCTAATCTATACTAATATTATATAGAGAAAAGATTTGACTTTTGGTTGTTTGTATGTTTGTTTGTAATAATTTAACTCAAAAACTACTCAACCAATTTAAAAATACTTTTGCCATTATATATCTATATTATCACCGAGTAACATAGGTTATATATTTCTTTTTAACTACTTTTGTACCTAACCTAACCTAGTTATACGCGAGCGAAGCCGCAAGCAAAAGCTTTCAATTATAAAACTGTAACAACGTTCTATCTATAAAGAGGCGATATTTCTGAAAATTTGTTGGTACAGACACAATTTGAACCACTCTACCCAAAACAATGGCGTTTAGAAAGTTTGTCTGTCTGTATACTTGTTTGATGCGTCACGTCATGTTTTTGTTGTGTTTTAATTTTAATAGTTTAGAATTTAACTTAAAATCGAAGGAAATCTTCATCTGATTCTGTTTAGTATAAAAGGAGACAGATCGACATGGTCTTAACGTTTACATTATTACACATTGATATAGTGCAAAATGATTAAATAAAATTGCGGGTGAACTACACTGCCGTCGTAACGAAAAAAGTGGTACCTATCTATCAATAATCAAATTTATTTTACGTCAATAATTAAATGAATTTCACGTATTTAGAATCAGTAAAAAATAAGCATCTGCCAGTATATTTATCATCATCTCAGTCGACAGACCTCCACTGCTAGACATAGGCCTCCTCCAAGGTTTTACACACAGTCCGATCTTGGGCTACCCGCACCCAACCACTGCCCGCGATCCTTACCAGGTTATCGGTTCACCATGGGGAGGCTTACCCCCGTTGTGTCTTCCGGTGCGTGGCCGCCACTCCAGAACCTTTCTGCTCCAACGGCCAGGTTCTGCGCGCAATGTGCCCTGCCCACTGCCATTTCAGCGTGCCTATTCGAAGAGCTATGTCGGCAATTTCAATTTTCATGTAGATCTCCTCGTTTCTGATTCAATCTCGCAAGGAAACCCCGAGCATAGCTCTATCTATGGCTCTCTGAGTGACCTTGAGCTTTCTGATAAGTCCCATAGTGAGAGACCATGTCTCAGAACCGTATGTTAACACTAGCAACACACACTGGTCAAAGACTTTTGTCTTGAGACACTGCGGTATATTGGCGCGAAGATATGTTGTAGCTTCCCGAACGCTACCTAGCTGAGTTGGATTCGACGACTGATCTCTTTCTCGAAGTTGCACGCACCTAACCGTATCATTTGTCCCAGGTATTACATCGACAATTTCGAGCGTAGAGTTCCCAACCTTAATAAGAGTCGATATAGCATGGACGTTGGACATGATTTTCGTGTTATCTATGTTTATTTTAAGATCTAATTGTCGGAAGACTACAGAAGCCATCAAGCATTATGCTGAGGTCTTCCATGGTCTCAGCCATGACCACGATATCTTCAGCAAATCGAAGGTGAGTGATTAGTTTCGGAGATATGACATCTCCCCATCTCACCCCTCGCTGTAGTTGTATAGGTTTCGAGCTCTTGTCTTGGAGACGGACTAACATGGTAGCGTTCATACAAACATTTCAGCACTTCGACATACCGGTAGTCAATCTGGCACCTTTGGAGAGACTACATCACTGCCAAGGTCTTGATCGAATCGAAGGCTTGCTCTCATAGTCCACAAACGCCACGCACAAAGCTTCCGATTATTGTATAACCTTCAGCAGCGTATGTATGTGGTCTATGGTACTGTAGCCTGAAAGGAATCCGGCTTGTTGGGGATTCAGTATTTTTATATCCTACCTAATATTATAAATGCAAATGTGAGTTTTGTTTCTTTGTAACGCTTTCACGGCTCAACAGATCATCATGAATTTTGCACACACGTTGTCAGAGGTACAGAAAGGGACATGGGGTACTTTTCATCCAGAAAAAGGACTGTTATTTACATAACCTAAACATTTACGCGAGCGGGCAAAACCTAGTCAAACATAAAATTACTGGCAAATACGCCTTTTTTTATGACGGCAGTATTACACGGACAAAATCGCAAGCAAGTATTAGCCGTTGTAAATAAATAAAGGAACATAAATTAGTGGTATACCTCTTTCTGTTTGCGCACGACACTGGTGAAGTGCGTGTAGACGATACGCGGGTTGAGCTCGCAGTGCATGAGCGTGGCGCCCTCGTAGTCCTTGATGTAGCCCTGGTACATCGCGCGCGGCAGCTTTATGTCCTTGCTGAAGCCCTGCTTCTTAAAGTACCCTGCACACACACACGTACGTAAGTTATATCACACTCGACCAATCATTGCGCTTTATATGATATTTGTTCCTATTGATATTGTTGAAACTGTGATATATAGTCATTATATTATTTTAATAAACGCATTATTGACTCGATATCGGTTGTATCAATTACTCCTCAAATTAACACACCTTACACCATCCGTACAAAACTATACATTCCATAATTATTAATATTCCTTCGTATATGTTAGTTATACATTAGAGAGCAAAAAAAATCGATATAGGGATAGTATATAGTGAGTCTATACTATCCCATAGAAAGAGCTCTACAAATAAAATTAAAACCTTAATTTAATTGTAGGTCTTAAATTCTTTTAAGACCTAGGTCTAGCCTTAAAAATGCGCAGGCAGTTACTGCAGTTTTATCTTTTGGAGGTAGTCTACACTAACAACAAGTATAGATCGCAAAATGTAACATTTTGTACTTGTTTACACCAGCACATAATGCGTATAAAAGGCGACCTACCCCTTGCACCTTTATCATTTGATTGTGTAACGTGAATTGATTGATTGACCTTTATCAGTTGACTGTGTAACGTCAACAGATACACATCTACACGATTCCCAATCAAGAAAGTTTACCTAAAATGGACACTGCACCTAAAGCAGCGGCTCAAGCAGTTGCAACAAGGCCTTAGTCAACGTCAAGTTGCTCGTACACTTCATATAAGCCAGTCAGCGGTTTCAAGGGTTTACCAACGACACTAGGCGACTGGTGGCTATAACAGGAGAAGAGGATCTGGCAGAAAATGATGCACTTGACAGGGACGATCGATTCATCGTTAGTACTTCGCTGAGAAATCGTTCCCAAACCGGAGTTCAAGTCCAACACACGTTTTTTTACGGAAACGACTACAAGCTAAAATAATTTGTACTCGTTTTAAAGCTAAGACTTAGATCTTATGAAATTAAGACCTACAATGAAATTTAGGTTTTAGTGCTAGAGCCCTTTTAGTGGGAACATATAGTGTGCGTTGAATTTTTACTCCCGAGTGTAGTTTTAATAATTTTAAATAGTTAAAAAAGTATTATAGGTTCAGTAGTAGTGTAATATTTTCAGAATTTTGTAATAAAAGTGTTAATAAACAACTCGATAAATCCGAATAAAGCAGTTTAATTTCAATATCAGTTAGTTATATTATTCGTTTTGTTGTAATTGTATTTTACAATACTAATAATTATACAGTGAGTTTTGTAATTGTTTAATGACTTTAAATAAAAATCTAAAAATCTCTAAGAACGAAATGAAGGAGTATTGGATTTAAATACATAGCTGAATCTATTGCAAAGGTTTCAAATTAATAATTTATTTTAAATAATATCAACCTTGTTTATAATCTGTCCCACAGTTGTATAATTCATAGTTACCACATGTTCACTATGCTTTTCTCGCGTGAGTCATGTGACACATGTCCGAGAACATTACAAAGAACTCTCAGACGTAATAGCGAGCTATAATAAACTTTAAAATATGCACAAGGTTTTAAAAGGTAGGTTAGGTATTTCCCTTGGAATCGAATCCTAGATCTCTGCGTGACAGTCCAGCTGTTCCCAATAGTGCACAACTGGTATTTTTAAAATTAATATTGTATTTAGCAGTAAACTATAATACGCTTTATTACTCCATTGGGCTTTTCTTTACGTTTATAGATGTACTCACCAATAGCGAACTCGTCAGCGAAGGAAAGGAAGTGTAAGATGTTGTTCCTGATGTGGTAGTCTTTGAGGTGGTTCATCAGATGTGTACCGTAGCCCTTCACTTGCTCGTTTGACGTCACCGCACAGAAAACTATCTCACTGAAACCCTGAAGAGTAATACGATATACAGGTAAGCTATCTTTAAACAACTACTTGTTAGCATATCTGACCGTTTTCAATATAATTGTAGTTGCAATTGTCTTCTTTTAAAATAATGGTATTTTTTTATGGCTCGCAAACTGAATGCATACTTAAAAAGAACTTAATAAATATCTATAAACTAAAATCATTACATCGTATACCCTCTAAAATAGAGAGCACAGCATTCACATAGACTCTGCAGGCTTAAATATCCATTTCGAAAAGAATATACACTAAAATAACAAAAATATACAAAGAACAGAAAATGCGAACCTTTTAAGAAGGTTCATCAAAAATAAAAATAATTACTATATTAAAATTTAAGTACGTTGTCATTTATTAACCGCTTTATGTATTTCCCTCCTTGCAAAGGCTAACGAACTTGTGAAGATATCGAAATTAACGCGAATGTCATTATAGAATTTTCCAACATTAGTTTAAGCTTTAAGCTCTTGGAAGCGAAATAGTTTTTCGGTTGCAAAGGCGCCTCTCCGGGCGCGGGACAACAAAGTGTATGTTTACCAATAAGTTTCACAGTCAATGTATCCATTAATAATTTTATAAAGGAATATATATAATAATAATATAATCTTAAGTCATTCTCACTAGCCTTAGGAGTTAGGACTAAATATTCCCGGTTGGCTTATTTATTAAAGTCCTTTATTTAATATATTTGAAGGTATATAGGCAGTGGTGTATAGACGTATAACTACCGTTATACGTCTATACACCTATATATACTATTAACCGTTTGTTCCACGTTATAAATGGCAATTGCCGAGCTGCTATTGAGAATCTTCAACTAAAATATCTTCATAAAAAATAACAGTAGCATTCGGCCGCTGTGCGTGAGGCCCTGGGTTCGATTTCCGAATCGCGCATTATTGGGTTTTCCTTTCAAGATCTTAGTAGCAGCTCAGTCTGGAACTTTGTTCCATAGACAGCAATAAGCTTAACCTCTATTACGTGAAACCTAAAAGCAAGCTAGCGTAATGTGGGTGTTTTGCACCTCTACGCACTTTACACGTTTGTGGATATAGGCGTGAAACTATAAATGTATGTAAGTTTATTCCATACCTGTGAATGGAAAGTTCTGAAGCAGATGCCTCCTATCGGTCTACCTTCCTTGATCAGCGCTAGTGTCTTATGTTTCCTGTCAAATAATTATAATATTAATACATACACCACAAATACACACTCGTCACTTTGAGTTTTAAATCGTATATACAGGACTTACGGATCGAAGGCGAGCTGAGATATGTATTCTTTCGTCATTTCTGGCAGCTGATGTGAGAACACGTTAAGTAGTCCTGAAAAACAATGGACGAATAAATTGTCTTAGAAAATCACTATATTTTGGAAAATCTTACAAATCCGACTGCTCGGATGGCGTAGTGGTTTTAAGTGATCGACTACTAGCTACTACTGCGCCAAGAGTTGTGGGTTCGATCCCACACGGGACAAAAATTGCCGCAATCCGCAAATGACCATTGTTTGGATATTTGTAAAGTTCTCCTCGGCGCAGAAATTAATTATATAGCAAAAGAAATCATATTTTAAAAAATCACACTGTTTTATATACAGGATGTCAGAGAAACGCTTCCGAAAACGAAGACTGGTGGTAGTGCTGGTGATGGTTGATAGGATACACAAAAAAAAACTATAATAAATTCCTTTTTTATAGTTTTTTTTTTTGCTTTTTACGTGTGTATTATGTTCGGACAGCCAAATAAAACGGATATCAAAAAGAAAATAAATTGAATTCCCTTTTTAGAAGAAACTGCAATGTGCATAATTAAATTGCACAGCTGACGCTAGGGGTCAATGATTCGCGCGCTACGTCACCAGTAGGCACTAATGCCTGCCGCTACCGACATGCACACTATGCACAGCCGTCGCTTGCGCCGCGCCGACTGCATTGTTGTTATTAGATTCTATCTCTCTTTCTTACTTCATCTGTTGGAAGATTAATTAAAAGCTAGCTCAAATTTAAATAACTTGAAATAATCCCTGTGACCCATAAAGGACCACTCGATAATTTTAGATATTCTAGATCCGATCTAGGCCGACTTGATGCAATATTCAGTGTTCGCGCCGCTCCGTAAATAGTAATAGAAACATGACCCTTACACTATTACATTAACATCTAATTTGCTTTGTATAACTTCCACCAATCAAAACACTTACACATCACAACATATTTGTTTTAACCAATGACATAATTCCTCACAGGCCACGCGCATACGTAACAGCACACAAAAAACACTTAACGCCTTGCATTCGAACACGCCAACTAAACAGATAAATTTTATAGAAAATACAAGTATTTTAAGGATCAACGATTTTATTTTATCTCCTTGTTTCTGCCCGAAACATTCAGTAAAAGTTATTCTAGTTATATCCCTAGATAGGAGTCGACCCTGCCGCGGCATACATTTAGGTAGGTTCTGAGAATCAATTTTTAATTTTGATTATAAACGTAACTAACCCTGACACGTAGACATTAAAAACTTATTATCGTGCTTATTATTTTGTACTTCTATTAATTAATTCCAAATAATACCTACTTGATGCCGACGCAAGCCAAGACCTAAAATAACACAAATAACTTCACAAGTTTATGTTTAGGTACTTTGCAAGTTTTACCAGAATTGTGGACTGTTTATGATGACATTGATGACACAATTTAATTAAACCATCTCTGATTTTAAACACTACGCGATTATTAAAATAGTGTTAATAAACGAAGTTACAATGCCGATATCGACTGTTTTTCTACTTGCTCGCGGCACCGCGCCGACGCGGTGACTCTCACGGTCACACCTCGCATGCGCAAAACGGATTGCGTCTGCGCCCTCAAGTGATTAGATTAAACAGACGTGTCGGACAAAAAAAAGCAGTATTTTACCTACAATCCATTTTATAAGTAGGTACGTAAAATAATGTTATATATGTCCACATTTTTAATGTAACTTTTCGATACCTCTTAATTAATAAGGACACATCATCTTTTTATTCAGACTTCTAAATAAAACATTTATTTTATTCTGACTGTTAAGTCTTCTTTCACAGAGGCCGAAATTTAAGAGAGTTCGAAGAATATCGGTTCTTAACTAGCCCGTAATAATTTGTTGTAAATTATTTAATAATTGAAATTAAACTACTACATATATACGGATTTTATCGCGTTGTTTATTTATCACTGTATTACATAATTTTGAAACTATTACACTACTACTACTTCTATTGAATTTTACTAATTTATAAGCTAATAAATTTATTTAAACTATTAGATCTATTTATATTTAGGTTTACACTTTCCCCGACGTTTCGGTTGCTTTTCAGTAGCCATGGTCACGGGGAGACTAAGATGGTAGTTGTCTCAATGTTCCAGTGTAGTTATTTCAACGTACCCGAACATAATTTAATCATTGGTGTTTCTATTTACGCAGAATGAGCTCAAAGTATCATGAAGTCTAGCTGTGGTTTGTTTCTTCTTGGGTTGAATATTTGAAGTACTGAATCCCAAGCTGGTGGTACATTCCAACCATCTTCTGCATTGAAATTAGGATGTTTCTTGATTTCAATAGCCTCTAATACTGTCTACCTGTCTTAAATTTATCGTAAACTGCTAATTATTATTTTAAATTATTAAACTGAGTACAAAATATTTTTACAATGTAGGTGCCTACCTAGCAGCTAACCTAACGTAGGTACAATGCTACATGTATTTTGTTGATCTATGGTAACTTAATTTCCGAACGGTTTTCAGTTCTTCGTTGCAATTTGGCCGCGCGGGAGTGAAACATTTGTTAGATTACGTTTTTGCTTGTAAAATTGTTATTGTTTGGTTTCTTGTAAAGATTTTTTATAGTTCGTTACGTTTTTTGTTATTTACTTATTTGTTAGTTTATTACTCCTAATCGTTGTAGTTTTGTGCTTGTTGGCTAACAATAATGCCTGAGGCGTATGTGTATAGTGCTTGTGAGTACGGGAATATGTTGATGTATTTGCGAGAAGCTCGAGGAAATGCTTCTCATGCTCTGAGGATTTACCGCCAAAGACATCCGACCGCCCGGCATCCTTCTGATCCGCGTATGATAACGGCAGCGTTTCAACGTGTGTTAGAGAATCGACCGATTGTTCCAGCGGCGGCAGGTGGTAGCAGACAAGTGGATGTGCACACGGAACAACGAGTATTAAATGTCATTCGTCGAATCCCACGCCTCGGCACGCGAAGTGCTGAAAATTAATGCGGCAGCAGGAATAACTGTGTCGCACTAGTATATTCATAAGGTGTTGCGGAAAAATAGGATGCGCCCATACAAGGTACATAAAGTGCAAGCTTTGGTACCCGATGACCATGAGCACCGTCGTGCTTATTGCTGTTGGCTTATAGACCAGCAACATCAAGCACCAAATTTCGTCGAGCACGTTATCTGGACGGACGAGGCCACATTCACAAGGAACGGATTGTGGAATAGAAGGAATACTCACGTGTGGTCAGAGACTAACCCACATACCTTCCAAGAGACCGGGCACCAAACACGTTGGTCAGTTAACGTGTGGGCTGGTGTTTATAATGATAGAATAGTCGGACCAGTATTTCTACCGCAGCGACTCGACGGACCACGTTATCTTGATTTTATTAACGAGCATCTAAATGGCGCACTAGATGACTTGCCGCTGGCTCAGTATCGGCTAACGTGGTTCCAGCACGACGGTGCGCCACCACACGTTGTAAGGTCCGTCCGTGAGCGTCTCACTGTATTATTCAATGACCGATGGATTGGGAGGCTAGGACCGCACGCATGGCCACCTCGTTCCCCCGATCTCACCCCTTTAGACTATTTTTGTGGGGTTACGTAAAAGAAAGAGTGTTTGACTGGGAGTGTGACAGTGCTGACGAAATGCGTCGACGAATAGTGAACGTCTTCAAAAAACTTCGTGCGGACTGCACTGAAGACCCCACATTAATGCTCCGCCTTCACAAAGAGACGCTGCGACGAGCCCGAATTTGTCTAGAGGTGAATGGGGCGCAGTTTGAGCCGCATCTCATAAGAGAACAGTGGATTTAACTAGGTAAGTGGGATTATACCAAAGCCTTCACCCTATTTAGCTACGAACTTGTATCGGCGAGCGCAGCGGCGAGCGAGCTAGAGCGGCCTTTGTGATTAATAATATCTATTATCGTGCACGCTGATACGCGTGGCATTGAACCCGAGTTATGTTCGATGTACATTGGGGCATTGCAAATTTCCAAATTCCAAAAAAAATAAGTATTAGGCAAATTATTATCGGTATTCAATAGTATTTAGATAGTATAATATTAGCCTTTCGGCTTCGGAAGCGTTCCTCTTACACCCTGTATACATACAATCATATTATTGATTACGTCTTTTATTAGATTTTTTTATTATAATTGGTTATATACTCGTACGTTACCTATAAGCCACAGCATGGTCTGTTTGTTGACAGGTCCAGTGAGGGAGTTCCCTATGACGTGGAATTCAATCATCTTGCGTTGTTCTTCTAGCTTGGCCGCTTCGTCGCGCGGCGCTTGCATTTGAAACAGTGCCTGTTGGACAACAACATTGTTAATATTTAAATGGATTGGAACTATTCATAATGCTCTGAAAGATCACGTTATTCAATATTGCAGTTATGTCATAATATTGTATTAAATCCATGACCGTTATTTGAAGCTTACTATTTGAGATAGGCCCTATCTGTTTTCCGGTTATTTATGTCCTTCTCCTTCACTCCTATACATCCGTCTCGCTTGCACACTTCCCACCAGGCAGGCCCGAGCGCAGTAGGGAGGCTCGAAGGCATTCACGAATCATTGGCGTCTTGTTTTCCGGCGAGTACGGTTGTCTTCACCTCACTAAACCGTAAATAGAAGTATCACCTGCGCGTGAGTTAATTCCATATTTAAAACGGTGCTACCGTTCGTATTTCACGTCGATTTGATATTAACGTTTATAATTCAAATTGATTACGCAGGTATGTAACGTATTATTAGCGTTATTTTTCTTGGTTTCTTTTTATTTCTAGAAACATTTACCTATTGTCCTTTCTCCTAATCTCAGTATAAATATAATATACTTCTCTATGGTATAAAGTGTCATAATCATACTGTGGCCTTAGTTGTGAATTTTTGTGATTTACAAATACCTACCTTTTAAAAATTGTTTTACTTTTAGGATGGATGATTTAGATAAAAATAGTACATATGTAAACGCGAGTGTTGAGGAACCACGACATGATTTATCGCGGGATCGTGTGCCAAAGCTGGCTCAGTCCAGTTCTCGGAAACGTGCACACTCAGCTAGGAGTTCATCATCTAGTAGCAGCCCTTCTTCGTCAAGTGATTCCACGGATTCCGCGAGCTCTTCCGACCGAAAGAAGAAACGTGGCCGTCACCACAAAAGAAGAGGGGGCAAATATAGTCGCAAATCACGGAAAGACAATCGGCAGATGCACAAGTTATTCCGAGAGGTGAGTGCATTACGTAATCAAATCGCTTTATCATCATCAGTGCCATGTGGCGGTGCGGAACCCGCGTCAGGTATAGACAACGACTTGTTGATTGATGACAGTGTTAGTGGCATCTTGTACAATGATGGTAGTGACGCGTGCGCGAGTGAGCCTACTCAGGTTCAACTACCGTTCAATTTCGATATTGAAACAAAACTGAAAGAGCCTGCGGTTCCTAAAGCACCCGATAACTTATTGAAAGCCCTTCAGGATATACAATATTTTAATAAAAGTGAATGGAGTGAGGTACTCTGAAGTACAGAAATCATATTGCCATACGCCTGGTTTTATTGACCTAGAAGCTAATGAGGAGATTCGTGCGTATGATCAGTTACGCCATTTGGCTTATGCTGACAAGGCTTACGCCGCTCTTACTTTTTGTGCGCTGGCACAAAGACAGGCGTTATCATCTACCTTGTCAGAACTACTATCCTGGGCTCATGCAGAACAGGGTTTAAATTTTAATAGCTTGCAGGATAAGATAACGGAGGTTTTTTCTAAAGGTGATTTCCACAAAGCGTCTTCAGATTTGTTACAGCTTATCTGTGGACACAGGGCTGAAGTTATACAAATGCGCCGAGATGGAATAACTAATCACGTTCGTGATCCTTTAATAAAGACAACGCTACGCAAGATCCCACCATCCAACCGCCATTTATTCGAAAGCGAATCGTTTACCGCTGCCCTTGAAAAAATGGGTGAGGTTAAAAAGACATTCATGCCCTTAGTTAAACCTACAAGCGGCTCTGCTTCGCAAGCAGGACCAAGTAAGACTGCACGCCACCCCCCGCAGGGGTCGGCTCACTATCATGGACCCTCGCAGGGTACCAGCCATGGATACTGCACCTCTGTGCCTCATCCACATTATCAATACCGCCAGTCCTCGCAGGACTGCTATCATGAACGCCCTCAGCGACAGAGCAACCAGAGTGACCGTCGCACGGCGCCTACAAGCAACAACAGAGGGTCATTTCGCTCGCGGGGTGGCCGCCAAAGCTACAAGCCTCAGAGTCAGGGCAAAGGAAACCGTAAACGCCCCGGAGTCTCCTCAGACTACAACTCTGGGAACAAAAACCGTAAGTACTGACTCGACAGAATTCAGGGCGGGTCAACTAGCACTATTTTACAATCGATGGGAGGAAATGGGAGCTCCAAACTTTCTGTTGCGCATAATAACAGGGTATCGCATACCCTTTCTTCTAAAACCACCTCTAATATTGCCACATTTGAGGAAAGGGCCCTACATCACACAGGAGTCCGAATCGATGTCGGCACTCATCAGTCAGATGAAAGACCAAGGTGTATTAGAAGCAGTGCGACGCTCCCCGAGCTTCCTGTCAACAATGTTTCTTGTGCCAAAGAGCGATGGCTCCGACCGCCCAATATTCAACTTAAGAGCTTTAAACGATTATGTAATCACGGAACCCTTCAGCCTGATAAATGTATTTCGTATACCCGAGTTCCTCCAGCCAGGCGACTGGCTTTGCAAAGTAGACCTTTCGCAAGCTTACTTTCATTTGCCAATATCTCCGGCACACAGAAGATTTTTGCGCCTCATTCACCAAGGGGAGCTATTAGAAATGACCTGCTTACCTTTTGGCCTCAGTACAGCACCGAAGGTGTTTGCTTCTCTGAGCAACTGGGTTGCTCAAACATTGCGAGAACAGAATCTGCGCATAATTGTGTACCTAGACGACTTCCTGGTAGTTCACCAGGACAAGGACACTTTGCAAACTCATGTTCGCACTCTCCTGAACCGTCTAGAATATCTAGGGTGGCAAGTAAATCTAAAGAAATCCGTTGTATCCCCACAAAAGAGTCTTGTGTATCTGGGAGTTCAGTGGGATCCTTGGGCCAACAAAAAGTCTCTGCCGCAAGTCAAGGTCAGAAATCTTATCGACAAGGTCTCTGCAAGGCTGAACTCAGGCAAGGCTTGTCTGCAAGAATTACAAAGCCTAGTGGGCCTTCTAAACTTTGCAAGTTTTGTGGTGCCACAGGGCAGACTACATCACCGGTCTCTGCTCAGCCTCCTAAATGCATCTCTAAATATGCCAGTCAGGAAGGAGATCCACCTACCAGACGAAGTCCTAGAAGATCTTCAGTGGTGGCTTCACAACTGCCACCAAACATCTGCAATCCATCTACCACCACCAACTCACTTTGTGACCACAGACGCCTCCGATCTGGCTTGGGGAGCTCAGGTGGACGGTTACGCAGTGTCAGGTGTGTGGACTGCTCAAGAACAACATCTACATTGCAACCTAAAAGAGATGCTGGCAATCTTAAAGGTGCTCGAAACCCACGGTCCTCTACTGTGCAAGTCCACTGCCCTGTTCCAGTGCGACAATCGAACAGTTGTGGCCCACTTGCGGAACGAGGGCGGCACGAGATCGCCACCTCTGATGGAAGTAACGTACAGAGTGTTCCGCTTACTAGATTGTCATCAAATAAATCTGACAGTCAATTATATACCCGGCATTTACAACGGACATGCGGATCACCTCTCCAGGCACAAGCTAGTACCAGAATGGCATCTTCTGCCCGCTTGCACGGAGAAGATATTTCACAAGTTTGGCACTCCGGTAGTAGATCTATTTGCGTCCAGTCGAGCAAACGTGGTAGCCAACTACGTGTCTCTGGATTTAACAGATACCCAAGCGTTATTCCACAATGCCTTTTCCCGGCAGTGGAACTACCACCTTGCGTGGGTGTTCCCACCACCATACCTGATACCCAAGGTGCTGGCCCACCTCAACTCGGCGACCGGGCTGTACCTTTTAATTGTCCCCCGGTGGTGTCGGGTATTCTGGCGGGCCGATCTCAAAGCTCGAGCAGTAGCAGCTCCGTGGTCGATCACCAATCTCAGGGAGAATCTAATAGACACCACAACCGGTCGGCCACCCCCCAAGGTTCAAGAGATGGCGCTCGAGGTCTGGAAGTGTGGGGGTGGTCGAAGAGTTTGACGGGTTGGAATGAAGATCAAATACAATTACTTAAATCCTCGTGGCGTACTTCGACTCTTAAAACCTATAAGGTCGCGTGGGATCGATGGGTATCTTGGTCTAAAAAATATAATTTGGATCCTTTTCACCCAACAGGGCCCATCGTTGCTAGATACCTAGCGGACCTACATCTAGTCGACAAGTTTTCTTATAACACTATTTTGCTTCACAAATCGGTGGTGGCGACTCTATGCAATGCCGAAGATGCTGGACGAATAAGTTCGCATACATTAGTAAAACACGTCTTAAAGTCTATTGCTTTAAAGAGGCCTGTCACCTATAAGCCTCCTGTATGGAATTTAGATACCCTGACCCCCTTTTTAAGTTCAAACACTGTAAATGAAAATAACCCTTTTGCCACTTCTCGACATACAGCAACACTCCTCCTCCTGTGCTCAGGCAGACGAGTTCACGATCTGACATTGCTGCTCGTGGACTCAGAGCATTGCATCGATGACGGCAGTAACATTATTTTAAAGCCAGTATTTGGCTCTAAAACTGATAGTGACACTCATAGGCAATCGGGATGGAAGTTACTGCCTAATACGAGTAATAAAAATCTGAACCCTGTGTTTTGGGTCAGAAAATTAATTGATCTGCTTAAAGATAGAAGAGATTCGGGTAATTGTTCAAACTTATTTATAAATATCAGAGGACAAGCAAAGGCGGCCTCTCGCACTGTGATTGCGGGATGGATTAAAACTGTACTAACAGAGGCTGGTATACACGCTACACCTGGAAGTCTACGATCAGCAATATCTTCAAAAAATTGGTCTGATAACTTACCTCTGGATGAAATTTTGTCCAGAGGAAATTGGAAGTCCAAAGAGACTTTTACACGCTTCTACAGACGAGAGATACTGCCAGCCTCTGCTAGCAACAGCATTACTAGAATGTTCAACCCAGCTGATTAAATTTTTATTTTCTGTATAAATTTTTTGGAACACAGATTATACTAATAGAGTGACCTTTGTGATTACAGAATTGGTAATGATTGGTTTTTGTTTTATTTATTTCTTGCACACTCCAAAGCTGTTTAATATAATAATATATTATCTTCCAAATAATGAATATTTATCGCTTAATCCATAGGTATAAATTATTTTCCTGAAGTCAATCAAACTTACTTCACATTGGCGTCCCCACCACCAGGCGATAACAAACACGTCTCAAATAGTAAGCTTCAAATAACGGTCATGGATTTAATAGAAGCGTTTTTCCTGAAATAAAACGCATATTAAATACTTACCTTATTTGAAGCTTACAATTAATTTCTGCCTGGTATTTTCGACTCAATGATTCGTGAATGCCTTCGAGCCTCCCTACTGCGCTCGGGCCTGCCTGGTGGGAAGTGTGCAAGCGAGACGGATGTATAGGAGTGAAGGAGAAGGACATAAATAACCGGAAAACAGATAGGGCCTATCTCAAATAGTAAGCTTCAAATAAGGTAAGTATTTAATATGCGTTTTATTTCAGGAAAAACGCTTCTATTGTGCATCCCTTTTCAGTCACTTGGTAAATTTTTGATGGATTTAAAATATTCTTTATAAATTAGATTTTGGTTAATCAGGTTTGAAACAATAAAATATTTTAGAATTAACTAATCTCAGTTTTATGAAATATCGTGGTTGATCGTCCAATACCGCGTAATTTACATGGTCAAATACCGCATACGTTCCTTTCGCAAATTTTATGGGAGATTGAAAAATTGATTTTCTTGAGAACTGTTCTTCTGAACTTGAAATAAAACTTAAGCACTTATTTTAAAAATCAATATCGTTACCTGCAGCCGCGAACAAGAACGAGACAATGTAAGTTACATATGCACCTGTTATTGCCAGTCAATAACACCTTCTTTTTTAATAGTGCATGAGTAAATAAATGGTCACACTCGCGCCCGCAGTCAATAATATGAGTATAAAGTAAGTATATCGTCACACATACGTCAGGTCCGCACATATAGTTGGGGTCGGTGATGGTGGCGACGATGTCGGCCACGGTGCGCTCGCTGACGTCATCGGGCGGCTCGTCGGTGCCGCGGCGCCGCTTGGCCGCGCTCGCAGTCAATAATATGAGTATGAAGTAAGTATATCGTCACACATACGTCAGGTCCGCACATATAGTTGGGGTCGGTGATGGTGGCGACGATGTCGGCCACGGTGCGCTCGCTGACGTCATCGGGCGGCTCGTCGGTGCCGCGGCGCCGCTTGGCCGCGCTCGCAGTCAATAATATGAGTATGAAGTAAGTATATCGTCACACATACGTCAGGTCCGCACATATAGTTGGGGTCGGTGATGGTGGCGACGATGTCGGCCACGGTGCGCTCGCTGACGTCATCGGGCGGCTCGTCGGTGCCGCGGCGCCGCTTGGCCGCGCTCGCAGTCAATAATATGAGTATAAAGTAAGTATATCGTCACACATACGTCAGGTCCGCACATATAGTTGGGGTCGGTGATGGTGGCGACGATGTCGGCCACGGTGCGCTCGCTGACGTCATCGGGCGGCTCGTCGGTGCCGCGGCGCCGCGGCGCCGCTTGGCCGCGCTCGCAGTCAATAATATGAGTATAAAGTAAGTATATCGTCACACATACGTCAGGTCCGCACATATAGTTGGGGTCGGTGATGGTGGCGACGATGTCGGCCACGGTGCGCTCGCTGACGTCATCGGGCGGCTCGTCGGTGCCGCGGCGCCGCTTGGCCGCGCTCGCAGTCAATAACATGAGTATAAAGTAAGTATATCGTCGCACATACGTCAGGTCCGCACATATAGTTGGGGTCGGTGATGGTGGCGACGATGTCGGCCACGGTGCGCTCGCTGACGTCATCGGGCGGCTCGTCGGTGCCGCGGCGCCGCTTGGCCGCGCTCGCAGTCAATAATATGAGTATGAAGTAAGTATATCGTCACACATACGTCAGGTCCGCACATATAGTTGGGGTCGGTGATGGTGGCGACGATGTCGGCCACGGTGCGCTCGCTGACGTCATCGGGCGGCTCGTCGGTGCCGCGGCGCCGCTTGGCCGCGCTCGCAGTCAATAATATGAGTATGAAGTAAGTATATCGTCACACATACGTCAGGTCCGCACATATAGTTGGGGTCGGTGATGGTGGCGACGATGTCGGCCACGGTGCGCTCGCTGACGTCATCGGGCGGCTCGTCGGTGCCGCGGCGCCGCTTGGCCGCGCTCGCAGTCAATAATATGAGTATGAAGTAAGTATATCGTCACACATACGTCAGGTCCGCACATATAGTTGGGGTCGGTGATGGTGGCGACGATGTCGGCCACGGTGCGCTCGCTGACGTCATCGGGCGGCTCGTCGGTGCCGCGGCGCCGCTTGGCCGCGCTCGCAGTCAATAATATGAGTATGAAGTAAGTATATCGTCACACATACGTCAGGTCCGCACATATAGTTGGGGTCGGTGATGGTGGCGACGATGTCGGCCACGGTGCGCTCGCTGACGTCATCGGGCGGCTCGTCGGTGCCGCGGCGCCGCTTGGCCGCGCTCGCAGTCAATAATATGAGTATGAAGTAAGTATATCGTCACACATACGTCAGGTCCGCACATATAGTTGGGGTCGGTGATGGTGGCGACGATGTCGGCCACGGTGCGCTCGCTGACGTCATCGGGCGGCTCGTCGGTGCCGCGGCGCCGCTTGGCCGCGCTCGCGGTCGCCGCGTCTCCTGAACGTTTGCCCGTCTCCGACTTTATTGAACCTGATACAAACATCCAATGCATGCTTTTGTAGAGATTATCCTTGAACCAGCTGTGTTACAATAACCACCTGTGGCTTTGCTCGCATATTGTGTGACTACACGAGTGTTGTGGGTTCGAATCCCACACGGGACAAAACTTTATGTAAAACAAAACAAATGGTTTTCCGAGTCTGAGTGTTCTGTGTCCATTGTTTGAATGTTTGTTAGGGACCCCGCGACACAGGAATTATTCCTAGTGCGGGGGAATCACTACCAGTAACCTTTTTATTTTTTTATTGCCATTGTTGGCAGACGAGCAAATGGCCCACCTGATGGAAAGTGGTAACCGCTGCTCATGGACTTCAGCAACGTCAGGACACAGCAAAGCCGCTGCCTACCGTGAAGGAAGAACTCTCTTTAAACCTTGTTTGAAGAAGGGCATATCATAGCGCTCGGCAAACACAGAAGCAAGCAGTTCATTCCAGAGCTTTCAAGTACGTGGGAAAAATGATCGCTGAAAGCGTATTGTCTTGGATTTGAACGCTTTTAGGTGATATGGATGAACTCTGCTTTGTTGTCGAATGGTACGGTGATAGAAAGGGCCGCTGGTACCAAATTAAATAGTTCTTCAGAGCACTCCCCGTGAAAGAGTCGGTAAAACACACAGAGAGAACCTAAGTCTCTCCGTTGCTCCAACGACGTATTTAGGGGCTCTGCCCAGAGATGTGAGCAGTACTCAACGTGTGGCCGGACCTGTGCTTTGTAAAGCACAAGACTTTGACCTGGTGTGAAGTACTGCTTCGCCCTGTTCAGTACACCCAACTTTATGCTCGCTAATTTAGTCCTCCAAATGACCCCCAAACTGGACTTAATTCGAGATTTCCACGCCGAGGATCCCAACACTTTCGGAGATACGGAGAGTAACTCCTTGGAACTGTGACGCCATGATAAAAGGGTTCTTCTTGGCAGTAAACGCGCACACTTGTGTCTTCGAGGGGTTGAATCAAACTATGTTCTGTTCACCCCATTCAGAGGCCCGCCCAAGAGAGTTCTCGACTTCAGACACAAGTTGTGTTCGTCTTTCCTGTATTATGCTCCGAGGGACATTCTGACAGCTGGTATAACGCGCATCATCCGTGCTGTCATCCGCATAGCAATGTATGTTCTTGATTGACAACAAGTCATTGATATGCAGGATGAACGGCGTTGGGGAGACAACCGAGCCTTGAGGAACACCAGCGTTTATGGTTTTGGTTTCGGAGCTACAGCCATCAATGACGACTGTAATGCTCCGACCATCCAGAAAGCTGGCAATCCATTTGCAGAGTCCCTTGGGGATTTCATAAGATAGAAGAGAAGAGAGAAGAAAGCTTCGATAGAAGGGCCCTATGCCAGACCCTGTCAAATGCCTTAGCGATATTTAGGCTAACGGCCAAAGCCTCTCCCCCTCTCTCCAAAGCCTTCACCCAGCGATGTGTGAGCTGCGCTAGAAGATCACCAGCCGTTCCATTGTCGTTCCATGGCGAAAGCCATACTGGCGGTCACTAATCAGCGGATGATCCTCAAGGTGCCGCAGCAGAAGGCGGTTCATTAACCGCTCCATCACTTTGGAGAGCAAGGAAATAATCGCTATCGGCTTATAGTTTGAAAGATCCGACCGGTCTCACCCCTTTTCGGGATCGGGTGAACATGAGCGACCTTCTAGGAAGATGGAACCCTGTTGGATTTGTAGGAAAGGCGCGTCAAAACAGGGGTCAACTCAGGGGCGCACGTCACCCGTGAGTAAGAACCCATAGAGGGCGCGCGCGGTGTTCCCGTGCGCCTTCTAACGTCGAAAGGGGAGAGCAGTGAAATGCTCTCCCCCGGGGACGAGAGGAGGTCGGGTCCGATTGACCCGGCCGGCACCCACACGGGGGGGCCTGCTATGGATGAATCTTTTTGGACTCTCAACTGGCTCCCCCCATTGGGTGAGAGAGGGAACATCCCAGGTTTTTTTAGTGGGTATACCAGCACTAGGCTGGTGAGTCCCACACGCCCCGCCGGTGCCGTCCCCTAGCCGGCGGATAGTGCATCAAGCATTTTTTCCTGGGTATCAAAAAAAAAAAAACAAAAAAAAAAAAAACAAAAAAAAAAAAACAAAAAAAAAAGGGGCGCACGTCTTAAGTTCTACTCAGCGATGCCTTCAGGCCCACTCGACTTATGAATGTCCAGCAGTTCGAGCTCACGCCTAACCGCACGCTGCTTGATGCGGATTTCAGGCAAAGAGCTCTCACACCTTGGGATGGTAGGTGGTGTGACTCCTTCATCATCTAAAGTCGAGTTTGAGGCCTTCTCTTTTACACTATGGGCCAGAATGGCAGCAGACTCACGCAGTGGTGGAAGACTAACCTGGAAAAATTTCTTGTGCAGCCTTGGCGAGCGCCCAAAAGGCACCCTGAAGGATGTCTTCCAAGGCGCTTGCAAATTCTGGCAACGTGTTCCACCTTAGCATTGGCAATATCCTTCTCGCTGGATCTAGAAGCGGCATTAAAGGCTTTTTGTCCTTGACATTAGGATCCCGACACATCCTAGCCCTATTCCAGGCTAAGTATGCTGACTGCTTCTAGTGTGCAGCATCCCTGCTGGCGTTATTGAACCAGGGGCGGCTGCGACCGCCCACAGGTATTTTGGCAGAAGGGATGAATAATTCCATCCTTTGGTGGAGCACATCTGTGATGCAGTCAGCACAAGTGCCGGGATCCTCGGATGAGAAGCAAATACGCTTCCATGGGTAGGATGCAATAAATTCAGCAAATACGCTTCCATGGGTAGGATGCAATAAATTCTCGAAGTCCATCGCAATCTGCAGACTCTACGGTAACCAGTCACCGAAGAGCGATCTGATCGCGTAACAGGGGCTGCACTGCGGATATGGCAGTGATCCGATGATCCCATAGGAGCATCTTCCTCCACCCTGTATCCTAGTAGATGTGTAGTCAGCAAAAGATCCAGCAAAGAAGGTTCATGTCTTTCGTTGTCTGGGATACGGGTGGGATGTAACACCAGTTGTGAGAAGCTATAGGCTGAGGCCATATTGAAGAGAGCCCGACCGACGGAATCGGTAGTACGGAATCCCAACCACTCTTCTTGGCAAAAATCGCCAAGGACCACCAACTCCGCGGACGGGTACCTCTCCAATATTTGGTCAGTCCCCTCTTGGACGTTCTCAAGTAGCTGAGTTGATTCCAAATCACTGGCATGGGACCTGTAAAGGCATGCGTAAACTCGGGTAAGACCGCATGGTCTACGCGTAGCCATAAAATTGACAGTCCCGATGCTCGTGGGAAGGAGAAGGAGCGGGAAGGGGTAAAGACTTCCGGCACTCACACTCACCGAATGAAACACAACAGTAGGAATACTGCTATTTCACGTCGATATTCTGTGAGAGGGTAGTCCTTCTCCGGTCGACCCGGCCCATTCATGCTGAAATCAGCGAGGCTCTACTACCAATAACTACTAGCGTCAGAATAATGCAGTAACACTGTTTCTACGTTTCGCCCAATAAGAAATGAATACCGAAGACTCGCAATCCCTTTTTTTTTTCAATTATACCGCACATACCTTACCCCTGGTTTTGCAAGCGATGATAGGCTTCTGATTTTGTATAACGAAGCATACTATCTATACTAATATTATAAAGAGGAAAGATTTGATATTTTGTTTGTAAGGATTTAAATCAAAAACGACTGAACTGATTCTAAAAAATCTCCACTAGGAAGCTGTATTATCACCGAATAACATACCTAGGCTGTACTAATAATATATACTTCATTCAAAAAAAAACTTTTACGTTAGCGAAGCCGCGAGCAAAAGCAAGTCATAGATATTCAGATATGACTCACTATTATATTAGTTTCATATTTAGACAACTTCAATTAGATATCTCTTGTTTACCTGAGGACAGTGTGACTGTAGTAAAGCCATCTTTGCTGTCTCCGGTTGGAGTCACGCGTTCGAACTCGCCTCGCCTGCCCGCCGCTGTTGCTGTAGGTCAAATATAGTATTGTTAAAACAAAATAACGACGTATATATATACCTACTTTGCCATATCTTATCTTGTGTGGGGGCCAGTCAGTACAGACCGGCGACACTTCGACCCAGTGGGATCTTTTGTGTCGACTTCCCCAATACCGACTGCCATAGATGTTCATGGCAGCTGGGACCGACGGCTTAACGTGCTCTCCGAGGCACGGAGCACGCGATAATTGTCAATCAATACGCACATAATTTCGAAAAGTCATATATCTTTCGAAAGTCAGAGGTGCGCGACGTGGGTTCGAACCCGAGACCCTCTGCATTGCAGTCTGTTGGTCTCCCCACTGAGCTATCGCTGCTCACTACTTTGCCATAAATATTGTTTGTGTTACAAAGTCAGTGTACAGTTACAGAGTCAAAATTGCTTTTGACTCCATACTTACTTCGTGTAATGCTATTACAGCAATTCGGTTATCTTTATCACCCCACTCCATTTTAATAGCACAAAAACATTTAACACCGATTGGCGCGAAAATAAGAAAACACAATGAATATTCATTATAAGAATGACAGATTCCAAATTCAAATGTAATAAATATGTATTTTTTTTAATTGTACCGATATTTATGGCCAGACTAAGTATATATCTTGTAATTAACAAATTGGGATTTTCTCTATAAATTCTTAGCAGCATGAAGTTTAGAAAAGAGTAGTTGCCTATGTTTGATTTTGTACATAGTTTACACAATTTTCTGATGCTATGGGATAGCTGTCTGAGGGAGATAGAATTTCTTTAATATCTTGTTCGGGCAGTTGCGTTTAAATAACGGTCACGTCATAATTTGTATCGTGTATCCTTTTTCTGTTCTTTGACAATGACCTCTACTACCTGATTTGAAACGCTTGTATTATTTATAGATGAGTAAATTTCAAAAATTATTTGCTTTTTAAAGTTTGAGTACCTAAGTAAGTTTTACACTAATGATATAATATTACAAAATGTGAGTCAACTACCTTAATGTACCCGGTATACTGCAATAGACTATAAACCATTATGTATCCGCTACCGGACAAATTTGTTTACTCTGTGATATTGACA
Source organism: Catocala nupta (assembly GCA_963675205.1). Taxonomy (NCBI): domain Eukaryota; kingdom Metazoa; phylum Arthropoda; class Insecta; order Lepidoptera; family Erebidae; genus Catocala; species Catocala nupta. The sequence goes on along the minus strand of OY776094.1, from coordinate 15,833,122 downwards.
ATTTCTTACCAAACCAACAACGACGCTGGACTTGATCGGATCCGGAAACTAGCAGTCCTCTACATGATCTCAAGATTGCGCCATAGAGCCAACAAGGCAATTTAATCCTAACTTTATATTAAAAATGCGTATTTAAGTTTATATGTTTGTTACGCTCTCTTCGTATACACGTTCGTTGTCAGAGGAACAGAAAAGGACAAAGGGTACCTTTCATCCAAATAAAAAATATTTACTAACCTAACCTACATTGAAACGAAGCGTGGGCATAATAGATGTTTCATAGATTATGTTGTCATTATTTAATAGATGAATCATAATTCATAACTTACGGTTTTTATTGTCGAGTATGGCCTGCAAATGGTTCGGTGGTATCTGCTTGTATTCCGGGTCCCATATCGGCGAGTTGGCACTGAATATTTCCTCTTCAAGCAGCGCCAGGAACCGGGGAAAGTGTGTGAGGACCAGTACCTAAATTATACGATTAAAATCTTAGTAAAATTGCGTTCACATGAGTTCTAATTTTAGTTTATATAGATAATAAAACGATAAGCATGAGCTGATGACACACCTATTTGAACTGAGAATACTCAGACTGGAGGTGCGATACGTACTCTCTTCTCGGGCGGCATGCGGTCCCGCTCGGAGTGGCACTTGTCCATGAGCTGACGACACACCGACTTGAACACGGCGCGCAGTAGTGTGCGCCCGAACACCAGCGACGTGTCGTAGTGCGGCAGTGAGTCGCAGAACGCGGGCACGTGACAGAACACCAGCCATCTACACATTATTCATACACATATAGTGTCAGGCCTGTATGCCCGAAGAGGCAGATATATTATCTCAGTTACAACGACTCACCCACCATACAAGGCAGGAGGAACCTACCACACTGTGGTAGGTTTAGTTTAGTCGGTAGAAGGCGAGATCTTTCATCTTTTCCCGGGTGAGTTAGATCTACCCTCTCCGCTCCACATCTCTAATAGAGGGAAAAGTGTAAATGCATTCCCCCAAGTAAAAAAAATCAGGGCAGGTGTATTACACGGTACACCTAAAGATTTAGATCATAGATTTGCCCTAACAGTAGATTGGATAGCACGAAAAAGTATTCACACTAAGAGCTCAGCTACAACGATAGCGCACAATTTTTAATATGAGTTCATATTTTCGTCGGTTATAAGTTCACATGTAATAGGGGGAGTCTAATACAGAGTAACGAACACAGTGTCACTTCACACTGTTACTGAGAATTACTTGACAGATAAACCCAATAAGTTTGACTAACCCAGGTCAACAGAAAAACCCAATAAGTTTGACTGACCCAGGTAGACAGAAAAACCCAATAGGTTTGACTGACCCGGGTAGACAGAAAAACCCATTAAGTTTGACTGACCCGGGTAGACAGAAAACCCAATAGGTTTGACTGACCTGGGTAGACAGAAAAACCCAATAAGTTTGACTGACCCGGGTAGACAGAAAAACCCAATAAGTTTGACAGACCCGGGTAGACAGAAAAATCCTATAAGTTTGGCTAACTCGAGACCTTATGCACAGAAGTCGCATTTACTATAGTCCGTTTCAAATACGAAGTCCCTTTTGACACTTCATAGCACGTAACTCTGCGCATTTGATATAAATTACTACAATAAACAATTATTACTTATGGTACTAAAGACTATTTAAAAACAATTAGAAAGAAATCATTTTAATGTAAAAAAGTGTAGGGTCCTTTCTAAGATATATCAAATGGAATATCAATAATGTATGCACACCAAGTAGCGTCATTAACAAAATATCTTAGAAAGCAACCCACGCTTTTTTATATTAAAATGATTTCATTTATTATTTTCGATTGGCTGACTGAATTAGCAACAGACAATCAAATCACTTCCCATGCATTTATTTTAAATATAATTTGTTGTCTTTTAGAAACTAGTATGTTTCTGATAGTAAAACAAACTCAAATTTGTGTGTTGTATAATAGGAGATTTATTAGAACATATCTACATGTTGGTAATGCTTACTAATATTATAATTGCGGAACTGTGTTTTTTGGTTAGTCCTTACTTCACACAGCATCAGAGCAAAAACCAACAGTTGCATAGATATAGGTAAAGGGCTGGAGGGTAATATAGCTACTTTTCTCTGCAATTTACGTTTCCTGTGGGATAGATCATTCCAAACAAGATCATTATCAAGAAAGCAAACCTGTGGAAGAACTAAATCCAGTGCATTATATGCAAAAGTATAACCAAAATTAGTAATCAGTAATTCCTAACATATACATAATGTATATGACATAGGTGTCACCAGAATAGAGCAGGTCTTGTAAATACGCAACTATATACCAAATTTATTTCATACTTGATAATGTAAAGGATTTAAACTACATCTTGCCCCATCCTAGCCAATAGTGCTAAAACAATAATTAATTTTAGCACTATAAATACACAAAAATATGGGAATTTTCCCATAAAATTCCAACATGTCAAATACAAATTGATAACATAAAAACATACCTTGTATAATTGATTTGGTATGCTGATATGTCTTCTGGATTTGACACTTGCTGGAAAAAAATATTCATTGATTTAACAAAAATGAAATGATGTTTTGATACAAATTATGAGAAAATAATGTGCTTATACTTCTGTAATTAGTGTCGATCTTACTTAAAATATTTATTAGTTTATAAAATATTAGTTGCATTAATGTCTTAAACATAGCCATTGAATTATTATGTAAATTATAAATGAGAAAAATCAAACAATGAAAAAGATACAAACAACTAAGTTATTTTTCCTTGCATATAATTACACTCTTGCTTAGTATGCAAAATGTATAATATAAATGGATTGTAGGATGCATCTTGCACCCTTAAACTAAATTCCTGCAAGTTCCCTGGATTTGTATTTAATACTGCAATGTGCAGGATTCGAACCAACAATTGTGACATCACAAAACCAGTGCCTTAAAAGGCTAAAATTAAAACTAAATACATTATTGAGATATTTATCAACTCCATGAATCAATGCCAGCAACAAAATATTTGAAGTGTTTGTGTTATGATCATAATAATGTCTTACCAATTTCCTAACACTAGGTGTCTCAAAGTTCCAATGATTGAAACAATGTAGGAACATCTTAGCCAGATCGTACATAGTCTGCCATTCTCTCTGAGGCAGTGTGTTGAACTTGAACAGCACAAAGTTGGTGATGGCTTTGGCGATGGAGGGACGTTCGAAGGGCGGCTGGCCGAGTGGACCTTCGATACGCGGGTGTGATCGGGTTAGTATACATTTGCGGAGTATCTGTTGATTAAAGGTATTTCATTTACTTAAGGAAAGCCACAGCATTAACAACCTATTGAAGTGAAACTTTATATTGGTTTTTAGTACTTAAGGCCTACATAATGGCAAATGTGTAACTACTACTCATAGACATTCTGTTTGCTTGACATTGCAGAAGCAGTCCCAAGGAAACACATGCAAGGCAATGCCAAATATCTTAAAGATGGGATCTCCTTGCATTATGTTAGTGGTTTGTCTGGAAACAAGATTGGCTGTCCTTCACAGAATACAGACAAGCAAAATTTTTTTTTTATTCTCATTGTACATCTTTATTGTTTTGTTTTTAAATGGTTCTGACGGGACAATGTTACGCTAATGTTAAAATCATCCATAAGAAAACCATTATGTGAACAAACATTATATTGCAACAGTCATCTACAATCTGGAGGCCTGTGTATTGAATTGCCACATTGGTTAAAATAAATAAAAACAACACTATTAACAACAAACCTTAAATAAATAATAGTAGACTCTCTTAGTGTCATGGTCATCTTCCCTATGCATGGACATGAATATATTCTCAACATCCACCACAGCTCCGAGTAGCCGATTGACTTCAGCAACAGGTAAGCCTTGCAGTTGAGTCACATGTTTTTCTGAAAGAGAAGGTGCCACATAGAAAAATGCTATTTCTATTCAACTATATCATTTGTATGTAGGAGTGAGTTAGTTGTTATTGTAATAAATTTTTTTCTGTACTATAAAAAGAATTAAAGTTATGAGTGACACTAATTTTATAAAGGTTTTATTTAATACTAGATTTTGGCCCACGGTTTCACCAGCTTAAGTCCCGTTGCCGTGGGAATATCGAGATAAAAAGTAGCCTGTGTGAATCCAGGTCTCCAGCTATCTACATACTAAGTTTCATTGCAATTGGTTCAGTAGATTTTATGTGAAAGAGTAGCAAACATCCATACATCCTCAGTTAGTTTAGTATAGATATTGAAAAGAAGTTTAGATGATCACATAACATGTCAAAAGTATTTATTTTCAATGATTTAGTGATAAAAACATAGTGTGAAATCCTTATGATATTGTATATGGATTATACATTAAGTTTCATGGTATCCTTGTGGTGTAAGTAATTGTAATACTTGAAACTACAGTTTACAATCTGTACAGATATGAACCTAGCACTCCTTATGCCAACTGCATGGTGAATATTACATTCTGATACTCACCTAGAACATGATTACAGTTTCGACATGGGTCATTAAAACTTGCCAGAGGTTGGTTGTCAGCTCGAGGATTCCCTTTAACTGCTTGTTGAGGTGCAGGAGTTTTCCACCCATTGCAAGTACAGTCTGGTGTCTGAAATTATGTTTATAGACTGAGTAATAATTATTTCATACAAGGGGCTATACTAATACTATAATACAAAGCATACAAAGCATTGTGTCTGGGGTCCCAGCATCAGAACATTGGTCAAAAGGTAATTATGTCCAAGTTACAATTAGACTAGTTAACATATTTTGTTTATAATTCCTTATTGGGTTTAAGATTTTTTAATGTATAATACAGAACCCAAAAGAACCTATAATTCATATAGAGAATGCACAACTGGATATCGCAAGTTTTTATATTTTGACTCAATGTAAAACTATTTGTTTGTTATTATAGGTTGTATTTTGTTAGCAATAACCTCAGTTATGCAGGCTTTATTAAATCAAGTGATATTATAGATATTTTCAAAATAACACTAGTAAGATACTTAACAGGTACTGAAAAATGGTATAAGAGTATTTTGAATTTATAGCCAAATATATACATTGATGATTATACTGTATTGATAATTATATTGTAATAAATATAGTTATGCCAAGAAATTTACCTGACAAGCAGAATATATAGCCAATTTCAGCAGTTTCTTATTATGCGGCCAATTGTAAACTTGTTGTTTTCTCTGCTGAATCCGTTGAAGGTTTGACTGCCTTGAAGCTTGGCCTTCACTCCCAGCTGGAGTAGCAGCATTACTCGACGACGCATCATCAGCACTGGCACTAGATGTGGCTACAAGATAAATTGTCGAATATATATTATTTTATATCTTGTGCTTATTACATAAAATATTGAAAACATGTTGGAACAAACTCTAAATTTTAACAGTAAACCTCAAAGGTGTTTCTAAATTGCTCATAATAGTCGTAAGGACCATTTTATACAGCTATAAATAAAGTTATGAGAATTTATAAATTGAAAAACAAGTTGTTTGAGTTTATTTGTTGCATTTAATACTTGATTGCTGCAGTATTTGAGTCGATTCAAAATCTTTTTATAAGGTAATAATAGAATTATAAATCAATAAAGATGTTGTTTATGTAATTGTTTATTGCTAAAGAATTGTTTATTTACCTTCATGTCCCTGTGTTTGGGAAGAATCAGCCTCCGTACATGTCATTGCAATATCTGCAATTTCATCAGTTATTTGTGAAGTCATGATGCTTGTTATGGGTTTATCAAGCCCACATTGACTTTTAACAATTATGATATTGGTTTATTACGAAACATGAGCACTTTATATCATTTTAGGAATTATTTATAATATTTTAGCTCCAATAAATGGCAAGGGCAAGCGTTATGTTATCTGTTATCTGTGGAATTTTGCAGGCGCGGCAGTGAAAAACGCACAGACTAAATAAAGTAACCACAGATAAGCATCATTCACGTCGAGCTAATAAAATAACACGCCTGGTATTCTCTTCACCATACTTACTTTTTTAATCGGCTAGTTCGACCGCCGTATAATATTGTAATTATTATTTTGTGGTAATTAGTATTATTTTTACAAAGAGAATGGTAAGAATAAGTAGATATCATTCTTACCATTCTCTTTGTAATTAGTTTGTCGTCATAAGATTGTTAAGCCTGCAATACATTTTGGCCAAGCGTAGGCCAACGCGAGCGAAGGCAATCTGATACAAGGCAAGGTACTACCGTCTAGTTTAGTTTAGTAGTCCGTTGAAGAAAACCAATGCAAACGGCAAATGTAGACGAGCTTTGTGGAGCTGATCACACGTTGGGTGCTGTCAGTCTTTATTAAGTATTGGAACAATATGGACGTCATAAAAGTTATGGCAGCTGCTGCTATTTATTTAATTATGGTACTCCAGTGACTTATTCATGATTAACGAGCGCAAGTACTTATTAGTAGTAGAAGTAACAAATACATGTTTCGCACAACGACACTACAAATACTCTAGCGCTTTACTCTACAACAAAATTCATAATAAGCTAAATATACACCATCTTAACTTACACCACTGTAAAATGAAAATAAAAGAATACCTGCTCACCCTAAATTATGATGATACAGAAGAGTTGCTAAATCCACCATATAGATAATATGAACACACACAGACACAAAAATAAACACACACATGGCCGAGCGCAGACTAACGCCTTTGATTTGTGTAGAAAAACCGACACCGCTCCGAATTGAGACGAGTGGTCGCGAGCAACTGCGAGTTGTTACAAGCTACGCAAATTAAGCTCTATACAAGTTGGCGCTTGCCTTCACTCGGCCGACTAGGGGAGTGATAACAAGCACTAGCAAGGTAAAGCTAATACACCGTCTATACGTTGGTATTGGCTGTCACTCGGCAACTTTGGGCCAACATGTATTGCCGGCTTTAGCGAATGAAACTTTAAAGTAATTAGTATAATCTTAAGCCTTCATAAACGGATAAGTTCACCTGGTCTACGAACTATGAAGAACAGCTGTTGTCGTACGATTTGCTTATGGGTATAGGCTGCTGTAAACATGTACACGTAAAGAAGAGTAGCCCCTTTTTACATAAATAAGACACATGTCAAAATCTATACATGTGTCAAAACGATTTTTGTAATAAACTTGCACTTACCTACAGAATTTATGTAATTCTATCTATACATTTGCAACACCAGTTGTTAAGAATGCGTAGACAAACTTGTAGATTTACTTTCTCTTCAGAACAGACCTTTGGTACACTCCCGTATTTTCGCTAAATCATTATGGTGAATGTGGTGAAAGAACTAAATGTGAGAAGTATTTTGTATAGATAAGTTTAAGCTTTTATTTTATGACGTAGTGTAGTAGTGGGCACGCTAGCGCCGCTTCCATAGGGCCTGGGTGTGCCTGAGCCATTCAATAGGGATAGGGATATCCATAGGGACCTGACACTCCAATAATTGTTTAAACCCTGTAAAAGACAGTAACTGTTATTAAAAGTGGAGAAAGATTGCTACTTTTATTTAACTTTATTATGAAAATCTAAAGCTTTAATAAGGCCTCTCAAACCCCGATGTCACGTGGATGTCACCATGGTGTTAAAACTTAGAAGAAAACAGTTGAATTATAACGTAATCAAATTACATAGGTTAACATGTTGGCTTTCTATAAGATAACTAAGTGATATTCAATTTAATTGTATTATACTCTGAAAGTTGCATGTGACAACCGCTAGATGACGGGGAAATCAGTTTTTGAAAATTTCACTTTATTACCAATGTTTTAATTATCGTAACAATTTTTAGCTTTTAGTACTTTTGTTCAGGTTAGCGAATTTTATAGTTAAGTATACACATACTTAACTATAAACTTTGCAAGCCTGTAAATTTACATTTAATCACTACATCATTATAATAGATATATAAATACCCACGCATATGTATGTATTTGAAGAAGCTGCTTGAACCGAACGCCAGTTAGCGCTAATATCGCCAATGCATTGAGTGACGTCTCTATCTTCCTATATACAAATGTACTCTGTGGATGTCACCATATAGTGACGGCAGATTTGTACCCTTCAAATCCCGGTGACAGAAAAAAAAAGTGGGTCGCACTGGATTTTTTTCCGTTTTTGAAATGAAAGTATGTCAATAGAAGCTTAGATTGTATATCAATTGTACGCGGTACGGACCGAGTTAGTCGAACGTACCAGTTACCAACTGAATAATATTCAAATAATTTTGTTATTGTTATCTGAAATGACTTCGCGCCAAACGTTCGAACGTCGATTTTTTGTTCCGCTGTTTTCTATAGTTTTTGTAGGGCAAGTGTAGGTGTAATACATTATTGGAAACCTTATTCTTTCTATTTTTAGACACAATAAAAGCAATACTGACTAGTGTTATTATTGTATAACAAACTGAAGCCCAAAAATGATTAACTATGTACATATAAACACAACTCTTTAAAACTAACTTTCCCTAAAATATTATAAAACAGAAATAAAAAAGAAAAAGAAAATTAAATCCCTCTAATAGGCGTCATAGAATTCCTCCGCATCACAGTCGACTGGTAGTGTGCCCAGAACTGGCAGCATTGCCACGTTGAATGGCAATGCTTATTCTTTCCGCGAAATAAAGGCCAGCCCTCTGGTCACGGGAAACGTCGATTAACCTTTTTGCTATGTCTATATAGAGAGCACGAGTACTGGGACCCTATTACCCTAGCGTTTCGACCCCAAACGGCTCAAAAACATAATCCTCTGCCAGGTTTTTGTATTTGCGCCGTTTGGGAGTCTCCGTGGATGCAGCAGCAGCGCCAGCATAACCCGCCGTGCTCGGAAGATGTGATGGCACAAGGGTGTCGACACACGTTGCGTCCCACACCAAGGGCCAACCTATTGTCCAAGGCATCAATGACATACCGTCCGGTCTCTTCCCATCTTCACGTGCCAAACCATTAGGTTCAAGATGAGCTGGCACGCCGGCGGTGACAAGAGCACGACGGATAATGTCATTAAGGTTGGCGTGCCGCGAAAAACGACCGGCACTCCTGCTACATGATAGGCCATGGTGGCCAAGGCCTTCGACGGCTTAGTGACATCGATGCGGAGAAACACATGGAGCACCTAAACGAAGGCTCTTGCCTTCGTTTGGGTGGGCTAGCGATGCGGAACGTTGTGTCGTCCAAAATCGTTCAACATAGGCACTATATTAACAACATAGGCACTATATCGGACGATGGGAGTGCTTGGAGCCAAAGACCCGATTCCCAATCCCCATAGCCAATAAACGGGCACGCTCAGCAACATTAGGAGATGTGTTCATGAGATGTTCTCTCACCATGTTGCAGGGCGGCCCGTCCCACCTACTCTGAGAGAATAGATTGCATGGCAAATCAGAGCTTGGACAGATCATTTTCCAAGCGTTCACTGCGTTGGACTTGCACGACACTTCAGAATTAACCAGTGTGGAAGTTAAAATTTTCCTGGTCAATTCTTCAGTGCAGTGGACCGAAAACAGGAAAGGTGGTAAACTGAAATCACTAATTTTGCGAATGCTGAGGCCACCCAAGCGAACTGGTAGGGTTGTCTGGAGCCACACTCGGTCGTTCATGGCCAAATTAAAATTTTTGTTGTGTATGCCGAATAGTATCGTCGACTTTTCCAAAACTATCAAATGCTGCCAAAATTGAGAGAATATGTGAATTTAGGAAAGAAGATGCAATAACGAATGATTGTATAAGCAGAATTAATATTAACTTTGAGTGGTCGGTCTGAAATGCCACAAAAATTTTGGATCTTATCATCTATAAACGAATCGAATGCCTCCTCCAATACGGGAGACGCGAGAAGGCGAAAATAATCTTTTCCAATAATTTTGATGTTTGGAGCCAAAGAATTGAATTTTGATAAAGCCAGAGATTTATCTATTTTATCGGTAATAAACATTTCACATTTGTTTGAATTTAGTTCTAAACCGATTGAATTAAATTTATTGTTTAAAAGTTTCAAATCTTTTAAAACCATTTTTATGTCCCCTCCTAAGGTCCCATCATCCAGGTACACACGGCTACACATCAAGTTAGACACCCTATATACGCATAACTACGCTACATACAAAATAGAGAATTGTCGGAAAGGGATGGTGCATAGTGGTGTCGATGTAATGGTAAGGATAGAGCGTCACAAAAATATATCGCACTCTCTCGCACGATTCGCAGCATTCAACTTCTAATAGTCCAAAGTCTAAACAGTCTAGGTTGACGTGTTGCTGTGTGTACCAGATGTTAAATTGTGAATTTAATCCATTCGCTGCGGCAGTAAAAAATACTTTTATTAGGCAGTTGCGGGGCGGTTTTCGTCGCAAACGCCGATTGGCGTCCTCCGCACCTCATAAGGATAATATAAAAAGGTCGACTGGCGTCTTCAGCACTGTTTAAAAAAATTGAGCATTCTTACACTAAAATCTTAAAAAAACTACAAATAAGTACGCGTAACGGGTGGTACAATAACGATCGTATTTGGTGTTAAAAAATAAATTGACATCGATTAGGAGTATTTTTCTGAAGTTTTTGTTCTGTAATAGTTGGATTGTGAAAAAAAGGAGAATACGGCGATAAATGGTAAATAAATTATTTTAATTAAATAATTGTACTTTACTTTTAAACTACCGTCTCATATATTTTAGTTTTAAATGACAAGAAAATAAAATTAATATCAGAGCTTGTAAACCTTTTTTTACTTTTATGATACTACTATTATTTATTTATACACATTATTTTCATGGACATTTCCACGAATTCCACAGCGATAAGACTAGTCTTGTTAATGAGTTTTCGTTCCGTTTTAGTGAATTTTAACTTAAGAAGTAATAATATGTAAATATACGTTAGTAAGTAGGTATACTGATTCACAAAATATTTCATGTCATTAAAAGACATAGCTAGCTCGTTATGCCAAAGCAAAATAGGGATTAAAAATAATGCGAATGAAAGGTATCCCTAAAAATACCTCAATTATAGAAAATAATATTAACTAAATATATTTAGAATCAAAAGTTGTAAAATCTTGGAAAACGCACTTAGGCTTCTTCAGCACCTAAAAAGGAATTAGCAATTTTTCTAAAAGTTAAGATTCCGGAAACGGCGAGCTGTACCTTGCTGTGTTTTTAAAAATATGTGCCCTTGTTGTAAATTTTGTTTATTAGTTTTTATAATTTAATATACCTATAAGCAATTTAAAACAGACGCCAATTGGCGTATTCCGCAACGAATGGGTTTGTTCAATAATTGGGTGAATGGCTAGGCAAAAAATGACTCGGGTACGCCACGATCGTGGTGGTATGTACCGTGTTTAAGGAGTGGCTGGAGAGGCGGCATGGCACCCTCACCTTCCGGCTGACACAGGTATTGACTGGCCACGGTTGTTTTGGTCAGTTCCTGTGTCGTATACGCCGGCAAGAGACGCTCGGCACCACTGCGGCGACTGCCGCGACGCTTTTGAGGACACGGCGCTGCACACTTTAGCAGTTTGCCCCGCCTGGGCATCGCAGCGCCGTGAGTTGATCGCGGCAGTCGGATCGGTTGTCTTCTCGCTCCCGGCCGTAGTTCAGACTATGGTCCGGAGTGAAAGGTCGTGGCGCTGTGAGGAAGTGATTTCCTTCAAGGAGGCGGCAGAACGGGAGAGGGGGCGTTTAAATACTCTACCCAACCGCAAAAATTAAAATTTTTGTGTGATTCCAATTTAGCTTGCGTCAGCAAGGTGTCCCTGTTCACAGAATTGAAGGCGTTCTTCAATCTTTAAGATGACTTCACCTTCGCCACAGCCAAGGTACGTAGAGAGGGCGTGGATGGCAGCCTCACAGCCCCTCTTCGAACCAAAACCAAGCTGAACTGGTTGAAATTTCTCTGCGAGGGGGACATTATAGTACTGTAATATTAGATATCAATCAATCAATAAATCAATCAATCAGTTTATTTGTTTAACATAGGTGTATACATAGGTGTTTACATAAATAGGGCATGCGCTATGTTTTGTCATAATTAAGACATACAAATTTATAAGGGACCCATTAGGAGTCATTACATAATGTCATAAAAAAAAAAGAAAAGTAATTAAAAAAAAAAAAAAAAAATCGATATGGTTACTCTAAACATGTTCTATTTCTTAAATTCCAATAACTTTATGAAGTCAATGCCCATGTGACTGCCTCGGTAGCGCAGCGGTAATTAATGCGACTGCTAATAATAATATATAGTTCGATTGCGGTAACGATCAAAGTGTAACTAAATTCTTCTGTTAAAAAAACCTTAGTATCAAGATTTAGAAGAGAATTCTCAGTAGACGTACGTAGTATAAAATTAGCTTTACAGATAGCAATAGACTCGCCTCCTATTAAGCAGGGCTAATAGTTAGCGCGCATGGGTGTTAAATTTAATACAGCCATGAGTCTATGTAGTTACTGTTATGTTCTTTTCATCATTCATTTTATGTACCCCTTAAATATTCTGTTAATATACTTATTCTATAATTCCATGCACCTTTTTTATACGATTCTTGAAGAAACTGTGGTGAATATAATTATATTCATATGATGTCAAAATTGGCTAATGACACGTAAATAATAAAGATAAAGTATTAGTTTCAGTCTGGGTGTTCCTTGTTGTAATGTTGGTAAACTCTCCCGCGATATATGCATTAACAATAAACAACTACCGAGTAGCTTTGTTAAAAAAATATCACATCCAAGTCTTTACCTGAATTGATTTTAAATTTATTGTGTCTCTAAGCCGCTGGTAATTTTGCAACGGGATAGAGTCTAGATAATTACTCTAACATACAAAAAGCAAGAATCGGGCGTTTTGACTGATCGTAATATTAGTTTGCAGGCTTCGTAGCATATAGATTTTTGCAACACTAACATTATCAGTCTCGTATTTTTGATCTTGCGAAAAGAGTCTGCTATGTATAGCCAATGTACAAAACAAAAAATATTAGTCACTAGCACAGTGCCTTACTGCTAAAACTTGGTTACTCAATTATCTTATTTAGGTCTTCGCCAGGAACTTATTAGTCCAATCATATATTCTGTGTAGACACAGAATAGATGATTGGACGCATAAGTTCTAGAATATAGATATTCAGTGACTAATTTGGTTCTGAATTAGAGATAATCTGATATGAAGAATTAGTTAATATATTCGTGTAAGTAATTACCAGTCTTAAGGTCACCGAGATAAATGTCGAGAACCATCGATATTTGAACTAAGTTGGATTTGTTTAATAATCCAGACTTCAAAATGGCTATGAACCATAAAATGAACTATTTCAGGGAAAACTGATAGGTAGTAATGACGCTTCGATTCTCAGGTCAGGTAAATATTATTGGGTTTTCTGTAAATATATTTAGTTTGCATTTTGTTACACAAGGTAGCACAGGATATTACTCACGCACAGCCGTAACTTTGGTACTCTCTTGATGTACCTCTAAAAATATCTAAGGCGGTTCACAATAAAAGACAAATTATATGAATACTGTATTGGTTTTTATTACAACACTTCATGTTCACACATGGAGTAAAGTAGAACACTCGAACAAGAATGGGAATGTAAACATCTTTACACGATTATCTGTTAATAAAAAGTACATACCAGTCTCCTTGTTTATATAAAAATCCAATGGATTTAAGTACCTTCTGTCTATGTTCGTACATAATAACTTAAATGCTTACTTATAATACCTTAAAATTTAAATATTTTTCTTTCATAAAGATAAGGACAGCTTGAACGAATGAAATCGCTTTTAAATGCAATCGAATGAACACAACGTTTTTGATTACAAAAAAATATTACCGTTTAAAATATAATTGAATTTAAAAGCGACCTATCTTCAGACTAGAATTTATTAACTACGTTTTTTCGGAGTCACGAAATTAGTGTTTATAACATTATCAAAGATTGCACCTTTCGATATTAGGTACCAATTTGTTCCGAACTCACCAAGTAAATGTACAATTTTACATGAAAATGGTTGCGATATGGCCCCCTCTATACCAATTTGAATGCTCAATAAAATCGTTCGAACGGTTGAAAGTAAATAATCTTACGTCTAATACAGAAACTTATGACTGTCGACTATTATTAATAAGCTGATACCATACAATGATATTTAGTAAAAAGGATACAGTCGGTTTTTATTATTAACATTGTTACATAATTATACAAGTCTGGATAGCTAGCACACTATAAGACCTGGCTCTGACTAGCTAAACTACAGCAATCATAGCCTGGCCGAATATACAGTGCAAAGTTTAGTTTGCATTACACAGACAAATAGGCTGTACTTATCAATGGTTCATTCAAATTATTTTTTTATCTAATCAATCAGAACTGGCCGTTGCATTAGGCTCACTTTACTTATTATTCGTTTTTAGGATATATATAGACAACAATTAACTTCTCTAATAAGTACTTGCGTAAAGAGTATAACATTACGGGATCCGAAACTAACATTTTTGATGTTTGAATATTCATAGAACCGTTAATGAAGTGTTCAGGCTTATTTATCGGCGCTTAAACAATATAATATAATAGGAGGCAGTAGAAACGTCACTGTTTAATGTAATGTTAGTTATTATCATATGGACGGATACCCTTATTCCCTCACGAGTTAGAATTACAAAAACATAGGGCCACCACAACGACTATATTAGTCACAATTGAATATGCAGTTAACATAGGATAAGATTAACTTATGAGATCATGAACCAATCAAAAACATTAAGTAAGTACAATATTGATTGATTACAGTGGTCGTTCTCTTATTGGGGTCGTAGGTAAAGCGTTAGGAAGAACACTTATTTCGTTGACTAGGCGGAGTTGCGGTGAATATCCATAATATCCATTTAATCCATAACACTATGTTCTTAATTACGAAAAATATCACTTGTCATCCACCAAAGCAACGAGAGTCACAGTCATTATCACTGGAGGTTGCGAATGTTTAATTTTTTTTATTATTTTGAGTATTTTATATCGATATGAACACATCACTGTCACACTGTCACCGCACTAGAGAAGCCGCCATTTTGAAAACAGCTGTTTTATTTTTTGCTTCCGATCGCCATTTCGATTCTTGCATGCAGAATTCTCCAGTAGTTTTATTATCTAGGCGCTTGTAGTCCGTTAGATCACTATGTTAGCGACTATTTGGCACGGAGTGACTGCTGGCGACTCACGGGTCGCTCGAGGAGCTGCCGGCGGTGGCTTCCTGCCGCGAGGAATCCGCGCGAGGCGAACCCGTTGGCGACGAAGAGCAAGACCTGACGACCAAAAAAAAATTATTACAATTAAGTTTAAAATTTAAGACCGATCTCAAAGGAGATATTTGTTATTTCTGCCAATTGCCAGTTAACGGTAGGAATACATTAATTCGAAACCGAAATTACGAAACTATTGGACTGAAATTTGAAATTATATTGGTATGGACGGCGTCCATACCAATACAATTCTTTGAAAATAGTGGACCATTTCGCGAAAAAAGAGAAGACATTAAGTACGACAAACGGTAGACTGATGACTTGTGATATAATAGACGTAAATATAATATTGTCTTATGTTAACGCGAATATTGTACAAATTAAACGACTTAATACGGATATTATCGCGTTGTTAATTTTTATACACCACTAATCTTACATAATTTTGAAGGTTTTACTATTGTTAAACACTTTTACTAGTTACTGTTTACTTTTATTAAAGCTATTGAAACTATTTAGATTTAATTTTACACTTTGCCCGACGTTTCGGTTGCTTTTCAGCCACCCTGTTCACGGGTCTCCCTGGCACGTAGTAGTTAAAACTTTTTAAATTATGATGTGAAAGTGGTTTAAAAATAAAAACACGGTTTTAAATCCGTATAAAGTAGTTTAATTTCAGGCGGAAATATGGCTGAAGTATTTACCTGTTGGCGTGCGTGGGTCTCGGCAGCGAGGGCACGAGCTCGTCGGGCGAGGAGGCGCGGCTGCTGCGCTCGCTGCCGGCCTCCTCGTACGAGTTGTCGCTCGTCAACTGCAACATCAACAGTTTCACAACATCTTGAGAACTAAACCTTACCAAATAACACTATTCTAAACTGGTAGGTATTATTGTCTAATTTAATTAAGCTATTATTAAAATATAATGCTCTTGGCTAACTTAAATGTCTCACTAAAGATAATGAATACCATATATCTCCGCTGTTAGAACATGTTTCTGTTATTGTTTGCCAGAATTATTATTTTCAATCATTACTTGATTCTATGGGGCATGGTGCCTATGTCACAGAATATAAAATTATACTAGCTATTTATTGTCTATTACTCAGAGTATAATCGATCTAAAATTTTATATTGGCGCACCTCTCTCTGTTCTAAAAAGCTTAGTGATGTATATTAGGTAAACATGGCGCCCAACTTTAAGAACCCTCTGAACTTGCGTCAATTAGCGTTGCAATAACAAAAGACGGGTCGGGTGAACGCGGGAAGCAGGAGGAGTGGTACAGACTGCAGCAACTTCAGAGCGTACTAGAAGGTTGAAGGTAGAACTACAGTGTTAGTACCAGTGTGAGTGGATGCCTGTTCCTCGCAGGACTGAGCGCGCGGCTCCTAGCCTCTTCAACCTCCAACTGTAGGATGCTCTCCTGGCTACCCGTGAACTGAAAAACACCCAATCGTTAGTACCTGTTTTACTGAGTTAGTATTATTTATTGAAGTGAAAACTTCGTAAACCGTCTTTAGCACTTTTGAGTGAATAAAAATCATGGTACTCGCGACATCGTCACCGAAAGCTTGTTACTTAGTTTTCACTTCTATCGGCAGTCCCCAAAGACCGCCTTGCATTTTTTTTTTTACTTTCGTGTGACTACTCTCGCACTGTACCTTAATTCTTTATCGTGGGGTCTTTACAAAAATTCAAACACAAAGAACACCCAGACTTGGAACAAGTATTTGTGGGACACACTATTTGTTATACCACTTACATATTATAACTTATTCAGACAACCCTAACAATAGGAATAAATCTCGTGTCGCGGGGATCTTTATGAACATTGAAACGGACAACGGACACAAATAACATCCGCACTCAAGATTAGAACAATTTTTTGTGGAACAATTTTTTTCTCCCGTGTGGGCTTCGAATCTAGAACACTTAGTCTACTACACCATCCATGCAATCGAAGGTTTGAACGGTTGGCATATACAAAGGCATGCTAGAGATTCATATAATGTGTACTGACCACGAAGCCGTAATATTTGAGTATGTCCATTTTGCACATGGGGCACGTGCGGTGCTCCAGTAGCCAGGGATCTATGCAGTTCTTGTGGAACTCGTGTCTGGAAATACAAAAGGAGAACATTAGTAAAACTATTCCTACAATGTCCTGTGAGTAAAACAGTAGTAAATAAAGCCACACAGCCTTAAACGAATACGTAATTTCGCCAATTAAAGTTAAAATTGTAATCTATGACTTTTATATTTTAGTTTATAGCTTAGTAAACAGAAAATAATTTTATGTATATATTTTATTTATTTATATATATATTTTTTAAATTAATTTCTGGAATGGACTAGCCTTAACTTAGTTAAGGTACATTGTCATAATGCAAGCCAAAGACAAAAGGGGATTCATCTAAGACAGGTTTATTGAACCTAAATATGATTAGGGTGATCTTATCACCCTAATCATATATTACCATGGAAATAATAAATAATGTTCCTAATTTTATTTTTTTAATTATATTACTTAATGTAGAAATAACGGTTAATACATGAGAGAAATATGGACGGCTACATCTAGTGACGCAACAAATACACATACCTAATTATGAGGTGCTGGATACAATTCTCAGCACAAGCAATAGTGGGTTTTTGGTCAACAAATACTTATTTTAGTATCGACATTTGGAGTCTAAAACAGGGCGTATCTTAATAAGTTCACGGTCTTTTGTATAGGTAATGAATAATTGCCATAGAACTTACCTACAAGGAAGAGATCGAAGTGTTTCTGACACTTTGTAGGGCTCTATACAGATGGCGCAGCATTCGCCGTCGCCTTGTACTTCCTGAAAATACACCAAACAATTCAAATATATGTATGGTTACTACGTCACACACTAGTTATTTGGAACCAGATATAAATCCTAACATGCCTGTAGACTAGAGAAATTTTGAAAATGATTTTTTGTTTGGAGTTTACTGTTAAGTACCTACTGTGTTTGATAACCCTTCACCCAATATAGGATCATACTATATTACGGTGGCTACTAATATTATTTAAACATATATCGTTTAAGTATAGTAGTAAGCAAACTAGCCGATCTAAAATATTGGTATTTTCAATCTAAGTGATATTACAATTCATGCTCGTAGATGAATTCAATCACCATCATTCCGGGTGCAAATTCTTGGGCTTCTTAGTTTAATATTATTATGGTTCTGCCTAATCTTAACTGGAAAATATATGAAAACGTATCTGATTATACATGTACCTATTTAATGTTAAAGGGTTTAACAACAAGCAGTTTAGGGTTTGTCGTTTAATATGAATTGTATCATTGTTTGTTTTTCTATAAAATAAAAATAATAATATACTGTCGTTACTCACCCTATCTTCAGTCTTTAAACTCTTAACAGGTATTTTGGAAAGCGCTTTTTTTGCTGCACAGCAAAGACGTTTCTGGAATAATAAATGAAACTTAATAAATACATTGACGGATTTCCTCTTGCTACATACGAAGAACTACAAATAAAAGGAATTTATTGTCTTGATACTATATCTGTAACAACTCTTTAAAGAATTGTTAAAGGAAGCGACCGAAGGGGCAGAGAAGCTTTGATATAGATATTTTGTAATATAAACGTATGTATACTGTGTCCATACATGTATATCTACTGTAAATACACCACTCGTCACCAGGACTATGTTTTAAAGTTTCATAAAATCTTTACAGATATCATCATATTAAAACATATTAGATCAAACAATCCGCTTCTCTACGGCATCAAAAAACATTCACCCACACAAATCCAAAAGTAAACAATGTACAAGTTTTCTTAGAACTATAAATCAATAATTATGCTCCTAATGTATAAAAACGAATGGCACTATTTCCATGTATAGTGAGCAGAGGTGCATCCAGTACTTATAAGGTCTTCCGCGTCCGTTAGACGCCGGCTATTGACCACATCATAGTATCAGGATGTAAGATTATATGAATTTTAATGAGACGTCATATAAGCCAGCGATGTCTAAGAGCAATTTTATGCTAGTACCTATGTTTTGAGAGCTAATTTTCCACCTTATGGTAATAGTAAGAGGTTCCTGTGTGCCAATTATTGTTTGTCAGTCAGGGACATAAGTAGTTGAACAATTAATTTCCAGCACCATTTTATGTATTAAAATATTCGCATTTATAAACTGTCGTTACTACTAACTAGTATTGCTGTGAATAATTAGAAATAGTTATTACGGATGATAGAATCTTGCAAAATCTCGCAAATGTCTCGACTTGTCGATGTCGCTGACTGTACCAGGGGTATAACTTTTTTTTGACGATACTCAGGATTTGAACCGGAGTTCTCACGCACAGCAGAGGACTAACGATTTTACGTGCTTTCCGAAGCATAGAGGTAACACCGCCAATTGCCAAACACTGGGGTACTGAGACTACTGAGGTAGTTCTTCAGTGATTGTAATGATTGTAGGAAGTTAGTGTATAGTAATAAGGTATACTAACAGAGAGCCTGTCCTTGGCGTGTATGTATCGGAAGCGCTGTATGTAGTAGAAGACGAGCCACGCAAGCGAGATCACCATCAGCACGATGAAGGAAATAGACACGAACAGCACCGACGTCCTGGAACAACAACGGACAGAAATTTTATTTAACATTACATAGAGACACTACTTGGGCAGGAAAGGGCAGGCAGAGGTGTATGACACCCATATACCGCATTTTTAATTTTCATTCTACTCTAAAATTATATATTAAGTTAACTAAAATTAATACAAAATGGGAAACATCTAAATGGAAATATAGAAAAAACGTCAAGTGTTGGATGCAAGCCGATATGACGCTGTCTCTTATGGCACTAGAGTGTAACCGCGCTTTAATTATGTCATTATATGTATTAAGTGCATTATGTGTTCGGTTTATTTACAAATTGGCAAGCATTTCTGTCATCTTTATTTAAAGAACACAACCAGACAGTCTTTATTATATTACTTACTATATAGTTCGTTTAATATTATATTAAACGAACCCTAAAGACTAAAAACAAGTCCATGTAGATATATATATCATGATACAGTCAGCAACATAAATAGCTAAACTACTATATACGGTTTTTATCGCGTTGTTTATTTAACACTTCCCCCGACGTTTCGGTTGCTTTTCAGCAGCCATGGTCACGGGGAGACTAAGATGGTAGTTGTCTCAATGTTCCAGTGTAGTTATTTCAAAGTACCCGAACATAATTTAGTCATTGGTGTTTCTATTTACGCAGAATGAGCTCAAAGTATCATGAAGTCTAGCTGTGGTTTGTTTCTTCTTGGGTTTGACTATTTGAAGTACTGGATCCCAAGCTGGTGGTACATTCCAACCATCTTCTCTATTGAAATTAGGATGTTTTTTTATTTCAATAGCCTCGCGAAGCATCCTTGGTAGGAATCGGTGTTGTTTAGCGAGAATCTGTGGTTTGTCAAATCTCAGGTAGTGGTTGGTCCCCTGTTGTACATGTTCACACACAGCGGATTTCAACGAGCGTTTGTGTTTTACGTCAGCTATGTGTTCTTTTATGCGGGTGCCTATGCTTCTCTTCGTTTGACCAATGTATGAGAGTCAGCAGTCACAATCTATTTTATAGACCCCTGCATCTTGTAAAGGTAATTGGCACTTGACGGATGGTAAAAATTGACTTATCTTCGTTGGCGGCTTGAATTATGTGTTGATTGAAGCTCGCTTCAAGAAATAGTCAATCTTGTCAGTGACACTCCTTACATAAGGCAGTATAGCAGGCTGGCGCTCAACTGTGGCTAGGTTTTCTCAGGATCTGTGACAGCAGCGCGGCTGTTGGAGCTTGTTGTCTTGCAGTACTTGCTTGACATGTTGAAGCTCGGCGTCCAGGTGTTTCTTGTCACAGATCCCGTGGACTCTCTGAAACAAAGACATTCCCACGGTAGCTAACTGTTTAGGATAGTGGTGAGATTCACCGTTTAAGTACCTATTTGTATGGGTCTTTTTCCTATACACAGTGTGGCTCAAAGTATGATCAGGATTCCTGATGACAAGTACATCTAAGAATGCTAATGAATTATTTGCCTCTAATTCCATAGTAAATTGGATGTTGTTATTAATGGAATTAAGATGTTCTAGGAATACACTAATACAATCTGTTGGTAATATTGTAAAAGTATCATCTACAAACCTCTTATAAATCCTGGGTGTGATGAGGGCAGTCTGTAAAGCTCGAGCCTCGAAGTCCTCCATATATATGTCGGCAACAACAGGCGATACTGAAGAGCCCATTGCCACACCATCGACTTGTATGTAGAATTTATTGTCCCACAACAGATAGCCAGTTGTTAAGCAATGTTTAAGTAGTTCTGCATATTCCTCAGGCATATTGTACTCTATTAGCTTCCTTTTAGTTATTTCAATACAGTCATGTACAGGTATGGATGTAAATAATGACTGTACATCAAAACTATCCATTGTTTCATTGTTAGTGAGACATAGGTGTTTAATCTAACTCACAAAATGGTATGAATCCTTTACATGTGCTCTCGAGTTGCCTCTCAGTGGTGAGAGTATCTTCGCTACGTGCTTAGCCAGTCTGTAAGTTGGTGTATCGATCTGACTCACAATAGGACGTAGGGGAGCATTTTCCTTGTGTATTTTTGGTAACCCATACAGCTTTGGAGGTTTTACGCAAGCTGGTATTAATTGTTTAACGTCTAGATCTAGTATTTCGGAGTATTTGTGTATGATGTCTTTGGTTTTGTTCAACATTTTGTTTGTAGGGTCTGTTTTAACCTGTTTATATGTTGTTTCATCCGAAAGTAAATTTTCAATTTTATGTTTATAATCTGACGTATCCATTATGACCGTAGCGTTTCCTTTATCTGCACGGAGTACTGTAATATCTGGCCTAGCCCGCAAGTTCTTCAGTGTGACGAATTCATCTTTGGGAAGATTCAGTTGGGCACTTTACTTCGACGCAAGACCGATGAAATGTCCTGACGTATAGCCTCCAAATCTTCCTTTCTTATGTTTTTCTTGACTAGGCAGTTAGACTAGTTCGACGTTGCAAATAATGGCTTCATACGGTATCCTAGCCGGTGTTATAGCATAATTAAAATCTCTACTCAATACTTTTCCGGTTGTTTTGTCTAAAGCTTTTTAAAATGTTTAGATTATTTGCTCTGTTATTTCTGTGTACCATAAAGAATAAATTACATTTCATTTGTTTCAGGGCAAAACAAAACTAAATACATGTCTTCAGAAATGGCTTTGATAAAAAATAAAATCAAAATGATACAAAAATCAAAAAACTCTGTAACAGTTAAGTTGAAGAAAGCATTAAGGCTTTCAGAAAAGCCTACTTTTCTAAAGACATTTCACAGCAGCTGTAGCAATATTTACCATGCTTCAATTTCGAGAAGTTGGTAAGGGCAAAATGGGCAGGCGCTTTACAAAAAGTGAGAAAGTGATGAGCTTATCTCTGTACAAACAAGGTCCAAGAGCATATAGATGGCTGAGGAAGTTTTTTGTTTTGCCATCACCAATAACACTCAGCCGAATGATTAGAATGGCTTCTTTAAAACCAGTTCTGAATGAGAATGTATTCGCCCAATTAAAGAAAAGAGTTAAAAAATGAGCAACAATGAAAAGCTATGTATGCTGCTCTTTGATGAAATATCAATAAGTCCTCATTTTGACTATATGCGGAGAAATGATGAGATTTGTGGATTTGTTAGCAATGGACAGACAAAAAAAGAAGAAATAGCAGATCATGCATTAGTCTTTATGTTAAGAGGTATTCAAAAAAACTACAAACAACCTCTTGCTTACACATTTTGTGCAGCAACCACACCAGAAATGGACTTAGTGCAACAAATTAAAAACATGATTGCCAAATTAAATAGCATTGGTTTAAAAGTAATTGCAACAATTTGTGACCAGGGTGCTACAAATGTTAGTGCTATTAATTATTTAATAGAGCAAAATCGCCAAGAATATTTAAGAAATGGGCAAGAATTAAAAGAAAGAATATTTGAAGTTAATGGTGAAGAAGTGGTGCCGTTATATGATACATTTCATTTAATGAAGGGAATCAGGAATAATTTATTAAATAAAGATTTGAAAGAAAAATAAAGAATTAAATGGATGGCAACCAAAAGACAGCGAAGTGAGAACATGTCATGTTACTATATAATGAAAATCCTGCATATCAAGGACTTTGCTTAATGCCTAAATTAACAGAAAATCACGTTAATCCAAAAAAGATTCCGAAAATGAAAGTTAAATGTGCAACACAAGTTTTCAGCCGAACAGTAGCTGCCAATATGGGATATTTATCTGGTACTTAAATAGTTTTAATTTTGTCTTTTCTTTATCTAGTCAGAATTTTTTATAAGTTAACCTGGTTGATTAGGGCTACATATACCTAAATGCAACAGTTCTTCATCACTAGAAATACATTTAGTTAAAAATTGTTCATTATCTTATTGTTTTAGTCATTGATACTTATTGTACTTAAGGAAAATTATATTAATGTCCTACTATTAGATGCTAATCATCATTTCTTTTCTCAGGAATCGAAATACTGCCGAGGGAATGCCAAGAGACTGCAGACATGCCAATTTTTTTTTTTGTTAATTTATTTGACTCTCATAACGGCAGTAATGAAAACTACAAAAAAAGGAGTGGTCAACCACTCTCTGTAAACCCATTCTTAGCTCATAAAAAACAATGGGCTGAGGGCATAAAAATATTAAGTACTATAAAGTTTGTAGATCGTAATAATAAGTTAGCTACTGTACCCAGTATTAAAAATTGGCTGCAAACAATAGAAAATATGGAGTATATTGTTAATATATTGGCATAAAAGAACACATAGCTGACGTAAAACACAAACGCTCGTTGAAGTCTGCTGTGTGTGAACATGTACAACAGGGGACCAACCACTACCTGAGATTTAACAAACCACAGATTCTCGCTAAAGAACACCAATTCCTACCAAGGATGCTTCGCGAGGCTATTGAAATCAAAAAACATCCTAATTTCAATAGAGAAGATGGTTGGAATGTACCACCAGCTTGGGATCCAGTACTTCAAATAGTCAAACCCAAGAAGAAACAAACCACAGCTAGACTTCATGATACTTTGAGCTCATTCTGCGTAAATAGAAACACCAATGAATAAATTATGTTCGGATACTTTGAAATAACTACACTGGAACTTTGAGACAACTACCATCTTAGTCTCCCCGTGACCATGGCTGCTGAAAAGCAACTGAAACGTCGGGGTACAGTGTTAAATAAACAACACGATAAAAACCGTATATAGTAGTTTAATTTCAATGAATAACATTTGCGTAAACAGAAGACAATATAACATAAGTAGCTGATCATTTTACAAATTTGTAAATGTAGTTGATGAATAACAATCTTAATTATTATTTTGTAATATAAACTATGATTATATCAACTATCTTTTAACTATTACTACTATGAAAGAATACCATTAGTTATAATTTTAAAAGATAGAGGCATTCGAAATGTTTCAAGTGTGTATCGACTTATATTGCTGTCTGTTATTTTATATAAGCTCAAAAGCCCGGATAGCCATACATACTACAAAGTGTGCGCTGCGCATATCAACAACTAAGTGCCTCATTAACATTCGGTTTCTGAAAGGCTAATTCAGTCAGCCACCCACAACAGTTAACCGTCTGTCAACTAATTCTGGTTTATTTTGCTTTGAAATCCACCCAGAAACCATGCAGTTCCAGATTCCCTGCTTATATTGAGTATTTTTGGACACTACAAATCTTTAACAACAATTTTACTATCAATTTTGGATCTTATTCAACTCAGTTGTATTCACAACCCCTGCGACATTTAGGCAGTCGTATAATATAGTAGATAGAATATAATATTACTTGTTAATATTGTTGCTGACGTGAGCGAAGGTCCTTCCTTTAATGATGCCGATCATGACCCTGGTCCCGTTGTCCACCAGCCGCGCAATCTCCTCGCCCTTCCACTTGTATGTGAACACGGCGCTTATGTTTCCTGTCGACAAACAACACACGTATTATATTAAAGTAGACTAATAAACACCTTTAATGGCTAATGAAGATAAGGTAGCTGATAATTTTGAAAATATAAGGTACGTCGCCGATCATTTTGGAAAGATAAGGTAATTTGTTGATCATTTTGGAAAGATAATGTTGATTGCCGATCATTTTGGTAAAACAAGGTAGGTTGCTGATCATTTTGGAAAGATTAAGTACTTTGCTGGTTATTTTGGAAAGAGAAGGAAGCTTTTAATAATAATTCAAAGCTTAGTTTGTTCAGATAGTAATTCTGTAGCAAAATACTAATACTGAACCGATGGCGTATTGATTAAAGTGGTCGCCTCGCTGCTGTCAATACGCCGTCTATGGGTTAGAATCCCACATGGTAAAATTTAATGTATTTTTACGCCTTGGTATTTCTTGTTTCCGTTGAATGTTCAAAAAGGCAAACGTGACAAAGAGTTTTATTTATTATATTTAAATTAAGAAATATTAGATATCTCTTTTCGAGACTTCACGTAGGGTGGTGTAGGTACGAATTTAAAAACCTTATTCAAAACACAAATCCAATGTTAGCTAAGTAGTTTAGCCATCTAATTTGAGCAGGTGTACAGTAATCTCCATTTCTTTCTTTATATTTCCTTACATTGTATTGTTCATTTTTAAACGATTATTTCATTAACGAAGCGCCTCATCGACCCGCCCACCCAGAACGCCCGCACGACGGTCGCCTCCCCTAAGGCTACCATTACCTTAAATTGTTTTAGTCTGCTTAAATTGCTCATTATTTTATAATCTTGCCATGCGGGTCCTCGAAATAAAAATCTCTTTATTTAAGTTAACAAAAATACAGCTAGCAGGTTGTTGTATTAAGAAATTAAAGCATTATCTGTCATAATCATAATGTGTAATGTATATTTCAGTAATACCTGCGGCGGCGCCCGTGTAAGTTCTATAAATATACACCCCGAACTAAAAAGTATCCTATGTGAGGTATGGTGCATCAGTGTGTCCAAATCTATGCATCGGTTTACGCGAGATTGACTAACAAACGCTTTAACGTCTTAGCAAAATTAAGCACAGTGGCTCAAGTGCAGATAATATACGTCAAACTAACTATCTTAGCAGATTACTACATCCAAGCTATAATATTATAAATGTAAATGTAAGATGGTTTGTTTATTTATTTATTACACTTTCACGCCTTAACTCCTCGATCGACCATTTTGAAATTTAGCATACACGTTGTCAGAGGTACAGGAAAGGACATCCGGTACCTTTTATCCAGGAAAAGTACTTTTAAAAGTACTTTGAAGCTGCCGGATTCACACATAGGAATCATACAACATGTCGATTTAAATTAAATAACGATTTATAAAAAAGTAAATTAATAAATAAGTAAAGAATGTGGTTCTAACCATGACGGTGCACGAAATTAAATATCAAAACTTCTTTTCTTTGGTTTGAGCTTAACAGGTTCTAGGAAATTCGGTAGTCTAGTAATCTTCAAGTCTACAGATAACATCTGGTATTTGTTAACGCCAGAAGACGTGCTCTCATCTCGGTGACATCACATTTTATCTCGACGACACATCTTATCGTGAAATGTCTCATGCGCAAGATCACACGTAATTGTTTTATGTTTATAATTATTGCATAACATTAACTTTATTTGATTTCTTTTACTATCTGTCGTTTAGGTATGAAAGGATTATATTGTAAAAATATTATAATAAAATTATGTAATTTATGGACGCAATTTAGATAAAACACTGTTTATTTTTATCAAACGGTTTAACGCTTTAACGCTCGTACAAATGCTTGGTATTCCCGACATATTAGTCTATTTTAGTATGCCTATATCTAGCTGCCTCGGTGGGGCACCGGTATTAAATGCATGTACTGAGATCTTAGGACTTCATGTCCTGGCTTGGGCAAACTGTTATTGGGTTTAACTATTAAGAATTATACAAGATCAACACGGATCCTCAGAGGGTCCCTATCTACTTCACCCGAGTAGGTAGGGTTCGGGGGGAGAACTACGGGTCTCCCCCTTAGGATCAGGGTACTACGGGGTCGAGCTAGCCCACCGCGTCTCGAAAGGCGTGTTCTATCGGCTGCTGATTAGAGTGCGCGGTGCCTAACATTGAGGTTGGATTCGTAGTCGCTATGTGGTTAGCCGCGGAGGACGGCATGTTTGTTGCTCGGCAAGCACGTGGCGTTCGAGCGTCGGAATCATGCGCGGCTAGTGCGAACCAGTTGGCGCGAAGCACGGAGTTGCCTTTAGCGAAGGGGTAGTGTGGTTTCACTGCCACGACGCATCTCGGGTGCTTGCCTGCTCAGCAAGTAAGAGTCATAGCTAGGTGACTCGGGCAATACCCGGCTTGTAGGCCAGAAAGGGTAGGCGTATGGATGTACGTCGCGAAGTGAGCGTGCCTTACAGCTCCGGCACCATACTGGAAATATGGGAGGCGGCTTCTCCGTCGGCCCCAGCGAGGATATCGTTAGCAACTCTCTGAGTTCGCGAGTGGTGAGCGGCTTTATTGCTTCGGCACCTATCTGGACAATAGGTATTGCCACTTGGGCACGAGATAACTCGCTTACGAGAACTGGATCTCAGGATTTGGGGACAAGACCTGTCTATAACTGGCCCCTGAAGGTGCTTTCGGGCACTGGGAGGTACAGCGGCTCCCACTTATATACCTATCAGGGAAAGTGGGAACGCTATATCATAAACTGGAGTAGTCTGTAGAGGGAAGGGTCTGGATCCTCAGAGGCTCGGTAGACCCGACCCCTCCAGGCGTGAGACTGCATGTATATATGTCCATTTAAGAATTCGAATAAAATTGTGCACAAGGCAATAGATATTGCGTTGTGCTCATATACAAAGTATGGTCGAGTACTTATCTTACGCACACATATAAACGCCGCGTACGCAATCAACAGTATCATCGAAATATTGGAAAACTATTCGAGTACAACTACGCTTACCGCTAGTCCAATTTTTAACCATTATCTTATTGAGCTATCTTAAAACTTGGCTTCAAGTTAAACTCGTATGACACAGTATCGTTACCGACATTACGGTAAGCTACAGCTTAGACGACATGTGATGCTAATGTGATCATCTAGTCAGGTTTCACAGTCAAGGTAACCCGTACACGTGCACGCTAATGCGTTCAAGTAAAAATAGAAATGCGCAGTTACAGGGTTAAAGAGTGCAGTGCTCAGATTGTTGAACTTTTGACGTAACCTTGGTTAATATAGTGTCCAGTTATGTTTTTAGTTTAATACTTCTTATTAGAGATGGGACGATTATTCGTTTCATATTTGGCAGGTTTACTGAATATTCGTATTAAGCCAACGTGGTCCATACAAATGTTTCTTTTAATTGTGTATCATTGAGCTTAATCTATTAATGCAATGTTCTGCAAGTGTCACGTGTTGTTTTTTTAAGAGGTATTTCATTTACTGCTAGCTTTGTACCTTAAAGTAGCTTTACTTCTCATAAAATGAGTACATTACCTAAAAAAATATTAAGCATTTTAGGATCGAGTTTTAAATTGTGTAAACATAAACATTTAATACTACATACTTTAGAAAATGAGGCATGTTTCTATGTTTTAATCAATATTTATTGTAAGGAAGAATTGCAGATATAAATTAAAGCATTATAGAATATTAATGACATAATCAATTAAAAACACAAATTATCTTATGAACTGCACCAAACCAATCCCACACCAACCCGGCCGGACATACTGACAATATATAATATACAAGTATATTATACAACTGACGTCATTATGCATCATCATAGAGATAATAATTAGTAATTATATACGTATTAAAGATAATATGATATAATTCTATAGCTTTTTGTATACTTAATATACGATCAAGAATCCTGTAAAATTACATTTTATATAATAACGTAGGATTTTAAGTCCTTGTTAATTATTACATTTAACAATGACCTTCTCGATGTAACATAAAATGTATAATATGAAAATACGAACTAATAACATTATAACGTCGATTTTTAATTACACACAGACATTTATAGTATTTGCATATTTTTAAGGATAGGGATGACTTCCTTATTTATCCTTGGAAGCTTAAACAGAATAGAAGACAAAGATCAGACCGTACCGACGTATAGTCATCCATATTTACGTTACTTTATGCTAACTACTCATTAAATAAAAGTCTATGAATCCATTAGCACTTCACCTGTTTCATTCAATTAAAAACTAGATAGATGGTTGTAGTCCACTTACGCAGATACTAGGTTATGCAAACCTCGAGTGGGTTACGCAGATATAGAAAACGCAAGAAAATTTATACACTGCCGATCTAACTATTCGAAAGAATATATTTACACTCTATTAAAATATTTATATGAAGTATCACGATTTAATAAAACTAGGTGTGTTGCATAATTAATATAATGTTATCGAATTGAATTCGTGCCGTCCGTTCTAAATCGATACTTAATCGATTAAGTATTCCGTTCGTATCGATATGCTTCCGCCGCACAACTACATGTTTAATATCGTATAGTTATATTATTTGTTGTTCATATCAAATCAACTAATAGCATAAAAATAAATTAACTTTAATCCCATCATATTTATCAGTTGTCTTGCTACAAAAATCTAATTTAAATGCATGTTTTGTTTCTTTTGTCAACAAGATTACATGACTTTTAGACTGCAAATTAATTAATTTTGAATGTAAATCATATTTTTATGAAATATACATTAAAAAATGAATGCTTCGTGTGCGTAGTGCGAATATATTTATAGAGCTTTCTCTTTTTAATTATGCTATGTTTACGGTTTTTGAATATCATTATCCATATAGGTTAAGAGGGTCAAATATTAGTAGCACAGAAACAGGAAAAACATATTTCTCAATATAATTGAGAAAAATAATATCGTTAAGATGATGGTGATGATATGTATATGCAGTTTAATTTGATTAGCATTTTATAAATATGTTCTCATGCATAAATAATTCCATACTTATATTCCTGAATGGAAAAGGAGAGGCGTATTACACCCACATTTCGCAGGTATGCTTCCCTAAGTCCCACATAACAGAAAGCGAGTCTACTGCTATTGAGAAGTTCTTGATGGAAAAGCCAAATAACAGTTTGCTTGGTTATGGTGATACGTTTTGCTGTATAACAAAAACAACAGCGAACGACATTACGTTATTATAAGCCATTGAAATCTTTAAAAGCAAACGGATTCATAAAATCGTCAATATGTAAACGCAGCGTTATGTGGCAAATTATGGCTTTAATAAACCGTAAACTGTAAGTTCTGCTTATCTTTCTGCAATAAAGAAGCGTAAAGCTATAACAAAGTTAACTAATATGTGTAACATATACCTAACACTTGAAAATGAGATTGTTTGTGACAGATATTAAATAACATAAATCGAAGTGTTTGACAGCGAGAGCGGGGGCGCGGGCGTCACGACATGTTGTGTATATGTTTACAGATTAATAATGATTTACTGGTAAACAATATTATGTAAATATGTACAAGTTATAGCCCCGATTCAAGGATTACTGATATTTATATTGTACGTTCATTTAAAATTGGTTTTACGTTCGATAATAACAAAATTATTTAGTTTTATTATGATGATAGATTTTATCCGCGGCAATGTAGGTTATGTCAATTTTCTCATCCTCGAAAACAGCTACCTACTGTTTCTCGATGAAAGTTATCCTATGTCTTTTTCTGTACCACTAATAAAGTGTATGCATGATGATCGGTCGAGTAGTTAAGGCGCGAAAGCGTAACAAACAAACAAATTCTCATTCGCATTATAATATTAGATAGCATAAAAATAATCATATTCTGCCCAGGAATTCGCTCGTGTGAATCCCACGGAAAAGCATACTGAGTTATTTCCATGTGTTAATCTAGGACATGGTTTATCTGTGTGCCAAGTTTACTCCCACTCTGTTCAACGGTTTACGTGTGATTAAATATCAAACAT
Source organism: Catocala nupta (assembly GCA_963675205.1). Lineage (NCBI taxonomy): Eukaryota > Metazoa > Arthropoda > Insecta > Lepidoptera > Erebidae > Catocala > Catocala nupta. The sequence goes on along the minus strand of OY776094.1, from coordinate 15,801,710 downwards.
CACAGTATCTTTAAAGTTAATATATTAGTAGGTACCTACTAAGACTAATGCGACTATTGAATCGAAACCGAAATATATTTTTCTATATCGCGCCTGACCATGATTACCATTTAAATAGAGTAATATTCTAAATATGCAAATGACAATTGCATGAATTAATTCATGATACACTCAATACAAGTATTTCTTAAAATATAGATATATGTATATCATTCGCTTCATAGTTCCATAGATGTAAGTTTAGCACTTTTTGATATATTTGACCGAGGTTGAAGTAGAGGTAAAAGTAGCCTATTTAACCGTCTATCCTTTAATTTTAAATGGAGGATTTAAAAGCCCTTCATTTTAGAATATGGTTAAGACATCTGATTAAGATAATCGGAAAAGGATGATTTAGGTAAAAGTTCTTTGACCAATGGCAGAATAAGTGACTGAATTTTGAAAGACCTGCCAAGATCGTACCATAAGTCATCCATAGTATCTGCCTGCCCCTTCGAAAAACAAAGTCAGAGTCAAAATAATTCATTCATTTAAGTCACAAAGTAACACTTATGAACGTCAAAATATATAGGTTAGTGAGTTTACTAAGTTACTGAAGCTACATTTAGGTTAGTTGCTAGGTTCAGGCAAAGGGTGGAGCCTATGAGAAGAAACTTGCAAGAAACTTATGGCCACTCTTTTAAATCGCCAATTAAATATAATTTCAGTATTTTACAACTCATATCAAGAAGGTGTTGCAGCCATTATGTCATATATTACTGACTATATAAATCTAAAGCTAATAACAATAATTTTAAATAAATAATTACTGAATAATGTAAAGGAGATGATATAATAAAGATTTAGTAGAATTATTTAATATTAATCTGTAATAGACAGTAGGATGGCATGAGGGCGCATACACTTACACTTTGTGCGGGCAGTCCGTGACTAAATGCGATTGTGCATTCATATGTTTAGTTTTATTTTCAATAATAATTGAAATGGAAAGCATGATACTTGAAAACATCACAAATAATCACGAGGTACCTCTACATTACTAAATTGATAAGTAGTACAAAACTTTAATCCTGTATAGAACAAGCAACTAGTTCCATGAGTTTTTGTCATTCAAGTAGTCGTTGACTGAATAATAACGTTTCCGACTTAGCTGTGTTTTTAAGACACTTTTAAATTGAAGTAAAGGTAAATTCATTATATTAATGGTTAATTTATTAAAGAAACGTATACCCCGCAAATGTATTGTGAATTTTATGTAATCGATGATACGGACCTACTAACTTATGCCTATTTCTAGTGTTTAAATTATGTATATCACTATTCTTAAACATAATATTCACTTATATAAGTGAATATTATGTTTAATAAACATAATGTGTAAATTTCATTATTTAAAACAAATATAAGTGCATGTACATATTATTATGTTCGTAACGCCATCGCTATTTCGACAGTACAGAACAACAGACAAACAGAATACGCATCTACATCATAACTACAGGATCATACTATGAGCAGAATTTAAAACAATTTTAACGGCTACTTAACTGGAAATAGTACTTCGTATATCAACGAACCAATACATACGTAGGTGGTATTAAAATGAAATTATTGGCATTCATCGGCACGCATTAGGGCCGCGATGCGAATGGCGACGTGGAACAATGGGTAGTAGTGACCGGGCGGCCTTGTCGCCGGGCCACCATAATATCGTACTTACGCACGATACCGACTTGCTTTGTTGAAACTAAATTATGAAGGTACATTTACATGTGAATATAATACCTACTCGTACTGGGTAAGTACTTTGTTGTAGAAGCGAATATTCACAAGTGTAGGTACTTGTAGATAATGTGATATTTCGATGCTTGGGTTGGTGCGGCGATGTAACATAGACTGACTTTACCGTTCGATAAAATTTCAAATCAAACATAGTACTCTATACTACATTTTGAAACTCATCTCCTAGATATATTTAAAAAAGTAAACAAATTCTTTAAAAGCCTATCCGATTAAGATTTCATGTAATTTATGACCACAAGGCTTGACTTTATATATTTTAATAGTTTTGTTAACTATATGTGCTAGATGTCTAAAAACTACAATATAACCGAGCTATGTTTATATTTTTTAAGGTTACCATGTCTTATCCTAGCTAATATTATAAATACGAATGTGAGTTTGTTTGTTTCTTACGATTTCACGCATTAACTACTCGAACGATCATCATGAAATTTCGCATTACATGTTATCAGGGGTACAGAAGAGGACATAGAATACCTTTCATCCAGAAAAAAGTAGGTACTGGTCTTGAACAAAGCCGCGGGTTAAAGCTAGTTATCAATCAATTATAAAATTAATCAAAACATAGAAAGATTTGGTAGATATACATTGTATCTTAAATATCGTTTGCTAGTAATATTATTAACCTACTGAGTCTGCGACTTGGCACACCGGTGGCCAAAAACAATGGATTTTTAATACTGTCTGGTATTTTAAGACTTAACAGATTAAGGACAAAAAACAAAAGATTAAGTTGGTGTATACTAATACCATAAAGAGGAATGATTTGGTTTTTTTTGTATGTTTGTTTGTTTGTAAGGATTTAACTCAAAAATTAATCAACCGATTTTAAAAATTCTTTCGCCATAAGAAAGCTATATTATCACCGAATAACTTACGGTATACTTTATTTTTTTAAAGTACTGTTTCTAACATAACCTAACCTACTATTACGCGATCCAAGACGCAGACAAAATCTGTGGAATACGCTAACCGCATTTCCTCTTAACAAACATTGCAAGCAGTACATTTTGTATATATTATGGGAAATGCAAATCCTCTACGCTCGGCGACTCATTTCTCATCCTTGATACTCGGGTCAGGCTATATTTAGCTCACACCTACACCACATTTATCTTGCCTACCTACCGTGCTTCATATTCTATACTAAAGTAACACGATAGGCACAGCGGTTTTATATTATTATAATACTGTAAGCATCCTAACTAATATTTAAATGCGAATGTGAGTTTGCTTATTTGTTGCGCTTTCTCGTCATAACTACTCAACCGATCATAATGAAATTTCGCATACATATTGTCAGAGAAACAGTAAAGGAGATAGAGTACCTTTCATCCAGAAAAAGTACTGTTACCAAGCTTACCTACATTTACGTGAGTGAAGCCGCGGTCACAATACAGTTACTTATAATATTCTTTACTTCTTACGTTTTATACATGCAAAGTCTCACGCTTACACCCCTGAAGTAGTAGGCAAAAGTGTAAAACATCCACATCTCGCCAGCTAGTTTTAGATCCCACGTAATAAAATGCGAGCCTATTTTCCTGAGGGGCACAGTCTAAGACATCGTGTTGTTACTAAGAACGTCTTAACAGAAAAATGCATTAACATTATGGCTGACCCGGCAATCGAAACCAAGGCACGCACAGCAGTCGCATACACTACAGCTGGGCTACAGAGACAGTCAGCACCTTTTATATTTACCAACTTTTATTTTATGAAACTTTGGAGTCCGTTAATCAACTTGCGCGCCATGCTACCTACTTACTAGTTTGTGGAGCTATCTATTATCAGAAGAATTTTCAGAATTAGTTTAGTATTTCTGGAGATGGCTTGGTCGTTTCGGACGAATCAGTTCGCACAAATCCATACAATTTAAGTGCGAAACGAACCGATCTGAAAAATTAGGTGTGCGAAATGAAACCTGTAACTTTTTTGGCTATTTGTAGATTCGTACAATTCTTGCGAACGGTGCAAAACGACCAATGAGCCCTAGAGATAATAAACAAAATATACCAACCACTCCTACACGATCTGGTGGCATACTTAGGCATACAACAGGTAATAACTTAGATTCATGAATTTACGGCTTGCGTGGGGTTCTCAATAGACAGTGATAGTGTTATTGCGTCAGTAACTCTAGTACCGCTGTTCTTGGACTTCAAGATTGTTACATTGAATACACATAACCTCACGTGTGTATTCCTGTATAGATAGTTACGAAGTATTACATCAGTATTACATTTCGCTAGTTATGAATTTATAAATATAATAATACCAGCCCTGTATTAAACTGTCCTACTGCTGGATACGGGCCTCCTTTCAATGTGAGCTGGGTTAGGGCATATTCCACCACGCTGGCCTGGTTCGTGTCGGCAGACTTCACATAATATCTTCGACAATATTATGGATAACTGTCAAACATGCAGGTTTCCTCGCAATGCTTTCCGTCACCGTTAAAGCGAGCGATAACTAACAACTTAAAACGCTGGTATCTTCGGCAAGTCAGAGATGGGTTAGAACTCGAGACCTTTGCGTGGCAGTCCAACGGTCTCCCAATAGGCTATCGCTGACTGATTAATGATTCTAGGTACCTCGTTATATAGGGCGAGCCTATTGCAGTACACAGGGTATACAGTGAAACCCCGTGCTACTACTGAAATTTTCTTATTATAAAAACCTAACGACACTTCTCCTCAGACCTAGATATCAAACGCGAGGACTCATGCACAATAGTCACATTCAATAACGCTAAGCCATTTATTACATATAGTTTTTGACCTCGCCATCGCTCACGTAAATGTAGTTTGGGTTAGGTGTAACAATACTTTTTTAAGTAAAATATAGACGGTATTACTCGGTAATAATATAGCTTTCTAATGGTGAAAGAGGTTGGTTTTAAAATCGGTGGGGTAGTTTTTAAAATATATAATCTTTTCTCTTTATAATATTAGTATAGACAATTAAATTTCCATTTAACTACACGACATAATACTTTTATAGCCTTTTGAGATTAGCACTATCATCACCGCTTATAACATCCCGGAAGATATTGTATGAAGCTAATCTGTATATAACATTAATACAACCACGTCACATACAATATATAACATAAATAACATGCATATTACTGCCTGTTCTCCTTGAGAAATGCAAAGATCCTGCGAAAGTTTCGCTTTATGAACTCACGCGCACCATTCGTGAACAACGAGTATTTTCAAGTCTTCCGCGTCAATAAATATCTGCCATACAAGTTAAAACCGGCAATTATATTAATAGTGAGATAAAATTTAAACAATTTTGTGTTGCAGGCTTTATTTGGTTCGATGCGACATCGATCAAATTGCTGATCATAAAGTCCAAGGTTATAGTAGTTTTGCTAAGTGATTCGAAATAGTATTCGAATACAATTGTGCACGACGCAATACCTATACTATTTTTCTTACTTATCTTAATTGGTAAACAAAAAAAAACGTTATAATAACTAGAATGTTGCCACGGCTTCGCTCGCGTTAATATAGGTTAGGTTTAGTTTTATTAAAAACGGTACTATTTTCTGGATGAAAGATCATTTGTCCTTTTCTGTTCCCCTGAAAACGTGTATGCAGAATTACATAATGATCAGTCGAGTAGTTAAAGAGTGACAGCGTAGCAAACAATAAACAAAAAAAAACAAACAATCTCACATTTACATTTATAATATCTATTAATTAGGATGCAGTTACTGCTGCAGTCTATATTCGTTATCTGATAAATAAATTAGTTTGTCTACTTTAAAAAAAATATTTATAAAGATGCAAATCTATAAATTATCTCTAGCTACCAATACGCTATATGTATTTAATAAAAAGCAAAAAATAAATAAAAAAATTGGCTATACCTAGTATAGGCCAGTGAGCCATGTAAGAACTAATTAAGTATAGTATTGCCAACACATTTAAATATAATTCAAATATAATTGTAGACATCACTAGCTAGCCATGTAGAGTGTTTACAACAGTTGGCAGGCGACAGAAAGTATCGATTAATCAATGCGTTAGCTGGTACCTACTTTCCACTCGTCTTGCCCTTTAGACCTTCGCACGATGTGGTACTGTAATTTAAATTAGCGTTTGGTTGTTATTATAGTACTTATGGTAGAACTAATCCGCCACTAAGAAGACTTTTTAAACCCGTTATTACTTTACGTTCACACTATGTCGATACCAAATTCCATCAAAAGTAATTCTGTGGTTTATCGACCATAACCTATCACCTGATAAAGGTAGTACACTCAGCTTACCCTTAACAGAAAACACCGATAAGTCTTACTAGACCTGGAAATATAGTTTTTGTAAGTACGTTTTCAGGGTTGGAAGCCTTCTGTACCGCGTAAAGTAGCCAAGATTATTAGCAACCAACCACACACACCACAACAAAATAAAGAAAATCTTCTCCATATTTTCTCTGACAAATACATACATAATATTGTGGTTTGCTAAACCGTAACCTCTCTTAATTAATTAATTATTGTAATATAATATAACACTTACGCCCATTATCGGTGGATAGCTTCATCTTTTCCAAAAGAGTGGTATCCCTGTCGTTGTAGATTAGAACCGCAGTTGCGTTGGCACGCCATGCATTCTGCACCTGGAAACAAATACATAACATATATTTATACAGAATCAAGACTATTTGTACCTAAGGACTATTTGTAACTATAGACAGAGGGGAGTATATAATAATTCACCACGGTGCCACGTAATAGAGCTGATACCGTATAGGTACTGGGCGCATTTCCTGACTCTAAAGAGTCTATTTTCTGAGTCATAGTTTGTAGTGTTGTATGTTATAGACGATAAGGTAAGGGTTGACGTATCCGTGTGGATAAAAATCTCTTATAAAACAAATTACGTATGTACCTATATTGAAAAATCCCGACGCCCGATCGGATACTAAATTTATGTTTCAAATGCTTGTGAAACTACGTTTTGTCATCGAACGAGGTCCCTATCCCACGATCGGTTCTACAAGGCTATCATAAGTCTAAACATAGTAATTATATTGCAAAATATTTTAACTATTATAAGGAATAACATACATCCATTGTAATTTCTGTATCGGGGAGAGCAAAGACGCTCAGCCCGGTGTTTATGCAACTATCTATGGAGCGAAGCATATTTGTAATGATGGAGTGACGGACGGACGAATTATACCAGTGCGGTATTCATGGAGGCACCATATGTTTCTCGCAAGTCTAACCAGAAATGTTCTAATCCTCAAAAGGTTTTAGGCACCGATAATATTCTATCCATCATTGTTCTATAAAAATTGATGGTTGACTATTTTAGGATACTAAGCTGCACAACACACCGGGTTTAATCTGCGTTTTCGATCCCGTATTTTCCAGGCAAAAGGTAGGTATGTACCTCTTAGGCCCATAAACTATACCTATAAGAAAATAACGTCGACCTGTTACTCCGTTGCTACGTGAAGCAATCATACGGCGACAAAATACACTTTCGTGTTCATAATCTATACCAATAGTTTCCAAAGTGGTCCAGGTGGGCCCCCAGGGGTCCACGGGAGACTCGACAAGGGTAGACCCCTGTCGAGACCCCTTTTGTGAACCCCCGAATTGTGAACCCCATTTTTTTGTCACGTCAACGTAGACGTTAAAAAATGGTGGTTCACAATTCGTAAGCGGGGGTCCACGAAAATTTATTTATTTTCGATAGTGAAGAATTAAAATGTTGGCTTGACTTCACTTATCAATGTAGGCCGATAATATTTTAAGAAGCTCAGTGACTGTTACTTATTAAACGTCGGTCGATAGATACTTTGAGGAATAACAAACGCAAAAAAAAAAGTCAGCACGCAGAGATTTTATTTTTTAATTTTTACCCATTTTAACTTTTCGTCCGAATATACCGATTTTACTCGGTGGATTAAATTTCTAGCTGCAAGGGATCTACTGGAACCAGCTAAATTTTGAAAGTGGTCTATTTAAATATAAAGTCTGGAAACCTCTGATCTATATTATATAAAATAGGCAAAAGCATCACAGTTCAGTATCATTTTTGCCTCTGTTTGTCCACCGAATCTTTTCATTAATTTTTTATTTAGTTGTTACTTACGAGATTTAGAGCTATCAAGAAAAATAATTAAAACAATTCGAATTTTTTATTTAGGTAGGTAAAGACAACACAGTTCAGTTAGTTTTCATCTGTTTGTCAACCGCTCAATTTCTTTTTCTGTTAAGTTACTATTGACAAACGAAGGTAAGAACGAAGTACGAACAAAGAGTAGGAAATAGAAAATTGACAAATGTTAATTCATATATGCTTCTACAATTTAAAAAATGATTACTTTCTGCCGGATTTCAATCACTGGCCAAACACTAGTATTAAATAAATAGGGATAAAAATGGAGCAGATACTGCAATATTGTAACCTATGATTTTCATGCGTTTCAGCCTATTGTTCGTTTCTGTTTACGTCTTCGTATATATCTGCATACATATTAGGCATACTCACTCAAGATAAACGATAAACTAGTACTATATAGGTCGCAGGATACATAAATTTAACTTGACATTTATCTCAATACTGTGAACTACGGACCTGCACGACCACTTTTGCATTTCCTCTGTCGTTACTTTCACTTCGATACAGACATAAAGTTTATAATTTATTGCACCTAATAATAGCTAGACTATGTATACAATAAAAACATAATAAGTACTATTATACTTATGTGTATTTTGTCAAGTCTTCCAATATCAGACATAATTAAAATCTATTTTATTCGGCCACCGGTGTGACTCTGCGACTCAATAGGCTGGCCCTTTGATGTTCATAAGTGTTACTTTGTGACCTTAAAGCAATTAATGATATTGACACTAACTTTGACATTATACATACATACATATATGCAATCTATCTAGGGTCGAAATATTAATTACTATGACTTAACTTTTGGTATAGCTCAATGTAAAATATACAATTTAATTAATGCAGATCAGAATCAGAAATACATGGTATTAATTGAAGAAGTTATTATACGGTAGGTATTTGTATTAGTGACAAAAATGGATAATATTAATCTAAGAAAAACAAACTATCAGCATTCATTTATAATTATGTAAGATTTTTGTCTTATATATACATAGTATCTTAATACTGAATTTATTATTAAAATATAAATCTTTGAGATAATCAATGTTATTTCAGCTAGCTTTAATGCACTTAAAAGTAGACCTACATTATAGCAATCGATTTAATGCTTATCTTACTTACTGGAGATTAGCAAGCTCACAAGCATAGACAAACAGTCTGCTAAAAAACTCTATATCCAGTTTTATTATTTTGAAACAATTATTAAAATATTTTAAATAAAACACATCCATATAGCTTACGTGAATAAATCACATTATATCATTGCATAACACTGTTCTAAATAGGTAAATAATGTAAATTTTCTAGGTCTCTATTTTATTTACCTATTTATGGAGAAAGTATGTTTTAATGTCAGTGATATTTTTAGCCAGTTCAAGGGTTATCAACACGATGAATTTAAAATGGCCATACGTTCCTATTACTTCTGACACAAAACTATAGGTATTATTTGTATTAATTCCCACACAGTTGGAATTTGAAATGCAGCAATCTTAGCAATCCAATTAAAAATAATTTATTAATACAAAAATGAATAGGTTTCTGGCCATAATTCGTAATAAATATTTATATTAGATTATATAATTTTATTGATATGTATCTATTAATATTTTTATAGCCACATATTGTATTTTTATTTCGTGTCATAACCAGAAATTCTTTCGTGTATTTATAATAACATCTATACTTATAGTTTATGTGACATATACATAAATTTTAAGACGTTTTTGTTGGACCACATTGCTGTTACCATGCAACCCATCAGTATTAAACATCGCCTGTCCCTTGGTGATATAAGGTGAGATTACGTATGTACTGCTGCCAAGTTACATAGTACCTAAATACGCCTTAATTTATATTTGTTATCAATATTATCGAAATAATACGTATTTATTGCACTGCGCTTAATACCGTAGGTACTTACATTCCTAATATTGACAATATCAAACTGTTATCTACGACCATCAATCTTCTGCATCTATACGTATTTATATTCGTGGTATATGTGTTGATATCTGATACCCCTAATACCTGATATACCGTGTATGTATATTTTTAAATCACAATAAGATGATGTTATGCAATTTGCATAATAAAATGTTTTTCTTTGAAAAGACTTGTTGGTCATTATTTAAAGGTAATAAATAATTTTTATTTTTGGCATTTGGTCGCGTCTTATAGTATATGATGTATGTGTAGAAATTGTGAAATAATAATATTAGGGCGAGTTGACAAGGAGAAATATTTTTTTTTGTTACGCTTCCTCGTCCCATTAGGCGCTAAATAGGTAGTAGGATCATATCAAGTGTTTTGATTGGCTGTTAATTCACTCAGCCAATCACAGCTGTTGACATGAGGTTTAACAATTTATTTACATTTTTTTTTGTTAATCCGCTTTTTAGTAAGTGGTATTTAGAGCGGGGGTCTGGTTAGATTACTACCTAATTATAACCATGCATAGTCGCGTTAATACTCGTTTACATTACATATGACAAATAGTAATTCTAAGTATGGGCGTTCTTTGAAGTCCTTCTTTGAATGTTTGCAAAATCCCCAACGAAAAGGGTTTCTTCCTAATGCAGTATTAAACTAATTGCCAATATACTCGGTTGTTCAGTACATTTTTACTTGCGAGATACTCTCACACCTATTTTCAAAGACGGATACCGCCATGACAGCCGTGGTTGACATCTGTCAAGTACTACGAAACGGAAAGGCCATCAGCTATTGACACCTCATGGTACGCATTTATTTTTAGTTATACGTCACAAAAATGTTCTGTCATATAAGTACCTATATGGTTACATACATGTTATAGTCACGTTAGAAACCCCAAAGGGATATATAGAGGTGTATTATACACAAGTTTAGCCCGCTGTGAGCCTAATGCCGTCTACTAGGCACAGTTCCAGAATCTGATACAAGTGATAATTTCTTGACCAAAAAATTAAGTAATTCTTTGCTACTTTGATGCCAATCGAACTCGAGACGTCATATATATACATTGTGCCACTGAGGCGAATAGAAGTAAAATGGTATTTTTGATTTTGGGCTTGTGCACGTCTGGTATTGACTTAAAGCTTGTAAAATTTATTTCTTTTTTTAAAAAGACGACTCTCCCTCTAGGAATAAATTCCTGTGTCGCAGGGGACTTTACAAACATTCAAACAACGGACATAAAGAACGCCCAGATCCAACACACGGCACAGTGGCAGTGGCGAGGCGACCACTTAAACTACTACGTCATCCGTGCAGTCAAACATTGGTTACAATCGTGCGTTACGAGCCCTACAAAAAGGGATCCCGCCGAGTCGCCCGAGTAATAGGAGAAATCACTGGTCCCCTGCTGACGCATCAGGACGTACACCACAAGAACACAAAATCATTTGGATATGATCTGTATGTGTGTGGAAAATCTAATTGTGCTACCTCTTCATTTAAGTCTTGAGAATATACTTATATATAGTCGAGCATGGGCTTTTTCTCGATGTAAGGAGTGTTAGGTCATAGCCTATCACGCTGGCCCAGAGCGGGCTCGCGGACTGCACATATCTTCGAAAAAATTATGGAGAACTCTCAGACATGCCGATTTCCTCACGATGTTTTCCTTTACATAATTAAACACTTAATACGCACATTTCTTCGAATACTCAGAGATTTGTGCCTCGGGATAGAACTTAAAACTTCTGTGTAGCAGTCCAACGGTCTCCCACTAGCTAGGCTATCTTTACTGCCACTTTCTTTGCTAATACTTGAGATGTCACGAAACGTTAAATATTATAAGTTTATCGTATTGTGAAATACTAATACTAACGTTAACATGTTACATTTCAATGTATCTAAATATATTTATTATAGGGGTTTGCGTAAGACAGAGGTTGGTTTCACTTAAGTTTATGATCATGTGATGTGGGTCTTATTTGTAAGTGACGTGTTTCATTATCTATGCAAAGCCCGACGGCGTTTCCCGCCTGTTTAGATCTAAACCAGCCCTATTATTATGTATGCTTGTAAATATTATAATATTCAGTAAACAGCATTATGTATTTTCTTTTTAGAAAACGTGCGATAGACCGTATTGCCCAGCTAAAACCTAAATCTAAGAAAGTCTATTGAAGATCGTGGCGCGGGATAGCCTGGTGTTGTGTAGCTGCAGTGAATAGAGTTCCCAAAGCTAGAGGACCTTTGGAAAATTTGAGAATCTATGCCATCATCAGGAAAGTCTAGTCGTCTATATGTATAGGTGTATTATATACAAGTTTCCCCCTTGTAGTTTTATATCCTACATAGCAGTGAGCGAGCCTATAGCCGTCTACTAGAAGCACTGTTCCAGAGCCCTACTAGTGAACATTTCTTGGCCAAAAAACTAAGTAACTCTGTCTTGATGCCAATTGAACTCGAGATGTCTTATACACTGGTGCGAAATAAATATAAAATAAAATTTTATTTTTTATTTTGGTGTTTTGCACGTCTGGTATAAACACGGGACAAAAATTTGTGTAATCTACAAATATGTAGTTGTTTCGAGTCTTGGTGTTCCTTGTGTCCGTTCATTGTATGTTTGTAAAGTTCTCAGCGAAAAAGAAATTATTCATAGTAAGGAAGTTGTCTTTTTTGTGTGTTATCTTGTTCTTTATGTGAACGTAGAGCAGAAAATAGCCTTTTATTTTATTATGATCTTAATTTGCTGTACGACTGCCAAACCTTCCTCTTTCCATTTTGTCCTGCCTAAAACAACTATCATACTTACAAAGCATGAATAAATTATGATGATATCGCTTTAGATCGCGCTTCCTATATTTTATATTTAATTCTCTGTGTACGCAGGTGTATCTGCGTGTGGCAGTACGTTTTAATCTTTAGATTAGATAGAAAGATCATGAAAAAATATTAGTTTTACAGTAAATAATTACGTATGTAAATACTTTGAATGCATACCAAATCTTAGATTAAATAGTGACGATTATGCGAGACTAGAGATTATTATATTAGATTGTATATGTATTGCGATAATTTGACATTATCTACCCGCTATTTTTACACATATAATAATGTTTTATATGCATCAATGTATTTTTCTTTAATTCGCATTTGCATTGCATAACTTGGTGCTGTAACCGTTATAATTAAAATAAAATAACGTTAATAAAATACGTTTCTGAAAGTTTAAGCAGAAGTGTATGACAACTAAATTTTTCATTTGTTTAGGCCACGTAATAAGAGAGGAGTATATGATACGTCTTCGAGGCTCATTTGTATAGAAGCTAAGATGATTTCTTACTTGGGCCAAACAGGCATAAATCGCTATGAAAATAATTATTGGTGTCGTATGTAGACTCTAGGCTAAGGTCACTTGTAATACATAGAACACTAGCGCTTTAGTTTTTACTAAGACAAACTTCTCTTATACTTTTACTGCACTGATGGCGGAATGGACAAGAGCTTTACCGCTGCCATCGCGGCGGTAGTTGTGATTTCGAATTTCACATGCAAAAATTGTTTGTGTGATTCGCAAATAATCGTTCTATTTCTGCATATACTTTGAATCGGTTCATTATATACTTGTAAAGATCCCACCTAATCGTTTGCTTGTTATCCTCTGAGTCTTCTTCGAAGAGGTTAATGAAAACACTATGTGCGTCTGTGTGTCTGTCTGTTAGTGACAGGCATAGCTCCAGAACCACTAGACTGATAGACTTGTAATTTGGTGTACAGACACCTTGGGTCATCCCAGGATCGAGTTTGAATATGGGCCCTGTGGGTCAAAAGATCCCCGAGATCACATAGGGGTCACATGGCCAGGCGATATCCACCAACAGCGTGATTTGGAAGTCCAAGGGAGAGGCTTGGCAGGCCCAGAAGTGGGACATCATAAAAAGCTGATGAAAATAAAAGGTCACATGAAAACGAAGAGGTTGAATCCTAGGTTTTTACACTCATCTCATTTTTTTTAAGACCACTCCCACGCTCTGAATTATTCCTGTGTCGCGGGGGACTTTACAAACATTTAAACAACGGACACAAAGAATACCCTGACTCGGAACAACTATTTGTGTATCACACAAATTTTTGTCGCGTGTGGGATTCGAACCCACAACACTCGGCGCAGTTACACCACTACGTCATCCGTGCAATCGTAAAGTAATTCATAATTAATGCGGTAGTTGTCTATTTGAAAAATAATACTTTACGGAAATTCTGCTGTCTTATGTAATCTAATCTTACAGAAATAAGTAGAGCAACATAATAAAACTAATTGGTCCCCAATAACTATCCTAGTAGACTTATGAGTGCGTCATAACAACTTAATATCAATTATTGTCACAGATAAAGATATATTAAAATGAATGACACATCATCATATAGATAATTGTGTTGTTGAACTGAGTGAAATCAGTTTGAAATGAGGTAATTTACAATAATTCCAACGTTCCCGTTATACATAATATAACAAAATGGTTCAGAAATACACTCGCTTTATTTATTACTAGCTTTTGCTTTTGCGCGTAAGTAGTTTTAGTTAGAGTACTCAAAACAAGTGAGAAACGAGAATTAATTGCCCTAGAGGTCAGAGGCCAAAGGTCATAGTAATTTCGGAGGTATATCGACTATGCTGAGTCGAATGGCGTTGATCGCGAGTCTCTAGCTCTTACGGTTCTTGAGTTGAAAGTTGTATAACAGACAGACGGACAAAGCTGTTGAATAACAGATTTTTCGAACTCTAAAAATATATATAGTCTACGTTGCTCGGTAAAAATATAGCTTTATAATGGTGAAAAAAATTTAAATCGGTCGAATAGTTTTTAAGTTAATTCATTACAAACAAAAATCAAATCTTTATATAGTATAGACTAGATTTTGCCCACAGCTTCGTTCGTCATCAATACATTTCTATCCTTTGGGAATAGCCCTTTTTCTGGATAAAACCTACTCAATGTCCTTTTCTGTACAATGTGAATATGCGAAAATATCATGATGATCGAGCGTGACAAAGAACCTTACATTCGCATTTATAATATTAATGAGGATCCGACTACATTCATACGTGATTTGTTATTTTTATCAATGGACTATGACATCTGTGTAATCCTACATTGAAATCTGATAATACAAACTTTCAATTTTATCCTGAATATATGCTGTCGTATTTCAAGGATTACATTTCGATGGCAAGAATATCGTAATATGTTCTGTTAATCTGACACTCAAAATACATCCAAGCTTAAAGCAAAAATAACGGTAAATAAAATTTTAGCATCTATGTCTGTTCCCCTTATTACGAGTATTTTTTTAAAGATTGGTTCCCTATTAGCCCTATAACACCAGATTTAGACTCGTGAAGTCCAGAGGAAAGAAAACTGTGTTGCAACCCAAGATGTTAGAAGAGGAATTAGAAAAATAATCTTACTTTATTCATAAAAGTTAGTAAATGTCGTAACATTTTTTTAATACACAACTCCCACAGTAAGAATAAATCCTGTGCCGCGGGGGACTTTACAAACAGTCACAAAGAACATCCAGATTCGGAACAACCATTTGTGGATCACACAAACTTTGTCCCGTGTGGGATTCGAACCCACAACACTCGGCACAGTGACAGTGGCGAGGCCGCCACTTCAACCACTACGTCATCCATGCAGTCAAATATCCGAACCTATCATCCAGAAAAAATACTGTCTCCGAAGGATAAAAAAATTACATAACCAACATTTACTTACGCGAGCGAAGCCGCGCCTAAATTCTTTTATAAAAACATATCTACTATAAAAAAAATAAGTTCGGTTCAATGACACAATGACACATTTTTAAAGCGCAAGTCATTCCAACGAAAGCATTATTGTCCAAAATAATTCACTTGACACCTATTTCACAAGCTTATGTTTCTATTTTTGTGTGTCTAATGATAGTATGACTAATATGGAACGTTTCATAAAATAACTCACATTGTATAATTGTGGGACAAAAGAAGTACATAATTATAAACACAATATTTTTATACTG
This sequence comes from Catocala nupta, assembly GCA_963675205.1. NCBI lineage: Eukaryota > Metazoa > Arthropoda > Insecta > Lepidoptera > Erebidae > Catocala > Catocala nupta. The sequence goes on along the minus strand of OY776094.1, from coordinate 15,785,748 downwards.
CCTTGAGTGAACAGGCGGTAGTGAATATATGTAGTACATATGTTTGTAGTTGGGTTTGCGTGTTGATCTAAGGTCCCAGTTTCAATTCCCTGTACGGGCATTTCTATAGCGATTGTCTATAAGAAAATTTCAGTAGCAGGAAATGTGAGTAATACGTGGAACCTAAAACATACTCCAGCCACATTTCGCCACATTTATTCTTCGATATAAAGATAAAAAGGGGAGGAATTAGACAGACTACATATCGCACTCTTAATAGAACAGAGGCCTATTTTAAACTACGTTGCAAATACTTAACACACACACACACTTACTTAACATATAATATTAGAATATAATCACACTATTAGAGTTCCAATTGCCTAACTTCCAAATTTCGAGATATCTCTTTTTATTAAGAGTGCGACATCCTCAAGAATATTATGGAGGAGTCTCTGACTCCAGATTTTCTTCATGTTGTTTAACTATTTTATAGCTTACCTTAATTTCGAAGTTACAGCTGCCTCTTCTGATGACGGCTACCCATGGTTCAATTGGTAGCGGATCGTTAGGCGCGGCGACTGATAACAGCGGCCAAGTGCAGCCGGTGTGGTCGCGCTCGCCAGCCACCCCCTTCCCCCGCACATGCACCGCCACGCCATGCGACGAACCGATGTAGCCCTCACCATACTTTCCAGACTGTTGACAATCACAACAATAGGTTATACTTCAACAAAATAAAATACGGTGACTTGCTACCCTGGCTTCACCCATGTTAATGATTACTGTTCTGCTCCCGTTGTTTCGAAATAAAGTAGCTTTCTAATGGTGAAGGAAATATCAAAATCGGTTCAGTAGTTATTGAGTTTATACTCTCTATAATTAGTAGATATAGATGTAGATAATATACAGAGGAGTTGAAAAGGTAATGTATGTATGAAATCAAATATCGGGGCTAATAGGCTTAAATTAAAGCTCACTCATTTTAGAAGACTACCCACACTACTGACGATAACCTTCCCTTAACACTAAGGTTTAACATAACTGTATGTTTACAACCCGAAGGGTTACTGGTAATCTTAATAAAATAAACTTCCTCATTTTAACAAATTACAGGAATGCCAAGTATTACCTAAATAGTTATAGGAACCGAATTTAAAAAAAAGGAATGCCAAATGTTGCTTCCTTTAGCAATACTTGATACGATGCATGCCAATGATTGCTTTACCTTAATTGCAAACGACAAAAAACTTGCACAGTGTAAATGATCCTTCAAGATGTGCGCAAACAAAGTAAAATAATTTATTAACTATTGATATTACGTATTTGTTATTTTAGTACAATTATTGATGGAATTCATTGTCAATTCGTCCTCCTTGTATCGTCTACAAACCAACTTGTGACCCACAAATATTTGTTCTCATTGTTTTGAAATGTCTTGTTGTCAGTGTTTATAAATCTCAACCAACTATTGCTTAGGGGAAAACCCGTCATCCGACCTGACATATCAGGGCCATCTAAGAGTTATCTCTAGTAGCAAACAGTACAATATAAGTTCTTTACAAGTAGTTATTATTAAAAGAAAAGAAGAAATAAAAATAACATCAAATATTAAGTAATGTGCAGAGAACCAACAAACTCATTCAAATAGAATTCAGAAACCTAATTTCCTCGAAAGATAAACATACAATACATTGGCAGTGTCTTTAACAACTTCCTTAACAAGTATGGCTGAATCGTACCAACCCTACATCTAGTGAATAAGTTTATGATAAGAATAGTCTTTATTTAAATAATTCAACCTTGAAATGGTGAACGGACGCTTTCCACCGACAGCTAACGGGGCACTATCTCTTATGCTGTAGTGTGTGTGCCTACTATTACTTAGATGCGAAAGGACGTCCATTAAAGATGCACCAACAAAGTTTCAGCAAAAACGGCAAATTGGTTAACCTATTGAGTAGCAGCGGCACAACGGCGGCCAGACACAATAGGTTTTTAATTAAGTCTGTCATTCTAACACATGACAGGTTAATAATAATCCATGAGAAAAGTCAAAAGTGCAGCGTCGTGAATAAAACGATCACTTCGCTTACTTGGTAACGGGCGCGGTGGCGATCAGATTCGTCTTCATTATAATTGTTTTATGCAAGGTTCCCATAATCGCGAACTCTTTTTTCGGTGCGCTACCAATTTATTTATTTATTTATTTAAAGTTACACCATCGACACCTCACTATACAATTATAATTTAAAACAGTTAGGGAATGGTACAAGGTGAAATGCCTTTACAGGTGTATACAACACTTATGATTAAAAACAAACATACATGATAAATCAAAAAAGAAATTAAAACGGAATAACATTAGTTCTAATAAGAAAGTACAAATAATGATTTTGTTAAAAATATTGTAAAAATCCAATACGTTATAATCCTAAAACACTGTACATAATATTAGGAACACAATACCTGAATACAGAGAGTTCTAAACTTATCAATGTCTGCCATGTGAAAAATGTCGATATTGCTATTTTTTGAAGTAATATTATTATACGAACTCATAAGTCTGTTCAAAGGAGCGTGTTTGCCTATATTAGTTCTGCTTCGAAGTGGACTAAAAACTCTTTCTATAGGGCGTCTGGGTAGACTGCTAGGGACGGTCAGATTTATTTGTCTAAGGTATTCTGGGGTAATTAATCTTCCATGAATTATCTTATAAAGCGTTATTAAGTCATTGACTTGGCCCCTTATCTCTAATGACTTCATTTTGAAATGATTAAGTCTTGTATAGTAGTCAGCACGATATGGACAGTGACGATCCTTAAACGCTAGAAAACGACTAAAATGATGTTGAATACGCTCCAACCTTTCGGAATGAACACTGTATTGGGGATTCCAAACTGGCGTAGCATAATCCAGTACACTGCGAACAAGAGCATTGTAAAGGCTGATAATTGAAGCAGTATTTTTAAAAGGTTTGCAGATACGTTTAATGAAACCCAGCATTCTCCAAGATTTTAAAATAATACTGTCGATGTGATCTACAAAGCTCAACTTTTTGTCAATAAACACTAAAGGAACATTATTAATGCAATAAGATGATGAAACTATATTCTTTTTCTTAGTTATTGTAATATGAACGCATTTCTTAGGGTTAAGTGTCATTTTATTAATACAGCACCAGTTGCTAATCGCATCTAAGTCATCTTGAAGAAGAATTATATCATTCTGAGAGTTAATGACTTTATAGATTTTTAAATCATCTGCGAACATAAGACATCTGCTATATGTGATATGGTCTAAAATGTAATTGATAAATGCGAGAAAAAGTACCGGACCCAGGTGCGATCCTTGTGGAACGCCTGATGTAGGAATAATATTAAAAGAAGTAAAGCCACTAGCTATAACTCTTTGCAATCTGTTTCTTAAGTAAGAATCCAGCCAATTTAACAAATTTCCATGAATCCCATAAAATTTTAGTTTAGATAAAAGTATATCGTGGTGGACTTTATCAAAGGCATTAGTGAAATCTGTGTATATGCTATCAATCTGAGCTTTATTATCCACCCCAGAAGCAAGATCTGTCACATAATTAAGGAGATTACTAAGAGTTGATTTGCGTCTACAAAAGCCGTGTTGTAAATTTGAAATAACATTATCTAAATGACGTGTTAAAATTGGACAAATTATTTTTTCAAAGATCTTCGGAATTATGTTTAAAATCGACACAGGGCGATAATTTTTTATATTGCATTTATCACCCTTTTTGAAAACAGGTACAACATTTGCAATTTTCCATTCGGTTGGAAAGGTACCAGAAGTCATAGACATCTCAAAAATAATTTTAAGGGGAAGTGTTAATTGCTTATATGTCTTTTTAATAAATAAAGGGGGAATTCCGTCCGGCCCTGCACCCTTGCTAACGTCAATTGACTTTAACATTTATTCAACTACTCGCTCCGTAATTTCTATGTTACTTAATGAGAACTGAGGAAAGGAGTCACCCATGTCAGAGATTAAAACGTTGTCCGATTCCGAATAAACGGAAGCAAAATAGTTAGCGAAAAAGCTACAAATTTCGGGACCTGTGTGAGCTTTATCGTCGTTTAAAAACATTTCTCCGGGCAAATTTGACTCCCCACCGCGTTGTTGTTTAACAAAAGTCCAAAACTTTTTGGGATTTTTATGCAGGGCTTGCTCAGTGTTATAGATGTAATCAGAATAGCAAAAGGCCGTCATTGAAGCAACCCGTTTATTAGACATATTTAATTCTATTTTGTCACGGGGATTTTTGTATATTTTAAACCTTTTACGAAGTTTATCTCTTTCTGCTATTATCTTAATTAAATTACGTGTAAACCATATTGGATAATGAAGATTACGAGGTTTAGTTTTAGGTACAGTGCACTCGATGATAGAATTAAGTATTTTATAAAATGTTTGTATAGCAATATTGACATCTTTCACAGGCAACAATTCCAAAACCCAATCAATTTGCTTCAACTTTGCAACCACAAGACAATAATCGGCTTTATTAAAATTATATTTAACAATGTGTTTGTTATTACAAAGAGAATGTGAGATATTGACATTTACGTGGATCTCCAGTGCTGGATGATGAGAATCAAGTTTACTTAATGGATTCTGGCACTGTTCCACAGATATTCCCTTAAAATTGCACAGTATTAAATCTAATATTCTATTATTATGGTTTCTTATATTATTACACTGTAATAAGTTATTTAACGACATGAAATCAACCAAGCGGTATCCTAAAGTACAGTTATAACTAAACGGTAATAAATTAGATGAAACAGTTGGATCATATTTCCAATCAACAAATCCCAAGTTAAAATCACCCAGAATAGCAATGTCTCCAGAATAAGATTGCATAACACTACTACAATTGTCTAAGATGTAATCCATTGTAGTGACGGTAACCGGTGGAGGTAGATAAAGTATACCAAATAGAATTTCTCTTGTAACTTTATCGTTTAATTGATATTTCACTGAGACCCATAAGTCTTCGCTTAGACTTTCGAAATGTTCAATTCTTCTTGAGCTAAAGTTTTTGGATATTGCTATAACTACTCCACCTCCAATTTTATTAGCAAATCTGCTAGAACTACGATCTCTTCTGTATACCAGATATCTTTCTCCAAACAATTCACTGTCGTAGACTCCATTGTCCAGCCAGTCCAGCCAATGTAGGTATTCCTCTCCAAGATAGTACATTTTTTAATAAAATCCTTACTATTATTCCTTAGGATTACTAACTACTAAGCTTTCAACTTGCCTTAACTACTCGATCGACAGAAAAGAGCATAGGGTACCTTTCATCCAGAAAAAGTACTGTTCCCGAGAGATAAAAAATTTACATAACCTAGATTAACGCCAGTGAAGCCGCGGGCATAATCTATCAATCCATAGAAGTTAAAAAGGATGCTCAATTTAATAGTGACACATCATCGATGAATAATCTAACCTCACATTAGGTTGCCTTGCTTAAGGCTGTTTGGCGTCTCGCCAAAGCTATCCTGATCACTAATCGACCTAACGCAAACGAGGTCCTATGTCTTACGAATGTGTGTTAGTTTTACCAACCTCATATGAAAGCCGTATGTCATTTGACTGTCCCTTTCTTCCCTGTGATCTTTTTATGTGTTAAATTTGACGAAAGGACCTTGTAAGACCTCGAAGTCATCCTTCTTTCAGAATAATGCAGTTTATGACAGGTCTCGCAGTGCTCTATGGTTCCCTAAGGATAGCTAGTTTGTATTATCAGACGATTTAAAACAATAACTCAGTTGTTGAACAGTTATGTAAATGTCATACGTCCTAAAATAATTTAAAATATGGTAAACTTGACGTTATCAATAAGAAATCAATCAATTGACGAATCGTATTCTTAAATTGTTGTTCTGACACAAAAACGATAACCTATCGTATTGATCCGGTTAGTTATCTGAAGGTCCTGAAGTGACCAAGTATGTTTATTTTGTACCCGATAAATAATATTATAAATACGAATATAAGCTTGATTGTTTGTTACGCTTTCACGCCATAACTACTCGACCGACCATCGCGAAATTTCACATACACGCCAGGGGAACCCAGAAAAGGACATTTGATTCGTCCAGAAAAAAGTTCCGTTCCCGTGTGATAGCAAAATTCACACATCACCTACATTTACGCGAGAGAAACCGCAGGCAAAATCTAGTATTTTCTATCTCTAGGTCTAATTTCCGAATTGTGTTTGTAACATACAATATGTAGAACAAGTGCCTAAATAGGTAACCAGCAACAATGCAAAGCGATTATTTCATTGATAAAATTGTATCAGAAATGTGTACGTAATGAATTTGGTATGCTATTAAAATGTGTGATAAGGAATTGAAAGAAAACGGTAACTAATACCTACAAGTTGTTCGTAGCTGACTTAAGTAAGTGAAATATGTGTACATAAAGCAACTCAGTGAATAGTTTTGAGTATCATTAGTAATATTAGTAGGTAGACAATACAGTAATATTTAAAAAATATACATCAAACTTGACTGTATATATATATTGAAAGCTAATTATTATTATAACTTTATATTCACTTAGACATAACTATCTCTAAATAATAAAATAAGCATATAAACGTATAAATAAATATATTGCATGCCAAACGGCGGAATAAAGCTGTACCAAATATCATGTAAACATATTGATGATACCTGCTGTATGCAGGTATTCGCAAGAAACTGATTGATTGAATTTAATTGAATTATCACATTGGAGATTATAGCAAGGATATTCAGTGTGGAATTTAGTGCGTATTAACTATTCAAACCAAACATTAGATAATAGTTATTTCGCATTTAGAAACTGAAGCAATGCATAATTACATTCGGTGTGCTCATCACTACATATCTATACTAATCTATACTAATATTATAAATGTGAAAGTTTATGAGGATGTATAGATGTTTGTTACTCTTTCACGTAAAATCTGTTGAACCGGTTGCGATGAAACTTGGTATGTTGATAACTGGAGACCTGGATTCACACATAGGCTATTATTTTTATCCCACGGTAACGGGACTTACGCGGGTGAAACCGCGGGCAAAATCTAATGTATAATAAAACAAAGTTCCTCGCTGCGTCAGTCTGTTCGCGATAAACTCGAAAACTACTGAACAGATTTTCATGCGGTTTTCACCAATAGACAGAGTGATTCATGAGGAAGGTTTAAGTGTATAATTTGTTAAGGTTTTGTGTACGTTGGTTGAAATATGATGATAATTGTTAAAAAATTCTGTAAAAGTCAAGCCACCTGGGAGCTTACATCGAAAATGCTACCTAATCCCTTTGAGATATAACAAAACATACCCGTGTGAAGCCAGAGCGGGTCGCTAGTTAACAAATAAAATACTATTACAATTTAAATTTCAAAAATGATACAGCGTGTTACAGAAAGATGTGATCATATTTACGCGTCATGTAATATAGCCCCTGTAACATGGCAAACCGTGACATAAATCCGTATAAATTATTTTACCTAAGATAAAGCGTTTTCTTAGTTATCGACATATAAATATCAGCACATTCCAGTCAATGTTTAAACAACACTAACAGATGGACTGGCACTTTTGATAGTGATCTGAAGCATTTTGTTTTGATTTTTAAATAATAAATAAATAAAATGTTTGATGAAAATGGAATCATTTGAATTTTTGTTTGTTTGTTCGTTTGTAACGATTTAACTAAAACTACTTAACCGATTTTAAAAATTATTTCTTCATTAGAAATCTATATTATCATTTATCACCGAGTAACATAGGCTATATTTTATTACAAAAGAAGCACTGTTACTGACATAACCTAACCTATTTTTACGCGAGCGTAGTCGCGGGCAAAAGATAGTTTATAATATATTGTTTTGAGCCAAGGATAGGCTAGATTTATAAGTTTCTTTTAGATATACATTACGTTTCTAAAATATGACCACACCTTTATGTTACACACTTTATAATCGTAAGTATTAAGATAAAAAAAGCAGTGATGGAAATTCTGATTCATGGAATATCCTAATCGATGGATATCATTTACTTGTCGACCACACTTCGACCGAGATGAAATTAATATAATTTGGTATAGATTAAACATGTTTGTTATATCTTGTTTTATGAACATGGGACAAACTATCACTGTATAATATGGCTAATGATGATAACATAATTTGTGATAATCGATTATTTATTAATATTATTTTCAGCCTGTATTGTCCCACTGCAGGACAAAGGCCTTCCTCTCGTTACACCACATTTTTTTTAATGATATTAGAGGCAAACGAGCTGACGGATGGCCTGATAGTAAGCGATTACCGCCGCCCATGGACACCCAATCCACCGACACCAGAGGAGTTAGAAATGCGTTGCCGGCCTTTTAAAAAGGAGTACGCTCTTTTCTTGAAGGTTTGTAGGTGGTATTGGTCCGGAATCATTCCATAATTTAGTTTTGTTTGTAGTTTACATATCCCCGTTTTCGTCCCGCCATCGACACTTTGGTCTACCACGTTGCCGATTAGCGCCATCTGGAATCCCGTCTGTGCTGATCTTAGACCAAAGCTCCTGCGGCATCCGGCAAACGTGTCCAGCCCAATCCCATTTGAGGTTTGCGGCTTTTTGGGTGACGTCTGCGATTTGTGTTTCGGAGTTTTTAATCTGGTCCGTTAATCATACCCCTAGGATACTACGCTCCATGGCTCGCTGACAAACCTCTAGCGCGGACCTCTGCTGACCAGTCAAAGACCAAGTTTGTGCACCATACGTGAGAGTGGGAAGGATGCATATGAGATTACATTTATAACATAAGGGAAGGTCTTTTTTCATGAGATCCTTAATCGACGAGTAACATAATAATCGATTGTGTATAAAAATCTTTTTTACGTATATTTTACGTAATGTTATAATGATTCAACATTATGCAAAGCTACTGAATACATAATGATGTCTGACAAAAAATAGGAAATTCGTTTTTTATATTGATATTAGTGACATAACTCATAACATGATTACCATAATCAACTTGTCTCTTCTATTGTAGGCTCATGTTGAATTAAATGGCTACGGAAGAGCAGCGATAGCTCAGTGGAGAGACCAACAGACTGCAATGCAGAGGGTCTCGGGTTCGAACCCACGTCGCGCATTTCTGACTTTCGGAAGTTATATGACTTTTCGAAATGATGTGCGTATTAATAGACAATTATCGCCTGGTCCGTGCCTCGGAGAGCACGTTAAGCCGTCGGTCCCGACTGCCATGAACATCTATGGCAGTCGTTATTGGGGAAGTCGACACAAAAGATCCCACTGGGTCGAAGTGTCGCCGGTCTGTACTGACTGGCCCCCACACAAGATAAGATATGATAAATGGCTACGGAAATCGAATTACTATGCGATCGAATTTGGGTTAAAATCTAGTCTGGTGATTTAAGTTTCAAGCTGCGATTCTGTAAAATCTCACTAGCTAAGTCATATATGAATCGGTAATGCAAGTTTGAGATATTATATTAATACAATAATGAACAGTAGCTTTAGTAGTCATCTGCTATTATGGCCACTGGTATCATTTACGTACGAAGAATTTTTTTTTGTAACTATTCTAGTTACGTATAGATGTCTTTACACTGATCTAATTAAGAACGTTTGGCCAATTTATATTTGTGGCATTTCTTTTTAACCCAAAGCTCTTTCTTAAGTCTTTTTACTAACTATTGCAAATAATTTAAGTATATCGTTACTCTTTAGCTGAAGGGTAGACGAAATCAAGTTAATCGAGTCACCTTCATGCCATGATTCCAAAATCATCACCCTAGTAGTATTGTTATTGCTTTATGTATTGGTATTTTGTACCAGATCCCAACTTGTTTACTTATTCATGCAATGGTAACAATGATCGCCTAAACTGAATACATATTCTTTTTAAATAATTACTGGGCATTGTAGTGGGCAGTATATTTGTTAAGTGCTAATGGCTTTATTTTATTATTCTACTATTGTATGTTATTCAAAAAAGCTTGATTTATACAAACAATAAGTTCGTAAAACGTTGTAAGTATTTGATATTAATCTAAGATCTCTAGCTATTTATAGACTAGGTACTTTGATAGACAGACAAGCGAACACAAAAATACTACGGCTTCAGTTTTACAATTTGGAAGTACGAAACCTTAATAAAGCTTTTCAATAATAGATTTGTACATGAATTTAAGAGTAAGTTTCCAAACTCAATCTTGTATTGTTTACCGTTAATTAACTATAGAGTGCTTTGTTTATTTTAGAATTGGATAGTACCTGTCAGGGAATGAGACGTATACTGTTTAAATATTTAGCTACGACGTTCATTTAAGCAAAATTATAATTATTCGGCTTTTCACAATATATTTTTATAATATATCGCTGGACTATCACGCAGAGCTCATAAATTTGATCCTAAGGCACGGTCCTATGACTTTTCGAAGTTATGTTATGTTTTCGAAAATATATAAAGTCTGCCAATCCGCACTAGGTTATCATGTTGGACTATAGTCTCACACTGAGAAGGCCCGTGTCCATCAGTGGGACAGTATATATACATTGCTGATATTATTATTATATCGCTTGTACCCGATGGGTATCACTCGTGTGGTGCCGACTCTCTAGATCAAAGGCATTTAATATGTGAGTAGCCGGATCTCCTACTTGCTGGGTACGCAGTAACCGTGTAACTCCTCTTACGCCGGATTCCAGTTAGGTAGTGGTACTTTACCAAGCGAGCCGTCGTTCGTACCATTGCTAACAATTGACAACAGCGGACACACTCAATGTCTCAACATAATATTTCATATTGCAGTTTAAATGCCATCGTTGTATCAAGTATTTTAAGTATGTATTTGCATTTTTCAGGGCAGCCGGTATGCTTGTATTCTGTAATGAAATTCTCAGTGAAGCTTTTGTTAATTCATACATTCTGCTTCGAACGTTGAGAGTTAACGAAGATGCTGACTAAATTACTTACGAGCCGGTACTTAATTCGCCCTCCTTGGCCAGTACCCCTCAGATTACTTTAGAGTGAACGTTAGTAGATTGTATTAAGAATTATTGAAAGCCTGACAGTGGTAATAGTACGATATCTGGGACTGAACTGTGACCGGTAGACGGCTATAGGCTCGGCCTTCGGTTTTCTCGGCATGGCTATCATTATTTTCTTTTTCATGAAGACATTATAAAAAATATCGTCTTTAGTAGACAATCCATCAAATAATACGCCTTGGATTAACAAAATTCTATTTATCATATAAAATAAGTATTAAGCGATAATACGATCAGAGCATAGTCGAATATCGTATAGAAGTGATTCAACGTTTTTAGGATATAATACCTACTTGAAGTAATATTTTATTTAATATGGTCGTAATAAACGTATACACTATCTTACTTCTAAACACATTTTGTTAATTACAGATTTCGTATGTCGTCTTTGCAAATTAATTTATTAAAGGTACATCGTGAGACGCTCTTGTTAGTTTAAATTGATTAATTAAGATTTTTTCGTTCACTTTTAAGTTATATTTTATTTGTAGGTATACAATAAAACACAGACTATCTTATAATGTTAACATCTTTGCATAACTTTAACCTATTAAGATTATAGAAGACTATCATGTCTAGTGCAATCCAGGAGCTCGAGAAGTTTCCAGAATCGATATGAAATGCTACTCTTGCCCGCATGCATATCGATACTGACGTGCATCGAATATGATATAAAAACTAGCTAGATTAGCCAAAGTTGATAGCTATATTCAATATTTTATTCTCGAGACTTATCGACTTAACGCGGAATACTGAAATTGATTATTTTTGCTGGTTGAGCGAATTAGTTATGTAGCTGATAGAGCAGAACCGCCACGATATTCCTTAAAATGTGATAAGCTCAGGTAGTAACAGCTTCAAAAGTAAAATGACTCGGATAGCAAAATGTTGTAGAAAAATACTCTCTAACCGATAATGTCTGTGGAATCCTTATCATTGTTTTCCCAAGAGCCTACACTTTAGAGTTATTTTAAATAACGTCCAACAGTCTTATCCACTTCTATACGATATTGACCGTGGGCAGTTCATATCATCACTTCATGTTTCATATCATAAATATTATCTTTTTAATCCAAGACGTATTTATTTGATTGATTGTGTATAAAATACGATCATATTTTTGTTGACACCCGCATTCGAAACAACTATTTGTGGAGCACATCCGTGTGGAATTCGAGTCGACAACACTTGGTGTAGTGGCAGTGGTAGGTAAGGTTTGCTTTAAATATAAAAGTAGGTAAAGATAGTGAATAAAAAAAACTGCAACTAAACTGCATGCTTGATGTCTCTGCAATGTTCTCGAAGGTATATAAAGTCTGCCACTCCACACTTAGCTTGTACATTTATACATTCGTCCGGCGATAACAACAAAATGTATGATCGATTTGTTTACAAATATTATTTATCAACAATTTTGTATATGGCATCCATCATGTAAAGATATTATATAGTTATTGACCCGAGGCCCTGTCGCATGTCCAAAGGAGTTACTTTTTATATCTTCTCTTTGTTAAAATAGATTGTTTGTAATTGATGACAATATGACTCACGCAAGCACTAGGGCAAAGTCTACTGGCTCTTCTCGAGATAGTACAACTCACCATTACTTGAAAAACCTGACTTAATTTAAACTCTATTGTGTCCGGCCGCTGGTGTCGGTGCGACACAATACTAGCTTTTGCTCGCGGTTGCGCTCACGTATGTGTAAGTTACATTAGTAACAGTACTATTATATTATCCTGAATGAAAGGTAATTTCCTGTCCTCGACAACGTTTATGCGAAACTGCATGATGATCGGTCGAGTAGTTAAGGCGTCTAAGCGTAACAAACAAAAACACATGTAAACGAACAAACTTCAGGGGTACAGAAAAAGACATAGGGTACCTTTTATCCAGAACAAGTACTGCACCTGAGGGACAGCTTTGTTTTTGTTCGATTGCAATTGTGAACATCGCTCATATTATTTTCTTTATTTGTATTTGCTGTCAGTGAGTGTTACGCTTATCAATACTCAATAAGGAACCGTATCTCAATTCGATATGAAAGTCGTCATAACACTGTCTGGTTCTAGAATGTAGCGCAATGTATGTATGCGCAAAACATGCGATATGACATGTTTTGATCTTAATGTCTTGTATTTGGTGTAATATTTAGGTATTCAGGTAGATAGCGGCAGTATTCGATGAAAGACTATCCAAGTCACTAATACGTTGAGCACTTATCGGTGAAAAATAAATATTATTGGTGAATACTTGCCTTTTTATGCGATGTTTGGCAGCTTGATATGACTTTCTTAGACATAAGTCGTAAAGCACCGAGTAGAAGACGTAAATTTCTTTGTACATTTATTTACGTGAACAATTAGTCCTGCGGACATTATTTCTAGCATGCATGCATTTAGCACATCATTTTTGATAATTCAAAGGTATAAGCTAGAAGATGTATAGCCCAAACAAAATATTGCATGAAAGACGATAATATACCCAAAACGATTTTATTATATTATTTCAAATCCAGAAATATTTTCTTTTGGGTTTTGTTTACCTCCATAGTGTAAACATAAAGAGAATTTATAGCAGAACGGTGTTCATTAATAATAATCGGTTTTATCAGAAACTGATTGAATTGAATTCCTTTGATAATATATCGTTCGTTCTTTAGTTGAAGTACCTAATTCACCGATAGGTGTGGCTACATAATATTGTTTCTACAACGCTCGCATTCAGAAATAATAAACAAAACCAATTTGAACCGTAAAATAAGCTTAATAAAGAATAGATTGCGTAGATTTGTCTGAAATTGGCTAACATTTCATATGTTGTACAAAGCCCTAACAAAATATAAAATTTCCCGACAAAGTGATCGTCGTAAAGTTTTATGAACTCGTAGACGTTACACCTCGCGGAGCGCGAAATTAAACCAGACTGAGCTTTCTAAATAAAATTGTTTATATTGAAAGATTTTTTATTTATACCTACATAAACCTTAGGGTACATATTAAATCGGCTGATATTGTAAAAGTGCAAAATATTTATAAGTAGTTGTGCGGGTTACCGATAATGTCAATTAATCTATTGTCTATCGGTACGCAATAAAAACATTGTGTCTCGTGACGCGTTCGATACGACGGATATAATTATGTATTATAAAATATGCAAATACGAAGAACATGTCATGTTCATGTCGAAGATATCGTAGAGATATTTGTAAGGATATTGGATCTAATCTAACCCTTGGCCTTGGGAGACTTGACTCGAATGTGTGAACCTATCTATAACAAACACAAGATTTATTTGGAGGTATTGTTTGGTTGGACATTGCAGGGCTCAATAGACAAAATGCTTTGACTACTCCGAGGCTGACATATCGACTGATAAAATCCTAGCTAATATTATAAATTCGACTTTTCATTATTTAACAAGGCATACTTTAACTTATTCCAATAATAGTTACGCACAATATTCATTTGGCATTACTGTTTAGGCACAATTTTTTTAAGCATAATTCCTATAAACATAATAATTGTTAAGCATACTATTCTAAAGCATAAATTTGAAATTTTGTAAATTTTGATTGCTTTTTATAAAATACTTTTCGTAAATAAAATAAACATGTTGGCGGCTTAGCTTTATGCCAATCAAAATTAGGGCAAAAAGCATTAGCTTAAATGATATATGTACTGAAATAGTATGCCTGAGAATTATGTCAAAGTATTATTATGACAAAAAAAATGCCTAACTAGATATACCAAATGAAGTTAGGGCAAAATTTTTTTTCGAAACAATGTGTTCCCGTTTAATATGCTTTCACGCCTTAACTACTCGACCTATCATCATAAAATTTGGCATACACGTTGTCAAGTAAACAGTAAAGTACATGGAGTGCATCCAGAAAAACCTTACCTGACCTACATTTATGCAAAATCTAGTCCCAAATAAATATAAAAACAACAAGTAATAGGCTACTCAAAAATCCTGTTAGATTATTAATACATCGATTGTTTATTTACTTTTGAAATATTGAATTACAAATATAATATGTTCTATCTAGATTGGTATTATTGGTAGTAGGTATGTAATAAATATCGGCCTGTGTTCGTACCAATGTCAGTCACCGGTTATTATCAAGACAATAGTAGGTAGTCGAGCTAAAGCAGACCCAATCGAATGTACACTGGTTAATGTCAGAACAGCTCAGATCTTCTATTGTTCTAATCATAATACATGACCTTACAAACCAGGTATATAAAAAGACGCAATTTGTTCCAATTGGACTTAAAGTCGCAATTTTTATTTTTCTAGTTTTGTCTGTCAGTTCCGCGGAATAGTGTCTGATGATCGATATTGAACAAATATATATGTATACCTATGTTTACGAAAAAAGCAATGAACGGACAAATGTAACAAAGTTGAAAAGCATTAGTAGTTGCTGAGAAAGGCAACTGTAACAGGAGGACCAATGGAGAGTGTCGCATCATAGTAATTTCGTTTTTACAATTTTGGTATAATATTATTGTATTACTGTTACGCGAATGTTAAACATTAAATTTAACTAATTTATACGGATTTTGATGCGTTGTTTATTTTAAAATACGTTAATTGCACAATCGTTTTGTAGAACTAAGGTGATAAAACTTTAGTATGGCTGCTGAAAAGCAACCGCAACTTCCGCGTCGGGAAATGTGTAAACTTAAATAAGTATAAATGGTTTTAATAAATTTAATTTAAATTAAAGCTTAAGTTGCAGTAAAGTTCGATAATAGTGGTGTTAAGAGTTCAAAATAATGTAAATAAAGTGTTTTGAAAAACAACCCGTCAAAATCCATATAGTTTAATTTCAAGTTTGGTAGAAATCACTAAAACATAATATTCTAGCGTTTTATGATATTTGCAAGGAATCATTTATATCACTGCTCAATACTATTAAGATCTATGCTAAATTGATTGGTTATCTAGATCGACAGCGGTGTCAATTAACAGAGTGAATAGTGGTAAAGTGTGGGTGTTCGATAAGACTAGCGAGTAGTTTCTGACTGTGTGGGTGTGATTAGATGCACAGTCGTCCAAAAATATGGTCTACCACCACAGTTGAGATTCATTTGAACGTCATGAAACAACAAGGTCGATTTTCCCTTGCAATAATATTATGACAGTGAACATTGCTCTCTTTATTATGTATTATATTTACGTCACGCAATGTGTCAAGATTGTATTATAACACAGCTAACAACAACTCACCCCCTTGTCTAAGATCTCATACTCTCCGTTAGAAAAGTCAACCTTAGCTATAAATAGATCTCACAGAAACTTTTATCAAAATTGGTAGACCACTTTCTTGGCCGACTGTACCTAGAATTGCACGTAAGGTTTAGGATAATAATGAAATGTTTTTATTGGATCTTATAGTTTTGGTTACAATATGATGAGGCTGCCCCAGTAAGTTATAAAAATACTTGTGTTGGGACTACCTCGCTTCTTCCCAGGTTCAACATTTTGAGAGAAAAAGAACATAAAACGAATAAGTGAAAATATAAAAACAAAAAGGAATACGATAACTAAAGTAGTTTTACAGCTCTAAGCATTATTACATGTTGGTTGTGATTATGTTTTGTGTTTGTTATGTGTTAGTGTGTGTGTGTGTGTGTAATGTGTTTGTGAGTGCGTGTGTTTGTGTGTGTATGTCTGTGTTACTGTATATTTTTATTTGACAATATATTGTATATAATTAGCCGATTCTAACTAAGATTATTTCTGTTTCCTTATAAGTAAGAGTTTTTAACCACTTTGTGATGGTATTTTTGCAGTCATGGAGTTGCATAGTATATATATATAATTTTGAATTTATTTTATTATAAATATACGTTGATTGTGTAGTATATTGACGTCTGGCAAAGACAGTATGAACTCTCGGGGAATATGCGACCTTATGTTTACGACGTTTAACCAGATACTGTGGGTTAAAGGACAGTATCTTATGCAGGCATAAACTGATATATAAAACATAGAGTTTTCTTACGGTAAGCAAATTGCTTATCTTATAAAGGTTATCGGTAGAGTACCTTAAAGACATAAAATAATTATTTTTAATATTATTATTTTAATAATAAGCTTCTGGGTTCTATTAAGTTCTAAAAATTTTGATTTCGTAGCTCCACCCCATACCTATATACAATATGTTATGATCGACTGTGCCAGGGCAATGTAAATTTTATTTAGAAGCTGCGCTGATGTTACTTGACCTAGGCTTTTAAAATCCAAATTAATTTTCTGACTCTTGTCATGAGAACTTCAATATGAGAATGCCAAGATAATCTTTGGTCTACTGTAACACCCAAATATTTAGTAAGACTAAAACGTTGGATACTTCGACATCCACAGTTACGACCAAGTGAACCGTTACACCCATGAATCACGACTCCGAAACTAGCATCCGGTTGTAAACCCAGAGTTGGAGAGAAACAAATAAAATTAGTTTTGGAAACATTAAGAGTTAACAAATTTGTATTAAGCTATTACAGCCAGACCTTGTTCAGCGATCGCCTGAACAGCAGGCCATGATCCTCCTGAAAAAACAACTGCGGTGTCATCCGCGTAGGAAAAGATCCGCCCGCCATTGCACCCAATATTACAAAGGTAATTTATATATATCAGGAACAATGTCGGGCCGAGCATACTTCCCTGCGGGATTCCGTGAAGCACATTCTCTTCCTGGCTTATCAAGTTATCAAATTTAACTTGTTGGTTCCTGTTTTGCAAGTAACTTTTAAAAACAGAAAGTGGGTTACCTCTAATGCCAATTTGTTCAAGTCGCTTCAGCAGGATGGGGTCTGATACGGAGTCAAAGGCTTTTTTTAGGTCTAAAATACTATAATATATCTAAAAGCACTTGTATCCCTTGTCTACCTTAGTGGTTATCTCAGTAGTCAATGCTCTAACAGCGTCTAAGGATCTCTCGTCATAAGGATGCCGTCCACTTCCTGTGGGTCACTCAGAAGTAACACGAATGAAGAGACATTAGATTGTGTAACAAAGTTATTTATGGGTACATTAGAACTACAAAATGTAATGTCTTCACCCAAAGTTTTGCCAATAGTAACAAAAAACTGATTCACACGATTTAATGCATCTAGAGGGTTAGGCGTAATGTGTAAGAGACAGATGTTTGAGGATTTAGGCTTTTTGAATTGAGTAATTTCATTTATTTTTAGCCAAAGTTGTTTAGGATCTTTGATAGAGTCAGCTAATTGGGTTCGGTGATATTGCCTTTTTAACTTTTTAAGTAAATTCGTACAAAAGGTGCGATAACGTCTGTAGGTGATTTTAAGTATTGTGTTGTAAGGGTCTTGTCTTGATTGGAGTTGCATCCTACTTCAAAGTTTTATACAACGCAAAGCCCGCAAGGATATCCAAGGCTTCAAATTTCTCTTACCTCCAGAGACTAGTCTAACCTTTGTGTTTATAAGTAATGACGCCCTAATCACATCTATCAGTCTTTGAGCTAGGATGTCAGGGTTGTTATTACTGTTAAAGAAAGTGATGTCCGTGTTTATGAGGTGTCCTTATGCATTCTCAAAGTATGTGACCGACTTATATTTTCTACTTGTATTATTCATAATGTTAGTTTTTATTTTATGAGTTATATTAAATATTACCATAGCGTGATCAGTGATAGAGGTGTTCAGGAAAGCCACAAACGCTAACTTATTAGATGTGTCAATCCTCAATACCACGTGATCGAGACAGTTTTGTTCTCTTATAGGCAGACAATGTCCTGGCAGAAGGCCATGGCCTGCCAGCATGTTTAGGTAATTCAGTCTGTTACTGCGTTGCTGTGCTGTTTCAGATTCTTTATTTATTAAATTTTGTTTATGTCACCTAGTATTAGAATATTTTTATGATTTGAAATTGTTTCCAGATTGAGTTTATAAAATTGTCAGCACAGGTGTTTGATGGGGAACGATATATGCCTATTATCATGTAGTCGAAGACACATATCTGAATGGCCGAAGCATGTATCAATTTAATTTCTTTTACGCGGGCAGAGTAGTTATTTTTGATATAAATGACCACTCCATCATTAACATTTAACTGAGTGCTTGTATAATAGGAAGTATAATTATTAAGTAGAGGAAGCTGTCTTTTGTAGTTGAGTCTACATTCTGTTAGAATCAAAACATCTGGATCATGTTTCATTTGACACAAGTTTAGTTGTAAGTCATCAAAATTACTATAAATACTCCTGATATTTTGAGTCAAAACCGTAAAGTTGAAGTGTCGGGGTTGGGTAATTGTTCGATATTGATAATAGCCGAGTTCGCCTTTTCAAAGTTGTCCAATTCCTTTTAGGTTCTTAGATTACTATCCATTACATCTTGTAATAAGTGGTGTACTTGAGCCTTATGTTTAATTAGAATAACCCGAGAGATTTCACCTTTTTCCACAAAAACTCGTCCAAGCTTGGTCCAGCAATATTTATATTGTTTTGTTTTGGCTAGGTCCCGGGCTAGGAAGAATAGGCGGGCTCCTTTGGCGGTTAGTTGTTCGGATATGAACATCGGTGTATCCAAATACAATCCAAGATGTTTGGCCTGAAGTTTGTTTAATTTTTTATGTTATAAGTCTTAGCTTTCTGTAGTAAGTCTGACTTTAGTATTGACGAGCCAAATTCAAGGATGTATTATTAATCCCAACCTTTTTCCTTGGATTCTATGAATGTCCGTGATATCCCTCGGAACCAAGTCAGCATTTAGGTTCTTTGAGAGACATAAAACCATGTTGATTAAGTCATCTCGACTTTCGTTAGCTTTTTTTGGTACATTCTTTATCCCGATGCAAGTTTTACGAGAACACCTCTGCAAGTTTTCTATGTTTTCTTCAAGTATGGTAATATACTCTTTATCTTTTTTAACCTGTAGCTCAAGAGAATCAATCTTTTTTTTTTTAAATTAAATTGCTCTTGCTGAGTAGATAAGCGTGCAATGGATGCTTCAATGTTGTTGTTAGAGAGCTATAGTTCTTTGAGATTGTTAGAAATTTGTTTTAGTTCTTTTTGTTGGGTGGACGTGAATGTAGAAAATAAATATTTAATATATTCCTTAAAATCGCAGAATTTTGATGGTTGGTTTTCCTCTGTCATCGTTTTGTTGCGCATTGAAACAAAGTTAGGAGGTGTGAGATCTATTTCATTGACGTTCGAGTCAGACAGCGATTTGTTTAATTGCGCAGAAGACATAGTGTTAAGAAAAATATATTTTATAATTTATCTATTTTCAATTAAAATCTTGATTTTAGAATATTGCTATAAGTATCAAAACTTATAGTAGAACAACAAAAAGATAAGTAGTTGTAAGGATTCGAACCGGTCTTCCATACGTCGTAGTATCAACTCTTAGCCTCCTGACCACTAGAACAGTTGGTAGTATGACGAAATTATGTTTCGCAATTAGTGTTATTGGAGTCCTTGTCAATTATGTTTGCCTGGTACTTGCGCCTGCGATTTAGTTGAAATAGATTTGTCTCTCTCAGCCGTGGACGGGATGTCGCTGTAGCGCAGTTGACGGCGGGTAGGGCTTGATGTAGCGGCCGTAGAGGAAAGCTCTTCACTACTTATGCACTCCAATTTCTGTACATTGAATTTATTAATTTTAAATTGATTTATTTATTTATATTTAAAACTGCGTGGATCTTCTCTCACTCGATTCCGGGCGAAGAAGAATGAACTTCCTTTTGATTAGAGACATCGGTGTCTTAATATTTTCGTTATTTAAATTGATTGCTTGATCTTATATGTGATTGAGTATAGTATGATAACTTCGATAGTATGTTTTTGGAACGATAATGGTATAATGCAAGAGGATCAAACCCAACTCTTGATGGCAAGTTTGGTGGCTTAACTATTGTTGTGTGTGTAAGTTTTGTAGGTACCATATATGGATAAATTTCAACTTCTGCTTGAAGTTGTATGTATGTATTTATAGACTGCCTTGGTGACGTAGCGATAGTGAATGTGGCTACTGCGCGTACGGTCTCGACTGTGAGTCCCGGATTATCTAGTATAATGTTATAAGGACTTTCGACCAAGAAATTCTCAGTAGTAGCACAGGACACACTGTGCTCAGTTGATGCAAACCCCTTGTTAGTGGGAGCTAAAACCATACTTTACGAAAGGTGGATCTAATACGCCTCTGCCCTACCCTTTCGGAGGATAAAGGCGTGAGACTATATATCTTATAAAGACATAACTTCTCAGCAATTATGGATAGCATCTTCAACTATTTGTTAATGGGCACAGGATCTCTCCGAATTAGAAAATGTCTGCTAGTCAGCCACATTGGTATGCAAAATCTTTTAAATCTTCAACGGAACTAATCGATAACTCAAAAAGGACCTAGACATGTACAAGCGCCACTTAGCAATGGCTCTTTGTAGACAATCAGTTTAAAGATAGGGAATGTCGAACCCAGCACCGTTCCCTGCGCATAGTTCCAATTACGAATAGTAAAGTCCCAAAGATCCAATAAGGCTACCTTTGTAGCTCTAGGTTCGATAGTTTGAACTCTTTACATACCTGTAGATCAGACCTTCTACTATAAGTTTTCTCGAAGTAGTTTGCAAAGTTTGATTATATTGGAGCGAATTGCCGTATGTCGAAGGGCTTCTATGTCGTTAAATTGTTGAAGTAAAAATCAAAATACAAACTTACATCCTAACTTAATATTATAAATGCGAATGTGAATTTATTTGTTTGTTTGTTACGCTTTCACGCCTTAACTACCGATCATTATGAAATTTCGCATACATGATGTCAGGGCAGCAGAAAAAGACAAAGGGTACCTTTCATTTAGAAAAAAGAACTGTTACTAATCTACCCTAATCTACATTTACGCGAGTAAGCCGCGGGCAAAAGCTAGTAGTCTAAAATATTGGCATTGGAATATTGAGATGGATATGTAGTAGACCCACATTTCACCAGCTATCCTTTAAGGTCTATGTTATAGAGAACTAACGTATTGTTGTCTGCTGGTTAAGCTGTTAGACTCTGTGCTGCTACTTAGAAAATTTCAATAACACTTTATCCAAGAAATGTCGAGACACCAAACGCGAATGGATCCAGAAATTACTATAAATACTCCTGGTTGACTTTCTGTACTGACACTTAGTAAGTAATATTCAACTATTCAATAATGGTGTCATATTGCTAATACATAAACAACAATTAACGCGCTCTGAAAATAGCCAGCTGGTACTTAGTCCTAATTGAATAACCAAGAAAACCATTTGAGTGCATTCGAATGTTTATTCGACTAATCGCACATCACTAGTGAACAATGTATAGAGTCATTTTATTTTTCAAAACAAACGAGTTTTACGATATATTCTCTCAACACGTCATCTACATAAGTTATATCAAGAAAGTGAATGAGTCTTTTCTATTTTAAGTAACAATTACCTTGTACAATAGCAAGAATTAAATTATAATTATCATTGCCATTGAATTAACGTGTACTACACGACAATTTAGGGAAATTAGGGCAAACATCTCTATAATTAAAACGTACTGTAATGTATATTTTATTGCGTGACCTCTTTTGTTCATCGTAAGTATTTCAGCTCCCTAAGGAACGTAGCGTAATTTATGTTTAACTATTCGAATTACACAGATGACATAACAAAAACTGTCCTGTGTTTCACCTACTAAAACCTACATGCGTTAAGCATAGGGGTTAGATAGATACAGAGCAATATTTGGTTTGTTTTCCAAAGACAACTCTCTCTTACTAGGATTAATTCCTGTGACGCGCGGACAAACATTTAAACAACTTACACAAAGAACACCCTGCCTCGTCAGAACTATTTATGGATCACACAAATGTTTGTCTCGTATGGGGTTAAAAACACACAAAAATAACTATATTAAAGTCCCATTTAATAGGGGTGAGTTAATTGTTGTCTATCGAGCTATTTTGTAGACGCTTTCTGCTGCTAAGAGTTTCCTTAAAACCTAACATGAAGGTAAATCTCGATCGAATCTACATCATGTTTTCGTTAATAAGCACCAATACACCGCCAAAACGCGTTAGTTTGCAATAAACTACCTCCTTGAAATATTATAAAAACCTACTAAAGTGAATACAAGGGTAAATAGATTATTTCTGCATTAACTGGCTGTCAATCTGGCGTGCGACGTAGGCCGGGTTACCCGTCCAAACGTAGTGGGCGAGTGAGTGATCGCAACGATCTGATAAGTCCACAGGTTAACGCCTGTGTTGCCCTGGAGAAACCTTTATATTCCCTGAATAACACCCACGCTCTGAAGTATACTTACATTCGTAATTGCTGTTATTTATATATAAAAAAATGATTAATGCTATAATTTAAGCCAAAAGTTTATTTACACACAATGACACTCTACGTAACATACGTATCACATTAGAATATAATAAACTAGTTTTTGCACGCAGCTTCACTCGCATAAAAGTAGGGTATGTTAGCATGTTTCTAATGGTGTGAGAATTTATAAAATCGGTTATGTCGTTTTTGAGTTAAATCTATACAAACAAATAATCAAATCTTTCCTCTTTATAATATCAGTGTAGATATAATTATTGTGTATCACTCCAGTAAAATCTCTTGTACAGACATATGTGACATCAAATGATTTTGAAGTCTTTTTAATATTGTCGAAGACCAAAATCGTGTGTTCGCAAAGCTTTTTGCTTGACGACGACATTAAGAGGCCAGTCCGGCCCAATGCAATAGAGGATAAGTTCATTTTCTTCCGTACATTTCAAAATTCAATGCATTAAGAAGGTCCTAACAGAATATACCTAACGCTGAACGACCTGCGAATCAGATCAGGTAACCTCACAACGATCCAAAAACCCATGTCAAGAGACACACGTGTATTTCAACATGTACATATACAAATTATGAGTCAGTTAAGTATTGTTTAAAACTGTTGTAGCACTATTATCTATGCTACGTCCTTGTCAAGTTTATAGTCGTACATTTGACAGCTGAATTCTTACGAACGAAGTATACTACATTGTACTCCAAGATAACGAATAGCAAACAGGTTTTAATCACATACAACTTAATTCTTTTCACAGCAAGGTTATTTTTTTTTATTGTAACTTGCAACTATTTTTATTTTACTATGACAATACAAAAAAGAACGTGGCTAAAAAAATGTAAAGTACTGCATTATTTATTTATCTATTTAGTTAAATAAGTAAATAAGTATTCCGTATGTCGTATACCGTAGCGAAAAGGTTTTTTTTGGTTTGAGTCGTAGTCTATGAATGTATAGAACACGAATCTTTTTTCTTGTATGAAAGCAGCGATAGCCTAGTGAGAGACCATTGGACCACTGCCACGCCTCGATTTCGATCATAAGGCACGCACCTATGACTTGTCGAAGTTACATAAAACAGTTAATTATAGCTCGCTTTAACGGTGAAGGAAACCTGTATGTCTTAGTTCTCCATAATGTTCTTAAAGATATTTGAAGTCTGCCAACCCGCATTGGGTCATCGTGGTTGACTATGGCCTAACCCTGCTTACACTGAGAAGAGCCCAGTCGGACAGTTTATTTATAGGGTTACTTTTATTATATTTATTATTTGATTGAGCCTGTTTTGTAATATCTGTAAGCGGTTTAATAATATTCTTTAATAATTCTATTTTCTCTTTTCCATAACATGTGTGCACACTTAATTCGTTATTTTTTTTAAATAGACGTTTCCTTCACTCTTGGAACTCTTAAAAGATGTATTGATATTACCGCCTTGTATCCGTTTAGCATTCGGCGAGGCCGTATGATAATATGACACTACGGTAGCATAAAATAAATCTAGTATAATGCGACGACATATTGGTTTCGTCACATACGTAATGAGTCGTCTGTGCTATAATACAGCAAATACACACTTCCTTCTCTGAGCTTCAGCCGATAAGTCGGTAGGTAGTAAAGTATTGATAATGTAGATAAAGGAAAAGATATAGCTAATGCATAAAGTAAATCTGATTCAAATACGCACTAAAATAACCTTCTATTGCATAAAGAAAATGAAAAATTTTCATATCAGAATGATATTATTTTAATTAATGTTTTGTCCTCGTATAAGCATTATTATTTGATAAGATATGGATTAAATAATTTAAATAAAATAATGTATCTAATATATTGATAATCATAATTGTATAATATTAGCCATGTTTGAAGGCACGTAATTCAAATTATATAATTATGATTACGTTATGGTGTAAGTACAATTTTGTTAAATCTCATTACCATGCTCATTTCTGAACAATCACCACAGCAAAAAGTAATAATTGCTATGTTGGATTCAACTACCGATTTACAAACTTAGTGAATAAATCGCTTTAGATTTATGTAAGTAAATACACATATGAACAAACTACCAAAAAAAAATGTTTACGAGTAAAACCTGCTGAAATTGTCTAATAATTTTCATTGTCAATATTCAGATTTGATTTATATTTAGACTATTACAGAATTTTACAATATACAATTGTACGTATTTACATACCTTTCAAGCATTAATTTGCTTTTCAAACGGCCGTCTGTGGTTATTTTAGTAACACGACATTTTTATAACACCAGTAATAGAATGTAAACTAAATATGCTTAAAATCTATTCAACTGCTATTGAGAGTATTGTTTTCCGTTTACGCTAATACTACATACGTATCGGTATAAACTAAATATATTTATGCTACATTTTTCGCTACGTTACGATAGTTTTTTGTAGTTATGCTTACAGGAAGACTATACGTACATGAAAAGACATTTCCTACTTTACATCGTTGATAAGTATGTTACTGCCAGTAATCATATTTTTATAACTGATGTGTTTTTATTCGCAGAATGATGTTTGATTACTCTCAGGTTAGGATTCCTAGCTTACAAATATATGTATGTATAAGCAATAGCCGGGATGTAGGCATAATAAAGAAACTTAGGGTTTGATACCTGTGTTCCGATAAAATACATGTAAACAATAATATCGCTTCATGTACATTTTGTCAACACTCGGCAATGGTACCTCTTTCTCCTGGAAGGAAACGACGTCCTTTTTTGTACCCCGGACAACATGTATGCAATACTACATGAGGATAGGTCGAGTAGTTAAGGCGTAAAAGCGTAACAAACTCATTCGCATCTATACAAATAAATAAAATTGAAGTGAATGTCCAAATAACAGCTTTTTACTAAATGCATATGAAAGTATATAAGGTACTTATATTAAAAAATCAATTTAAATCTGTCTGTTAAATCTTCGAAACGGCTTTTAACGAGACTTTCACTGGCAGATAGCTGATGTTATAAGGCGTTACATTAGCTTAATAATTTAAAGATTCTTAAATTCTTCGCGGGCGAAGTCACGGGTAACGGCTAGTTTATAATATTAGTAACGATTAGGCAATGGTTAAATGCACAGGGTCAGCAACTATGTTGTCATATCAAGTCGTTATATTTGTACACCTGCAATTAATTAACAACCAAGATAAAAATAAACATGTTATGTTAAGTTTTTTTATAGAAATAACTTGATAAATAATATAACTCAACATTTGACATTTATCTAACATAATAGTTATAAATAGATACGATGTATGCGTTTAAATTGAATATCTTATAAAGTCTATAAGCTTTGGCAACGGGTTAAAAATTAAGATGGCTTGTTTTGCTACATAATATAAATAAATTAATCTAATATTAAACTTATTTATCGGCTAGAGTTCCGTAAATGGCAGTATAAGTTTAACAACTGCTAGGCTAAACGTATTAACGAAAACTGAGGGATACAGAAAAGCTCTCTCAATAATAAAAAGGGCAGTTAGTACTCCTGAAAGTACACCAGGACCTCGTGATAAACAGAAGACTCTGGAATATCTAAGAAGGAAGATAGACTTCCATTACTCGGAGTCTATATCACGTAGGTCACGTTTGGCCACTTTTGGCCATCGCAACTTTACAACTTCAAAAGCCTATAAAAGTACACTGGACTACGTTCTTCCCCATAAGTCGACTACAACGGACTTCGGGCGCTGTCGATGGCATCCTTCCATGATGGGTACATCGTATTTAAGTGAAGGTCAAGGTTGCTTCTAGATAAAATTAAACATATTGGCTGTTGTGACAGTTCTTTAAATATACAAGTTACGTCACATGACATAACATTGTTTATAAGCATATATTGTTTAATAAACTCTGTCATCCGTCAGGACTCCTATTTTAAAGACGAACGTCACACATAAAAACACGGTAAATATTTCTGTAATATGATAATTGCAAATGAAAGACTTAATTCCTCGTAAAGTAATATACAGTGAGTAATACACTCTTAATTTCTTTTGACATACTTATGAACTGATGCACCATTTCCAAGTAACATGTTTATCTACTTTTACTTCGTGGAATGTTGAATCATCCATGAGAAGCTAAATATTTATTTTATTTATGACAAATAAATATACAACTACTTTAAATTTCATAATAATTCAACGTTCCTTTATTGATGTTTTAAAATGGTTGTTTGTATACAAACGCTACTTGGCGACAAAACTATGCAGTGACAGACTTGTCGTGATATATCGCATACGAAGGTAGGAAAGTAAATCCAAAGATATCCTTTTTTTAATTCACCTTTATTTGAGACTCATTTTATCTACTAGTATAGGCTAAAGATATATTTTTGTGTTTGTATTTAAATAATGTTCTGTTTTAAAATAGTCCATGTGCTTTTTCATGAATATCGGCACAGCGTTAATAGTATAAGCGTAACAGACTTAAACAATACAACCTACGCTTCTGTAATGTATACGTTATTAATTTTGATATATTTGTCTATTGTTGATGACGGTACTATCTCGGATACTTATGTACATAATAACTAGTTAATCACAACGCAATACACACTACCTAGTACTACATTACAATATTGAAGAAGTGATATAAAAGACTTCTTTGTTCTGTGTATAAAAGTGGTTTTATAAGTATGTGTCAGTAATAAAACAAGTCACACCTTATCAGGAGTATTTATAATATATTATATTGTCTTTGTTATGTTCGAAACCATCGAGCGATCGATTTTAACAGGTGTCTATCAATGTTCAATGCTTGATAAGAAAATTGGTTTAACAAGTCATTATTATCATGGCCGATCTTTGACTGTTTTGAGGACCTGACAAGGTGGCTGGTTTAGAAGCATGCAGAAGGAAGCAAACCGCTAGTTGTAGTACAGGCACGTGTGTTGAGAGGGTCTACGTCCAACATTGGACTGACAACAGACCGATTGATGATTGATATGAAACTTGCTTACATTATCTTCAGCAGCGAGTATAATGACACAAATATGTCTGAAACGCGGTGAATGAATTTGGAACATGGTGAATTAATTTTGATTTTAAGTATTTTTGAATACAAGAATACGGTGAAAGTGTTTAACACTTACCGAATTAACCTTTGTGCCAAAGCTGAATTCCCGAAATCACAATCCATTTTCATTGTGCCTGGATTCCAGTTACCAATATAAAGCTTTAAGATTTGTTTAAAAAATTCAACAACTATCCTTTATATAGTCAGTAGTTTTATTATAGTACCTACAAAGATACTTTACCTTGCTAAACGAAAGGAAGGATAATCTTCGTTGGGACTTTCAACATTCTGATACGTTATTGTACTGAGATCTTTGCAGTTCTTTTGAATAAGAAAATTCTGACCTGAATTCAGTTCGTAGAAAACTGATATTAATCCGAATATAGTTAGACTAGAAGCCTATTTCGATACGCTTGGGAATAAAGCTAGATATAAGACATATTCAATAATACATGTTTCTTCCTTTAATCCTTACTAATATTGTAAATTTGAGTTTATTTGTTACGCTTTCACGCCGTAACTACTTAACCGATCATCATGCATTTTTATTTAAACGTTGTCATGGATAGAGGAAAGGACATAAATACCTTTTATCCAAAAATTTTTATCTAAAAAAGTACTGTTACTAATCTAACCTATATTTACTTGAGGAAAGCCGCGGGAAAAATCTAGTATGCAATAATACATGTTTCTTCCTTTAATATTGAATATATATTCTCAAAGCCTGTCAACCACCCACTCCAACAACGTATTATGCGTGCCGCCATATTTCATAGGATATAATTGTACCACCTTTAAAGGAATATTGCATATTCATCTCATGAAAATATATTTTGTTTAAGAATGGCTGTATGAGTAAATATATTTTATTATTTACGTAGCAATAAGAGGAGGGTTCGGAACGACTAAACAGAGGCTCGGGGCTTTTCAAGGTGTTTCAGTAGAATTTGATGTTGAGCAGTTATAAAAGCTGGGAAAACGATTGAAGTTTGTTGGACAAAAATTACCGTTACTATTCTTTTACATATTTAAAGAGTACTTCCAGTACGGTAATAGTCTCATATATATGTAAAAGGGGATCCCTGTATCACGGGGGTATTCGTAGTTTAAAGCAAATGAAAGAAATAATATCTAAATTCATAAATTTTGTTTTGTGTGCGTCTACTTCCTGTGCGTTACCGCTGGAGGCGCTTTTGGAAGAATTAAAGATCAAAGGTGTCAGAGCACTGTGAAAACTTATGTATTAACTTAAGTGGTATTGGCTGTAATGAAGGCTGTTTGCATGAAAATAAACAAATACCAAGTTGGTTTTAAGATACTTCCGCAATCAAGACACATAGGTATCAATATTATTTCTATACGATTGTAACAGTAAAAGTTGCAATAATGGGATCCTGTTGTAATAATATTTGACCACTGTTCTAAATCTTTTCTATATATAGTAAGATTTGCATTTGCATTCGAATGATAATCGAATACAATAATAGTGCATAATGCTGTACTGGCACAGCCTACTAAAGAGTGTAGTAGATACATTTAGAAATGATTCAAATGCAATAATTGCGCGTAAATACACACTCACTCATAACGTCACGTAGGTACGTGATGCAATATCAACGACATTCAATATCCTTTTGTGTACATACAACACCAATATACATGAGTTATAACGCCGCTTATGTATGCCGCTAGATATGGGCTGTAAATCTGTATGGCTTCTATAAAACGACGAGCTATACCGCTCAGCTATTACGACTTGGCTCTACTTGGATGTATAGCATAATATACGGGTATGTAATATATTAATACTAACTATTGCCCGTGGCTTAGCTCATACAGGGACAGTACTTCTTTGTAGGTGAAAACTACCCTATGTCCTATTCCGTACACTTGACAACGTCTATGCAAAATTTCATGATGATCGGTCGAGTAGTTAAGGCGTGAAAGCGTAACAAACAAACTCACATTCGCATTTATATGTTAGTTAGGATGACCAGCTAAACTAGAAGGTATCTCAAGCATTCTGGTCTAGGCTAAAGATTTTTATATCTATAATTAAATCTCCAGAGCTGGGTTAAAGACATCTATCTAAATTTGGTTATGAGATCACTAATATGACTTTCGGTCAGTCTGCTCTTGGTTGCAACATGGTATCTGGACGATGCGATCTTGCCATATTATGTGGTAGACTAAGCCGTTTCCGACAGGTTGGTCTGCTAGATCGTTAAATAAGTAGGGAATATGTGACTATTTTGTCTGGCTCATCAAGAATTAAACGTCAGACACCATCGAAAATCATCTGGCCGCTGGTGTGCCGCTGCCACTCATTATGTTAAAGAGAATCCGACTCTGGTTAGTTAGAAAATGTACTAACTAATACTAAAATTATATTACGCGCAATATGCATAATTCAAAGTATACGCTCAGGTACATATGTATGTAACTTATAATTTTAAATTCGGTTCAGTGGTGGTGCTTATTGAATAAACATCAGGTCCCAAGGTCCCTGCTGTTCCAAGGTATTGAAATACAAATGTTATTTCTCCTTTGTCATTTCCGTATTGACAGGTCTGAGGTATGACGGGACTACAACGCTGCAGTAGCTCTTTGTCTGACATATTGAAAAAGGCGCTAATCTGTCAATGTCATTATTAGTTCTTGAGTTTCCCGCTGTGTCGCTAGTTTATTAGGCAGTAATGCTACAAATGCTTTTCAACTAAATATCTTCTTGTAGTAATGTTTTAAGACTATATATAAAATGCAGTGAGTTATTGTTATTGTAGTAGGTATTATACCACACCCGTTACACTATATTAAATGGATAGAACTTACGTGCAATAGAGAACGAAACTAAATCATTGTCGTTTCCCGCGCCACGCAATAAAATCAGTGCCGTAAAGTTACCCTCAATATTATTTACATTAAGTTTCCATAAACACAGTTCTTCTTATACCAAAAAGGTTATTTAAGGGATTATTCATTTAAGTTTTTAAATAACTTGAATAATATTAATTACATTTTGCTCATCTGCTAAATTCATAGGCACTTTTAGATGAAAATGTCATCAATGTTAAAAATATATAAGATTAGAAGCCATTGTATTGTATTATCTAAGGCAATATTAATTAAACTAAATGGTTTGATATAATTTAATACAAAGTTTCAGTGATAGTCCATAATACCGGTATTATTGGTTTTACTGTTTAATGCGCGATGTAAAAAGACTAATTGCTGAACGCCATAAAATTTTAAGCATGTTGCAATTTCAGTTCAGGAACATAAAGCAGGTATTAATACAACATTTTTAGTATACTGTTAACCTAAATATAGTATCAGTAATAGAATCCATTTGAGGTAAATTTATATTGGGTCTTAAATAATTATCTACATACATATATAATAGACAAATACTTAAGTGCACTTTATGAAATTGTTAAGATGCAAGT
Organism: Catocala nupta; assembly: GCA_963675205.1. Taxonomy (NCBI): domain Eukaryota; kingdom Metazoa; phylum Arthropoda; class Insecta; order Lepidoptera; family Erebidae; genus Catocala; species Catocala nupta. Next base: position 15,753,805 of record OY776094.1, on the reverse strand, counting down.
GTTAAATTGAGACGAGCGGTGTAGGCTAAAAAATTAATTTTATAATGATTTGTGTCACAAATACTTGTTCCAAGTAAGTACATTGTGTGGGTGGGTGGGTGTACAATACATTAATTAAATACAGTTCGGGTGTAAACATTTAACTTTTCTTTTTACCCTAAAACCGCTGAATCTAGTAAGTCAAAATGGCTTTATGAGATAGGTAATATAAAAACGCCTATGAAATCGCGGCCTCGTTATCACAAACTATAAAACAGTAGCTGTTCAGGTGATAAAGGCCTGACAATGATTGACATGTGCAGTAACGATTCAAATAAACACATAATTATACAATTTACCTCTTATTGATAAAGGTGACAAGGTGATATGTCTGTATGATCATAATGAACATCTGACAGATTGACCTAAAAGTTTAACGGGGTGGAATGTCCTTTTGTGTCAGTATTCTTGAACAACTGAACTAATAAACAGACATGAATTTTCATAATTATGCATTGGCCTCCCCTTCTAACTTGCTAAAGAAGAATAAAATAAGAAATTATTCGCATTTGTGAAATGACTTGTCTGTTGTCTGTTGTATCTTGTATGTTGACTTGTAAAAAGGACTTGTAAATATATATTCGCCTGGATTTTCGGCAGAAAAGCATGTCTTAAAGTTTTGTTTAAGGTGTGTAACCTCTGGTATAACGAAATATATTTAGGCGACAATTAGGCGTCGTGGTTGAAGTGTTTCTCTTTGTTTTTAGAGCAATGTTGTACCTATTACAAAAATGTAAGGTAATATTGTTGTACCGAGAGAGACTTTACAAATACCAATACTAAAATCTACTTGAAGATAACATAATAAGTTATATAATCAACCGAATTAGGCATTACTTGGCGGAGATCTATAGTAAAATAATAATTGGGAAAGGGTGAATCGACCGCGCACCTTTGAATCGGATTCTCGAACTATTGCAAAAGAGAAAGGATGATAATACCTAATACCTCTGATTGTGGACAGCAAATAGATGGAACCAAGGCGTACTTCAACTAGTATTCTTCCTTGAATGCGTGATATACCAGTACGCGAAGTAAGAACTCTTAGAAAAGTTGGACAACAAATAAGTCATATTTTGTGTATATGTATTATTAAATAAAACAATAAGTTAAAGCTAGAAACTAAGCCAGCTTCAACAGTCAGTTAAACGGTGCACCATCCATCAACGTTATTACTTTGTTTTTATCTTTGTCATACTATGATATGTTTACACAGGCCGATATATTAATAATTGAAGCCTTGTCTTCGCAAGGAGCGTGCTCACAATCACAAATAACGAATAGTTCGCGAAGTTTCCGCTTCCCTGCTTTAGTTACTCGATTAGAATTGAAGTTTGATCGCATAGGATGTGACGTAGAGCTAGGGTTGCCAAATCGGAAAACCGAAATATTTGAATAATTCTAAAACCGTTAGATGCTGTCAATAGTGATATGTGTTCTCAATTAATTTCTGTTTAGAGTTTTCTTTCTTATTTTAAGGCAATGCCTGAAGTAGATTTTATATTCTGTATCAAAATTAACTTTACAAATATGAAAACAAAGAACACCTAAACTCGATTCACACAAATTCTTAACCTGTGTACCATTACTAATAAACTAACCTAAAACATTTGGCCCATGAGTAGTTGCGAGGCAACTACTTTAAGCAATCATACAGTGTTTTGAAGTAAATATATCACTTACATGAAGTTGTCGGCACGGTACCTGATATTATAAAAATCCTGTGAGTTTTAGTTTCAGTTCGCTAAATATAGATTCGGATAAGGATCCAGACTATCTAGCAGCCTTACGTTACACCGAGCCTGTTTTGGCCAGACATGTCTAGTTATCTTTGATTAGATTCTATACAGGTATTCTAATTATAGCATAATAACATACCTAGTAGATTAATCAAAAGTTTGACGTAACGAACAAAATAAGAGCTACCAGTAAACCAGTTCCTTTTAGAAGTTACCAACCAAGTATGCAACAATTAAAGTAACAGAAGCATTCATTGGTTGTGTTTTTATTACTTGCTCAAGGCCATTGCCTAAAAAAATTTTTGTAACACATTTTATCTATCACGTAGTTCTTCACGCAAATCGAAACAATGAATATAAAAAATCAAGACTTGAATATTACTACGATCCTTACAATTTGTTCTTGTTTTTGGAAGAACTATTTATCTGCTTTAGCGTTTCAGCGCTTCAGGATTTTTGAATTTTGTTCCGTTTCAGAAGCCCTAAAACCGCGAACGCAAAATACTTAGGACTTGCATATAATGTAGGTAAATAGACCTCATAATATTTTTCTATGCCAGGATCGAACCAACAACTCGGGGAATTAGTAACATTTAGAGCAAAGTATTGTGCCACCGTGTAATCGGAAATCTTTATCTATATATTAAAAAAAATACTATTCCACCGAGCTATCGAAGTGAGTTCTGACGCCAGCATCCCAAGTCCTAGCCAAAGACTAGCAGTATGACGTAGCAGTCTAATGGTCTCTCGGCTCTTAAACCTAAATACAGACATTAAATACTAGCATTAAGTGCATGACGTTAAGCCACCATTAAACTCCAGCTACAGCGAAAGTTATTTCCTTGAAAACGTCAGCGTTAACTTGTGTTTTTTGCTGATTTAAGCAATTACGTTTTTTATAATATAGGTTTCTCCATAGCGTTTTAAATAAAAAGTAATAACCAGAGTTCAATAATATTATGAAACCGCAACTATTATAAATAATGTAGAGAAAATTTAATTAAAAGTTGTATAGTTTTAGTTTTTAGTTATTGAAGCGGGTTATTACGTAATTTTATGAGTGAACCGAATGAAGACCGCGTCGCTTTGCCTAAAATTACGTTGCAATGTTGTGTATGTACGGCGCGAAACGAGACGTGTGTCTATATTTATACTTATACTAGTTTTCCCCGCGGTTTCACCCGCGTAAGTCCCGTTCCCGTGGGAATATCGGGATAAAAGTAGCCTCTGTGTGAATCCAGGTCTCCAGCTATCTACATACCTAGTTTCACCGCAATCGGTTCAGTAACTTTTGCGTGAAATAGTAACAAACATCCATACATACATACATCCTCACAAACTTTCACATTTATAATATTAGGAAGGATTAAGGGTTTTTCGTAGCTTAATAGTATTATGGTATCATTCCAAACAAAAAAATAATTTAATAAAGGTAAACATAAAAAGAAAATGATCACCGAGGCGTGAAATTATTTTCAAAACTACAGTTTAATAAGTATTTAAACAATACCGTACGATTCACGATGCAGGGTTAATCATGACTGACTCATTGCGACCGATATACCAACAACTGTACAATCACCCTACAATACTTCATCAAGATGAACAGACGACTATCAACTTTAAACATAAAACAATAAGAGTTACTTTTCGATTAAAATACGTTTGTTTTTGATTATGCGCCCGTACGGAACAGACGCATAATGTTTATTATTGCGAACGAAAACAATACATATTTAACCATTGGGTATGTACGATATTTCGTTAGCAGACCTCCGTGCGATGTTAATTTTAATACATTTAGATACTAATGAACAATGAAGAGAATAAATAAGGCTGAGTGGCCTCAGCCACTGAGGTATCAATCAACCATAGACAATAGGATCACCGAGACCTGGGAATAGACGCGGTCACCTAGTTCTAGATTTAAAATTGAAAAGCACTGCGTATTATTTGTAGCTGCTGTTTCAATAAAAGCCATTATGCGTTATGTTCGTATATAAATACAATTAAAAGATTGCTATTTGTGATGTTTTCGGTCGTTTTACAGATACTATTAATAATCAATCTATTTAAATTGAAAATTACTGATGACTGTTCTTTGTATTTGATGTTAGAAGCTTTGTAACACAATGGACACGGATATTCTTCCCAAAAAGGCATCGCTATATACTTTGCAAATATTATATAAATATAGTATATACATATATTGTTTAGTGAAGTTTCCTTCAAAATAAAAACAACTGTAGTCAGACGGGAATTATTTAGACAAATTGTGACAAATGAAATCACTTTCAGTAGTCTTTACTTAAAAGTAGTGTAATAACAACTTTTCACATAACTATTTAGCGAAAATATACTGTTTTGTTTAGTGCAACCCTCGCTTTCGTTTCACAAAACAGTATTCAGTTATTCAGTGTATTATGCAAAGAAGTGTCTTGAAGAATGAGGATGAATGAAATTGGATTACACGGACGCGAATAAATTTTAATCTGGGTCTGTTAAGCGGAATCTATTGAAGGATTTAGTCCCATGATAATTGAATACGATTTCCTTAAACGTATTAAGTGCTGTTCAGTTTTTCAAATGGGTAGAAGTACCCTTCAAATAAAAACTTTAACTGTTTTCAGTCCAAAGAGCACAATGATGCGTAAAGGGAATCTTTTTCATTAAAACTGCTCTAATTAAAAAGTAATGAGATTTTTATAACCTTCTTATAGTATTGCGCATACCGCTTTAAAAGAAATTGTTTTACAATCAAGTACTTACTGTGTTTAAAAAAATATTTGTTGGTAGACGTTATCTGTTCAAATCGAAGACATGGAATACCAGGGTTAAATATGAGTGTGTATTAGAGTGTAAGTTGGGAGAAAAGCTAGTTAACGAAAACATATTTTTACGATTCGCAGATACGTATGTATCTGCGGATGTATGTATATATGTATGTATCCGAATGTTAAGATTATAGAAATCTGTTGCGTCAACCCGCCCTTCCAAGGATCAGGCGTGTGTGTAATATGTATGTACATAGCTAGAGAGAGTTTTCAAATGCTAAGGTCCTGGCATATCTATCTTGCTTCAACTTGCAAGCGTGTCGGTTTACATTACTGTTAACTTGGTTTTTCTCATAATGTCTACGATCTAGTTTGAGAACGTTCTTCTAAACCTTGCCCTACCGACTGTCACATTCATATTTGCCTTATATATAGGTAGGTACTTTATTTTAAATCTTTTCACATGACCAAAACATCTTAGTAACGTTTTAACGCTCTCTTATCACACTATCCCATCTTTTGAAGACATGCCATACATACTTCTACATATATGCTCTCATTTCTACAGCATATAAAGTAAAAATATTCGTAACATTGAATACATGTAACAAAATTACTATACGACAAACCCATACGAACCAAATTCTAAATATCGCAGGACAAAGGTAATTATTGATTTTCAAACAAAAATAGGACTTCCATTAGTACCCTAAAATAACCCTATTCACATACCGAGTGTTTCCTTATTTAGATGTTCAATCAGACCCTTGGTAATGAAATTTCACGCGATGTTACGCTCGCTGTGTAGGCACAGGCTCTTCAATGACAATGTTAATGGAATTTTACTGGAGAAATAAGTGAAATACGCACCTCCTTCGTAAAAATGTTAGATCAAGATTCCATCTCTCTGTAAATGTTTAAAAGCCATATTGAATTTCACCTTTGTAGATAACATAAATAGAAATATATAAATAACTACATTATGTTTCATATGGATTATCTTTATTGGTATTTTAGTAACCCAAAATAAACTTATTAAACGAATTCGCTTACCATATATAGACCCTACTAGTAATAGGAGAGCCTGTTAAGGATTTTCTAATTCCTAAATCTAAGTTAGTACCGGCGTTTTTTGATTTGGTTATATGTATATTATATACTTATTATCAGATACACATAATAATCATTCGCTGCACTTGAGTATTAAAAATTAGACTATTAAGTAGTAGCGCGAAATCATTAAAAAAGAAAAACATAAGGGAATCCTAAGAATAATTAAAAATAAATTCAAATATTTTATATTTTCCAATGTCTTCGAAATAATCGGTATAATTAACCATTATAAACGTCGTTTTAAAACGCCTCATCTTTTGTATTCACGACATAATGACCGATATAATTATTCTAAAATTAAAACAGTGAAAGGATACCTAACAAGTATTGCGCAACAAAAAACTAGTATTAAACTGTTTTTGAAATTAATTAATGGCCGTTTAATATTTATCAGTCATAGTAACCCACATCGGAGTGAACGGTAAGAAAATCTGACCGTATCTAATCAATGGGACATGCACTGACCGTTCTTTAAATAAATTCGATACTTCCACTGTTTCACTATCACGCAATCAACGATTCTTACGGAAATGACTAGGCTTTTTATACATTTTTAGTCCAACTCGATATTTCCTGAAAGACGTAATCTGTTATAACAAGTGTTACTGAATAACATGCTACTTGTTACAATAACGTTGTAAGGTCGATCGCCTTAACAAGTGTTTTTGTTATATTATGTTTAAAAAGGTTCCCTCGGATGTAAAATCAAAATCAAAATCAAAATAAATTTATTCAAATTAGGTTACAAGGTAACACTTATGAATGTCAAAGTCACACGTAATTTTTTTTTTCTGTGAATTTACATTTACTGCCACGTTCAGCAAAGCAAGGGTGTAGGGCTCATGAGAAGAACGGGCAAGAAACTCATAGCCACTCTTTTTAATCGCCAAGTGTACAATAATATTTCGTTTACAAATCATAACTGTAAGGTGCTGCAACCATTTCTCCATGAACTACTACTCAACATACTCAAGCATTTGATAAAAATTGATGGTAGCCTCTAAAGCAGCAGTATGGTAAATAGCAGCATCCACTTACATGTACATAAATAATCAAGACAAGACGTGATTATAGTCCGTAGTTTAATCTAATTGTTTAAATAAAATGTAGTTAGTAAATTATCGAATTCCACTAAACCAGTATATGTACTGTATAGTGGCGTAATCATGAGCTCATGCGCAGTTGTATTTTGTGATGCCTGGGGTTTGACGCCTGGGTCGTGTAGCGAGTTTTTAATAAAAACTTCTCATTAGAAGTGTAAAATCTAGAACTGTGGCGGGAAAGACTGCAGTAGGATACCATTTTTCGAGGAGATACATATTTACACGGACTCAATGCGTATGACTCTGAAAAGGTAGGCTGAGGTACTATGATTTATAGCACTCAGATTTTGTAATATACTTTAGGTTCGACATAATATTGCGCGAGTCCATTGCCGAATAATAACACTTAATCCAACCGGGATATCGAACTTCACCTTCCGTTTGTCCGAAAACCGAACATATGACACACCACAAACAAGGCAGTGAAATATATTAATGTATATTATATATTATTTACCTACATATTATGTTATGTAAAAGGCTTTATTATGTAACATTACGTAATTTAGCAAAAATAATTTAGTTCTAAAATTGGTGTTAATTAAAGTTAATTATAAATTTAACGAAGCAATAGCATTCTAAATAATTTATAAGATTTACTTTTAAGATATTTAGCACAAAATTAAACCACTCATCAAAACTAATAAAAATCTTAATAAAACTTATTTATCTATTTTTAAAGAATGGAACAATCGTGAAGTTATTAATTACTTACTATCCTAGAAACGAGTGTAAAAACACCCAAATTTTCATAAGATTGCATGTCTTACATTTTCGAATTATACACATTGAAATCAAATTTCTTTAAGAGGATTAACATTTATTTTTAAAACACATTTTTATAATATTATCTCTCTTTTCGACTGCTTTCCAACAGACATGTTAATTAAATAATTTCATGAAAATACGTTCGTAACCAAATCTACTTGAACGTTTTTCGTAGAATAATTAATTTCGTAGACCAATTAATTATTTATATAAATTTAATTTATAATTCTACATCCACCATACGCATATTTAAATATTATGAAATTTATGTAATAAACATACATATCTACTTACACAAGATGTTAAATTATATTGTAAAACAGTTTACACAAATGTAGTAAAGTTCGGCCTCACTTTTTGTTTGTAAACCGTCATCTAAAAGGGTTCCAATTAGGTTACATGCACGGATGGCGCAATGGTTTAAGTGGTCGTTTCGCTATTGTCAGTATAGGGGTTGCCATTTTTGATACATAGGATATGGATAATGTGTGATTCACAAATAGTCGTTCCCAGTCAGGGCGATTTTTATTACCGTTGCTTGCTACATTAAAATTGATTTTTGAACTTCACAATTTTTTAAATTCGGGTGATTGTTTATATTGTCCTTTGTTTCAATATTTAGATGACTTACATGTCGTGATATAACAAGATAGTTGATTTTTTTACATAAGCAAGCTATCGCATTAAGTAGCTGGCTAGCTCAATACAAGAAAACTTCAATACCTTTTTAGTTAGTAGCTCACAAAAATCCAATCATTTATTTACCTTTGTGAGTGTAATTGGTTTAACAATGCTGTATTATGTAACATTACCTATGTGGTATGGGTACAAACAAATGGACATAACAATAGCAAATAGCAGTATAACAATGAGTTGCGACATCACTCGGTACAGTTCTGTATGTATAACACACGCATATGTGATAACATTGTGTTACATATTTTTACTATACAGACAATATATACTGTAAAACGTAAAATACAACAGACTGCATTTCGGTCACGGCGACCAGTCTTAATAGACTATTCATCTGCACATATTTCAATTTCAAACTATTTTATTCCATCTTAACTTCCTTACTAATAGGAATGTGAGTTTGTTTGTTAAACTTTCATGCGATAACTACTCGACTGATCATGATGAAATAACGCGTACCCATTGTCAGCTGTACAGAAAAGGACCTAGGGTACTTTTCATTCAGAGAACATTATTTTTACTTACCTAACCTAGTCTACATTTACGCGAGCGAAGCTGCGTAATTTAGTAATGTTTAAAAGCACTTATAGTTAGGTTTGGTAACAATTTTGAGCCCTGTCGGGCACAGCAACAGAGCAGACGCTTTTAAATAAATAACTTAATATGTTGTAATATAAATGTCTATATATTTTTGATGGCTGTATTGTTCATTATTAGGTACATTTACATAGGGCTTGACCCATCATCTCCAAATAGCATTTATCTATAAGATAAGTCTCACCATCTCTCTTCTTTAACCTAACTAGAGTGAGCCAGCATGCGATTTATCTTTCGGATAACTTTTACTTGATAGTTGTGGGATTGGCCATTAAACTAAAAACCGACTGACTTGTGTCGATTGTTGTCAGTTATCTACGGTGAATAGATACATCATTATGAATTCATATATATTATTTACCTATTGTATAGTTTAAGTTGATCATTGCTTTTCTTATGGGGATGACATTATCACTAAATGATTAAAGCCCTTAAAACAAATAAAGAATAAAATATTCTGCGCTGGATATAGTGCACAAGATTGTGCAAACTCAAGTGCATTCTGATTCCACTAACTCTCCGTCGGTTATGATGGTCATCCAATATGCGCCGCGCTGAAAATCAGAAGCAATAGTAAGCGCTATAACTGATCAAATATCGCCAACTTACTAAATCTGGTTTGTTAGTAAGAATGTCTTGACAGAAAAGCCAGCGACGGCCTATACTGGTAGTAAATTTACCCCTCGTTGCGTTTACGTCGTTTATCATCCTCATTTCATGATTGGTTTGGTAGCTTGGCAGTATTGGAATAGTTTGTCTACTAAAATTATGTAGTAATGAACTAGATCTTCTATTTAGAAACTAAATAAAATTACTTAATATAAACTAAGTTTTCATAAGTAGCTTGTTAGTCTACGTATGACGAAGCATTCTGCTTTTCCTACGTCTGAAACCAAGGTCGAAAACAGGATTTAATTAAACCGCAATAACGTCTGACAACATCAGAAAAGTTGTTTTAAATACATTTAATATAAATTTTATAAGTTAAATGTTTCACTGACTAGACGCATCTTCGGAGTACATCTTTACTTATGTTAATTAAAATTTTTGCTTAGTGTGTATACTCTTTGTATATGTATTGTAACTTTGTTTGTTGAACATAATTTACAAACATTTGCATATATATGTAATTTACAATTAATTTATTTTACATAATAAATTAATTGTGATGCGACGTAGAACATATTTCTATTGTAGTTAAACCGCTTTAGTTCTGATTCATTAGGTATCTAATTCTTTTTGCATAAATGATATTGGACATATTTATGTTAAGAGTTAAATCATTTTAGATATACCAATAAATAAATATATCAGTCGTTGATACTTATTAATGAACCTTGTTGTATTATAAAAACAAATTGTACGGTGTTCAATAAAACAGATGAAAATGAACTCTAAACACATTCTTTTCTACAATAAAATAAGTATACCACAACAAATATTAATAAAAATAACATTAATACTATGAAGTAAATAAAATTTGTATTAACATATTTTTTTAGATATTACGTTAACAATTTTAATTAGCTGCTTAACTAAATTAAAATTACGTAGTCTTTACGGGAAAATACGTTTCTGGCATAATATACATAATTACATATAGCGAAAATAAAAAAAATGGGGATGTTGTTTTGAGTTTTCTTTCAATTAGTAACATGTTAATTGCTTAATATTTAGCTAGTATAAACCGACCCATTTAGGTATGTCGATCTATAGTATGCATAAGGCAGCCAGCACAATGTAGATCCATAGAATATTTACGATTCATTTGAGTGATGTCATAGCGTTAGCAGCAAACTTAAGTGGGACGGGCGATATGTAGGTACATCAATGTTATAGAACAAGCTATCATATTTGCAAAGTCTTTCTATAGCATAACTACATATGAATATCGATGTTAATGTTTCCCGTTTGACCGATATTAAAAAAAGGATGATGTTTTGGTAGGTGAGAGTGACGAAAACTTTGAATTAGTTGAAATTAAACTACTATATACGGATTTTATCGCGTTGTTTATTTATCACTGTATTACAAAATTTTGAAAATATTACTCTACTACTACTATTGATTTTATTTGACTAATTTATAAGCTAATAAAATTATTTAAACTATTAAATCTATTTATTTTTGGTTTACACTTTCCCCGACGTTTCGGGTGCTTTTCAGCAGCCATGGTCACGGGGAGACTAAGATGGTAGTTGTCTCAATGTTCCAGTGTAGTTATTTCAAAGTACCTGAACATAATTTAATTATTGGTGTTTCTATTTACGCAGAATGAGCTCAAAGTATCATGAAGTCTAGCTGTGGTTTGTTTCTTCTTGAAATAATTAAATTATGTTCAGGTACTTTGAAATAACTACACTGGAACATTGAGACAACTACCATCTTAGTCTCCCCGTGACCATGGCTGCTGAAAAGCACCCGAAACGTCGGGGAAAGTGTAAACCAAAAATAAATAGATTTAATAGTTTAAATAATTTTATTAGCTTATAAATTAGTCAAATAAAATCAATAGTAGTAGTAGAGTAATATTTTCAAAATTTTGTAATACAGTGATAAATAAACAACGCGATAAAATCCGTATATAGTAGTTTAATTTCAATGAATAACATTCGCGTAAACAGAAGACAATATTATTTGAATTAGTTTATTCAAGTTTCCGCTAGAGGCGATGTTAGTATATGTTAAAAACTCGCTGTTACTCGCAACATAGTCTGCAATTTATTAAAGTGCATGTCTATCAGGTATCCGTTGTTCAATCCATCTACATATTAAATTTCATCAAAATCCGTTCATCAATTCAGTCAATGAGTAACAAGCAAGCAAGACTTACACAAGGAAAAATTTCATCTTGAACAACGCATAGAAGAAGTAGATCCAGAATACTCGATGCTAAGGAGTTTCTAGCAGTGAGGAAATACCCATAACCTACAATGAATGGAATCGAATCCGAGACTCTCGTGCACAGCTGTAGTATTCAATACTGCTACACCACCAAGGCGAGGCGAAATCCTAACCAAACACACACAAAACCTACTAATAATATCAACTATCAATAACTCATACTAAAGGATATGCATAAAATATCCTAATATAATATTTGGACTCAACACAGTTTAATATTTTATTGCTGTTGTGTTATTTTATTAGCCATCCACATTATCCACAAATGAATTACGTTATCCATAATCCTGGCCATTACAGTCAAGACTGTACCCCAGAGATTAGAGAGGGTAACACTTGGTACAGGACTGTTTGAATAATGTGCGGTGACCTAAATAATACCAAGCTATTTTATAAGCTCTTTGCACCTAAAAGGCAAGGCATGTATAAATAGGACAGTCGGCAACGGAAGACCTACACGAAAATTCTACAACTATACTTGCTATTCCATAAAAAAGTAAAGCTCGAATTATTTTGCCATTTCGGCGGTAGTCATGTCAACCATCTAATATTGTCATGTCAACCATCTAATATTGTCATGGTTAATGTGAAAAAGGATTTTTTACTGCCAACACAGAATCACTTACAAAATTGCAAAGCAAATTATACTGCATAAAGAACAGGCATGAAGAATTTGGTGAAAGTGAATAAGGTGAGAGGAAGGAATTATTATAATCTCAGCAAGTGGCAATGTTTTAACTAGCAAGTGAAAACCTATAGTCCTCCGAGAAACGAACATGGTAGGTATACGTAGAGCCTATTCTATCCTAAAATAACTGAAAGTAACAATGTAATAACTGTTGATCAAACAATTACCAACAAACAACAGTTTCCCAAACCTTTTACAAGCGGATAAACAATTCCTAAACTCAATTCACCTATTTTCTTTTACTATCTAACCAGTGTAAGGCCTTAACACATTATTTGTGTAATAAATGTTCCCATTTGCTGCAGGAGTTTTCGAAATGAGTTTTTATGTGTACTTTTGGTTGGTACCGAATTTTATTAATGAATATCTATAAAGGAGCATTAAAGCAGCGATAGCCTAGTAGCAGACCGTTAAACTGGTACGCAGAGGACTCGAGTTCAATCCCAGGGCGCACATCTCTGACTTTTCGAAGTTATGTACATACGTATTAAATACCTACTTAATTATCGCTCGCTTTAACGATAATGGAAAACATCGTGAGGAAACCTGCATGTGCATGCATGAGTTCTACATAATGTTCTCTAAGATTTGTTAAGTCTGCCAACCCGCACTAGGCCAGCGTGGTGGACTATGGCCTAACCCTTCTCACATTGAGAAGAGGCCATAGTCCACCACGCTGGCCTAGTGCATAATACAGAGCTGATATTATATGTGTATATCTATAATCGGTATTAACAGGTGAAGCCTTATTTGACGCATCCTTAGGGTAATAAACTTAATGAGGTAATAAATAGGTGTATACGCCACGGTTCGCCATTTTATCGTCCCGCTATTCCCTTAGGAAATCTACTGTGAAGTTGCAGTAATAAAGATTAGGTGAAATAGTAGTAACATGCGACTTTGTTTACATAGAGTTTGTATATGTAAAACTGTGCCACTCTCCCCGTGAACATGACTGCTAAAAAGCAACCGAAACGTTGGGGCTTGTGTAAACCTAAATCTTAATAGTTTTATTAATGTGAATATTAGTATAATTTTACAGTAGAAGTTTAATATATAGTTTTGAAATTATGTAATTAAGTTGTTCTAAAATAATACGATAAAATCCGTATAAAGTAGTTTTAATCATAATAAGTTGTTTCATGTAAATGTAGGATATTATAATGTCAAAGTAGACTATGCCCTTCCTCAGGGCTTAAGTTAGCCCAAATCAATAGCGTTTATAATTGGTGCTGCATTTTAGGCTCGTAAACGTATCAAACAGAGCTACGTTGGTATTGCATTAGCTGATCTGCGGCTGTAATCGCTATCCTAGCCTCTAATCGTGAATTGGATGAAATTATACTGGCTATTTCTGTTAGGAAAGCCGCAGTAGCACCACAGAACTTGCATCTTCGATAAACCGCAAAAGCCTTGCTCTCTATTTATAGTGTGAGACTTAAACATTAGCTGATCGAATGTCGGCGCTTATATACACTTCTGATACGAAGCTTACCACCTAATTCAAATGAATGATATTATATTCTATCATATATTATATATATCTATTAAAAAACGGCCTTAATACTGTAACGTGGTCATGAAGCTGGTTTGAAAAATATACATACTTAGCCCATTAGTTATATGTAAAAATGATTACAAATATAAATTAAACCACTAGTTGTAACAGATAATAAAACGTGAAAATAACGTCTGCTTACCCGCATTTGGCCGACATGGCAGATTAACACCTATACCTGTGCCAATATTTACAAACAACTATTACAGCTATGACGCGCTTGAACACAGGGTTACCAACCTTATTTTATATTTAAGAAAGTCGTTGTCAAATGCAAATACTATTATCGTAAATATACTATTGATATTAACTGTAGTAACAGTCAAACGGGTGAATGGTATTTAAAATGTCGACTAATAAACTACACTTCATAGAAAACTATATCATGGCGATACAGATGAAACTAGTGCACATTCGCACCGCATATCGATCGTGGTCGTACAGCAATCTCGTGTGCGGTTACTCAATAGACATGTTACGAATGTTTACATACCGATGTCGTACAGAATACATTAAACATTGATCTCTTCGATGACAATAAGATCATTATCAGAGAGTTGTGGGATAACAGACTCTTTACTAGTAACATGCGTGTCGTTTTTATTCGACTTTAAAAAAGGAATAGGTTCTCAATTGGGTTGCATTCTTTTTAAAGTATACTGCTTAGATATATGATTATTTATTTTAAGAGTCGGTGCAATACTTACACCCTATATAATTCAATTACTTGGCAACGACCCATATTGGTTAGATTAATTTAATAGCTTACTAAAGACTAAGAAGATAATATTTCTTTCATACTTTGTAGTGTTTATGAAATCGTTTTAAATTGTTTATGAAAAAGTTATTATTTAATCTTGAAGCATTTGCCAAAATATGTTGAAAAAGTACCAATCTCTTCTAAACTGGCATTATACGCTTGTTTGTTTCGGTAGGGCGCGAGACAGACGGACAGACGCATAAGGCCTACTGTCCACAGAGGCGTAGTATCATAGACTTCGTCATTATATGCTTGCTTTACGCCTGCTTGCTGCATACATATAAAACTGGGTCTACGGAGCGGCAACGTAGCGTTCCATTCGGTGCATGCAGGTTGCCTGACGCCTGCCGTACCTCGTGTCTTATATCGACTAAGTAAAAATGGCAGGAACGTATTTATCGTTGAAAGACAAAAAACGTACGCTTCGTGAACAAATTTTAGTACGGCAAGCTTCACGATGGATTTTAAAGCGGCTATGGAACCTCCGTGGTCTGTAGCCTTTGTGAATATAAAGGCGCAATTGAATTTCACGATTTCCTTCGTTAAGGAGGGAAAATTATTACAGACTGCATGACGCGATTTCGCCAACGAAATGAAATAGTGTGTTAGCGTTATTGTAGTAATATTTCATCTTAAGGTCACAGCATGCGCAGTCAGGACTGATATTACCCACACTTGACGTACAATTGTCGCCATTTTTGCAGTAACGCTATGTGGGTTAGTGTTATCGCTAACGGCCTTTAGCACCAATAACGTTTTCAATCTCTGTTTTTCAGTAGTTTTCACTCAAATAATAGCTTCGTGTGTATGTTGATTTAGTTAGCAGATTTGTTATAGCTGTTTTTGGACATTTGTAGGTTAAATAATTTTAGAGGTTAAATGTCTGTGAGAAAATATACTATTCTAATTAATTTAAATATAATAATGGTAAAATCCTGTTTTGTGTCTATCATGACTGATTATAAAACTGCGATAAATGCTTGTTTTCTAATCCTAACTAATATCATAAATGTGAGTGTGAGTTGGTTTGTTGATTTGTTACGCTTTCACGACTTAACTAGTCGACCAATCATCATGAAATTTTGTATAAGTACACGTTGTCAGAAAAGGACATAGGGTACCTTTCATCCTAAAGGACTGTTACTAACCTAAGCTACATTTACGCGAGCGAAGGCGCGGGCATTATATAGTATTTATATAAAACTAGCAACAATATATATAACATTGGATGCTATCTATATGTAAATAAAAGTAAATACTTACTCACTTAAAGATATAAAACATATACTTAATACTTTTATTTGAAAGGCAAACAATATCTAACGAATTCTCTACTGTGACTAATTGTTATCACTCTCCTATAAAGTATGTAATATTTTTCATAATACGCCATTATAAGTGCGTCAGATTTCGTCGACACTTCATATTGTAAATCCTAACTTAATAATATAAATGCGAATGTGAGTTTGTTTATTACGCTTTCACGCCTTAACTGCTCAACCAATCATTATGAAATTCACATAGACGTTGTCAGGGCAACAGAAAAGGACATAGAGCTTTTATTAATAAAATGTTAACATCCTAACTGCAAACCCGTGTTCGCAATTGAATTAATGATTTATGATTTATCCAGGCAAAATATTGTTACTAATCTAACCTAACATACCTAGCCTATATTTAGGTGAGCGAAGCCGCAGCCAAAATTTAGTGACACATATTCTTGGCAGACTGTTTGTACTTGACTCAGCATGAAAAGATTTTGTTAAAGACTTTTTGGAATGAGGTTTCCGTACTTAAGTACATACATACATACATACATATATTCACGCCTGTTTCCCACAGGGGTGAGCAGAGACTACAGATTTCCATTTGCTACGATCCTGACATACTTCTCTGACTTCATTCACTTTCATAACATTACTCTTATTGCTCGCCGGTTTAAGGTGCTCTAAACCTGGATAAATGATCCAGAACGTCTCCGTTCTGATTAAGAAACGTTTGCCTAGGTCTTCCTCTTGCGACTGTTCCATAGACACTAGTCTTATGAACTTTCTTAGTGAGCCTTTTCTCGTCCATTCTTTCTACATGCCCAAATCAGCTTTTACAATTAACTTAAGTATGTGTATATTAGTCTCGAGTTTATATCAAGTTTACGTAATTTTTTATAGTGTTGTTTGCGAGAAAATTGTAAAAAATGTGTGTTTGCGAGCTTATATATATACAAGCCAATTACTCGATTGGTATGAAATCTTCGTTAGTCGATAAGATAAGACTGTATTGTTATTTACGAGTTCACTAACTCTTAGCCTCGCGGCTATTCATCGTGAAAATATAACACATTTAAAATTTAGCACACAATGTGAGAAGTGCACTAACAATGATTTAATAATTAGCCGCTATCTGCGACATCGTATGCGCTTTAAAAATAGCACATTGCTAATAGCAGTGTAAAATACTTGTGATTCAACAAACGTTTATTTTAGTATAAATTGACTGTAGAGTCGGATGTCAACATAGCAATTCTAATTAATATTACAAATACGAATGTGAGTTTTCTTGTTTGTTACGCTTTCACGCCTTAACTACTTGACCGATAATCATGAAATTTTGCATACACGTTGTTAGGGGAACAGAAAAGGACATAGGGTACCTTTCATCCTAAAAGAAAAAGTACTGTTACTCACCTCACTTATATTTACGCGAGCGAAAACGCGGGCAAAATCTAGTAAGCCATATTTCCGATAGAACAATGACATTGAAATCTGTATAATATAATATAATCTAGCACTAGTATGGATTCAATGTACTCTAATGTGGTCAATCACGATAATATGCCAGTAAAATCTATACTAACATAACAATGCTGAAGATATACATAATTATCTTTTTTTTTTTAAGAATTACTGCCGCACTAAACCTTGTTTCGCGAGGGACTTAACAAACATTCTAGCAATGGACACAAAGAACACCTTGACTCGGCACAACCATTTGTGGATCACACAAAGTTTTGTACCGTGTGGGATTCGAACCCATAACACTCGGCGCAGCGGCAGTGACGAGGCGACCAATTAAACTACTACATCATCCGTGCAGTCAAAGCTGAAGAACTTGTTTTGTCTTTTTTAATATTTGAACGCGCTAATCTTAGATAGATTTAAAATATACATATATTTGTATTTTGATAGCCTAATTCTTGAGAAAGGCTGTAGCTTATATAACATCACGCTATGGGCTATGGAGACGGAGCAGTAATCATTAACATAGGTGAAACGGCAAGAGGCTAGCTGCCTCTTGCCTTATTCAAGAATTAAGTCAATTATGTAAAAACATACACATATATTATATCGCGCTTGCTTTATTTTGAAATTATAAATGATATACACTATATGAATACCATATTCCTTACTTAGTTAAATATGCAAATTAAATTGTACATACATATCGCAAAAATTAAATTATTTCTCTATGCAGATAAAGTAAATACATACTAACGATAACGTGATTACTGCGATACCTTAGCAAATAGCAGTTAATTCTTTCGTTTGTACGATTCATTATACATATTGTGATAAATAATAATTATTATTTTATCATATTACAAATGTAATGTACCTACTTACATTATGTTATTTTTCTGCTTTGATTTTTAATTGAAATTAAACTACTATATACGGATTATATCGCGTTGTTTATTTATCACTGTATTACATAATTTTGAAACTGTTGCACTACTACTACTATTGAATTTTACTAATTTATAAGCTAATAAAATTATTTAAACTATTAAATCTATTTATATTTAGGTTTACACTTTCCTCCTATATTTATATCTGAATATTAAAATTAACATACATAGCATTATGCATATATCCACAAAAGGAATAAAGAGAGGTTATATTACATCCCCTTTTTGTCACTACTGTGCTAGGTCCTACGCAATCGACATGCCCCAGAGAGTCTATTGCCGTCTGCCGGGCAGAAGACTAAGACTCCGTGCTGCTACTGAGAATCAATTGACAGAAAATTCTAATATTTTGTCCAACCAGGAAATTGAATTCGCGATCTCGTAACATACCTACAACACATAATGCCGCTGTACTACAGCGACAGTAAAGCATATAGAAAAATATCAACCATACGAATAACTGTATCCAAAAATATACTTAAAGATCGAAAGCCATATTTCAAGTTTCACTGAAAAATAGACTAAAACTATAAAATTCGTGTTTGTGTGCGATAAAACGAGTTCTTTACATTAATAGCTTTTTTAAACGTTATTTTTTATGGAAGTGAACTTTGCTCAGCACTAGCCGTTTGCTAAAATACCAGTTACTTTTTAGGTATACAACCTTTATAAAGAAAATTATCACTAACCTCAGATGTCTCCGTGTACTCCTCTCCATGTTCATCCCTGTATGTGATGTTGATTTTGGCGACTGTATACGTGTCGCTAACGAACCGCTCATCTGTCGGCCCATACCGCACCGATTCCAGTTCACTTCCCGGAGTGTGACACCCCACGAGTGTCACCATCCACCCCAACGCAGCGACACGAGACCACAAAGCCACACGCATTTTTCAATTGGTTATACACATCCGGTATTCAAACAAAAAAGTTACACTACACAACGTAGCTGCAATAACTCGACTAACGGTCGATATGTTTTTAAACATTGGCGAGCGAAACAAAATTTCAGTACACTGTATTCACTAGCACTATTTTCACGTCTTGATAGACCCGCGGCCGTCTGCGGTGTGCCACTAAATGGATACTCGACACAGACTTTAATAGCCTGTTATCGGTTAACGAAAACAGACGCAATGGATTTAGTTAAGAACGCGATAACGATACGTTATCATTCGCGGAGTGACTATTGACACAGGCAAACACTAGCTTCCTTCTGGAACTCTGGTGCTCCAAATTCAAATGTCTTGTGCGTTCCACTTTCAAAAGTCGACGATTTAGTTTTAATTAATCAAACGTCACGATACGTTGTGATTAATCTGCATTATCTTTTGTTATCTGTGTCTAATGTGGTTGTTGAAGTCGACTGCTGCCCCATAACCGGCGAGGAACTTTACAGCATCGGGCAACTGAAACAATAGAATAGTGATGTCAATTCTTGTAGGTATATTATTCGGTTCGTGGTCACGTAGTGAATTTAATTACTATGCTTTATAAATTATGCACACATAGTATCAAGTGCTATACTGTTGTGTAATAATACGTAAACATTAAGTTGTATAAACATAGGGTCAAACATCAGCTTTAGTTAAAAGTATTTTGTTTAATTAAAGTTATGGATTTCCTTCTTTGATTAATAGTTCATTTTTAAATAAAAGTGATGTTTCAGCCTGGTTATTAATCTGTTATAATGATTATAATTAAGAGTTAGAATCTCTTTGAGATAGTTGATCGTAAATCTGAAAATATTTAATGTTCTGTCGTGTGTAACATATGTAGGTTTATGTCATATTAGAACCTTTTTATGTATTTGTATTTCAATTATTCTGACAATTATTTGTCTTAGTTTTATTATGATATCATTATGCGGTAATGTGAGAACCACTCATTTTATTAATTCGAGAAAATACACAGATGTAATGTTTAATTATAACAAAAATATAATAATTTTATTACTAATTAAAGCGATAATAATACAGATTGTAAAACAGATTAATTTCGTATATTTGTTGCACCAACCTCCTCGGTAAGATTAAAATAACAATTGGTTTTAATTAAACAATTTAGTACTTTCATTTTATTATATTACTGCTCTCGTGTAACGAACCCATCTCAAATAAAGCGTGTTAAAATGACCATGAACTTCACATAGGCCTGGTTCTTATATTCAAGAAACGAGTTGTTTCACCCACTGTCAGGTAGTTTATGACATATATTCTATGAAAAATATGTCATAATTTGACTGTACGTAGCTAAAACTAGATATCGATACACACCTGAATGACAGACTATCTATTTAAAATTAAAAACAAAGCGCTAGTTTAAATCTGTTCTAAAATTAAAAAGAAAGTAGATAAATATTTATCGTGCGTTTATTATTTATTCTAAAATTGAAACAAGGTCACGAGCTGGCAACAGCTATTTCATCTCGATAAATTAATAGCATTGCAATCGCATATATTAAATGCTTATCTACCATCAATGTATTTAAATTAATACATCACCATTCAACCTGTTTACATCTACGGGTTGTTTCTCCGTATTTATGAACCAAGAAAGTATGCTTTGTATAAAAACCACAGACAAATAAGGCTAAGCTAGCTTAGTCTGTGATAAAAAGGACGGTCACGTCCCTTCAGGAGAAAACATTGACAGAGGATTAACGGCCACCCAGCCGTGCCTTTATAAGTAAACAAAACAATCAAACTCTGTCATGAATACCATAAAAGCATTGACAAATATGTAAGCACTCGGCTTGTCAATGAACTGTGACGAGAAGTGGGTCATAGAGGTTATATTTATACGAAAAGCAATAAAATTGTATCAAAATATAAAAACGTAAATCGTGATAGTCTAGATATCTGAGCTGTATGTATTTATAGTTTTATTTGGTCGATGATACAGGGTCAATGGCCAAAAAGTTGTGGTAAAACTGTTGACATTATTAATAGTTGTTATTGTAATAAAAATAATTTAAAATTTAAAGATGCGGCCGTGCCAACGCTTATTACTCCGTAGATGTAAATACCGAAGTAAAATATCATTGACCGCAAATGGCCGTGGATTTTGAATGAGTTGCCGAGGTCTCTTTTTGAATACATAATGCTTGTAAATATAAATAGGCACTTAAAATATTAATTATTAATATTCTCTCAAAGTAATGTAAAAACGTTTAGAGAAATTCAATATGTAATAAAAGTAAAATATGGACAAAACAAACAAAAATACTACTTTAGTGCATTAAACATTTTAATAGACATGATATCTAATTTTATCGTTGAAAAGTAATAGGAAAATTTATTAGAGCATATACATTTTCTATACCAGTGAACCTCATATATATAATATGTTATCGCGCTTATAAATTATAATATATCATATGTTATTATTCGACAAAAAAGTATACTATTATTTACTCGTATCGGATTATCAAGTAAACCGTCACCAATAGATATAGGGCATAAAATATAAATAAGAGGAATATAGCTATCGCCTAATAGCGTCTACAGTGTTAGAAGTGTTCAAAAACGCGATTTGTAGTCGCCTTAACACTTCTCTGATAAAATACAAAATAATTGTCGAATGCCAGAACTGCTTTCGCACAAATAGATCCTCTGTATAGAATCTGTATATTCAAGAAGCTCTTTATAACAAAATAATATATACAATTGGCGTTTTTTCCGACATGACCAAAGCCTATGATACGGTCCAGACTACTAATTAAAAAATACTCCATATTATACACTAGTACGAATTCCTAAAGTTTGTGTACTACATTCCTGCTTTATTAGAACGATAAATGAGGCAACTGTTCAAGAAGTTTGGGTATTTGGGTACTTATATATATTGATAAAACCAATTACGCAAGAAAAATAGGAAAGACTAATAAGAAACATTATTTCCTTATTGATATCACCAAATTTGCTCTTAATATGAATTTAATGGGTTTTTAGTTGTGCCTGCTGATCTTTATAACTGTACACATATTCATAAATAATTGAGTAATATGATCATGCATTAAACATATCACGAGGAGAACGCGTCGAATATTACCGTACCTGACATAGGCTAATTGCAGTTTGCATTCCTTCAATTATCAGCTTAAAAATTACGTCACGTGTTGCCACTGTGACTCGCAAGGGACGGCAACCAAATCAAACTTTCCAAATTTCAATTCATTACAAATTGTAAGTGCCTGGTTCTTGCTTCTAACTAAAATCATTTAGGACTTGTCCTATCACCTCCAAATAGCATTTATTTACAAGATAAAAGTCTAGCCACCTCTCTTCTTTAACCTAACAAGAGTGAGACAGCATGCAATTTATGTTTCGGATAACTTTTACTTGTTAGTTGTGGGACTGGCCTAATGACCAATCCCACAACTAACTCTTCTAGCCTTTAAAAAGAAAAGAAATGGTTGTAAACCTTTGTATGACGCGAACGTCATATAAGAGAAAATGGCGCCAGCTATTAGAAAAAGGTTAGTCACAGGTAGCAGTCAATAGGGTAGTTGCCTATATTTGATTGACTACATTCTTCTACACTCAAGAAGAAATAGCAATCAAACAAATCTTTTTGTGCAAACAATATCATAATTGGTTGTAAAATAAGGGAGTAATTAATATTTTAAATTTGGATATATTTAAGTTAAGATGGTAGTGGGGATATCTCGCTATATCCCACGGATAGAATCATTTAAACAGCGCTTACGTCATAGTTTGTATCGGGCATCCTTTTTCTGTAATTTGATAACTATCCTACTACCACTTATGAAACACTTGTATCTTATTTATTTTTGAGTAGATTTCATTCTTTGTACTTTAACAGTTTGGGTAATATATTTGACATAAATAATGAAAAATTGTGAGTCTACTGTCCTATTACTTCTAGCACACCTTAAAATCTAAAATTTTGCACAATCTGCTCTTAAACTCTCATGAAGTAGAAGGTTCATTGGCATTGGATGAAGGAAATTAGGATGTATGGCGCAACGCGGGGGTGAGATTATGTGGAACAATAACCGATTGCTTCCGTTGGCTTGACGCCAGATTGTGTCGAGGTTGACTGGCGGCTTGTATCATAAGGTTTTCATATTATTACCGATTCACATAATGTAATGAACTGACCGCAAGAGACAACAACAATCGCCAGAATGAAGATATTTAGTTTTTGGTCTTGGTTTTGTTCATCGTAAGAACGTCGGCATCCATGCAGAATGCTTTTAAAACTACATCTTGACTAGATGTTGCCCGCGGCTTCGCTCGCGTTAATGTAGATTTTGTCAATAATTTTCTATCCCTCGGGAATTGGATTTTTCTCTATGTCGTTTTCTGTACCCTTGACAACTTGTAAAGTAGTTTAAGTGGGCGAGGTGACCACTTACACTCACACTGCGCCGAGTGTTGTGAGTTCAAATCCCACACGGAACAAAAAATTAAGAAAAATTAATAAGGTATAAACTCAAATTCGCATCCTAACAAATATTTATGCGAATGTAAGTTTATTTGTTTATTACGCTTTTACATCTTAAATACTCGACCGATCATCATGTAACTTCGCATACACGTTGTCAGGGACACAGAAGAGGACCTAGGGTACCTCCGAGATCAGTTTGTCTTTGTATGTTATAAAAAAGCTAATCAACACTTGAAATTCTATTTGAAACGCGATATTTTCAATCAGAACATATTAGATTAGATTGATTAAGTTACGTCCTATACTGGATAGAACTCATCAGCCTGGTTCAAAAGAGGCTGATTAACAAGTGTCTCTAGTGACATAAACCAGTCGTTGTAAATTTATTATACTTTATTGAAGAAAATTAGTATTGTAGATGCCATTACAACTACATAATATGCACATACATACCTATGTCTCCGAAGGAGTAGGTACTTCTAGCCAGATAGACATTTAGCGGCTTAATTGTCGTTTCGCACGAATCTGTGCGAGAGAATTGTGCGAAACGACACTTTTTAAAATCAATATTTTTTGGTGTCGATCCGCGCGCACCGATACGTTTTGCGTGCGAATTGACCACTAAATTAAATATAAATAATAAAGTTGTAAAATAGTGTTATGTATTAAACATTTTAATTATTGATCTGTATTTTGCTATTGTGATAATAACAACAATATTTTACTTATTAGGATAAAAACTGTCATTTGTTAACATTTTGGAAGATAGAGGCAATCGAAATTTGGAAAGTGTGTTTCGACTTATGTTGCTGACTATACACAAGTAACAGTTCGCCCAAACCGTGCAGCGAAGCCGGGGTAAACACAATCAGCCATAACCTTGTCACGCGACAGGTGAAACAGTAAACAGATTATTTTTGTGTAATTGCGCCAATTTCGCGTTGGGTACAAAGATCAAGAAGCGTCAGCACTTTCGAGCTGATACACACATCACTAAGGTGTCCCGCAGACGACTGCCGGTCAATTTGACCGACATTACAGAACATATGGCATTAGCAACAACGCACATGAGGAACAAAAACAAGAAGATGGCTGATAGCGTAGTAGCGGAAGTGGTTGCCTCGTCATAGCTACTACGCCGAGTATAATACTCGGCGAAGTGGCTGGATTCGATCCCCTTACATTCCATCACGGGACAAAAATTTTATTAAACCACAGGTAGTCGTTCCAAGTTTCGAATGTACTTTGTGTCCGACATAGGATTTATTCCTAGAGCAAAGCTGTAAAAAAAAAAGCACTTGGTGCCCGGCTGATTTCTCCAACAGTACAATAGGCCTACCATGCAACGTAACTACCGAAGATTCGAACCGATTGCGCGTGCGATTCGTACCACTAAACACATCAAGCATTTTAATCGGACTAAACCTTACTATCAAGCGGCCTACACGATGGATTTATTTCAAAGAAATAAATCCATCAACACAACACTTGATAGCACACATTATATTCTGCATAATTCGTTCGAATATACGTAGATGATAGGCCTAAAGACCGCGGATTCCCGCTGTAGCGACCTTTCCAAAGAGTCGTTGATTACAATGAGCAGACCTTGAATTTTCTGTCCATTAGAAAGAAAGTTTGTCGTCTGCATAACGCCTTACGATACAGTAGCTATCAGTAAGTAAGTACATAGTGCGTCTAAATAAATATTTATCTAGTAAACAAGTACACGTTCTTTCTAGCGATTGTTTGAATAATAAAATATGCCTGTGTCATTACCCGTACTGAGTCGACTAGCAATAAACAGTTCACTGTTTCCTGTAGATACAATAAAGGTTATGAACTTAAAGTAATAGTGTACATGAATCACGACTTTATGGCGAGAGATATATTACACCTATGTACCTACATTTTGCCAAGCGATGTTTTTCAGGTCCTATTTCCATAATATACATTATAATTTTTCTTCTATTTTCTAAGAAAAAGACTATTCTCGCACTAGAAATAATTACATTTCTGCGAGGGGCTCTACAAACTTTTAAACAATGAGAACAACCAGACCCGGAACAACTAGGTATTAATGGATCATATTCTTGGTAGCGAGGCGACCACTTTAATCACTACGCTATCCTTGCGATCGTATAACATAATTATTATGTTAATTAGTTAAGATAACCTATGCCTGACGCCATTTAAATATCTCAATCGGATATGTCATTAAAAATATTGATGAAGTAGTTCGTACGAAAAATACAACGTTACCGATTTTCTGCCTAATAATAGAGCGGTAAGAAAACTTTTTGAGGTAAGTGCACGGCTATAAGAACTCATATTACGACTTTCGTATAGATGTTATCTGTACCTCACGAAAATTTTTACACCAACGGTTCGTGACGATCGCACACTTTAAATAATCCTTAGATAAGCACACGACATACAGAATTCGCTAAACCATTTAACTTGAAGAGGGATTTGAATGAATAAATCATTATCTTATAAATATTAATAACATGTCCATTAGGTACTTATAACAAGATGAACTTTCAAACGGAACTCGAGATAAGACGTTGATGAGTTTAAGAAGATACCTACACAAAGTTTTCAAATGACGACTTACGTTTAAAAGTGAAATAAATGTGTACGGCACGATCCACCATTCGCCTACTTGTATGTCAGTAATTACATTTTAAAACAATGGCATTAATAAGTATTTAAGATTTTTGTCAAGAAATGTTAGTAGTAAATCGGAGTGTGGTATAAGTTTGGCAATAGACTCGCTTCCTATTACGTGGTACCTATAATTATAGTTGACGAAATGCGTTTGTATTATAATAGGGTAACAACATTTGTACAAAAATATATATTCTTTCCCTCTTTAAAACATCCGAGAAAGAAGATCATCAGCAGATACCATCGCTACGAGGACTAGTCTCAGCATTTTTATTTCTTCGTAATATTCATTTTATTTGATCATTTTATGTATTATTTTTCGTAGAGGAAGCCCTCACAATTATATGTAATAATAATATCAGCCATGTATATAAACTGACCTACTGCTGGACACTGGTCTCTTCTCAGTGTGAGAAAGGTTAGCCCACCATGCTGGTCCAGTGCGGATTAGCAGACTTCACAACTCACCGAGAACATAATGCAGAACTCTCAGACATGCTGGTTTCCTCCGATATTTACCTTCACCGTTAAAGCGAGCGATTCTTAACACAAATAACTTCAAAAATACAAATTGCGTGCCTTAGGATCGAATTTGAGTACACTGCATGGCAGTCCAATGGTTTCTCGCTAGGTTATCGCTAGTTTTGAGTATCAAAAAGCAAGATAATGAATCATATATCAAATTTTAAAAAGTATCTGTTATCTTATATAATATCCTTATCGTTAAATAAACTGAAGATACATTTCACACGGAATGTTCTGCCGAGTTTTAGTTGATTTATATCATAAACAAATATGCAGAATAACCCAGAAATACCTACTGTACTTCTGGTTATTAAATAATGATACGTGGCCAATGTTAAACTTCCTTAAAAAGTAAAAACGAATTATATAAGACGTTATATTAATTATCTCATACTTTATATTTGTCGAAGTATATGTTTAACAGATTATATTTCTTAGAATATTTACTAAACAAATAATAAAACTCACGTTTATTCAGCCATGTTGTTTTCTTTTCCTTTTTAATAAATTACAGTTTCCGCACTAAGAATAATCTCTGATTACGAGAATCTAGACTTTCAATGAAACTGCAGACACAAATATATCCAACAGGGTGTAACAGAAAAGTGTGGTCATATTTTATGGTCGTAATGTATATCTGATAAATAACCTATGTGCCCTATTCCCAGATCAAAAAATAATTTTAAATTTCCAACATTTTATTTCTTTTTTATTAAAACATCGAAACAAACTCATTATATCACTATACAAATAAAGCCTGGTCATTTTTGGATTCACAGTGATCAGCCGAGTAAGCTGTTTGTGTTGTTCAAGAATCGACTAGCATATGTGATATTGATTAACCGATAAAAAGAAAATGCTGTACCTTAGTGAAAATAATGTATTAGGATTTATTTGTCGCGGTTTTTACTGTACAGGGGTTATATTATGTGACGCTTAAATATGACTACACCTTTCTGTTACACGCTGTATTTTAGCATAAATATTGTTAATTACATAATTTTTGTACCGTTTGGGGATCGAACCCACTACCGTCGGCGCAGTAGTAGCTTCGAAGAGACAACAAACCACTAAGAGATGTATGATGGTATTGACCAATCCAAAGCACACTTTTGTTTTTTATAGGTACATCAATGGTGGCAAACAGGCATGCGACCCACCTGATGGTAAGTAGTCACCGTAGCCTATGGACACCTGCAACACCAGAGGCATTGTCGATTGTTGATTACCGGGCACATTTCCCTACTCCGAGATGCTATAAAGATTTTTTGACAGAAACCTCTCAATAACACTTTGCCTGACCGGAGTATCGAACCTGAGACTACACACAGCAGTCGCACACACTAGCACTGCGCCAATGAGGCAGTCTATAAACTGTTTACATTGAATACAGAAAGTATGTCACGTATACTATCTTGTATCTCCCAGTTGAACGACTCTACAAAAGCGAATGACCTCGCTTACACACGGGACTGTTATCAAAACTACCATATGTAATTAATAAAATATTTACCAAAGTACACGTAACGAGTACTGTTTATATTAGCACTCGGCTAGAATTCCACGTAGGAGGTATAGAATTCAATATTAAAAGATGGCAGCTGATTAAACTAAACGCATTGCCAATGTAAATAATGTTTTTAATGTTGAGAAGAGAGAATGAGAAACGTCGAAATCACAAAGAAAACGATCTGTTATTAAAAAAACTTTGGCCGTACGAGCAATAAGCACGATTTCGGAACGATTGGAAGTCAGGAAGTACCCCGAAATACCACTGAAGGTTTTGTGACGATGCAAGGTTGGATTGTGGCCGTGAATGCCCCTGTCCTTCATACAGGCCTGTCCAGGAGTAATTTAACTGTTGCGACATCAATAGTGCTGACAAGATGTCGAGGTTTTTATTTTTAGGCACATTTTTGTTAATATATTACGAAATTATAAACAATGTAGGGTATTTTCTAATATAACATCTCTTCTTATAGTTGTCTAGTCTTGTATTGAGATTATTGCGATATATAGAGGATTATGTATAAAAAATACATTGACAGAATACTCATCAAGAAAAAATATACACAAAAAAGAAAATCTTTTCAACCTATAACAAATCAATTATTTTAAAATAAACATAATTAATTATTGTAGATAAAACACCCGAATAGACACCATTTCTTGTTTAAAATTTATGATGTTCGACAACATACACATTGAAAAGCATTACGTGCAAATAAACAAATCGATAGCAATCGCCCCACACTATCCAAAAGGGTCGTACTGAAGTCAATCGCGTGACTATGTCGATCGTGAACTTCAGACCAAGGCTGCCCTGAACTTGGTCTAATGGTGTGACATTGAGCCTCCCCATGCCATCGGCTCCCCTCGGCCTTCGTCGGGTACCATCGGCCATGGGCAATGTGGCCATTTTATGTTACACCCATAATGGCTTTAGTGTTTCGAAGGTTATTGTTGTTTGAGGTTTTCAGCGACGGTAAGTATAAGGTGAGGTGTGCTTTATGGGTTTTTGTTTTGCTCGTGCATACGTTACTTTGCCGATTTGAAGGTTAGTATGTCTAAAACTGAGGCGTATTATAGGCGAATCGAGGACTAACCGATTTAAAATAGGTATTATTTATAGATGATAAGTTAAGAGGTAATTTAAATGGCAAAATCATCCTAACTAATAAATTAAATTAAAGTTATTAATAAAGGTCAATAATAAATCAGATATTTTGTTATGTTATTTTAATTAATTGATAATTGAAAGTATAAATACTATGCAGCCCCGCTCAGCACACTGTTAAGTGTTTAATTTACAACAAAGCGAAAATCTTCATTACTTTATGAAAAGCATTCAAGCCCCGCTCGCGCTGGCACCATCTATTGATACTACAGAAACTATACAATCAAGAGGCAAATTTATTCATTGTACGCAACTTTGTATAATAAGTGATGAAGTGAATCAATGATAAGGAGTATTGTACAAATAACAAATAAAGTACTTTATGTCAATACCACAATGTAGTTATTCTACTAATTGTGCTTACTTTTAAAAAGTAGAAAGGCGGTCGCATTGTTGGTAACGATGTCGTTAAGTTGACGAGGGCATCTCACAAAATGGTCGCGTTGTACCGCTCAAATTGATACTAAACATTTATTTACCGTCGAATACGACTCGCGTGGACATTAAAGTTCGAATATAAAGCAATATACAATGTATTAAAAAACCTACTTACTTGTTATACGGTAGTTTGTTGTGTCATGTATCCGAATAAATTATTTATCGAATAACAAAGGGAGTTCGTTGCATCTGGTTGTAAAAATATAACGTTACATTATTATACTTTCCATCAACAGTTCACCGCTACTCTAATCGGGAGTCAGGGAGGTGTCAAAACTACATGAGTGTATATTACGTACCAACCTAGCATAAGACTACGTTAAAATAATCTTTGCCTACATTTGTTGACGTGTGACAATCAAACCAGCAACATAGTTATCTGATTCATAGAATACAAAACATAATTTGCTGCCAAAACAAGTTAATGGCGCAGCAGCAAACTGATGAAGCTAGCTAGCTTCCTGACTTCGTGATGTTCTATATTTTTGAGTTATATGTGTATTGTATTTATGGATTGCCGCACTTTAATTTTGAATAAATTACCAGAGTGTGCTCGTTTAGAGGTATGCCGATTAAAAACAATTATTAAGAACTGCACGTTCGGTATGCTGGATCTACTCATTCATGTATAAATGATGAACTTGCCGTTGTCTCACATTATTTCGACCATCCAAGGCAAAATTCACGGTAGGTATTCAATGTTTACCGGTTCCTCGCTAATAAGTCTTCGTGTGAATTGCATCAAAACAACTTGTTGTTTTCTAGTACGTTGGATACTATTTTCTTTATTTAGTAAACTTTACACACAATACAAACACAATGAACAAAGTCACACTTAATGGCAATAGGCATTATGTACCAGTCAACCTTTTGATGGTACAGAAATACATAACGTAGAAGGAATACTGGACTCCTATTAGCCATAATCAATCGAAGTTCCGCCACAACAGCCAGTTCTTCCGCAACAACACTAACACGAATTTCTCATAATTTTTACCATCAGTCGTTCAGAACGGTAGATCACTTCCTCATGGCGAGTTTTTGCGTCAGCCAATCACGCTGAGAAATGGAGCGAAGACGCCTAATTGACCACGTTTTTGCACCCAACAGTTCCGTATTGAAAAGAAAAATTGTTTATGATTGTTACTATGGTGTTGTCATGTAAAAAACCAACAATGATCGAATAAAATTCGACTAAAGAAATAAAAAATCTGTTGCCTATAACAAATTCAAGGTTACTTTGTACTTAATTCGTTTCATAATAGCGGGAACTCAAATGTCTTCTCTAAGAATTAATAGTGTTATGTACGGTATCTCGTTATTTGTTTTTTGTTTAATATTAAGTCATTAATACTAGACTATAATTTGGGGTTATTATCTATTACTAATATTATAAAGAGGAAATATGTGTTTTTGTTTGTTTGTAAGGTTAGCTCAAAAACTAATCACCTAATTTTAAAATTCTTTCACTATTAGAAAGCTATATGATCACCGAATAAAATATTTATTTAAAAAAATACTGTAACTAATCAACTGTTATGCGAACAAAGCCGCTGGTAAAAGCTATTTATAAATAGCATCACGCATGTATAGAGTGATCGGCGGAGCTTTAGCCAGATTTATGACTGTAAAATTCGCCAAGCATGTTTATATTATGTACCTACTACTTAACTAGAGATAAAGCCTATTGTGGTCTATCGAAAGTAAACAATTTTTTTTCGGTCGATCCCTTTTCTCGTTCATGTAAAGACTAAGTATTATTTGCGTTCACATTATGCTACAAGACCGTCGATGGAATCATAGAAGTGTGGGTACTTTCCGCATGCACCCAGAGAGGTGGGCACCAATTGGCTGCCACAAGACAATCGACGGCGACGGGGCAGACCTAAACGGAGATGGCGGAACTACCTGGACTCTTTTGAAAGGGACTGGCAGAGCATAACCACCAACAGAGTAATTTGGAAGTCCAAGGGGAGGCTTTTGCCCAGCAGAGGGACATACCAAAAAGCTAATGAAAAAAATTTAACGCGGAGTCGATATTTCAATCGATAGATAAACTCCAACTTGATATTCTGATAAGTTTTGTATAGATTTTCTATATTTAGTCCTCAGATAAGATTAGCATACGATTTAAAATTGACCTCCTGTTTATTTATATTTGTCTCAGTGGACTATCAAATAGCGCTGGCATCTTAGAATATTAATGAATTATTCAACATTTAAGATGACTCTGAGTATGTATGTCATCTGAGTAAGCACACCCAAGTGAATTACAAGTGTACTTTGTATGTGATTGTGATAGATACAGTATTTTATCGGTACAACATTTATTGCGTTTGTAAGTACTGATACATGGTAAAATGTGATGTAGTAATATATGTTATTCAATTACAAATATGTATACCTATTCCTCGTACGAATATATTGCCTTTGTGAACAATCATTGTTTTAAAGGCAACTCCTGTTGTATGTGTAATTCCTGCGTCGCGGGGGACTTTACAAACATTCAAACAACGTACACAAAGAACTCTCAGACTCGGAACAACCATTTGTGGATCACACAAACCCGCACTCGGCGCATTGGCAGGACGAGGCGACTATTTAAACCACTAAGCCATCCGTGCAGCCATATACAGATGCATCGTAAAATATGCTGTAGTTATTAATATCAAATACATATATATATATTAATTTATTTATCGGAGCAATCACTTCGCATATGCAGCTCTACTGGAGAAATACCTCTTGCATATGAAAATTCACAGTTAAATGAGTTTGTTTTTTCTGCTGTCCTGTGGCCATATAGTGTTGAGATATCAGCGACTGTTTTTGACAGAGTCACAAGAGCACTCGTAATGATCTTAATGTTCTATTAAACGAATAGGACGATGTCCTTAGAATTTCAAATGATTATAGACTACGGTGCAGACTGTACAGTAGGCAATCCAAACTTGTTTGCCGACTCTACTACTATAAAAAAGTAGTATGAAGTCAAGTATTATATTGCTATGTATTTATTTCATAATAAAGCTATGGACTTTAGGTACTATAAGCGTCATAAGAAGCTGAAAATGAAATTAGTTTCTGGCAGTATTTTATAAATTAAAATTTACTTATTATTATTCTAAAATAAATGATGATTAAAATAGCTGTCTTTTAACTGGTACTGCAGTAAAATATGAAGCATTACCATTTTTGTATATGATAAAACCAGAACCCTTTAAATCTCGGGCCTGTTTATCGACTTATTTCAAATGTTTTGCTTACTGTACAACCAAATGTGACTAAATAATTATACAATTTTTGTTCTGATTTCACTAGTAACTTGTTTTACAAATTTCTAATATCCCTGGTAATCCGTCCAGCTTAGCTAACATGCTTGTGTTAGGGGTGGGCTCACGTCCCTGTCTGCATTGGGCGATGCTGGGAGGATCGCTGATGTTAAGTTCAAGCAACTCAGCCACCATACAAAGCAGCGAGTTTGCACCCGTGGTGGTTTTAGTCGGTAGGCCCAAGTCTCGGGCGAGCCCGATATAACAAACTCGCCTCTCCTTGTGGCGAGAGGAAAGGCATCAGGAGCATTTTCCCAGATTAAAAAAGAAAAAAAAGAGGTGGGCTCACGTTGGCATTGCTTGGCTGACAAATGCAAGTCCAATGCCTCATCCAATTGAAACAAAGACTTTACACTGAATTGCCGCCCTTTTTAATCTACTATTTAACCTTTAAATTGTGTATTAGTCATTAATATTATTAATCTAAAGCAAATAGTGCCTATTGTATGAGTTAATAAACGATAATCGTCAAGGTTGTGTGTTTCTGTTATCATTATATTATTTTTATTGACGCTATATTAAATATATCATATAGTAAAATTATTATAATCCTGTAATTACATAATAGTCTTTATTCATTGTTTGAAAGTAATCATTTAGTTATGATACCACGCTTGCACCTAGTAGGTACGTTAATTTAATATAAATAATAATAATAGCTAGACTTAAACTTATGAACTTAATCTTAATATTTTAAGTGAACCCTTCATATAAACATTTTCTCATGATTTAGGCATCCCATAATATAAATGTTGCCAAAACGAAGATGAATACTCAAAAATGCATTGAGGTGCAGCATCAATATTTGATATGCATTGCTTATGCTTGCCTAACTTCAAAGGAAATTTAAAGGAGGATTTAGTATTTATATCACGTAAATTTTAAATAATTCCTGTTTTGTTTTAAAAACAAAATCTATGTCCACTATAAGTACTTAATTACATAGTTAAAGTTATTTTTATTAATTTAATTAATAAACAAACATTAGAAAGCTGGCTACAGCTTAGCCCTTTATCTAAATGATAATATAAAAATAACATACCAGACTAGATAAAGATGTGATTTTCTAAGCATTCTTGGTCTAAAAAGTTATAACTCACGTAGCATACGTGTAACGTGCTACCTACAAAAAACACTGTTCACTTGTTAAAATCATTTTGATCGTCGAACTTTGAAGCTCTAACACATAACATATACTATACGGACAAAAGTTGAACACTGTTCCCTCCAGTGATTGAAATTAATTAAGTAAATCTTCTAAACCTGAGAGTAATGCTTGTAACTAATTTAGACCTTAAAAGGAATACGTTATTAAAGTGTCACATCATACCGCTTGCAAAACGAAGATACATACAGAAGAAACATTATTTTGTTTTGAAGTTTGGGTAACTATATGACTATTGTTTTAGCTACTTCTTACGGTTTTACCACGTTTAGTATTACTGCTCCGCTCCCATGGCTCGTATTGTGATGTTAATAGATTATAACCTACCTTAGTAATTGGGGTATAATATGGAAAATAATTATTTAAATCCCAGACTGGTAATGCCAGAAATTAGCGCGTTCAAACAAAAAACGGATTAACTCTTCAGGTTTATTATAAGTATATATCCAGAGTATATATATATGCTTCTCATAATAGTAAAGGCGATATTCATTATACTCAGAGATATAATAGTGTAAAATTGTACTATCCTTCAGACAAATAATTATAGTAATTTATGTATATCTCGTGACACCATTAACGGCTTCGTTATTTATGCTGGTTTTCTTTTCATAGTAGTAGTTGTCAAAGAACTTTGAACTTTGAACAGTCAGTCATTCAGTACGCTGGCTGGTAAAGTGGCCAATTTATCAATATGAAATAAAATCTTTGTTTGGTAAAGTTTAATACCACAACTTCTTTTTTATACATTATGCTAAATATTGCTAGGAAGTTTGACAAGCCTGTATAATATTATGTTAAGAAAAGGCAGTTAAAGACAATTCAAACAAGTTATGTCCTGTAAGCGTAGAAAAAGCTGCTCAAGTATCATTTTAAATAAAATTATTAAAATGATAATATATGGCTGCTTTTTAAGATTACATTTAAGTTTATCTATATGGGAACTGATATTTACAAAAAATATATATACATATGCATATATACATGATATACAATCATTCAAATTATGATAAACGAAGAAAATTTTAAGGATTATATATTTTTAGAGTCAGGATGCCAAATATAATCCTTTCAGAAAAATATTTGTTATTATTTTTTATACATTATGAAATGTATTTATTTTTATTAGATCCCGGCCATACATTACCACTACTACTACTACATTATTACTACACTGAATTACTACGTACAATTAACAAATACCTTTAATTAGAAGCGTGTAAAGGATATTACAATACATCCTAACTCGGTCTGTTTAACCACAAAGAGAGGCGCATCGAATACTTGAAATATAAAACTACGTTTGAAACCTCGTCATGCCAGTAGCGTAAAACGAGTAGTAGAGTAGCTATACAACATATAATGAAGGGTCAGGATTGATACCCCAGTCAAAAAAATTGTTATAGGAGAAAGATGAATGAAACATAAGACAATTCTATTTGAGACTAGCTTGCGTAGATTAAATCTTTGTTACTTCAGTGCAATTGAAATCAATTTCGAGGATACGAAATTGATTCCGGGCTCGGCAAAATTATTGGGTTTTTTATTAGGACTTTTTCAGTTTACTATATTACTGAACACGTAACGTGCATAGCCCGTCCAATATATTTTTTAAATTCTGGCGCTGTAGTCAAATTTTATACAGCCTGCCCAGTGGTACGCAGTTACCATAGTTTATAACCGTTTGCAATACCCGGAATACATCCTAAATACCCAAGTTAAAACTAATTAAAGGAATGGAAGATGTAGTCATGAGCCGGTTATTACTTCACGGGCTAAACGCAGTTAGATAACGGTGTTTATAGGCAATATCACCCATACCCCCCAAGGAGAACCGACTTATGCCTACTGCCACCAAATAAGTATGATAAGCTATATTTCATGTTGATAATATAATAGGTAGTTTGAACATACAATTACGTAATATAACATAGCTATCCGTTTAGATAATCTGTGGGAACTGACAATAGCTATTATTATATTACAAAGGAATATAAGTCATTTATATGAAGATTATTCCAACTGAGCTATGAAGGAGTATTCATGTTACGTAAAAATATGTATGTCTGATGTAACCTTTTCTAAGAAGTTTTTATTTTCAATGAGGTTATATGCATAACTTAGAAATTCCGATTTTATTTTCTTTATCGTTTTATAATTATAATTGGCATTCCGATCATACCTGTAATTGTATCTCTGAAATGTTATATCCTACTAATATTATAAATGTAAATTATTATTATATTATATTTTATTATAAACGTGAAACGTTTGTGTGGATGGATGGATGTTTGTCACTCTTTCACGCAAAAACTACTGAAAGTATTTTGATGACACTTTACCATTACAGTATTATTGTTTATACCTACATCAGAATAACGTAATCATAATCTCCCCGTGACCATGGCTGCTGAAAACCAAACAAAAACGTGTAAACTTAAATATAAATAGTTTTAATAATTTAATTAGCTTCACAATTAGTAATTTATTTAATTAGTAGTAGTATGTAGCGTAATAGTTTCTAAATTGTCAAATTCTAAAGTGTTAAATAAACAACGCGATAAAATCGGTATATAGTAGTTTAATTTAAATGAAAATTCGCGTAAACAGAAGACAATATTATGTAATCCAAAATAAATAAATTGTAGGCTACTAAAATCTATCTTAACATAAATCTACATAAACGCGAGCTAAGCCACGGGCAAATCTAGTCTTTCTATAATTATATTTATTTTTACTTTTTGTGAATGTGACTGCTTTACATGAGGTCAGATCACTCGGTAGACGTGTATCGACTTGCCCTCTACGTGGGATCTAAAAAGCACAGCCTATGCCCACTCCTTTGGTATATAGGCTCGAGATTATGTAGGTTTCTTATCAGTTACTGTTTGTGTGTGTTTTTATCCATATTTTATTTTCACGGTTTATCCACGCAGTATATCTCGTATGTCAACCCCATCGTACTTGATCCAAATCAAGGCTATTCAATTATAATATGTTAAACAACTCTTTCTGAATACATGCTACAAAATTGCATATATTTTTGCAATTTGTGACTTAAATTCTGGTAATATAGATTAGCTCAACATTCCATATTTAAATCTGTGTTAGTTGCTGGGTTTATGCAAAAGACTGGGAGAAGATAACTGCAATACGAAGGCCACTCTTTTAAATTGCCATATCTATCGAAGTCACATCGAAGTTCATATTGTTTGCAAGTTATAACCGTGGCTATCTTCATGTTACTCGACGTTTGGATACGTGCTCCAGCAGCCGCAGGCACGGGCGTACCGCCATGCTCGCGATCTCAATGTTTTAAAGTGTGAAGCTATTGCAAAGAATCCTATCATCATTTAATTCTTCGATGTTATCGTTTACATAGAATAAGCTCAAAGTTTCTTGAACACGTACCGAGTATCATATTCGCATTAGCGAATAAACTCTTGAAATGAAGAGAAAAGCAGTATCTTGAAGTATTGCCGTGTAAGTTAATACAGGATAACTTTAAATTACTTTGCTCTGGCTTCTTATATACATATAAAGATAGTCTAACGCCTGTATCTTCGAAAAGTTAAGCGTATGTATTACGCCCACATTTCGCCCACTATGGTTTCTAGGTCCCACGTAAGAGCGAGCTATTGACGTAGATATACCGAGCAATTTCAGACTCTGCGCTGCTACTCGGTAATTCTTAAAAGAACACCCAATAATAAGAGTATTAGAGCAGAGGCCCAGAAATTGAACCTGACACCGCACGGTATTCGTATTCACAACCATTGCACTGAAGCAGTCAGTGCCATGTATGTGTGTTTCTTTTTTGGTAAATGGCTTAATTGGAAATGTATACCTTTAACTAAACTAGAACTTTGTTCACATCGCTGGTACCATTTACTATTGCGTATCTTACAGTATTCTTTATTCAATTAATTATTATCTGCTACCAGTATATAAAATATTTATTAAATTTATGCCAAGCAAAAAACAAGCGTTATAACACGTCACAGACAGGTACGTCATAATAAGAAACGATTAATGATTTAAGTAGAAGATTTTCCTTCATAATTAATTGTTGGA
This sequence comes from Catocala nupta, assembly GCA_963675205.1. Taxonomy (NCBI): domain Eukaryota; kingdom Metazoa; phylum Arthropoda; class Insecta; order Lepidoptera; family Erebidae; genus Catocala; species Catocala nupta. The sequence continues at coordinate 15,715,085 of OY776094.1, read as the reverse complement.
ATCATCTGGAGTCACAAATTGATGTGGCTCTTGAATAGTTGTCGTTTAACCTCAAACAACAATGGATGTAAAGCGTTTTTCTTTGTTTAAACAAGGATGGGATCAAAGTATCAACTTCGAATGCTAACGTAACAGGTTTATTTAGTAGGTAATATGGCAGATAATTAACTATACTTGTTATGGTTTTAGATTGATATCGTACCTACTCGCGAAATAGAAAATTATTCGTCTATTAGTTATTAGCCTGATTTAAATAAAATCGTGTCTATACACTGCATTTTATAGTAAGCAGTACCTAGTCATATTCAGGGTCATATTGATAATTATCATGAACTTAAAAAAATATGTTTTGTATGTTCAAACCTTTCTTTTTCCTCTGTTTTCTTTGTAGCATAACATACACATGGCTGTATTTTAAACACAGTCATGTGTTTGTCATGCTATCAAGATCCTCGAAAACTCATTTTAACATTTATCGGACAATTGTCCACTGCTGCACTAACATACATTCTAAAGACTCATGGCAATTGATGATTTTAGTCGCATTTGCCCTTCAGCAGTCTTTCATGCTGCAAATTCTTGTCCGTTGTCGCTTCTAGTCATCATTTCTTCCCTAATGGTCATAACCTTTAGCATAATTATTTAAATAAACTTTACATCTGTTGTACAATGATTTGCATCGTGTGATCGTAATGGAGATATCTTATGCAATTGGTGGTATTGAAATCTACTTAACCTTTGACAATAATTATATAAAAAAATGTGTCTATTTCTATTGATACACATATTACTCCGAGTAATACAACATGTTTGTCATGTCTACGATCGAATAAAAAAATATAAGCCATTGACTGTCGGATTACGAAGATTAGGATATTTAAATTTAGAATTATGTAATTAGAATACCGCTCTTATCTTGTTTACAGTCAGATATAAAACCACAGATTGTTAATATATTTAATTTTTATTGTTATGTCTAACATAATACTTTTTTATTTACCAAGTTTAAATAACACCGGTGCCTAAATAATGTTAGAAACAAATTGGCCTTGGCCAGTGATCTTCATGCAAATGTGGAGAACAATGTGCTTTGAAGGTGAGCGCTTATTTCTAATAGGCGAAGCAAACGTAAACTACAAAGACAATATGTGGCATATATTAGTAATTTGAATAGTTTAGAGTTCTAGTAGGAGCAGACATCGACCTGATGGTTTGTCATTTAACGAAGAGTCGCAGCTGTATTTAAAGGTTGTCTTTGTATATATACTTAGTATTTATTTACAATAGATTGAAAGATACATAGTAGGTATATTAAACTCACGTCGCCAATGATCTTCTGGTCCTCCTTGCATAGGATTGTAGTAAGAGCAAAAACCCTAATTTCGTTACCCTGCTAGAAAATTGTCATATCGAAAGTCTATATAAATCCATGATGACTCTGGAATAGATACATGCAATCTATTGCTTAGCAACTACGTATGCGCTCAGTGTTACGTCAAATTACTAACAAATTAAACACACCTTCGAGAACAACTTATAATTAAACATATTATTTTTGTTTTTATATTAAGTACCTTTGCTAACATATAAAGACACCGTATGAATTATAAATAGTAGGTTATCAACTGCCAGTGCGAGTGCACTAAAACTAATTTACACGTATAAACATATTACATAAAGATGTCCGTCAACTCGCCTATAACCTGCTATGTTCTGTTTATTAGGCACGACTACTCGTCAGTAAATAGTCTATCAGTGATTTAATTTACGTAATAATTCTTGTTTTAAATTTGGAAATACATTTTAAAATAAACGCAGAAATCACTAAAATTAGATATAACCAGCCAGATGTGCCCATCGGTTTTTATTTTAATTTTTTCCAATGACTATGTTATCTATGTAATATAGATTTATAAAACAGGTTGGTTTAAGTCTTTTTTATTTTTCAGAATGTGTTTCTCGAACAATTTGAGTCATTTATACCTTAGCGCTGCCAAAGACTTCTCTATGAGATAAGGTGAACACATGTAGGTAATCGTAGTTTATCACGTACGTTAAAACACAACCCTTGCTTGCTAGTTAAGCTTTCGTACTGTATATGTTTCTCGAGTGTATTCTTTAGTATGATATTTATTTCGAACCAAAGGGTATAAAATGGATAAAACATATAGTTTATATTTATGTAGTGTTTTAAGGCATTTAGATAATTCTTGGCCATTTACGATGAGTTAACTCACTAGTTAACACTAATGTCTTACTATGTTAGAATGTTACTTAGATCTAATATAGATATATGTACACAATTTTTATTGTTGGCTGAAAACAATTGTAGAGTAAAACTGATTTCAAATTGGAAGGTTACAAGTATCTGTAAATACCTATATCCCTTTTATTTTTTAATTTACTTGCATTAACGAACAGTCAGCCAAGCATAGGAAACAAAATTACCTCTGTCGTAATGGGCCATACATACCTACCTTTCCTTGGGGATATCCTGCAGCAGACTGTGACGAATGTCAAGAATTAATTAACCAACAGACTGCAAAATATACTCTGTTTTACTTATAATGAAAGGTCAGTTATAATCACTACGAAGGCCAGAATTTTGAGTAAAAAGTAATACCGTATGTGGTCGCAATTATTGGCCCTTACGCGCATCATGGGCACGTAACGGCCCTTAATTACGCAATTAGAGCCTAAAAAATATGTTAACCTATATTTGCAAAAGCGCAATAATTTTAAGTAACCTGCCACGATCATTAACAAATCCTAATACAACATCGTTATTTTATACAGGCGTTGCTACACTAATACAGGTATTCCATCAATGCCCTCAAAACATATTAGATTCTTTGTTGAATTCAAGATACAATTTTCTTTATCTTTTTCATTAAAAGGACTTGGTTCACAATTTAATTTTTTCAAAATATCATCGCGGCACTATCGACAGTTCTATAATTATGTCGATAGTATTGATATTGCTAATAATATCGAAAAGTAACATAAATTAACAAAATTTTTTTTTTAATACACTAAACTACAAGAGAAAATATTTTTATTAAGTATTTATTATTTACAAACGACCCGCCCCGGCATCGCATGGGATGGTATGTATAATTTGTTAAGGTTTAGTACTACACTAAAACTTAACAAATTATACACATAAACCTTCCACATGAATTACTCTGTCTTTTGGTGAAAACCGCATAAAAATCCGTTCAGTAATTTTTGAGTTTATCGCAATCAGACAGACAGACGCGGCGGGGGACTTTGTTTTACATGTAAACCGATTGTATTGTACCGATTTAAAATAAAAATTAATACCTTACCTTATCTATAGAGTCTAATACACGATGTTACTATAGTAGCAATAGTCTTTGCCTATTTCTTTGTTAACCACACGTGTCTGTATACATATATGTAAGTTATTGCCACTCTTTGTACAATCTAAGTGCACCATAATGTATTATTTTGCATCGCTCATTACATTATACTATATTTACAACTGGTTATACAAGTTCGTTAAGTATAGACCACGGTTGAGTAATCCTATAAGTGTCACATAAAATGAAGGTTTAAACGCACAGTCCGTGGTGGCAAAGGTTCAAGCGATCAACTCATGAGATAATTGAGCCATTGTGTGTAGATTGCGATAACTTCTACGGTATATATGTTATTACTGAAAATGATTGTGTTGTTGCGGAATTAAAATTAATATACTGGCTGCGTCATTTATTTAGTACTAGATTTTGGCCGCGGTTTTGCTCGCGTACCCAAATGCAGGTTAGGTTAGATCAGAAACAGTACTTCTATGTGGATAAATGGTACCTTATGTCTATTTCTGTACGCCGGACAACGTGTATGCGAAATTTAGGATAGGATAGTTACAAAAAATTTGGTGAGTGTGTCGGAAGAGGAAACCCGAAGCGATTGTTCGTTGATTATCTCGGTGCAATACGCGAAAGGCTAGCTGAAGATTAGTGCACAATGTACTCCGAGTAAATGACGCAAAAGCATTATGCCAGATTCATACCAAGTGAAAATCCGTAGTCGTTTATATATAGAAAAGGACAAAATATTGTAAGGATGAATGCATATAATTTTTTTGGTATAATATAATTAAATTCCCGTGTCTGAAGGTCTATTAAACATTAAAACAGATGGAACCCAACTTTATATACGCCAATAGTTCAATTTTTTATCTCATTAGGGCCGTGCGGATCTAGGATGTTCTTCTTTGCAAAGTATCTTGTCTTCACCAATGTCTAATAAAATCTAAATTTTGTAAGAACAAATCTTAGCAGTCAGTGTTAGTACTTATTTTGGCATATATGAGTATATTATGTCTGCGTATGCCTTGTCATATATGACGTTGTTATATTATTATTGCGAACCAAAGACCCTTAATAAATTAAAAATAACCTAAACAGGTAATGGAAAACACATTCCATATTAATATTTTGCTGTAGGTAGGTACACGGTTTGAATTGACATAGTTAAATTATAAATATATTAGGCTCAGTTTTGTAACAGATACTGTGGATTATTCAATTCCTTTCATATTTTATTCATGAACGACAAAATTAGAAAATACGGCACTCAAAGAAACTCATTTTTACTGCATAATTTTGTTGACGAGGTAAGGAATATCTTAAGAGTTGGATGATTAGTTTAAATTTTTACATTCGGCTTAAATGTCAGGATGGTACGAAGCCATTGAGTTAATATGTACCTACTACGTACTAGATGTCTCTTTAGATTGTTTATGACGCAAGTAATAGTACAAGTAGACGATTGAACATGGTCCGGCCGAACCAATGCGCGGTACGCTGCGCTCTTCACGCCAAACCACCACACCGCACCACGAATGGTCCACGAACCAGCGTTTCGGTATCTATGCTAATATTATAAAGAGGAAAGATTAGATTTTTTGTTTGTTTGTTTCTAATGATTTAACTCAAAAACTACTCAACCGATTTTAAAATTCTTTCACCATTGGAAAGCTTTTATTCCATTTTAAGAAAGTACTGTTATTAGCATAACCTACTTTTACGCGAGCGATGCCGCGAACAAAAGTTAGTTATTAATAATAATGTTTGGCGCGCTGTGCGACACACGATCGAATATGGTACGACAGCGGACTACGTTCGTGTTTCGGCCGCACCATGTTCGATCGTCGATCTTAATTCGTGTGTATGTCAATCTATTTGAGATCTCTAGTACGTAGGTCCCAGTAATCGCCTGGCTCAGACGAAGTGAGTTAGAGAGCATGCACTCTAACTTGTGTTTTTATTTTAAGGTTTGCTATCAATTTGATTTACAAATAAGTAGTATTCCTCTTAACCACTTCAGCTAAGCTAGCTTGCGTTATTGCAATGGTAAGATTCAAACTGACGACCGTTCCTGAATACCGCTTTCATAATAGCGTATAAGTACAGAATATATTATTGTATTATAGGTATGCATTAGTGATAGAAATGCCGGTAATCACAGAACTAGCACAGTTCCTCACAATGCAACATTGACAGGCCTGGCCCAGTTAAACACACATTATGTCGCCGCCCCACTAAGATACCAACCTTGATAAAAGACCAATCTTATCGGGCCGCGATAATTGTCATATAACTGTTTAATGTGTGGCCGAGGACTATTTGTTTAGCTTACATAAAATACATTTCATAAAGCAGTTGTAATTTCTAAAAATGCGCGCCATATATTACTCGGCAATAAAAGGAACAAAGAATTGAACATTCCGAAGGCGAGTAGTTTTTTGAAGTGAAAACTTCTTTAGGCGCGTTTAGCACTTTTCGGTTGAAAAACAATCATGAAACTCGCGTCATCGTCACCTAACGCTTTCCATGAGCTTTATGTATACTGTCTATATATGTGTACTTTTTGGGTGAACAAATAGCATGAAACTCGCGTCGTCGTCACCGCACGCTAGTTACTTAGTTTTCACTTCTATCGGCAGTCCCCTGAGACCGACCGGCATGATTTTTTTTTTAAGATGCTGTTAAACATTAACTAGATAATGTTTATTGAAGTGTATTTTTAAAACCGTGTTCTGCTTGAGTAATTATGTAATTATACCTTAATTAGTCAATATTAACCTTAACCTAACCTTAACTAGACACAATGAACAGTCTGAGCCACCAGGGTCGAAAGCCATTAAATCTGAAGTGGCAAAAAGGAAAAAGAGATGTGAGAGAACCTATAAAGTGTACTAAGCACATACCAGACATCTAATACCTCACTATTTGCAAAAGTTTTATCCCAATGCTAAGAAAACTCCGTAATCAAAATACTAATTTACATGACACGGAAATTGTACAATTGGGGTAATATTAAGAGACATTAAGTAATCGACCTCCTTACACTGTACAAATAAGCTAGGAATAAATGGAGGATGGGCGAAGTGGGTTCTGCAAATATTGTTTAAAATGGCGTGCACTTATGTAAGAGTGTGCAGAAGGAAAAAGGAAACACATTGTAGAGCCTACAGCAAACAAGAAATGTATTAGTATGTTTGCAATATTATCATATTTGTTTATGATTTGAAACAGGTTCAAGGATTGATCATGAATCATGATTGTATGTATGTACTACACGCGGATCGACGACTTTTGAAAAAGGAATTGCTGTGTTGCCAACGCCTGGGATAAAGGTTACTACGGCTTAACTGACAGTACCTACTTAAGGAGCCGGGGAACTACTTACCGCCAAAATACTATACAAGGTAGTATAACTGTACCTATTACTGTAGAATAGCGGATAGCACCGTGGGCCAATACCAAGTGAAAATCACGCTCTATTACATAATTTAGTTATAATTACGTACATAGTCTCTCGCATATATCATGAAAGGGTAGGCAGAAATGTATTACTCCCACATTTCGCCAGGTTTATGTTCCATGTAACAAAGGGCCTACTGCCGTCCACCAGGCACAGTTTAAGAGTCCGTACTGCTACTGAGAATTTTTAAGGCGAATTCCCACTTTACCGAACCAATGAATAAAACGTGATACCTAATGCACAGCAGAGTGGCATTTACTTCCTCTAAGCCACCAAGGCATGGAATTCTCTGCCAAGGCACGTGTTTCCTTCTTCCTTCAATCCTGGGTCCTTTAAGCGGGGCGTGAAAAAGCACCTTCTCAGGCCATCAAAGTAGAGACATCAACTATGAGGACGATGTGGAGGCCACTGCTCTTAGACCACACGACTGCTTACCATCAGGCGGAGTGTGGTCAATTTGAGGAGCAAAACAAAAAAAAAACAACATTACTATTTATTTCAATTTATTTTAACTATAAATTCTTGGTTGCCAGATTTAATAAATGACAATAAGACATTAATAATGACAATAATAATATAATATATATTATTATTGTCATTATTAATGTCTTATTTTAAATTACATTATTATCTTAATTAAGGACAATATATATAAAGAAATATTAAACTTAATCAAAAATGGATATATGTATAACAATCTTAACACCACTGTTTTCACTATTATAACAAAGTATTATACTGACGAACAAACAAAAGTAAAATAAAAAACATCTATGAAAGCTCTGTTATCCGATACTGCATTGTTTGCCCACACAATTTTCTCTCTGTCCTTTTAAAGTGCATAATACATGAAACAGAATCTCCTGCTTTCTATACAATACGCTACGATCTTAGCGAGACAATATGAAAGATATAATAATGTTCACATACGGGCGAAGCTTTTAATGTCACTTAGTTTACAATATAATCTTACACACGCGCACGCGCGCTGACAACACACACACTGACTCACAAACATACATACACGTAATTAAGCTGCAATGGGAAGAGCGGGTCTCCAAACACAAGTAATTTTCTTAAGTCTCAAGTAAAAGGAGTATCCAAACTACTGATTATAAAATAGCATGTAAGAAAACGATAATGAACAATGTTAAATATTTTAAATTTTATTTTATTTCTTCAATATATTTGCCCGCGGCTTTGCTCGCACCTTTTTTCTAGATGAAAAGAACCCTACATCCTTTTCTGTAGCCCTGACCACGATGTCAGGGCTACAGAAAAGGATGTAGGGTTCTTTTCATCTAGAAAAAAGGTGCGAACAAAGCCGCGAAGTTTCATAAGAATCGACCGAGTTGTTAAGGCGTGAAAGAGTTACAAACATACATTCGCATTTATTGGTTAGGATTTCGTCTTGCTTCAAGGGTGTTATCACCGTCGCATTGTCTCACTCAGCGTATGCAATGATATTTAAAGCTTTAAGGGAGAGTTGTGAGGGTGAGGCCCCTTTTTTGTTGTATTATAAATTGCAGTTAGTTGGAGAATATTCAAGCACACTGTTAGCCTCTTTTAGTGAAAAGTGAGGCAGTGTGACAACTTAATAATATAATGCAAATGTTGTTTAACAAGCATGAATAAATTATTGATCTAATCTTATATCTAGATTATAGATATAGTCAACAACACGTGTAAATATATGTTAATAAAAATATAATAAAACAATCTAGCTGGAGAGTTTGTTTATCTGAACGTGCTATTCTCAGAAACTACTAGTCAAAATTGAGTGTTTCGACTTACGTTAGAAACTTATTATAATATCACACAACAATTAAAATCTACAGTCACCATAAACGTATCTGCCACTCAAGTATATATGTACATATCTATTTATTATTCAAGTTTATAGTTGAAATACCATAATTATAACTTTTTAATTAGTTGTGATAAAGTTTTATTGCCAATTCTATTATTAAAACCGTTTTAGATAACAGTGACCTACCTTTACTTGAAAAAACGACTCAATAAAAGTGCAGATCATGTATTTGTTTAAACACCTTTGTAAGCTTATTACGCAGACGGAGAAGAGTGAGATTTTGCATTGATAAAGTTTAAACGGAAAAGGAACGCTGAAAGGTAAATATATATAATTTTTTATTGAATCACTTTCGAATTTCTACCACTGATACTAGTAGCCAGTAGGCAATATCATTGTTTGCGATTTATTAGGCAATAGTAAAGATATATCCAATTCCTGACCAATGAAAACAACTGAAATTAACATGCAATTAAATAATACATACTAATAGTAATACATAATGTAGCAATTTACTATTGTCTCATTTCGATCCAGTATTCTGGAACTATATTATAACTGCTTCTAATGAATAAAACATTTAGAGTAGAAATTTTCCACCTAATTTTCGCGCCATGAGTCATTCTGTTTTTAAAAAGAATATGTAACATACTTAAATAAATACCTCGTGTATCTATAAAGGCGACAAATGACGAAGATGATGAAGTTTATAATTGAAAATTTAATTAACTAGACGTTAATATGTCAGATCGTTTGTTAATTAGTTTTATATATTTAACATTATCTACATGTTAAATATATAAAACTGATAGTCTTCAATATGCTGCATGTGATTAAGGCAATAAAGGTGACTTCATGGATGGCGTAGTGGCTTAAGTGATCGCCAACTAACACTCCGCCGAGAGTCGCGGTTTGATCTTAAGCAGGATAAAAAATTGGGATTTACAAATGGAAGTTCCTAGTCTGGGTGTTCTTTGAGTCCGTTGTTAGAACGTAATAATAAGAAAACTACACAGAAATTATTCCTATTGTTGGAATTGTCTATTATTATAAATTCTGACTAATTAATTAATTATAAATGCGAATGTAAGTTAGTTTCTTCGTTTGTTTTGCTTTTACACCTTAAATACATCAATTATGATGAAATTTCACATACACGTTGTTAGGGGTACAGGAGAGGATATGGTACCATTAAACCAGAAAAATCAAATGTTTCCGAGTTAAGTCTCTGGAAGAAGCTAGTAAAAAGTATTTCTTGCATTCTTGGATAGTTTTATTTATGAGTATAGTACGTACTACTTAAAGTTTCCGTTCTTTTGTGTCATTGTATTAGTACATAATTTATTCAGAACGTGTTACAAGATGTTAGAATGTAAATAATTGAAACGTTTCTCCTAATTCTAGAAGATAAAACAAAATACATAGCGTAAGTTCGATCAAGTCTAATATCGCGATTTATTCATTGTTCATAGAGTTTGTTTAAGGTTAACGCGATCGACACGTTCATGACGTTCGCCGTTCCGATTGGCCCGCTCCAAGCTTTTAACCAATCAGAGAGCCAAACGCAGTAAACGTTTCGATCGCGTTAATGTACGAATAACTCGTACTAGGCACCCTGATCATTTATTGATGGCAGTTCTCTCAGCTCGTGTAGTAACAAAAACCAGCGCCGCTTCACTTTCAAAGTGATTTGCTTCGATTAGCAAAGCATTAGCATATGTTTAGCTTTTGTAACAAAACAGTATATGACTCAACGTAAAATTAACAATACTTAGCGCCTCATTACTTGACGTGATTGAACAAGAGCGATGACTACTGATTTGAAGTTGTCATTTGACAATGTTCTTCGTTCTAAACGATTAATCACCAATCAACGATCACGTTATCATATGACATTCTTTGGTTTTTAAGTAGGATTAAAAATTGGATCATGCTTAGTATTTACGTGCTACGTCAAAAGTTGACAATAGGTATTGATTATTTCTGAGACATCGATATTTTAGTGCCATTGTTTAACAATTCGGAAACAATCTTGTATGTGTGTATGGAAACAAATTGACTGTTACAAGTCCCACACGAGGAATACTTACTGTATCGCGGGAGACTTCACAAATATTAAAAAAAACGGACACAAAGAACATCCAAACTAGGAACAACTATTTGTGGATCACACAAATTTTTGTCCCGTTTGGACAAACACAACACTGCGCGGTGGCAAGTGGCAAGTGTGGCAAGACGACCATTTAAACCACTACGCCATCCGCCATCAAGAAACGCTGTTCAGTTTGATAATCACCATCAATCACACAAATATTTATAGCAGACTCACAGACGAGGCCTTGTACCATCTCATAAATGTATCATAACTGGTACGTACACAGCTCCTTAAAAGCGTGAAACAGATTACAATCAGTAGGCAGTAAACAAATTTATCAGAATGATATGTTGGCAGCCATACTTTTGTTGCTTCCTTAATCGCAAAGCGACGTACACGGAGTCAGCAAACAAAATCAACATGGAGTCGAAAGCAGAATAAATTATTTTAAAACTAGTATTGTGGCCAACGGATAAACATTTTCTTGTTTTTTAACTGAAGAAAAAGAAAGAGCCGTGTAGAAGATTTTAGTAGGTTATAATTCCTGACTTTTAAGTCGTCATGTCGCATCCAACTATTGTAACTAAATTATATAATGTTACTATAGTTATATCTGAATAATTAATTTTCATGCCGTAACTACTTCACCGATCATCATGAAATTTCGTATAAGTACACGTTGTCAGGGGTACTTGACAAGGTGTATACGAAATTTCGATCGGTCAAGTCAAAGTCAGGTCCTATATACCTGAGATACGTTTCATCCAGAAAAGGTATTGTCTTCGAGGGATAGAAATTTATGGACTAAATCTACATTCACGCGAGGGAAGCCGCGGTCAAAATCTAATTAGTAACTAATTTTGAGACGGCGCTATCTCAAAATTACTCACACTAGTTTAGGGACTTAGTTGTCGCTGTCCAGTTTATTTTGTTGGATGAATGTTTTGGTAAAAAGTTTTTATGTCATATCAAGTGTTTGAATAATTTGTAGGTTCCATTACTTCTTGTGTCATTCTTACAAACGGTCGGACATTTAGACATGTAATACGTGCAACGTTTTATTAGAGTTGGTTCAATTTAGTGTCAGAATCGCGTGATATTTGTATTTAATTTCAAATAATAGTCCGTGAACTTCTTGTTAGTTCTCATGTCGATCGATAACTTTAATACCTACTAATGTTGGCAACTAGGTAGTATTGTTGTATTATTTTACACATAATGTGGTTCACCCACATTTACAAGTTATAGTAGTGTATGCGACTGCTTTGATGAAGTCAGGAATGCGCTTTCCAGGTCGGGCAGAGCATTATTAGGTTTTGCCGTCAGTACATTCTTGTCACATGTCACTGTCAGTTTCTCAGTTCAGTAGATACAAAAACAAAATAAAATCATGTTATTAATAAATATTTACATATTACGTAATTCCTTATTAATTCAATGCATAAAACGCACACACACACAAACGCACAACTTAATCACAACATTTGAAATGATAGTGGTAATTAAATAAGTATAAATAAATATTCATTTGTCTATGACTCGAGTGCAGTTTCCCTCGTTATACGGAACAAACACGGAAACCACTTGTAATTAGCTACATTAACTAGTCAATGAATGCCTATGGTGTTCTTAAACAGTGTGTAATTGTAATAGGAAGATCCTTGGAAACGAGGAACTAAACAGCAGTAGGTAAGTGGTTTCGACATAAAGACATTCTACATCAAATCTATACATGCACTATAAACTACATTGCACCACTCTAAAGTATGCCGTTTGCTGCTTAAATAAAGTCGACATTCGTTTGACTTATGAAGCAAACGATTTTTATTTTCTTAATCCAAACATAGACAAAATGCAGATGCAAATGTGTGAACCGATCGTTTATATGCAAAGGTTGTATACGGAATTATATGTTTAAATATTCTGATTTCACATCAAAGCGTGTTTAGACGATGTTTCACACCGAGTTTATCAAGTTAGTTTTTAGATGTTGCAACACTGGCTTAAGTTGACGGTTACGGCATAACTACTCAAGTGTGGTGTTAAGCCCTCCATAATCGATATAATTATGTACAAATGTACATACAAGAAGCGCGTTTTAAACGTCTATAAAACGCCTGGATTAGGTCAAGCGCTTGTAGAGCTTTGCGTAAGTCCCTGGATTCTTGGGCGTTTTATTTAGCCGCCATCGTTATTTTGTTGTTTATTCTTATTGCGATGTTGCTGCTTTGATATTCTAAGAATTGTGTCAAGTTAAGCTGCTTATTTTGTACTAGATTTTGTCCGCGATTTAGCTCGCGTAAATGTGGATTTTGTCAATTTTCTACGACCTTTTCTGTACTCCTAACTACGTGTATGCGAAATTTCACGATGATCGGTTGAGTAATAAGGGCGCGGAAACGTAACAAACAAACAAACTCACATTTGCATTTATAATATTATAAGCTAGGATTTTGTGAATTTACTTAAGCATGGTCAAATATTGTCAAAGTCTGTTATAATATCGATAACTTATACAACAGTTTTACATGTTGTGTATTCGTCCAAGACTTACTACTCTCATTGAATGCAATGTAATAACGACTTGTATGTATGTATTATACTATGAATAATTTATTTAATGTATTCTTCGAATAATAATATGGAGTTAGCATCTATACATAAATGAAATATAAACGTGTATAAGAAAACATAATTATAGTTATTTTTTCGTAATTAAACAAACCATTATAAAATCATTCAGTTACTACCTTCAGACTATATTCATTCTCTTATAAATAAATACCGAAAAAAAGTACAGATACGGTTCTGTGTATTGTCCCTAGTTACCAGTAAGCTACTTACGTTCGTTACTAAACAAGACAACTAAGAAATAGTGTGCTATTCCTACATAATAACATTAATAACACCACACACTTGCACAAAACTCCCTTTGATTGCATGTTTAGAGACGCACTGTTCCAATTTTAAATTTGATTTATAAACCGCACATACATTTACATATAAATTAGGTAGTAACACAAACATAATCCCCTGGACGCTTACAAGTAATGAAACGAGAAATCATTTTTGATTTGACCTATAACTTATATTAAAGCTTTAAGTAGACTGAGAAACTGTCTTATTTACATTAAAATATGATATCTTAAGAGGAAACACCACGGGCGAGAGAATTGAAAAATAGGTATATGTAAAATCTATTGCTGTCGCGCAATGCCCGCAGAGCGTAATAGAGACAACTGCAGCTTGGACCGAAAATACCTATTAAAATACACAAAATCAACGTTTCGTAGTCCCCTAATTCCTTCTCCAACACTTGACGGATTTAATTACCTTTTTCATTAAAAATTGAAGAATTCGGCTTTGGCCGTGTTTCTATGTTTTCCTTTTTTTATATAATCTACTCAAATTTGTTTGCTGGGTGTTTGAACACAGCGGAAAATCTGGTCAAATCTTTTTGAGGTTTTTGAATGCTCATGTCTCTTTTAATAATTAATAAATGAAAAAAGGAAAACATAGGGACATGGCAATAGAGGCCATACATTTTTTGAGAAAATATTATTGCTCTACTGGCATTATCCAGGGTGGAAACAGGGGACTACTATTGTATGGGAAAACGGCCCTTGTGTTTCCTCTTAACATCACATTAAAATACAAATGACATGTTTTCAATTAACGTAACGCGATATAAGATTGCCTAATTTGAATGATCATATACTGTATTTTGTTAAACGTATAACATCCACTAGCATTGCCCAATCGAAAGTGGAACCGGTTTTGTGAGTGTAATATACCGTAGCACCGGCTAGCTATCGAGGGATATAAACAAGTATAGGTTGATATACAGTTATATCTATTATCAAATACTTCGATTTAATCAGCTCGTTGGTGCACCGTAGTGAATCTCGGTCCCGGGATCTAATCCAATGTCGAGCGAAGTGATATTGGCTTTTTCGGTCTAGGGTTTCTAGGTAGCAGCATGAAGGCTAGAAAGATAGCGGCAAACGATAATAAGGTTGTCCCGGGATCTAGAATTATAGTCGGCGAAATATGGGTATTATACACCTGTCTACCCTACCGGGGATAGCGGTGCAAAGCTATGTATGTATTCTAGTTGAGTTTCCATACATTTCGATGCAATTCTTTATGTATTTCCATGTATATATTTAATCAGATCATCTATCGAGCTTAACAAAGTAACTCCGATGCAGAAGCGCTCATATAAAATCCAATCCATAATGGTGAGGCGACAATTTAAACCATTACTTCAACCGCATTAGGTATAGTGTGGAGCTAATATTAGTACCTATGTAATTAAAAGAGTATACCTAAATACAATATGCTCTTATTATAATTTCTTATGTTGAGTATGCACAAAACACTAATTATACCCAAAATACTATACGCTCTTATTGTAATCATTATTGGAAGTCGCAGACGTTTTGTTTACAATAACATCCAAGGCGATACCTCTAAGGCGTCACTTCAGATAATTATTCTGAGTACAAGTAAGCCTTAGAATTCCAAAACGTTTCTATATTATTTCGTTCATAAATGCCTTTATATAGAGGTCGTAATTACTTGTCCCAGACGTATTATTCATAAACAATTATAAGCCCTCATCGAATCTTCGACGATTTTATGAATTTCGTGCGCATTTCTTCTAATTTCTTATAAGCCTCTGGGTAATGTACTCCCGACTTTCAAATATATTCATTAAAACATGTCTTAACCTTGGTACTAATATTATAAATGCGAAACTAACAGCTTTTGTTAAGTCTTCACGGCTAAATAGCTTATCCGATTTTGATATAATTTGCTGCGAAATCGCAGATGTCTTAAGTGAAATATATCAAATTCTTTTTTGCGCATCATATGTTTTACCAGATGTTTAATTAGAATAAACTTATGATTGATATCATTAAAATTATTACCATTTAATTATTTCGTTGTGATAAGGTCAGCATATCTATATTACATTGTTTAAGTAAATCATTACCTATGATATTATGATCGCATGAAACTTTCTAGTGATTTAAATTACTAAACTTTAATAACTTGGTTAAAAGATGGAATAGAGAATATCACACTGGATTAAACAGCTTTAATCCTAACGACTGCTATCTGGTGATCAACCTAATAAATTTTATTTTATTAAATAAAGCTCTAGTTAAGGCCCAATTTATCATTAAACTAGCTGTAAGTGGCAATGGCGAGTGGACTAGATTCATGATGTCAAATGATGAAAAATGTCAAGGGGGCAGAGACTTCGGGTTCAGGGGTCCCCTTGACGTCGTTCTATTTATCGTTCCCAAAATGCATTATCGTAAACATATAAAATGCACATTAAATGCTTTTAATCATGGATTTTGGGATCATTTCCTTATTTTAATACATTTATACGGTGGGTTAAAAGCACGACAAATAGATACTAGAGTCAAGCTACGATATAACACGATCTATACAAGTCTCGCTTCTAGATATAAATCTCTTCTCGTGATGAAACTAGACACAAGACAGTTCTGTTTTATTAATTCAACATTGTTTACAACCTATCATTATATTTAATATCATTAAGGAAAAATCCAAGCGAGAAAGATTCATTAGATGTAAAATAATTACTGATAATAAAAGGTATGTACGTGCATTTAATTGATTGCATTGTGATTGTAATAGATGCAAATTACGTAATCGATTAGATGCGCACTCTGACGTCACGTTAGCGGCTACTTCTCATCGGATTATTGGCTATGGTTTGACTTTGACATAGATACTATGATTGTTAGAATCAAGTTTGAATACTACCATGTGAGAATTTTATAAGAAAACACATAAAAATTCTATCTTATATAATAAATGTAAATGTGAGTTTGTTGGTTAAGATTTCACGCCTTAATTACTCCACCAATCATCATGAAATGTCGCATACACGTTATCAGGGATACGAAAAAGGACATAGAGCAGCTTTCATCGAGAAAAATGTCCTATTAGTAACAAAATCGTGTTTGCTTGTCCTTTTTGTTATTGTCCGCTATTTAGCTCCCGGTTTGTATGTGTCAAGCGATGCGTTGATCGCATTGCTATTGCCGCGTTCTATTTTATTACATATAAAACAATTGCTACGATTTGGTTTTTGCATTGAATTACAGTGTCAATTGCAGCGAGTGTTATCTTGAGCGACGCAGATGAGGCAAACGGAGTGCGTTTGCCTTAAGCGTCTTACGCACTGTATGACGCATAAACGAGCCGATGAAGAATTGATTAATTAGATTAAAACCCACTTAGCAATGGCAAAAATGGCGTCACTTAAAAAACATGTTATATAGAAGTGCTAAAAGTAATAAAATAATAACTCAAAAGATATATGCACATGAAGTCTAAGTACCCTTAAAAGAGTTATTTTTTTTATTCAACTATAATACCTATTACTATGCGTATAAAATTTTATCATTTTAATGACATCATACTATAATAATCCTAACTAATATTATAAACGCGAAAGTTTGTATGGATGTATGGATGTATAGATGTTTGTTACTCTTTCATTCCAAAGGTACTGGACCGACTGCGATGAAGGTATGTATGAATACTTGGTATGTAGGTAGCTGGAGACCTGGATTCACACATAGGCTACTTTTTATCCCAATATTCCCACGGGAACGGGACTTACGCGGGTGAAACCGCGGGAAAAACAAGTCTGCATATAAAAGAAAGGCGACTAAAATAAACTACATTATCAGATAAATTATTATTCCATACATATTTTCTTAATTATTTTAAAGGACATCTCTACTATAAAGATAATTCTTGAGGCCGGTCGAATTTATAAACATTTAAAAGAACTATAACAATGAACTATGTATGCTTGTTTGCCTCTATAGTTGTATAAAAAAGATAAACAACAAGGCACTTAAGAGTCAAAACAAATAATTTTATATGATACAAAATTTGGCCTGGGTGGAGATCGAACCGACAATATTCGGCGTAGTGGCACCGGTGGGATGACTTCAACCATTGCGTCAACATGCAGTCATAACAAACAGTAAAAATCCGTCACAAAGAACGCCAGCTGTCTATGAATCACTCAATTTTATGTCACGAAGGGGATTGACCAGCAACACTCGTTGCATTAAAAATGAGTGTGTGATCAACCGATCATTGTGTAACAGAACTTGTGTACGATAAATATCGTTTACAGTAAGTTTATGACGAGTTTACTTTAAACCTAACTAATATTATAAATGCGAATGTGAGTTTGTTTGTCTATTACGCTTTCACGCCTTAACTACTTAATCAATGATCATGAAATTTCGCATACACGTTGTCAGGTATACCAAGAAGGACATAAGGGTGCCTTTCATCCGCAAAAAAGTACTACTGTTCCCGAGGGATAGATAGTTAATAAATAAACTTAGCCTGACTCTAGGTCACCTAAACGACTTTTGTTAACTACTCTATAGTATATTGCATTAGGGATCAGTAAAGAGACAAAGTAAAGATCCTAAACATCCTCGTAAATCTTTAAAAACGTGTTTATTTTAAAGGATATGGTAATGGGTAGGTACTCTATTGAAAATCTAGTTCAACAATCTTTATGAATATGGTAAATTCTGTTCATATTATTTAATCATGTAATGGAATTGTTAAAATACAAGAAGAATATTGTATTTTGTTTTGCTACCTGCATCCTATTTCAAAGCAGCCATTTAACCTTGTGTTGCGTCCATAGAAGTCGTGAGGTCGAATAACAGCACAAATATTCTCGTCTTTGAAGCAAATTTGATTGCTAATAACAGTTTTATTTGATTGTTTATGGTGTGTCCCACTGCAGTGATTATAAACAAGGCCAACATTATTATATTAGTAAGTAAAAAATATTCGTAAATGTATATTTTATTCAGCTACACCCGAAATTTAATATTTATTACTAAATTTTCTAAATTTTAAGTCACAAAGAGGGCAACGACATTCCGACATGCTAATTTCTTTACATTGTCTTAATTTTCTTATTTTTGTAACAGTTGTCTAAATTATTCAATATTAATTAAGAATTTCATGTAACAAATTGAGTCACGGATATAAATAATAAAACTTATAAAAAAATCTTTTTAAGAACGTATAATTTTTCTCTAAAGTTTTCACCGAATTTAATATACCAGCTAGGAACTAATAACCGAAGAAAACATAACCTATCCTATATTTGATGTATTTTTCTCACATCAAGAAAAGGCAACACGGCAGAACTGTAGTACATCTACAGATCTGCCGTGTTGCCTTTTCTTTTTAGATGGAATAAAGAGTAACAAAGACAATTTAAATGCGCTCGTTTGCCCCGCATGGTACAGCAATTTGTGCCTTAGGTAGTTAGAGACTGTGTGTCCTTTGTTTTCAATTATGGTAAAGTTCTTTACGACAAAGGTTTTAGGACTTGCCACGAAGAGCGGATATCTATAAATTACAAAATTAAAAGTTAAATAAAAGGATGCTTCATGAGAGGTACTGCATAATATCATCTTTTCCGACGCATGCGGATAGAGTCACATGGTTGCATGTGACTATATCAGCATGAATCGAAACAAAACATCTAGTATAACCTACAAATATTTACAGTGTTTAATGCTTATTTATGTAAGAATATATTTTCTCGTGTTTGTTAATTACAGCTACGATAACAAGCACTCGTGTAAAGAAAAATTACACCTACAAATTAGTTAGTTTGAAAAATATGCGTGTTAACCATGAGCCATCATTGTAATTAAATACTACAGGCAATACCAAGTACATTGAATTATTTGTGATCCTTGAAATAAATATTTAATAAGAAAAGCTCTGTCCATATAAAGTATAAATCCATATAAAGTGGTGTAATTTCAATGTCAGCCAAACATTCACGTAAACGTACAAAAATATTAAGGGCCTGTTTCAACACCTCCGAATAACATTTATCTATAAGATAAAAGTCTCGCCATCTCTCTTCTTTGACCTAACAAGAATGAGATGGCATGCAATTTATCTTTCGGATAAGTTTTACCTGATAGTGGTGAAACTGGCCGTTAGTTTTGGAAGAGCACGCAAATCATCGAATGCCCTCATCGAATTGGAGTTATGGAAAGGCACAGGGAGCGACAATAATTAAAATTAAATTAAAGGGCATGCGTGCCTTGTTGTTGAACAAAAAGTAAATAATTTATTTGTTAACAGGAATTTCGTCTTAACATTGTTATTTTTGGAGGCGTCATTTTGATAAAATGTCAATAAGTAATCGGAAGTGTATGTTCCGTATTCGATTGCCGGCTTCGGCAATGTTATAAATGGTTTTTAGTCACGCAATTTTCAGAGGCAGTGAAGACAGCTCCCCCTAGAACATGAATTTTGGAAAAGCAAGCGGCATTGCGTTTTACATGTACCCGAATGTTGCCGAATAATGTGCCACTCGTACACGTACAGATGCGGTATAATGTTATAGAAAAATTTAGTCAATGTTCTGAATGCGCATTTACAGCACAGCACGTAAAATATATTCTATGATAAATTGTTGAGCTGGATATTATCTACGCACTGCCGATGACAGCAACGCGTGTGTTACAAACAAGATACGATTGACCATAGCGAATCCTCCAAGGAGTGTCAAGGTAAACATAAATTCTGTTAAAAACTGATTACATTAATTACATCACCCACCAATTAAAATCCCTCGAAATCAAAGGAAAGAAGCTATTATTTGTTTACGGAAATAGCAGACCCCGATATAATATCCTTTAGAAAATTCCTTTGAGCCGCTCAACGTGTAGGTGGTAGCGTGCGTTATATCAATAAAGCGAACAAATCATTATTCTGTTGCTGTGAAATCTAGATCGAGAATCCAGTTTCAGATTTTTGTTAACGAAATAAGTTAACAAAGTGTGTAAAAATGTTAACTACTAGCGGTATCGAAAACAGTATAATGTTATGATCTGTTAAACGCTAGGATTTCAAGATATTTGCTTTATTAGCAGATAGGAGCAACTTTGTTGATCTTTGAAAGAAATGGCGCAATGCTTTAACAATCTTTATTGCGATCTTGATTTAATCCTAACTAATATTATAAATGTGAATTTTAGTTTATTTGTTAGTTATGCTTTTACGTCTTAACTAGGTACTCAACCGATCATCAGAAAATGCTGCATACAGGTTACTACTATACTGGGGTGCAGACAATGTCATAGGTTTTCTTTTATCCAGAAAAAAAATACTGTTCCCGTACTGAAAATTTATTGACAAAATCTAGATTAACGCGATCGAAGACGCAGGCAGTGTCTAGTTTTATATATCTCAACAAACAGCCGTAATGCGAAAGAGTTTGTTTGTTTCACCTTTATTTATGTCAAATAAAATCAGAAAATAAGACCTGAAGATTAATCGACGAAGTTGATGGAACGCAAAGGCCACTTACTTTTTGAAAGTAAGTAATGACTCCCAGCCAAGTCAATAGGTAATCGTGGTAATGTAAGAGGGATTCCTACGTTTAGCAGTTTCAGTTGTGAAAGGACTCAGAAGTGAAATAATGATGCTTCGCTACGTTAGATCTGACTGATAAGCATGTTTAGTAATGTTTTATTTAGGTATAAGTAGGTATTCTTACGATATTTTATTTACTTTTCTAATAGTTTTATATTAAATATTACGTTATTATAAATAAAGTAAATGATATATAGTATTTGCTTGTTTTTAATTTTGATTGGTAATGGCAACTGAGCTCAAATTTATATATGACCAATTAAAATATATAACTTAAATATGAATTGACAATTTAATGCAGTCAGCTGCCCAATAAGAACAGAAACTGTATCAAAACAAAAGTTAAAATATCAATTCTTACAATAACAACGGGTGAAACTATACAAAGTAATAAGACCTTTGTTCCTAATAGTTTGGCATCGTTACTACAAAACCAGTTTCGATGCAATTTGGTCAAAAGCCAGCTAGCTATAGGTCAGTGAATATTTTTCGTTTAACATGCAAATTCATAACGTCATAAATACTTGCATATATTTTACACATGCTTAGCATCGTTGTGGTGTTGCAAATTGGTAGTGGCCTACATTTACATACTAGGCTGATTGATAGATGTTTAAAATAAGCTTAGCTTATTAGCAGGGTGGTGTGGAGGCCACTGCTTTTGGACCACATGATCGCTTACAATCAGGAAGAGTGTGGTCATTTTGACATGCAAAATAAAAATAAAAGGCTTTATAGTATACCTAGAGCAAAAAAGAAAAAGGCTCGAAATAGCGGTTTTGACTTAATACGTATCATTACTTGGTCTTTAACAGTTATCTTTAGAAGCGTGCATAGAGAACGGGCAATAATAATAATATTTTATCACATACACACATCACCATCTAGCCCTAACTAAGCAGAGCTTGTACTTTGGGTACTAGACAATGGATAAACATACAATTATATACTTTTTTTTGTAAATACATACATATTATACATAGAAACACCCAGACCAAGACAAACATCCATGTTCATGCACACAAATAATTGACTTGTGCGGGAATTGAACCCGCAACCAATATAAACAGTTTAAAGCTGATGGTGGCATAGGTACGCCACATCTATTTGCCAACCGGCTAATTATGCACTATAAGATTTAATACCTAAATTATACAGTTTATTAGGTGCTCGCGACACCATCAACGTCACTGCTTATGTTGGGCTTCCATTAACCTTTTTAGTGGCAGCGGCACACCAGCAGCCAGACACAATAGGTTCTCAATTATGACTTACATTCCAAAAATTGAAAGGTGAACAACAGTGCTCGTTCGTAAAAACTTGGCTACCGGCCAATAAGATTACCAATCCGTCAATCCAGAAGCCATATTAATATTATAAACATATCACGGCACTTTTTCATACGGATGTAGAAAAAAGGTCGCAACTCTTTAGTTTAGTTGACCCTGGTGAAGGTTAAAACCTTTAACATTCCCTCATAACACAAGAAGTCAATCCCCTGTCAAGTTCAGAAACTAATCGAGTGCGCGAGGTCGAATGAGGTCGATACATTACAAAGGTGGACTGAATCACGTACTTCGATAGCGGTGAATAGGGCTGCTAGATTGACTTCACTAATAATGTTATCATATTTTGTTGAATTGACTGCCTCGTCGATGCCTTGGTATAAGATTGCGGTTGAACTGTGAGGTTTTGATTTCCGGTTTACTTGTTATAGGATTTGTCTGGTTCGATCAGCACGAAATTTGACGATGTCTACTACATCGGAGTAAACATGCGGGCGTGAAAGTATCTTATAAGCAGCACGATTTTTGATAATTATGTGGCTACGCCAGAAATATTACTCACGCTTTGCCAACAAATTTTAGGTCCCGTATTATAAAAATTGAGACTTTGTGATCTCAGGATTAGCCCCAAACAATCGCAAGCTTTGTAACAGTAGCTTTTGATCGCGGTTCGCTCGCACGGGTGTAGTAAATTTTTCTGAATGAAAGATACTGTATGTACTTATCTGTACCCCTGATAACGTCTATGCAAAACTTGATCGTGATCGGTCGATCAGTTAAGGCTTGAAAGTGTAACAAATAAACAGACTCACATTCGTATTTATAAAATTAGCTGGGATAGTTAGGATAACAAACCAAAGAGAAAATCTTCATCGCCTTCGGTAGTTGAATGCATCTTGTCATCAATTCATAAATTCAGTTCGACCAACCCTTTGCATACAGATTTATAAAGTTGTTCAGGATATAATAAATATAGGTGTCTCGCGTGTGGTCGCCTAAGCGTGTGGTCCGAGTTATTTTTAGCCTCACTCTCCTTCTGATATGATTCAGCAGAGTGCACAACAACTATGTCTGCATTAATTGATATTTTACAACTGTCATCAAATTACGCTTAGTTAGCGGCCTTAATTAGAAATATCCTGTCCGGATCAAAGTACTGGAACACTGATGAGTTTCTTTGTGTAATGGGCGTAAATACGGATAGTTTACGATTTTATTTGCTGTTTATTTCTGTATGTTTATCTGGTGTTATCTATTATTAGAGATTTATAGAGCTAAGTACCAATAGTGTGTGCATCATTGTGTTGTGATATGCAATCCTCGCCGCGCAGGCGCTTGCATTTCACATGTTTTATACTAAGAACGTGGCAAGCACGAATCCATCCTGCCGTATGTAACGTGAGTTATTGACATTAGCAACACTACTATCACAAAGACACGCTATATTTCCAGCTCAAAAAACAAACTCTGCCTGACAATCTTTAATGGGTTCTGGAAACTACCCACTACAGTAATAAAGTAGACATTATCCAATCAATAATACTACAGACCCAATAATCGTTTTCTTAATTTATTTCTTTACTGTTATTTCTATACATACTTAATTTATAGTTAATCTATCTTAAATGGTTGAATCTATTGAGTCGCGGCACACCGGTGGCCAGAGACAATAGATTTGCAAATATGTGTGGAACCTATTCTGAGACTTGACTGCACGGAAGGCGTAGTGGTTTAAGTGGTTGCCTCGCTCCTGCCAGTGCGCCAAGTGTTGTGTCGAATCTCCCATGTAACAATAATTTGTGTGATCTTTGTGTCCGTTGTTCGAATGTTAGTAAAGTCCCCGGCTACACAGGAATTAGGGTGCGTTTCCACTGACGCGGAGCTGGACGGAGTGGAGCGGAGAAGAGCAGTGAAAAGTAACATGTTTTTCCATTGAAGCGGAGCGGAGCAAAGCGGAGCGGAGCAAAGCGGAGCGGGGCGAAGTGGAGCTGAGCAGACCAGAGTTGCAATGATCTTGTAATCCGGTATCTTTCACTATGATTTCCCACGCCATATCTTTGGTTTCATTGCATTTGTATGTTGTCAGTCGTGTATACCATAAACATGGATTTTTTTTGACACTTTCAATTAGTTTCTCATCCACTTTGATTCATATGTGAAGTGACGTAATATTGCTAACTAAACTAAAATGCAGCGCTCGGGGCCTTTCCTGACAAGTGTAGGTACACTAGCCGCTGCGCCGCACCGTCCCGCTACCCTCCGCTTCGTGCGCTCCGCTCGGCATCATAGCCTGCTCGACTCCGTTCTATCCGGCTCGAGGCCGCATGTATATATATTTTATTTGAAAATCCGCTCCGCTCCACTTGCACTGTTTCCACCGATGCGGAGTAGAGATATCGAGCACTGTGATTGGCCAGTTCACGGTCCGGTTCTCTCCAGCCCAGCTCCGCGTCAATGGAAACGCACCCTTATTCCTAGTGCGGGAGTTGTCTTTATAATGAAAATTGAAGATTAACAGTCGATTTGTAATGGCTGGTCAACCGGTTGTGGGCACAACCCTACCAATGTTCAATGTTACACAACGTTATAGTGAAACAGTAGGAAGTTGCGTAACAGACACAACCTGTGCGAATTAAACACGTAACGTCGATAATATCATTGATACACGATATCACAATGTCACGATACGCTTTGTCACTTCGCTATTTATATTGCTGTAGCTAAATATAAATTGTAACGCAGAAATACGCTAATTACTAGTAGGCTTTGTGATGTTTAGCTAAATTAGGTAGGTACGCTATTAATAAAATAAGTGACAACGCCCGAATAGGGTTTGCTCTAAATGCGATAGAAAATAGTTATTACATAAAACACTAGCGTTTATGTTTACTGCCTATGTTTCTGGATAAAATAGCTTTCCAAAGACAAAAGAATTTTCAAAAACGGTCTTCTTGTTCAACCAATTAATGTTCAACAAACAAACATACAGAAATACAAATCTATCCTCTACATTACATTAGTGAGTATAGAAGTATAGATGGACTTTTTTAAAATAGTACCTATGTGTGAACCTAAAATCTATTTTACGAAATAAAAACTAACACTGGCTGTATATAGAATGCGTGTCCAGTTCAAAAACCCCGTATTTGAAAAAGAAAATATGAGATAGTTTTATTTTTGAATTCATTCATTCATTTCATTTGGTTACATAATGAGCAGTGATAACAATATTTACCTACTTATTTTTTCTTGTAGTGTAAATATATGTTGATACAAAGTCACAAGTTTACTGAAGGGTGATACAGACTACGTGTGTGCATTTCCGGAATGCTAGATCATTTTATCAACACGCTATCGCTTAGAGTAAAAGAAAGCCAAATAATTGCGGTAAGCAAGTATTATCACTAATTAAATAGCAAATAGAAACAGAAAAATACAGTTTTACACGCCCTTGTTGTTCTCTTATAAACCATTAATTATATAATTTGTTTTTCTATAAGCTTCCTATTAATCAATCTAGTCAGAATTAACAACATATATAAATACTTAATTACTAATATCATTAATGCGAATGTGAGTTTGTTTGTTACGCTTTTACGTCTTAAGTACTCGACCTATACTCATGAAATTTCGCATACCCGTTGTCGGGAGTATAGAAAAGGTTATCAGGGCAACAGAAAAGGACATGGGTACATTTCATCTAGAAAAACACACATTTAACCTATATTTACATAAGCGAAACCGCGGGCATGATACTACATACTACCTAAATATGTTTATGTTTATAAAAAATATTAAAATACTGTAAATACAGAGCCATTCTTTTGTCTTTTGCTAGGTATTCATGCGCATACTGATATTTGAACAAAGAACAACTATGTAGTGTCATTTGTTTCCCGCTTCCTTATATCTGATACACCTGTTGAATGCACAACTTTTTGTTTTCTATTTACACATGGCCGGCACATTTACATAGTATTTTACTTGATATAGTACTTAGTTTTAAATTATCTTGTTTTGTTATTGAAATAAAATACATCCAAACTAATATAATAAATGCGAATGTGAGTTTGTTTGTTTGCTATGCTTACACGCTTGAGCTACTTGACGTTCACCATGAAATTTCGCGTACACATTGTCAGGGGTATAAGGTATCTACTATATCATTTATCCAGGACAAATCTACTGTTCCCAAGGGATAAAAATAAACAAAATCTTGATTAACACGGGTGAAGCTGCGGTCAAAATGTAGTAGATGAATAAAAAAGGTCAGATATTCTTTATGTTTCTATGCAATATAAAACATTTTTCATTTTAGAAAAAGGTATGTCGATATTGTCAAATATTATTTTGACTTCTAAACAAAATGGCAAACAGGTTTTTTAAAAATAGGTAATAACTTGACTTTAGCAATACCTATCAACGTGATTTTGATTATGGATTTAAAAAATAATAAAGAATATATTACTATTTCCAAATGATGTCGTCTGTCAACGAGCAAATCGACAAATTGATAGCAAATTCTCAAAACATTTATCGTTTCATTATCGTCGTTATTAAAATGAGATATTATTCATGTGTTCCTAATTCAAATAATATTATAATATCTAATTTTTGTCATAATATACTTAACTTTTTCAAAAAGCTTTTTTTCGTCCTATCTTACCAAGTTATTTTAGCTATAATGTGAGGGTATTTAAAAATAACAAGCTTAATATGTCACTCATACGTCCAAATGATACATAATCCATTTATCAAAACGGGATTAATTTGAGCATTTTTATTGATTGGACGTGCAATACACATTTTAATTTTCTATTCCTTTCCTGCACATGAAATTGGCACTGCAAGTGTGGGAAACAACACTAATGTGATTAAGTGCAACTCGTTTATAACGCCAAACTGTCTGGCGTTTCAAACAAAGCTAATTATAGAACTTTGTACTCGTACGCTCATATCATATAGATATCACCAATTATATTAATGTATAGAGTAATAAACTTATATTAGTCATCAGTTAAACGACCGTTTCCATAGTTACAATGATGAGTCGTTGGCATGACATTCAGAACATTTGACCGCCAACTAAACCAAATGCATTCTATTTTCAAATGTATACCGTATACCGAACTCCTTTGTTATCTTCTAATAATGTTATGCAGAAAACATTAAAGAATGCAGTGCCCTGGCCGCAGCGCTGCTTTAAATCATAATACATTCGAGAAATTTCTAGAACAGTTTGTTCTAGAACGTTTTTAAAATATGTATGCTGCACTTGATCGGGTTACTAAACATACTTCAGAGACTGTATGACGCCTATAGACTCGTCTGCTGGAATATGTAAGAGATCGCTCCACTTTTGCTCTATTCGAACGTTAAGTTAAGACGTAACGGAGCCAGACTGACTGAACGTGAATACTTAATATCTTGTCGTGTTTTTGCTTGTAATAAACATGTAATTCTATCATTAATAATTAATGTCATAGGAAATGCTCGTTACAAATGGCGATTTATTATCTAAACTACCTATAAAAAACCGGATATATTATATGAAACAAATCTATGATTGTAAACATTCATTAGTGTCAAGTGTGAATGCTGTAGGTACTTCATAATAAACCGAATATCTAATTACTATTTAGGAACTGTAACTAATATTTATCCGTATATGTTTTACACAAGAATAGTCGTCAGTCAATCAGTAAGGAGCATCTAGCCTCGATAAAACACAACCACAATTTATATTCCCGTTTAGATAGTAAGTATCAAGTAATGCCAAGAAATTAATTAAAAGTGACATTTCTATTGTGGAACGTATTTCTATTTTATTCTGTGCTGGCAGCGTTATTTCAGAACAAAATAAATAATAGAGGTAACGCCAACTCATAGACGACATGTAGAAATTTATATTTTTTAAATTTAGAATATTCGACAAATTCCTACGTTTACTTAGAAATAATTTAGTTCCACGTGGTAAAGAGTAAATCAAGGATTAGACCAGATTAATGACGCTATGCTGAAAGTCTCCTTATGCGATCGTTTTACATGGTTTCTTAAATCGCCACCAGCCATAATCCTTATCTTTTCATCTCTCTGTGTTTCACAAGCAATGAAACTGATAGCAACTTTGTATAAGTACCTACTGTACGATGTAGTATGTTGGGTATTTAAAAATAACTTACTTTCTATTTAATTCGTCGATTACAGATTCCGAAACTGGAACTTACCTGTAAAAAGTAAATAAAAACTTTAGAGGATTACTTTCGATAGACATTATTTAACTAAACTAAAAAAAATGTTCTATGTGGTACTGGGTTAGGCATCAGCATAGTCTAACTTATTCTAATCCTTACAGCTTAGTAACAGCCACAGAGTAAAGATATAGGAAAGTCTGGTATATTGGACCGGCAACTAAATTGGACCACCCTCGTATCTCAAAAAGTAGCTTTTCAAATTAAATATTGGCTACAGTGGTTGAAATGCATCTAACTTCATTACACATCGGCCATATTGTTTTCGTTGTGACATTTAGCGTCGGTGTTTTGTTTTTGAAATTCTATTTTTGATAATTTTGATGTAAATTCTATTGTTCCGTACTAAGAGTATAACTACGTTAAAGGTAAGCATATAGTGTTTCTAAAATGTAATATAGAAGCGTAATTTATCTACAACTAACATGCATTAAACAATTGCCGGTATTTGTAGGTCACATTTTATTAGATTTTTTTTATGACATATACACCCAGTTGGTTAAAACGGACCGCCATTGGTTGGATAAAATGGACTGGTCCAATTTACCGTACCCATATATTTGCAACCGACTTCAAAAGTAAGGAGGACCTGTATGTATGTAATATTATCATAATTGCACAAATGTTGGATATGTTGGTCTATACCACCATCTAAACACGCGTGTCAAATTTCGTAAGTGTATGTTTGTATGTCTGTATGTTTGTCTACGTATTACTCAATAACTACATGTCAGATCGCGATGATTCTTTTTGTATTAGATTAGACTTCTCTTAACTTAGGGAAAGTGCAAGTTCATCAAAATCGGTTGAGTAGTTTTTAAGACATAGTCAAAAATCTTAGTGAAAATCTTGCAATCAGTGACAGTGATAGTGAAGAATCTGACGAAGAAGAAAATCTCATAGTTGTGGACGATTCTGATAGCAGCCTAGAATCAGAAGACAAAGAGAATGAATGTGCCAAATGTAAAAGAAATTATTACGATAAAAATGGTCCCAAAGCCGATTGGCTACAGCATGTGCGTTGCCAAAATTAGAATCACGAAACTTGTACTCAAAATCCGGATATTTGCGATGATTGTACTATGTGAATCCTTATATTGTTTAGGAACTATATTTTAGAGTGACTATTATGTTTGGTTTAGTTTCTCGCTTATAGTTTTCTTTGTTTTACCTTAAAGTTTATAGAGGTCCAATTTAGCTACACCGTGGTCCAAATTACAGAACGACTCGGCTAAATTGGAACAAAGCTCAGATCTCACATTTTGTTGATTTTCAAGATATCTATAAAAATAATGTTGATTAATACATAATAAAAGTAAAGCCTTATAGTTGTTGTTTTATTTCATACAATAGACAATTGTCAAAATACAAAATATGTATGTTTAAAAAGTGTTTGAAAAAAAACGGTCCAAATTACCAGACTTTCCCCCACTTAGGTAGATATCGGCCAAGCAAATATTAAAATCATAGATGCATCTACTACTTTTAAATATGTTCACCTTTCTGAATCTTGTCATCTGACACAATGCCAATATGGCAACGGTATTATATATACAGTATTATAATTATAATTATAAATGTTTATTTCGAACTTATAAAGAACATAATTAGATAGGAAGATAATATAAATATAAATAACACCACGCAACGACCCACAAGGGTGGCGCGGCAAACAAACCACCAACGCGGGCGAATCCGCGGGCACAGCCAGTAATATTATATGGAGACAATAATATTACTGGTTGTGCCCGCGCACACGCATATTAAAAATAATACACTATCGTTATCTATCAAGTAATGTAAGAGTTCACTTTTCTTAGTTTAATTCCTTTCTGTGCGTTCTAATTACGGTGAGGACACATCCTAACTAATATTATAAACGCGAATGTGAGTTCGTTTCTTTGTTACGCTTTCACGCCTTAACTACTCGACCTATCATCATGCAACTTCGCTTACACGTTGTCAGGGAAATAGAAACGGATAGTACCTTTCATCCAGAAAAAGTTCTGTGCCCGAGTAATAGAAAATTGACATAACCTACATTTACGCGAGCGAAGGCACGGTCAAAATCTAGTATATGATATAAATAATTATATATATAATTGCAGCTAATTAAGCTATGAGCTTGCAATTTCCTTGCTCGTCTTGTCCCGCTGCATCAACAATCGCCCACATATTTGTAGTGTATTGTTGTAAATTGTAGTGCAATCGTTAGAAGATTGTATAGTTATAGTTAAGACAGTGGTCTTATCATTAACTAACTGGTATTATCGACGACAATGATAAAAGTAAAGTAATTTGAGGACTGTAATGCGAAGCTCAAAAACTCGAAAATGAACAAGACATAAATTAGGTGATAACGTGTCGGTGACCTTACTAAGCTCACCGAACCCACACTTGTTGAAGAGAACTTATAATAATTATATACTACCACATACACACAACACCATCTAGCCCAAACTAAGCAGAGCTTGTACTATGGGTACTAGATAATGGATAAACATACATATATACTTTTATTTTGTAAATTCATACTTATTATACATACATAGAAACACCCAGACCAAGACAAACATCCACATTCATGCACACAAATGTTTGACTTGTGCGGGAATCGAATCCGCGACTGTCGCGTGGCAGTCGGTTACACTAACCACTACGTACTATATATGTACTAGAGCAGATTATCTGTCTTCACGGATCTTATTTCTTGAGTGCCCGCTATGCTATTATAGCCATTTGTATATATAGGTATCTATAATGTCAGACAATGACAGTGTTCTGGTTATTCGAATATACTATTACATGCATTCAGAATAATATCTGTTTAAATAGCAAGCATTTTACTATGGTGATGTCGTAAAAAGCTAATTAGACAGTACCGTAAGAAAATAGCGTGTGTTAAATGAGATCCCAACTTAACCATATTATTCAATATATATATAAGTATGAGCATAATGTCCGCAGATCCAGATGCCAAGCCCAAGCGTTGGTCGAAAGATAATCGTATAATTTTTTAAATCATCAGCCTCAAAAGGGTATGTCAACGTATATGTAAATTTAAATAATTTATACTTCGCAAAGGTTGAGGTTGATACGCAAAATACATTTCACACTTACTGAACCATAAAAATAAGGACAAATTACTTATGCAAGGTTCAACATTTAAATCCAAACACGTATAAAGTAATAAGGATATGTCGATTTGAAAGGATATCCGTATTTGTTCCTTGGTTATTGATGACGTGATTGAAATAAATATAAACGTACAACCACACATTTTAAAACATAGCAATAAGGTAATAAAATAAGAATGGCGTTACATGTCTATGGTACTACCTTTTTATCTTGGTTCTATTTTGATTTGTCTATGGATAGTGTTATTTGTTGTGTTGCTGCTACCCGAGGCGTTTTTAATTTTTTTATTTCAATTAGGTATTAACTGTACAATCCTTACTTAATATTATCAATGTAAAAGTTAGTTTTTTTGTTTGGTAACAAGCATTTTAATCTTTCACGCCTTTACTACTCGACCAATCATCATGAAATATCGCATACACGTGGTCAGCTGTACAGAATAGAACATAGGGTAACTTTCATCCAGAAAAAGTAATGTAACTAACCTAACCTACATTTACGCGAGTGAAGCCGCGGGCACAATCTAGTTTATAATATAATATTGTCTTATGTTTACGCGAATGTTATACATTGAAATTAAACAGTTTATACGGATTTTATCGCGTTGTTTATTTTACTTTAAACACTGTTATTACATAATTTTGAAAACTCTAACACTACTATTATTGAATTTTATCTTAGTCTCCCCGTGAACATGGCTGCTGTAAAGCAACCGAAACGTCGGGGCAAAGTGTAAACTTAAATACAAATAGTTTTAATTAGAAATAATATATAGCTTAAATAGTAGTAAAATTCAATAATATTAGTGTTAGAGTTTTCAAAATTATGTAATAACAGTGTTTAAAGTAAAATAAACAACGCGATAAAATCCGTATAAAGTGTTTAATTTCAATAGTTTATAATAAAAACAGATATTAGTATAACAGCGGGTACATGTATAATTCACTAAGTTTCTATACATCGCTACTCAGTAAATAAGTATAATATTGTCTTCTGAAATGGTTGCAGTAAAAGGGTAACAAACACAACTGATAAAGATTCTTCAAAGTATTCCTCTCGTTGTTTATATTAAGATATTGGCACTACAATGTCTATTAAACAGAGTTAGATAAAATTTCATCATAGCTATATTGTTTGGCACTCATATAGACGCATATACAAATTTATTTATCAATTTTGTGTACCAACTGTATTTACTGCATACTTAGGTTTGTCCCACAGTTCTATAGTCCTTCCATTTCCACAACCCGGTGTCAGATGCCTAAATAACAGTCTAATCCACCTGCTATCTTTTTATCCTCCTTGAACTACCATTACATGGCACCTTACCAGTAATTGTTCTCATCATTCATAGCTTCTTTAGCATGGAAATTTCCTTTATCCTTTCTCATACTTATAAATGGTTTCCTGTAATTTAGTTTTTAATGCCTGCGTAACGAGCAACAACAACAGCGATTTATACCTGCCTTCCCATAATATGCAATCCTAACAAATTTGATTAATGCAAATGTGAGTTTGTTTGTTTGTTATGCTTGAACGCCTACACTACTCGGCCGATCATCATAAAATTTCGCATGTCACGTTGTCAAGGGTACGAAAAAGGATACCTGTCATCCCGAAAAAACTACTGTTGTACGTGCGAGCGAAGTTGCAGACAAAGTCTAGTTCAAAATAAGAAAACAAAGTGATCGCTTACCAGTGTTGCGTTATGATCAAAGGTAAAGGAGGTTTACTTGCAGCATGGCCTAATCTCGAACCTCATAAAAAGTCATATTTCTTTTTTATCATTTGACCTAAATACACTTAATTAATTACAAATACACTTAACTAGAACAGTTTAATGATTACCAAACAGCGACAAAAACCGAATATCGTATCCCATGCGCCATGTAATCTGCAATGCACCCACGGTACTAGCTTTTAATGTAGAGCATACTTTTCCGAATGAATTTAGACCCTATTGTATACAATTTAGGGTTTAATTTATAGTTGTTTGTGTGAGATAAGATCGATCTAAAATAAACTATGGCTGGTGAATTGCATCACACGTCATGTTACTGCTGTGTGTACATAATACGGCGTTAATTCAAGGATTTTGATTCGAGTACTCCGTATTAGGTGCAACTGCTTCTTGTACGTACAGTTAGTTAGGCTGTAGTACACCTATTAGTGTTTTATATTAAACGGCGTGGGTGACAGTGGCTACCTCGCTTAAATTTGGATTTTGTTCTGACTAAAGCAGCCAACCACCACCCTACAGAAGTTGAGAGTAACTAGCTTCGAGAGCTCGCCTTAACGGGTCTACGGACTAGTAAACTCGTGGTATTGGAAGCATCTACATAATATTAGAAGCCATGTTGACCATTAATCATCAGATGCTACGTAGCTGCACTAATATTATAAAATTTAAGCAAAGAAACCCTCCAGGGGTTTGTTTGTTTAAACGCGGTAACCTCAGGAACTGCCCGTCTAATCAGGATTTTTTTACGTGAGATGACTAAGCATAGGCTATATAGGTATATAACGTTACGCTACGAAGGGGCTGAGATATGACCAAATCTAAATACCACGTAACGCTGATGAAACTGCAGACTGTAAGAGTAAAGCTAGTTAAAAATAAAAAACAAGAATCGATATACGGCAAAAAATAATAACGTAGTTGTCTACTATTTAGCCATGATATATTATATAATATAATCTTTACGATTTTAGTCACAAACATATGTCAGTTTATTTTTAACATACAACAGGTCTTTAATTGCACACTTATCACGACTTATACACATCGTTATATGAATATTGTACCTACGGAATATATTATGTATTTGGTAAAATAAATATACGTCAATATAATATCTTTCGGTGGGTTCATCGATAAACGTAATTAATTATGGTTATATCCATAATAGAGTTTTGACGTTAGTCCCGATTTTTTATGTCCGTGTCCGTTATCTCAGAGAATGTACCATAAAGTTTCGTAGCTATACATATTTATACATTATGTACATCCTTATTCTAAATATAAAATACCACTTATAAAAATGGGAGTATCTTTGTCCGTTTACGCGGGGACGAATATAAGCAATGGGTTGTGGTTTTCCATACTTAAATAAAGTTTATGAGCGACATATATGTAGAATAGAACTTTTCAAGAAAATAAGTTTCGAAGAAAGTCGACGACTTCTATATTTTATCACAGTCAATTGTGATAAATATTTTTTTTATAACTTTATTTGAAATACCTAGTCAATTGTATAATTGAATAGTGTTTGCACTCATCATAAATTAACAAAACAAGAAAAGTTTTATAATTTAATTGATACTTGAAAGCAGACACTTCCGGACTATTTGTGAGAGAAACAATTGACTGGAAATATGAAATTAAAACGTGTGTATTATTTGCATATTCCCAGTTTGTTAGTGTAAAATACACATTGTACACTAACAATACTTCTTTTAATTGCAAATTGTTAGTACCTAATTATTTCAAAAAAATGCTGCATCTAGTTCTACATTTAAACAGAAATCAAACATAAATGCGTATACGACGTATAGCAACAACCCAGTCATCATGATTACCGTGTTCCAAATTCAAACTTTGACATTTATTTATTTTTATTTCAAAACGGTACCAGAACAAAGAAATCAAACTGGTTGTATAGTCAATTAGTTTATTGTATAAATTATGACGCGCTTAAGATCGTTGAACGTCAGTGTCGCCAGTGTCAATAATGCATTGATATGCACGCTGCTCGCCTACTTACTGAGGTCAAATACGAAAGTGACGTTAAATACTATCTGTTGCTAACAAAGCTTGAATATGTATACAAAGAGGAATCTGTATGCCCAGTATAGCGTAATAAAGATTGTCTATCATTTTACAATGTAGATAGCTATTCAGGCGTTGTTGTAAAGATTAATTAGTGACTTATAGGAGGGCGCACAAATCGAAACGCTTACGTAGCGTGCAGCGGTGATGACTGCGATGGGATTAGACATTTTTTTATAATAATACTCTATTGTTTTAAACGATCGCCCATCGTCACAACATATGCTGCTAATGGACCGCGTAATGATTGCCACCGCGATTCGCTTTGTGGACGATACTTTGCGTCTCTTTACTCAGAGCGGAATCAATATTCTTCTGTTGCATCAGTGTGTTGCCAATGCTAATAGGCCAAGAGCATGTAACATAGCAGTACTTCGCAAGACCAAAAGGTCATGCATATATTAGAGTAAATTTCATTTGAAATGTTATACTAATTGACAATAATTTATAACATTTTGGTCGAACCATGTAAAAAATTTCCTTGCCAAACTAGTCGAAATGTAGGTTATGATATTAATAATCAAAGATACATACATCGAGCTTATATGTATGCATCAATAAATATATTTTATTATCTAATATTATACTTAATAAATTATCCTTTATTAACAAAAGCTGTCTATATCTAAATCTAAGTTTATAGAATGGCGAAAAGAAAATTTAATAAAAACAAACTTTTAAAATGTAACTTTGCAAAATGTGTTTGCTATGTAAATAAGTAAATAAATAGGACTAGGACTTTATTATTAAAAAGTTGTATCTAATGAAACAGCGAGCGCCACACATAGAATCACTGAACAGCACGGATGCAGAATACTGATCAAGTTCCACTTCTTACAAAGAAAAACTAACGTTGAACTACAAACACAGAGTAAATTAAAAATTAAGTTAATTACGTTAGTTATAATTACGAATCCGTGTACAAATATAATATGGTACGTATGACGTACTACATTTCGCCCGCAGCTTTGCTCCCGTTTACATTTTGTCAATAAATTTCTATCCCTTGGGAATCCTATGTTTTTTCTGTATGAAAGGTATTCATAATAATCGGTCGAGTAGTTAAGGCGTGAAAGCGTAACAACTAAACAAAAAAAACGTGGAAAACAAAACAATTACCTTTCAGAAATCTGCCAAATTTATAGACATCTGACCAATGAATTTGAAACCGTCGGCATATCAATAAATATTTCACGTTAATTCTAACGCAAACCGGAGACAATGACCGATTACATTCCATAGATGGACCTGAGATACTGATCAAATGTCAATCGTTTTTGACACTCAATCTGTCTCCGATAGCGGTCTGTGCCAATAAAGCTGGACAGTAATTGGCGAACATTTTAATCGACGCGGGGTTGAAGGTCGCTGTGCGGGTGCATCATGCATCCGCGTCTTTGCCGACGTATCGGGTAACACATCGGTTAATGAATAGTCGTTATATGATAGGTGGCGCTACGAAGCGCCGTTGTTGATTATACGTCAAAACTCTATGTGATTTTAAGATAAGATACTTTTGCGCACCATACATTTCTGGGTATTTTAACTGAGCCTTCCTTCAGAACGTCTGTGATTCAGTTAGTTTCTACAAGTATAATAGATATATGCAGAGGTTGCATTATTTATTACTTAATAAATAAATTATTTAGCTCCTTTTCTCATTAATAATAAAGTAAGAACTTAACATGGTTCCAATTGGACATGCATCACGAATACCATATGTATTTTAAAAAGCCAATACTATTACAAAATGCCAATATTATATTATTATTTAAAATGCGAAATTTACTACACTAATATGTTCGTTACGCCTTCATGTCAAGCAAAAATCTATTTATTTAGCTTTCAGGAAAAGAAAGTAATTAACCGCTTACCTAAAAAATGCAAGGAATCCCGCAAATAAAAGCTAGTGTCGTAATAAAAACACAATTTCAAAATGTCTAAGAATAAAAACAAACATTGCACTTATGAAGTCATGCCTAATTACAGAATTAGGTCCAGTACTTGAACTAAATTATCCTAATCCGACTATGTGCCAAATGCCAACATTTGGACTACATGTAGTAGCACCATGCATGCGGCTGAGGAAGGACAAATAGAGAAAAAATCTGATTGTCGATCTGTTTTTGAGCAATTTTACAAATGCCTGCTGGCGCTAGACCGACGTAACAATCTCACCCACCTAACACTCGTTTTAAGATAATAATCGCATTTATCTTAGTTATTTAAGGACACCATTCGAAAAGGTTTTCATCGGCAATAGTAATCCTAACTAATACAATAAATGCGAATGTGAGTTTGTCTGTTTGTTACGCCTCCACGCCTTAACTACTCGTCTGATCATCATGAAATTCGCATACATGTCGTCAGGAATATAGAAAAGGAGATAGGGATTGTTTCTGAGGGATTGCAATTTATTGTTAAAAACTACATTAACGCGAGCGAGGCCGCAGGCAAAATCTAGTATAAAATAAAGAAGATTGTTAGGTAATAGTAATTTCTTTACAACGCGTATCGCGTCGAGAAACTGCCTTAAGCATTAGACCCATGACCTCATCACATAACGCGAGCCTTTTAAAATTCTGGTCAGGGTTTTGAGCTTAGTTAAGTTGCTAACCACTACGAATTACTTATCTGCCTTTATAATAAGAACTTGTGACTGATTCAGATAACAAAATCCGACCTAAATTAACTACATAATACTGTCTTACGTTTACGCGAATGTTATACTTTGTAATTAAACTACTTTATATCAATTTTATAGCGCCAGCTTTTTAAAACCCTGTCTTTACATAATTATGAAACTTTCAACTACTATTTTAAACACTATTACTATTTCGATTCGATTATTATTATTTCGATCTGATTTTAGACTTTCCTCGATGATTCGGTTGCTTTTCGGCAGCCATGTTTACGGGAAGACGCTGTTTGCCTCAATGTCTTGAAGTGTAGTTATTTCAAAGTTAATTAATTTTAATTGGAAATTTGTATTTTACATAATATATGGTAATCCTAACTTCATCGTTACATTAACATATGGTAAGTAAATGTGTAGACACACCCGGTTTATTGCTGTCCCACTGGGAGTGTTACAAGCTGAAAAAATACCACATGCTGTGTTCGGAATGAGCGCCTGGTGTTTGTATTGCCTCATAGTTTATGGGCTTCTATATCATAGCGCGTGTATTGACTGTTCGAAATTTTTGTAAGTAAAGTGTTAAGTTCGATACCAAGGAGCGCATCTCTGACTATTCGAAGTTATGTGCGTATTAAATAGTTAATTATCGCTCACTTTAACGGTGACGGAAAGCATCGTGGCGAAACCTACATTTCTGGGCGATTTTCATAATGTTATCGAAGACATGTGAACTCTGACAACCAGCACTGGGCCAGACGTGGTGGACTACGACCTAACTCTTCACACACTGGGATGAGGTCCGTGTCAAGCAGGACAGTTTAATACAGGGCTAATATTATATAAGCGTTATAAGTGAAATATGCAGGAAATAAGGATTGGATGTTGGATGCCTTGGATAGAAACAAAATGACGAATGTATTTAAGATTTGGTACAACCAATCAATTTGTTAGGCTATCTCGCGGTAAATGATGTTTATATGTTCTGTGCCGCTCGTGCAAGTCGTTGTGCGTGTTGCTGTTGCCTATACTTGTGCGTGATGTTATGTAACCTTCCTTAATAACCGGCGATCTAATATTGAGTTATTATGTACTACTTACTTGAGGAGACATCAATACTAAATTGTTTGTAACACAAGTTAGAGTGCCTGCTCTCTCATTTAGTCTAGGATATTACTGGAACGACACGTTTAAGTGCAATATTAATAAGGCAGTAGCGTTTTCTTAATTCTTTGTTATTTTATCTGATGTCATTTAATAATTTAAGAATATTTTATGAGATTCTAAATATTAGCGTACCTACGTGCAGTCGACGAAAGGATGTAGATAGTTGAAAACCAGCGCCAAGTTTTCTTAGCCTTGCATATGCTAAACTAGGTCCCATTTAGCAAACTTTATTTACTTTATATTATACTAGTTTATCCCGCGGTTTCACCCGCGTAAGTCCCGTTCCCGTGGGAATATCGGGATAAATAGCCTATGTGTGAATCCAGGTCTCCAGCTATCTATCTACATAACAAGTTTCATCGCAATCGGTCCAATAGTTTTTGCTTAAAAGAGTAACAAACATCCATACATCTATACATCCTCACAAACTTTCACATTTATAATATCAGTAAGGATTTAACATGTTAATGTTGTTTTTGGTCGAAGAAATTAATATGCTATTTTTCTGTCTTTCCAATATACAAATTTTCAGTCAAACGTGTGGCTGGTGTCCTTCATAATCCTCTTTTTTATTAACATTATAATTCTTCGGACTATACAAAAGGAAATCCTATGTATATCCTTATTGGTAGAAGGAAAATCAAGGACATATTTCGGAAATCAATTACTGGGACATGAAAGCAGTAGGCTATATAATGGTCCATGGCTGGCCAAACATACTTTTATATAGATGAAGAGATAGTATAACACGAATTTATTGAAATCTTTTTATACCAATCAAGTTTATAAGGTGCCGTTTACCGTTTGGTAAATCCAGATTATCAGTCCAAAAATATTGTAAAATTACATCATTAAACTAACTAACTAAAAAGATTTCGTTGATTTGTTGATGGTTATAGTACCAACACGATTATCATCAACATTTATACGTTTCAAACACTATATCTACATCATCAATAGATACGAAGAAATATTTGAGATGTTCATCACGTAACGTTTTGTTAACGTAATATAGAAAAACGTTTTGTTAACGTAATGTACTCTAGTATCAACGGAGCAGTTCCAAAATTAGAAGCAATTATTGTCTGTAAACAAATAAGGCCTTGTTGTTACTGGAAAGTTACGTTTAAGAGGGCTTCACGTGTGAAGTTATGAACTGCTTATCAAAAACTCGACAACGTGAAGTAGACACTACCGGTTTGCCTGCGTCATCTGAGGGATAGTACCAAATGATATGTACAGAACTAGCGATCTGTGTATTAAGCCGGGTTAAATATACTACGTAGCCTACTAGTTTGTGCCCGCGGCTTCGATCACGTTAATGTTGATTATATCAATAAATTTCTACAAAGAATAGAGATATGTATATTCGCATTCTAACTAATATTAATATTATAAATGCGATTGTGAGTTCACGTCTTCACTACTCGACCGATCATCATGAAATATCGCATACACGTTGTAAGAGGTACAGTAAAGGGTAAATATAGGGTACCTTGCATCCAGAAAAAAGTACTGCAAGGTATAGAAAATTTACATAACTTTCATTTATGCAAGCGAAACCGCGGGTAAAATCTAGCTTATAATATTAGTAAGGATGACCATCTGGAAGAAAGTACCTTTCAAATAGTGATAGATTCATCATTTAAATCGTATGTGAAGTTTCGGAGATTACTTACTTCAAAACTTACAAACTTTACTTCTTTATATTACTGTAGATAGTGTTTAAGTGATATACTTGTCCAAGTGGTCGTTCATTCGTGTGGGGCATGCACAATGGTATAGGCATATGTATAGACAC
This sequence comes from Catocala nupta, assembly GCA_963675205.1. Lineage (NCBI taxonomy): Eukaryota > Metazoa > Arthropoda > Insecta > Lepidoptera > Erebidae > Catocala > Catocala nupta. Next base: position 15,673,784 of record OY776094.1, on the reverse strand, counting down.
GATCCACAATCCGGTTTTATTGGGGGTTAATAGGTTGAAGGACTCAATGCAATCTAAAGAGAGAAAAACGCGTATGCCATAGTTAGTAGGTACCTACTTGTTGCAGACTGCAATGCATGTCCACACAATCATTTGGTTAGAGAAATGGTTCATTATCTTAATGCAATTGTAAAAATGTTAAATTATGATATACATATAATGTAAAACTGAAATTCAAGTGTTTTTTTTTTGTACTTCATGATATCCTTTATTAGTAACGTTAATTTGATCAAAGAGGCTTTAAACATCATAGAATGGTGAGCAGTCTCGTCAAAAAACGTGACATATAGCAAAATCGATATGAAAACCACTTTTAATTTTCATCTTCTTAACTGTATGTAGCTAGGAATAATAACTTATCAGGAATTAAGATGATCTTTGTTTTCGCCGCTATATACAGCTATGTCCGGTAACCTATACGATAACCTTGAAATGTCTTATAGTAGAACCGAAGGCCGTTCAGAAAACTAAAAAAGGGAAAAAAAAGAAAAAAAGAAATATGTATTTTAAAAAGTGCAAGCTATATTAGCAGTATACTTTTGCCTGTCTATCTATTAGCATAATTAGTGTTTAGTAATAAAACAACAAAAAACCGATGGATTTCATTCATTTATGGTCGTAGTATACAAGAAAGTTATACAAGGTAATTAAAAAAAAAACACATATCTCAGGTAGTAGTTAGGATAGATTTTTTTTCATATTTTTTTCTAAACGGCCATCAGTTCTACTATAAGACATTTCCAGGTTATCCATTAATTACCGGACACCCTGTATACATATTTTAGCCAAAATTCTGGATGGAATCTACAATAATATGCTACTTCCTTTCTACCTACTATTTTCCGTAATTTAGAGGCATCATGTGATGACTATGTTGTTATTAGGCTATTATATTTATGGATATTGATATAAATTTTGTACCAATTTATTTTAATATCCAGAAATGTATTATCGCCATTCACGACCTAAGACAACCCACTGCTATAGCTTATAAACCATAATATTTATACTTCTTTTGGTTGGATTAGTAAACAGTTCATGTTAACTAATCTCATCCATCATATGTATACATCACAAGCTGATCGATGCGTCTTGTCAACCTATCGTAACTACCCTCTCTTTTTTTATACGACTAATCTGGCAAACAAGTATACGGCCACCTGATGGTAAGTGGTCGCCGTAGCTTATGGACGCCTGTAACACCAGAGGTATCACTTGCGCGTTGCCGACCCTTTAGGAAAGGAAGAGGAGAAAAAGGAAGTGGGAAGGAGAAGAAGCGGGAAGGGGGAAACAGAGTTATTTGGCCTCCGGCACTCTCACTCACCGAACGAAACACAAGAGTAGGAATACTGCTATTTCACGTCGATATTCTGTGAGAGGGTAGTCCTTCCCCGATCGAGCCAGCCCGTTTATGCTGAAATCACCGAGGCTCTACTAGTTATTACCCTATCTAACCTACCCTATGAGCTTAATAGTTTTATGATTCTTTGTTAATTTTCTTAATATTTAAGGCCAATAATTAACGAAATCTATAAAGATTAGTCAATCGTCATTTCGTTATAATCACAAACGTTATTGATGAAGGGCCGACAGCACAGAGAGTTGTAGAAAAAAAGTGCGCCAAGCGTCATCATAGCTATGGGTATCAATCAAAGATTTAAATCAAAGATAGGGAGAGCTCTCGCCGTACTTAGATCGTTTCTAAGTTGCTATACATTACTGAAGCAGGCAACGATAGTACACCGCCTAGCTATATTTCTATCCGCAACAAAAGGATGCGAGAGGAAGATTTGCCTTCAGAATTTTGTAAATTTAAAGAGGATATGAAGGAGCTATTTACTTCATTTATGACAGCTCAAAAAAGTGAACTCAAAGTGATTACTGCCAATCTGAAGGAGATCCAACAAATAAACAGTAATATAGAAAGTTCTGTTGCGCGTCTGTCCACTCAGCATGAAGAATTTCAAAGGAAAATAGAATCTCTTGAAGTACAGGCGAAAAAAGACCGCGAATACATAGCCATACTGGAAGACAGAGTAGAAGATCTGCAAAGGTCATCGCGAAAAACTTGCATTGAATTAAAGAATGTTCCTAGAAAACCTCAGGAAACGAGGAATGACTTAATAAACATGATTTTATGCCTCTCAAAGAATATAGACCTCAACTTGGTTACGAAGGATATAAAGGATATTCACAGAATCCAGGGAAAGAAGGTGGGGGTAAACAACACTCCCATCATTGTTGAACTTGGCTCATCTATACTAAAATCTGACATGCTACAGAAAGCAAAGTCTTACAACATAAAAAATAAAACAAAACTCCAGGCAAAACACCTCGGGCTCACTAGTAACGAGGATACTCCCATATTCATATCAGAACAACTGACTGCTAAGGGAGCCCGTTTGTTCTTCTTGGCGAGAGACTTAGCAAAAACGAAGCAATACAAATTCTGCTGGACTGCATTTGGCCGAGTCTTCGTGAAAAAAGATGAAAACTCCCGAGTTATCATTATCAAAAGTGAGGCACAGGTACATCACTTGTTGCAAGAACTGTGACTAAGTTTTGATAAAATCTTTATTTTATTACTGTTATTCATTGTTCGTGCATGTGCTAGTAATGTAAGTTCCTATATTGATACTTTGGTGAAAGAAGCAAATTCGTTTAGTTCTATATTAATTCTGTTAAAAATTACACATGCGCGGCTCAAATACAATGTAACAAAATTAACTATTTACACAACCAATATACAATATTTTAAAACACTTACAAAAACTCTCTCTCTGACTCACACTACACACACATACCTCCTCATACAAGTACCCTACAATACATTCAATCTTTCTCGCACACTTATATTGAAATATCGACACATAACGGTTTCTCAGCAGTTATACACGATCGTAAACTACAAGCAGCACCATGCGCCTTACATATACGAACATGGATAGCAACCTAAATACCTTACGAGAATTAGACAATACAGAAATTGCGAACTCAGCTATATTTAACATTGAGCAAGTACAAAACTACTTGCAACTAAATAAGCACAATTTTACAGTGGTGACACAAAACATCAGGAGTATTTATGGTAACTTCGATGACTTACAGTTGAATTTGTCGCTATTGAAACATAACGCAGATGTTCTGATATTAACCGAGTGCAGGCTTAATTATAACAGACAAATACCACTACTTAATAACTACACCTCTTACTACACGATAAATCAACTTAATCAGAATGACGGCGTGGTAGCGTATATCAGAAACGACCACCAGGCTCGGGTAGCAGAAATTAAATTGACACATGCCTCTGCTATTCAGGTGTCAATATCTGACTATACCATCATAGGCATATACCGTTCCCCATCTAACACGTGTGCTGATAACTTTATAAACTCTTTAAACCTTCACCTAGAGACTATCAAGACACACAAAAACATTCTAATCGTAGGCGACATAAATATTAACTTAATTGATAAAACAACAGAAACAGCTCAGCAACGCAATAACAGGTTAACATATCTTAACATGCTAGCGGTACACGGACTTCTTCCAGGACATTGTCTACCTACGAGAGAGCAAAACTGCCTAGACCATACTTTCCTAAAAATTGACAAAAACAATAATTCGGCCTTTGTAGCTATATTGAACACATCTATTACAGATCACGCTATGGTATTAACAAACATAACCCATAAAATTAAGTTTAAGTTTAAAACCCAAGTTAAATATCAAACCATCTTAGACTTTGATAATTCTTATAAGAGTCTAATAAGCACTGATTTGTCATTTCTTGATATGTCCAAAGATCCGGATTTCATAGCTGATAAACTGGTAGAGGTGATCAAAATGGCACTGCTTTCTAACACTACGACTAGGTTGATTTCTGGTAGTAAGCGAGCACTAAAGCCTTGGATATCCGTAGGGGCATTACGCTGTATTAAACTTCGTAATAAAATGCAATTACGATCAAGGAAAGAACCCCATAATATAATCTTAAAAATTACATTTAGACGTTTTCGCAATTTTTGTGTGAACTTAATTAAGAGATTAAAAAGAAAATATCAAAGAGATCAATTATCGGTATCAATAAAAAACCCTAAACAACTTTGGCTAAAAATTAACGAATTTACACAATTTAAATCCCCCAAATCCTCTAATGCTTATCTTTTAAATATTTCACCGTACCCTCTAGATTCAATAAATCGTGTCAATCAGTTTTTTGTAAAAATAGGTAAAATCTTAGCTGAAGATATAATTAACAAATCTGGTCCCCCTAACAGAACATTGAACTCGCACTCCCAGGCTGCCTCATTTGTGCTACTTGATACCGACCCACAAGAAGTGGATGGCATACTGGTGAATCTTGATTCTGAGAGCTCACCTGGCTGGGACGGTATACCGACTAAGTTCTTGAAAATTTCTAGGGACTTTATTGTACCTTTAATAAGCCAACTAGCTAATTTATGTTTTGCATCCGGAAAATTTCCTACCGATTTTAAACGATCTCTGGACATGAACGATGTCAATAACTACCGACCTATATCCGTACTAACATGTATCTCAAAAATATTAGAAAAATTATTAAATAATAGACTGATCAATTACCTAAATAAATATGATATCTTATCCAAGTCACAATACGGATTTAGGCGAGGAAGATCTACCCAAGATGCTGTTAAGGCCTTAACTAATGAAATCATAACTAATGTGGATAAAGGATACAAATGCCTAACAGTGTTTCTAGATCTTAAAAAAGCGTTTGACACCGTTTCTGTCCCCATCCTTCTGCACAGGCTTGAAACCATTGGCATAAGAGGTGCGGCTTTGTCACTTTTTAAAAGCTATCTGTGTGATCGAAAACAACAAGTCAAAATTGGTAACATGATAAGTGACGAAGAAAACGTAACTTACGGAGTCCCGCAGGGAAGTGTGCTTGGCCCGACACTGTTCTTGATATACATTAATGAGTTATGTAATATTCGGAGCAGTGGCGGGCGGATCTTCTCCTATGCGGATGACACTGCGGTTGTTTTTACTGGGACATCATGGAATGCTTTGCAACTTGCTGCTGAACGTGGTCTGACGGAAATAGCTAGTTGGCTAAATGCAAACCTTTTAACCCTCAATATAAACAAAACTAACTTTATCTGCTTCACACCTAATCAAAGGACACAGCCAGGTGCTGACTTTGGGATCGTGATTCATGAGTGTGCCAACCCACTGCAGGACTCTAATTGTAACTGTCAAAACATCCAACAAGTACGATCCACTAGATATCTAGGTACAACAGTTGACCAAAGATTGTCCTGGCACTCTCACATTGAAATTATTATGACTAGGGTTAGAAAACTTATTTGGATTTTCAAAACGTTGCGTCACATATTGCCAGCACAGATACTCAATACAATATATGTTGCCCTGGCACAGTCAGTGATAACATATTGTATACCGATCTGGGGAGGGGCCACAAAAATCAAATTCTTAGATGTAGAAAGAGCCCAGAGGTCTCTTATCAAGGTCATGTATTTCAAACCTTACAGGTACTCCACAGATAATCTTTACAGGATTAGCGGTCTGCTGACTGTTAGAAAATTGTATCTTCTGAACATAATTTTAGACCTGCATAAGTCACTGTGTTTTAATCCAGCAAATCTTGATAGGAGACGGAAAGATATTGTGGCCCACTCCCCAAGGGTTCGTACTGTCTTTGCTAGACGACAGTACACCACACAATCAACATATATATACAATAAACTAAACCTTAAATTGAATATATATCCTATGTTGCTATATGACTGTAAAAAATCGGTAACGGATTGGCTAAAAACGCAAAGTTATGAGGAAATAGAATTAATTTTAACCCGAATCTGTTAAGCACTAAAACGCAATACGCAGAATCACTCAAACCCCCTCCACTCATGCTGATACACACACACAGACACACACACACACAGACACACACACACACACACACAGACACACACACACACACAGACACACACACACACACACACACCTCCTATTCATGCACACTCACGCATGCTGCATACCATACGCACACACATACACAAACACACACACATACACGCACACTAATGGAGCCGCCGAATTCTCTCTCTTCTATAATAATTCTTTTCATTTTATTTCTTTTATACTGGTTTCTACTCAACATTGTAAAATTAGATAGTAAGTAAGGGAAGTTGCGAGGCGACCCCATCACAAGTATTTTTATAACTTACTGGGAACGTCTCAATTTTGTGATGCATGACAATGTTTGAGAAACAATAAAAACCATTTTTATTTTTTTTTTATTTATACTAAGAAGAGTGAGCTCACATATTATATTAACATATACAGTTTTTATGATAACACTATATTTATAAATCAAATCATATGTTGGCATTGTGTGTCAAATGAAGGCGATCCAGAAAGGTGACTAGCATTGAAACGTAATATTTGAACGTAGTAGGATGCATCTATGACCTAAATCTTTGGGTGACAATAACCCAAATAACATGATTATTAAAAATAAGTTATATTCGATATCACCTTAGGATGGAGATATCCTTTAAGTATGATACCTGTATTAGGATTATATTATTACTAACTAGCGACCCGCTTAGTAGACCCGGGAGTACAGAGCCTTAACAAATTATACACCTAAACCTTCCTCATGAATCATCATCAATAACTCTATTGGCGAAAACCGTATGAACATCTGTTCAGTAGTTTTTGAGTTTATCGTGAACAGACAGACAGACAGACGCGTTGGGGGACTTTGTTTTATAATATGTAACGGTTATATTCAAGCGGTTAGCTACGTATACCATAATCATAAGATTAATCTAGCTAGTCGTATTAAGAACAGGCCGGTTGTATGGCAACAGAAACAATTGAATCGAATTGAAGTCTAGATTGGAAGCTGTGTAGCGTGTCTTATAGACGTCAGGCAGTCTGCGCCGCCAAATGATTCGATTGGAACTCGTGTCACTACGATACAAAGAGAACTCAGAAAATGTGAATCATTGTACTACTAATGTAGATATGTAAACAAATAATTATAAACTGACCTTTCGTCTAAACGGCAATCTCGAAAATTACTAAACTAAGTTAGATGTGATTTATAGTAACATATTGAGATAAACTTTAGTTAACTTCAATCTGTCAACTTTTAGAATATCAGACGTAATTAAAAATCTATTGTGTCTGGCCACCGCGGTGTTCCACTGTACCACTACTTAAATGTTTGTTTTATTTAAAGAAATCCTAACTTATGTTATAAATGCGAATGTGACTTTGTTTGTTTGTTACGCTTACACACCTTAACTACTCGACCGATCGTCATGAAAATTCGCATAGGTACACGTTGATACGTACACGGGAGAACAGAAAAAGACATCGTTTTACAAATACTAATATATCGAAACGATATTTTCCTTTTTTTAAAGTACGCTTGAAAATATAGATTTAAATGAACACATTGAATGTCATATAGCAGACCGGCATGGCATTGAACATGTGAAAGATACATTAACTAAGAGTTTTCAACCTGCCTTTCATAATACTTAGATGCCACACCACACATGAACATGTATATTAAATAGTTCTGCCACCACCAAATAAAAGACTATCGAGTAAACTTATGATCCAATCTTTCTTTCCCAAACCTGTTTATTATTCCGCTCTGAGGGCAACTCATGGTCAGCAATGCACCTTTACTATCTACGAACTTATATGAATTACAATATTTCCTGCCCGAGCCAGTCGATTCAAAACTGTACGATAACTGTTGGTTATCGATCGATTCGGGTTTATGTCATACGATACAATATATTCAAAATAAATATAATAATATCAGCTCTGTATTTAACTGTCCCACTGCAGGCAGACCTCTGCATGGCAGTCCAACGGTCTTAAATTGGCTAACACTGCTAAATTCAAAATATTACTGCATTATTGTTCCCGTTACTTAGGTAACGTTTGAAGTGTGTTAGGATATCCTAACAGCAGCACGCAGTCAGCAGTTAGCGTAGTTTGACGCTAGGAGGCGACTATTACGTTGGACCTAAAGCATGACAGACCGTACGCCTTTGCCAACAATTCGAGGGTATGCCATGGAATAAGAAATGGAAAACGAAAACCATCTATATCGACCACATTTTCATTTTTAAATATTTTTAATAAACAAACTATAAGACAATACATTTTAAAAATCAAATCATGACTTTGTTACTTAGACTTTCCATAACAGTCCGAAAGCCAGACATATGGTATCGTTATTTTATCTTATTAACTTGGTTAATTATCTGCCATACTAACCCACACTAACATTGTAAATGCGAAAGTACCTCTGCATGTTACGTTTTCACAGCTAAACCCACTGAGCATAAAATACTGCGCGCGGCGTTTCTCTTTACGCCGATTCTACAAGCGTGATTTAGTTTGACTGCTGCAAATTTGTTGTTTTGATGGCATATTGCATGAATATAGCTTAACTTTGGGCAAGCATCAACGAAGTCACAGATAACATAACATAGCTTGTATTTACAACAATAATTGCTAAACTGTCACAACTCGTCACTGCATAGTTGGCGCCATGGTTTAAGCGCACAGAACGTTAAGGGTTTGATCCCTAAACGGTACAAAATTGATATCAACAAATAGTTGCCCCGAGGCTGGATGTTCTTTGTGTCGGTTGTCTCAATCTTTATTAAGCCTACATTGGGACAAGGCTATAGTGCGGCAGTAATTTTTTTTAAAACCCTCTTCCCCACATAAGGGAGAACTATTAAGGCCTCTAGCCGATAAGAAAGCATAATAAAAATGCCTTTTTCGCGTAGAAATTTTGCCACATAAGAGGAGGGTAATCTTCGGTCGTTAAGTACACGTGTATTGGATAAACTCACTTAACAAGGTGAGACTTATCGTTATCATAACAAGCACGTACTTCAAAGATAATTAGTTTATTAGTTTATACTAAGTTGTACATAGTTCTACTGAATTGTGAGCCGTAAATGACGCGCTTCGGTCGTATGATGAACTGCACCAGGGTATCATTAATCCAATTCATTCAATAAATTATCATCTGATCACGTGTAGCATTCAGTCTTTCTTTTATACTTACTATAAGGTAAATATGCATATAGCTTAGATAAGCGATTATTGTAGCCTATGGCGCGATAAGAAAGCGTCGTGCCGTCAACAAGCGACTAGGTTTTTGTCTCCAGCCCCGACAGCAAGGAACCACTAAAGTTTTGCCCTTACGGCAACACAGCCTTTTAGGACCATGGCCCACGAGCGGCTATTTTATTTTTTGTTTATAATGGCAATGCCCACACTTAATTCCTGCGTTGACTTTAAAAACATTCAATAAAACAACGGACACAAAGAACAGACAGTCTCGGATTAGCTGTTTATGGACCATACCATTTTTTATCGAGCCCTTTTAATATATTAATTTAAGAATTAATAGTTTATTTCATATTAAAGTTAATTTAACGTTATAAGTAATTCAATAATTCAAGTTATTTCTTTGTGTCTGTATATGGTTTTGCACAAAATGAGGCGATTTTGCATAGGAGGTGAGTAGCCCGTGATAAAAGCGCGTACAGTAACATATGGCACGTACCGTATGTAATATTATATTCTAAGCCAGCTGTTGCACGCAATTTTGTCTCAGTCAAGTCTTAGAATCGCTGTTCTTCTATCAACGTAAGTAAAACATATTCATAAACATATTGTGCTTCTTGAATTTTAGCCTAAAAGTGTAATATATTTTATAGTACAGGCCCGATTTTTTCATCTTCACTTAGTCTATGGTAGAGTTTACAACAGTTTTAAGCAAGAGTGTAATATCAATGTCCTACATGATTAATAAAAAAGTGATAGCATGATTCTTGCTTTAAAAACTTGCGTTGTATAAATTGATATACCGAAACGATTGGGATGATACAGTGGCGATCACTAACAGCAGAACGACAGGCCTGTGCCCAGCCAGTGGGGTCTCAATTAAATTAAGTATACATTCTTACTAATCCTTACTAATATTATAAACGCGAAAGTTTGTATGGATGTTTGTTACTCTTTCACGCAAAAAGCTATTGGACCGATTGTAATGAAACTTGGTATGTAGATAGCTGGAGACCTGGATTCACATATAGGCTACTTTTTATCCCGACATTCCCACGTGAACCAGACTTACGCGGGTGAAACCGCGGGGAACAACTAGTATGTGTATATTTTTGGCAAATTGAATGCGAGCGATTAAAGAGCGAGTGTATTGTTGTCTATAAGGCACTGCCCTAAAAACTTGACCAACCTTAGTCATAAACCTAGATACCTTACAATTGGAAGTTAGCACCTAACACTTATGCTACTACCTAGAAGGTTAGTAACGAAAAAGGAAAAAGATATAAGTAGATATTTTTATTTCGTTAAAGTTAAAGACATAAACTCTTTTATGGCCTAGAAAGGAAATGCATATATTTTAATAGTTTTTAATGTTATTGAGGATAACGTGCATCTTTATTTAAGTACTCGTCACCGAGGCCGCGGTACTTCCGGTCGGCCATATTAGTTTATTTATAGTCCATCGCAGGAAGTTTACTCGAAAGCGGTTTCTTAATCTCATGCCATGCGCGACCAAACGGAACTTGCCAATGCTTCCTATTGTTAAACGTTCGATTTATATAGGCCATTACTGGAAACAATTCGATCGTTGATCATTCGAATCTTACGCATAATAAAGTAGATACCTACTGACATTATATTTATTTAAAATATAACGTCATTATCAAAATATCTTAGAAAGCACTCCACGCATTTTTACATTAAAATAATTTCTTTTATTAATTATTCTATCCTTATTTTGAATTATTAAAACAAATATTTTCTACTTTTAAGTATGTTTTTTTTTAAATAAAGCGTGTTTATTAGTTTTTTCAACTATTATTTATTTTCTATTTTTATATTATAAAATATTAATGAGAAATATCAATTTTCTGAGACACTCGTCTCGAAAAATTAATATTTCTGCTCGAATCAGGCAGGTATGCATGCGCAGACCACGCGCTTTCTCTATCTCTCTCGCCCTCACGAAAAGAATCTGTGCGAAAATCATTAGGTAATCCTGACGATCCCAATCAGGATAATGAGAAAATCTTATCAAATTATTGTATTGTCATCGGACCTCGATAAGTCTACAACGTTTAAATGAAATCTGACCGTTTGAAGTGGGTCAAAATCAAGTCCAAAGGAGTCGGTTAGAAACAAACTAACAAACAAACATACAGGTGCAGCTAATAAAAGCGTGTTAAAAAGGGAACCAAACCACGTTCACATGTCAGGGAGGCGTAACAAACATTCGAACAACGGACACATAGAACATTTAAACTCGGATCAACTGTTTATAGATCACTTAAATTTTGACGCAGGTTCAAACACAAAACAGTGGGTAAGACGACCATTTACTCCACCGCGCCAACCGTGCAGTGAAATTTTATAACAGGACATTCGATTCTTGCACTCAATAATTTACTTCATATTATTATTAGATTTTGATTACACTGACGGTGAAATAGTTAAAGCGATCACTTTGCTGATTGCACTGCAAGTTTGATTAACGGACTAAATGTATAAAGGTAAACGTATGACTGTTATTTGAGTTTGAATGTTGCCAGTCCATTGTTTCAAAAGTCCCTCGCGATGCAACTCGGACACTGTTTACAACAGAGACGATGTATTTAAAAAGTTATATTTATGTTATTTCAGACCTTTGCATCTTTTATGTAAATAAGGTCATTGCCTGAAGCAAGATAAAAATATTACAATCATCTCAAAATACATGATAAAATGTATATAAACTCAATATTATGTAAATACATATAAGCAATTCAAAACGGAATACCTGCATTCAATATATTGTTAAAATATTGCCCGCACAACGACTGTGTTCTGTATTTAAATTTTATGTTCGCGCGCATTATTTGAAATATTTTCATATACAGACTATTTTGCAAACGATTGAAAGTGTATTGTGATTTGTGACATCATAATTTTATACTTTGTCAAATGTAACCTACCAGCTCTCTTGCAATTATAGTGGTTTTCCACCACCGTTATTTCAGCTAAGACCGATCTATTGAGATAAGACCTAAAACCAAATATGGTAGTAAGTAAATATTTTCCTACGTCTTCGGAGATATTTCGACGCGAGTCTATATATTGTATAATAAATGATTTTAAAACATATAAATTTACTATAATTTTCATTGTTGTACTATGTAACACCTGTCATTACACCGAATACCGAAACCGAAATAGAAACAATCCAAGGAAACGTGAGGACCAACGAACTACACCTATTATACACGTGCCACAAGCTGGTGTATTAACAGATATCTAAATTTAAATTTACAGGCAAAAAAGTGGCTAATTTTAGGCAGCAAAATCAATGAAATGCTTTGGATTTTAAGATTAATACAGTGTTTAAATTTCTTAATGTAATTGATTCAATATTTACGGAACGCTGTCTACCGATATTGATTTTTCTGCACATTCTAGCGACGTAGGATATGGATATAAACATTTAACATTAATTGACATGGGGTCACCGCAGTTTAGTGGTCAAATCCATTAAAAACTTGAGTCATGACGAATGACAGAGACAGGATGCATCACACTTACGAATTATAGATTCTTAGTACTGTAAAAAGGTCAAGCAGTTGTAATTTGCACCATGTTTATACAATTTGTAAATAAAATATATATCTGGTGCGGATTCTGACGTTTTGATATCGAACATAATTATTTCGGTTAAGACGTATTAAGATCATGCGGTGTCGTTGAACTGGAGAAACCATTGACACCATTGACCTGTATGAGATAAAGGTATAAAACTGGGCGCGAGACAGTTTTATTGCGACATTATCGATTACTTGCAGCTTCCGTGCAGCAAATGCTTTAAGTCCACTAGCAAAAAAAACATTCAAATACATATATTACATCATAAGTTTTCTACTAACAAATACTATGATCAGTCAAAATCAAGATGTGTTACTACAAATTTGAATTTGAATTTTATGTTTACTTGTCTGGATGGTTATGATGGCTTCCTGCATAATATGTCCACTGAAAACGAAGAGTCAAATGATTTTTAGTCGTGCTAGCTCTCTAAAAGTATGTAGATCGAGTTTTATGAAGGTTGACGGATGGGAACTCTCACCACGTTAGTCCAGATTAGAAGAGTTTTAAAATACGAGTTCGAAAACATGAATTATGAAGAATAAACATACAGATTTTCTTTGACGTTTTCTTTCACCATGATGACGAGGGAAATACGCACACAGTCTGATAAATCAGTGGTGTGTTCTTGACTGTCGTCGCTTACCTATAATAATTCTAACGAATATTATAAATGTGGAAGTGAGTTTGTTTGTTACGCTTTCACGCCTTAACTACACGACCAATCCAATTGCAATTTCGCATAGATACACGTCGTCAGTGGTACAGAAAGGTACATAGAATACCTTTTATGCAGAAAAAAGAACTTTTCCTAATAGATTTATTGACAAAATCTACATTAGTCAGCAAAATTTAGAAATTCAGTATATGTATATTAACATAAAGTTAATCATGTTACAAAATTACCAAAATAACAATTCCTTCAAAATTTTCGCGGTATCAAATTCGCTATTATGTTATTTGCAGACTGAACGATAATTATAAAACATATGTAGGTGCTTAAAAATGGTTTATTCATCATTGTTTCTTAATTTATAAACTCACAGATCTCAAAGTCCTTTGTAAGATGGCGGAATAGCTTATCACTTTGAATGTTCTTCACTTTCAGTCCATTAAAGAGAATTTCCTGGTAAAAACGGTTGGAACATCTTTGATAACCTCTTATCCGGCCCTTACAATAAAATGGAGAAGGAAAATACTTTATTCAAATGTTTATCTAAGTCAACCTAAACGCGGTCCTTGCTTACTTATATTATAAATGCGAATGTGAGTTTGTTTGTTTGTTACACTTTCATGCATTAACTACTCGACTGTTCATCATGAAATTTCGCAAACACGTTGTCAGGGAAACAGAAAAGGGTACTTTTTATCCAGAAAAAAGTTCTGTTCCTAACATAACCTATATTTACGCAAGCGAAGCCTTGGGCATCTTGCAGTAATATATTTGTTAAATTAGTACATAGAAAACTAAAATAGGGCGCGAAAGAAAATTTAATACCAGAATTTTAAAGAATACGTAAAGTTAAATGGAAACAATGATAGTACTACTACTTGTGTCGTTACTTAGTAATCCCGTAGTTACATATATAGTAAACGACAGGATCCTATATGAAAGACAGACAACATTCCTTCTTCAATAACCTAAAGCTAAATTTATTATAGAATACCAATTTTTTACAGACAGTACGAATGAGCCAGCTTGCCGAGGGAAGTAAAATCGTCTACAAAATACCGGCGTAAGAGTAGTAAACTCTGTCACCGAATTTCACTAGATAAGTCAGTAAAAGTTCTGGATGCTTCCATACCGTTCCTTTGCTTTCATCTCATCTTTTATTCCTTTTCATGAAGGTCAGTACCACGCAAGCGATGCCTCTCGTATAACAAGCGATCAATATGCAACGGTAACCCTACTGGGGTTACCGTTACTACAATTTGTAAAAGCGTCAGTTCATATAAAAACCTATATGTAATCATAACTTTTGCTATACTCCCAACTAATATTATAACTTTCACGCCTAACTACTCAACCGATCATGATAAAATTTCGCATACACATTGTCAGGGAAACAAAAAAGGACAAAGGACCTACCTTTTATCCAAAAAAAGTACTGCTACTAAACTAACCTACATTTACGCGAGCGAAGCCGCGGACATAAACTAGTAAAATAAAAATTAATTTGTACTATGGTAAATGTTTACCATCAAACAGACCGTATTCTTGTTTCACATCTAGTTTATATAAAAATCATATACGTAAACATAACTGCTACAATCATTTATAATTTTTATTAGTGGGTAGGTAGGTGTTACTATTATTTAATCGAAACTAAACATAGTTAATCGTCGTATTTTTACTGTCAACTAACCTATTGCAATCGTCTAATCGATATTTAATAAGACAGCTATGAAGCATTAAACGTTTTCGCCTTCAAATAAAAAATAAACACAATACTCTAACTGAGCAACCGATTTCAAGATTGTATTAACGCAACATAATAGGTTACTACGGCCGTCGCCATTTGCAATAATCTACCACACTTCTTATACTCCATTGGTAACATCAGCTATGCAATCTGTGCTCTAAAAATCATGTGATCTCTAAAATCATGTGACTTAAAAGTATTGTTGAGCATACAATTAGGTAATTAAGTGACACCAGCTGTACCATAGATTAAAGACTACTATAGTGGCTGACCCCGTATAGCTAACATTAGTAATCGAGATTTTAATTCTATGAAGCACTCCGTGACTTTCTGTGGGGGTCAGTAATGTGCAATTGTTGCATTAGGAGGACAAAGACACGAATTCATTATGTTTTTGTTTTTCCTATACTTATTATGTAAGAATCTGTTACCGGACTAGATCCGGATATATACTAGTTTGCATCAAAACAACATGATAATCATTAAACAAATACATTCACAACCATCGGCAAATTGATATTGCATTTTCTGTTAGATTTCTAACTTAATATTATAAATTATTATTATTATAATGCGAATATGAGTTTGTTTGTTACGTTTTCAAACCTAAATACTGTAGTATTGTTTTTGAGCGAAGCTGCGTGAAAAAGCTAGTTCTTAATAACAACATGGACACCGGCAGATGGCTATAGACCCGGCTCTATTACTTGGGACTTAAAAAAATACCTGGTAAAATGTGAGTGTTATGCACATCTTCCAACTCTCAGTCAAATTATACTAAACATTTTATACTTATTGTCAACGTTTCATATAATTAGTCATTTATAATAATCTCCAGTCATTTATTATTATTAAATCTTGTAACTTATGTTTACAACGAACCTTGTAGCGAGTACATGTCTTTAATCAAATCAGCAGAAGCGTGAGGAATCCTCAGCAATGCAAGCTCACACGTAACAGACTACATAAATCTCATTACAATAATATAAAGCTTTTTCTGGGAACACATTCTTTCTGTTTCGTTCACACGGATATGGATTTTACCGAAATCAAATTATATTCAATTCAATTTCATTATCTACCTTAAATGAACGAAGGGAAATGAACTTTCGCTACAACTAATGTCACATGCAGCCTGGTCTAGATCATCAACCTTAGAATATAAATTATAATCAAGTGAATAAAATCGAATTTTGCATTAAAAACAATTGAACCTTGAACGCTTTATACTTATCATTGAACACTGTCAAAATAAGAAAATCATATTCTGGAGACAGTCAACACACAACACGTAAACTATAACAAGACCAACGTAAGAACATAAATAGTACATTCATATATATGTACGAAGAAATGCATTATGAAGATTACTTAGATAATAAAGAGTCCAGCGATCCGCGCGCGCGCATGATACAACACGGCGAATGCAACATGGCCGCCGGTAGCGGGGATTGCGGTGGGATTGCATTATCCATATTCGATACGAGGTGTGCCGTATACGTGACCAGCAACATGTTTAATTTTAATCACTGTAGATCGCTATTGTTTCTTCATCTTAGGCGAGTGCATCGCTCGCAAGAATATCAATTGCTACTTAGAACTGTATCAGTCGGAGTCGTGACTAAGATGAGATATGAGGGCTTCGATATCGTATATTTACAATGTCCATCGATCTGCTTCTACATGATACATTACATTGTGTAATATATAATACGTTATAATTATAATTTGCTTTGTACTACAAATCTGCTCGCGGTTTTTAAATCCAGAATTAACCAAATTATCTACTCTGCTTTTTTGTTTATACTTAATTCGGTCAGAGACATATTGGAAACATTTTTGTGCCAATCAATAACAATCAAACGAGCCACACAGAATACATACATTTGCAAATGTAATAAATACATTTGGCACTAAGCTGCGACTTGAACGACCTAAAGACCTCTGTAATCCAATTTTGCACAAACATGTGATATTTATAACGTGCTAATCTGCTTGACAACACCATTTTAATACGTAGCGTCACGAGAAAGGGCGGGGCTCCATAATAACTGAGATTACATTTCTGTTCGATGAATATATTTTACAACACGGTTTACGGTTTTCTTCTGCTGCACTTTATTTATAGTTGAAGTTTCAGTTTTAAGAAACCATCTAAATGATGTGAAGATAATTTGTGTGTGCCTATCTCCGATGATCAAAACGCCATCAAGAAGATGAAAAAGATACAAATTGATGTACTTAATCTAAACTTGTATTGAGAGATTTGATCTGTTCTCTCTCGATCGCAAATGGAATGTGTAGCAATGTTGTTAAAAATCAATTTAACGTCATTCCTCAAAGACGTGGATAAAGATAGAATGACAAAACTCGGCCAAATCGCCGAGCTCAACGAACCACAGTAAACATACATTTTACAATAATGAATCGAGCTAGAAGACAGGACTTTTTAATAAATTTCGCGCGAACAACCGCATTTCATCGCGTGTGGCCAATGTTTATTTTTAATTCCAATAAAAATATAATCGCGACCACGCACTTTAGGTCGGTCAATGTACTTTCAAATTAAAGCAACTGTAAACATTTACATTTTAACGAAAAATCTTGGTATTTCCTTCTCAATTCGAGATTTTTATCTAATTTCTTGTGAGAAAATTTAATGTTGGAACTGGCTATCGCTATTTAGATTATGTATAACACTGACATTAGTGCGCCCAGAGTCCATAAATAAATATATGTACCTATAATATGTCCATGGATAAAATGCCATATGTTTTATGATAGAACTATAGCATTATAACATTACCACGTCAGTCAGTCTAGTTCGAATATATTAAGCGTTTTTTTGTGGATCAACCTATTATAGTATAAAAATATTTGTATCCATTCAATATTGAGCTCAGTTTATGGCGCGATTTTTTAACAGCTACAAAACTAGTTTATTGTACAATGCTCCATTACTTTGATAATTTTTTGGAAGTATTTTACACTTCTCCTCACTAACATTTATCGAACTGTATCATCCGAGTTCCCATCAAATCGACTAATTACCGACCTAATGTTAATCAAACTTCGATTATCGTACGTAGTGACAAAAAGTTAATTGAATAGCCTCAGAAAAACATCACGGAAGCTCCATAGAGACTACCGTTTGATAACAAGCATAACAGGTGTTAAGTAGATAGTAGTTACTGTAAACAAAATGATGAATCGGAAATTATTCGACTAATAGAATCGAACCGTCCATATTACCTAACGAATCAAAAAAAGAAATGCGTTTCTCAATAATTTTGACGTTGAATTTAATACATATTTTTATTAGATACGGAAACAGACATCGGTTTCATTATATACTTTATGTAGGTACACTCCAAGCACAATACTTCTAATAACCTATTATTCCTCATCTTCCATTAACTGTAACAGCCGTAACAGATGATAAAACACATGATACATTATTGTTTTTATTATTGAGTACCTACTGCTGAACTAATCAATATTGTAGGTACACAGTAGATACAGAGATGCTATGACGCGAGAACAAGAAAAAGGTCTTAAGTAAATAATTCGAGTATAACGTAGAACGAATTAAGTGTATGCCTTAATAGAGCAATTAGGTTATCTAACCAGATTACCTTTCGTGTTTAATTTTAAAACCATTTACGTGCCATAAAGGAGATAAATACTGAAGTGGTATTTAGTAGAGCCGTACTAAAAGGATTTTAAAATTGTAAAGTTTATATAGAGAAACGTGCTAACCGCGAAGATTTTGATTCTATATAAACATTTGGATAAGCCACCTAAATACCCGACATCTGGTAACCTAAACTTCTTAACGATCTGTTTGTGTTACGTGCAGGAAGTAAGGATTAGACTAAAATGTAGCCCCGTTTACTTTATGGACTATCTGCGTTCTAGTTCACTAGGTTTGTTATTTGTGATTCATATTTTTATTCACACTTGCTTTTAGAAGTTCAATTTATCCGATTTATGTATGTATACATTTTCTCAGTGAGAAAACCCACTTGTAATTCTAAGCGGTGTTTATATTTCATCTAAGACCCGTGAAATATCGTGTTTTCAATTTTCAGGAGTGATTGATGAACATCAAGTTACACGGACTGTTTTTGAAGCGAAGTAATTAGTTTTCTTATAGACGAATTAATTCTATGTTATTATACAAGGATATTAGTGTTAAAACTTCTTATTAACGTAGGTAGTTCTTTGGTCGTCACTGAAACCAAGCTTTCGAACTATTACGAAGGTAAATTCATCGCAGTGCATCGTTAAAAGCTAACATTAAGAATGGTTTTTGTCCTGTAAATAATGGTCAAAGCGTAAGGCAATGATTCTTTGCCTAGTTATCTACAACTTATTTGGATGATTTTCTTTTAAGTAGGGTTGGCATAATATCATATTTTTTTCGATTGTTCGAATTTTACTACCTAATTTCAAGATTTTTTACACTAGTCCAGCAAATATTAATACGTTCTAAATTTATTTTTGTGAAATCTTGCTTAATAATTTGCCAATGTTACAAAATAGCAATTTAGATAATATCAGTATAGTTTTTAGAGAAAAGATTTTTTTCCTTATTATGATTATCCAAGTTTCATAAATTCTACTGTAAAAAAAATATACCACATCGGAGTGACCCATGACTTTAAAAACATGTAAGTACACTTATTAAGGTTTCTAAAATGGTATAAAACTTATGTCTAGTCCTTCTAGTTACAAAGTTATTGCTATGAATCTGAGGAAGGTGCTAATTCAATAACTAACAAAGCTAACATAATTTAAAGAGTTTAATAAAAAGTCTTGATATTGGGTAGAAAAATTTGAAAATTCGGAACAATAATGACATCTTGACAACAATACGGCTTAAAAAAATCATCCAAATTAGTTGTAGATAAATAAGCAAAGAATAGATCACACGACTACATAGTTTTCGCGTTATGTTTACGCGATTACACATTACATTAAACTACTTTTATGATACCTATGCTAGTTTTTTTTTATTAAAAGCCTTGTAGGTACATAGGTATATCTTCATTTTCATTATTACTATGAATAGTAATAATATTAATTAGTAATATATATTAAGTCGTTTTAACATAAGTTGACATCGTTTGTGTTTCTATTGTCACGGCAGGATTACTTTAAAGTACATTTGATATTCTGTATGATTTAGAAATAAATGACTAGGTATTAATGACAGGTCGTCCCGGTAATTTTGATAAACATCCTGGTTGCAATATTGGGATGTTATTTAATTTAAATTACATAGCGGTGCGTTTTAGCATGAATCGAAATTTGGAAAATGCTTCAATCTCGAGGCTGGTAGGTATGTTTATTCAAATTCGAAATTATTAGTCACATTAGTTTACTTAACTGTTTTTTATGTTTTGTAAAGTATTATACCTATGTAGGTATACGAAGAAGAGACTAGATAAACATTTGCTTATTCCATTTATAAACGGAGTAGGTACTTACCTAGCTTATATAGGTACTTATACTATCACAAAACCAGCAAGACAATTTGTTGAAGACCATAAAAATCTACATATTAAAGGGTGTAAATAATTCTTACAGAGCGAACTTAACCTACATACCTAGGTATAATTATATCGTTATTACAAACGTATAAATTATTGGAGAATGAAAGTAACTACTGAAAAGTAGCAATGGATAACCTTTACGTTGTCTTTATACCTAGGTAGGATTTACGGTATCTACTACGTGCGACTAGAAGACAAAGAGTGTATAAAAACAATATTTTCTACTCATACTAATGTAGGTAATTTTAAATAGCAGTTTTACTAATAATTTAATTCTAAGCGTAATTTATACCATGTAACGGTTATCCTATTATACTCGTACCCACTAAGAACTATTATAATATTAACAACAATAATATATAAAGGATGTATTTAAAAATATTGGTAAGCATTTACCAACTTGACTACGTACTACCTATGTCTAGATATACTCACTAAAATGTCCACATTGTGCATAGTTTACAATACGATTTCATCTACATATACATAAACATGTACCATATACACAAACAGGTACAGTAATTAGAGTGTGATACATATTATCATAACGTATCATCGCTTCAATTCTCAAGTTGAATTCAAACAATAATTGGAGAGATATGCAGTAAAACATAACATACTTACAATATGAAGCATACTATGCACAGACAGCTGTTGAATTCCCTTCTCTCCGATATCGCCCCAACGCCGAAAGAAAACACAACACAGTTGTTTATTTAGTCTATTCTAACCAGCTTCAACAGCTATATTAATTACTTCATCATAAAACTCAACATTTACACACACAGATAGCTAAAATGAAATCAAAACAATTTGCATTTAACGTGATTATTTATTTTCGCCGACTGTAAGAACTGCGAACGCACAGTTGTCACGAAAATGACGCGACATATGTCTCGCTCGCTGTTGTTCTCAGAACGAACTGTTTAGTTTTATTATAAAATGAATGAATTAAATCAAACAAAGGAA
The DNA here is from genome assembly GCA_963675205.1 of Catocala nupta. Taxonomy (NCBI): domain Eukaryota; kingdom Metazoa; phylum Arthropoda; class Insecta; order Lepidoptera; family Erebidae; genus Catocala; species Catocala nupta. The sequence continues at coordinate 15,652,051 of OY776094.1, read as the reverse complement.
CGAACGATTTAAAATTGAATGAATTTCATGAATGCGTAGGTAACAAGAACGAATGAATGATTTAGTAAATGAAGTTACTTTGAAAGTGTTACCAGCAATAATTATTATAAATATTATTTGTGTTGCAAGTAGCACTACTTTTATCTTTGGGTGTCAAAGCATTGAAGTGATTATGATAAATTATAGACCTACAAACTATGGCAAAATTAAAGACTCTCTGTTATTAATGCTATAATAAGTAAGTATTATTCTATTCAGCCTGATAAAAGATAATAATATCAATCGGCCGACAAGGCGATAATGACGACCAAAAGCTCACTGCTCGCAATTGAAATGATATTCACTGCGCTTTTATTTTAACCCTAATTTTATCTTTATATTTCAAGTATGTTATTATTGTAACTTCATAAGAGCGCGGAGAGATCTGCGCGATATACCTACCTCATTCTAAGTGGGATTTTTTATTTATTTATTGTAGTGGCAAACATAATACAAGTCTCAATTTCATACTTCAATTTCGAACACTTGCGCGTTGCTGAATTGTTGAAAAGCGTTGCTAAAATGCCTGCCAAAGAGATTCTAATGTTACTGGTATCAGGCTGAAAGCACAGCATCTGCTCCTTTCATGATAATTTCATTTCTTCAACCAGGTTGCTCCGGTTTGAGTGAAATCTTTAGTCTAAGTGAGGATTCGACTGTGTGTGTATAACATCGAAATTCAAAGTGTTGTTAGTTTATTTGTAAAAAACAGAGTATTTATAATAGCAACTGTAAAATTGTCACCTTCTTCTGTTATCCCTTAAATGGATTTCAGGTAGCTGGTTTGTGCTTTATGTGTTATTATTAAATATTAAATATGTTTTTAAAATGTAAATATCACATTCTAAAACATGTGCTATTTACATTTTAAAAACATATTTCCTTTTCTCTATCTTAAATTCTTTTTATTTTGAATTTCAATATACATCATATCTACAGTGACCAAAGGTCTTCATAATGATCGTTTTTGATTGAGAAGTCCAAAACAACAAGGACCCTTTGACACAGACTACTGCGCAAGAATATCAGCACGTTAGTTTTCTAAATTAAGAAGGATTCTGAAATATTCTATAATATCTTTTGGGTTGTCAGACGTTATCATGTCATATAACTATTTACATAATAAATAATATTCTAATTACGTAATTTTCTATTCCTGCTCCAACACAATTGAAATATCCTGGTTCGAAAATATGTATAGAATTTTATTATGTTTCTGACAGTTATATAGTTTTAAAACTATAAATGGAATTGTTTCTGGCAACACTAATCTTCCGTCCGTCCATTTTCATTTCGCAAACTTAAAAAAACGACGACGAAAAAGAAAAAGGCATTTCTTTTTGTCAGTTAAAATATTGCTTGTTGTTGGATAATGTGAGCTTTCTGTCGTTTACGTTGTTTAGTATTAATATATTTAGTTTTATCAAGAGGACACAGCATAAACAGCTATATTAACGGTAAGTTTTATGACATTTGATTCGATTTGTTTGTAAAGTGAGAAAGTGACCGTTTGTCGGGCATTCTCTGTCGGCGCAGATGCGATCCAATTTCACATCTCGGTGTAAAACGGGCACGGCTATAAATGAACCGGCTCGTAATTAACTATTTGTTCCGCAATATTGGCCAGCTAGCCATTAGTATATTGGAAAGCAGGTGTCGTTGATTCACTAATTCTAACGTATTGTCGTATTTGTGATTGGTTTAATTGATCGCAGCGGCTTAAAATATACGCCTACGCATTAAGAAAGTTGGTACACAATAGTTCCTACGTTATTTACTAATTAGATACACACTGCCTGTTGTATGAGTCAGTTATTATTCATTGATATTCAAAATCTTTACAATGCGTGACATGGGCTTTGTTTACCATTGTATTGTATAATAAATGTCGATATTTAGCTATCTTATGATAATGATTTTTATGTAGATTTTGTTCTACCCCCTATATGGATACAAACATCCATGACCTTGCTAGGGAAACTGCAGTCTTGTTTAAAAGGTCAAATGCAAATTGCACATTATATACCTATATGTTATTGTAGTCAGGGTTAACCTGAATCCTTTAAAGGAAACTAGTGCTAAATACTTGCATACCCACATATTAAGGTCTTTATTGCTCTGTTAACCTGGATTTTAAATTATTTTATTCTACACCTGACATATATATTCACACTTAAAAACTGGATATAGGTTTTAAAAAGTTTAAGAAGTAAGGGACTTAATGATGGGCTATTGAAATTAATATTTATCAATACTTTTGTTTGTTTTGCTTAGCAACTCTGTACATAATGTGTGTTCATTGAACTTCTATCTTTGATAAACAGGATGTCCACATTACAAATGTGTTTCATAATTGTTACTTTCTTTTTTGTTAAACAATATACAGATATTTTTTAGACATATTGTATCTAACTGTATGTGAAATTAATAATTATTATAGAATAATTTGTAATATAAATCACATCTTATTTTTGAAGAATGTTAGGAAATAAAATATTTGAATACAGTTCAAGTAACTTATATTTGCATGCAACAACAATAGCATATCTCCATCCCATCACTATTTGAGTATGGGCAAAACTCTAGTCTATATTAAAACATTATGGACAAATGATAATCAAATGTGTCCTAAATAAGGAAGTTTTATTGCTTTCAAGTTTAGATAATAAGTTTAGCAAGAAACAGTTAAAAGGAAAATGTATTCACATTCTGTGACTCAAGTAGATAATTTATTGACAGTCATCAATGTTTTAATTAAAAGTGAAAGGATGTTGTTAGTTGTTGTTTTTAATAGCATTCATGAATGTAAGTTTCTCAAGATGTGTTCACTTATCTTTCATATAACATAATGCATTGTTTCTTTATATATATGTATATTTTGTAAGATGATCTTTAGATGTAGAAACATTGAAAAATCTAAATACAGGTATTGGACTTGGTTATTGTTTAGTTGGTCATTAAAATCTTACTTTTAAATTAATTATTTTACATCTCATGGACATTATAGCTTTTATTAAAGCAGGCCTCTTAAAAACAGCAAGCAATTTTTAACTTGCCATATAACAGTAGTAAAAACTGTATTGAATTAAATCTTTATTATGTCAAATAGATTAATCTCTACCTGATATCTAAGCAAAATCAACTTTAAAGGAATAATAAAAGTAAATATATATTTTCTTTTGAATCCAGGATCAAAATTTGACAGTCAGAATAACACAAAATGGAGGATGAGAATGAATATAAGAAACTGCCAACAGAAGAAAAATGTGTTCACAAGTTATGGAAGGCTCGAGTGGCTGGGTATGAAGAATCCATCAAACTCTTCAACCAGATTGATGATGAGAAGTCACCAGAGTGGAATAAATTTTTAGGATTAATCAAGAAATTTGTAACAGACAGCAATGCAGTGGCACAAGAGAGAGGTATGTCTTTCTTTGTTTTGAATGCACTTATTATGTACTCCAAAATATGATATTAGGTATTTCAGCATATTTATATATATTCTATACATTATAAAATTGGAAACATGTTTTTTCTGTATGTTTGTGCACATTAATCTGTACAATGTCCGAACCTATTTAGATGTAGTGTGCGGTGGTGATGTATTGAGATAAGTTTGGGTTAACATTATTGGTTTCAAGTAAATTAATAAACATATAACATGATATGTTATTTATAAAGAGCATTATAATACATTGATGATACATATCTAGTTGCAGATGATACATATACATATTAAAGATTCACTATCTTTTTAGGAATATTTAGTTAGCTAAAAGCATAGTATTGCTGCTTGCTATTATAGTTCCATGAGTGAAAACTTGTAATTGGCTTACCTTTACCTATCATGTCATTTTTATACATTGTAGTGAAGCTGTATGTTTTCCATACGGTAAATAAATGAATAAATATTCAATTTATTTAGGATAAGCTTTATATTGAAACAATTTAGTCTCAAGTTTATCTCTAAAACATTACTCCTTTGGAAGACTGACTCACCCTTACAGTTATGCTTAATTATTACATTACATACAAGCATGCTAAATTATAACATCTGTTCTGATATTTAAAGGATAAATATACTAATGGCAAGTGTTGAAGTATTAATAAAATCATCCATTCTTTTTTCTAAGACCTATGAATATGAGAGCAATCTAAATAATTATTTTTTCTATAAACCAGATGACTAGTTTATATACTAGCTCCACATTTCCACTGTTATATTTGTAGTCCAGGGTACAATATAAACATATCCTAAGCAAGATGACATAAATAGAACATTTTGGAAGCAGCTAAATGTGTTCACCAATGCATACTATTTTGTAAACAAACTGCAATGCATTCTAAACATTTTTTTTTACATTTGAGTGTGTGTTTTGCATTCTTTACACTCTTAGATGTACATATTTAGGGTCATGCCTGTATATAATTAAAGGAATAGGCAGGGGTGTGCCACATATTAGGGCTAAGCCTATTCTAAGACTAGATTTTAGAACTATCACTACAACTTTTTGTGGCTAAGCATCACACACTTAAAATTTGATTACTTATGTGGATGGTTTACAAACCCAAATATTACCAGGCACTTCTATGAATACTACATTCTTAGTTATGTTTTATGTGTATTCTGAATGTATAATAATATATTCTACTACATACACACAACACCATCTAGCCCAAACTAAACAGAGCTTGTACTATGGGTACTAGACAATGGATAAACATACATATATATATTTTTCTTATAATGTATACATACCTATAACAAATGCCTATTTACTGTAATATTAGCTTGTGAAAATGCCTCAGTGGCACAGCAGTATTAAATGTGTTTGCTGTACATAAGGTCTCAGCCTTGATGCAGGTCTCAGGTAGAGTATTATTGGACTTTTCTGTCAAGAAATTCTTCTCAGCATAGAGCTTGGAACTGTACCCAGTACAGCAATAAGCTCAACCACTATTATGTGTTACCTAAAATCATAGCAGGTGATATGTGGGTGTAAGACACCTATGGGTTAAAGGTGTGGGTCTATGCATGTATGTTGACTCAAGAAGTAGGAGATTTATGAATACCAGCCACATTTCCTTACCCAAACCTAATAACAGATGTATAAGACAAAGAAATTGGTTGTTTTAGAATTTATATTTTGGGCTTCTGCCACACTACTAATGAGGCAATCAATCAATTCTTTTATTTGTAAAGGAGTTATCAAATATTTATGATGCTACATACAATAATAACTGTTTCTACAAACAATTACACAGCCTATTATGCCATTATGTCATATTTATTATGTTTTTACATGTAAATCTTATTCATAATATTAAATCATCAATCAATGTGTTTTGGTTGCATTTTAAAACTAGGAGGCTATAAAATTATTTGCAAAATATTGTAATGTTTCAGTTTATACATTTGTATCTTTTTTTATTTACTCAGCCTTGATGCATAGTGGTAGTGAATACTACTGCTGTGTATGAGGTCTCGGGTTAGATGCCTGGGCCGGGCAGTATTATTGAGTATTTCTGCCAAGAAATATTTAGTAGCATCTCGAAATCTGGAATGGTGCCCAATAGACAGAATTAGTAGTGCTCCCTATAATGTGGAACCTAAAACCTTTTTTAGCTCAGTGGGGAGACCAACAGACTGCAATGCAAAGGGTCTCTGGTTCGAACCCACGTCGCGCACCTCTGACTTTCGTAAATTATATGACTTTTCGAATTGATGGGCGTATTGATTGACAATTATCGCCTGCTCCGTGCCTCGGAGAGCACGTTAAGCCGTCGGTCCCGGCTGCCATGAACATCTATGGCAATTGTTATCGGGAAGTCAGTGCCCTATAATATCCTGACACTGGTCTAGCCTTAGCCTTATCGTTAGCCTTCGGGTTGCGGAGGTCAGGTAACAGCCGCTCCGTGTAAAAACTGATATCCAGTCAAATCCGGTTAGACTTGAAAAGCCGACCCCAAGTGACTTGGGAATAATAAAGGCTAGAGAGAAGAATATGGTACAACCACACTTCACACACACATACATACACTTCTGCCCACCCCTTTAGATATGTGAGACTATGTACGTATATACTTCTATTAAGATTTCTGTTCTTCTTACTTTTTGCCACTAGTTGCATAAAATCCCTAATAGGTTTATCACTCCCTTCCACTTTAATATTTGTATCAGTTTTGTCCCTATGGTGCTATATTAAAGAACCAATCAGTAGACAGAACATTTTATTTCATAATTGAACAATACACAAGGATATGGGCAGTCTCCAACAAATGTAATTATCTAGTCACACTCAATTGAGCTCCGTCTGGATATGAGTAATAAATAACTTCCTAAAGCTGTTTACCTAAGTATTAATGTCTAGGAGGAAGAGAATCTTTGTCCATCTGCCAAATAACTTTGTATATACCCATATAATGTATAGGTACATTTCTTAGCTAGGATTTGGAGTGCACCCAGATCATAAGCAACTTGATAAAGTAAGATGCATTTTCTTGTATTGTGCGTAACTTTAAATCGTTGCGAATTTGAGGAAGTCTATTCTAACTACGAATTATATTTTTGACTGCACTGATGACTGACGAGACTGTATGGATGCCGTAGGGGTTTTAGTGATCGCCTCGCCGCCGCCACTCGCCGTGTTGCGGATTCGAATCCCACACGGGACAAAAAATTGTGTGATCCACAAATGGTTGTACCGAATCTGAGAGTTCTTTGTGTCTGTTTGAATGTTTGTAAAGTCCTCCGCGACACAGGAATTATACATTATAAATAGAAGTGGTCTATAAAATTTTTTTTTCGTAATAATTACTTATTAGTTGCAGCGGTGGGGCAGCTACTTATCTTGCCTTAAGTAGTGGTATTAAATTACATTTGGGCAACTACAATCCGGGCGTCAAATTTTGTGACAATAGATAATCTGGCGCAATTAATTTGATTTTGCGATGATCTTGCATTTTAAGTGCCTACGTAGTTCATTGTTACCAATTCGCTGCGTATTAAGAATCTCGCATGTTTCAAAAATGTATGTGATACGTATATAGGTCTGTGTCTATGTTCTGTTTGCATTATTGCAATGTTGAGTAAACATCTCTGAAGACACAATATCTATCTTTAGCGGTACAGTGTCTTTAAAGAAAAAGTCGCATCATAAGGGTTCTGTTTTTAACATTTCGGAACAGTAAACTAATAATATATTTCTAAAAGAAAGATATCTGAAATATTATGAAATAGTTATATAAGCTACGTATCACTTAATTAACATCACAACATACTATAAAACGAAGTCTCTCGCCGCGGCTGTCTGTCTGTTACCGATAAACTCAAAAGCTACTAAACGGATTTTCATGCGGTTTTCAACAATAGACAGTGACAAATGAGGAAGTTTTAGGTGTATAATTTGTTAAGGTTTTGTACTACCCGTGCGAAGCCAAAGCGGGTCGCTAGTTTTTTTTATAAAATGATCTAAATCCCAAGCTTTAGTCGTACTTCTTTAAAGATAGGCGATCAATCTTATTTAAATTGAGTTAAATATTTTTCCAAAGACCGTGGTGGCATCGGAACTGTATCGCGCGTTACCGTTTAAAATTCTTCTCGCCGGCTTTAAACAGTGTGACGGTACAACCGTGACCAAATGTGGCGGTACCAACCATCTGCTGTTATTAAATACTTTGGATTTTGCACGATTGCTAGAAATTGGTCGGCCTTCGATTGCACGGATCATTTTGTGATCAATTGAAATAATTATAGTTAGTTATTGTAGTATTTTTCTCAACTTGCTAAAAGAAAAAACATTAGACAAATAAATCTTTTAAAGAAGGCGCTGTGCTGTCAACACGGGACCAATACTCAGCCTTGTGCTGGCAAAACGATTCCATTTTTTAGGCTCCACTGCGCTGTTATGGCATACCCGGCTATTTATGGCAAAATAATAACATTCCATGCGTTCCAATTAAATTCATAAAATGATATTGCTCTAACCCCGTTGTAAAAGCTTTATAAACATAGAATTAACCGATACACATAACCTAGACGCCAATAAATCATATATAGGTTGCAGAATTGTTTGTACCTCGTTGACATCTACTCGTAGCACTTGACGTATTAACCTCACTAAGGTGATCGCCAAAACGTCATCTGTCCGATTAAATTCAATATTAATCTGCATCTGAATGATCATCTTAATATAATCCAAGCTGGGTGCATGATGGGTAAATCTTAAACTGCAATTCCAGGTGCCAGGCAAGTAGCAACACGAAAGGCTGAAATTTAACTCTTCCAACTTTTTCGTGCCACAAAATCGTGAGACCATGTGCGTGTTTGTAATCGCATTACACGCATGATTTCTTAGTCGCAGTAATACTCTTTACTGCATGGTTAGTTTATAGTATATAGTTATATTATTGCTTTTGGTGACAGAACGAATCAGCAAATATAATTGCGTGTTTATGGATGTATTCCTTTGGTATTTGCACAGGAACAATTTTGACCTAAAACCTCGCTTTCCTAGTCCTTTCTGCCAGCACGCAAAACTGTTTCGGGACTGTGATAGACAAAACGTTGATACTAACCTGCTCAAGGCCTGGCTTTAATAGGCAATCATAATTAATACAGGACGCTGTTCGTATTGTGTTAAGAATCCTTTTTAAGCAGAACGCTTTCACCACCATTGGCTAATCTAAGGATATTTTCTGTGGGGAGGGGGAGGGGGGTTACTCCTAAATAGCCTACGACATAAAACCTTAGAATTTTGACTACATACCTAACATCCTGGGGTGGGCAATGGCTTACCTACCCAGCGCCCCTCCCCCCTTTCATATGCTAATGATCACCACTACAGCGATCAACTAAACCGTGAATAGTCTAAATTGTCTATAATAATATAATCCGGCCACAATACACTTTTTAACTGTGCAACATATTAATTTTCTTTTATGTTTTATTGCTTTTTTGGCTTAGTGGTAAAACTAAACCGTTAATGCAACCAGGTCGTAGTGTAATTGTGGTTTATTGACCTTAAAGCTCCGTCTCGATCGTTCATTCAATTGAGATATCACTTTTATCTTTGTTGAGTGAATCATTTGTTGCAAGACGATTTTATTGATAATTAGTGTTTATAGTAGCTGGATAAAGATAAATATGTATGTTATCTGATTAAACCAATAATCTTTACATTAATCCTGCGTTTGTTGCAATGGCTTAGATAAACTTCTAGAAAGATTTTAAACGACAAGGATTAAACTAACTTGAAAGCTGAGGTAGGACGTTGGCTATCTTTTAATAAAACCCTAAAGAACTTGATGGTAACATCCTCAATAAAATGGCCTTCCTGGATCCCAAATACTCGTACTCGAACTTTCATACTCGTAGATATTTAAGTAGGCTTATACTGTCGAAGGCTTTTGTGTTCTGTATTCCAGAATATGTTTTATATAAGCGGTCTGGTCTGGTTAGTGATTTATTTTATGATAGTTAACAGCAGTGGTAAAACGATTAACCATTTGCAAGCCTGCACGGGGGGCGCAATGGTTTTAGGTGGAGATTCCATCTACACACGGGACAAAAATGCGGATTATCCAATGGTTGTGTACTCTCGTCAATTTAATAATATCACATAAAACAGGCATAAGTAATTAAAAATGCAACCTAATGCATAAACATTGAACATACGAGAGGTCGTGAGTGCGAACCGCATCCTTTGCACTACCGACGTGAAATCACCCCTAACAGAAGCATATTAGCTTAGCTGGATTAACAAGAACCTAGTGATTTTCTTATTCAAGCCAAATCGATAGTAATCCTAATCTATACTAATATTATAAAGTTGAAAAGTTTGTGTGTTTGGTTGAAAGCGCTAATCTCAGGAACTACTGCTTCGAATTGAAAAATTATTTTAGTGTTGGATAGCCCATTTATCGAGGAAGGCTATAGGCTATATAGCATCACGCTACGACCAATAGGAACGGAGCAGCAATGAAAAAGGGGGAAAATTCTCTTATATGAAGCAGACGAAGTTGCGCGGGTCACCTAGTTAATATTGTAAATGCGAATGTGAGTTTGTTAGGTACGCTTTCACGCCTTAACTACTCGACCGATCATCATGGCATTTTTCATACACGTTGTCATGGAAACAGAAGAGGATATAGGGTACCTTTCATCCAAAAAAAGTACTGTTACTAACTTAACCTACATTTAAGCGAGTAAATTCTCAGTCAAAATCTAGTCATTAAAATAAAAGACCAAGAGCTTATTACAAACGTCGAGTAAATTGCATTAAAAATATAAAACAAAATGAGATATATAATATGTACATACGTTGTATGCGTATGACTCACGAACATAATCCAATAAAGAGCTGCAAACATTGGGAGCATTTTGACTCAATTATAATACAAGGCTTCCGTCACATGTTTGATCACATGGCGAGTGTGTCTCCGTGTTGTAAGGTATCCACGTGGTTGTCCAAGTTATTGTTATTTTAGCTATTTGAGCCGCTTGTGTGAACCGTCTGTGACCTCGAACTATGACCACTCATCACGCGACGAGAGGCTTAATGTGCAGTCACCTGCTTTGTTTTTTAGTTTATCGTAATTAGTAGGCATGAATCATATAAGTACTATTACTAGCTTCTTTTTTATATGAATGAGAATTATGAAGATATGAAAGTGCGCAGTGAAGGAAAGAAAAGAAAGAAAGACGTATACGTATACGTCTAATAATTTACATGTAAATGGTAAACCGCAGTTTATGGATGCTTATACCTATTTTGATTTTACTGCCTGCCCCCGACTTAAGCGGTAATCGGAAATGCTACAGAGATTTAAATATCATTTCTATAAATCCAGGGCTATCGATGTTCCAGCTTTTGTACAAAACAGTTGAACTTTTTATGCGTGACTGAATATTCTACATTCAGACATATTCATAAACTTTCATACCCATAATATTCGAAGGATTTTAAGAGATCTGACATGTTGCATACCTAGTACCCGGGATAATTGACTGCTAATATTCAGACATAAGTATATTTTCGATAAGCGTTCTGATATATTTTAAATGAAAAGTTTGTAAAGATTTTGTTACCCAATTATGCGTAAGGGCATGCAAGCGATTTGGATTAACAAATGGTCCTGGTTTAACAGAAAATATACTTTTAACCCAGAACTCATTTACCCGGACGAAGCAGACTCGAAGCAGTTTTTTAAACCATAACACCTTAATACGCTGACCGACTCATAAACTGCATCAATGTTCAAGACGCCTTTGAAATAAACATTTTAACCAAGTATTCAAATATTTTATACAAATTTAAATTGAAACCTATAGATTGGTTCGTTAACTTCACAACAGCGTAGTATCATATCCTTAAGTGTATGTTTGTATACTGGAAAGGACCATTCAATTTTTTTGAACAAAAACATTAAATGAAACATACATTGGTTTTGGATGGTTTAATGAAAAAATCTTTTTACAATTAAAGATAAAGTTAAAGCACAGGTTTTTCTTTTCTTTTAATAATTTGTATTGCCTCCACGTGCCCTTATTACAGATTCTAATCGGTTCCGTATAGATCTGATTAGGGTTATTAAACGGTCTTGCGGAATATTGTTCCATTCTTGTGAAATCGCTATTCTTAGTGCTGCCACTGTTGTGGGCACAGGATTTCTCACATATATAGCTTTTTTAAACTGTCCCAAACATGCTCAATGGGATTAAGATCCGGGTTGCATGCTGGCCAATTCATGGTACGTATCTCAACCTCTTCGCAATATTGTCGAACTTGTGCAGCGGCGTGGGGTCGGGCATTATCTTGCATTAAAGTAAAATTTTCGCCTATTAATCCCATGTAAGGTACCACGTGAGCTTCTAAAACCTTTGTTGTGCCGTCAAACCACCTCTTCTACCGTTTTGACGAACCATGTCGATGAACACAAGTTCCGTTCGCCCGATCATTGAAATGCCACCCCACACCATATACGAACCGCCTCCAAAAGGAACACGCTCCTCAATGCAACTTTGAGCATATCTCTCCCGACGTCGACGATAGACTCTTCTGCGACCGTCTGCACCATTTAAATATGTCCTACACTCATCGGTGAACAATATGAAAGCCCATTGCTCTTCAGTTCAATTAAGATGTTCGCGCGCACATCTTAAACGAGCTTGTCTGTGAGCTGCAGACAGCTTTGGACCATTTGCTGGTCTAATAGGGGTGATTGCCGCTTCCTTAAGCCTCCTTCTTATTGTTCGTGCACTCACGTTTACTCCACGCATTTCATTCAGTTCTGTTTTGATGTTGGACTGACGTGAGGAAACGATTTCTTAGGGAAGTTGAAACAATAAATCGGTCGTCACGAGGGGTGGTTGCTCGAGTTCTGCCGGTACCGGGTCTCCTTTTGTAAGACCCTGTCTCTAGAAACCTTCGGTATACTTTGGAAACCGTAGACTAGTTTAAATTTAAATTTCTAGCAATCGTTCGTTGATCCAAGCCTTCCCGCACCAATGCCATAATTTGGGCGGCTTGTTCGGACGAAGTATATAAATATGAATACTTACGTATATATAGTTACGAAACTTTTGTTGAGTTTAAAAGACTAATAATCAATACTGGTAACAATATTGGTAACAATAATTTAAATCGCAAATGAAAAAAAAAATACAAAAAGAATTAATTTCACACTTTACTCTAATAACAGTAATAACACACGAATTTGAGACTATGCATAAATTTTGTTTTTGTTTTTATGATTAATGGACAGTCTCGACATTTTCATTTAGTTTAATCTAAAAGCTTTGCATACTTATCAAAAATATTAATTCGAAAGTAATCCTGAACTTTGATGCAGTTTATGAAAATGAATGTATACGTATATACGTGGAGTATTAGCGGTCTGTCTAATTTCCTGTTACCAATAGAACCACGTCTTCCATTTCCTGTGAGTCGTAACACAAAACGCTATTTATATATCCTATTGCTTATACTAAATACGTCTAATAAATACTACCTATAGAAAGTTTCTCATTACTGTGCTTGTTCATGGCAGGTTAATTACAAACTTTTAGCTATTGACCGCCACTTCGACTGAGAGCAATTATAGAGTTTATCGTCCAGTACAAGTAGCGCTCGGTATCTTATAGATACCGTCGCTAGCTCAGGCCGATTGGCATTCTCTGCTAGTAGTGTTTCGAACTTATCTTGAGCACTTATACGATTCGAATGATTCTTGTTTTCCAGTATGTAAGAGCTAACGTCACGTTAAGTGAAATTGATTAGTTTTGCTTCATGTTGTATATAATAATATCAGCCCTACATTAAACTGTCCGACTGCCGGGCACGGGCCTGTTCTTAGTTTGAGAAGAATTAGACCATAGTCCACCATGCTGAACCAGTGCGGTATGAGAGACTTCACATATCTTCGAGAACATTATGGAGAAATCTTAGATATGCAGGTTACCGCACGATGTTTTTTTAACCAGTATAGAGAGCGATAATTTACCTACTATTTATCACGCACATAACTTTGAAAAGTCAGAGATACTCTCTGATAAAAAGATCTCTGATAGATTTCTGACTTTTCAATGTTATGTCCCTTAGGATCGAACCCGAGACTATCGCTATCGCTTCATGTTTTATTGTAAGATAAATAGTCCGATTGTTTATCATCATTTGGATGAGAATTTAATCAACATTCTATTCAAAAATGCATCTATTCGGGAAGTAAAGTCAAAGTTGATACCAAATAGCTACAAACTTCACCGCGATAGACGACGCCACATATTATCGATGTGTCACTAATCTAACAACAATGTCACGCTTTACTAACGGGTTCATTGACTTACACCTGCATATGAATCGCCTTTATCTTTTTCGACTAACGCCATTACATTGGCATTGAAAATTAAACTAATCTTGTTAAACTGCGACTAAAAGCATGACTTTAATGATTTGGTCACGTCGCCTAAAATAGAAAATACTGAAAACTACTAGATCTATGACTTTGTAGGATGCCTTATCTAATTATATTATTAAGAGCGTAAAGTCCTTATTTCATTCTATGTGTGCCTTTACGTTCGAAAGATATGTTATGTTTTATTTAACTATCCAGTTAATAACACTGGGTTCCCCAGTGTTTGTCCATTTGCTCCATTCATTTTGCGGCATGGTAAGTTGAACTCAATTTTGTGTGAGTTTCAGTATGCTGAATACGAGACAAATATCAGAATTGTTAAATTGACTCTAGTTTATGAGATAAGACTTTATAACTATATGACGAAAGGAGGTCGAAATAAAAATACAATTACATATTAAACATATATTTTAGAAGCGGCTATATAATAACGACAAGAAATCTTAATACATATGCTATTAACAAAAAGTCATAAAATAATTTTAGAAATAACTTTATTCGTAGGTAAGCTTTTCCATTGTGTTTATGTTCAGGACAATCCCTTATTAAACTCAAGCAATAGTCTGCCATCACAATATGGCTGTCCTATCGGCCTTGGTATCTTTCTTTCATTGTTCTAATGTCCTGATGGAACCGTTCTTTATGTTGAATATCTCAAGAACCAGAGTCAATCCATACAAAGTAAATACATTTCGGGTATGACTGATGAAGGTGTTTATTAAAACCAGTAACAAAATTAATGCCGCAGAAAATATATATTTTCTTTTGTTTCCCAGTGTAATGAATTCGAGACCCAGCTGTGTCCCGCGAATTCATATGCGTAGATAGATAAGTTTCACTTATGTAGGTGGAAGAAACCTAGTCCTCGTAACGCAATTTAAACTAATGTACTTCACACCAGATCAACGTCTTGTGCTTTACGAAGTACAGGTCTGGCCGCACGTGGAGTACTGCTCACATCTCTCTCTCATCTCTGCTAAATACCAGCTCGACCAACTTGACTCCCTACAAAGACGGGCAGTTCGAATCGTCGATGATCCCAATCACACGGATAGATTGGAGTCGTTGGAGCAACGAAGAGACTTTGGGTCTCTCTGCGTGTTCTACCGACTCTTTCAAGGGGAGTGCTCTGAAGAACTGTTTGATTTGGTACCAGGGGCCTCTTTCTATCACCATACCACTCGACAACGAAGCAGAGTTCATCCCTATCACCTGGAAGCGTTCAAATCCAAGACGGTACGCTTTCAGCGATCATTTCTCCCACGTACGTGCAAGCTCTGGAATAAACTGCCTGCTTCGGTGTTTTCCGAGCGCTATGATAAGTCCTTCTTCAAACGAGGTTTAAAGAGAGTTCTTCTTTCACGGTAGGCAGCGGCTTTGCGTCTGCCACCAATGGCAGTAATAAATAAAAACATAAACACTAAATGTTGGGGTAATATCCTCTAAATAAGTCACCAATCACACACTATATCCTAATTGCTTCAGCCATTTTGCATAAACATACCCGCAAACAAACATATTAACGCAGTAGCAATAGCTAATTCATCAGATATCAGGGTGCAGTTAAAACGTAGACTATTGACTTTCTGTAATCGGTAACTTGAAGATAGTTTTCATAAATAGGTACTGACTGAATCAGTCCAGATAACAAACAAATCTTTGTGCAAGCTAAGCAAGAGATTTTGTTTATACCACTAAACTTAAATTTCGATCTGACAACCTGACTCACAATCTCGACGACTAAGCGTTCGCTGTACCAATCCTGTAGTATATCGGGCTATTTTAGAATATTATTATTTTAAATGGCTCACTAAACAAGTTACAGTCATAGATAAGTAGACCATCCTAACTAATATTATAAATGCGATTATGAGTTTGTTTGTTATTCTAGCACGCTTTAACTACTCTCATGATCATCAAATTTACCTAACGCCAGATTGTAGCTCTAACTATGAGTGCACGGATTAAACGTCAGGGAACAAACGCCTGTGTGTATCCGAAGAGATGTATCACACCTACATTCCAAAAGCGATATTTAGCCGCCACGTAATAGCGGCTGGCACATTAGCGTGTACATAAATAACACCTTGCTTAACCCGGAACCGTTCGATCAGCATTTGCGTAGTGTAGTACATTATGTTATCCGTTTGTTCGATTTTACAGCTGAATTGCTGAATCGCTTGTAATTAAACTATATGATACGTTACTACTATAACGTATCTTAAAATCTAGGAAAGGACTTAGTCTAAAGTACTTAAACAAACATTTGATTGCATACATGGCGTATTGGTTTAAATGGTCGTCTCGCCACTGCCACTGTGTCGACTGTTGGGGCTTTGATATCATCTACACGTGACGAATATTTGTTGATCCACATAGAGTTGTTCGCGAGTCTGGATGTTGTTTGAATGTTCGTAAAATCTCCTCTTGTCTTTTTTAAACAAATACAAATATACATATGTGTTATAATTTCCAACGAATCCGCGGGTTACAGTTATTAATATAAAAATATTTATGTTTGTAGGTTTGGAAGCGGCACTTGTGTTTGTGGAGAACTGCGGTCATGCAGGCAAGACGACAGGCGAGGTTATGTCTGGCATCGTCGCCAAGTGCATCGCCGCGCCGAAGACCAAGACTAAGGACCTTGCGTTACAGGTGCGTTGTTTATCCAGAGGATATTATTATATATTATAGGAGAACATACACAGACATAGGTCTGCGTGTATTCTCTATGTGGTTTTAGAGTCGAATGCTAAATACTAGCTGACTTGAAAGAAGGATTTCTGTCCTAACGTTGGTTTGCTAGGGCCAGCTACTGGGTGCATTGTGAATATAAACCATCTAGGGACATCTAAACACATCATGCCATCAGAAACGGTTCAGCCGTTTAGGAGGAAAGTACAGAAGAATTGTATATATAAAGATATATTTACCGAACAGCAAATATAATTTAAATCACTTAACATAACCGAATTTAAAAACGAATATTTTTAAAACAAGACTTCCATCTCTATATACAATAAAATAATAAATCTAAGTGTACATTTAATAGTCAGTTATTATAAAGCCGTAAGATATTTAGTCACTTACAGCCAGAAGTTAATACAGTACCAAAATATCTAGTTCAACATAAATTTTCAAGAAACGCCAAGCAATTGTAAACCGCAATATATTTTCCAATTGCACCTATTAATGTTGTGGTTTGTTTGACCCGGTTCTGTTCCGATCAATCGAGTGAATACGCCGTCGTTCCGTGAACTTGTAAGTATCATTAGCCTGCCTCGAAACGAACGCTGTACACTTAGAATGAATTCATGACTGTAAACTGTAAATACGTCACTACTATTAAATATAGGGAAAATATCTGTAATATTAGCCTGAAATAATATTGACGCTCAAGAGTTTTTTTGCGGTGATTAAAGAGGTTTGTTCGCTAGCATTAAGACCGTATACACGAGTAACCGAGTATATGAGCTTTATAATTAACTAGTTTCTAACCGCGGTTTTGCTCGTGTGAATCCTTTGAGAACATATACTGGAATAAAACATAGTCTTTATTCTTCTCCAGGATACAATCTATCTACTTGCCAAATTTCTAAAATTACCGTTTATCGTTCAAAAATAATAAACAAACAGTATAGCATTTATAATATTACTCTGGAATATCTGTAAAGTGGCTGGAAATATACGAGTTTTAAAAATTCAATAATTATAATCCTGTACTGAGAGACAACACAACAAACATATAGTTACTTCTCTCTTTTTGTTTTAACTATGAACCAGTTATTTTTTGTGGTTTCGTCAGCACGGGAAAAGGAAAGAGACTCTAAACACTAAAGTTATACATACATGAAATGTAAAATAATATATTGTATCGAGAAAGCAAGGTCTTTAGAAAAACAACGTATTTATTTACATTTGGAATGTAATGAAAGACTGACAGAGTTAAAACTGACATGAATTTAGGATAAATGTGTACTAGAATCTAAACATACTTTTTGTAAATCTTGTTTCTAAGCATACATCACGGGTTATGTAGAACACAAACACAAATATCCAAGCCCAGAAAATCTATCACACATCACAGAATTATTTACTTTGTTCTGTCAGACAGAATAAAATAAATTACAGCCATGTTTTAGACTTTATCTATACTAATATAAAACTGGAACAAGGTTGAGTCTACAATAAATATATTTTATAAACCCAATTGGGATTGAATATTTACATAAGTCTGAATCCAAAACAATGGTGTTTAGAATATGTGTTCGTATAGGTTTTACATATAAATAAATTATAAATATACTACATACACACACAGTCTCACGTCTATATCCTCAAAGGTTAAACAGAGGCGAAGTGCACCTCTTTTTCGCCAGGTATAGTCTAAAGACCCATGTAATAGGCACAAATCCAGACTTCGTGCTGCTAATGAGATTTTCTTGACAGATAATCCCAATATTATTTGACCCAGGAATCAAACTCGAGACCTCATACACAGTAGTCACGCTACGATTATAAGTAATACGCAATATTGTGAGCTTCCGTACTTATTCAATAAACAAACATTTGTTTCAGATAACGCTAATGTACATAGAAATTGAGAAACATGAAATTGTTGAAGAGGAACTCCTCAAGGGTATGGAGCAGAAGAATCCTAAAGTAGTCGCCGCGTGTACATCGGCACTCAACACAGCTCTCAAACAGTTCGGCAACAAAGTGATCGCCATCAAACCGATGGTGAAGAAGATACCGATACTCTTGGCTGACAGAGACAAGGGCGTCAGAGATGAGATGAAGGCCCTAGTTGTTGAAATGCATAGGTAATATTTTTATAATAAGTTATTTAATTTTTCAGAAAAATAGCCACTTTATACAACTTAAGAGTAGGTAGTAATTTTTTAATTGTACCAGTTGGTGTAGTGTCTAAGTGGTTGTTTCGACATTGTCATTGCGCCGAGTCCTATGGGTTCGATTACCACACAGGAAAAAAAATTGTATGATGCACAAATAGTTGTACCGACCGAGTCTGGTTGTCCTTTGTGTCAGTTATTTGAAAGTTTGTTAAGTCTCCTCTGACATAATATTTATTTTGAGTGCGGGAGTTGTCTTTTTTAAAAGAAAATAAAAATGAGTGAAAGACTAATCATAAAAAATCTCACCTAAAAAAATCTTCGAGGTTTAATGTGTTTGTATTAGTTAAGTAACCACAGTCGCTCGTTAGCTACCTATTTCATTGAGAACTATTTAAGTTTTGATAGCGATATTTTTATAAGTAAGGCTGTGGAGATGTTGAGTATTCAAGACTACCTTGTTGGTCTAGTCGTGTGAGAACTAATAGAACGCGAGCGCTAGGGTTCTGTAACTACATAGAAAAGTGTTAATAGGTTTTATTGATAGGAGATATTCTTGAATAGCGCGGAGTATATGTTACGTACGTTAGACAGCAATCAATTTGTTTGATACTCACAGGAGAAAATATCCGGATTAGACGACGACTTTATCTTTCAGGTTATTGAGACATGTTTTTATAAAATTTACCCTTTATTAACCACAATATTCAATGTAAACGTTTTTTGATACAAAAACATTCAAACTCGGAACAATCATGTGTGGATCACATAAATTATTGTCCCGTGTGGGTTTCGAACTCACAAGACTCGGCGTAGTGGCCTTGGCGAGGTGACCACTTAAACCACTACGCCATCCGTGCAGTCAGTCAGTCAGTTTACAGATTATAAGGTTGAAAATATAGGTAAAATACATACTTTTTCACATGTTTTATCTAGGAAACAAAAATAGGTGCTTTTAAAGGCGAGCCGTAGAATAGTAATTACTTAACAAATGCGTTATTTGTGGATGTAGTATGATTCCTAACTAGACGTTCGGACGTCACCGTCCAGACAATACTTTTTCCATTGTGTCTAGATATAGTTTTAATGACGTATTAGGTTGTGAACAGAAACACAAAAAACCGAGCACTAAATATAGTTAAACACATTTTCAGGTGGATCGGTGCAGCCGTAGAGCCTCACATCGCGTCCCTGCAGGCCGTCGTGCAGCAGGAGCTGCGGGAAGCGTTCGGCGGCGCCGGCGCGCAGCCCACGCGCTACCTGCGCTCGCAGCAGAGCCGAGTGCGCGACACGCCAGCTGCTGACTGCGCCGACGGTGAGTTGAATATTAAACTGTACAAACAGCCGTAGAGCCTCACATCGCGTCCCTGCAGGCCGTCGTGCAGCAGGAGCTGCGGGAAGCGTTCGGCGGCGCCGGCGCGCAGCCCACGCGCTACCTGCGCTCGCAGCAGAGCCGAGTGCGCGACACGCCAGCTGCTGACTGCGCCGACGGTGAGTTGAATATTAAACTGTACAAACAGCCGTAGAGCCTCACATCGCGTCCCTGCAGGCCGTCGTGCAGCAGGAGCTGCGGGAAGCGTTCGGCGGCGCCGGCGCGCAGCCCACGCGCTACCTGCGCTCGCAGCAGAGCCGAGTGCGCGACACGCCAGCTGCTGACTGCGCCGACGGTGAGTTGAATATTAAACTGTACAAACAGCCGTAGAGCCTCACATCGCGTCCCTGCAGGCCGTCGTGCAGCAGGAGCTGCGGGAAGCGTTCGGCGGCGCCGGCGCGCAGCCCACGCGCTACCTGCGCTCGCAGCAGAGCCGAGTGCGCGACACGCCAGCTGCTGACTGCGCCGACGGTGAGTTGAATATTAAACTGTACAAACAGCCGTAGAGCCTCACATCGCGTCCCTGCAGGCCGTCGTGCAGCAGGAGCTGCGGGAAGCGTTCGGCGGCGCCGGCGCGCAGCCCACGCGCTACCTGCGCTCGCAGCAGAGCCGAGTGCGCGACACGCCAGCTGCTGACTGCGCCGACGGTGAGTTGAATATTAAACTGTACAAACAGCCGTAGAGCCTCACATCGCGTCCCTGCAGGCCGTCGTGCAGCAGGAGCTGCGGGAAGCGTTCGGCGGCGCCGGCGCGCAGCCCACGCGCTACCTGCGCTCGCAGCAGAGCCGAGTGCGCGACACGCCAGCTGCTGACTGCGCCGACGGTGAGTTGAATATTAAACTGTACAAACAGCCGTAGAGCCTCACATCGCGTCCCTGCAGGCCGTCGTGCAGCAGGAGCTGCGGGAAGCGTTCGGCGGCGCCGGCGCGCAGCCCACGCGCTACCTGCGCTCGCAGCAGAGCCGAGTGCGCGACACGCCAGCTGCTGACTGCGCCGACGGTGAGTTGAATATTAAACTGTACAAACAGCCGTAGAGCCTCACATCGCGTCCCTGCAGGCCGTCGTGCAGCAGGAGCTGCGGGAAGCGTTCGGCGGCGCCGGCGCGCAGCCCACGCGCTACCTGCGCTCGCAGCAGAGCCGAGTGCGCGACACGCCAGCTGCTGACTGCGCCGACGGTGAGTTGAATATTAAACTGTACAAACAGCCGTAGAGCCTCACATCGCGTCCCTGCAGGCCGTCGTGCAGCAGGAGCTGCGGGAAGCGTTCGGCGGCGCCGGCGCGCAGCCCACGCGCTACCTGCGCTCGCAGCAGAGCCGAGTGCGCGACACGCCAGCTGCTGACTGCGCCGACGGTGAGTTGAATATTAAACTGTACAAACAGCCGTAGAGCCTCACATCGCGTCCCTGCAGGCCGTCGTGCAGCAGGAGCTGCGGGAAGCGTTCGGCGGCGCCGGCGCGCAGCCCACGCGCTACCTGCGCTCGCAGCAGAGCCGAGTGCGCGACACGCCAGCTGCTGACTGCGCCGACGGTGAGTTGAATATTAAACTGTACAAACAGCCGTAGAGCCTCACATCGCGTCCCTGCAGGCCGTCGTGCAGCAGGAGCTGCGGGAAGCGTTCGGCGGCGCCGGCGCGCAGCCCACGCGCTACCTGCGCTCGCAGCAGAGCCGAGTGCGCGACACGCCAGCTGCTGACTGCGCCGACGGTGAGTTGAATATTAAACTGTACAAACAGCCGTAGAGCCTCACATCGCGTCCCTGCAGGCCGTCGTGCAGCAGGAGCTGCGGGAAGCGTTCGGCGGCGCCGGCGCGCAGCCCACGCGCTACCTGCGCTCGCAGCAGAGCCGAGTGCGCGACACGCCAGCTGCTGACTGCGCCGACGGTGAGTTGAATATTAAACTGTACAAACAGCCGTAGAGCCTCACATCGCGTCCCTGCAGGCCGTCGTGCAGCAGGAGCTGCGGGAAGCGTTCGGCGGCGCCGGCGCGCAGCCCACGCGCTACCTGCGCTCGCAGCAGAGCCGAGTGCGCGACACGCCAGCTGCTGACTGCGCCGACGGTGAGTTGAATATTAAACTGTACAAACAGCCGTAGAGCCTCACATCGCGTCCCTGCAGGCCGTCGTGCAGCAGGAGCTGCGGGAAGCGTTCGGCGGCGCCGGCGCGCAGCCCACGCGCTACCTGCGCTCGCAGCAGAGCCGAGTGCGCGACACGCCAGCTGCTGACTGCGCCGACGGTGAGTTGAATATTAAACTGTACAAACAGCCGTAGAGCCTCACATCGCGTCCCTGCAGGCCGTCGTGCAGCAGGAGCTGCGGGAAGCGTTCGGCGGCGCCGGCGCGCAGCCCACGCGCTACCTGCGCTCGCAGCAGAGCCGAGTGCGCGACACGCCAGCTGCTGACTGCGCCGACGGTGAGTTGAATATTAAACTGTACAAACAGCCGTAGAGCCTCACATCGCGTCCCTGCAGGCCGTCGTGCAGCAGGAGCTGCGGGAAGCGTTCGGCGGCGCCGGCGCGCAGCCCACGCGCTACCTGCGCTCGCAGCAGAGCCGAGTGCGCGACACGCCAGCTGCTGACTGCGCCGACGGTGAGTTGAATATTAAACTGTACAAACAGCCGTAGAGCCTCACATCGCGTCCCTGCAGGCCGTCGTGCAGCAGGAGCTGCGGGAAGCGTTCGGCGGCGCCGGCGCGCAGCCCACGCGCTACCTGCGCTCGCAGCAGAGCCGAGTGCGCGACACGCCAGCTGCTGACTGCGCCGACGGTGAGTTGAATATTAAACTGTACAAACAGCCGTAGAGCCTCACATCGCGTCCCTGCAGGCCGTCGTGCAGCAGGAGCTGCGGGAAGCGTTCGGCGGCGCCGGCGCGCAGCCCACGCGCTACCTGCGCTCGCAGCAGAGCCGAGTGCGCGACACGCCAGCTGCTGACTGCGCCGACGGTGAGTTGAATATTAAACTGTACAAACAGCCGTAGAGCCTCACATCGCGTCCCTGCAGGCCGTCGTGCAGCAGGAGCTGCGGGAAGCGTTCGGCGGCGCCGGCGCGCAGCCCACGCGCTACCTGCGCTCGCAGCAGAGCCGAGTGCGCGACACGCCAGCTGCTGACTGCGCCGACGGTGAGTTGAATATTAAACTGTACAAACAGCCGTAGAGCCTCACATCGCGTCCCTGCAGGCCGTCGTGCAGCAGGAGCTGCGGGAAGCGTTCGGCGGCGCCGGCGCGCAGCCCACGCGCTACCTGCGCTCGCAGCAGAGCCGAGTGCGCGACACGCCAGCTGCTGACTGCGCCGACGGTGAGTTGAATATTAAACTGTACAAACAGCCGTAGAGCCTCACATCGCGTCCCTGCAGGCCGTCGTGCAGCAGGAGCTGCGGGAAGCGTTCGGCGGCGCCGGCGCGCAGCCCACGCGCTACCTGCGCTCGCAGCAGAGCCGAGTGCGCGACACGCCAGCTGCTGACTGCGCCGACGGTGAGTTGAATATTAAACTGTACAAACAGCCGTAGAGCCTCACATCGCGTCCCTGCAGGCCGTCGTGCAGCAGGAGCTGCGGGAAGCGTTCGGCGGCGCCGGCGCGCAGCCCACGCGCTACCTGCGCTCGCAGCAGAGCCGAGTGCGCGACACGCCAGCTGCTGACTGCGCCGACGGTGAGTTGAATATTAAACTGTACAAACAGCCGTAGAGCCTCACATCGCGTCCCTGCAGGCCGTCGTGCAGCAGGAGCTGCGGGAAGCGTTCGGCGGCGCCGGCGCGCAGCCCACGCGCTACCTGCGCTCGCAGCAGAGCCGAGTGCGCGACACGCCAGCTGCTGACTGCGCCGACGGTGAGTTGAATATTAAACTGTACAAACAGCCGTAGAGCCTCACATCGCGTCCCTGCAGGCCGTCGTGCAGCAGGAGCTGCGGGAAGCGTTCGGCGGCGCCGGCGCGCAGCCCACGCGCTACCTGCGCTCGCAGCAGAGCCGAGTGCGCGACACGCCAGCTGCTGACTGCGCCGACGGTGAGTTGAATATTAAACTGTACAAACAGCCGTAGAGCCTCACATCGCGTCCCTGCAGGCCGTCGTGCAGCAGGAGCTGCGGGAAGCGTTCGGCGGCGCCGGCGCGCAGCCCACGCGCTACCTGCGCTCGCAGCAGAGCCGAGTGCGCGACACGCCAGCTGCTGACTGCGC
This sequence comes from Catocala nupta, assembly GCA_963675205.1. Taxonomy (NCBI): domain Eukaryota; kingdom Metazoa; phylum Arthropoda; class Insecta; order Lepidoptera; family Erebidae; genus Catocala; species Catocala nupta. The sequence continues at coordinate 15,627,711 of OY776094.1, read as the reverse complement.
CGACGGTGAGTTGAATATTAAACTGTACAAACAGCCGTAGAGCCTCACATCGCGTCCCTGCAGGCCGTCGTGCAGCAGGAGCTGCGGGAAGCGTTCGGCGGCGCCGGCGCGCAGCCCACGCGCTACCTGCGCTCGCAGCAGAGCCGAGTGCGCGACACGCCAGCTGCTGACTGCGCCGACGGTGAGTTGAATATTAAACTGTACAAACAGCCGTAGAGCCTCACATCGCGTCCCTGCAGGCCGTCGTGCAGCAGGAGCTGCGGGAAGCGTTCGGCGGCGCCGGCGCGCAGCCCACGCGCTACCTGCGCTCGCAGCAGAGCCGAGTGCGCGACACGCCAGCTGCTGACTGCGCCGACGGTGAGTTGAATATTAAACTGTACAAACAGCCGTAGAGCCTCACATCGCGTCCCTGCAGGCCGTCGTGCAGCAGGAGCTGCGGGAAGCGTTCGGCGGCGCCGGCGCGCAGCCCACGCGCTACCTGCGCTCGCAGCAGAGCCGAGTGCGCGACACGCCAGCTGCTGACTGCGCCGACGGTGAGTTGAATATTAAACTGTACAAACAGCCGTAGAGCCTCACATCGCGTCCCTGCAGGCCGTCGTGCAGCAGGAGCTGCGGGAAGCGTTCGGCGGCGCCGGCGCGCAGCCCACGCGCTACCTGCGCTCGCAGCAGAGCCGAGTGCGCGACACGCCAGCTGCTGACTGCGCCGACGGTGAGTTGAATATTAAACTGTACAAACAGCCGTAGAGCCTCACATCGCGTCCCTGCAGGCCGTCGTGCAGCAGGAGCTGCGGGAAGCGTTCGGCGGCGCCGGCGCGCAGCCCACGCGCTACCTGCGCTCGCAGCAGAGCCGAGTGCGCGACACGCCAGCTGCTGACTGCGCCGACGGTGAGTTGAATATTAAACTGTACAAACAGCCGTAGAGCCTCACATCGCGTCCCTGCAGGCCGTCGTGCAGCAGGAGCTGCGGGAAGCGTTCGGCGGCGCCGGCGCGCAGCCCACGCGCTACCTGCGCTCGCAGCAGAGCCGAGTGCGCGACACGCCAGCTGCTGACTGCGCCGACGGTGAGTTGAATATTAAACTGTACAAACAGCCGTAGAGCCTCACATCGCGTCCCTGCAGGCCGTCGTGCAGCAGGAGCTGCGGGAAGCGTTCGGCGGCGCCGGCGCGCAGCCCACGCGCTACCTGCGCTCGCAGCAGAGCCGAGTGCGCGACACGCCAGCTGCTGACTGCGCCGACGGTGAGTTGAATATTAAACTGTACAAACAGCCGTAGAGCCTCACATCGCGTCCCTGCAGGCCGTCGTGCAGCAGGAGCTGCGGGAAGCGTTCGGCGGCGCCGGCGCGCAGCCCACGCGCTACCTGCGCTCGCAGCAGAGCCGAGTGCGCGACACGCCAGCTGCTGACTGCGCCGACGGTGAGTTGAATATTAAACTGTACAAACAGCCGTAGAGCCTCACATCGCGTCCCTGCAGGCCGTCGTGCAGCAGGAGCTGCGGGAAGCGTTCGGCGGCGCCGGCGCGCAGCCCACGCGCTACCTGCGCTCGCAGCAGAGCCGAGTGCGCGACACGCCAGCTGCTGACTGCGCCGACGGTGAGTTGAATATTAAACTGTACAAACAGCCGTAGAGCCTCACATCGCGTCCCTGCAGGCCGTCGTGCAGCAGGAGCTGCGGGAAGCGTTCGGCGGCGCCGGCGCGCAGCCCACGCGCTACCTGCGCTCGCAGCAGAGCCGAGTGCGCGACACGCCAGCTGCTGACTGCGCCGACGGTGAGTTGAATATTAAACTGTACAAACAGCCGTAGAGCCTCACATCGCGTCCCTGCAGGCCGTCGTGCAGCAGGAGCTGCGGGAAGCGTTCGGCGGCGCCGGCGCGCAGCCCACGCGCTACCTGCGCTCGCAGCAGAGCCGAGTGCGCGACACGCCAGCTGCTGACTGCGCCGACGGTGAGTTGAATATTAAACTGTACAAACAGCCGTAGAGCCTCACATCGCGTCCCTGCAGGCCGTCGTGCAGCAGGAGCTGCGGGAAGCGTTCGGCGGCGCCGGCGCGCAGCCCACGCGCTACCTGCGCTCGCAGCAGAGCCGAGTGCGCGACACGCCAGCTGCTGACTGCGCCGACGGTGAGTTGAATATTAAACTGTACAAACAGCCGTAGAGCCTCACATCGCGTCCCTGCAGGCCGTCGTGCAGCAGGAGCTGCGGGAAGCGTTCGGCGGCGCCGGCGCGCAGCCCACGCGCTACCTGCGCTCGCAGCAGAGCCGAGTGCGCGACACGCCAGCTGCTGACTGCGCCGACGGTGAGTTGAATATTAAACTGTACAAACAGCCGTAGAGCCTCACATCGCGTCCCTGCAGGCCGTCGTGCAGCAGGAGCTGCGGGAAGCGTTCGGCGGCGCCGGCGCGCAGCCCACGCGCTACCTGCGCTCGCAGCAGAGCCGAGTGCGCGACACGCCAGCTGCTGACTGCGCCGACGGTGAGTTGAATATTAAACTGTACAAACAGCCGTAGAGCCTCACATCGCGTCCCTGCAGGCCGTCGTGCAGCAGGAGCTGCGGGAAGCGTTCGGCGGCGCCGGCGCGCAGCCCACGCGCTACCTGCGCTCGCAGCAGAGCCGAGTGCGCGACACGCCAGCTGCTGACTGCGCCGACGGTGAGTTGAATATTAAACTGTACAAACAGCCGTAGAGCCTCACATCGCGTCCCTGCAGGCCGTCGTGCAGCAGGAGCTGCGGGAAGCGTTCGGCGGCGCCGGCGCGCAGCCCACGCGCTACCTGCGCTCGCAGCAGAGCCGAGTGCGCGACACGCCAGCTGCTGACTGCGCCGACGGTGAGTTGAATATTAAACTGTACAAACAGCCGTAGAGCCTCACATCGCGTCCCTGCAGGCCGTCGTGCAGCAGGAGCTGCGGGAAGCGTTCGGCGGCGCCGGCGCGCAGCCCACGCGCTACCTGCGCTCGCAGCAGAGCCGAGTGCGCGACACGCCAGCTGCTGACTGCGCCGACGGTGAGTTGAATATTAAACTGTACAAACAGCCGTAGAGCCTCACATCGCGTCCCTGCAGGCCGTCGTGCAGCAGGAGCTGCGGGAAGCGTTCGGCGGCGCCGGCGCGCAGCCCACGCGCTACCTGCGCTCGCAGCAGAGCCGAGTGCGCGACACGCCAGCTGCTGACTGCGCCGACGGTGAGTTGAATATTAAACTGTACAAACAGCCGTAGAGCCTCACATCGCGTCCCTGCAGGCCGTCGTGCAGCAGGAGCTGCGGGAAGCGTTCGGCGGCGCCGGCGCGCAGCCCACGCGCTACCTGCGCTCGCAGCAGAGCCGAGTGCGCGACACGCCAGCTGCTGACTGCGCCGACGGTGAGTTGAATATTAAACTGTACAAACAGCCGTAGAGCCTCACATCGCGTCCCTGCAGGCCGTCGTGCAGCAGGAGCTGCGGGAAGCGTTCGGCGGCGCCGGCGCGCAGCCCACGCGCTACCTGCGCTCGCAGCAGAGCCGAGTGCGCGACACGCCAGCTGCTGACTGCGCCGACGGTGAGTTGAATATTAAACTGTACAAACAGCCGTAGAGCCTCACATCGCGTCCCTGCAGGCCGTCGTGCAGCAGGAGCTGCGGGAAGCGTTCGGCGGCGCCGGCGCGCAGCCCACGCGCTACCTGCGCTCGCAGCAGAGCCGAGTGCGCGACACGCCAGCTGCTGACTGCGCCGACGGTGAGTTGAATATTAAACTGTACAAACAGCCGTAGAGCCTCACATCGCGTCCCTGCAGGCCGTCGTGCAGCAGGAGCTGCGGGAAGCGTTCGGCGGCGCCGGCGCGCAGCCCACGCGCTACCTGCGCTCGCAGCAGAGCCGAGTGCGCGACACGCCAGCTGCTGACTGCGCCGACGGTGAGTTGAATATTAAACTGTACAAACAGCCGTAGAGCCTCACATCGCGTCCCTGCAGGCCGTCGTGCAGCAGGAGCTGCGGGAAGCGTTCGGCGGCGCCGGCGCGCAGCCCACGCGCTACCTGCGCTCGCAGCAGAGCCGAGTGCGCGACACGCCAGCTGCTGACTGCGCCGACGGTGAGTTGAATATTAAACTGTACAAACAGCCGTAGAGCCTCACATCGCGTCCCTGCAGGCCGTCGTGCAGCAGGAGCTGCGGGAAGCGTTCGGCGGCGCCGGCGCGCAGCCCACGCGCTACCTGCGCTCGCAGCAGAGCCGAGTGCGCGACACGCCAGCTGCTGACTGCGCCGACGGTGAGTTGAATATTAAACTGTACAAACAGCCGTAGAGCCTCACATCGCGTCCCTGCAGGCCGTCGTGCAGCAGGAGCTGCGGGAAGCGTTCGGCGGCGCCGGCGCGCAGCCCACGCGCTACCTGCGCTCGCAGCAGAGCCGAGTGCGCGACACGCCAGCTGCTGACTGCGCCGACGGTGAGTTGAATATTAAACTGTACAAACAGCCGTAGAGCCTCACATCGCGTCCCTGCAGGCCGTCGTGCAGCAGGAGCTGCGGGAAGCGTTCGGCGGCGCCGGCGCGCAGCCCACGCGCTACCTGCGCTCGCAGCAGAGCCGAGTGCGCGACACGCCAGCTGCTGACTGCGCCGACGGTGAGTTGAATATTAAACTGTACAAACAGCCGTAGAGCCTCACATCGCGTCCCTGCAGGCCGTCGTGCAGCAGGAGCTGCGGGAAGCGTTCGGCGGCGCCGGCGCGCAGCCCACGCGCTACCTGCGCTCGCAGCAGAGCCGAGTGCGCGACACGCCAGCTGCTGACTGCGCCGACGGTGAGTTGAATATTAAACTGTACAAACAGCCGTAGAGCCTCACATCGCGTCCCTGCAGGCCGTCGTGCAGCAGGAGCTGCGGGAAGCGTTCGGCGGCGCCGGCGCGCAGCCCACGCGCTACCTGCGCTCGCAGCAGAGCCGAGTGCGCGACACGCCAGCTGCTGACTGCGCCGACGGTGAGTTGAATATTAAACTGTACAAACAGCCGTAGAGCCTCACATCGCGTCCCTGCAGGCCGTCGTGCAGCAGGAGCTGCGGGAAGCGTTCGGCGGCGCCGGCGCGCAGCCCACGCGCTACCTGCGCTCGCAGCAGAGCCGAGTGCGCGACACGCCAGCTGCTGACTGCGCCGACGGTGAGTTGAATATTAAACTGTACAAACAGCCGTAGAGCCTCACATCGCGTCCCTGCAGGCCGTCGTGCAGCAGGAGCTGCGGGAAGCGTTCGGCGGCGCCGGCGCGCAGCCCACGCGCTACCTGCGCTCGCAGCAGAGCCGAGTGCGCGACACGCCAGCTGCTGACTGCGCCGACGGTGAGTTGAATATTAAACTGTACAAACAGCCGTAGAGCCTCACATCGCGTCCCTGCAGGCCGTCGTGCAGCAGGAGCTGCGGGAAGCGTTCGGCGGCGCCGGCGCGCAGCCCACGCGCTACCTGCGCTCGCAGCAGAGCCGAGTGCGCGACACGCCAGCTGCTGACTGCGCCGACGGTGAGTTGAATATTAAACTGTACAAACAGCCGTAGAGCCTCACATCGCGTCCCTGCAGGCCGTCGTGCAGCAGGAGCTGCGGGAAGCGTTCGGCGGCGCCGGCGCGCAGCCCACGCGCTACCTGCGCTCGCAGCAGAGCCGAGTGCGCGACACGCCAGCTGCTGACTGCGCCGACGGTGAGTTGAATATTAAACTGTACAAACAGCCGTAGAGCCTCACATCGCGTCCCTGCAGGCCGTCGTGCAGCAGGAGCTGCGGGAAGCGTTCGGCGGCGCCGGCGCGCAGCCCACGCGCTACCTGCGCTCGCAGCAGAGCCGAGTGCGCGACACGCCAGCTGCTGACTGCGCCGACGGTGAGTTGAATATTAAACTGTACAAACAGCCGTAGAGCCTCACATCGCGTCCCTGCAGGCCGTCGTGCAGCAGGAGCTGCGGGAAGCGTTCGGCGGCGCCGGCGCGCAGCCCACGCGCTACCTGCGCTCGCAGCAGAGCCGAGTGCGCGACACGCCAGCTGCTGACTGCGCCGACGGTGAGTTGAATATTAAACTGTACAAACAGCCGTAGAGCCTCACATCGCGTCCCTGCAGGCCGTCGTGCAGCAGGAGCTGCGGGAAGCGTTCGGCGGCGCCGGCGCGCAGCCCACGCGCTACCTGCGCTCGCAGCAGAGCCGAGTGCGCGACACGCCAGCTGCTGACTGCGCCGACGGTGAGTTGAATATTAAACTGTACAAACAGCCGTAGAGCCTCACATCGCGTCCCTGCAGGCCGTCGTGCAGCAGGAGCTGCGGGAAGCGTTCGGCGGCGCCGGCGCGCAGCCCACGCGCTACCTGCGCTCGCAGCAGAGCCGAGTGCGCGACACGCCAGCTGCTGACTGCGCCGACGGTGAGTTGAATATTAAACTGTACAAACAGCCGTAGAGCCTCACATCGCGTCCCTGCAGGCCGTCGTGCAGCAGGAGCTGCGGGAAGCGTTCGGCGGCGCCGGCGCGCAGCCCACGCGCTACCTGCGCTCGCAGCAGAGCCGAGTGCGCGACACGCCAGCTGCTGACTGCGCCGACGGTGAGTTGAATATTAAACTGTACAAACAGCCGTAGAGCCTCACATCGCGTCCCTGCAGGCCGTCGTGCAGCAGGAGCTGCGGGAAGCGTTCGGCGGCGCCGGCGCGCAGCCCACGCGCTACCTGCGCTCGCAGCAGAGCCGAGTGCGCGACACGCCAGCTGCTGACTGCGCCGACGGTGAGTTGAATATTAAACTGTACAAACAGCCGTAGAGCCTCACATCGCGTCCCTGCAGGCCGTCGTGCAGCAGGAGCTGCGGGAAGCGTTCGGCGGCGCCGGCGCGCAGCCCACGCGCTACCTGCGCTCGCAGCAGAGCCGAGTGCGCGACACGCCAGCTGCTGACTGCGCCGACGGTGAGTTGAATATTAAACTGTACAAACAGCCGTAGAGCCTCACATCGCGTCCCTGCAGGCCGTCGTGCAGCAGGAGCTGCGGGAAGCGTTCGGCGGCGCCGGCGCGCAGCCCACGCGCTACCTGCGCTCGCAGCAGAGCCGAGTGCGCGACACGCCAGCTGCTGACTGCGCCGACGGTGAGTTGAATATTAAACTGTACAAACAGCCGTAGAGCCTCACATCGCGTCCCTGCAGGCCGTCGTGCAGCAGGAGCTGCGGGAAGCGTTCGGCGGCGCCGGCGCGCAGCCCACGCGCTACCTGCGCTCGCAGCAGAGCCGAGTGCGCGACACGCCAGCTGCTGACTGCGCCGACGGTGAGTTGAATATTAAACTGTACAAACAGCCGTAGAGCCTCACATCGCGTCCCTGCAGGCCGTCGTGCAGCAGGAGCTGCGGGAAGCGTTCGGCGGCGCCGGCGCGCAGCCCACGCGCTACCTGCGCTCGCAGCAGAGCCGAGTGCGCGACACGCCAGCTGCTGACTGCGCCGACGGTGAGTTGAATATTAAACTGTACAAACAGCCGTAGAGCCTCACATCGCGTCCCTGCAGGCCGTCGTGCAGCAGGAGCTGCGGGAAGCGTTCGGCGGCGCCGGCGCGCAGCCCACGCGCTACCTGCGCTCGCAGCAGAGCCGAGTGCGCGACACGCCAGCTGCTGACTGCGCCGACGGTGAGTTGAATATTAAACTGTACAAACAGCCGTAGAGCCTCACATCGCGTCCCTGCAGGCCGTCGTGCAGCAGGAGCTGCGGGAAGCGTTCGGCGGCGCCGGCGCGCAGCCCACGCGCTACCTGCGCTCGCAGCAGAGCCGAGTGCGCGACACGCCAGCTGCTGACTGCGCCGACGGTGAGTTGAATATTAAACTGTACAAACAGCCGTAGAGCCTCACATCGCGTCCCTGCAGGCCGTCGTGCAGCAGGAGCTGCGGGAAGCGTTCGGCGGCGCCGGCGCGCAGCCCACGCGCTACCTGCGCTCGAGTGAATTGAATATTAAACAATCTAGAAAAAAGTACACATGAGGCCTGCAAAATTATAAAATAATCGCGAATAGAAGGTTCAGATCTGTTACAAAGGGCTATTCTGTGAATATATGGAATTCTATATTTATCTTAACGAGGATTGGCCATGTTAAATTTTATTAGTACTTTTACAACAAATTGTACATGTATAATAAAAACTGTTCTCAAGAATAAATACTCTATAAGATAAAAAGAGAGAGAAACTAATAAGTTGCATTATTTGTTAGAAGAAATTATTTGATAATGTGACTAACTCATTTACCCAAATCACAATGCATATTGATAATAAATAAAAACCAAACCGCATACCGAATATAAAAAAGACCAAATGGCATATTGCGCAGATAATGACAGTACAATTCTTGGATTGTCAGTATGGCATATAGCCAAACTTACAATATAATTATGCATGAAAACTAAAGTACATTCACCACACTAATATAGAAGAGCACTGGGACATCTTCGCTGTGCAGAGGCGTAGGATTGTCAACAGAATGACTAGGGACATTTTTGTGCTATTGTTGTAACCTGTACGGTAGTAGCTCTATTACTAAGCTATACAATTATATTACTTACCATCAGGCGAGACATATGCTAATTTGCTGTCTTAAAATTAATTATGTTATAATAATATCAGCCCTGTATATGTTACATATCGAGCAAGCTATAATTAAGTATTAAATGCATACATAATGTCGAAAAATAAGGGGAGTGCGTGCATAAGGATCGAACTCTAGACCATTGCATGGCAGTTCAGTTATCTCTCAATGGGCTAGCACTGCACTTAAAAGTATAATGTAGGAAGTTGATAATAAAATCATATTCATAGAAGTCTCAAATTCGTTTATTATTATTTATTTAAGGTGCGGCTGACGATGATGACGCAGAAGCCGGCGGTGGTGACACAGTCGATGTGGATCCTTACGAACTCCTCGACCCGGTGGAGATTCTCTCCAAACTTCCCAAAGACTTTTATGACAAACTCGAAGCAAAGAAATGGCAGGAAAGGAAGGAGGCTCTCGATTCATTGGATGCACTGCTTAAGACTGCACCGAAGCTTGAGCCTGGAGACTACGCTGATTTAGTCAGAGCTTTGAAGAAGGTAAAACAAAAAGCAAGCTAGCCAGCTGCAGTTCACTACCGAACATAGCCTTCTTGAAATTAGTGTCGAAACGACCGATCTCCCTGTTGAAATAGATAATTGTAAAGTTTTATTGTTTCCTTTCAATACTGGTTACGAAATGTTTAATTATTATTATAGTCATTAGTCATTGCGCTGGTTTATTTACGTTCAATTGTTAAATTTATTCGATTTTCACGAGATCTTTGCAAATTTCGTTAAGTCATTTTTTTCACATTTTCACATTTCAATAGAGGCGTTTTTGGGATGTGTTTGATGACATTCAATTCTAGCAATTTGGATGAGCATAGTAGTACATCTAAAGTTGCAAGCTCAAATCTATTGAATTTGACATTGCCGAGTAAACTTATAGCCAGTTTCGAATGATTATTATGTTGGTTCCAGGTGATATCAAAAGATACAAATGTGATGTTAGTGGCGCTCGGCGGTCGGCTGATGGGCATGGTAGCTAGCGGGCTTCGGAACAAATTCTCGCCGTATGCAACAGCGTGCGTTCAAGCTATACTAGAAAAGTTTAAAGAGAAGAAGTCAAATGTAGTGTCCGCCTTGAGAGAGGCTATTGACGCGATATATCCTTGCGTAAGTATATTCGGTAAACGAATAGCGAGGTTAAGCAACGTTGGGTGCGGTCAGTCTATAGATGGGTGACTGCTTATTGGTATTTCATCTGAGCGTCTCCATGCTTCGGAGGGCACGTAAAAAGTCGGTCCCGGTTGTTGCCAAATTGACAGCAGTCGTTAAGCCATGTCAGAAGCCTACGAGCGGCTTGAACAACTCTTGACAACAGATTGGCCACTAACCACACGAAAAGAAGAAGTATATTTATAATCTTCGACTATTGATTTCATTATTATAGAATAATTTACCTATGTTCTTCGCATGGAAGAACTTAGGTATTTGTCATAAGGGTAGCTAGCCATTTCCATGCCACATTTCCTTAAATGGGTAGTTGCGGAATACGTTACACATAGACAAAGTTATCGTACTGACTGCAAAACCCCCGATTCAGAAAAAGATGTGATTGTTCGGTAATGCAATAGCCAAATTGGTAAGCCAATTAAAGAGCTTTCGATTTCGTCTCAGAAAAAAGTTGTGTTCCATAGATAACTGTTGCGAATCCGAGTGATTTGTAAAGTCTCGGTGACCGGGCCTAACCGGAGATTGTCCTGTAAACTCCGAAATAAACGCAAAGTGCAGAGACTGCAAAAACAACATACAACTTGCAAAAGTATAATATACTAGAAGACCCGACAGAAGTTAGGTATTCTCGAAAAAAAAAAAACTGTGTCTTTACTATTCTTCTTCATCGGTCCAGCCGTTTAGGAGGAGTTTAATTTCAAACACATGCACAGAAGATTTATATATATATAAAGATTTAATCAATTATAAATAAATCAATCAATTATAAATTTACTTCCCCAGACGAACTTGGAAGCGATTATGGAAGACATGCTGGCTGCTTTTGACAACAAGAACCCGTCGATAAAGGCGGAGAGCTCGTTGTTCCTGGCGCGCGCGCTGTGTCACACGCAGCCCACCGCCTTCAACAAGAAACTCATGAAGGCCTACGTCGCGGGCTTGCTCAAGCTTATCGAGAGCGCCGGTATGTAAAACACTCACCAATTTTAATGCAGCATTTGTAAATTGAGTATAAGCATAGTGTGTCTAATATATATATGTATTTCGTAACTGGTATTAACGCGATCATGCATAATAATCTTTACCGTATTGATGCTCAAAGTTTCGACCAGGATACACCGGCCGGAGACAAAATAATCGGCCGTGGTCACAAGTCGACTGGCTCAGCTTGTGACCACGGCCAGTTACTTGTATCTTTTTTTATTATTCCCTATCTTACAGCGCCCGAGTAGATTGGGTTTGGGGGGGAGAACTACGGGTCTCCCCCTTAGGATCAGGATACTACGGGGTCAGGTTAGCCACCGCGCCTCGAAAGGCGTGGTCTATCGGCCGCAGATTAGAGTGGCGCGGTGCCTGGTATTGAGGTTGGACTCGTAGTGGCTGTGTGGGTAGCCGCCGAGGACGGCATGTTTGTTGCTCGGCGAGCACGTGGCGTTCGAGTTCGCGGCTAGTGCGAGCCAGTGGGTCGCGCGAGGCACGCAGTTGCCTGTAGCGAAGGGCTAGTGTGGTTTCACTACCACGACGCATCTCGGGTGCTTGCCTGCTCAGCAAGTAAGAGTCATAGCTAGGTGACTCGGGCAAAACCCGGCTTGTAGGCCAGAAAGGGTAGACGTATGGATGTACGTCGGGAAGTTAGCGTGCCTTACAGCTCCGGCACCATACTGGAAATATGGGAGGCGGCTTCTCCGTCGGCCCCAGCGAGGATATCGTTAGCAACTATCAGAGTTCGCGAGTGGTGAGCGGCTTTATTGCTCCGGCACCTATCTGGACAATAGGTAGTGCCACTTGGGCATGAGGTAGCTCGCTTACGAGAACTGGATCCCAGGATTTGGGGACAAGACCTGTCTATAACTGGTCCCTGAAGGTGCTCTCGGGCACTGGAAGGTACAGCGGCTCTCACTTATATACCTAACAGGTGGGCAAGTGGGAACGCTATATCATAAACTGGAGAAGTCTGTAGAGGGAAGAGTCTGTATTCGCTTATACTTATATTTGGATACGTGTTACGTATAAGTTACGATTAACTATGTATACTTTTTGTAACAATCACATTTTTGTTTGTCGATTTTATATTAAAGTTGTTTTATGTATAATAATCGTAACTTTTGGCCTTAGTTCTCTCTAAATATGCGATACCAATTAAATTTCATAAATATCTTCACCTTGCACACATGGCTTGTTACAGTTCTGTAATAGTATTTCCATTTTTGATTCTCTTCAGATCCTGTAGTCCGTGATTCCGCGGCTGAAGCATTAGGCACGGCTACTAAGTTAGTAGGCGAGAAGAACATAGCACCGCACATTGGCAAAATTGACAAACTAAAAGAAGAAAAAATTAAGGAGTTTGCTGACAAGGTATGTGACTTTTATTTATTATGTTCTACCTGAGAACGTTGTCAAAAACATAACTACGAACATAATATGCGCGCGATAGTTGCTTGTGACTTGTAACACTATGCGTGGTGGTTTAGGAGGTGTCCACGTCCAAGACGAGCGAAATTAGTCTCAGACGACCGAGCATCCAAGATACATCAGCCATAAGTCTATTATGTATGGCGGATAGCGTAGAGGGCAACGAGACAAATGCTAGTAATTTAAAACTCATTATTTAAAGTAGTACTTTTAAAACGCAACATTAACAATTTACGAATTATTCCTGCGCATACGTCTAAACGAGAAGGTAGAATTTATCAAATGAAGCTTTGTTCCAATTCAAAATGCTTTAAAAGCCCGTTCACAGATAGAAACAAATACCATGCTTTATTTAGAAAATTACGTAATATTGCACAATGTATTTTTAAAGTAAGAATGTAGCCCTTTAATATCGTAGATTTGATGGTAACTTCCTGAATACTAAAAATGTATAACATTTTTGTTAAAAATAGCCTAATATAAAAATGTGTTGTTACTATTGTAGGCCGTCATTCAAGTGAAGGTTGCAGCGCCGAAGAAGGACGCTAAAGCCAAGCCGACTCCATCGCCGTCAGCCAAGGGCGACGCCAAACCGACGGCAGGATCGTCCGCGCCGAAACCTGTCAAACGACCGGCGTGTGAGTGATTGTCTAGATTTTATAATGCGTATCGAATCATGTGTATTTGTGTGTATTTGTTCACTATTGCTCGCTGTAACGATAAAGACAACCGACAAAATGAGTGAGAAGTGAGAAAAGCTACATTTTATATTCTATTATAAGTAGAATTATTATTTTTGATATGACGTCAGTATTACACATTGTATAATATATTTTTGCATGTTATACTACAGCAAAGAGTGCGGCGAAGAAGGCGCCTGCGTCCCGCGCCCAGCCGAGCCCGCCGCGCGAACAGGAGCTGTCGCAGGAGGAGGTCGACGCTAAAGCTGAGATGCTGCTACCTGCTGACGTCATTATTGGTACGTCAACATTTATGTACATAATGTTAATATTCTAATAAGTCTTAGTGCGGAATGATAGATGCTGCTGCTTCAGCGCCTTGTGGTGTGAGGTTGTTGGCACGCATGTCATGTCTTACGACGTCGAGCCAGCATTTATTGGGTTTTCCCCGTTTACTCGGGCCAGGTTGAGGTGGCATGGCAAGACATTTGTTCCCCACGTAACATGCCGTTTCGTCGTTTTCGTAAAATGTGGCCGTACCAGCGAAGGCGACTCTCTTGCAGCTTATCTGCTTTGTCACGGACATGAAAACTGCCCCACGGATGCGGGAGTTTCTTATACGGTCCTTCCGCGTTACTCCACACATCCAGCGCAACATATTGATTTCCGTGACACGCAGTTCCTGCTTGTGCCGCTCAAGCACTGGACACGTCTCACTGCCATATAAAAGGACAAGCCTAATGATGGTCTTATAGACCTGCCCCTTCAGCTTTACCGGCATTTTGGGGTCACAAATCACGCCCGTCACCTCACGCCATTTTGCTCAAGCTGCTGAAATACGTGCCTTGACGTCGCAGTCGATGTCACCAGACGCGTGGAGTACAGACCCCAAATATATATATTGGTCTGTGCGCTCGACCATGTCTCCGCCTATGTGGACAGACGTGGGTCTGTGGTGATGCAGGCCAGATACTTGGTCTTCGCCACGTTGAGTTTGAGACCGCCGTTCTCAATCGAATTGACAGCATCAGAAACTCACATGAGCAAGGTTGCTCATGTGAGTCTCTGATGGTCTCCGATAAGACGACCAATATCACGCTGAACAGAAACGGGCTAAGGACGGATCCCTGGTGAACTCCAAATTTAACCTGACCTAACCTAACCAAAAGATGTTAAACACATTGCTAAATAGTTACGGTGATGGGGAAGGGTTGTGTATCGCCAATAGCGGTCCTGACAACGAAATCGAAATTTAGGTACATAGGTTTCTGGTACTCCTTTGGATCTCAACGTCCACTAGATCACCACGCGAGGGACACAGTCGCATGCCTTCTGCATGTCCAAACAGAGCATATTATGCAGAGGCGTATTCTTCGATCTGTATCTCTCCATCGTAATCCTTACAGCAAAAATAGGGTCCATGGTGCTGCATCCAGAACGAAACCCAAATTGACACTCGGAGACAGTGCACTCCTGTTGGACCGGGAGACAATAATCTTTTCAAAGATCTTCATGGTGCGGGACGTGACCTTTATTCCGCGGTAATTACCACACTCCTGTACCGAGCCCTTACCTTTGAAGACTGGAGTGATGATACTCAGTCTCCATTGGTTTGGGATTTTTCCGATCAGGAGCATGGTTTGTTAGAATGCTCACACCGCAAGGACCCATCGCCTTCCAGGCCTCGATAGGGACTCCATCGGCTCCGACATCTTTCCGATTCTTTATGTGGCGAAGGGCCGTCTGGACTTCCTCAGGCGCTAACAACTTTCTTCACACTTATCTCCCTCTGGACTGTGTCGTTCCACCACCATGTCTCTTTGTCACATTTGCGGCTGCTCTTTGAGACGCCCAGCACAGTCCGCGCCGCCCCAGTGATGGATGTCTGAATTCTGTCTTGGGCTGGTTCGCCATCGGTACCAGCGCACCTGTCGCCAATAACCGAGGCGAACTCCTTAGACTTGACTTTGATACCATCAACGGATTTGACGCCGGCAATGATCTATTGTTGGTAGTAGATCCTCGCTGGTTTTAGCATGAATGGGCCGGATCGACCGGGGTAGTACTACCCTCTCACAGAATACCGGCGTGAAGTAACGGTACCCGTACTGTTGCGTTTCGTATCGGTGAGTGAGAGAGCCGGAGGCCCAGTTACCCCGATCCTTTTCCTATACTTTCCTTTGTCCTTTCCCTCCTTCATTCTTTTTTAAAGGGCTGGCAACGCACTTGTATCTCCTTTGGGGTTGGGGGTGGCCATAGGCGGTAATCGCTTACCATCAGGCGATCCGTCTGCTCGTTTGCCAAACAATACCAATACCTTGCAGTTGGCTACCTTGCCGATGTAGCGTCTCCTAGTGAGCAGGCAATCGATCTGGGTAGCGCATCGACCGCTTCGGTAGGTGATGAGGTGCTCTCGTTTCTTTTTGAAGTAAGTGTTCATGATCGCAAGGTCGGCAGCCGCACACGTTCTAAGGCTGGTTTTACAGTGACGCTTACCGTGCGGCCCGTACGCGCGCGGATGACCAGCTTGGAACAATAAAACGAGTTTGTGTCGCGCTGTTTTCCACCTCGAACAATCGCGATGAGACCTCTCTCAATTGTTATATTATATTATCTATGGAAAAAAAGGCAACGACTACAGCGTATACATGTACATCTTTACAATGCAGTAGATTGCTGATGATGATTGAAACGCGCGGCTGAGTTGCAGTCAGTGTGGGCCATCCGCGCGGATTGGTTTTACTATGTAACGATCCAAGACACTCAAAGCTCGTGGCTCGCAACGCTTACTAACCGCGCTGGCGAAAGCGGCACTGTAAAACTAGCCTAAGGATATTCTTCCCTTCGTCGTTGCGTCTGCCGTACCCAAAATCAACGTGAACACATTCAAACACTTCACTCTCTTCACCCACGTGACCGTTCAAATCGCCACCCAAAATCCCCTGTGACAACGGGATACCGTGAAGCAGTCTATCAAGCCGATTCTAGAACGACGTCTTTTCGGCGTCACTACAGACGGTCTGTGGGGCGTAGGCACTTATCAGGTAGGTTATAACCCCATTAATAAGCAGCCGCACCGACATTAGCCGGTCGCTAACGCGGTTCACCTCCAAAACGTCGTCCTGCAACTCGTCAGATAGCACCACGGCCATTTCGTTCTTTCTGCTAGGTGCACCCGTATAGATCAGCTTGTAGCCATTCCCAATAGACCGGGATCTGCTGCCTTTCAACCGAGTCTCCTGCAGAAACGTCACGGCCACCCTCCTGTGGAGTGTTTCGGCCAGTACTCTCGCGTAATCCGGTTAGCGTGCCAATGTTCCACGATGCGAAACGGAGCTTTTGGGTTGGGGCTCGCGTTTTTAGCTGTGTCCGCCCCTGATAAGGTAGCCCTAGCCCACTTGCCACTGGACTCGGGCGGGGCTCCTGCGCGCCGTTTTGCGGCAGCGTCCTATTTGTGGCAGAGTCTCTCCTTAAACTTTCCATTTTTGGTTTAGCTAATTTGGCTATTACGGAAGCGACTGCCGTCTGGCCTCCCAACCCTAAAAAGGAAAAGCCTGCGCCAGACCCTCGTCTGTTGTCCGACAGGTGCACAGCTCATACGTAAAGCACCCAGATAAGTACTAATAACACGCTTAAAATTTAAATTATTTGCAACAGAATTAAGGGCTTTTTCTCAGTTAGGGAACTCTTAATGGCCACAATCGCGCTAAGACACGTTGCGTCGTGTAAAACGAACGCTGGCGGTTAAGCTGCGCATTAGGCGATTTATCGGTCTGTTTGGTGGTACAAGGTGCGGCGCGGGGCAGGCGGGTCACGCGCCGCATCATTGCCGGTACATGATTGGTTCGTCAGTCGACATTTGCTCCCCGCGCTGTGTCCACGCTCCGTTTGTTCTTAAAGTACCGTCGCGCACAAGTGTTTTAATTGCTAAAATGGTTTACATCGAAAAGTGAGGAATTTTTGAATGATTTATGATGTATATTGTTTTATGAAGAGAGAGGCTGATAGTAATAAGGTTGATAATTTAAAACAATGTATGAAACGGACCACCGAGTCAACAAAATGTTCAGTCTTCAGTGAGACGAATTGTACAATGTACAAAAAATTCTGAATTCCTAACTGTCTTCCGAACGCCCGGCAAAAATTAAAGGATAAAACAAAAACCAATTACAGATATTGACAGTTTTGACCAGGGTGTTATAAAAAGAGTGATCCACAACTTCCACGTCACCGAAAAAGAATTGCCTACCATAGGCAAGTTGCAAAGGAACTTACTACTACTTACTTACTTACTACTTACGGAACGACCTTAATTTCCAAGGATCTGTAGCCAGTCTAAGGCGTATAATAAAAAAATCGGTTTTAAGTGGAAAAAGACTGAAACCAACAGAAAAATTTTGATTGAGCAGTCACAAATGCGCTTTCAGAGAATTGACTATCTAAGAAAGATAAAAAAATATAGAGAAGAAGGTAGACCTATAATTTATACGGCCGAATCGTACGTCGATATGTTCCCATATGTCTCACCATTCTTGGACAGACGGTTCAACCAAAGGTAACCGCTTAGTTATAGTGCACGCGGGTGGTGATTCAGGTTTTGTACCGAATGCTTTACTAACGTTCAAAGCCGGTACAAAAAGTGGCGACTACCACGACAACATGAACTTGGAGAATTACGAGCGATGACTCCGTACAAAACAACAACAATTCCTAATTTACCATGTAGCTCAGTCGTGGTAGTTGACAATGCATCGTACCATAACAAGCAAATCGATGCTACACCTACGTGTACTACAAAAAAGAAAAAAACACAAGGAACAATTCAAGAAATTCAACATGGATGCCTTATTAAACGAAGCAGATCATCATGTACTTCGTTTGCCCCCTTACTACCCGGACTTAAACCCAATAGGAATGGTCTGGTCTCAAATAAAGAGATATGTCGCCAGTAAAAATGTTAAATGGAGCCTTCCACAGATAACTAACCTCGTCAATGAAAAAGTAAATTTAATAGAAGCAACAGAATGGGGTAAATTATGCACCAAGGTAAAGGAAACAGAGGCCGATTGTAAAAGCGATTATGTGGTCGACATAATGACAGAAACGTTTATTATTCGCGTGCATGATGATTCTGACTCAAGTGATAATGAAAGCTTAAGTGAAGACAACGACGATGATGAAATGGCGACCTCTGGCACCAACACCGCGTCCTCACATGGTTTTCAAGTTACGCAAGACGATTTAATGGAAGGAAATTTCAACATTAATTATTTGTACTTACATTAAAACATTGGACATCGAATCAAACATGTTTTAATTATATCATCATCCTAGCGTTTGTCTCAGTTACATCCTCCGATTTTCGCTTCAAAGCCCAGAATGAGCTATTCTGATCTAACCGTATATGACAGAAAGTTTTTGTCGCAACAGTTGCAGTATTATTATCAACACTAACTGGTCTTCTTACAGGTCTTGGAGATAGCAACTGGAAGACCCGTCTCTCAGCTGTTCAAAGCTTCCACTCGACAGTGCAAGGTCTGTCTAATACAGATGCGACTTCACAAGTATTATACCGCATATTGAACAAGAAACCTGGCTTAAAAGATACTAATGTACAAGTGCTGAAGGCAAGGCTGGAAGCATGCAAGTATATTACAGAGAACTTCCCTGTTTCGAAGTAAGTACTGTTTATTATTTATAATATTGCGACAAAGATGTCCCTATTAATAATAATGTTTATCGTTTATGTAGTTAGATGGGCATCAATGAAATCGATGTTAACCATTTTGTCATGACTAACTCAACAAAACAAACGTTACCGCTAGTTCTTTACTACAAGTAAAAAGTTGTATTAACGAGTCTTTAATGAAGTGAATAGAATCTTTACTACAAACGGCAAAAATATAGCTACAGTGACAAAAACAAGTATTAATGACGCCAGCACATTTGAGGATATAACTGCAAAAACTGTTTCTAACTCTTTAGTTTTTGTGGAAACCGATGAATTAGAAGTAGAGCAAATGATATTAGGACTGAAAATTGATTGTGCGATTGGCATTGATGGAATATCTTCCAATGTAATTAAACAATATAAAAATAATTTTATTTCACCATTAAGATACATATTTAACCTATGCATAAATACAGGAGTCTTTCCCGATTTATTTAAAAAGGCACTTATTCATCCGATCTATAAGGCTGGGGATTTAGATCGTGTCAACAATTACAGGCCAATATCTGTCTTGTCGTCTCTATCCAAGATCATGGAGAAAATCATGAACAATCGTCTAAAGAAATACTTAGAGGAAAATAACATAATTTCAAACAACCAGTATGGTTTTAGAAATAATAGATCCACTTGCGACATAGTTCACTGATCGTATTGTCAAAGCGTCAGACAGAGGTAAGAAAAGTGTTGCTATCTTTCTAGACTTGGCCAAGGCGTTTGACACGGTCTCCATTCCCAAGCTAATTCTTAAGTTGGAGCGCATTGGTGTCAGAGGCCAACAGCTGAAACTATTTAAAAGTTATTTATCAAACCGGAACACAGTGTGTAAAGATAGGTGAATATGTTAGCAAAAGTCTGCCTATAGAATTTGGCGTACCACAGGGAAGCATCCTTGGCCCTACACTCTTCCTAGTGTACGTGAACGCAATGTGTAATTTGGAATTAACAGATGGTAAGCTGTTGGCATTTGCAGATGATACGGCACTCATTTTTACAAGTGACACGTGGGAACAAGTTTTTAATACGGCACAAATTGGCTTTAATAAAATAATAGCGTGGTCAGCTAATAACACATTATCACTTAATGTTGATAAAACCAAATTTATTATATTTAATATCAAAAAATCCAATAATTTAGACCTTTATAGTTTTTCAATAATCGCTCATAATCACACGATAGACAGCCACCTTACTTGCAATTGCCCTAAAAATAATGCGACTACAATGAAATATCTAGGTGTAATAATAGATGAAAAATTAAATTTTGGACCACATATTGAACAATTAACGGGAAGAATTCGCAAGCTTATTTTTATTTTCAAAAACCTGAGGCACGTTGCGGAGCCGACAATTTTAAAGATGGTTTACTACGCCTTGTGCCAATCCTTGTTAGGATATTGTATCTTATCATGGGGCGGCAATTGCAAGACCAAATTAATTAATCTCGAACGCGCACAGCGCGCCGTATTAAAAGTATGTACATTTAACCCTTATCGCTATCCTACAAAAGAACTATATGAGTACTGTGAAGTGCTAACAGTGCGCCAACTGTTTATTCTCCAAGTAACATTAAAATAACATCTATTAATTTCCAAGTCTGGCCATCTTGTTTCATCTTTACGATATGCCTCACGCAGGCTTAAACTTCCACCAGCAGACACTCACAGAACATCCTTCAGTCAGAGATTCTTCTGTTTTCTCGTACGTTTTGTCTATACCAAGGTTAACAAACTTCTGAATATTGCTCATAAAAACAAATACGAATGTAAAAAGACATTAACTGATTGGTTACTCCAACTTACTTACGACGAAACAGAGAAACTTCTTCACCCGATTGCATAAATAATAACAAAATTTCAGGCATAAATGAACATACGCACACACACATACACACACACACATACACACACACACACAGACACACACACACAGACACACACACACAGACACACACACACACACAGACACACACACACAGACACACACACACAGACACACACACACACAGACACACACACACAGACACACACACACAGACACACACACACAGACACACACACAGACACAGACACACACACAGACACACACACACAGACACACCACACACACACCACACACACACGCGCACGCACTCACACGCACACACACGCACACACACGCACACACACACACACACACACGCACACATACACACACACACACACACACACACACACACACAAATGCTCACATGAACATGGTTTACTATTTAATAACGATATTCAACCATTGCATGTTTTACTTACTATTATTGCCATTTGCTTATACATATGTCTGTTGTTTAATTTAGTATTTTTTCAATTGTGTTGTTACCCGTATAAGATTTTTTTCCTGTGATACTGGAAGGTTGCTGGTACTTATAGCACAGGTTATCCTAATTTAAGTACCAGCAGAACATTATAGTGTTAATCTTTATCGTGTACATTCATTTGGACTTTTTTCTATTGCTAATGTACTATTTTGTGGCAATAAAGAATTTTTATTATTATTATTTATTATTATTACTTGCCGAATTCTCTCGGTAGGTCTGAATATAATTTAGTAAACTATCACGATTATATGAATGTATACTTATTTATGACTTGGCTTGCACCCCTTGTAATGGGCTAATACAAAAAAATACATATATCTTTTGACTTCATAAATCCCTTGTATTTTATTTCAGTACCGCAGCAGACTTTGTTCTCCAAGACGTAGTGACAAAACTAGGCGAGACTTCTTGCTCGTCTATCTGTGCTGATTGCCTCACCTCTTTAGCTGAAGCTTGTGGACTAGAGCATGTACTCAACGAAGGTCTGACGTTTGCTATGGACTCGCAAAAGAATCCCAAAGTACAGTCTGAGATGTTCAACTGGATATCAAATGCTATTAAGGAGTTTGGTTTTAAGTAAGTTGCTTGTATTTTAGCTCTATATATATCTGATTTTCAAATTTATTTATTTATTTATTTTATTTAATTTAATTAAAACGGTTTACACCAATTACAATAATTAAATATCTACTTAACAATAAATTAAACACAAATGAAACACTTGAAACAAACACATAAAAACAAGATAAAATTTAAATATAGTTAAACACTAAAAACACACACATTCATCCCTCTTTCTCGCAAAATCGCTGGCACTCTAACAATACATTCGGCCATCCATCCGCGAACAAGTCAAAGTCAGGATTGGCGTACAGGAGAGCGTTGAGGGCAGAGAGTTCCTTTCAAACTTCGATACGATATTTCAGTAGTTGAAATTTACATCAATTAAGCTGTTTTCCTATCTAAATGACATGCAGTCATAAATCAATAAACAAACAGGTTATATTTAGTCCGTAAAATTATAAAAATTCTTTAGGCTTTTATATAAATGGCTAGTGGATATGAAACACTAGCACGATCATCATCACCATTATTTTATCTACTACAAAACATATAACCGTAAAAACATAAATAGCGTTTTTGGATAATATAAAATGATGGCCATTAATTGACCTTAACGAAAATGAAAATGAATCTTTACAGCATGAACATAAAAGCCATCGTCGCCCATTGCAAGAAGGCCATATCAGCCACAAACCCGAACGTCCGCACATCAGCAGTCAACTTCTTGGGCATCGTCTCTCTATACGTGGGCCCATCGCTGATCAACCATTTCGACAGCGAGAAGCCGGCGACCAGACAGCTAATCAGCTTGGAATTGGACAAACACGCGAACAGCTCACCACCAACACCGACGAGACAAGTCGTTGGGACTGTAAGCAAGGTAACTAAAGTGAGTTACATTGTGTGTCTTTCATATTCATAATAATTATACTCACAGGCACAATTAACCGCCCACCTATATCATTCATCACCCTGTTTGTTTACGTTAACTATGGCTTATCAACTGTTTTGTTTTTTATTAAGTGGGTACTTTAGCAATAAATTAAACACTTACATATTATATCTTTATTTCGTTTCCTAAATTTGTGTCACCGAAGAGTTTTGGAATTTAGTCGTCGTTTGACATTGTTGCAGTTGTGTTACCGTGTTAACATTTCCTGTTCTGTTCTGCCATAGTGTGCGAATATTGTTTAATTTGAGATTGTAGTGTTTGCTCATTGTTTGTGACTGTAAAAAATGCCACTCGATGCAACTGGTGCAGCTAGGGCAGTGGCTTTAGCTGACGCTGTGTACAGCCAACGTCGCATCGCTCGTACACTCGGTGTACCTCGAACTACGGTACGAGATGCGATCAGACTATTTCGGGAGACAAGTTCATACACCCGCAGGCCAGGTCATGGCCGACATCGATGCACTTCAACTCGAGATGACCGCTTCGTTGTCAGCAACGTGTTGAGAAATCGCTTTTCGACCGCTACTGAAGTTCGTACGCGTCTTTTTGAGGTAAGACATGTCAGTGTAAGTGAACGTACCATTAGAAGAAGACTGGCAGAAAGAAATCTGAGGGCTTTTCGTCCAGCTAGACTTTGTTTTGCGCGAGAATATGCTGACTGGACTGTGGAGGAATGGAAGGACGTACTGTTCTCAGATGAGAACGGAATAGCTTTAAGAGGTCCAGATGTACGTCAGCGTGTCTACAGGCGTCAAAATGAAAGGTTTGCTCCATGCGCTATAACCGAAACAGTGGGTTACCAAGGATGGTCCATAATGGTTTGGGGAGGTATATATTACGAGGCTTGTACTGATCTTGTTTTATTTGATAGAGGCAATGTGAACGCTCAAAGGTACGTGGAAGAAGTTCTTCAAGACTATGTAATACCTTTCGCACCGTTTATTCGTGGAAACTTCAGATTAATGCATGATAATGCACGTTGCCATACCGCAAGATCCGTCACTGAATACCTTAATGAGGTAGGGATTCAAGATTTACCGTGGCCGGCACGCAGTCCCGATCTTAACCCAGTTGAATTTGAACACATTTGAGACAACCTCAAAAGACGTGTCCGAGCAAGAGTACCAGCCCCTGCGACCTTAGGAGAGCTCAAAACGGCTGCGGTAGAGGAGTGGCACAATATCCCTCAATCGGATATCCAAGATATCATAAATGGATTGCCAAACCGGCTCCAAGAAGTCATAAGGTACAGAGGCGGCAACACCCATTATTAATTTTATTTTTTCTTGTAATTGAGCCACTATTTATGAAATCAAAACTTTTCAATTTTCATCCAACATTTTCAGAAAATTGATTTTTTGTTAGCATCCTTTAATAAACGACATTTTTTCCAATACATTTGTTATGTCTTTATCCATAAAGGTAGTTTATTACGTACCTTTCTTAAAATATGGTCTGAGTTTGATAAATTCTCAAAATTGAAAGAAATACAAGGTGGGCGGTTAATTGTGCCTGTAAGTGTATTAAAATGTTTTAGTTGAAATCAAACACGTAAAGAGTTCCTGGTTTTTATCTGGTATGCTACTCAAGTATACGACTACGGCTTATTTATCGAGCACTTTATTCCTGCAATTCTGTCATACCTGCTGTATTTGTGTCATAATCTAGCCTTCCATTATTTTTTATCTTTTACTGCAGTTCTATTTATAAATATAGTTTTTTTATGGACAGTCTCGACATTTTAATTTAGTTTAATCTAAAAAGTTTGCATACTTATCAAAAATATAAATTCGAAAGTAATCCTGAACTTTAATGCAGTTTATGAATCCGTCAGTGTAGTTTACCTTACATGCAATCATTTTGCATCAACCTGGCTACCTACACTAATACATACAAAGTTTTTATCTAAATGTAATATAAACATGAGGCAAATCATTTATTTTTATAATTTGAATACAGAATATAAATAAACAGTAAATAGTATTTAGTATTTCTATTGAAATTAGGTATGTTAATTTTTTAACATAAAACATACATTTGATAAATTATCTGATAGCTATAAGGAAAACTGGTAAACAATCCATTGTTGTTTATTTTAGTAAACAGGTATTTTCCAATACTTTTTCATTTGTGTATTAACATTTGTTGATATCACACAATAAGTACTGGTGAAACTAACACAAGCTTTCTTTGAATATAAATAATGCATCTATCTTTAACATGGGTTACAATTGACCCATAAACAATAGATTTTCGATTGAAGACAAGCTTTAATTGTTATTAATATTTGCATTTATTATAGTCTGCAAGCAAAGGATCAATGGGTGACGATATCGAAGAGGCATATGAGGACCAGGTGGAAGATGAACCGGTTGTGGTAGACGATAATAGACCGCGCACGGATATTGCGCCGCTGATTACAGACGCACTCATCGCTGAAATCAATGACAAGAACTGGAAGGTAAGTTAATTCTTCTTTATACTATTGTTACAGAGGTTGTGAGTAAGTTCTGGGAGGCTGGGAGTGACGTAACAGAGGTTTCTTTATTCCTAGAGTCAGACGTGGCTTAAAGACGCATTATATTTCTAAATTCAGTCGTCACTTATCACTAAATCTCTATTTTGGTTACCATCCGGGTGTTTATAACAGCCGGCACTGACTGCTCTCCGTAACGTAGATACCCTGCGCTATATTACTTATTGGGCTGCAATCGAGAACTTTCCAGAAAAGCTCATTGACACGTACTATTCAATCAGGGCATTAAATCTGAGAAAAGTATATGCATAAAGACAAACTAACTGTATTCTGCTGATAGCTTAGGGGTAATTGATACAAGACAAAACGATACTGTTCGTTCACAGGTCCGCAATGAAGGTTTAGATAAGGTAAAGGCCATCATCACAAGTTCAGCACCGATCAAGCAATCACTCGGCGAGTTGCCCGCCGCATTACAAGCTCGACTGGTGGACTCAAACTCGAAGTTGGCGCAGAGCGCTTTGCAAATCTGCGAGTCCGTCGCCACGGCTATGGGCTCCAGGTGTAAAACGCACGTAAGAACATTCTTTCCGGCGTTCTTCCAAGGTGAGTTATGTGCTTTGCGACAATTAAGTGTTTGCGTAATCATTAACATTACCGATAATACAACGTGAATAAATATAATGCTACGTGCGGTCAGGAGGTAACTCAAGAACATGGATGTTTATAATTCGGATGGGCCGGACATCATCTTAGCAGTGTTGCTAAAGACGTGCGTCCCTGAGCTGACCCCAGTTCTGACACGCCTTCACCGTCTGTGTTACATGGTCAAACCGACCGAAGGCCGACCGGTCAAATTGCAGGCCGATAGCGATGATGTCCGTGCTTTTCAAGGCAATGGGGCGAGTTTTAAACAACCAAGTTGCAGTATTTTGAGGATCACCAGCTGATTAGTGACCACCAGTACGGTTTCGGTTACAGCTGTTCAGCTGGTGAGCTTGTAGTGTAACTTAAACACCGCCAGGTACAATGGAGCGACAAAAGTGAAGCTCTCGCTGTCGTTCTCGATATCGCTGAAGCATTTGACAGAGTCTGGCACAAGGCCCTTCTATCGAAGTCACTATCATATACGATCTCTGAATGAGTGCTAATGGATCGCTAGGTTTTTTGGATGATCGGAGCAACAAAGTCGTTTTCGGCTCCTCCTGTTGCGAAACCAATACAGTAACAGCTGGTATTCCACAAACTTCAGTTCTCGCCCCAACGCTGACATCCTGCATATGAATGATTAATTGAGAACATTATTGCTATGCGGATGACAGCACGGGTGATGTTCCTCGAAGCATAATACAGGCAATATAATAATAAACAAATTAACATATAAGAAATATTAATATATATTATTATTTCAAACATATTGAAATCAATTCTATTATGTCGGCCTCTCAGAATGGTTGTAGGAAGGGGGCACGTGGTACGAAGGAACTCCTCATTGATATGGCCATTAGCCAACAGGTTCGCCGTAATCGCAGGAGTCTGGCGACATGTTGGATAGATTACAAGAAAGCGTTTGATTCAGTACCGCATACATGGCTCTTGAGGGTGCTTGAGCTGTATAAAGTAAATACAACTCTATGCACCTTCTTGAAGTTGTATATGGGGCAATGGAAAACGGCTCTTTACTATCCAGGGTGTCGACAGACCCAGGCGCCCAGCGACCTAATACAGATTAAGCGAGGTATATTTCAGGGCGACAGTCTGAGTCCTCTTTGGTTTTGCCTAGCGTTGAACCTTCTCAGTACATTACTAGAGGGTTCAGGGCTAGGTTACAGGTTAAAGAGGTCAGGTCGTATCACACTTGGTATACATGGATGATTTAAAGTGGTTTGCCCGCACTGATTCACATTTAATAGACCTACTAAGAGTAACTGATTGCTTTAGTAAATCTATCAACATGGAGTTTGGTATGGATAAATGTGCAGTCATGCATGTAAAACAAGGAAGGATGGTGGAATCTGAGAGCATTGAACTTTCAGATTCCATTAACCTAAAATCGCTTCTCATTACTGATACCTACAAATACTTGGGTATGTCACAAGTCTTAGGTATAAATGAAGCGGACATGAAAAAATCGTTGAAGGAGCGCTTCTTTGGTCGCCTGAGAAAAGTACTTAACAGTCTTTTATCAGGCGGCAACAAGGTGCGCGCTTTTAACGGTTGGGTCATGCCGCTTCTTTTATACTCCTTTGGAATACTTAAGTGGACTCAGACTCAGTTAGATGCCCGGGACAGGAAGGTCCGTACACTGTTGACGGCATACCGAATGCATCATCCTCGTTTGTCTGTGATGAGGTTGTACATCCCGCGGAAATTTGGGGGTCGAGGTTTTCTAAATGCCAAAACCCTCTATAACCGTGAGGTGTGCAACCTTAAAGAGTATTTCCTTCAAACGAACGTGGATATGCATCGTGATGTTGTTGCAGTGGATAATGGACTCACCCCGCTTAATCTGGCTAAAGAGAGCTGGCGCATCCCTGTAGTACTGAGCATTGACGACCGCAAGAGTGTATGGCAGAGCAAGGAGCTTCACGGTAGGTTCTACAAGGCCCTATGTGGGCCTGATATAGACCTTCCCGCCTCCGTGAATTGGCTATGCTTCGGTGACCTATTTGGGGAAACCGAAGGGTTTGTCTGTGCAATTATGGGCGAAGTTATCAAGACGAATAACTATCGGAAATATATCCTGAGGGATGGTACGATTGACATATGTCGGTCGTGCCACCATCCCGGTGAATCCCTCAGGCATATAGTTTCTGGTTGTTCTCGTCTTGCTAACGGCGAGTACCTGCGCAGACATAACCAAGTAGCCAGAATTATCCATCAGCAACTTGCTCTGAAGTACAAACTTGTAGAGGTCGAGGTGCCTTACTACAGGTATGTAGCAGAACCAGTTCTCGAAAAGGACCTCGCGTTAGGTGCTTGGGTCAAGGGTCAGATGCAGAAGGCAGTCCTCCTCGATACGGCACGCATAGTGAGGAGGTTCCTCTGTCTGGACCCCTTACCACCGACAGCTTGGACCTTGTCTCAATGTCGGTGGGCATCCATAAATTTTATATTTTTAAATGTAAATGTATTTTTAAATGTTTAAATGTGTTTTTTTATGATTATATATTTAAAAATGTAATTTTTATTGGTTAATAATAAATAAATGTGAAATAATAATAATATAATAATAATTTATTCAATAATAATACATAGGTATACATTTTTGCTATTAGTCTAAAATAATATTATACTACGATAAATTATAATTATCCTTAATCTGGTATATGATTTACTTAGGTATACTTTAATCGACCGACATTGTGCATTCTAATTTAATTTCAAGGGCTAGATTTTTATAAAGTGGTTGTCTAAACTAGATTTAGACCTGTATTTCAGGCTATTTCTCTACTTACAAAAATAAAATAATGCCAAATAATATTAGGGTTTAGGTCAATGTGCATAAACTTAAAATAAAATATGTATATTGATGCAATAAAAATAACTTAGATTACATAATATTATTACAAATTACTGATGACTTAAGGCTATTTTACGACTGTAAGCAAATTCTCCGTATCGGAGTAGGTCAGTGTTTGCAGGTGTTTGGTAACAATAACATTACATTGTTTATAACTTAGACTATATATATCTAAAATTCTATTTAATCTAGGTATTATATAAAAATGGTCATAGGAATAAGAAGAATTTATTTACAAAGGCATGTTTGGCATGAAGCTTAGTACATACTAAATCTTTTCGTCTCTTGTCTGGAGGAAGTGGTCTGAATGGAAGTAGTGCATGTTGTTTAAGCACGGTGTGCAGAATAAGCAATTGGCGAACAGTTGGGACATTAGTGGATTGTTACAACTCATAGGTAGGAAACATGAAAGGTCGAAACGTCGCCACTTTTAGAATAGCCCGTTGAGCTCGTTCCAGTTCCAATAAAATCGTTTTCGATGTTCCACCCCATGAGGTAATGCAGTAAGATATGATTGACTGACATAGTGACAGGTATACTTGTCTTAGTAAATTAAAGTTAGTAGCTCCACGAATGGTTTTAAAAATAAATATTAACTTTCGTACTCTCTTACATAATAACTCAATGTGACTGCGAAAATTTAGATTAGCGTCAAGCGTTAGGCCGAGGTATTTTATAAAGTATGTTGATTCTAAAGTAGGACAAGTGCATGCGGCGTCAGCGTGTAAATGACATTTATTATTGTGAGCAAATAATATGTCGTTAGGTGAATCATGTGTGTTGTTGCGCATTGAGAAGTGAATATATTTTGTTTTCTGAGTATTTAGGGTTAGTACATTATCAAAAAGCCATTTACTAACTGTATTGAAGCCATGCTGAGCGTGTGTAGTCGCTTCAGTCAGAGTGTTGCCCGTGAATAATAGTACTGTATCGTCTGCATAAGACACTATGATACCATTTTGGAGTTTTAGGTTGCATAGGTCATTTATGTAGATCAGGAACAGCGTAACTCCTAGTATACTGCCTTGAGGAACCCCATAAGGAGCATTGAGGATATCTGAACTAAAGCATTTACCAATTTTTATGCATTGATATCTGTCCTTAAGATAATAATATGTAAATAATTCTAATTGTGTACCTCTTATTCCCACATATTCAAGCTTCTTTAGTAGTATAGGAACTGAAACAGAGTCAAAAGCTTTGGCAAGGTCTATAAAGATCCCAACAGCATGCATCCCGTTAACCATGTTAGCCACTACGTGATCAGTCAACATGTGAACTGCTCGACTTGTTGATCTTTGGGGTCTAAAACCGAACTGCCTGTTTGAAAATATAGTGTTAGACTCTTAAATATTTTACTAATCTGTGATTTATTATTTTTCTAAAACTTTAGACAACGTTGGAAAAATTGAAATTGGCCTGTAATTATTTGCACATTTTTAGTCGCCAGATTTGTGCACTGGGATAATAATAGCTTTTTCAAAGACTTAGGAAATATCCCTTCAGACAAACAGATTTGAAAATATGCGTTAAAGGAGGCGAAAGGAAGTGCTTAAACCTTTTGACTATGTTCGTAGGTATATTATCCCATCCTATCGCATAAGTGTCCTTCAGACCCGTTATTACTTGGACCACTTCGTCAACATCATAGGCGATCTGATGGGGGTATGATGTGATGAAATGTTGCTCTGAGATGTAATTTTTTTGCTTAGTACGTTACCGACATTAGCGAAAAAATTATTAACTTTATTCAATGCTAGAGTTGGATTTGATTCTGATTGAAGCAGATCTACAGCAGGTTCTTGAAGTTTTGTGATAAAAGAGCAGAATTTTATAAATTTCCAAATAAGCTTATTATTAGTGCCCGCCTTTTTCAGTTCTGTCTTGTTATATTGAAGTTTTAATTTCTTAAGAACTTTGTTACAAAAATTTCTGTACCTTTTGTAAATCACAGACATAATCTCATTATCAGGTGTTTTTTTTTTTGTATTATTATGTTATATATATAATTTGGTATTTAATGTGGTCACAACTTGTGTCTGAAGTCGAGGACTCTCTAGGACGTAGCTTTAAATAGGGTGGAAAGAATTTAATACAACTCAACACCTCGAAGACACAAGTGTGCACATTTACGGCAATAATTTCAGGAGGTAACTTCAATTTTAATGATTCCGGTAGTATTTCAGGCGTCGAAATTTCAAGCAAGGTCCAATTTAGGAGTCAATTGAAAGATAAAGCCATGTACATCAGGTAGCAGTATAGTATAGTGGACATTTTGAACAGGGCCTAGTAGTATTTCATATCAGGTCAATGATTTGTGCTCTATAAAGCACAGGTTCAGCCGCATGTAGAGTCAAGCCAGTCTCACGCATGTGGAAATGTTAGAAAACGGGGAGAATTGGGTCCTATGCGTGCTCTAGCGTCTTTTGTACGGGGAGTGTTCTCAGGATCTTTTCGAATTGATACCATCGTCACATTTTATAAATTTTACAGCTTCAGTCCTTGTAAGTGAGTTTATATAAGTTACATTTAGAGAAGAGAAATAAGATACCTGCAAGAATATATTCTATTAATAATATAAACATAATGCGAGGCGAATTCTCCGGCAGCGTTCGGCGACAGCAAGCAGTGGATCCGCGTGGCGGCGGTGTCGTGCGTGGACGCGTGGTGCCGCGAGGCGGGCGCGCAGGCGCCGCTGGAAGGCGAGATGCTGCTGGACGCGCTGAAGGCCGGCAGCCCGCTGCTGCGCGCCTCGCTGCTGCAGTGGCTCGCCGAACACCTGCCTAATGGTACGTATCCCTCGCTGTCACAAGCAGTGGCTCCGCGTGGCGGCGGTGTCGTGCGTGGACGCGTGGTGCCGCGAGGCGGGCGCGCAGGCGCCGCTGGAAGGCGAGATGCTGCTGGACGCGCTGAAGGCCGGCAGCCCGCTGCTGCGCGCCTCGCTGCTGCAGTGGCTCGCCGAACACCTGCCTAATGGTACGTATCCCTCGCTGTCACAAGCAGTGGCTCCGCGTGGCGGCGGTGTCGTGCGTGGACGCGTGGTGCCGCGAGGCGGGCGCGCAGGCGCCGCTGGAAGGCGAGATGCTGCTGGACGCGCTGAAGGCCGGCAGCCCGCTGCTGCGCGCCTCGCTGCTGCAGTGGCTCGCCGAACACCTGCCTAATGGTACGTATCCCTCGCTGTCACAAGCAGTGGCTCCGCGTGGCGGCGGTGTCGTGCGTGGACGCGTGGTGCCGCGAGGCGGGCGCGCAGGCGCCGCTGGAAGGCGAGATGCTGCTGGACGCGCTGAAGGCCGGCAGCCCGCTGCTGCGCGCCTCGCTGCTGCAGTGGCTCGCCGAACACCTGCCTAATGGTACGTATCCCTCGCTGTCACAAGCAGTGGCTCCGCGTGGCGGCGGTGTCGTGCGTGGACGCGTGGTGCCGCGAGGCGGGCGCGCAGGCGCCGCTGGAAGGCGAGATGCTGCTGGACGCGCTGAAGGCCGGCAGCCCGCTGCTGCGCGCCTCGCTGCTGCAGTGGCTCGCCGAACACCTGCCTAATGGTACGTATCCCTCGCTGTCACAAGCAGTGGCTCCGCGTGGCGGCGGTGTCGTGCGTGGACGCGTGGTGCCGCGAGGCGGGCGCGCAGGCGCCGCTGGAAGGCGAGATGCTGCTGGACGCGCTGAAGGCCGGCAGCCCGCTGCTGCGCGCCTCGCTGCTGCAGTGGCTCGCCGAACACCTGCCTAATGGTACGTATCCCTCGCTGTCACAAGCAGTGGCTCCGCGTGGCGGCGGTGTCGTGCGTGGACGCGTGGTGCCGCGAGGCGGGCGCGCAGGCGCCGCTGGAAGGCGAGATGCTGCTGGACGCGCTGAAGGCCGGCAGCCCGCTGCTGCGCGCCTCGCTGCTGCAGTGGCTCGCCGAACACCTGCCTAATGGTACGTATCCCTCGCTGTCACAAGCAGTGGCTCCGCGTGGCGGCGGTGTCGTGCGTGGACGCGTGGTGCCGCGAGGCGGGCGCGCAGGCGCCGCTGGAAGGCGAGATGCTGCTGGACGCGCTGAAGGCCGGCAGCCCGCTGCTGCGCGCCTCGCTGCTGCAGTGGCTCGCCGAACACCTGCCTAATGGTACGTATCCCTCGCTGTCACAAGCAGTGGCTCCGCGTGGCGGCGGTGTCGTGCGTGGACGCGTGGTGCCGCGAGGCGGGCGCGCAGGCGCCGCTGGAAGGCGAGATGCTGCTGGACGCGCTGAAGGCCGGCAGCCCGCTGCTGCGCGCCTCGCTGCTGCAGTGGCTCGCCGAACACCTGCCTAATGGTACGTATCCCTCGCTGTCACAAGCAGTGGCTCCGCGTGGCGGCGGTGTCGTGCGTGGACGCGTGGTGCCGCGAGGCGGGCGCGCAGGCGCCGCTGGAGGGCGAGATGCTGCTGGACGCGCTGAAGGCCGGCAGCCCGCTGCTGCGCGCCTCGCTGCTGCAGTGGCTCGCCGAACACCTGCCTAATGGTACGTATCCCTCGCTGTCACAAGCAGTGGCTCCGCGTGGCGGCGGTGTCGTGCGTGGACGCGTGGTGCCGCGAGGCGGGCGCGCAGGCGCCGCTGGAGGGCGAGATGCTGCTGGACGCGCTGAAGGCCGGCAGCCCGCTGCTGCGCGCCTCGCTGCTGCAGTGGCTCGCCGAACACCTGCCTAATGATACGTATCCCTCGCGTTCATACTACCACTATTTTATTGGCTCAGCGACCCAAAGTGTGTCTCCGCCGCCGATATGAGAAAACGCCACTGTAATCGGTCTTGAATCGTTTCCCGCCAGTCGTAAGCTCTCGTAGTTCCGCTTCCACAGGATCACTCCAGCGATATCTGGGACGGCCGACAGGACTCGCGCTGTCGATCAGCCTAGATAGGCTCTCTGAACTCCGCAATCTTCTCCCATTCTTTCAATGTTGCGGTCATAAACTATTATTATTCTATTTTACTCATAAAACTAATTTAATTTATGTGAACGGAACGAGAATAAGAATTCAATATTATTGTATACCAGAAATAGTATAAAAACTAAAAATAAAAGGTACGCAGCAACTCAAGGTACATGATTTGATGTTTACAAAAATATTAAGTAAGTAGTTGACTCATGATTCTTATTTTTTCGAGTCATATACTATATAATCAAAGAATCTCAATTGTTTGCTTTTTATAATTTCTGTTCGAACTATCAGGAATAGATAGTATTACCTGACAAAAAACGAGTCAGAAAATGAATAATATATAAATGTTGCTGTAACGTGTAGTGCCACCGAAGTCATTCCCGCGTGAAGAGCTGTCGGTGTGCGTACCGATCCTGTTCGGGTGCCTGGAGGACCGCGCCGCCGACGTGCGCAAGGTGGCCGCCGACTGCGTGCTGCCCTTCATGCTGCACTTGGGCTACGAGGCTATGCATAAACAGTTGGATAAACTTAAGGTAAAATATACGCGATCATCTATGATCACGATCCTTCTTATATTATTAGATTTCGCCCACGGACCCGCTTGCGTAAATGTACAGTTATGTCAGTTTTCTATCCCATGGGAATAGTACTTTTTCTGGATGGAAGGTTCCTTATGTCCTTTTCTGTAACCCTGATATGTGTATGCGAAATGTCATGATGGTCCGTCGAGTATTTAGGTGTAACAGACAGACTCACATTCGCATTCGCATTAAAATATTAGTTAGGAATTATTTTCATGAAAACTATAACAGTTCGAAGATAAATAGTTACCTATATGTTCTGTTGTAGATAATTTTAATTGAGTATTTTTTATCACCTCTAGAACTTAATCATACAATTTCATTACTAATAATATATTTTTCTAGATATAACTTACGTTTCCAAATGTTTATTAAAATATTAACATTTAGTTTTTGTTGTATGATCCTACATCAACAATGAATTTAAAACGTCATTAATAGAACCAGTGTTTAATAGTAACTGTATAATATATTGCAGCCAGGCTCCAAGAGCGTGGTGCAGGCGGCGCTGGACAAGGCGCGACCGAGCCTGCCGGTACAGCCGCTGCCGTCCAAGGGCAAGAAGGACGAGCCGCGCGGCGCCAAGTCCGCCGGACCACTCAAGAAGGAGGTCGAGAAGAAGGGCACCGCCGTCAAGGGCAAGGTGGGTTCAATGTGGAATTACCTCATTTTCAACGTACTGGTATACTGTAATACTGCTCTAATACTGTATGCGAAAGACAAAATATAAAAGGGATGGTGTATCGAATAAATCACATTCTTACATATAATATTATGTAGGAACGTGATCTGACGTCTCGCCAACACAAAGGGAGGATCCTCCGACCAGGCTGGCAGATCGTGCTTAGCGGGCCGCGGCCCAACTGTTCATGTCGGGCATTAGTTACTAGTTGTGTAAAATTTGCTTGCGTGATTCAGATTTGTATGGCGGAGCGCGTGTTGTTTACAGCGCCATTTCTTGTCAATCGTCGAAACTTTTTCATCTGTGTAGAGAGAGATGCGCGCCTTGGGACCGAACTCGAGACCTCTGCATGGCAGTCCAATCCCTCTAAGCTGACTGCTTAATAAAATAGGAATGTTTGAAATATGACATACAGTAACTTAAGTGGTCTAGGAATGTTTCAAATGTGAGGTTTGGTATTGTTATTTTAGATGGTCGCTACAATATCTAGGGAATATTTGTTTTAGAGTCACGGGTATTGAACTAACATTATACAATAGAAGAATATTCCGCACTTTGGGCGGCCAAACTGTAGTAAATATTGTTACGGCTAATGCCCTCTGTCGGCACTGTGGGGAAGAGTCGGCGGTTTCTAATAATAATTTATTACAGCACCATCTATTGGCATCTTACGGAACTACATATTTATCGGTACGAGTTCAGTGGAGAAAGCGCTGGCACATTCTCGAACCATCGCGCTGTTGCGTGCCGTGTGTGACGTTTTCTGGAAAACTCCAGAAGCGCTTTACCCGCGTATAAATAGAGCGCACGCGCACCGCCGAGTCAGATTACTATCGGAAGCGATCAAGTGTTCATCGAAGCGAACGGAAGCCAAAATACTACGGAGCTTGAAGCAGTTACAGTGGAAAAGTGTAGTATAGTGTTTGTAGTGTTTTAAATTTAATTGTGTGATAGAATAAAACGTTTTAGTCGGTAATATTGTTTTGTATTCTTATCCGTCGAACCCAGCACGTAACAATATAACGCTTTATTTATCAATTTTTTCAGGGTCCCGCTAAACCATCGTCAGCATCAAGTCGCGGTAAGAAAGACGACGAAGACTGCTCACCCCTGCTACCAAACAACAACGCCAAGAACCAGCGTATTATTGACGACCAGAAACTAAAAGGTTAGCATAATTTAAACTGTCCGTTATCGCTTTGAACTATAATATAAACGAGAGAGCAGTGATGTTTATTTCTGACTAGCTTTAGCCCACAGCTTCGCACGCGGGAAATAGTACTTTAAAAAAATATATAGTCTGTTACTCAGTAATAATATAGCTTTCCAATAGGGAAATAATTTTTTAAATCGGTTTAGTAGTTTTTGAGTTAAACCCTTACAAAACAAACAAACAGACAAAAATCAAATCTTTCCTCTTTATAATATTATTATTGACTAATGCATTATACGATGTTACTCGCAAGCCTAGTATACTATTAGTTTCCGATATCTAAATCAATAAAAATGTTTTCTTGTAGTATTGAAGTGGAACTTTACGACACCTCGTGAGGAATTCTTCGAACTGCTGAAGGAACAAATGGGGAATGCTGGCCTCAACAAACAACTCATTGCCAACATGTTTCATAATGACTTCAGGTAAGGCCATAGCATAATACTCATAATACTTTGTCAAAACTAAGATGATTTAAATTTCTACTCTTGAGTACTTATATAATATGATTCATTCTCTTTTTAAAAGAATAGAGATTATCTATAAATTCACTTTTTGTACCATAGGATATGTAAATGTTCTTATAGCAAAGGTAGATTAAACCAATCACAATAAAACCCGTATAGCATTAGTAGTTACAAAATATATCCAAAAGGGCGTTGCCCGAAGGCGGAAGTGTGTAACATCCTTATTTCGACGGGCATATATTTAGGTTTCATGTAGAGGAGGAACACGAGTGTATTGCCGTCCTTGCTATGTTTTCATACTCGCTAACGTTATAACAATATGTCCCTCACAGATATCAAACCTGTGACCTTACGATCGCAAACATAAGCGTAAACTTATGCTGCAGTACCAACACAGTATTGATTTTCACATAAATACAACAGTAAGCAACACAACGCTTTACTAAAAAGATGTCTACAATTTTGCAGATATCATCTGAAAGCGATAGAGGCATTATCAGAAGACTTGCACGAGAATGGCCAAGCTCTCATGGCTAACCTCGACTTGGTGCTCAAATGGCTGACTCTCCGGTTCTTCGACACCAACCCATCGGTTATTCTCAAGGGGCTCGAGTACCTTTCCATCGTGTTCCATTACCTCATAGACAGTGATTACACCATGGCGGAATATGAGGCTAACTGCTTTATACCTTATCTTGTGCTTAAGGTAATTATTATCATTATTATCCTAGCTTTATCTTGTTTTGGTTGATGTGACCTACGCAAAGGTATGAATATATACCAAGGTTAGAGCAGATATTAGTTTACTCGAAGACATGACTACCCATTTCTAATGCATAGATATTCATTGTAGTCGGGATCGAAATCTTCACATGAATCACATGTTCTCTGTGACATGAAAGTCTGTTTTTTTATACTATAGTCATCTTAAAGCTTGATTGTAGCTATTTAACTAACATTGCATATATCTAACTATGCTGTCATGACTGCCTTACATTTATCGAATTATTTGTACATGAAAACCAAGTACGAAATATACCTAAACTCCAGCTATTGCAGTAAATTTATACAAATACTTAACATTATCAATAAGCCAATGGTTATAAATACAAAGACTGGCGAAACTAAATCCTACTAACCTTCGAATATATTATATTCAACGTATCCCAAAATTCAACGATCAACGGGCACCAAAAGATTTACTTATGACAACTCAAGAAAGAAAAGAAAAATTCTATCTTGTTTTTTTTCCATTACTACAAAAAAAGCTAAATCCTCAAAAAATGGACATCCCTTATTATATTTTAAGTACTATTGCTACAATTTTACATATACTTCTGAATGTATTTCAGAATGTCTGTACTTTTTACACAAAAATCAACCAAAATTATGTTGTTTTCTTAAATTATGTAAGATTTTGACTTTCAGAGTTCACTTTCCCTCATCATGGTGGAAAAATAAAGTATAGACACTAGTATGGCAAATATTTTTAAAAATTGGTGCAACTAACTACGATTCCAAAATGGTATAATATTCTAGGCAAACTAGCCACAAAAATATGCATAGGTACATTTTCTGAACAACAACCATATTTCGCAAATTGTTAGTGTTTATAGTAGTCACTTTTACTATGTATTCAAAAGGGTTTTTGTTGCAAATTCTTAGAACTTGAATGGGCATGTGCAGTCTATAAAATAAATTAGAAAGAGATAAATCGAGAGAGATTATGCGGTAGAGGGAGATGAATAGATGCTCATTATTTAGTAACATTAGTGCAGATAGAGAAGTCCTCAGCAAGTCAGTACCAGTGTTGCCGATTTGGCATTTTTAATGTTAAATTTAGAATATTTTTAAACCTGTTGGCATGAAAAAATGAGCCTTAGCATATTGCATATGTTAGCATTTTCATGGCAACTTTTTTATGGGATTGACTTATTGTTCACACCTCTATATATCTTATAATCTCTAAATATCTTATATTTACTCTGTGAAAAAGATTGATAAACTCATAGACAATATTTTTAAAATATTTAGTGTATATGGTAACTCTTTTATGAGTTAGGGACTTTCTCGAATACAGAATAGTAAAAGATTTTGTTTACATTCGGATTCGGATCATTACTTTACAAATGTTGGTACCGATACTTGTATTGTGATAGCTTTAAAATAAACGTTTGTTCTTATGTCCTGTGTGTGTGCTTGAAAAGTAGTTTTCGATTGACTCTGGAGGTATAATATCGAACCTCCAAAATATGAACAACATTATCGAGAAGAGTGGCAGAAGATGAGCGAGTATAAACACCGGCTAACACGAGCTAAAGAAGATTCGACCAAAGCTTACTGCAAATACTGTAAGTGCAACATTATAGCCAAAGTATCCTGTTTAAAACAACACATTGTTACATCAAAACAAGCGAAACATATTGCGCCGATAAAAAGTAAAAAATTGATTTTCTTAAGATGCACGTTCAAAATGATACTTAAAGAGCAGAGTGTTCACTTGCATTATTTATAAGTGAATATATAACATCTACTTTAACAGTAGACCACTTGTCCAAAATGTGTAAACAAACATTTTCAGATAGCCGAAGTATCATAATAAATTACACCAAATGAAATGTACCAACATCATTAAATATGCATTGGCACCACACTTCATTTCACAACTGGTAGCAGATATCGGCCACAAGTAGTTCAGTATACTGGTTGACGAATCCACTGGACATCTCAGTCACAAAAATTCTCGGCACGTCAATCCGATATTATGATAGTTCACATAAAAAGATGATTACGACATTTTAGGATTGGCCGAGATAGAAAACAGGACAGCTGATGCTACAGTCAACGGCCTCAAGACCCTTTTCGCAGAGTTGAAATTAAATATTAAAATCTTAATAGGGATAGGAACTGACAATGCCAGTTCTATGACTGGTGTCAACAATGGTGTTTATAGCTTATTTAAAACTGAAACCGCTAATGAATTTGGTTTTGGTGTGGTGCCTTATTCTCTGCAATTGGCTATCACTCACGCGCATAAATAAGGAGTCCACTTCCGAGAAATATTGAATTTTAATTCGAGAAACATATAACTGGTTTAGCCATACCTTCAATCGACAGTTGTTTTACAAAGAACTGTACAAGACCATAAACTGTGGAAAAGAACCTTTGAAAATAACTCAAGTATGCAATACAAGATGTTTATCTATTGAGCCTGCTGTCTGTCGGATTTTAGATTAATGGCTGGAATTAAAACACATTTCGAAATAGTAAAACAAATGCTTTATTCTATATATAAAGATCCTGTGAATCATCTGTATCTGCTGTATATACTGCCTATTTTAGATGAAGTACAAAAAGTAAATAAAATTTTTGAAAGCAACGACCAGATCCGACGAAAGTGCTGAATGATTTGGTTGAATTAGTGGAATCAGTTGCTACAAGAATCGTGTTGCCAACAGCGCGAATAGATGGTTGACAGCTACAAATCTTGAAAGCTATCTAGACCCATATCCATACATGGGCTATGGTTTCGAACTGAAGCTGACTGAATATGAACTTTTAACAGAAGCCGAACGTAACCTGCGGCACGGTTGTAAGCAGTTTACACTTAAACTTGTGCAAGAAATGCGATCAAGGTTGCCAACAAATGTAAAGTTACTACGAACGATGAATATGATTTATGTTCAAGAAAGTTTAAAAGTTATAAAACCACCAATAATAGAACACGTACAAGAGTTTGGCTGCCAGGCCAATGAAATTGAACGTATAGTTATACAGTGTAGAAATATTCGACATACCGACTGAAAAATAAATGTTCAACTATCGAATTTTGTTCGGAGGTTCATGAATACAAAAATTTAGCTAATAATAACCTATTTTCGGAGTTCGCTTCTTTGGCCATATCTATTCTTTCTTTGCCACACTCAGATGCTGAGATAGAACGAATATTTAGTCAAATGAATGTTGTCAAAACGAGATTAAGAAATTGTATGTCACTACATACATTGAACTTGATCCTATTATACATCAGATATGGCCTTAAAAGATCCTAAAAATGTTTAATTTTTCTTTTTCTCCTTTCGTTTCTATAACATTTCCGAAGATGTTTTTAAACAGATTAGAGGGGTTAAAGAATCGATTGTGATGCCAATGACTATTGATTTTGAAGTTGGCCCTTCAAGATCACAAGCACAAGCTCACAACGATGATGATATTGATGATATACAAATATTATTCGATTTATCTTCATGATTAAATTTACTTAAAAATTGCACTGCGTTTTTTTAAACTATATATTTTAAATTTTTTAATTTTTATTCATTTAAACAAGACACATTTGGTATTTTTTTTTTTAGCATATTAAAGTGTGATCTAGCGCATTTTAGCAATATCACCGCCAAAGTCTAGCTTTTTTCCATTTACAAAACGGCAACACTGGTCAGTACCCTCTACTCCTTTGTTTACTGTACACCGTTCTACACTCAATTAAAGTGGCTCTCTTATTAACGACTTTGGGACTGGCTTTCTGGACTGAATTAAGTGACCTGCAAACTGAACTGACCTGGCATTATTTTGGACTGTGATTATGTGTTTTGTGAAGGAGTTTTGTCATATTTTCGAGTGTTCAGCATTCATCATGCTGCTACCACAGGTAGAATGTGTATTCTACCACAGGTAGAATGTGTATTCTACCACAGGTAGAATGTGTATTCTACCACAGGTAGAATGTGTATTCTACCACAGGTAGAATGTGTATTCTACCTGTGTGTATGGTAATATGCACCTGATTTATGGAGCATGCCGATGCAATGCTAACGTTGCTACCAGATTGTATCGAGCAAGGTACCCTAATCTTCAAAGATATTCGGAATATCGCGTATTTATTAACGTGCATCAAGCTTTTTCTGAGAGCTGTATACCATCTGACAGGCGAAACAATGGAAGACCTAGATCGGAACGCGATGAAGAAGTTCTCAATGAAATAGAAAACGATTCAACTACCTCGGTACGTGCCATACAAGCAGCAACAGGAAAAAGTACTGCTTATCGAATTTTAAAACGTCACCGGCTTCATCCATATCATTACAGGCGCGTGCAGGCGTTATTACCGCGGGACTATCCACTGCGGGTCGCATTTTGCCGTGCGATGCTGCAAAAACACAGGAAAGATACCCAATTCTTAGACAAAGTTTTATGGTCGGATGA
Source organism: Catocala nupta (assembly GCA_963675205.1). Lineage (NCBI taxonomy): Eukaryota > Metazoa > Arthropoda > Insecta > Lepidoptera > Erebidae > Catocala > Catocala nupta. Next base: position 15,586,288 of record OY776094.1, on the reverse strand, counting down.
AACAACCTGCAAAAAAGATGGCTATTTAAATCTTCACAATCTACATAGCTGGAACAATGATAATCCGCATCTGATAAGACAAGACAAATCCCAATATCAATTTAAGGTTAACCCTATGGACGGGCATAATTAATGGAAAAATTATTGGGATCTTTGAGTTATAAGGAAACTTAGATGGCAATAGTTATTTGAACTTCTTACAAAATGGTTGCCAAGATTATTAGATGTGGTAAGTGATTTGGAAAACATGTGGTTTCAAAACGCTGATTTCCCAATTCACTATGCCCGTCCTGTGCGAGAATACTTAAACCAAGAGTAATCTAGGGCGTTGGATCGGGCGACTTGGTCCTATCTTATGGCCACCCCGTTCACCCGATCTAAATCCCCTGGACTTCTTCTATTGGGGTTGTCTCAAGGACAGGGTCTACTCAAAACCCATTGCAACGTTAGATGAGCTTCGCCAAAAAAATCAGGCTGCGGATCACATGAATAGAAGAAGATATGCACGAAGAATAAAACGATCAGTTTTAAGGCGATGTCGTGCCTGTATTACTGCCAATGGCAAACAGTTCGAACATTTATTGTGATTTTAATAATATAGTAAATTAATAAAATAAATGAATTTAATGTTTGTATCATTTGTTTTGATTTAGTCACAGAAACAAAAAACTTTTTTGAGTACATAGTAAAAGTGATGGATCAACACTAACAATTTGCGAAATTTGGTTGTTGTTCTGAAATAGTACCTATGTATATTTTTGTGGCTAGTTAGCCTAGAATATTATACTATTTTGGAATCGTAGTTAGTTGCGCCAATTTTTAAAAAGAGCGTACTGACTTGCTGAGGACAACTGTAGTTGCCCTAATGTCTCTACCTGCCCTAATATTATTAAACAATGAGTATCTATCTGTCTCCCTCTAACGCATAATCTCTCTCTATCTATCTCTCTCTAACTTATTGAATAGACTAGGCACATGTCTCATTCAAATTCTAAGAACTTGTAACAAAAAACCTTTTGAATACATAGTAACAGTGATTACTATCAACACTAACAATTTGCGAAATATGGTTGTTGTTCAGAAAATGTACCTATGCATATTTTTGTGGCTAGTTTGCCTAGAATATTATACCATTTTGGAATCGCAGTTAGATGCGCCAATTTTTAAAAATATTTTCCATTGTTGTGTTTATACTTTTTTTTTCACGCCTATGAGTGAAAGTGAACTGAAAGTGAAAATCTTACATGATTTAAAAATAAAACATAATTTTGGTTGATTTTTGTGTAAAAACTACAGGTATTCTGGGATTTTTAATGGTTGTGATGGATAGCGGTGCTACTTACATTGCAAATACAAAAAAAACACAGAAGTATTAGTAAAATTGTAGCAATGGCACTTAAAAATATAATAAGGGATGTACATTTTTTAAGGACTTCACTATTTTTTTTAATTAAAGTACATCTAGATTTTTTTCTCAAGTATTCATAAGGTGGGTCCACCTTTTGGTGCCCGCTTATCGTTGAATTTTAGGACACGTTGTATATGTACGTGTTTCGCCTAAAATACAAGAAATCTTTTATTGCTGCCATCATTTTCGTCTATCTACACAGTTTTGTGTATATAAAATTATTTAAAACAGTGGTATTAGATAGAGTTATGTAAAAAGTGTAACATATGGTATGTAGGATAGATCATATTATTGTAGCGAACATATCAATTATGTCGTTATCCAAATTTTTAATCGCTATTGTATGCTGATGTACTGTATAATCACATGTATGTTCACATTTGATAATGATTCAAGATAATGTTTATTTCCAAGATTAGAGCAATAAACTGCTACATTTTTAACTAAGACTATTTCGTAATATAATTTTTTTGTTAAGAACATATTTCTGAATGTTTCTGTGCTCATATTTTTAAGTACGTGTGGTGTCGTTATTTTTGCCTAGGTGGGAGACCCTAAGGACACAGTTCGTAACGGTGTAAAGGCTCTGTTCAAGCAAATATGTGTGGTGTACTCAGTGACCAAGTTGTTTGGATATTTGATGGAAGGTCTCAAGTCTAAGAATGCGAGACAGAGGGCTGGTAAGTACTTGTATGTTAATCTCCATCTAGTATAATTATATATAATTATCGATTTCTATGTATTGTGCGTATGGAATCCTTTACTATTAACTGTTAGTAATATCGACATTGCTGATGATGTGAGTTTGACCTTCTTAGTAGCGTGCGTGTGTCATCACATGGGTTTTATTTGTAAGCGGAGTTAAAGCATCTGCAATCTCTTAAAATGTTCGATGTCTACATGGTTTTAATTCATCGCTAGGTCTTCATTTTTATGTGCCTTTTTACCTGATCTTAGAACGACTCAAGTAAGTCTGTGTCCTACATAATGGCGAATATCAACCGTCGTCATTTTGAATATGATATCCAATAATTATTTACCAAGTAACTCACTATTTATACAATTTTGTAATATTAACCTATTAGTTTAACTATATTGAGATTTATTATGTGTGGATACCGACTTTCGTACGTCGATGGATAAATTATGGCTCCGTTTCCGTATTTAAGAAACGAGTCGTATAATCACGGCAAGTTAATTTTGATACATATTCTATGAAAATGTATCTATCTGTCCGTAGCTAAAACGACTCGCTTTCTAATATAGGAACCGAGCATAAGATATTTTGATATATTGGAGTAGTAATACATCTTTTTGTTTCCAGAATGTCTGGAGTGCATCGGGCACTTGCTGGAGACGTACGGCTCGACGGTGATGGGCGGCAGCGGCGGCGGCACACTCAAGGAACTCGCGCGACACATCGGCGACCGCGACAACGCTGTGCGATCCGCCGCGCTCAACTGTGTGGCCTCCGCCTACTTCCTCGAGGGGGAAAAGGTCTACAAGATGATTGGACAGGTGATAGCCATTACTTTTGTCCTGTAGGCTTGATTACAGTTACGTGTACTGACCATGAATCTAAACTATCATTGGTCGTGTTTGAGAAGTCGCACCGTTAGGGACTCAAATAAAATTATGACAGGTCTGATATTAAACTGTTGCGGCTGCAACATCAGGATAACAATGACTAATTAGACACCTTTTTAAAAAAAACGTGGTATTTAGGTCTCACCATGGAGTCGGCAAACAAAATATACGGCATAATATTGAGCTAATTGAGCTTGCAGCTTACTTTTGTATGTTTTAAAAGAATGAGTCTACTATGTTGTTAGTAGCTGGCACTTTTTATAGAACGTAGTCTATAGTATATATGTATATATTTAATACATAGCACTATTATTTGAATTTGAATATAACAGTTTATTATGTTTACTTGTTCATCAGTGTTTTAGCAATTTACCATTTTCTCGATTATTTAAGGACAAATTGTACATGACAGCTCAGTTCAGCTCCACGGAAATGATTACGGGCAGTTAATTTCGATCAGCTTGCTTATCTGATAAGAAATTCATATTATCATCATTATTGCAGTCTATATTTTGATTTCATAACAGTTTATGTACTAACGCTACATTGTAATAATTCACTAGTGTCCATTGTTGCATCGTTTTGGCTGATCACTGTCTCCCAAAATACAGTCTATAGCCTCGTTCGGGAATCAATATTAGTAAGTATTGTGCTAACTTCAAGTCATAGTATAAGTTTCACAAAATGTACTCCGTATCTCTGACAATAAAACATTAATATTTATATATTTAATGTTGAGAGTTTTACACTAGTCGCAGTGTATACGACCTTAAAATATGATCAGAGTTTACTGTTACACGCTGTGTAATACTTGAATCTCGCGTGTCGCGTACAGATATCCGACAAGGACCTATCACTGCTAGAAGAACGTATCAAACGCGCGAGTAAGAGTCGCAGTGCGGAAGCGCGGCGCTCCATGGTGGTGCCGCTGTCGGCGGCGGGCCGGCCCGCGGCGCCGCACGACGAGCCCGAGCCGCCGCGCCGCGCCGCCTCTGTGGACACCGTGCCGCCCGACTACGACGAGGAGGACGACGAACAGCCGCCACCGCCGCTACCTAACCCGTGAGTGACCTTCAATGTGTACTCGTGTTAAACTCCACTATGGCGGGATGTTCACATGTGGACCGGGGATGTTGCGGATGCAGATCTTTTGGCATCCGCGGGTGCGGATACGGTTGCGGATGTCCAAATCGATGCGGAAGCCCCGCCCCGCAATTGAAGATGTGAATGTTGTAAAAATTGTTTTAATTTTTAATTGTTGAAAATATCTAATATCACCGCCTTTACAGGTTCCAGTCTGTTTTGCAAAGGTTCATAAATTAACACAAATGATGTTAACAACTGTTTACTAGGAACACTGGCTGGTGATGATAATCAGTGATCGGAGTAGGTAGATTGAAATGGGGTCATTGATCCGAAACGTATATATTAATATGGACATTCCTCCGGAATTGGTGGATTATTAAAAAAAAACCGGAACTTATGTAGGAATTTTATTCTGCCAGAGTGGAAGGAGTCATTTGATGATTTGCCATCCTCAAAAAAAGGTCGATGGCGTAGTGGTTAGTGTAACCGACTGCCACGCCTGAGGTCGCGGGTTCGATTCTCGCACAAGACAAATATTTGTGTGCATGAACATGGATGTTTGTCTTGGTCTGGGTGTTTATATGTATAATATGTATGTATTTACAAAAAAAAAAAGTATATATGTATGTTTATCCATTGTCTAGTATCCATAGTACAAGCTCTGCTTAGTTTGGGCTAGATAGTGTTGTGTGTATGTGGTAGAATATTATTATATTATTATTATTATTAATAAAATGAGCAATATTATTCTTTATTATTCTTCATATTTTTTTTAACGGCACACAGTCACGATTTGACAAAACCCAACGACCAATCAGAACAAAGGATCATGGGTGGTACAATAACCGGTTATCAGAACAATGCGTACGCCCGCCGACGACATGCCAGGTAGCTCACTCGTTTACTTTGGTTCGTAGAGTGCGCATCTTTGTTTGTTACTGTGTTGTGAAAACGTTACTTGACCCTGGCTTGTGTACATACTGACTTCTGGAATCTGCTCTAAACCACGATTTGGCTCGAATATACGGACTCAGATTTTTCACTATTGAATTGGATCTACATATTTAAACCAAGCTTTGGTAAGTAATATTTTACTAGTTACAAGGAGTATAAAGCATGTTTGGATGTACTATAAGAATATTTTTAGTATTGTGTTTGTTCGCTTAACCTGCTGAACATACCATGAGTCTTAATATTGTTAAATCTTTAATAGAGTATGAACCAGTGAGCTTAGTGCGAAACAAAATTATGATATTCTAGTAATGTAGTCGCAATTCAGCTAACTCCACTATTAACCGACATTTTACTGGAATCCGTATATAATTTGAATGCCCTGTGTCCTCTTGCAATGTATTGGTAAAATAAATTACTATAGGCCTTATCTACTTCTCTACAAAATATTCTACGTAACAAGCCCTTTCATTTGATATATATATATATATTGATGGAATTGTAAAAAAAAAAAATTGTCCGCCATCTTGTAGCGGCAGCCATTTTGGATTGACAGGAAGAGGGTGAAATTTCAATGACTAAATTTGATCCACGAAAAATAAAACAAACGGAGTAAGCTAAATAAACTAAATAAAATGTAATTTTTTCATGTCTTTGTTTTAGGTGATATATACGAGGTTCCATCTCTAAAACAAAGTTCAGATATGGCAAACGTCAAGGCTGAAACTGTAGAAAAATGGATATCCGGTCATCCCGAACTACTTTACGATCACGCTAGTGGTACAATATACTGTTCAAAATGTGAAAGCCATTTGAAAACCATAAATAAAGGAAACGTTAAAAGACATATCGAAGGAGCAGTACACCAGGGAAAGTTTAAGCGGCCCGAAGAGGAATTTTATTTCGATCTTATAAAATTTCTCATTTTGTGCAATATTCCGTGGTCTCAGATGAAAAATACTACTTTTCAAGATTTCTTTAAAAGATATATGTGTAGTACCTGTTGTTGTACGTGTACTAATCGTACTCTGCCAGATGAATCACAGTTACGGAAAGTTTACTTGGACAAGTTTTTTAAGAATAAAATCAATTCGATTCGGCAAAATTATAAAAATGAGAAACTATGGATATCATTAGATGAAACGACAGACTTTTTAGGTCGCTATATAGTCCATTTTTTAATAAAACCATTACATCCTAGCAATTTGACTAGACCTTATTTGGTAGCATGTAAAATGCTAACTGTAGTTAATGGACAAACAATCACGCAATTTGTGTTAGAATGTTTGGAAAACTTTTGGGAAGATTCTTTTGAATCGAAGGTAGGTAACATTCTTGTCCTCTGCACTGATAGCGTTGCATATATGCTGTCTGCAGGACGAAATTTAAAACAATACTTACCTGAAATGAAGCACGTAACATGTTTGGCGCACTCTCTTCATCGCGTATCTGAGCAAATTAGGTTAGAATATCACGATGTTAACATTTTAATAGCAAATGTTAAAAAGGTATTTTTGAAAGCCCCAAGTAGAGTCAAAATTTTAAAAGAAAAATATCCAGATTTGCCGCTACCTCCCCAACCAGTTGTTACAAGATGGGGCACTTGGTTAGAGGCAGCATTTTATTATGCTCAAAACTTTGAAAAAATAAAAGAAGTATTATCTTGTTTAAGCAGCTCTGATGCGGTATCTATTCGAGAGGCAAAAAATATTATAGAAAAAGAAAATTTAAAAGAAGATTTAAATTACATTAAAGACAATTATTTTATAATGCATTTGTCTTTAAAAGAATTGCAATAGCATAATTTATCGTTGACAGATTCACTTTTAGCATTTGACAACGTCAGAGATGCTATAAATCAGTGCAATTCAGAAAATATAAAAAATAAAATAGAACGTGTTATGGAACGAAACCCAGATTTAGACACACTTAGAGAATATAGTGAGGCCATTGAAAAAAATGAAGCACATAATTTAATACCTTTTTTAAAATTTGCTCCTTTGACATCGTCAGATGTAGAACGGTCTTTTTCCATTTATAAATGGACTTTAGATGTTAAAAGAAATAGGTTGAAAATAGAAAATATAGAGAAACTCATAGTTATATATTTTAATTGTAAAGATCAGGATTACCAGGATGCTGACATTGTAATCGATGAAGATTAAAAATGTGAATAAATGTAAAATGTACATATTTAACAATAAACAATCTTGATTTTTATCTTTTTTCTTTATTATACCCCTTTTTTTTGGTCCTAAAATCTGACTAAAATCAACCTGTTCCTTCGTATGCCCTTTACGTTTCAGAGTCGTGGTGCATCCTTAGAACAGTCTCACGACCCCAGCAGGCATTGGCCCTCTATGGGGCCCCGTCATTTATTCTACCCTTAATGCAAATTACCATGACCCCTATGAAAATATTTAAATTTAAGTGCAACAATTTATGTCTATCTATAAAAGTTCTAGCCATAAAAGGCTAAAAATAAAAATTAAAGCTTCGATCGGAATTCGATTGTTTTTATTATTCAACAGATAAATAATGAATTAATTTAGTTTTGATACCTTCCTTTAAATTTTGAATTGAGTAGGAATAATATCACTACCAACATTAACAATATTTAATTGAATCCGGAAATACCGGAATTACTTTCCGGGAAAATGGCTTATCCATGTTATTCTTTCTGTGTGCATTTATGATACAAGTACCAAAAATCAATCTACCTACTCCGATCACTGATGATAATACAAATCTGCGTGCTATTGTTACTCAATTCTTTTCGATGAATGCTGTACCATTTATGTAGATTTTCATTTATATTGAACTAAATTTTGTTTGAGGTAAAATAGCAATTTATTTTTGAGTGTAGAGTTGACTATTCCATTTTCTGGTGTTTCTTGATTGTCATCTTCACTTCAAGACAAATCATCACGCCTTTCATCGACCCACCCATTTTCATTCTTGACACAAGCTCCGCAATTGCGGATGCAATTGTGAATATTCGCAACATCCCTAATGTAGACAACCTAGTGGCAGGTTGTTTGCCTCATTTAACAAGAAGTAACTAGGTTTAAGCTTAATACAGTAATAGAGATTTGTGGTAATATTTTATTATATTTTTTTATTTCTACTTTACCTATACTGATGGCACAAATGGCACTTGCCATTCGTCCTATTATATCGGGCAGCATGACTACACGCTGCCAAAAAACTACTTAATAAATAAATATTATTTTGAATTTGTATTTTCTTTGTACTTAAAATCCCGGGTAATACAAATGTAATAATAATAATAATAATATTCTATCACATACACTCAACACCATCTAGCCCAAATTAAACAAAGCTTGTACTATGGGTATTAGACAATGGATAAACATACATATATACTTTTTTTCTAAATACATACATATTATACATAGAAACACCCAGACCAAGACAAACATTCATGTTCATGCACACAAATGTTTGACTTGTGCGGGAATCGAACGTAACGTAAGCTGGTAACATGTAATTAATTAAACTTTGTCTGGATGGCGGAATCCGAGCACTGCCCAAGAGATTAAAGATAAAACGAAACAGTATTAGGTTATTATCTACTAGCTGACCCGCGCAACTTCGTCTGCTTCATATATGATAAGAGAGAATTTACTCCGTTTTTGCAACAATTTTCATTACTGCTCCACTCCAATTGATCGTAGCGTGATGTTATATAGCCTATAGCCTTCCTCGACGAATGGGCTATCCAACACTAAAATATTTTTTCAATTCGAACCAGTACTTCCTGAGATTAGCCCTTACAAACAAACAATCAAAGTTACAAACTTTACCTCTTTATAATATTAGTACAGATAATTAAACTTGTCTTATAGATAAGCCGTATACAAAAAAAAATATAAGTATATTTTTCTTTGCGTAGCACACCACCCGAACCCAAAATGATAACGGGTCCATTCGGCCTGGACCCGGAACTGATCGCGCAACTAGACGCGGCTGTGCCCGTGTTGCGGCAGCCGGCCGTCGAGGAGATCGACCTTCGCTTCCTCGACGAGCCCATACCCACCGGAGGTGTCAGACCCAACATGACGCATACGCAGCCGCCTATCAGATCAAGGTATATATCTACTGCTTAACTTGAACATGTGCGTTGATAATGAGTTCAGAGTGTGTGTGTATGTGTTTAGTCTTTTCAATGCTGGGTTCCTTAAGCTAAGCGTTGGTCACACGCCAGAAGTTTGCACTAATCTTTGCGTGCGATTGTGAGGTCCTGGTTTCAATACCGGTATCATTTGTTGAAAAATCCATAATAACATCACGGAGTCTGATAAAGTCTCTGGTAGTAGGCAATGGACTCGACTTTTATTACTTGAGACCTAAAATATAGCTGGTAAGTTGTAGGTGCAGTACACCTTTGTCTAAACTGTTTGGAATATCATAGGCGTATGTGTTTGTTATGCGTACGCGTAACGCCGTTAAGGTGATGACCATGGTGGCGCTTTTACAATTTCAGCAGCTGCCGGTGAAGTTTACACTCCAGTAATTGCTTACCATCAAGCAAAATAGGCCGGTCTGATAGGCATATTCAGACATCAAGATATTGCATGGGTTTAAAAAAATCTCATGTTCAATTACCGGACTGGCCCAACATATTATTAAATTTTTCTGTCAATAAATTCTTACTTAGTCTGGGGCTGTGTCTGGTAAATGGACATGACATTTTTTTAAGTCCCACCATAGACCAAGTCTATTGAGACTGGTCTATGGTGGGACTTAAAAATGTAGTTTCCAAAATGTGGGTGTAAAACACCTCTGCCACTTCGGGGACACAATCGTGAGAATATGTTTGTATTTGTGTTCCAGTATGGTGGCTATGTCTCCCCCACGTCACACGGTGCCACACCCGCTGGTGAGCGTACAACCGCAGCAGTCGCTGCCGGCGCACGTGGACGACTCGCAGCTCGCTGACACCATACACTCCATAGCGAGTCCGGATCTAAACGTGAGTCTATTTCCTATTCTTTGATATGTATCATTTATAAGTCGGATTTCATTGAGTGGTTTTAATAAAACTCTGCTTGATTGTTATATACTTTGTAGTAATGGAATACATTACTTGGTATAATTATGTTGCAAAGAGGATTGTCCTGGAAAAGAAATTGTGCCTATTTACAGTAAGATCTGTAATTTTTAGCAAGTTTCAAACAATACTCTAATAAAACAATGACTGCATGGATGGCATAGTGGTTAAAGCGGTCGTCTCGTTACTGTTAATTATGCGCCGAGTGTTTTAGGTGTAAGGTGTTTACGTCGGAGAGATTAAAGAAACGCTCAAGTTGGAAGTACGTATGTTACACCTTACATACTAGATCTTATACTACACGCCCACCAGCGAAAGAAAAATAAAATACATGCAAGTATTTTTATTTTTAACAAATAGAAAACACAATAATAAAATTTAAAAAAACCATCATTATTTTTGGTTTAATTATAATGGTAGTCGAATAAATAAAAAAGAACATAACCAATTACTTTAGGTATAATATTGATTGCAGTATACTAAAGAAAAAGAAAAGAAAACAATTCAATAATCTTATAATTATATTTTATAGGGTCTAGTCCTATTTTTATGAACACATTTCTTCTTTACCTTTGTAATTCATTTTTAAATTTGGTGCACAATCTTCTAGTACATTGAAAGGACCTAAATATAATGGATCAAATTTATTGACACAGCATTCGTTTCTAAGTAATATCTTATCACTTACATTGTACTTAATAGGGTTTGTGTATGAATCATATTTTGACTTTTTTATTCTTTAGATCTAATCAAATTTTGTCTTACATTCTAAATTGTAATTGTTTACTGTAATCAAACGGGTTGTATAACGGCTCTATATCAGTAGTTAAATTGCTCGGTAAATTACAAGGTTTGCCAAAAACAAGTTCGTAAGGTGTATATTGTGTCTCAGTATGCACGGTTGTGTTAAAAGCGAAACACCAAAATGGTAACCACATACTCCAATTACAGCTTTGGCCAAAAGTATGGAGCACCCCTATAAAAAAAGCATTTTGTTAAAAGTTTTGTATAGAATGAAATGAAACAACTTCTGTACATTTTAAATGATCTTTACTTGGATATAAAATCAATATTTCGTCAGCCATCCTTAGCCGCTAACACAATAACTATTCATCTTGGCATAGAGCCTACAAGATTTTTACACTGTTCTTCAGTTATGGTATTCCATTCTTGGCGAAGGCGTATTCTTAGTTGTTATTGTGTGGCGCCGGACCTTAGGCTTTAGGATTCCCCATAAATGTTCTATAGGCCATTCCAGGAGCTCGATAGAATTTTCACGAAACTATGATATTGTGTGGGCTGATTTATGGCATGGTGCGTTATCTTCTGGAATTTAACTCCATCTATATAAATGTCACCAAAAAGTTTAAAAACGAAGGCAATAAAGCTGATTCCAAACACATTCATGTATTTTGTAGAGTCCCTTTGGCCCTCATACACAAACATTTCGCTGACTCCTGTATCAGACATGCAGACCCAGGTCATCCCGGTACCTGCGCCGTGTTCTACAGTCGGGACCACACACTCTGGCATAAATTCTTCTCCCCCACGGCGACGCACGAAAGTAGCACCAGGGGTTCCAAAGACCAAACAAAAACAAAAGAAATAGATATTTACTAATCATGAAAAGACAACAGTATAGCTTTTTAAATTTCAACAATACTTATTTATCCATTTGGACATTCATATTATCTAACTTACTTCAAAGTTTGATTCGTTTGACCAGTCTTTTTTAGTGTAATGTTGGTACTTTAAGGCCCATGCATAGCAAGCCTTTTTATTATTGTCTGAGATCAATGGCTTCTTCCTGGTTTTACACCCTTTGAGACCAGCTTCCTAAAGTATTCGACGAGTCGTTTTGGCAGAAATTGTGTTGTTACTCGCCACTGAGAACTCAGCAGCGAACTCAGAAGACATATTTGTCCTGTTTTTCAAAGACTCTCTCACAAATTTTCGATCTTCACGGTCACTGGTAATACCTTTTCGTCCAGTTCTGGGCATATCGCTGTGCGTACCGGTAGCGGCGAATCGCTCAATGGCAAAATTGCACCGCTTGGCGCGACCACTTAACAGTTCTGGATATCTCAACTTGGGATTACCCTTGTTCATGAAAAGGTTGTATTTTCACACGTATTTCAAGAGATAGTTCGGATGTTTTAGGTATTGTGTATCGAAATTAATATAACTGAACACAAAATAATACAAGAAGTGCGCTAGATGACGGTATGTGTACACAACGACGCAAAATAGTAAACCGAATTAAAGATTGTGGAAATGACTAAACGGATAAGATGCTTTGTATCGGATGTTTTATTAGCCCTAACTGGGTACACTATTGTTTTTAATTTCTTTTTAGATGCCACCTATAATCCATATTTAAATAAAATGTATTGTTTTCTACTGCAAATATTACACACGTGAAAAATACATGGGGTGCTCCATACTTTTGGTCAAGGCTGTATGTGGTTCGTTCTGTGCTTGAATACGCAAAAATGACATTAAATTTTTGTGAGTGTTTTCTAAGCTGCCGATCGACTGATGATGATAAGATTTAGAAGTAATTTGTTTTATTTTAAGAACATTGCATACTTCTTTAATTACGTTAGAAACAAACTCTGTACCGCGGTCCGATATTATGTTTTGAGGTATGCCATAACTTTAATGATATTGTTTATAAACGCGGTTGCTACAGAAACAGTATCTTCATTTCTAAGTGGTAAAGCTTCATATGCATGACTATCACTATCCTTACTTAACGCCTTTAGTACACCTACGCATTCGTATGCGGCAGCGAGTCTCTGCGGAACTACTGCGTAGCGAAATATCTGCGAAACGTTAGTACACAGCAATGTTTTCGCAACTTTTTCGCAATGATATGCCATTGTAATTTTCGACGACTGCAGGTGCAGACGTAATTTCAGAATGTCATCTCAGGTTTTTGTACGTATTTTTATAATCTGCGTGTCCAATTGCGTATAATACGGGATAATCTCGAATATAATGCAAAAATAATTCAGTATTTTCGGCATCCATGGCGCGAAAATCTGTCCTCACCGACAGAACGCGAGCTGACGCTTTGCGATGCGAAACATCACTAGCGAAACATATGCGTCTGTGTAACGGCCATTTCGCAGGTCCTTGCGAAACAATACTGACAAGGACGCAACTATTTCATCTATCTATGTGCTAGAGTGAGACATATCATATGCGAAAACCTGCCACACTACTTACAGTTTTTTCGTTGTTTCGCTACCGCATACGAATGCGTAGGTGTACTAAAGGCGTAAGGGCCCTAATAAATCTAAATAAATTCTATCAAATGAAGAATAACCCGTATCTGTTAAAACCATGAGTTCCTTAATGTATTTAAAATGTCTTTGGCGTAAACATTTGTCGCAGCGACTTACAAATTCAGATACATCTTTTTCTAGTCCTGGTCAATAGAAACGTTTCCTAATATTATTTATCATCCGCCGTATGCCAGAGTGGCCACTTGTCGGTAAAATATGATAGTCGTTCATAATAACACGCTTTGTATCGTGATCACATACTCTTTTCACACAGTTTAAAACACATAAACACAGTCCGGACCAAATCGGTGTCTTATTTATAATATGAGTTAACTCTTTTAATATTTCTTTATTATATTCATTTTTAATAATATACATACAATTAATATTTAATTCCTTACAAAAGTAAACCCACATCCTCACAAAGGCGTCTCGTGCGCAATATGATTGAAAAGTGGGATTAACGAAACTAGTTCAAAGAAACTAGTAATATAACTAGTTTCTTTGAACTAAAGGCAAATAAATTTGACCTTTCCGATGAATCACTTACAATTTTATTCCATTCATTCTCATTCACAAATAATAATTCAGGACAGTCCTTTGGTTTTTTAAGGGTCCCTACAACTCTTGGATGATCAGTTCTAATCATTAGTAGTAATCTTATCAATCACAGGGATGTCTTGAACTTGATCGTATTTCTCGTGAAATCGTCTTTTTGGGCTCTTGTTAACACATATATGACACGTTCATTCATCTCTTTCAGTTCTTCGCTGGAAATTTGGATACGAGACAAAGCATCTGCAGCTGCATTGTCCGTTCCCCTCACATACTAAACGACGTAGTCATACTCTTCTAATAGTAATCTAAATTTTGTCAAACGGCTCGATGGATTAGTCATATTGAATAAATATACTAAATGGATTTGGTCTGTTCAAATAATAAATTTTCTGCCGTACAGATATGGCCTAAAATATTTTACAGACCACACTATAGCGAGCAATTCTTTTACAAGTGTGGGGTATCTTATTTCTGCCTTATTAAGGTTACGGCTAGCGTATGCGACTGGCCTGTTATCATTGTTAGATAAAACTGATCCTATTGCATAACCAGAAGCATCAGTCTGTAAAATAAAAGTATTTGTTTTATCAAAATTTGGGTATTGTAATATAGGTGGGGATATGGGCTTCCGCAATTATTACCTTGGCCCTCCGAATTTCGACTAGGTTGAGGTGTTGACTCAGGGTCGATTCATTTCCTATAAAATAAATGTTACCACCAGTACGCGAATAACTATGGTTTTGCCTACCGCGGTATAGTTGGTAATACTGGTCTGTAACCGCGATTAATTTGCTGCTGTGGAAAATGTCCTAGGCCTTGGTAATTATGATATGGGTTACTTCGTGAATATCGTGCATTCGAATAATACGATCGCTTGCTATAATTGCCTCTATTTGTACCCCTTGTAAATCTAAAATTATTGTTACCTGGTTTTCCTCGGTATGAGAAATACACCGAAGGTTCGCCATCCTGTTGACTATACGCCGGTTCCTCATCTTTAGCCGCACGAATTGTATCTTTAAGAGAATTATAATTACACGCGGACAAAATAGTACTGAGTTGACGATTTCGCAAGCCGGCGGTGAAGCTTTTAATAGCAATATCTTCATTTAAAGGACGTAATACTTCGTACTTATATTGATCACCATCAGCTTGAGAAATTGTTAAGTCAAAAAACAATTGCTCAATTTTATTGGCATAATCATGTAAAGGTACACCATTTGGCCGTATCATTCAATTCATTATGTATCGAAGTACTTGACTTTTAGTCAGAAGGTGCTATCGTATATCACTCACGAGCGCTTCGCATGATTCATACGTCTGGGATACTCTAAGTTTAGCATTTTGACTTGAAACGGGTTTTAAAACGAAATTAATTAACATTGCTTTACCTTGGTTGTTAAGTGAAGAGTTATATAATTCTATGGCATCTATGAGATTTTTTGTGTCATCTTCCTCACACGTTATGAACGGAACAAGCGAAACAGCTGTTTTATAATCAAAACTTAGTTCCATGTTGGTAAATTTGCTTTCAAAACTTTTGGTAGAACACTCGGGGATATTTATAGAACTATATTCTATCTGTCCAAATAGCTGAGCTTCCTATTTCTTAACATTCAATTTGTTTTGATATAATATTAATACATTCGTCGAACTGAGGACGCAATAAACGTGACTCTTCTAATTTTTGTTTTAAAATCGACTTAGTCCTTTTAGGATACCTTAATTTAATCAAATTATCTTTTATGTATTAATATACTTGCCATTATATTCAAAACGGTAGCTTAGCAAATATTTAAGAACTAACAATAATTATAGAGAACAACATTATAAATATCATCTATGGAAAAAAGCTGAAAAAGAACACTTACTCGAATTCGCACATTTCGTTTTTAACGCACTTACTACTTCACACTTTTAAAGTAATCCACGCAATCCTTCACTTTTGCAATTTTACGAGCGGCTCCTGGTTACTGCTACTGTGGACCACAGGCTCCTGCCGCTGACACTCATAACACACGCGCGCCTCCTGTCTTAGGTTTGGTCGCCGGAACGAATGCATGAAGTTTTGGGATACGACTTCATTCTACTTATTCAACCATAATGACATTTTCGGTAAAGTAGATATACTGCAGATATACAATGCCGCTATACACAACAGGGTTCAAATCACAAACAAAACGATGCTTATGGTTGACAGATGAAATGCCTGCGTAGCCGAATTATTGGTGCCACCTGACGCATTTTGTGTGATAAAACTTCATCTTTTTCTATATTCGATCGATACAACTTGATTGTGAGATAAAAACTTCATCTTTTTCTATATTCGATCGACACATCTTGATTGTGAGATAAAAACTTCATCTTTTCCTATATTCGATCGATACATCTTGATTGTGAGATAAAAACTTCATCTTTTTCTATATTCGATCGACACATCTTGATTGTGAGATAAAAACTTCATCTTTTTCTATATTCGATCGATACATCTTGATTGTGAGAAAAAAACTTCATCTTTTTCTATATTCGATCGACACATCTTGATTGTGAGATAAAAACTTCATCTTTTTCTATATTCCATCGAAACGTCTTGATTGTGAGATAAAAACTTCATCTTTTTCTATATTCGATCGACACATCTTGATTGTGAGATAAAAACTTTATCTTTTTCTATATTCGATCGACACATCTTGATTGTGAGATAAAAACTTCATCTTTTTCTATATTCGATCGAAACGTCTTGATTGCGAGATAAAAAATTCGATCGATACATCTCGATAAAATGTGCCTACAGTTTTTATTTCCATAAATACTATAACATTTTTCGCACACTCTTCTACATTCTTGGTCTTCGATCGACACATCTTGATAAAATTTTCCCACAGATTTTATGTCCATAAATACTGTAACATTTTTCGCGCATTCTTCTACATTCTTGGTAACAAAACCTAACGCCATCGCACCTGTAACGTCCCGAATGGCAGGGTCGCCATGTAAGGTGTTTATGTCGGAGAGATCAAAGGAACGCTCAAGTTGAAAGTACGATATTTAATGAAAGGACAAAATACATGTTACACTTATATACTAGATCTTATACTACACTACATAGGCATAAAAATATCATATACAATACGTACACAGGTCATGTTATTATAAATAAGATGTGATGTCATTTGGGTTTTAACTCAAATAAGTTTTAGACATATAGATAATATCGGGTTTATTATTGATATTTTCTTAGTGTTTGTAATTGATAAACGTCTTTGTAGGCTTTATTCTAGTGATATGTGTGGTATAGCGTGCTGACGCGTATAATAAGTCGGTGTTGTTACTCCGCAGGCGGCGATACGCGCGTTATCGCTGATCTCAGGCGCGTTGGTGTCGGGGCGCGGCAACGCGCTGGCCGCGTACGAGGCGCGCCTGGTGGCGGCCGTGGCGGCGCAGGTGCGGCGCCTGCGGCCGCTGCCGCCGCAGGAAGCGCTGCCCGCATACAAGTACCTGGCCAGCGCACTCACTACCGTACGTATTACTTACGTATCTTATTTAATACGTGTAGCCTTTTCAAACTATTTAGACATAAATATTGATTACTCTTTAAAATAGTTCTTGTGATACCTTTTACTTTTTCATAGAAAATAATTTTAATATTAAAAAGTTGAACACAATACTATATTCGTTAAAAGTAATTAAACTAAAAATACCTTTTTATGTACATGGTCACCTACGCATGCATTTATGCATGCCCTTCTGCTTTCTCCTTCCTTCTGCGGGAAAAGAGGAACGGGGAGGTTATATCCGGCGTACCCGGGGAAGGACGGAACGTCCAGGGTACTACTGACTAAACCTACCACGGTGTACCAACTCGCTGCCTTGAATGGTGGGTGTGTCGCTGGGATTGTAACTACATCAGCGACCCACTCAGCAGTAATAAAATTATTGGGAAGAGAGAAACCCACCACGCACTCTCGGATTGGCCACCTCTACTATTGCAATAGAAAAAGGTGGACAATACCGAACCACAATGTGGTATATGACCCAAAAGGCGGTCATGTATATTTTATGTTATCAATCGACAGGCCTAGCTAAGAAGTATAACTTCGTAAAAGCAACCACGACCCTATTTTTATTAGTTTAGAGAAATTTAAAAACTCGAGAAAACCCATAGAAAACATAGAAATGCATTATTTGGTTCTGAATATGTGTTTTCGTAAACTTCATTATAGGGTATTATATAAGGCGATTTTAACCACCAGTATAGTTGAAGAACAACAAAAAATAACTATGTCGTAACGAGAAACTTGCATTTATTGCAAATAAAGAAAAATATTTTTATCTGATAAGTCTCATCATAGTAGAATTTTTTTTTAGGGTAAAAGATAGATATAATAGATATACCACAAAAAAAAAATATAATAATTATGAATGACTTCGGAGTTATTAAGTTCGGAATTTACTGGCTGCCCAGGGCTGACACTTACTTTTTCTCGAGGAATTTGTTCACCCGTTTATTTTGCACACTTTAATATAAGTTTTTATATGAAAAATAAAGTATTAAATTTGATTTAGCTTCACTTAGGATTTTAAAATGAAACAAAACCCTTTATCTTTTTTTTATATTCTTTTTATCCATTCCAAGAACATTAACTGGTACAATACTTTATATAAACGAATATTTACACGCAATGATATATTATGTTTCCTTTTAGGTTGAACGGCCTAAGGACCATTTTAAGCGTTTATTGGATGATTTACCAAATTGGGAAAACTGCGAACATGTGATTTTAGTGTTAATCTTTTCCTGATATTTTTGGCTGTGGTTTTAGCAACTCGTACAAATGAAACTATTACTTGAACGTACTATTAACAATTAGACACCGACTTCTTTAAACAATAACCACAAGAAATGAGGTGACATGGAAATATATTGCGGAGTCCTAGACTGCTTTTTTTACAGTGAAAGGTATATTGTATGTAATACGGAAAGGGTTCGCGAAAACTGTTCTATCGTTCTTACATCTGAAGAAATTTTATTACATTCAGATGACGTATAAAATGTTTAAAACTACTAGTGGCGAAGACACACGATTCCTAATGGCTTCCCTTTTGTAAATTTAATAATTACCTACCTATGCCTATTTGTAGATATTACATACTCTTATACCCTTACCTAATTCATAATATTAATAACTAAAATACACATTTCAGTTCGAGTAAAGCGTTTACCGTTTTAATTAAAAACAATATAGCAATGACAATTATTATTTCATTATCCATTAGTTTTTTTATGTGCTTAATGTAAGTAATCACATTGTCAGTAAAAAAAAACACGACCACGATGTACCTTCAAGGACATTAAAGTAGTTTAGGCAACAAAACATCATTATTTAAAGATGTACAAATAAAAACAGTTTTTTGCTGATATCATTCAAACTTTAAATTTCTCTAAAACTAATAAAAAAAAACAGACGTGACACTGCTTTCCTGAAGTTTTACTACTTAGCTAGGCCTATCGACTAAAATCATAAAATATACATGACCGCCTTTTGGATAAAATTCTACACTGTGCGAACTCCTCTAAATAAGAACAGCCACGACTTAGGATTTGGGAATATTCCGCTTTGAGCACAAAATATGTATTGACACGTGACTCGTCTAAGCGACCTCGCGCTTCATTTTCAAGACCGTTTGGCAACGAATGAGCGATGAGTAGCTATGCGCGCCATATTACAACGAACTTAGGCCAAGTAACGCCTACTTCGAATCAGTATACCATTCAGCAGTGTCCAACGTAGATAAGAAATGCGTGCAGGCGACGACTCCTGGGCGACATCCCGGCAAAAGTACCATGTCGTGGCTAAAACACGTTTTGCTGGTTGCAGTTCTACGAGACGGCGGGGTGCGGGTCGAACGTGGGCGAGCAGGCCGTGTGCGCGCTGGTGGGCGAGCTGCTGCGCGTGCTGGGCGCGGGCGCGGGCGCGGGAGCGGGCGCGGGAGCGGGCGCGGGCGCGGGGCCCGACGCCGAGCGCCTCGTGCGCATCCTCAACAACGTGTGCGTGCGCGTGCTCGAGCACTCGCCGCGGACACCTCTGCTATGGTACTACTACTGCTTTTATTTCATGTTTTCAGACGTAGGCAATTTTTTATTCATTTCATACGCGTATATTACCACCGTATTGTATATAAAAATATTTACAGTAACCTGTCAACCTGTCGGCTTCGATGGCGTAGTGGTTAGTGTAACCTACTGCCATGCCTGAGGTCGCGGGTTCGATTTCCGCATAAGTCAAACATTTGTGTGCATGATCATGGATGTTTGTCTTGGTCTGGGTGTTTCTATGTATATTAAGCATGTTTTTACAAAAAAAAGTATATATATTATGTAAGTTTATCCATTGTCTAGTACCCATAGTACAAGCTCTGCTTATTTGAGTTGGATGGTGTTGTCTGTATGTGAGAGAATATTATTATATTATATTAACTCCATTCAACATTAAAAAATTGTTGCAATCTGCTGTAGGATAAAGATGTTTCCTTGTCAAGCTGCCATAATATCAGATAAAATGGCAAATATTGGGTTCCAGAAAAATCACTGCACCTCTACCACTTTTATACGGCAAATTAAAGCCGAGAATACTTTCGATTTTAAATTGGGTAAAGAAGATATTAGGATTTTCTGTCAAGGAATTGACAATAACAAGTCAGAATTAGGCACTTGGCGGCTTTGCACACCTTCGTACGTCGACAAGCAATCAGTCATGTCAAATTATCGCCCTATCGAATTATGAGAGTGGTATAATAGAGAACACGAGTTTTTACATAGACTTGTGAACTATAATTAATATTTGGCGAAAATTATTATTAATCAGTTAGTAAAGCGATGCCATAATGTCTTGTGTACTTATAACAACCTTTATCCCACAGCGCAATAGTATCCCTTCTACACGAATCTATCGGCGTGACCGACCCCGCCTGCCCCCGGTACCAGGACCTACTCCTCAAGTGCTTCTGGAAGACTCTCAAGATGATATCCTCGTGGGACGTAAACTCTATAGATTACGATGCGGTGCTGTACAGAATACATCTGTTCTATAAGGCTTATCCTAATAGCTACTGGAAGAAAAATCCAGATATTAATGATACTCCTTACAGGTAAGTTCCATTAAAAATGTATTATAGGTACACTTGATTTTATGTTTTACTATGTTTTCTTCGCGGCTTTGCTTGCGTTAATGTAGATTTTGTCAATAAACTTCCATCCCTTGGGAATAGTACTTCTGGATGAAAGGTACCCTAAGTCCTTTTATGTATACCTGACAACATGCATGCAAATTTTATGATAATCGGTTGAGTAGTGAAGGCGTAAGAAACAAACAAACTCACTTCCTAATTGATAATATTAGATAGAATATTGTTTTTTGTAGGTGTGTATGACAAAATAGGTTGCTAGAACCTTTATGGCAGATGTGCCTTGGCTAGATTCTGGTTAGCTTTATCTAAATAAATAGACATCTCCAATATACTTCAGAATAAACAAACTACAAAGAACTCAGTTATCGAACTTCACACGAATACTAGTTCAAAAGAGGGTAACTCCTGCATTTGTAATACAGCTATTACGCTATAATAGAGTTAGGGTATCAGGTCACATAACTAATTATACAAAGTTAGTCTAGTATATCAGAATCCTGGAAACACTGAAATTATTAGATATTCTGTCCCAGAAATAAAATTTGTTTATTTGAAACCTAGACATTATTTTATGGTCGGCTGCAATTCATTGAGCGATATTATAATCTATAAGCTATGTATCCCGTATACACCGTTGTCGCCTGCGCCGAATGCTATGAGAGTGCCAGTGCGTCCAGTGCGTGCGCAGCCCCGCTGTGAAGTGACGTACACGCTTACGCATCCGCCGCTCGCTCATATACACGTCACGTGTAGGATATGTTTCGTGTTCAAATATGAGCTTCCAATACACCAACGCTCAGTATACAGAAATGGTGCGAATTCTTGCGCTATGTGAGGTATTTATGCCTGCAACACTCCAGAATGGCTAAAAAAATATATTTGTATTACTTACATTATAAATAAACAAATTACTTACTTTATCATAAACACTTAACCATTCTGACAGGCCAAAGTCTGTAAATGTGATGGAAATGCCAAGGGCGCCAACCAGGGCGTATTTTTTTGTTAGTGTGGCCTGTTACCCTTATTTAATTACCAACCGTATATTCGGCAGCCATATAAAAGTGATACTACTATGTATATTACACACAATTGTACATTTTATTACTCTGTTACAGAACTGTAAAGACGTTGGTGCATACTTTAGTCAAAATGAAGGGCGCTTCTATCACAAATCATCTGACACAAATCCCGGACGTCAATGAATCCGATCTTTATCCATATCTACTCAAAGTATTAAAGGTAAGTTGTCTATATTCTAACTTGTTTTGTGAATTCTACCTGCAACATACGACCGCACACAAAATGTTATTAGAATTTTGTTTGGTAATTTCCATTAGTAAGTCTGAATCTGGAAGTATAATAGACAGCCATAGCCTCCTTTTACATATTATGATTAAAAGCATTTTAGCATCGTGTAAACGAATTACTATTAGTCATTAGACGAGGGCTGTGATTGAACGAATGAATGAATGAATGAATTATGACATACCATATTCTGCGAATAAAGTTGAATACAGACAGACCGCTTAACAGCTAGCACGCTCGCTTCAGGCATTACGTCCGTAATTTCAACAGCGCTGTCATGGGTGTATTTGTTGCTATACGTTCCATTCAAAGTAATAGTTGATTTTAAAAAAATTAATACTTTTTAATGTAAATAAAGTGTACTTACACTAAGGGGAAGAAATGTTGTATATACCTATATAGCTATAGCATAGCGGCTCCGCCCACTATTCGAACGCGTCGTAACGAATTCGTATTCGTAAGTGAAACGCAAGATAGTTGGGTACGTGCTGACACAACATCTTCTGTGAAATAGATTTTAATTAATTTAAATAAGTCATGCTTTCAAAGTTTATCATCAAAAGGCATGTCATGCCGTCTTAGCCAATCTTGCATAGCTGGCTTAGTATAACCCATACTCGGATTTTCTCTTCTCGAACCGAAAGAAAGCTGCGTTATTCATTACTATGACAGAATTTGGTAGTATATTAGGTATGAGTGTTCCATTTATCCATTTACAGAAATTCACGAAATTCATAGCGTCGTGGTAATCACCTGTTTTACATTTAATAATATAAAATAAAATAATAAAAATAGTTTATTATCAAAAAGGTTTACAAAGCTTAAAAATACCCGATGGCCCCACACTAGGTATAAACCTGTCCTGTGGGTACCCAATACGCTTATTACCTAATGACAATTTAACAATTGGCTCAATTGCCGACAAAGACTTAGTGACTAATTAACAATGACTTATGCTATATTAAAAGAAAACAAATTATTAAAAACTAAATTATATTAAGTTAAATACATAGAACTTTAATAAATATATAAATATAAATAATATAATACTAAATATAAAAGTTGGTTATTACTCTAAAGGAACATTTTATAATAATATGTATGTATGGATGTATAACAAAGTGAAAAGCTTGTTGGAGCAGAGAGTTATACAATGCTAAGAAGGAGATTTTCCGTAGTGCCATATGAAATCGAGTTAAACAATTTAGTTATTTTTAGTTTAGCTTCTTTAACCGTACATGTCTTAATATCACATAAACTCGCTATCTTGTTATACAAGAAATGGTCCTTAAATGGTGTGAAGCGTCGAGCAAAGGCGGTTCTAATGGTAGGGACTGGGATTTTATATACACGACGCTTAAGTAAGTCAGGGTAGTCTTTCGAGTTTATGACGGCACGATGAGTCTTTAGAAAGCTTTGCAACAAGAACAATTGACGCACACTAAGTAAATTACTTTCCCTGTAAAGACTGTGTGTTGGATACCTGAAGGGCTTTTTAAGCATGGTTTTGAGCACTGATCTCTGAGCCCTTTCCACTTCAATTAACACAGTTTTTAAAGCATTGCCCCAACAGCCCAAGCAATATCCTATCACTGACTGTGTTAACGCAAAATAAACAACTTTTAAAATGTTTAGTGGAGCAGAGGAGCGAAGTATTCGCATAATGTTTGCCGTTTTGCGAATGCGAGAGGACAAAGAGTGAATATGGGCCCTAAAATCCAATTTAGAGTCAACAATTACTCCCAGATATTTTACAGTGTCAGCTTTTTTAATGTTGTCACAGCTGCAGGTCTGTTCATTGCTACAGGTGTGTAGCTTGAGACCGAGTGAGGTGGAAGGTGCCGATGCGGCTGTTTTGTGAAAACAAACATAATTAGTTTTACTAACATTCAGTGTTAAGAGATTATGCTGAAGCCATTTAGAAATCTGCTTCATGCCTGACTCCGCATTTGCAAAATTTGGATTTAAACATCACAAGTGCTCGGTTAACAAATCCAGTTTGGTCACCACAATCTCCTTTACCGATTCTTGCCGTGTTCATCTTTTGATTGCCAACACTTGAATTGAAACATAATTTTCTTCAAGATATAAAATATGTCTTCCTTCTCTACAATATTTTTTAATAGTATTTATTTAGATATTTTCACCTCCACGATGTTATATTAATTGTTCAATAAGAAGTTTCCTTTGAGATCCGCATTTCCTATATTAAATATTAACTAATATATAAAATTTTAATACCTAGATCATGTAATAATAGTCTTAAATGTTTCCTGCAGTGTAATACATTCTCTTCTCTTAGCTCAGCATTTCTTCAAGAAAGTTGCCAGAGTTGATATTTTTTAAATAATTGTGTAATATTGAGTAACTTTTCTTGTTACCACGCCTTTTGTGAAATCGTCGTTTCAGCGAATCTGTTTTGGTTTACTCGGTGATATAAATCTTTCGTTGTCTTAATAATTTTCCTTGTTGTACAATTCTAGATACAGACTTTGGCGATAGTCTAGTAACTTTTTTTCACGGTTTTGTTTAAAGTTATATCTTGTTAATATTCAGTAGAATTTGGATACAGGTATTTTATTAAAATATTCATATACGTAAAAAGCCATTTGCTTGCACTGACTATTAATTTTATGTCCGAAGATATTTCAACTCATCTTGAGAATGTAATGTCATGTATAACTCACAAAGCTTCCGCAACTGTCAACACATGCGATCGCTAACCGCGTAGCGAGCGAACTGAGCATGCTACGGTAACCACGAACAAATGTACGGGTACGTTATTCGACAAGAGCGCCTCTATTAGCAGTATCATGAATTAATTGTGTTATAATTGTGTTACTATAGATGGCGATATTACAAAATGTTGCTGCGGTAGCCATAGATAAAATACGGTAGCGTCTACTTTAGTGTTGCAAAGTAAAAATTCCGTGGGATATTTTGTTTTAGTCTACAACAACTTAAATCAATGAAGATGATAATTTGTATAAATAATATCTAAACTCTCAGCAATAATGCTATATAAAAGTACAATAGAGCTAAAAAGGTAATATCAATGCAGATTAAAATATTTAACTGAATAAGATTTAGTGGAAATATTGAGATTATCTAGCAACACTCAGTTTTTGATACGTCATGTTCGACGATTCCTAACAAGAAAATTTTCGCTTTATGCGTTTGCTCAAAGTTAATTTCTTGGTTTCTGTGTTTTTTTTTGTGATTTTCTGCAACTTAGTACGTTGAGATAAACTTAGTTTCTGCGGCCAGGCACAGAGAGTACCTAAAAACGCTAAAGGCTTCTATTTTGTGGTGAATTTGATCAATTTTGTCATCATGACTCAGAGATCATGTTGTGTACCAGGATGTTTGGTGATTCTTAGAGACGGTAAACGGACTGTGATGATGCTGTTAAAGTCGCATCGCATAATTACTATATGACTCATAAGAGAAAATAAAAAACATACACATTATCTTTTGTTTATTTTTTTCATGTTCCCCATATACGAGCCCCAATGCAAAAATGTTCGTCAGTCACACATTATGAAGAACACATTTTTCTTTTTAACTTTCTTCGTTCCTAGAAAGACACTAGCAGTAAACAATTTATTTAATAAAGTACTCCATATAAATAACGTTATTTTGGTACTATTGAAAAAATAATCCTTTTTTAAAATTATGTATCTTAGTTAAATTACTGTTTAAATGGTCACGCAAAATAATTCGTCTAGTGCTTAATTGATGCAAAATAGTTCGTCTATGCCTAATGTTAATATACTTTTTTAATTGTTACACCAAAATTTAAAAATAAATTATCTTAAAAATAGAATTCAATTGTTTTTAAGATGTCAAAGGCTACAAAAAGGCGTGTTCCAAGTATTTTTTCATTATATTCGCTAATAATTTTGAGCAATATGAGTCGTGGAAAACCTATCGCGGTAGAAGTTCGAAAAATTATTATTTCAAGCAGTGATAATGGGAAATCTGCATACCAAATCGCCAAAGACTTATTATTGCCAAGATCAACTGTCCAGTCAATAATCCATCATAGCAAAAATAACGGCACAGTTTCGTGTTTGAAGAGATCAGGCCGCCCTCGTATTACGAGTGAAGCTGAAAACCGTGTTTTAAAGAAAATTATAAAGAAAAACCGTCGTGCTCGTGCAGGAGAGCTTACCGTACAATGGCGTGATATGATTAAAAAAGATGTCTCGGTCGATACTTGTAAAAGAGTCCTGAAGAGAATGGGTTACGGCTTTTACACGGCTAAAGAGAAACCCTTACTCACATTACTTCAGAAAAAGAAAAGGTTAAAATTCGCTCGTGATCACTTAAACTGGACTGCTGACCAGTGGCGTCAAATAATATGGAGTGACGAGTCCAAATTCGAGGTGACTGTCGGTGATGTACGAAAAAAAGTTATCCGAAATAAAGATGAAGCATTTCACCAAGACTGTATCAAGAGAAAAGTGAAGTTCCCTGCGTCTGTAATGATATGGGGCTGCATGTCAGCACAAGGTGTGGGTCGCCTGCAATTTGTGGACGAGACTGTTAATGCAGTAAAATACCAAAACATTTTAGAAACGAGTTTATTGCCATCCATTCCGATTTTGAAACATCAAAATGCCTATGTTTTTCAACAAGATGGTGCTTCCTGTCATACTGCAAGGACAACAAAGGCTTGGTTCACCTCTAAACAAATACCTACAATGGAGTGGCCGTCAAACAGTCCAGATTTGTCTCCTATTGAGACAATGTGGTGGAAAATGAAGAAGATGTTGCGAAAAAATCCATCAAGGTCAAAAAAAGATTTAAAGGAGAAAATTAAGACTGTTTGGGATTCAACAACTCCAGAAGAATGTGAACAGTTAGTAGCGACGATGCCACTTAGGATTAAATCCGTTATTGATAGTAAAGGAGATACAACCAAGTGGTAGACGAACTGTTTTGCGTGTTCAACTGCGATAGCCGAACTGTTATGAGTTATAATTGATGGAAGAATTCATATTTTTTTTGTAACGACAAAATATTTTATTTGAGTACTTCACAGTAAATAAACTTAATTTAATTTACTAATCTCATTTTTATTTGTTGGACTCATTAAACCGACATTACTTATCTATATTACACTTACAATACATGGTTACATTCAATTTTCTTAGTAGACGAACATTTTTGCATTGGGGCTCGTATTCCCATTTTGTAACTTGATTCATATGCTGCCTATATTTGTATGCATACAAATATAGGCAGCATATAAATTACAATAAAATTATAAATGAATGAAATTATAATATAAATAAATGAAATGAATTCTAAAGGAATAATGCAGATTTATATATACGTATATACACGTATGTATGTATATTGTATAGGTTGCTTTGACGACTTCAATTTAGTTCATGATACTGTTACTTGGCGGCAGCACTTATACAGACCTCTAGCGAGGCCTATCTATAACGGTATTGTAATCTATGGAACTAAGTTTTGACAAGAATGCGCCTTCCGCCCGCACCTCTCCCGGACCCCGTTTACGTCCTATCTCCGCGCCCCGCCACCCCGTAGGCGAGGACTCAATTAAGCGGCCTCCGTATAGCTGAATTGTTATTATTTTGTATTTCGTCGTGACAATTGTTTTAGAGACAATTTAAATCGGAAAGGGTGTTGCGTGTGTCAATAGTTAACATATCATTTTTCTAACAGCAATTAAAACTAGACGAGAAGAAAGAAAACACGCCAGAGGCGTTGAACGGCGGGTCGGTGCTGGCGTCGGTGCCGCCCAACAACGCGGCGCTGGCGGCCGGCCGCCTGCCGCGCGCGCTGCACGACGAGCTCGCGCTCATACTCAAGCGCATCGGCACCAAGGAGCACAACAAGCAGGCGCTGTCGCAGCTCTACGACCTCCGGGTACGTGGCCTTGTCTCATACGTTAAACGTGGCGGGTCGGTGCTGGCGCCGGTGCCGCCCAACAACGCGGCGCTGGCGGCCGGCCGCCTGCCGCGCGCGCTGCACGACGAGCTCGCGCTCATACTCAAGCGCATCGGCACCAAGGAGCACAACAAGCAGGCGCTGTCGCAGCTCTACGACCTCCGGGTACGTGGCCTTGTCTCATACGTTAAACGTGGCGGGTCGGTGCTGGCGCCGGTGCCGCCCAACAACGCGGCGCTGGCGGCCGGCCGCCTGCCGCGCGCGCTGCACGACGAGCTCGCGCTCATACTCAAGCGCATCGGCACCAAGGAGCACAACAAGCAGGCGCTGTCGCAGCTCTACGACCTCCGGGTACGTGGCCTTGTCTCATACGTTAAACGTGGCGGGTCGGTGCTGGCGCCGGTGCCGCCCAACAACGCGGCGCTGGCGGCCGGCCGCCTGCCGCGCGCGCTGCACGACGAGCTCGCGCTCATACTCAAGCGCATCGGCACCAAGGAGCACAACAAGCAGGCGCTGTCGCAGCTCTACGACCTCCGGGTACGTGGCCTTGTCTCATACGTTAAACGTGGCGGGTCGGTGCTGGCGCCGGTGCCGCCCAACAACGCGGCGCTGGCGGCCGGCCGCCTGCCGCGCGCGCTGCACGACGAGCTCGCGCTCATACTCAAGCGCATCGGCACCAAGGAGCACAACAAGCAGGCGCTGTCGCAGCTCTACGACCTCCGGGTACGTGGCCTTGTCTCATACGTTAAACGTGGCGGGTCGGTGCTGGCGCCGGTGCCGCCCAACAACGCGGCGCTGGCGGCCGGCCGCCTGCCGCGCGCGCTGCACGACGAGCTCGCGCTCATACTCAAGCGCATCGGCACCAAGGAGCACAACAAGCAGGCGCTGTCGCAGCTCTACGACCTCCGGGTACGTGGCCTTGTCTCATACGTTAAACGTGGCGGGTCGGTGCTGGCGCCGGTGCCGCCCAACAACGCGGCGCTGGCGGCCGGCCGCCTGCCGCGCGCGCTGCACGACGAGCTCGCGCTCATACTCAAGCGCATCGGCACCAAGGAGCACAACAAGCAGGCGCTGTCGCAGCTCTACGACCTCCGGGTACGTGGCCTTGTCTCATACGTTAAACGTGGCGGGTCGGTGCTGGCGCCGGTGCCGCCCAACAACGCGGCGCTGGCGGCCGGCCGCCTGCCGCGCGCGCTGCACGACGAGCTCGCGCTCATACTCAAGCGCATCGGCACCAAGGAGCACAACAAGCAGGCGCTGTCGCAGCTCTACGACCTCCGGGTACGTGGCCTTGTCTCATACGTTAAACGTGGCGGGTCGGTGCTGGCGCCGGTGCCGCCCAACAACGCGGCGCTGGCGGCCGGCCGCCTGCCGCGCGCGCTGCACGACGAGCTCGCGCTCATACTCAAGCGCATCGGCACCAAGGAGCACAACAAGCAGGCGCTGTCGCAGCTCTACGACCTCCGGGTACGTGGCCTTGTCTCATACGTTAAACGTGGCGGGTCGGTGCTGGCGCCGGTGCCGCCCAACAACGCGGCGCTGGCGGCCGGCCGCCTGCCGCGCGCGCTGCACGACGAGCTCGCGCTCATACTCAAGCGCATCGGCACCAAGGAGCACAACAAGCAGGCGCTGTCGCAGCTCTACGACCTCCGGGTACGTGGCCTTGTCTCATACGTTAAACGTGGCGGGTCGGTGCTGGCGCCGGTGCCGCCCAACAACGCGGCGCTGGCGGCCGGCCGCCTGCCGCGCGCGCTGCACGACGAGCTCGCGCTCATACTCAAGCGCATCGGCACCAAGGAGCACAACAAGCAGGCGCTGTCGCAGCTCTACGACCTCCGGGTACGTGGCCTTGTCTCATACGTTAAACGTGGCGGGTCGGTGCTGGCGCCGGTGCCGCCCAACAACGCGGCGCTGGCGGCCGGCCGCCTGCCGCGCGCGCTGCACGACGAGCTCGCGCTCATACTCAAGCGCATCGGCACCAAGGAGCACAACAAGCAGGCGCTGTCGCAGCTCTACGACCTCCGGGTACGTGGCCTTGTCTCATACGTTAAACGTGGCGGGTCGGTGCTGGCGCCGGTGCCGCCCAACAACGCGGCGCTGGCGGCCGGCCGCCTGCCGCGCGCGCTGCACGACGAGCTCGCGCTCATACTCAAGCGCATCGGCACCAAGGAGCACAACAAGCAGGCGCTGTCGCAGCTCTACGACCTCCGGGTACGTGGCCTTGTCTCATACGTTAAACGTGGCGGGTCGGTGCTGGCGCCGGTGCCGCCCAACAACGCGGCGCTGGCGGCCGGCCGCCTGCCGCGCGCGCTGCACGACGAGCTCGCGCTCATACTCAAGCGCATCGGCACCAAGGAGCACAACAAGCAGGCGCTGTCGCAGCTCTACGACCTCCGGGTACGTGGCCTTGTCTCATACGTTAAACGTGGCGGGTCGGTGCTGGCGCCGGTGCCGCCCAACAACGCGGCGCTGGCGGCCGGCCGCCTGCCGCGCGCGCTGCACGACGAGCTCGCGCTCATACTCAAGCGCATCGGCACCAAGGAGCACAACAAGCAGGCGCTGTCGCAGCTCTACGACCTCCGGGTACGTGGCCTTGTCTCATACGTTAAACGTGGCGGGTCGGTGCTGGCGCCGGTGCCGCCCAACAACGCGGCGCTGGCGGCCGGCCGCCTGCCGCGCGCGCTGCACGACGAGCTCGCGCTCATACTCAAGCGCATCGGCACCAAGGAGCACAACAAGCAGGCGCTGTCGCAGCTCTACGACCTCCGGGTACGTGGCCTTGTCTCATACGTTAAACGTGGCGGGTCGGTGCTGGCGCCGGTGCCGCCCAACAACGCGGCGCTGGCGGCCGGCCGCCTGCCGCGCGCGCTGCACGACGAGCTCGCGCTCATACTCAAGCGCATCGGCACCAAGGAGCACAACAAGCAGGCGCTGTCGCAGCTCTACGACCTCCGGGTACGTGGCCTTGTCTCATACGTTAAACGTGGCGGGTCGGTGCTGGCGCCGGTGCCGCCCAACAACGCGGCGCTGGCGTCGATATATCCCCATTAACCGATAAACATCAGTCTTGTCAAGAGTTATATAATCGCGGGTTGCGGCATGCGAATTATGCTCACGTAATGTGCGCATACACACCTCAACAGTCCTCTCTACACAGGCGTTACAATGGTGGAAGTGCATGCGGTATTAGTCCATTGTATGCTCCCTGTGGGAATATAAATTTCTGAGCCTGTATCTATTTTATTTTCTTACAGGAACGCCACCCAGAAGTGGACATCTGGACTTTCATGCACGGCTCGTCGTTTTACTTCCGCAACTACGTGGAACGAGGCTTGCGCGAGGTAGCCGACCAGAGGAAGCTCTCCTCCATGCCCATCTACAAGCACGACTATAAGGCTGATAATATCGGTCAGTATACAAGTATGTACACACTTTTAGTTCATTAACTCAATATGGCTCACGTATGTACATATGTATACATATAATGTTTTAAATTATTAACTTTGACTGGCGGTGAAATAAATGCGGAATGCGTTGCTCTGAAAAGAGTTTTATTTTTATAAATAATATGCTTTAACATATAAATACAACAGTAAGGTATTTACAAACAATAGTTATATAACAATCCTTACCTGAAAAGAGAAACAACATTTAAGCTATATTTTTACTTATTTACTTTATATTCACCGGTATCTTATTTTACACATAACCTCTTACTCTTTTAAATTGTTTCTTATAATGACAACCGTGGCACAGCTCAAAAATTTCAAACATCACACACTGATGACGCGCCAAATTCAAATCAAGTTAAGCGCGGCAAATTCAAATTGAATGAAGGGCGATAAACTTCATTTACATACATTTATTATTTTAATATATTTTATGACACTGTCTTACGTTTACATGAATGTTTAAACATTTTGTAACCATTAAAGAAACAACATTTTTAAAAGATATGCTTCCTTAGGTTTATATTTTAGATGTCGGATTAGTGAACATGTCATTAGTAATTAACTTGTCAAATTGTATGTTGCAATGATCTGTTCTCTGCCTAAATCACAAACTAAGAAACAAAGTGTCATGCGCAGACACGAGAAATTAATCATATAATCAAACATATAATTACATAAGACAGGGTCAACTTTATTAAAATACATATTAATGGATTGATAGTGCTCTACTTCAAAAATAAATTTCAGTATTGATACTGACAAACTATAACAATAACTAAAATGATAAACACTCATTATAAATTAACATTTTCAGTAAGACTATATGTATGCCCTTGGTACGAGTGTTCGTATTATCTCTGCATATATTTCGCATATGGTGCTGGTAAACATATTGCCAGTTATTCCGCCACAACTACTAATCATGATAATTTGTTGCAGATATAAGTAATGAAAACGACGAGAAATCACATGTTATATTTTTGGAAAGACTACGAGCTTTGCAGGTATGTATTTCCTTTATTGATTCAACTCAACACTTTTAGGTTTGATGTGTGCTGTCAGTTATCGGCAAGGCTATGACCTTCTAGGAAAATGGACTGTACGGATGGCGTAGTCGTTTAACTGGTTGCTTCGCCACTGTCACCGCGCCGAGTGTTGTGGGTTCTATCTTCACACGGTACAAAGATTTGTGTAACCCACAAATAGACGTTCCGAGTCTGGGTTTTCTTTGTGTCCGTCGTTTGAATGTTTGTAAAGTCCGTTGCGATACCGGAATTATTCCTAGTGCGGGAAATGTTTTTTTAAACAAACATACGATTAAGTATTATTTTATTATTTAACTATTGGTTGTTATCGTTTTATATACGTATTGTTATGTTTCCAGGCCAAAGCCGGATTAAAAACAGAGTCTTCACCATCGTCTCAGCCTCGAACCCCAGTGGGGGACAACAGAACGCTAGCTGACTCCATCAGCGGGGACACGCTACCGCGCGCTCACAGCATTGACCCACAACTTGAGGTAATTCATATTGCTAGATCTGATTCCGTTCATGCAGTAGCATAAGCGTAAGTTCAACTTTAATTGAATGATTATGGGTTTGATAACATGCGCGGGCTTGGTTTTTGTTAAGCTTTTTAAAGGGCGGTTTTTTAGCTGAATGATAGCTGGAACTGAATATGGTAAATAACAATGGGATCACGTTGAGTAGGCCCTAACCAATGTTAAATAGAATCCCTACTGCATTCTGGATGTCTCGCGTTTATTTAATGTGAAACCCGCTGATGTATAATAACCTGTAGAGGCATACGATGTTAATAAAGATTATTTTTTATTAGTATAGTGCCTGTATTTTGTGGACAGCTTGTGCAGTCAAACTGACACTTATTTACTTATTATAGTTTGTCCATTCGTTTATTATTTTTTTGACAGCTCGGCTACCTCAGACCGTTACTGTTTTACTAGAGTAAAATTTAACTTTAAGACTCTTAGAAAATAAAAATGTAGGTTATATATTTTCATTTAATTTTAATATTTTATATCAGTTTGTAGATATTATAATATTGTATGAGTATTTTTGTTGCCAAAATAAATGATTATTGGTTTACGTAATAAATAACAGTTACGTTCTATTGCACTATAAGATACTCTATGAGATATCTACTTAACTGCACTATGACTGTACTTTGTGTACTGTGTGTATGTGTCAGAAGATATTTTATATGGAGTAAAATAAAAGTTACACAGAAGATGGTTTATTTGTGACTGAATATAAAATATTATAATACTGCGGTCGCAGCCGCTCATTACATTGTAGCACACACGTATGTTTACTGACAAAGCAAAACTGTGTCCCCACAGTGCATAGAGAAGAGATCGAATGCTTTTACAATATCGTAATTAATCGAAATTGAATCAGTAATATAAGGCTTTCGATTATGCTTACAAATTGTATTTTTGCAAGGAATTAAATCGAAATATTGGAATTTAAGTAAACCAAGAGTAAAGAACAAAAGTTCTTAAAAATCACTACTTATTCGAAGTCTTCGATCAACAAAAGCAACTAGATATCAGGTCACGTACAAAATCAAAGCTAAATGCTGTCTGTGGGACAATACGTATACAACTACATTTGTTTACTAACAAACGGAAAGAAAATTTTTAAAAGTTTTAAGTTCAAACTAATAACAACCAGTGCACCTGGTAATAAAGTCAAAAATCTTCAAAATATTATTTAATACTTACGATCATTCGTCACATTGTCACATTTGTTATAACTAAAATTATTTCGATACATTAAATCAATAACAAAATATTCTAGCATAAAATCGATTATAGCTTTAAATCGATTTAGTAACGTATTAGGATGTCACTATTTTTACTACTTATCTAACTGTCAAAAAGATAATTAACGAATGTACAAACTATAATAAGAAATGCTCATATTCGTTTTAGTTACACACAACCCAGTCAGTATCACAGAGGAACGAAGCGGAGGTGGACGCCTTGCGCCTCAAGCTGCAACAAATCAAGAGTTCATCCAAGAGATAAGATTGCCGATTGCCCACGCGCACGCTTTCACGGATTCGGTAGCTCTCTCATTGTCACGTCATCTTTTACAACATTCTAGCGATGCACATGCGAGCATACAACCAGAGAGTGACATAACATCGACATGCAGTCGAGTTGATTTCGCCTGTTACGAAAAATCTACTAAAAACTAAATTAACGTGTCTTATCTCTCACTTAAAATATATGCTTATTATTATTTCTTAAAAGTGAAGTATTCGGCTTATTTGAAATAACTCGAAATTTTAATCTCATATGTTACCGTTAGACAGGTTCATCTCATTTAGTTAGTAAGGTTAGTCTTTGGCCTATGCGTGTACCGATGTAGCGTCCATGATAGATGATGCCCTTACTGAGAGTTGACATGACAATATAAATAAACAGTATCGCCTGACACAGGGTATAAACGCTTCATGAACACGTGGAAATGTAGCTCGGTAAGGGATTATCTTGTTGTCACCCTCACCTGTGTTATCCTGAGTATTTTTTGTAACTAAATGTTTAAAAAGTTTCACATAATCACAGGGTAGGGTGAGCATCTATTTTAAAATTGAGAGAATTGTCTGTGTATACATAGAAGTTATTGGATATGATTCAATGATGGTCAGCAACAAAAGTGAGTGTGACATTTTACTCTTGTTTAAGTTAGATTTTCATATGTTTATTGCACACTACTGCTTGTTCTGAATTCGAAGTTTCTCTCACTACTTTTGTCGCTGACCCTGCGTGTCCTTGCCAGGGAGTATAGGTAATCTATGTTAGAAAAATTGGATTTTGGATGTAAAGTATATTGAATACCGTGTGTAAAGTCTAGAAGTTATTGCACGCACATTGGCATTAATAAAATATTCATGCATAATAATAACTAAACATGAGACTAACTAGGCTACAAATGTAAGAAGGGCATGAGTTTCGCACACGTTGTTTGCAAATGATTTAACCGAACAAGAGATTAGACGAAATACTGATATGAAAACGGCGGCCCATTACATACATGTGTCGGTAAGCTTTGTGCCCATCTTATGTCCAAAAATGAAATTGCGAGCTGTCTCTATAAAAGAATGATGTTATCTTCCCAGTGAGTGAAATGATAGCATATTCATACATTCGCGCTTAGATCCGGCCAACTATAGGCTCACTATAATCTAAAAGATGTACATTAATCATTTCGCGTGTTATTGCACCTTGATATAACAGCACTTATGATCACTCCGTACGCAGCCGTGCCCCATCCATACTGTGTGTATGCGGCATTATGTAATAACAAATGATAGTAACGAAATAAATTCTGGTTGTTATTCGAATATAAATATTTAGTAGTTGTTTGATTTGCATAAAGAATTCGGCACATTTTCTGTTTTATTATTTCGAATTTTTAATTTATTGGCATGGTATATTCAACGGTCATTATGAACCTTGTCGAAAGTTAATGAATAGAATTATCGAAAACGTATGGTACTAACTTTTGTGTAGTAAATTTCCAATATATTAACCCTAATCTTATAACTGACATTTAAAATGTTAGCCAGCGAATTTGAATTTAGTATTGAGTTAATTCTTTAACCAACCAACACAATAATTGAAGTAGGTATGAATGATTCATACGAATAGTAACGTAGGGTCCCCCTGACGTCTAGTTTTGTATCTATGATTAGTCAATGTAGTTTTCATTCAAATTGAAAACTACTATTGGCAGAGTATTACGTGTAACCAATAACATGTTATGTAGTTTGTTTTGTATGTATTTTATTGGAACTGTGTTGATTTATTAACATATGTGTTCAAAGACTGTTTTGATTGCGATTTAATATAGCAATACTCACATTAAAGCAATGCATTCCGTTGTTGGATGTGATTAGTTTAACCACGGTCTAGCTAATGCTAGCCTATACCGTCTCTTAACGATTGTTGACAGGTGACGGATAGTATCGGCTGGTCAAGCGAATAGCCTGTACTTTCTTACTTGCTGTTGCCTTGCCGCGCAACTTCCATTGTGCTTGTAGCCTGAAGCTTTAGCTAGCCCGTGTTTAACTATTAGCGCCGACAGTGGTATGGATGGCTAAATTATTTGTTGTTTTACTCTATGATTGATGTTTGAAATGTTGTTTGGAGTGTTGAGTTTTGTTGAAGATGCACGACCAGTCGTCATCCAGTAGGTTTGTTAGAAAACTTGGTGAGCTGAGATGAGGCCATATATTAATATATTTTAGTACACACGTTCACATAACCTGCTATTATGTAATCGAAACATTCCTTTAAGTATTGGACTTCAATGTACAAATTCTGCCCATTTTCATCATACTATTTATCAACCATCAACCATTATTTTCATTTGTATCATCATTTATAGAACTCGAGTTATACAAAGGGTACAATAATAATCGCAAGTAAATAAAAAAAAATAGTATGGATTCTGAATACTATGATATTTATATTATTCAATGTGTATTTAAATGCCTTCGAGGAATCTATATACAGTGGAGAATGATGTATCATCCACTTGTAGATCAACAATTTAATCAATACCCACTTACCTTAATGATAATGAACGATGAAATGTTATAAAGTTTTTGAACGAAAGGATCGATTTTCTTAAATGGTTAGTTTACATAATCTATAGTTATGCTTTGATATAGTTTGTGAAAAGCAAAATATAAAATAGGTTTTAACTAAAAAAATTCAATTCTTCCGCGTAAAGTACGAATTTTGCATCTTGACATGAATCCTTTAAAATTAATTTAGGTTACAGACTATTACTATGCAACATCTAGTTTTCTTATGTATCGTTTAGATTTCGTTTATTTCAATGAATATTCTCGATTCCATTTTTATTTGTTTAAAATTAGGTTAATTTCTATATTGTCTTTAGTTTAAACATTTGCTTTTTAAACATGACTTCATATTGATTATTGTGAGCATTTATTTATTGTATTATGTAAATTAATGTTTAAAAATCATGATGTAATATTAATGATAAATAAAGTTCATACAACACTGACTTAATGTTTTTGATTTTATTGATGACTATAACCTTCGCCCTCTATGACGCGGGCCCTAAATAGAAGTGCCTAATTGGAATCTGACTGAAAAGTTATGTTATGTAATATTAGCTTTTACCGATGAGTTCGCTCCAGGTATCTATATATTAATACGTGAAGCAAACATTTTGTACCCCCTTTTTACGAAAATTGCGCGGTCGGAGGAGTATGAATGTTTGGCACAGTTAAAGTTTATATGGAGTAGGAGAGTTGAATCCTAATATTTATATAAAATATGCATTAGAATTACATTAAATTAATGAAAAAACACTACACGCACACAACCATGCATTTGACACACGCAGTCGAAGCGCGTAACTATGGTTACATAATTTATATCAATTTAAAATGACATATATCAGCAATATCTTACAGGCAAACTTTGGTCGAATTTCGAGCACTAGGCGACCGCTAGTTTTAAGAAATACCTGTTGCACAGAAGCCTTGATCTGTTGTTTTGTTAATTTCTCGGATTTAAAGATAAAAACACAACGCACAATAAAAAAGTAGAACCGTAACCCCATTGCTACGTGTAAGATGTACAAGTCAGAAAAAACTCGCATTATTACTAGTATGGATGTTTTGAAGATAGATAGACCTTGGTACAGTCAGCGGTCAGCGCCATCAAATCAATAAACATTTATGAGATTTTGTGTAAATTTTCATTTCATAAAATACATTTATTAATTTGTTTAAATGTTCAGCAACCTATATCGTTCAATGTGCAAACTTCATACGGTCGACACATGCATCTATAGCGTGGACCTATTCGCAATATACGCATATTCCAAGTGCAGTACATACCATGGTCGAATTAATAATAATAAAATTTGGATAAAATGTGCAGGATACAAAAGATGACAAAAAGCAAAAAGGCACAAAATACATTTCGCCGTAATAAAATTCTTCTCCCTAGCCGTTATTATTCCCAAGTCACTTGGGGTCGGCTTTTCTGGTCTAGCCGGATTTGACTAGATATCAGTTTTTACATGCAGCGGCTGCCACCTGACCTCCGCAACCCGAAGGCTAACGATACCCTAAGGCTAGACCAGTGTCAGGATATTATAGGGCACTGACTTCCCAGTAACGACTACCATAGATAGCCGGGACTGATGGCTTAACGTGCTCTCCGAGGCACGGAGCAGGCGATAATTGTCAATCAATACGCACATAATTTCGAAAAGTCTATTAACTTCCGAAAGTCAGAGGTGCGCGACGTGGGCTCGAACCCGAGACCCTCTGCATTGCAGTCTGTTCACTGAGCTATCGCTGCTATTTCGCCATATTACAATAGCATGCAAAGATTTAATGAGTACAATTTATAGAATCCAAGGTTTCATTCAATTTACACAATTTTAAAGATTTATTAACACAATGTATTTTCAAATGATCACGAATTAGTGATTTTTTTTTAAATTCTTTAACAGAATAAAATCTCTTCAGTCATTTTTAGAGAAGGACAAATTTTATGGTACCGTAGTTTTACTACATTATCAGGCATCGCGTTAAAAATAAGTGGTGCCCTATACACACAAATTACCCTAAACGTCTCTAATCGTGGTATGGGCATTTCTAAATAGCTTTGGTTAACGGTTACGTTTATTTTTATTTTCTATTACTTCGAAAAAAAATTGAATATTAATATACATTAATATTCTACTACTATTATATAATATATAATAGTAGTAGAATATTATTATAATTACTTTTAAAAATTTCGCTATTTCATAAATATATATACTAGGCACAGTTATAAGACTTTCTGCTTTAAATATTTGTCTACATGAGTCAGACCACTGCATGGTAAATATTGCGCGGATGCATTTCTTCTGAGCTATAAAAATACCTGGGTCATTTTTGATGAGTAGCCCCAAACTAGAATACCATAGCGAATTAAGGAGCAGACGTATGCATGGTAAACCAACAAGATAAGTGGATCAATGCATTGACGCATTCCCGTCCGCGGGGGCGGGTGGAGGGATTATGTCGGACTCAGCAGGGTACAAGAGAAAGATGGTTATGAAGATAATAATGGACCTCCCAGAATACCGACTAAACCTACCACGATGTTCCTCGACAAAACCGCAATCGGCGGGGCCGCGTGAATCACTTTCACATGCGGTCGCGACCCCGCCGAGGTTGGCCCGCCGCGCCGTATGAAACGGCAGGCCACAAACAAGACTAGACTAGTCACCACTAGATTTTAGCCCTACTGTCCCCCCTTGTGGGGGGAGGAGACACACGACACAGAGGCGCGCGTGGGAACACGCACGCCGCCTCTCAGACCTGGTACTGATCGGGTGGCAGGCAGGCCCACAAAGCCTACCATCCCCCCAGGTGAAACCTCAGGATGGGACAATGCAGATTGCCTTAACCTTTCTTAAGGCAAAACTAATTTATTAATTTTTTGCATACATCTATATGTGGTTTCCGTGTAAGATGTTCGTCAACCATGACACCTAAAAATGTTCTGTATTTGTTTAACTACTTGGTTATTGCATTTAATATTTAACTGTTTGTGCTTGGTGTTAACAGATCTAAAGTGTTTTGTTTTATCTATATTCATTTTTAATTTATTTAAGTTAATATCAAGTAGTGCATTATTTATTTGATTTTCGCAGTTAACTGTATTGTTACTTGCTATAATTACTGTAGTATCATCAGCAAACAAAACACAATCGTGCTTTTGTATTGCTTGATCGTTAACATAAATTTTAAATAACAAGGCGCCCATCACACTC
Organism: Catocala nupta; assembly: GCA_963675205.1. Classification (NCBI taxonomy): domain Eukaryota; kingdom Metazoa; phylum Arthropoda; class Insecta; order Lepidoptera; family Erebidae; genus Catocala; species Catocala nupta. Next base: position 15,545,615 of record OY776094.1, on the reverse strand, counting down.
TCGGCACACCACAATAGTTGTATCTAGGTTCAGAATCAAAGGTTTCCAAATTATTAGTAACATTATTGAATTCAGTTATTCCAGTGATTTGTTTTTTATTACACAAAAATGACTTAAACCATTTTAGTGCGACAACTCGTATGCCACATTTGTCAAAAAGCAAAAAGTATATTATGGTTTACAAAGTCAAAAGCTTTGCTTAAATCTAAAAAATAACACTAGATTGAACTTTTTTATTAATTTAATATAATATTGATCTTATCAGACTAAAAATAGCGTCTTGAGTCGATCTGCCTCTCTTAAAGCCAAATCGCTGTTTAGTACATCATATTTAATAAGGAAATTAGATTGATGAAAAAAGAATTGTCTTATAAATTACTTTCTCAAAAACTAAATGTAGGTATTAACGCTATTGGACGGTAGTTGGTTTTATTTGTTTTTGAGCCTTCTTTGTGCAATGGTTTTATAACGGTCAGTTTTAAGATTTCTGGAAAGCAACCTTGTTCTAATGATATATGATATAAGCTAATAGTTCAGCTATGTATTGAGATATAAGTTTTATAAGTTCTGCAGTAAGGTTGTCGTGGGCCGATGACGTGCTTTTTCTTTTGAAGATTTTATTATATTATTAATTTCTATTGAATTTGTGGGTTCGAGAAATATAGTATGTCTAGATGTGGCCGCGGTTTCACTCGCTTTTATGATTACTGCGCCGCCCCCGTGGGTCGTAGCGTAATGTTATATAGCCTATAGCCTTCCTTGATAAATGAGCAATCCAACACTAAAATATTTTTTCAATTCGGATCAGTAGTTCCTGAGATTAGCGCGTTCAAGCAAACAATCAAACAAACTGCAGCTTTATTATATTAGTATAGATTAGTTACAATTATTATTTTGGCTATTATATACAGCTTCTACAATCAACAAATTTCTTCGGGGTTTCATTACTGGTATCATATTTTGTTACAAAATAATGTCCAATGATATTTTTAATTTTGTATTTAATTTCTAATATTTGTGCCGTGTTATGGTCTGATAAATAAAGACTGAGTTTTTCGTACTGCATCTAAAATATTAGTAAAAATAACAATAATAATAATATCAGTAAAACATGTATTGAATATGTTAGTGGTGCTAGTTCCAGATGTAGCTACAGTACATGTTGTCAATACATTTATTTAACCTTATGGGCACGTGTATGTGACATTGCATACCATAATTGGAAATAAGTTCGTTAAATTTTAGAGTTGTAGGATCATTTTCTAGGAAATTTATGTTAAAATCGCAAGTAATTACAAATTTTTGTGTTGAAATTTACATAATAAAATATAAAAAATTTCAAAAAATGTTTTAAATTTGAATTTTGCGTCCTGTATAAACAAAGTATAATAAGATTTAATTTTCAATTTCGATACCACATACCTCAAAATGCTTTTCAATAGGTACTCCTCTTTTTTATTTTTAATAATTCGGTACTTTGATAAACAGTTTTGTTTAAACTTGTCTAATGTGGCACTGCTAAATTGGTGGACTGAAATTGCTTTAAATGCGCGGACTGTGAGGGAGTGCCATGAGCAAATGATATATTATTAAAGATTCAGCACTGATAAATCATGCATATCCATGGCCATAAAAAAGTAGCGATAGCCTAGTGCAATACCGTTGGACTACCAAGCAGAGGTCTCGAGTCTGATCCCAAGGCGCGCATCTCTGACTTTTCCAAGGTACATATGTGCGTATTAAATAGTTCATTATCGCTCGCTTTGAAAGTGAAGGAAAACATCGTGATATAACCTGCGTGTCTAAGAGTTCTCCATAATGTTCTAGAAGATATGTGAAGTCTGCTAACCCGCACTGGGCCAGCGTGGTGAACTATGGCCTAACCCTTCTCACACTGAGAAGAGGCCCGAGCCTAGCCTATATAAAGTCCATGCACCATTAGTAGTCAATTTAAAACTCATTGCTACAAATATGTACGAGGCGCTAATATAACGCATATAAAGGTGATAAACATGATTCTTGAGAAGTCGAAGAGATCTATACACGTGAACGTGATTGAACAATTAGCCCCAGAGAATCTTAGTCTCCCGAAGACTTTTTTCGTCGCAAAATGTAGAGATTTATATCATCATCGCTAATTTAAGAAATGATTCCTCTACTGACAGTAATGGCAAGCTAATGTTACCCACATTAGCTTGCCATAAGTACTTACATTCGCTGCCAAATAAAGAACAATATGATACCACTGACATATAGGTATGTCGAGCTAAGCTCAAGTTTTATTTATTGTTCTGAAGTCTGAGTGGCAACCACTGGTGTTTTTTCTGGCATTCTAAAAAGGTTTTGTGCATCCCATCTTTAACATGGCTACAGAAGTCGTAACTCGTAACTACTAGCAATTGCAGACCTATAGAAGTGCTTACCGTTAACTCCAACGTCCTAGCAAGAAATCTGTAGACTCAAATAACCAATTTGGCTGCCTATAGCTATCTATTCACTAAAGCCCACTGGCCCGCTGCGGCGCGTTAGTGCCGGCGGCTTTAGGACTTTGCAAGTCGATATAACTTTGCCGACGACGCATTGTGTTGTTCGCATTTAGTAGGTAATTGCCTAGCGTGTGGAGTGGTTGAGTGTGTGTTTTTAAGATAATTTAATCATATTTTACGTAATTATCTTTTAGCCGGGTAGCACATGCGAGTGTCATGTGCCCTTTAGCGTATTTGTTCCAAAGGTAAGGTTAGCGACGTTGTTGGTGTGTCAAAGACGCTTTCAACGATGAATTACCTGAAAATGCAATTATATTATTAAGAGAGCTGATAGCAAAATATATCAACAAAACATATAAGATATAAGCGTGTGTCTTGATCTGGCAAAGACCTTTGTTATGGTCTCCGTTTCTATTATTGGTACCTACTTACTATTAAAATTGTAATTACTTGACATACGTGAATTGCATTCAATATTTCTCCATTTTCATTCCTTACAATACGCACCATATGTGCCAAATGGGTAGATACACAAGTACAGAAAGAAAAGAAGAAGAAAAACACAAGTAGGTAGGTACAAACGCACATTCTTAACACATTACTGTCTTTGGAAATACGATTTAAACTATGGATTCTACACACACACAGTAGGTACTTTAAAAATATAGTTTAATAGTTTTCGCTTGCGATAATTATATATAAAGATTCTGCCAATAAAATTCAATATCTCGGAAACAGTACTTTTTCCTGGATGAAAGGAATCTTACGTCCTTTTCTGTAGCCCTGACAAAGCGTATGCGAAATTTCACGGTGATTGGTCGAGTAGCTAAGGTTTGTAGGCGTAACAAATAAACTCATATTCGCATTTATAATATTACTTGGTAAAGATTTAGGACTCTCAAATACCTACTATAAATAAATCATCAGTCATCACTAATGACAACTTTTGTGTGTAGGTACTTACAGTTATGTGTTGTGTACCTACTATTTAATTTACCAATAGCTACACTTGTATAGATACATACATAGATCTAGTGACATAAAAACATTAAGTAGGCAAGAAAGAAAACTTAACCTGTTTAACCCTTTGATCGTCCGTCATGTCAATATCATGTAAATATACTTTTTGATTAGGTAGATATAAATATGGATATGTAGTGGCTGCTGACGCTACAAATTTATATACAAGGCGGCAGACGCGCTATTGTATGTGTGCAGCGCAGCAGTCGTATCCCCACACTCGCTCAGCTAGGTCGCGTAATTATGTAGTTTATTTTTGTATATCTATTATAAGTTTCCGGCATAGACTTAGAATATTTTCGCTACGTTTCTGGTACCAGTAAAGAAATTCTTACACCTCACATCATTTTATCACCCTTACAGATAAAATAGTCGGAACCCTAACCTAATGAAAAAGCATTGTGTCTGGATCACGGGGTTATGAAAGTGAGTAAATAAAAAGACTCGAATTTAAAAATAAGGTTAATTAATTAGGTTACCTAGCTACATTCCAATACGACGGTAGATAGAAAGCGCTAATCGAAGTATACTACCTACATCTCTACGCCATAGATATCAAATACTATATACATATTTGCTGGAATATATGCACGTTGCACATGACATGTCGTACTATAAATAACTACGATAATAAAAAAGAATATTACATTTTAGCGATCCTTTCAGAAAAGGAGCAGATATTATGTTACGGGTAGTATTTAACTGCACAGCAAAAAAATACTAATTGCACAGCAAAATATATTTAAAGCGATCAAACTAAGTCGACGGACTATTTTTGGGTGGGTTTAAGAAGGAACCTAACATAACCTAACCCTTCCGAGACGGAATGCAGTGATTTGAGGCATAAAGGTGCTCGTTATGCTGCGCAATTAGTATTTTTAATGGTCATTATATTTAATCCCATATGTTACTAACTCACGAAAAGTAAAGATTTAGAAACGATTCAATTGGGTCATTTTTTTATTGCTCTCAAAACAAAATCAGTTCAATAACATACGCTACTTATTTTACAAATTTTCTATACTAGTACATTTGTAAACAACAACATTTTATGGATAAGATTTACAACGCCTATTATTATTAATATAATAAACAGGGCTTGTCCCACCACCTCCAAATAGCATAGGGGTTAAACAAGAGAGATGGCGAGACTTATCTTATACAGGGTGTCCGGTAATTAATGGATAAGCTTGAAATGTCTTATAGTAGAACTGATGGCCGTTCAGAAAAAACGAAAATAAAAAAGTTATAAAAAAAAATTATATATTTAATATACATATTTAATAAAAAGTGCAAGCTATATAAGCATAGCATAATTTTGACTGTCTATCTATTAGCATAATTAGTGTTTTATAATAAAACAACAAAAAACCGATGGATTTCATTCATTTATGGTCGTAGTATACAAGAAAGTTATACATGGTAATTAAAAAAAAGCATATGTCAGGTAGTAGTTAGGATAGATTTTTTTTCATATTTTTCTGAACGGCCTTCTGTTCTACTATAAGACATTTCCAGGTTATCCATTAATTACCGGACAACCTGTATAAGATAAGTTTCGCCATCTCTCTTGTTTAACCTAACAAGAGAGAGGCAGCATGCGATTTATCTTGCGGATAACTTTTACTTGTTTGTTGTGGGACTGGTCATTATTGTATAACATCATTGACTGAGATAGTCAATATATAATTGCTTTTCTTCTTATATGGTTGTTTTATAAAAAATATAATTATGAAATTAACATACAAATTATTTCTACATATTTATGTCAAGACTAAAACCTTTTTATACGGACAATTTTTTGTAATAAGTCGTTATTCAAATTAACAAAATGCCTTTGCCTGTTAGTTTAATCGCTACTACTATGAAAAAGTAAAACAAGAGTCTATGGTTTAAAATAGACAAGTGATTAACCAATCAAACGGTGGGGCGGACGAAACGAAATGAAAGTCCGCCACATGTCCGCCATATCTACTACATCTTCTTTCTAATAGTGACGTTCATATTATTTTGTGTTAGATAGCGTTATTGTGTAGATATTCGTTGTTTAATTTAATTATTTTTTTAGTTTATCTAATTCAGGGTGAGTAAAGTGTGGATATGGATTTGACATATTGATAGTTTTTAATTTGGAACTTGTTTGTCCGCGCCGTGCTTTACGTATTGTCAAAATGGAAAAATCTTAGTTTTAGCGTAACTACAGCCTTATTCTATGTGTTATTTATAAATTGAGTCCACTAAACTACACTCGTGACGTATTTTGTAGCGTTTAACGGTGCATATTGAGTAATACGAATTTTTTTGGTGTCGGCATTATAAGACGGTGTACCCAATATTTCACAGACCCTCGACGGCGGATTACACCATGGAGTCACCACGGAAATTCAACGATTGCTATTTTTACTACTACTCCACATGCACGAAGGTAAGAAAATATTTATGATGTATGTTCAAATACTAATGTAACACCCTAATGTCATATTGTTTATATTCTGTGTGGCTAATAAAAATTGTACAAGCAACGTGTTGTGCTTGTTTTATAGAATTTTTATTTTGTAATTGTGTTGCTATTATCATGTAATTATTTACTTACTAGTGAAAGTATTAAAATTACTAATATTTAGAAAACATCACATTTGATCAAAGAACTATTACTTGATGGTAAAATTAGCATGGATGACCTTTAGTATATCATAGCACCAAAAACTATCAATGTACTAATAAGATATTTATGGAACATAATAAAAAGTAAACTAAAAATGTTATATCAGACAGGAATTACATGTGTGGCAAGTAAATCAATTACTATTAATATAGCAAACATGTGTTTGTAAATGAGTTTCTGTTAATCCACCAAACTTTATTTGTATGCTCACAAAATATGTAGGAAATACCACAAAATTATTTTTATGCAATATGTTGTACCTATTTCACTATGTTATAATTTTACCTATGTGCTGTTATGGCTTTAGTGGCAATCCATATGGTTTTTAATCAACCTCATTTGTTACTCTTGTTTTTGGTTCAGGGTGACAACTGTGTGTTCCGCCATGAACCTTCAGCTCTTGGCTGCGAGACAATGTGCACAGCCTGGCAGCAAGGCAAATGCCTTGATAAACGCTGCAAACTACGTCACATGGAACTGAGGGTATGTCTATAAATAATATTTTATGGCGTTTAATATGGGCATGTAATAAAAAGATTAAATTTATGATATTATTGTTATCTAACTGTTAGGACTTTAATTGTATGCTGAACTGGTCTCAGAGCCATAGGCTATTTTAGCTCAAAAAAAGATACTCGAGTCTTGGCAAAATTCAGCAGTATACTCTTATGTTAAAGGGCTTATTTATTATAGCCAAACACACATTTATTTAGTTGTTTTATTATTTGAGGCAACAGAAGATAAATGTACATAATATAAATGTTTAAGATATTGTATGGTTTTGCTTGACTGTTTACTGATAAATAAAGAAATTTATTCTCCATGATGTTTAACTAGCATGCAGTCAGTTTATGTTGTATTAGTAAAATGAAGCACAGGATTAAGATATCTCAAGATTTATAGTAATGAATACCTTACCCTGCCTTATACTATCTTATCTTCTTTTTTTATTTCATGGTGGAATTAATAAAGGTACTGAAACACTTATTAAAGTATGCAGAGTCAGCTGTAGGGAGCTCATTATTGATATTTATGTAATATGAATATTAAGGAATTCATTATTTTAATGATGTTTTAGTTTTCATTAGGCCTGTTATATTGGCATTTACAAGTAAGTGACTAGTGAATGAAACAAGTGAATATATTCAAACTGTTATTGCGAGCAATGATGCAGATTTAAGCTAGCATAATGCCTGTAGCAAATCAATTTGAAGCTTCATTTCTGTACAGTATAATACCAGTACTAAAAACAAACCATTCTTAATTTTTTTTTGGTTTATTGTGATTACTAGCAATTTGGGTTTCAAATTATCAGTATTCTTGTTAAGTCCTCCAGCTAAGCTAGAAGGCTTGTGTTAGGAGTGTTTTCATGTCAGTAGTGTAATGGGTGGGATTTGAACCCGCAACCTCTCGATCGCAAGTCCAATGCCTTAGCCATTGGGCTACCGCTGCGTAATTCTTTTAATAACCTGTAACTATTTCTTTCTTATTTTAATGGTAGCACTTAATATCTTGACTTAAATAATGTTCTTGAGCATGGCGCAAGAGCTCATGCTCCATGCTCATGAGTCCCACAAGTCATAGTGTTTGCAACTTTTACTATATGGTTAACTAGCTGACCCACGCAAATTCATCACTACACATAAGACAATTTTCCCCATTTATGTAATATTGTGCATTGATGCCCCGCTCCTATTGGTCGTAGCATGATGTTATATAGCCTATAGCCTTCCTTGATAAATGGGCCATCCAACACTGAAATAATTTTTCAATTCAAACCAGTAGTTCCTGAGATTAGTGTGTTCAACCAAACAAACTAACAAACTCTTTAGCTTTATAATATTAGTATAGGTAGGCCACTGGCAATATGTATAATTAAAATTTTGAAATACATGTTGGCAAGAGAAGTAATGGTAGGCCCATTACTTCTCTCTAAAAACAGTTTCAATTATACTGTCTAAGTGTCAAATTGAGAAGTTACTTTATTGTAATAATATTTGTAGGAATGTTTCACAAGAACTTGCCTTATTTCTGTCACTGGTTCTATATTCACAAATTTAAAAAACACTTTGGTAATTTGGTTCATAAGAAAAAAGTCATCAGATTTTCTGAAAACAAATCCTTTGGGATTTGTCAATGAGGTTATAATATAATATTCTATCACGTACACACAACACCATCTAGCTCAAACTAAGCAGAGCTTGTACTATGGGTACTAGACAGTATGGATAAACATACATATATTATACATCTTTTTTTTTTGTAAATACATGCATATTATACATAGAAACACCCAGACCAAGACAAACATCCATGTTTATGCACACAAATGTTTCACTTGTGTGGGAATCGAACCCGCGACCTCAGTCGTGGCAGTCGGTTACACTAACCACTGCGCCACTTTGGAAAATTATTTACCAACTGCAAATATTCATATTTAAGCATTATGTAATGGATGTATCACTATAAAAATGTTTTTTAATTGAAAATCATTTTACCATAAGATGCAATAAAAAAGATGCTGTGGCAGAAAGTTTGACTCTTCATATTTTATTTTATTTAATTGTAATATTTGTTCCTGTTTAATGATAATGAAAGAAAGATTAGGGCTTTAATGTCTTTAAAATCAAAGTGTTTCAATTACTATTATAATAATGCTGTACTAGTTACCTAGAGATCATAGACTAGGTGTTGACCTAGTCTATGATAGTCTAAGGTCAGCAAATTTATATGTATGTTGATACATATAAATTTGCTGACCTTTATTAAACTTCTTGACTTATGGCTCAATGACCAAAATTAGAATAATAAGACCTTGATAAAAAAAAGTGCCAAATGTATCATAACCATAACCATTTCCAACTCAATAAAATTTTATTGATAGAAACATTCATTCTCAGCATTGCAATGAATACATGAATAATGTATCGGAGAATTGAATAATTCACATTGAACATACAATAATTTAGTATTTCATAACACAATGAACTGTAAAATAAAAATAGAATATGTAAATATTGTTCTCATGATGACAAGTATGGTAGGGTAGTAGAATAAAAATATGTTTAAGTTTTGACTAGTATAGTTAAAAATATATTTTAGTTCTGTATAAATCACTCATCTTAATTAAATAAAACTAGTTATTGACAAAAAGCACTTATAATGTATTTTGAACAAACTAGCACCTCTGCCTAGTTTAAATATTAATGTTACTTTGATGGAATTATAGTGTTGTTGTTTTATCTTCTTTATATATATAATTCTTCTGTACGTGTGTTGACAGTGAACTCCTCCTAAACGGCTGAAATGATTTGAACAAATTTTTTTGTGTGTGTTCAAATGGATTAGAGGATGGTATAGATTTGTTTTTTTTTTGCCTGTACAGGACAATGTCTGTCTGGACAGCTAGTATATATATACTAAACTGTTATTGTAATATGTTAATTATATAAGTTATGAAATTTTATCTGCTGTTGGTGTATCTTATATTTATAATAATTTGTTAACTTTTTAGGAATGGAATGAATGGAAATGGCTGTGCATATTTTCATATATTTTTCGCATTAGTCAGTCTTTTGTGTGAGAAAGATAACATCATGCTAAAATTACCTTTTTAAAAACCAATGAGTTTGTATTATAAATCTGTATGTACTTTATAAAAATGATATTATCAAATCTATATAATAAAATAAAGTAAATAGAAATATAATATATACAGGTTGCCAATATATTAGATTTGTATATAACAAACACACCTTTCTTACATCTAGGCTCCTGCAACTTGGAAATTACAATCCTGTTAGCTGTAAACTCTAAATTCTGATACAACTAATTGTTAATTTAGATAATTTCTACTCATTTGGTAACAATTCAATAAGATACATATTGATAAGGATATTGTCTTCCTTAACATCCAAATTTATAATTATTTATTTTTGGTATGGTTATGTTATAGAAAAACCGCAAGCAAATCCCGTGTTATTGGGAAAACCAGCCAGGAGGTTGTCGTAAGATTCACTGTCCATTCATGCACAAGAACCCAGACGCGCGCACTGACGGCATCGCGCCCAGCCAACCGGCGCCGCCCCCATCTGTGAGACCACTGCCTTACATTATGCCATCTTTAAACGTAAATTAAAAATGATTTGTTATTCATATGTATGTAGCATTTGGTACATGTTTTTGCTTTACTTAAACTTGTTTTGCACTGATTGGAAATTACTTATGCGTGATTGAGCATATGATCCACAAATTTGGGAGATCCGCATCGATTTTGCATATTGTTACAAAATTATTGCTTTTTTTCTGTTACAAACAGACATAGTAAAGCCAATGAGTTCTGATAAAGAATGTAAACAAACGGTCAGTGGCTTCTAACATTTTTTATATTTAAATTTGTACAGATTTATACACACTTCGGCTTTCAATATATTTTGTCAAAGTTTTCGCTTGCATCTAGGTAACAAAAATAAAAGTATTAGGTATATTCAGTATTAAAATATGAATCAGTAACATTTCAAAAGTTTGGTATAACAAAAAGGTACTTATAAGAATGACAAAAAGGTACTATTTCTAGATAAGCAATTTTTATTATTAATTCACGGTAAATATATAAATTTCAAGCTGAAATGAATGTACCAAAATGTTTCTTATCTGTGACATTTACTAATTACACAAAATCGGTTAAAAAACTAAACAAATGTTGACTTCTCGTGGAAGCCGGTACTTAGGATGACTACTTCTTTTATGTCATTCCGTGCGAGAGTAAAGGATAGACATAATTTGCGCTCGCTGTCGTGAAGTACCTTACTGTTTACATAATTTCCCTAATTTCGTTGGCTTTACTATAGGCAGGTAAGTGATGTTAGAAAATAGATTGTGAGACATGTTGCATGCTTGTTATAATTATATTAATGCAAAATATTGCATTTTACATATTTATATAATGAATTCACAAATAATGTGGTTCAAAATCTCTTAAGATAATCAGAATAAGTTATCAAGAAGAACCTAATTAAAAACCTAAATATATTATATTATCTTAGTATTTTCAAAATCAGTGTAAATTTTTGTTCCTCACGTCAGTATAGCTACTTTTTTAATGGTAGCATGTGCGAACAAGTTCCAGGTGTCGCAAGCTTTTTGTGCTCCAGGAACTTACTGTTGAGCAGCCTATATGCTTGTTATCTACATTAGTAGTATCAGCAAATTTGGAATTACTTTTCCCAAGATTGATTTATATGTATTATAACGATTGATTATATTTTAATATATGCATGATAAGGAAGCGATTAGGTTTGTTTAGTTGGCATTTATGATGACGAGTATGTGTGGTTTCTGATTACGATGAGAATGACCGTGTGGTGTTCGCAGGTGGCGCCGACGTCTGTAAGCGTGCCGGAGCCGGTGCCGGACGCGGCGCTGGGCGCCGTGCCGCCCGCCGTGCCGCCGCCGCAGCCCGTGCCGCTGCTGTGGCAGCAGCAGCGACAAGGTACACACACCAACACACGCGCACACCCACATACTCACACATACACACATACACACATACACACACACACACACACACACACACACACACACACACACACACACACACACACCAACACCCACACACCAACACCCACACCCACATACCTAAGACCCAAGACTAGCGTTTCTGGTGGGTCGCCATCCGGTACCAGGCTTCGAAAATAAAATACCGGGACGCAGCATTGTCTCATTATTTACGACCAATCATACTAGATTGTGATCAAAAGACGTGTTGCTTTTGTGTCAAAGCGAACGGTCCCTTGGCTCTTGCACTGAAAAAAAGAAATGAAAAATCTTGTTGTGAGTCACGATGGGGAAACAATAAAATAAATGAGCCAGGGCCTAATGAAAGTTTGGGAAACGCTGGTTAACGATACAATCCTAGTAAAACAGTAGAAATAATCTGAAAATGAACCGTATAATGCGCTCTTTATTCAAGTTTTTATCAGATAATCTGTTTAGAAATTACTTACAAGGTCCCCACAATCTTTCGATAAGGAGATGTATAGTCGATTACTTAGATTACACAATGATTTAAATAATCAGTGAGCCGCTAAAATGACGCTGTGTAGTGGGTTCTTAGTCTGCATGTTACAAATATTTTAGTGACCCACGATTTTAATTTTCGGCATATCTACATGACACCGATATAGTTTGTAAAAATATCTTTTAAAATAGAAATATAAATAGGCAAGTTATGAAATAGCTTTTTTTTATAGTTCTATTTTCAACTTCGTGTCACAATCTAAATCTAACTATGCAATAATAAAATGATGACAGTGTAGATAATATAATGTAGCACAATACACGTTTTTCAAACAACACGCCTATTGTGTACATAATTATGAGACTCTATATAACGCTAAATAAGCACGCTAGATTTTTCTAGATATGCTACTTCCAGGTAGATGTAACTTTAGGTAGAGCGCCCGGCAAATATCTTGAACAGAGGGCGGCGTGGTGGGGAGGGTTCGCGCACGTATCTAAGATGTTTGCCGGGCGCTGTAACGTGAAGTCTCTTAATATAATGTTAGTATCTCACTTCTAAATTCATCCAAACTAATATTATAAATGCGAATGTGACTTTGTTTATTTTTTACGCTTTCACGCCTTAACTACTCGATGAATCATCACGAAATTTCGCATACACTTTGTCAGGGGTGGAGAAAAGAACATAAGGTACTTTTATCCATAAAAGCAGTGTTGCGGAGGGATTGAAAATTGACATATTCTAATCTTAAAATAACGTTTACGAAAGCGAAACCGCGAGCAAAATATAATATTGACATATATATATATATATATACAAATATAAAATACTACATAAAAATAACAAATAAATCTCTTAATTATTAATGTTATACCAATGTAGTTATATATTATATAACATTAAGAAATTTATTTGTTATTTTTATGTAGTATTTTATATTTGTAAAATTGCCATTTCACTGCAAACAGTTTTGGATAAGTGCCAATTTCAAGCATTTTCATTCATTTATATTTTATATGCACATTTTTCATAAATCTTCGTATTCTATCATGTATTCTTGACTTTTTGAGAAGACATTACAATTATCAGCTACATTACAAATCTATATTGTTACGTAAAGTGCTTGTCTAACAGCCATACATTATTATACAGTGTGAGATTTCATAAAGTGCACATATGAAAATGAGTGAAACTAGACATCATTTTATCGCTAGGAAAAATAATTTAAAAAAATATTCTTCGATTTATACATATTTCTATTTTTTCTTTAGTAGTTATGGAACTTGTACCAAGAAATCCTTGTAACTTTTGAACCAGGTGGTTAATCGTGTTGAAACAAAAACAGTAATAATACGCAATGTGTAGACAATAACAACGGTATACTATTCACATCCAAAAAAATACCGGTGGCATAAAAATAAGGAACATTTTAGACCAAAACTGAGTATCGTACAATGTTTTTTTAAACATTGTTAAAAATCTCAAGAAAGCATCCACATTGCCCCTAGTTTTTATTAATTGACGTTAATCTGTATCTAATAAGCTTTAAAACAACATAAAAACCACACCTATATCCCAAACAAAACAGTTTTTACGAAGGGCTAAACAAAGACCTTGCTGCCACCACGTGCATCTTTGTTTGAAAATTGCATTATTTATCTCAGATAGTTTGGGGTGGGATTGAGAGGTGCAGGCAGGGTAAGGGATAAATTGCGGGCCAGGTCTACAGAAAGAATCAGTCGCTCCGAATCGTTCGCCGCTGCTACTTGTGTGTTCTTGTTTTGTCATGCCCTGTTTGAGTGATTTTCCTCCGGCGCATATCGTCGATATGCATTTTTATTATGGACTGTGTAATGAAAGTGCAAGGGGTGCTCGTACAACTTATTTAGCTACGTTTCCAACGAGACGACCAGTACCATCTGCTCGTAACTTTCAAGATGTTCATAGAAGATTGCCTACTACTGGACTTGGACCAAGTAGAGATCTCCGCGAGGCAAGTGCCATAATCGACGACTATTGAAGAAGCTGTACTGTGTGATTTGTTTGCTTATCCAAATATCAGTACAAGACGATTAGCAATGGCACATGGCATATCGCAAACTTCTGTGTGGCACATTTTAAAGAAAGAAGGTCTACATCCGTATCACTATCAGCGAGTGCAACATTTGCATGAAGGAACTGACGCAATCGACGAATCCCAAGGTGTGTTATGTCCGTATGGATTCAACAAGAGACAAACAAGAGATAACCCGGTGTTTGCAAAAACTATTCTTTGGATGGATGAAGCCCAATTTACAACAGACGGTATTACAAACTGCAGAAAGGGCTATGTCCACCTTCCATACAAACTTCGGCCTAAAGTGAACATTCCTGCAATATACATAAAATCATAGTCTACTAAAGCACCAATTTAATAGACATAGCAAAGGTTTAAAAAAAAGTCTGGGATTTTAAGATATTTTTATTTTATTTTTGTGTAAAAAACATTAATTGTCGTCATGGCTATCCATATCATAAACAATTAATACATGATCCAAAAATGTAGCAGGTGCATATATGTTGCTTTGGTGTCTAGCCCAACCTAAATACCATAAAATGGTCATGACATGGGAGCAACAACCCACTGTCCGCCTACCAACAATGCAATTACAGCAATAGCTTACTATTGCATTGCGTCCTGTTTCTTTATTATTTATCATTACATAAACAAAATATATCTTACGGCTAATGTGCCGACTTTGTATTTTGGCCCTTACTAATGTGGCGTTATCTGCATTCGGCATTTCTTCCAGTAGGTTGTTGCCCCTGTCTCTGCTTATCTCTATTGAATAGGTACCATTAAACCTTATATGTTCACCATAATAGGAACGGGCTTGTTTCAACTGATATGTTCCACAAGCAATCAGGATAAGGTCATCATGGCTGAGGTGGGGAAAATGAGGTGTACTACGGTTTGCACTAATATTTTCAAAATGTGCCCTCACTCTATTTAAACGTGTTTCATTGACGAAGTCAGCCAGATCATTATTAACGTACATATTTTCATTGATTATTTCAAGGATCTGTGCTGCATCATGTCTATCAGTGACACGAAGGTGAAACTTATTAATTAGGGAGGCAGCTATGGAAAAATCTATCATTACATGCTTTGAAGCAGTGTTAAAAAATGTTTGGTGAAATATTTTAAATTGTTGTTTAAAAATGCCATTAACTACCTCCACTACCCAACGGCATATTGTCACTGTCCTTGTTTTATTTGCTTCTATTGTCGACAGTTGGGTTTCACCTTGGTCTAAAGTTGAAGGCACATAAACACGGTAGCCACACTCTTCTAATAATGGAATCGAATCTCTAAAACCCCTATCCAGGATAAAAACATCTCCAGGTTGAAAGTAGCGTCTCATAGGATCATTCTCAGAATTAAATTCATTTTGAACAATTTGAGCATCAGATGTAGTGGCTGGATAGGGGCCTAAAACATCTATAATGTACCCATCAGAACACACAATTAAAAAAGGTTTAATAAGGTTCTTATATTTGTGTAGAGAATAAGTTTGCTTTTGGTATAGGTAATTTGAGCTTTTTTGAACATATACATATATGCCATCTGCTATGACTATGGGACTATTATCAGTCCCACCAAAAAGACCCCTTGGAATCAAAAGGTTTCTTTGTGCTATTTCCTCTCTTGATATGTGTCTGAGCCCCAGGTTCTCTGGCACAAAATCTTGATGCAAAAGTTCCCTTGCCATGCCCATTAAGCGTTCCAATGTAGTGCGTGGTGTTTGTAGCAATGAAGCGATACGCTGATCACTATCTCCTGTTCTCAATTTGAGAAGATATGCAGCTAGGGCAAAGGCTCCTCTGTGTTTATTGGAAAGGCGTGAAACATCTTCCAGAATTTGTCTAAATTGTTCCTTAGTGAAACCCAACCAATATGACACTAAATGGTCAGGCATTACCTCAATATGTTCAAAGTCCAACTCTGTCGTCATATTATCTTTTAAAAGTGAAGCAAAGTCTTCAATTTGGTTGGCATTGAATGTTTGGATAGGATTCTCCAAAACATCCAACAAGAGGTGCCAAGAATTACTATGTAAATGATAGCGGCATATTCTACAATTACTTGGCACATAATAATTGTAGTCACAAAACAACCTTACTCGCAGAGATGTAGGCACCATGAGTCTCTCTGCTCTAGTGCAGTTCGGGAAAAAGCAGCAACTTTGTGTATCAGGTGCTCTAGCATAATTAGGTAGATGTATTTGACCTTCTTGATTTGCCTGTGCTGGAATATCTGGCTGTTCTTCAGATGTATTTTGCGACACAGCTGAAGCATCATGAAGATTGCTCTGAGCTGAGGTTGATGCTTCGGAGAAATGTACTGCTGCCCTATCACTTCGTTGCCAACAAGGATGGCATATACAATCTGTTGATCTTAGCTGTAACAAACATTATGAAAGGTTACTGATATATCTGAAACAAGTGCATAGAACATTTCATTATATGTTATTGTTTACACCAGATTTCTTCTTCAATACTATTAGAGTCTGGATTATTGATTTATAGAAAATATTCTCTGAGGCAATTTGTTATGCTCAGTGTAGCATAACTGTACAATTTAATGTTTGTCATTATAACATTGGCATGTTTTCTATGCCTGGATGAACAAGATATTTTATATTTAATTATATTTGTGATACACTCTTTGGAATTATCAGGTATATAAATCCATAATCTAGCGTTACATTACTACTTATTACCAGTAATAATTATTATTAGTATATATAGTTATATAATAAAGCTCCTTATTTAAGAGTCACATACCAACCCTATTCTCAATGAACAAATGATTAGTAATTACCTTGGAAAATGAAATGATCTATTAAACTGTTAAACACTTACTTGACGTGGTAATATCCACTCTGCAATAACATTTCTAATACGCCTCTCTCGGTCAGTGTCAACTTTTAACGCATGGGATCTTAAACGCAGAAGTGAGCGGCCACAGCTAACACATACATGTTGATGTCCAACTGTATTAGAAACATTCGAAGAATTCCTTATTTCGCTTGTAGCAAGAGTCCAACAAGAATGACAAATTATGCTGTCACTTGATGCCTGCAAAATATAAAAACATTTGTGATTACATGAAAGATATCGTACCTACATAATATATGTAATAATACATATGTTGTCTGTAGAAATTATTTAAAGAATAATGTGAAACTCACTTGTCTTGGGCTGATCCATTGTTGTATAACAGAGTAAATATTACGACTTTCTAAAGTATGCCGTCTCATTCGCGTTATATCTAATCCACAATTAATACAGCGAGACGAATCACTTGAAACTGAGATATTGCGAGAAGCAGATTCAAAATCCATGTTTCGGTTGCCAAAGTCGTCGTGAGAAGCGGAATCGGTATCCGTGACCAAAGAGCCGGGGTCGTCATGCAAAGCGGGTGCGGAGTCCATAACAAAGCTGGCGTCGTCATTTGAATTTGAAGCGGGTTCGGGGTCCATTGATAAGGCTTGTCGTTAGAAAAAATATTATCGCAAAGAAAGAAATCACCAAACACAGCGACGCAAGCGTCGGTAGGTAGGTAATGGCAGGATTGTCAGGAAAACGAAAAATGTTGCCAGATTTAAATCTCCCTTTTATATCGAGGCTCGTTTAATCGAATAAAGTAGATATATTTTAACTAACAAAATATTTTTGGTAACTCATACTGACATAAGGATAAAAATAATAATGAATTACTGTTATAAAAACATGTATCTATAATGTACGTTTTACGTTTGCAATCTTATACTATAAACATCGTTTGAGTATTTGAAGTGAATACACCTGATCATAATATTATAGCGATTACTATTTATTGAAAATCATAATCGATTTAATAATTGAGTATTTGATTATTTAGTGGCAACACTGTTCTTACATTCCCTTGTTTAAAAATGGCAGCGCGGTTGTCGAAAATAATAACTTTAAATAATTAATTCAGATTACTCCGAACTTCATATCGTTCAACATTGATATCAAAATTCCTTTTGAAATCAGAGAAGAAGTTCAATATTAATGAACATCTTGTCTACTGCTGAGCCGCCGATGGACATTTCCCTTTACATTTTTGGAGTCCTAAAGGAGAGAACTCGAAGCTAAAAACAGCTTCCACTTTTCAAGTGAAGTTTTCGATCAATGTTTGGGTAGCTCTTATTGATGATATGTTGACTGGTCCATTAATACTCCCAAGAACATTAACTGCAGACAGATTTCTCCAACTTTTAAGGGATGACCTCCCATTACTTTTGGAAGATGTACGGTGTACCCCTACGAACACGACGTAGAATGTTTTTGCAAATGGACCGATGCCCTGCACATTATACAAGAATAGTTCGCAATTATTTAAATGAAAGCTATCCCAATCGATGGATTAGTAGGCAAGGGCCTGTCGGGTGGCCTGCGCGTTCACCCGATCTGACACCCCTTGATTATTTTCTGTAGGGGACGATAAAACAGAGAATTTATAACTCTTCCATCAATAGTGAGGCAGAACTGCAGGAGAAGATTTTAAACTAGAGTGCCATAAACGAAGATCCAACAATGATAAGACGAGCAACGCAACAGATTTTGCTGCGAAGTACTAAGTGTTTGCAACAACGTGGTAGTCATTTTGAAAACTTGCTACATTAAAAGTTTTATTGTAGGTTGATGAAACTAAATAAACGTGCTGATTTCTACTTGATATTTTTAATTTATTACTTATACCTTTCGTACCTTTACAGAAAAATAAGTGGCGCTTGCAGCCCAAGTGCATGTTTAGTAACTTATGGCAAAGGATTAGACAAGACCTAATTTTTTACCTGAGATAGATAATGCAATTTTCGAAAAAAGATGCACGTGGTGGCAGCAAGGTCTTTGTTTAGCCCTTCATAAAAACTGTTTTGTTTGGGATACAGGTATCGTTTTTATGTTGTTTTAAAGCTTATTAGATACAGATTAACGTCAATTAATAAAAACTAGGAGCAATGGGGATGTCTTCTTGAGATTTTAACAATGTTTTAAAAAACATTGTACGAAACTCAGTTTTGGCACGGTAATACTAGCTAACAGTATTGTAACTCGGCCGTATCTTTGAAATAAATGCCTACAGCCGCGCTGTACGTAAACATGCGATAGGGCTGGCCACCTACAGCATTTTAAATCTGCCTACTTTGAGTTTCTATCTATTTTTGTGATAGTTAATATTTCTTATTTTATTTAAACAAATAAAATACTTTGTGAATGGAATAGGAAGTGTTCAATAAAAATGCATGTTGTTTTTTGATTGGTAGATTTAATTTAAAAAGAAACATGTTTATGTTAGATTAAAGACTTAATAACAAATCAGTCTAATAAATTTGCGACTGAAAAATATTTGCGCCTCGACTGAGACGTACGGAATGCTTTATTATTATATTTTAAAGTACTTATAAAAAATCCGCATTCGAATATAAAGCTTAATTAAAAATTGTTTTGGGAGGAGAAAAAGGAATATCTTTTACTTGGTTATAGATACCTGCAGCTACTTTAGAATTTATATGATTAGTTTTAACAGGAGTTCGGAATATTTCTTCCATTTTTTCTATATATTCCACGAAATCATCGCTGGGTACATTGCTGCATTAAAAAAGTTTGCGAATTTTACTGTAGTCCCGGTACCTTAAATACCGACTGTCTGAGCTGAAATTGTGGCTTCTTTGAGCGGGCTTCACATACAAATTTAAAACGTGACAATCATCATGTTTGTCCAAACAACGCTTAAGAAGATACCCACAAATATAAAAAAGCACAATATAATCTACTTGTCATATTAAATAGCACAATATATTTTACTTGAAAACAGCACAATATATTATACTTGTCATGTTAAATAGGCTATACTTGTACTTATTTTTGGTAAAAAAAATGGCGCGGTTACTGTATAAAAAACAACACACCGTCCGTTCGTCACTGCGGCGCATTCGCGACTTTAGTACTTATTTTTATCTATGTTCGCGACTGGTTGCGTGCCGAGCGCATGCCGACGCCGAAGCGCGTAGGTATGACTCGAGTTCCGACCGTTTGTATGAAGATAGGTTACTGTATATTTATGTACTGTGGTTTTAGTCTAAATGTTCCTTATTTTTATGCCACCGGTATTTGGATGTGAATAGTATACCGTCGTTATTGTCTACACATTGCGTATTATTACTGTTTTTGTTTCAACACGTTTAACCACCTGGTTCAAAAGTTACCAAGGTTTTCTTGGTACAACAAGGTCCATAACTACTAAAGAAAAAATATAAATAGGTATAAATCGAAGAATATTACTTTTTATTCTATTTTTATTTTTCCTAGCGATAAAATGATGTCTAGTTTCACTTATTTTCATATGTGCACTTTATGAAAACTCACACTGTATAACATGACAAAGGTCAGATTTCATGTTATTTAGTGGTTCATTACAGAATGTCTAAATTTAACCATCTTTTTTTATTATTACAAGTGTGTACAGTGGTATAATATGACAAAGTGATTCATCTGCAGCTCGTGTATATAATGTATTATTGTAATAGATGATTATTAAAAGTAATAACAGTGAATTATTTCCAATCAACTGAACACTCATTACATCTATACGAAGGTTTTGCTTGAAGTGTAGATGCAAATGATAATTAGTGTTATGAAGTAGTGTTTGAGGCGCTCAGTACGTGGGCCCGATTGACTCGTGCGTGTTACGTCTGCAGTGGTGCTGGACTCGGCGATCCTGGGCGTGCTGCCGGGCTCCAGCGAGCTGCTGGCGGGGCGGCGCGTGCTGCCGCCGCACGCGCACGACGCGGCGCCCAACCCCTACGCGCCGATGCCCGTCGACCCTCTCGTCGTCAATTTCGAGGAAGGTATGCGCCTCTACTGAAACTATATGTACTAAGCCCCCGCCAGACGATTTGAGACCTCGCACACTTGCTGCTGCCTACTCTGTCACCGAGCGGCCCGCCGCTAGGAGCTTCTGTGGTCACGCGCAGCGGTACCGGCGACACTGGCGACGCGCACCGCACGACTGTGTGTGACGGTCGCACCCGACCCTTCACATACAGAATTTCGGTCTGGTGAATTCACATCAGAGTGAAATGTGACGATGCAACCGTTCGTCTGCAGAATTGCTTGAAAAGGTGCTAGTGTGAATGAGACGGTCGTGTCGTGAGAGTAGTCTGAGGAAGGTACCGGCCTGCTATGATACGGTGATAAAGTTGTGCTAAAACGGTTGTTTATTCAAGATGAGTATTATTATAAAAGTTCGAGCGCACTGGCTACTTTCGATGCCAAATCGCGCTATTGATGTGTATTATATAGAAGAAATGGTTGGTTATCTCGAACCACGAGACGTGAAATTGCAGTACCGTTACGCTTGATGTGATTTTATAAGATATGAAAAACACAGAAATTTCTAGTACGTGTACTTCTGCCATTGTTGGGTGTTAGTTATTTGTAAACTGACAATGGCGAGAGGTCAGGTCGCGTCAGCACAACAGAGATCTCAAATTGTTTGATTGGGGCTTAAGGCTCGATTTGCTGTTACGGATTTGAAAAGCCATCAAAATAAGTATAAGTTTGGTATAAATTTGGACCAGTGTTGTAAGATAAAAGTAAGGAAAAAGTGCGTAGTACTAGACGGTGAATCGCTTCGTTATATATTTGTGAAATGAACATTCTCCATATGTGGCATCGGTACTCTAGCAGTTTTCTATAAGCGCACTGGACGAACAATTGCACGCAAGTGTTACATATGTGTATTTTATGTGATATAAAAAGCAATCGTAATAAATGTATAATTTTGATATACAAGTTGGAAAGTGAATGTGTTATATGAACTATATACGTAGGGTTTTGTTTGACGACGCTGTTGTTTTGATGACTTTTACAAATAAAGTTATCAGCAAATCTAGGAGCCGGACTATTATTATACTATGTACTAATGCACTGGAGTTTTCAATAGACATTAGCGACATTAATGTGCTCGTTATATCTATATCACGGCTCGCAGACATAACGTCTAATGTTTTAGAGCCACCTGCTTATAAGGCGATGTGATTGTGAACTTGGGCTCGTTGTCCATTAGAGTGGCACGACAAACGAATACTTGACGTAACGTAATGTTTAACGAACGGCACTATATGTAATGTAGTGGTACACAGCACTGCCTATTTCTATTTCCATGTAACTTAAGACTCGATATGTGTAGCTCAATTTGCAAGCATTGTATCGACTTCGAATGTGACTTATCGAAGTGCATCGAAGGTGGGAATGTTCCGCTCCAATGGACGGCGAGCCCGAACGCATTATTATAATAATTCGGTAGTTGAAAACTCAACATTGTCATGTCATGGGCGGTGTGCGTAGGGTTAAGCATTAACGATGTTAAACAATTGAAACGCTCATATAATATATTGTTTTTGTTTTATTAAATAACACTATGTGCTTTGTATACTATGGCACTGCAGACTAGATCCTCTTGAAATTTGCGGTCGAACGTTGCATTGGAAGGGTTTGTTATTTTTAGAGTCCAACCCTTTGTTGTGCCAATATAAATATATTTGTCAAAACGACCGATATGTTAGATATATTACTTTAAAATATATATATTTATTTTATTCACATGTTATTGGTTAAGATATTTTGCCAACGTTTGTGGTCGCTAGCGGATTGGGATTGTATTTGTTTATATTATTTTTATGCAGGCGGGTCCTAAATTGCCGGTTATTTTTTACGATTTTGTAGAAAGAAAATACATTTCTTTTGTTTTCCCAGTTCGCGACGCGACCGATTTAAAAACATGGAAGGTATTAACTATTGTTTTTATTTCGCCAATAGTCAATTAATATAGTATTTATTGTATAGATATAGTTGGATTCAGTTTCGGAATTTTTGTATTATACATTAGGGAGGTGGGAGCGGACTGCATAAGTTTGGGCGTTACATTAGAAACTGGATCCAAATTAATTTAAACGAGATACAATATTGTTTTTATGTTGCCGGAAGAGGCGGCTTTTTGGTTGACTCTAACTTAGACAATGTTTAGCTGTTTTTTTATACCATAGACAATGATTAAACAAAGTGAGGTTATATTTGACTCGCGGAGAATTTATTGATAGCTCTCTGCCCGACACGGTTTATAAAAGAAATATGGAGAAAAAGCGACGTTGGTATTTTTGTATGTGCAATAAATTAGAGAATATAATCTCTTTCATATCTTAGCTAATTAGATTCATAAATATCTCTCGCTTTTTCATTTACTGTATCGTTATATAACAATTTATATCACATAGATAGACAGTTACAGCCGTATTTTAAGGAAAAATCCAATGGTTTTCTCTAAAAATATTGCTGCAATACTTTTTTAAATAGATGTTGATATAATCTTTGTCTATGATAGAAAAGTACATAATAAATAGGTTTAATAACATATAAAATACAAATAAAAATATATATACACGATTATTGTAACTCATTAATATAGGTGAAAAAAAAAGAAAAAAAAAACAGCTTTATGCCTTTAAATTGTTTGTATGTTAGTATGTAGGATGTTTTACGGGGCTTTGGCAGTTTATAAAGGTACCCACTGCTACCTGCCCCCCTGTACTTTATATTCGCACCGTGAGAGTTAGATAGAGCTAATAAAATTTAAAAAAATGTATCTCTAGGTATACACAACGGAAATCCCAGTTCTATAAAATGTACGTGAATTCTATATTGCTAGGAGTTCCGTGAAAAAAAAAATCGTGCTTAAGATCATATTACCAAGTTTAGAAAGAAAGAAAAAAAGAGATAAGCTAACAAAAAGAGCATTCGATTGCTTAGCGGTTTTTGGTAATGTCCGTTAACGCTTCCGATTTACCGATTTATCTACGATAGCACTTCGGTACGTTTAGTGAACGCATTAAATCAAATTATTTGTTGTGTAAAACAATCTGGCAAAACAAGGAATTCATTTTTTATATTTTTGCACTGAAAGTAAAGTTCCTATATTTATTACAAAATCGCAAAAGTGTGAACCGGACATGATTTAAAGAATAAAAAAGTAAACGATTCGCGTTATGGTCCATGGTACGCCTAGTCATTATTTATGTATAGAACTATTTATCAATATTTAAATAAAATAGTCTCGATTGGTGGGGATAGATTAAGTCGGAGGTTTCTTATATTATTTCAACATGCTCAGTTTATACACACTTACATTAAAATTTCAAAGTGTTCGCTTAAAAATGAAAATAAAAATTATTTTAAGTTTTATATAAATTTAGCGGAAAAGTGTACTGAAATGTTTAGGAATATAATTTTAGAATGAATTAGTACAAAGGGAGGTTGCTTTCATTTGAGGCAGCTGTTTGAAAAAAAAAAGAAATTGGTTTCGCTGTAACTGTAGCAATACATTTTATATTTAGTATAATGTTGTAGTCTTGTCTCTTTTTATACTAATAAACTATTTATTTACCTTTAGATTAATTGTTGGAATGTTAATGTTTTATGTTAGACAGGTAAATTTCTGTCACACTTGAGAAGCCCTGTGTCTTTGTGGAATGTCTCACGACTGATACTCTAACATCACAAAGTTACGTTACTCGAGGACAGTACTATGTAAGGACACGGTGCTGTCCTCGAGTCACGTTACTTTCCTAAATAACGATTTGAGACCATGTACTGGATATGGGGCATTTATATTTACTAGCATTGGTTGATGTGATTGTCCGGTTAGACTCACGACATTTCATGACGACACAGGACCACGCTTCTATCAGTTTTTATTAATCGATTCTATTTAATGTGGAACTCGTATCTTTGTTATTTTTATTTTGCTTTTGTTACTGGCGAGATTGGGAAGAGAGCTTTTCCCGAATCTTACCAATAAGGATTCGGTTCCACATTGAATCACAATCGGTGCACTCCGAATGTTTTTCTAAGGTTTGCATGTGTGCGAAAGTGAGGTAAATGTAATGAAATTAGAAATGCAGCACTTTTGATACTTACACGTTGTGTTCCATGACATTTTGGTTCGACGGAGGAACGCCATGTGTCGAGGGGACGCATGCGCTAGCGCCGCTGTCCGCGAGTGCCTACAGACAGTTCTTGTTTCAAATAATACGGGGTTGTTGTTATGTTAATCTTAGTCTTATTTTATAATAAGAATTTCAAAATATGTTTATTATTAGTAACGCGTGTCTAGTACCTTTCATTTAAGCTAATTAATCTTCAAACTGATATAGGAACTCGTAACGGAACAGAATTATACTTTGGCTTTGTTTAATCAAATTGTGTTTAATATACCAACGAGTAAATAAAAATGTTTCATAATATGATTTTTGTAATTATTTTTGACCGCCCTCCCTTCGAGAGTCGCTTTCAGATCGACGCGCCGAGAACACACCGCGTATTGCCGGACGGGTCGTTTCAAAATTAATTACGAAAATCATTGACAAACTTTGGATTATCGCGTTCGACTAAGCGGTCCGTGTGTGTGTTCTTGCAGAGTCGGATAATGAAAGCGCTCCCTCCTCCACGCCCACTAAAACGTCCTCGCCCGACGACGCGCACAAAGTCGCGCGCACTAAGTCGCAGGAGCTGTTGCTCCTGGAGAGAATACAGGCGGAGGCGGCCGCCTACTACAGCTACGACGCGCCGCCTCCCGACCTGCCGCCCGCCGAGCGCCGGCGCGCGCCCGCCGCGCCCCGCGCGCCCCCCGCGCCCCGCGCGCCCCCCGCGCCCCGCGCGCCCGCCGCGCCCGCCGCGCCCCGCGGCTCCCCCGCGCCCGCCGCGCCCCGCGCGCCCCGCGCCGCCGACCTCGACTTCAAGATACTGTCGCTGGACGAGATACGCGCGCGCAAGAAGAGCGACACCATCGTACACAGCAAACCCATCACTCTTAATCTGAGCAGGAAAAGAAAGCTCTCCACACAGGAAACTATCACGACGTCGGGCAATAAGATTATTAAAGTTGTTAGAAGTAACTCCATAGTTTACAAGAAACTGGATCGCAACGCGCCGGAGCGGTCGGGTCAGGCGAAAGTTGATCAGAAACCGAATGAAGTCAACGACAGAAAGCGCACTCTATCGGAACAGAGCGACATCTACGAGATACAGGAGGACGAGCTGGTCGACAATTGTTTCGAATTCAAGAGAATAAAATTCGCCGAGCAGACCTCGAAGCCCAGGCTGATTAGGAACAGGCTATCGAGCTTGAACAGGAGCGATGAACCAAAGTACGAAGAAACGGACTGCAATAAAATAGACAATGATTCAGACTCGGAAGTACAAATTGTTAGCGTTGAACTAAATAATAGGAGAATAGATTTAGACAAAGTAGATATAACAGATAATGAAATTATAGATGTAGAAACGACTAGGTTAGGTGAGCCAACAGATGTTGTTGACTTGAGCGAGGACCAGGACGAAAGTGATATTACCATTTCAGACCTCGACTTAGACTTAAGTAAAAACGTTCCGGACGTAGTCGCTAGCTGTCAAAAACAAATGAATAAAATAGACAGTTCGGAAACAAACATATTAAACGATATAGATAATTTATTAAATGACGAATTATGATTCATATCGTTTGTAAGTAATTTTTTTAAGAGAAGATGTTATCGTACAAACTACTTTTAGATCTTGACAAAATTATCGTTGAAGCAATAATTATGATTAATCGATAACTAGACTACACTAGGTAGGGAAATATTTATGTATAAGTGAACTATGCAATACGTAAGTGACTTATTAAGAGTTAAGCGTTAGCTTAGGACAGATGCAAGAGATTTTGGTGTGGATAATTTAGTCACGTTGCTAGTGGTTTAGTATGTTTAAAGCTTTAATTGATATTACAATAGTTTTGCTATATATTGTGGTTTTATTACTGTGACACATTCCATCACGATGACCTATTCTACAATGAATGTTTCCCCAGTATTGTCCTGGTCCCTATAGGACTTAGTATCTATGCCTACGGGCCGAAACTATGACGCTACATTGTTTCGCTAAAAAAATGTAGCGTCAATGCTACTTAACACCTTTATGGATGCCACGATTCTATTACGTGTTTCTTTAACAGTAAATAGCTATACATATCTGTAGGCCTACCATAAAAATGTCTATCCGAAACTTCGGGCCGAACGAAAGTAATTTCCAATAAAGTTTTGCCGGATTTCTTTCTTGCAAATGATGTCAGTCTGTTATTATCCAAATCAAATCCAAATTCAAATATCCAATACTTAGGCTCTAGACAGAGGGACTGCATTTGAACTACTCTCCGAATGCAAAATTACAGTTTGAGTGCAGTAAGTACGACTGCAATAAAACTGCAACCGAACCGCGCAGTTCAATTGCAGTCGGTGTGCAATTGGCGTGGAGTTTTTTAACAACTGTACGCTGACTGAGAGCTAGCTGCATGGTCGACGTGCAGTTCCAATGCAGTTGGTCTTTAGCAATCTTAATACAGTTGGTTCCACTGCATTTGCACTGCACATCGACTGCAAACGGGCTGCACGATTGGTTTGCAGTTTAATTCAGTCGTACCAAATGCATTCAAACTGCAAATTTGCAGTCGCAATGCAGTCCGTCTGTTTAGAGCCTTAATAATTTTTAGTTTTTTATTAAAAATCTATTATGCATAATAACATAGACTCGGCTGTATATTTTTGAAAGAAAAACATCTCTGCCTACCGATTTCTTTTACATTCCGCACTCACCTATGTTTACACATATAAGGCTTTAGGTAGCACATACTTATTATAAACTACTGTAGTTCTTAGGTCCCACGAAATAAGGGATGAGTTTACTGCAATCTATAGGGCACATCGTGGTACCGTAATCACAGTACTGCTATTGAGAACTTCCTAACAGAAACAGTAACACTGCCCGGTTACACGTAAGTTGCTAACTTGCGATTACCATGATTAGTATATTACTATTTGTTACCTAACAATTATACCTAGTTTCTTTTTTAATAAAAGTTACTTTTCAATTTGGATTACAAAGAGCTACCATTCTTGTTTAAAACATAAGTTTAATTCTTGTATTTCAGTATTACATAATTACTGTATCGGATCAAGATGAAACTTACGACCACCTAATGGTAAGTCCGATGTCTTAACCATTGAGTCACTGCCGCTTCTAATATTTTCTTCAACTTGTTGGTTGGTTAAACATGTGTTACTATGTAAAGAGAACATAATAAAACACCGGAATACTTTGATCCAAAAGTGTATTTATATAATGTTATTAAAACGTTTCATCGACATCACACAATTATTCACATTTTTATATATAATCAATACATATACACATTAAAACTAATTGTAAATTCGAAATTAACGCCTCGAGTTTGGGTTCTAGCTAATGCTTTACTGTTTACATGTTTTATTGTTAACCAAACATTGAAAACAATTTATTCTTCACATGAGGACCTGGTACATAGTTCTTTTTGTGCTGAGCTGATAAAAGAGGTGATATTACATCCCAGAAGCATCGTACGCCGAGAGCATCGCTAGTGGCGCTCCTATCGGCAAACACATCGCTTAGTTGCCAGTTTACACTAGATAATTGGTCTTATTGCGTTAAAGTAATGGCCAAAGTTACCCAATTAGGCTATGGCTACGGTGGGTAACTTTGTCTTTATAGCTGTCTATTTTTCATACTAGTAATCTGGCAACAGGTCCTTCAAAATACTATAAATCGTTTTTAGCAGAGTAATTCATGAACATAGTCGTGTTTGATATTTTCACGAGGCCTTGGCAAAAAGCCCATATTCTAACATAATGTAATGCTATTAAAAATAAAGCTTCTAGACTTGAACATCATACTTGCGCGATACATTTGTAATGGGAAAATCACAATTAACAATTACACGAAAGAAACTATTTACACCTGTACTTATATCTAACAAGCCCTGTTTCTCATAAAAAGAATATCTAAATTTACATAGCTACAATAATAATATCAAAATGTATGTGACATTTGCATTGTAGCACCCCAAAGGTACAGTAGTTTGTGGAATTGCAATCATTTTAAATAGAAAATGGTTTGTTTTATATACCTATGGCGAAGTTTGAGAGACGTGCAAAGTACCTATGTCTCTGGATTTACGAACTATATTGTAATAATATAAGATAGAAACTCCTACATAGAAGATAGAAGTACCTATTGCATACAATAGGTACTTCTTGTAGGAGTTTTCTGAGCTGATGACTACGTTGAATGTCAACGAGTCATCATATAGATTTCCATTAGTTCATTAGTTTCCGCTAGAGAGCGCTGTCAGAAAGTATATTATAAAAGACACGCCGTCGTTCAGTATAATATAAAACCAATTTATGGGATACAGCTTGTAGGTTTTGTAAAATTGGTGAAAAGCTCCAGCCCCCCGCTTGGCATTCGGACAAGCGATGTGGCCTGTGTCCTGTATATACATAGGCGCTTGTTTTCTTTCTTGTGGCCCAACTTTTAGTAAGCATTTAAGTAAAATACATATCGGTAATATCTTGCAACATATTATGGAGTAATGTACTTATTTTAAAGAAATATGTAAGTTAATTTGCACTATAGTGAAAAGCATAGATATTATCTATAGTATGATGGAAAATTGAAGGATAAAAATTGAGGGATACTCTTTCTTGGACTCAAAATTGAATCGTTTGAATGTCAGCTTTTGTTAATGAAACATTTACAACAAATATACACAATTAAATGCTTATTTAATACTAGGCTTACCTAACTACCTACCTGTTTAATAAAATATGTTTTAACACTTACACCGACTTATTAAATTATTTCATTCAAAGTTCTAGTGATACATCATTACATGTGCATCAATAACATTAAGTAGTAGAAAATCTATAAGAGATTTATATAATAATATTTTGAATGAAATATTCTAATGTATTTTATTACAATTTGAGCCTACATTTTGTGCTCATATTCCTGCTTTGTGGCAACTAATGGATATGTTAATTCTTTATACTATACGTGTCTGTTACCTCGGCTTTGTGCCTTTACATATTGTTCTAGAAACAATAATTAAATTAAATATCACCAAAAATACAAAGCACGATAAATTATAAACTAAATTCGCCTATTCAACTTATGAGGGCTAAATCATTACGAATAATTTCACAGAAATAACAATAATTAGTTTACATATGCATGCACAATTGCGTATACTTACTGGCCTGTTGCCTTCCATCAGATAGTAAATCTTTACTAAAATATTATAAATAAAGTTGAATTCACAAACTAAATTAGATCTTGCAAGTTCCAGGCCTTGTGTGTTAAATATCGCGCCACTAGCCCTTAGCGACTTGTACAAAATTGTTGTGACAGATAAAATATGTTTAAATAACTTTTAAATGGCTAATTATTTTGTAGAGCTATCTTGACGAAAGTAAAGATGGTGCTAAAGGTAGTGTGAGTGTAAGTTGCGCGGCTAGTTCCACCAGGGTCACTGGAGGCGAGACCAGTACTGCTGCGAGTCCTGGCCAGGCACGGCGAGCGGCACCGACACACCTGTGCCCAGTAGACCGCCTAATTCTGAAATTAAACGTGATCACATTTTAATGAGAACAAGTTAAGAATTTATACACTAGGAAATATAATATTTGTACCATAGCATATATCGGGGGTAACCACTTAGTACCGAACTAAGTAGTCACGAAATCAACTATTAGAGGACATCGCGCAGGAATAGATAAAAATTTTAAATCCCTCGTCATCGAATCGAATTTCGACTTAGTTTGAAAAATGGAAAAGCGGTTTTAGGACCCCTTGATTCAGCTTCAGGTACTTCACGATCAGATAAATATTAGTCCTGTATGAAATGACCACTGTACCACTAAGATGTACAGACAATGGTCATAGTGGTGGCGTAGCTGTAGTTTTCTGTGCCTGAGGTATCGGGTTAGAATCCTAGGTCGGATAACCAAAAAGTTATTGCGTTTTCTGTCAAGAATTTCTTAGCAGCTTGGAAGTTAAAAAGTTTGCAGTGAAAATCATGTACGTAGCTAATGTATAACTGTTCAAGTCGTATAATGTTATATAAATCGTCCTATCGGATTATGAGAGTAAGGAGTATAGAGGTTCCATTATGCGCACACACTTGTGCATTACAATAACTTCTACTCATCGGGTCAGTCTTCGTTAACCTCTCAATTGTACATAATTGAAAACGTATTGTATCTGGCCGACGGCATGCTGCTGCGACTTAATAGTTTAGGATTGACCTTACTCGTACAGCTTTTATACCGTTAACAGTATCAGATAAGAATTTGATCCCGATATCACCCGGTCGTCCATTGGGACGACCCCGAGCTTCGAATGCTGGGTAGGGCATAGTGTTACTATGATTTCTATAAATCTGTTCTCTGCACCTCGTATATTGGAATCATCAGACCATAGACACTCCAGTTAAACGATTTATTTTTCGGTTCCCGAGCTAATTATTGAACCCAGTATTTAACTGTGCTTATGCGGCTGCCATAATTTTCCAAGAACTTGTATAGATTGGAGCAATCTTACTATCATGGTTTACCTGGTGGTGGTGAGGCCGGCTCGTGTTGGTATCCATGATGGTTGACGTACGGGTGCGGTGGCTGTCTGTAGCCCAGCTCGTAGCGGGGGTACCCCAGGAACCCACTCTTGCACAGCTCGGGGTCCGTTGTGTCGCATACCGGGGTCTCGGGGACCATACCGCCGCCGTACCCCATCGGAGTCAGTGGGCTGTAAATGATAACATAATACGCGTACCTAAGTAAATGATAGACAATTTTGTTGTTTTCCAGAATAATATTATGAGCACAGAGGCCAGAGCTGCGTTGTTTAAAGTCAAATACTAAGCGTACGAGGTATTAAAAATGCAGCATTCTTGAAAACCCATTCATTTTGCCCGCACGGTCTGTGCTTTTTGTGTGAAGTGTTTCCTGTGTTCAGTAACCATGTACATCAACGCCTTTTGGGAATCGATACGACTGTCGCTATTTGCCGAGGTATTTTTGTCATGAAAACGGGCTTGTGCCAAAAGGGTTGTGCTAGTAGTATCCTGAATTTACAATAGTAGGTAACTTTGTCTATCGTCTCACATTCTTAGAGGCAGGTTTTGTAAAAAGACATCCCGCTCGACGAATAATTTCTGGATTGCAGGCAACTTTACAAACAACAGACGCAAATAACACATAAAATGGGCATAACCATTTCTGGACCACATAATATTTCTCCGTCGAGCCCCACAACACTTATCGCTTTTCGGCAAAGTAAACATGTAAATCAATACGCCATCTGTGCGGTATTGGCTGCAAGTATCATACAGTAGGTATTGGTAATTTTAGTTCAAGTTTTGTATGGTAGTAGTTGGTAAAGTTGCACTAGAAGTGTTAGTACATTAGCTATAAGTAAGCGTACCTGTAAGTGTCGACGTTGAGCGATGGCTGGTAGGGCTGGTGCGCAGGATGCGCGGGGTGCGCGGGGTGCGCGGGGTGTGCGGGGTGCGCGGGGTGCGCGGGCGGCGCGTGGCCGGCCAGCGCCGGCGCCGCGTACGCGCCGCACTCGGGGCTGCGCCGCTGCGAGCGGATCTTCTCCTCGCGCCGCC
This sequence comes from Catocala nupta, assembly GCA_963675205.1. Taxonomy (NCBI): domain Eukaryota; kingdom Metazoa; phylum Arthropoda; class Insecta; order Lepidoptera; family Erebidae; genus Catocala; species Catocala nupta. Next base: position 15,512,778 of record OY776094.1, on the reverse strand, counting down.
ACTTCGCGCGCCGATTCGAGAACCACACCTTAACGTCGGGTTAGGTTAACAACACGCGCGGTGGCTACGCGCTAACTTAGCTACGACACTTATCATAATAAGATATCACTTATCATAATAGGCACTAAGATTTATGGCACATGTGACCACAACGGGTAAAATGTTAAGGTACAGTATGCATATCGTCTTATGACCAACCGATTATGCATTTCTTCCATTCACATCTATCTCTATATCAAGACTACGTTTAACTTATTGAACCTAATTAAATATTGGTTGCGTTTTATTGGCATGAGTTTTGCTATGCCAAGACGACAGGCATGTATCTACCGGTTGATTACCGGTTACGGTCACCATGAGGAGAGCTGCTGGTTGGTCTGCAAATATAACCTACTTATGTAACTTTATCTTTATCTTTATCTAAACTTTAGTAACGAATGTGGATTATTATTAAACCATGAATAGGAGCGTCATCGTTACTGGACGACAGGAGACATGTAACTTGTAATATTAGGTATAACTTGTTATAGGTATGTACCTACTTATATGAGTGTATATTAAATTGTTACAATTTGTTTTTTCAAACTTAAAATGTTACTATAATTTCGAGGTTTAGGTACTATTGTAATCTACTAATTAAATTGTCTTCGCGATGCTGAAAGTAATTTATCAGAAATTTTATAAAAATACATAACTTTGTGTCCACCCAGACATTCGTTAGATAAAGAGAGGTTTTGTTCTGATGCTTGTTATAGTAACCCAAGTCTGAAGAATAGAAACCATATAGTGACTGACTGACGAGTCTCGAATTAATTATGATTCAACCCAATAGGTACCTATCTAACCATTATCACTAACACTGACACCTACACCAAACATAATTAAAAATGAATTCTCTAAAGTATATAGCAAATATATTTGTGAGATTGCGTTTTCTGATATCTGCCTAGCTCTTCGAGGCGCAGGTGTAATACATACATAGATGGATGTATATTGCACCTATGTTTCGTCATATAATATATTTAGGTTCCACGTAAAGGTCGTGGTCGCCAAACACCGCACATCTATTTGGAATTTCCTGACATCAAAATCTGATAACAAACAACTCAAATCTAGAATCGAACCCTGAGGCCTCACGCATAGGAGTCCTCATCCACTACACTACACCATGGTTACAATTACAGACATGACAGTATGTGAATTGTCTCACTCACGTAGCCTCAAGGAAATTTCACGCATAGTTGTTCTTGCGAGTCACTAATGAGGTATTTAATATAGGTACCTACCTACATATATAATTACAAGATGTGTATAATTACATCGTTGTATTTAACCAACCAATCAATTGGAGATGCGGCATGCGAATGCCGCGTAATTACTACATACGTACAATGTTACATAATTATGGATATATATTACTAATTAGGTGCTGTATGGTCTGGGTATGCATTATACCCATTTGCTACAAATACAAACTGCTTCGAAGCATTAGACAGTACATGCGCTGTTAGTTTTATTAAAATATGAGCTTACGCCCACGTCTTCGGTAGGTAACAGCACTTTTTCCTGGATGAAATGTACGACATGTCCTTTTCTGTAAGTCAAACAACGTGTATGCGAACTTCATGATATTTGGTCTAATATAGGTAGTAGAGGCGTAACAGCGTAACAAATTCACATTCGCATTAGTAATATTTGTAAGGTTATTTATGATATCTACACATAAGGTCTCGAATAGATACTCGAATCCGGCAGTGTTACTGAATATTTCTAGTCTCGTCAAGAAATTCTTAGCACGGTATCTGAGATTGTGCCCGATAAACGTTCACACACATTATAGTGATCACCTAGTAATTGAAATATTATTATTATTTTAATATTAAATATTATTATTACCTAGTTGAATTTTTATAAAAAGAAATCGTTATTTTTTAATGTTGCTTATAATTATACCTTACTTGTTAATTTAATTATTTAGATTACATATTTATTTACATGTTATATTTGATAAATATGTTTTTTTAATTCAATATCTTTATTTTATACCATTTTATTATTATTTTTTTTAATACAATATCTTTATTATATACTATTTTTATTATTTTATTTTTTCACTGAATTTGATTTTTTGTCATTTCTATTAGTTAGGTATATGTACCTACTATATTTGACTTACAATATTTTCATTGTTAAAGTTCTGTTTGCATGCAATTAACTTCAAAACAAATATTTTACTAACATGTGAATAACGTTGTGAGGTACCTACATACTTACCACTATCTTTTTTGTAAATTATTTAATTTAAGAATTGTATGTATCTGTTTGTTTTCTCAAAATAAATAAATAAAAATAAATAAACGGCAATATGCTCACCCCCTATAACGTCCGACCTACAACTATATTGCGTAATGTGGCTGTACGTAATGCTCTTCTGCCCACCTCTTCGGGGATATAGGAGACTTTGTTTGTAAGGTGTATAGTTGAATTTTGATAAATTCGGCTTTCGCTTTTCACAGGAGGACCGATGAGTCATCCATAAGACTGGATTAGATAAAAAACTTATAAAGATTAGATACCTACATAATTAATATCTGCCATTTGGTAAAATAGTAAGCAATCAAATAAGAGTTTACTATAATATTTTTGTGTAACTCACTGTACAGATAATTCTTGTCACAACAAAGTGTCTTTACACGAGCATATTGTTGAATCTTAGCTAACAATATCTAGTTACTTAGTTATATATTAATCTTGTAAGGTTTTTGTAATTAGAATTTCTAAAATAAAATACAGGCCAATAAAACTTCGAGAAATGTTGTTAAAGTCGACAAATTAATGTTGGTATTTGATTTGTTGTTTTAATGCAGTCTTGTCCTTGTCTTTTAATGCAGTGTATCACAAATATTACGTACACACGGCTAAACATCAAGTTAGATTAGATAATTGCGCTACATACAAAATAGAGAATTGTCGGCAAGGGACAGTGCATAGTGGTGTCGATGTAATGGTAAGGATAGAGCGTAACAAAATTATAACGCACTCTCTTGTACGATTCGCAGCGTTCAACTTATAATAGTTCAAAGTCCAAACAGTCTAGGTTGATGTGTCGCTGTGTGTAGGTACTAAGCTACAATAGTATTTTAGTATTGGAATGTTCTGATATAGATGCTCACCTGTATTCTTGCCTCAGGTAGACCTATTTTGGCGGCCAGTCGCTCTCGAGCAAACACGTCTGGATAGTGAGTTCTTTCGAATTCTGAAAACAAAGAAACCAGGTAAAATATGCAACGTTAATAGAAATCTTTAAGTAGTGAGTACAAATATTTGAAGGATTCATAATAGAAATTTAAAAACGCGCGATACGAAATTGGCAAAACACCCTCTTTCAAGACTTTCGTTTTGTTTAATTTCATATAAGGAGCTTTAAAGCGAGCTCATATTTAATGCAATATGTAGCTACAATATTTTCAAGTATAGCTCGGTCAGCTCAAAAACAATTGAATGCATCAGACATGCCGAACGTAATGCTTTAGATAACCATATTTAAAATATCGACTTGACATGTATTCTGTAATATTACTGTTATTGCTGACCTGTATTTCATAGCGATGCAGTAACAATAATATCTGTTTAGAGGCACCTTATTTTGAACAAAAGCCATTGCATGTAATTTTATAAAAAATACACATGAACACGAAGAACACCCAGACACAGATTTGGAACAGCATTTGTGGAACTCAAACCCGCAGCAACGGCGTACTGGCAATGGCAAAGTGACTTAGAAACCACTAAAATGTAATTTTAAGTACCTCTTTCCAAGCTGTCTATCTGCTCGTTAGTGAAGCTGGTCCGGTTCCTCTGCAGCTTGCGCTTGAGTCGCAGCCGCGCCGCATCGTCGTCGGCACCGCTTGAGCCCGCATTCGAGTTGTCACCGGATCCCGTCTCATCTGAATGCAGACCTTCCAGACCTTCTAGCGGCTCTTCATCTGCAAAAAATTAAGGAACTTGACTTATGAATGTGTAGATAATGTGCGAGTGGATTTATCTGTGCGTTACGCTGACACATTCGTTTGATTTTGATGAAATTTATTTTTTATTATTTCATTAATAATCTAACTAAGTATAAAGGCGATAGACTTATGGGATAGGTTGGACTGCTACGTAAAGGTCTCGAGTTTAAAGTCTGCCGACCCGCACTGAGCCAGCGTGGTGTACTATGGGTTAGGCCTTCTTATACAGTAAAAAGCTCTGTGCTCAGGTAAAGAAAATCGTATAAAACATGCTGTGATCATGTCACTCACTCTTTATTATAACGTATACAATTTCGTCCATCTGACCTACGCTACCTATTAGTAAATTAATATGGCATCAACAAAATTTAAGACATAGCATCAAGGGCAGCAGAAACACGTAAAAAGTATCTGTAATAAATTAAGTCACCATTGAAATTAAACTTGACATTATTACATAATCTATAAACTGTTACACTACATACTACTCTATTAACTTTTCTAATTTTTAAGCTAATTAAGTTATTAAAATTATTTATATTTAAGTTTACACTTTGCCCGACGTTTCGGTTGCTTTTCAGCAGCCATGGTCACGGGGAGACTAAGATGGTAGTTGTCTCAATGTTCCAGTGTAGTTATTTCAAAGTGCCCGAACATAATTCAATCATTGGTGTCTCTATTTACGCAGAATGAGCTCAAAGTATCATGAAGTCTAGCTGTGGTTTGCTTCTTCTTGGGTTTGACTATTTGAATTACTGGATCCCAAGCTGGTGGTACATTCCAACAATCTTCTCTATTGTTTGTAGGATGTTTTTTGATTTCAATGGCCTCGCGAAGCATCTTGGGTAGGAATCGGTGTTCTTTAGCGAGAATCTGTGATTTGTCAAATCTCAGGTAGTGGTTGGACCCCTGTTGCACATGTTAACTTTGTTTCTATAAACGAAATAGAAATATATAACAAACAACGTAAAAGCATAATTATTTTAGACACCGCTTCCATATTCACGGCATCCCCTTCACGTTGTGATCTTGAACATCTATCTATTACAAGCCGCTTACAGGAATTATAAGTTAGTAAGGAGTTGTGCGCACAATGCCGAAGTATTCGGCGAAGTTAGGACCGCGAAGTGAGCACGATTACTTGGAGAAACAACACCGATATCGTGGATTTATTCGAGTTGCGATTTTAATCTCGCCCGCTCCTCTTCACTTACTCGTAAATTCGCCTTATCAACTGACTTAGGTGTAAGAGATTCAATTAGAAGGGAATGATTAAAAGTTTCACTTGTTTCAATGAATGTTTGTGTTTCAAATTTGAGAGGTTTTGATGTCGCGGTTGTTTGGTTTCTGATACAAGGTTATTAATAGTATTTTTATAATAAACCGCTGATATTTATATATTATTTGTACATTATTATTATTTAACTGATATATAATTTAATGAAATAACATTAATAATATACTTATATACTTTGATTGCTTCATAACTGAACTTACATTTATTTTTAATATATAAGTTCAAATGAACATACCTAATTAAATTTAAATGTAAGTGGTTATGCTTTATAAATATTAAACCTTTAAGTATTATCTTAATTATGATAATTTTATTGCATTGATTATCTGTAAATACAAATAATTAATAATTAAATGATAATATTGAACAGACATAACGTTTGGTAAACGCAACACCAGCGTCAGCTGTATACCGGGGCTCCTACAGCGACTTGGGAGTCTGCCAGCGCAGCCATAACCGCCGCACTTAGCCAGACTTGCGATAGTAGTAAGCTGTTGAAGTTAGACTCGAGGCTTCGTCATCTTAACAAAAGGCTTGACAACGCACTCATAGTTTTTACCTTCTTCCCTTCCGAATATAATATAGTACACTATTGCTGCGACATTGGAAGAAGCTATTAGTTGAAATCAATTAGTATAAAAAACACATATATACTAACTCTAGTTTTAACCACAATTATTTCTGATACTAGATTTTATTTATTTATTTTATTTAAAAGCTTCATGCACATAACAACACATTGGCGGTAGGGTAGTAGTAGGTAGGGGGTAGGCTCTGTAGGGTGAAGCAGAGATAAAAAAAAGTAGGTGCATACCTATTCAATAGCATTATAAATATACATGTATTTTAAATTAAAGAATAACATAAAAGTAATGATAATTATGTAATAAATACATACCTAAATATATAATAAAATTTAAATAAAATATATACATATAAATATATAGACGTCTACATACATACATACATATATACGTAACATATTAATGATGAGATGGAACAGATAAACTGTTATGGAAGAGAGCACGTACTTTTAACTTGAAAGTGCAACGGTTTGTGGACATCTTGACTTCATGAGTTCGTGTTGACTTCAAAGTAAAACGAACTGGACAAAGAAGGAAGAATGTAGGAAATCAGATGTATGGGAGGAATAAAGTAAGAGGAGGTTGTTGGAGGAACGAAGATTTTTATCATGATTGGAAGCTGGGTATTGGAAAAGGCAGGTAAAATAAGTGGGGGCATTTGGTGAGGTTAGAATAGAAAATAATATTGTAAGAGCACGCAAACTACGGCGTTGACGTATGGGTAACAATTTTAAAGTGAACCTATAAGATGAAATATGGTCATATTTATGAAGATTATAAATGAATCGAATACAGTTATTTAGAAGTCGGTCATATTTATTGAGTAGATCTGCATTAAGGTCATAGTAACACACATCACCTTAGTCAATTTAGGGAAAGATCAAAGTCTGCGTATGCATTATTTTCGTAGATGGGAGAAAATTCTTTAGGCGATATAAAACGCGTAGCGTTCCAGTTACTATCTGACTGACACTAGTAACCTGAGCTTGCCAATTTAAATTGGAGTCAATGAGCAAACCCAGATCCTTTACAGTAGGACTAAACGGTATAGGTGTCCCATCAAACACAACAGGCGGTAAAGTAGTGGAGTCCAGCCTGCTTATCAGTAGTTGACTTCCAACTAAAATTGACTGACACTTAGTCGGGTTAACAGACAATACAAATTTGCAAGACCAGCTTCAAGATCAGCATTTACTTTAGAAATGGCTTCAGATAGATTATTTGCAGTATCTTGAGCATATACATAGCTGCAAGTCATCGTCATAAAGATGATACGTGCACTGAAGATATGAAGTTAATAAATAGAGAAAATAGTAACGGAGATAGAATGCCGCCTTGAGGAACACCAGAGTTGAGGTCACGCCAAGGCTATGATGTATCATCGATGCTTACTGACTGCTGGCGCCCCTGAAGATATGTCGAGAACCATTAAGTACACCAGGTGAGATATTAAGATGGCATAGGATCGCTAGTAAGATGTCGTGGCTGACGGTATTGAAGGCGTTCGAGAAGTCAATCAAGGCCAACACAGTGACTTTGGTATCCTCCATTCCCGCCCTGATATCGACAGTCACTTTGACTGGCCCGGGGCTGAAGCCAGATTGAAGAGGACTCAATAGGTTATTTAGTTTCCCAAACTGTGCAAGTTGTTTGTGTACATAGGCCTCAAGCACTTTAGACGGTTTGGAACGGAAGGCCTAGTCCTACCTTAGGAAGAGAGATGACAAAGGCCACAAGGACGAAAAAATAGCATTGTCAAGAAAAAAAATTACGATATGGGATATGGCGGGAAGGAGTTGATTAATAATTGGTGTGATCATAGGGCGACTAATACCATCACAGCCCACAGCATTAGACTTGATCGCCAGGATTATCTTTCTGATCCCACCTGGTTCTACCGAAGAAAACAGAAAAGGATCAATATTGGGCTTGGATAGGTTGGCTAAGTACCCTTGATTTGTTGATCCAGCAAGATAGAAGAGGTGAAATGTTGATTGATATCATCCAAATCAATCGACGTACGCGGATCACTTTGTTGGTTTTTGCCAATGCCTAGGGTTCCAAGAAACCGCCAGATATCAGCAGTAGTTGAATATGTTATATTATCGATTTTGCCGCGTCAATGCTTCAGACGTGTAAATGCAGGTTTAGTTAGCTTAGTAACAGTGTTTTTTCTGGATGAAAGGTATCCTATGTACTTTACTCTTCCCCTGACAAAATGTATGCAAAATTTCATGATGATCGGTCGAGTAGGTAGTTAGGGCGTGAAAGTGTGACACACAATTCACATTCGCATTTATAATATGAGTTAGGATGTTATGGTACTGACATAAGTATTTATAATTATAACGGTTGTATAGTGCTAAAAGATTAAGCCTCTGCCTACTTAAAGTCTCTGCCTAAGTTAAGATTAAAAGACTATCACACACATACATATTTTGTCAGAGATGTCAAGCGACACAATAATAAATTATTGTCCAAATCCATGTTGCTGATTCTGATAAATCTCTAAGTAAACGTGCATTTCTTAAAAGAAAATACAGTACCTGACAATTTTTACACTTTGCTATCAAACTTTATCGAGTTTAATACCGAAGTAATTTCATACCAAGCAGTAAATACCTAAGAATGGTTTTAACGCTATGTCGTCTTATCACAAGCCTTTTGCGCCACGAAGAATAATCCTATTCTTCCCCAAAAACCAGACTTGGAATATAATATCAATCAATAGATAATCAGAGAGATATCTACGTCTTACGGCGAGGCGCTTAGTAAACCGAGGACGGCCCGCGACCAGACTACCGCGACTGACGGTAATTGACGTGGGGGACTGTGAACCAACATATTTTATATATTCGAGTCGATTTTCTTCACAATTAGTAATCATCATTATTGTTACTAATGTTTGCAATGTCTATTTGTCTCCTTGTGTGGACGTACAGTGAGCAAACAAATTTCCTGAATGACTTAAATGGAGATCTTTATGTCAATCGAGTCACTTAAATAGATCATAATGTTCATAATCTGTATATTCTTATGTATATAAATATTATATACATATGTTATTAGAAAACTTTATGTTACTTTAACTTTTTGTTATTAAGCATATTGCGCGCAAAGAGTGTATAAAGGGCAGACAATTAAATTAAATTAAAATATATTTTACATTTTTGTGTGAAATATTTAATTAATTACATTTAAATAACGATCCACTAGTACTTTTAATTTGTCATATAATTAAAAATCAATTGTGCTTCGCCACCGGTGTACCGTTGCTAGGTTAGGTTAAATAGGTCTCTTATGTCTTTTGCCTTGTTAAAAGTGAACAATATGATAGATAATAGCGTTTTTCTTAGAATATAAATATTTTAAATTGATAAATGATGTGTATACAGGTGATGTTAACAGAGAATAATGTGTTTACCGAGTAACACATAGTTACCTATAAGTGAAAAGAGGGAACATTTGTTTTGAGTATAGAAAGATCAACATCGTAACTAAGTGTTTTTGTCCATAAGTTAATTTTAATAACGATTTTAGTAGCCTTGAGTAGATACCTAAAGAAGGCAAGTGGTGTAATTAAATGTAAAAAATATTATGAAGTAACTACGTAATGTAATATAAAAATATTTCTAATTTAGCTGAATAAAGATTAATATTTGAGGTTTAAATTCGCAGCGATGAATACCAACTAATAATAAAACATAATATCGAAAAGCGTCTAGACGACGAAAGCTAATTTCTAACTCAATAACTATATAACAGGTGAGTTTATAACTAGGTAGATTCATAAATGACTTATATTTAAATATAAGTTAACCTTTAATTAACCAACAGAGTGTAGCGAGAAAGTTGGCAGACGCGTAAATCCTGCGAGATATCTCTAGTCTAGATAACATAAACTATTTCAGGATCGAATAAATTATGTTCAAGTGTCAAAATCTCGCAGTTGCCGTCTACCGGGATGGTATGGGGTGAAAGGGAGCCGCGGAGGGGCCGGCGCGGGGTGGGGGAGGACCGTAACGGGCGCGTTCATGCAGAAACTGACGATAACGTGGCCCGGCCTACCACGTAACCCAGCCGAGTACGATAGTGTTATCGCTAGCTTAAAAATGTATGCCCAATAATGGAGTGTCGGTTTTGACAAGGTGCACTTTAGTTTGGCAAGACTCGAGGGTCACACCTGCCGAGATAACGACGAATAAATTTCCAGAATTAAATCGCTTAATTCGGAGTAAAAGTCGGTGGAAATTTTCGTTCAATTCTTATCGCGAGAAGTGTTTGCTTGAACTTAATTCGTGGAGTGCTTGACTCTAATGTAAATTGTATTATATTTCAGGCAGATATTAGGCTGAATTGAATCGGATAGCACAATTTAATAGTGTCAAAATCTATTTTTCAGGAAATGCAAGTAATCACAACTTTATTAGTTACAAAAATATTTCATTTTTGTAAAATTATCTGAAGTATTTTTACTTTCGTAGCCAGCGTAATGATATTTGTAGACACTTCTACGCCGTAGCAACAAACCCCCTTAAAATCATTTAATTCGTATAATATATCATTTAGCTTATTAATTTAGTTATCACGTTTATTATAAAAGTCAAATCGTATTTATATTTTAATAATTATACGCACTGACATTGTATTTTATGTCTCCCTAAATTAAAGTTAATTTTGAGAACCTGGACTTCAATATTTAAAGAAATATATGATATTCTATTACTTTATTTATACATATATACGTATGATATGTATATGCTGTGATGCAACTATCTAAATCAGAAAACTGTGTATTCAAACATTACATAACGTACGTATGTATATTCTATAAACCATAAAATTTTCTTGTGTTGATACATAAATATTCTTTTGTCATACATGTACAAAGTTTTTTAAAAATGGTCATTAATTGTGATCTAAATGTGCTTCTGCGTGAGTTCGTGTAGTAGTGGCTCTTGCTCGAGTGTTTTTACAGAGCCGGGACTCCCTGACACAAGTTTGTGTGTGTTGCAGTTCACGTATACCAATACCTACGTGTTATACGCTCATGGCATAAATTCTACTACGTTTTTTCTGGCTTCTCTTTATTTTCTTTTTTGTGTTCATAGCTGCGGTGAGACTAAAGCCCATTCAATTTTATTAATCTCTTTCGTTTAGTATTTATAAAGTCTAGCTAGTGCTTGCGGCTTCACCCGTGTTCTCAGGGTATTATTAGTAAACTAATTTAGTAGAGTTTCGTTATAGCGAAAGTTATGTTATTACTGAATAATATACCATTCAATTTATGCGAGGATTTTTGGTATCGGGTCAGTCGTGTCAGAGATTCTACTTCGAAACAAATATTATCTTTTTTGTATTAGTATACTTATAGATATATGTATACATCAAGCGAAAGTAGTCCGAGTTATTCTCTAATCCTTTAACTATGTCTTTACAAAGCACTATATTTGCCTGATCGTTCTTGACGCGAGGAAATAAATAAAACAATGGTTTTATATTATCAGAATTGTAACCCTTAAGGGTTAAACAGAGTTATTACATCCATATCACAAACGTTTAATACGCGTTATACACCTTATGGAGTTCAAGTCTATCTTATTGATAAGTTAGACAAGCCAGGCGAGGTGAGAAACTAGCTTGACGTAAGGCTAGTGTCCTCTCAATTATTAACTAGATATAATTACAAAGATACGTCTTTGGGAGTAATCGAGGCATTCAACCTAAACATTATTACAAGTATGTAACAATGTTTAGGTTGAATGCCTCGATTACTCCCTATGTCTTATTTTTCCCTATACTATTATCATTACAAGTATGTATGAAACAAATTACAGGAAGTACGTAAACGCAAGCAAAACGATGTCCATTCAAAGGCATATTAAACAGACTTTCCATTCATTAATATGTCGGCTCGCCCACGTCGCTGTCGTCGCGTCGTCGCGTCGTTGACGTTTGGCTGCAGTGATACATCCGCTAACAAACATTTCGTCTGCTGCTCATTTCTCGCGCACCGCAACGAATATGACACCTCGAAATGCCACCACAACCATACAATACCACAGCTAAACTTTCACCACACCCTTCTCCCAACCTAATAAGGTTTAAAATTGCGTGAAAAATGTTATGAACGGTAAAATGAGTGTGTATTGGGAACCCATCTGTCAGGAGCGTAACATTAATGTTTCATGAAGTCCCTCTATGTGTAGATCGGTATCAGATAATAGACGAGTCTGTATCTCTATTTACTGTCACTCAAAGTCTGACGCGAAATCTAACGAGAATTAACATCACTGGGAGATGGGATGTTTTCCCGATGTTTTGTGTCTGTAGGATGGGTTGGCAACAAGACATTTAGATGTCCTATTACAATGTTTGTTAGTTATTGGCGTTTCAAGGATTTGTTTCTTTAATTCTAGTATAATAATAAGGTATATAGTTGTATGATAATGTATGAAGAGAAAATACACAGACAAACACACAGATATTAAATTTTGCGATATGTTTATAGATTTTGGTGACAACTAAGCCTCGGTGACTTAAGCGAATCTGGTTTTATTTCAAGAATATTTCTCGTAGATAGCATAGTTTTACAAACATACGAGACATCGGACGCAAATCTCACGCAGTTGGAACGACTTTATATTCATCTTTCAATTTCTTATTCCAGAGATTGTTCCAAGATCACATAGCTAGCTGGCTACTCGACTTTGGTAGTGCCGAGGTGTACTTAATCCACTTCGCCATCCGTGTCCAGAGTTTTGAAATTATATATAGGTACATATTTATTTATCTTTACTGAATTGCTGACATGAGAGATCAGCTGCGGTTGACAAAGATGCAATATTATTAAATACTATATAAGTAAGTGAAATTCTTTGGAAAAATAACACGAATATTACTTGCCTACCCTATTTCCCGGTGATGGGCAAGATGGCGGGCCTCGCCATAAACAAAACGGGCGCGGTGTTTGCCTTATCGCAAAAATGTCGTTGTCTATGACGTGTATTTCATTCGCGATTCCCCCGAGCCTTGCGGGAGGTGTTTTGTCTCCTACCCACGATATCTAGATACTATTGTAGTTGCTCATTCGCATGATGGTATTTTTTTCGATTTCTTGCAGTTCCATTCACATGTAATGGATGTTTTGTATTAATATGGGTTAGTGTTTGAACTTTATTTCTTTAATGCATGTGTATGAAGGTAGGTACGGGTCAAAGTAATTTGAGTGAAAGTTTAAGATATTCTAAAAGAAAAAGATTTTTACTGAATGTGACACTGAATCAGTTGAATACTAATCCAGTGCCACAAAACGAAACAATCTTGTAGACATTTAGGGAATACAAAGACATTTAGAAGTATAGGTATCTAAATCTAACCCAATCGTTAAGATGGTTCGTCTATGGATGAATATGAACTCATTTTACTACAGCAATCATTTAAAATATGTAAATTGTAACAAGTACCAACAACACAATGCCTTATCAATCAATATTTTATTAATGGGAAATATTGAATCCTTATATGACATGAAATTAATAACATATGCCCAATTAATCCAACAGAAACCTGCGGATACTTTTGTATCTTTGTTAACACTAATGAGTTAATCCGAACAATACGTACAGCGAACCGAATGAAAATATTCCATGTAATAATTGTCACAATTAAATATAAAAGCAGATAATATTTACGGTGCATCATGAATGAATAACGACGTATCACGAGTCTAGTCACGCGTCCGCCATTTTGTGTGAAAACGGCGGGAAAGGGCTCGGCGACGCTCGAGCGCGCACAGGTGGGCACATCGATATCTGCACGAACGACTTGTTTAAATTATTTTAAATTAATGTGGCGGTATTGATATTTTTAGATGAACATTTTATATAAGTAGTTTAGGACTTAAAGAAAAGTTTTTAAAGGTTGGATGAAAGATCACTGTGTATTAGCTGAATTGTGATTTTAAAATAGTTAATGGGATATCATCACATAACATGGACACGATAAGGATATAAAATTATTAGAGGCAGTTTGAAAGTAGCATTAATGTCGGGCAAGTTGAACAGAAATCGTTAGTAGTGGTATGAATGCGTGATGGATTAAACGAGGAGAATATTAAGTCTTAGCCTAGCAAATGGATTAAATGATAATTCCACAAGAACCATGCATTTTATCGGATTACTGCTACTATATGCTATACTCAATGTCACTCTCCGGCCCATGAACTTTATCTTTGCAGGATTTAATGTTGATATTGCTCCGTAGGTAGGTGAGAAGAGGACGTACAGACAAACACATTTTCATATTTCTAATATTAAACAAGGATGTATGTGCTTTACTTATTACTGCACTTACCCTAAATAAACTAGAAATGAGACTCCAATACTACCTAATCCAATATTTCTTTAGGTTTATTATAAATTGTTTGTAACATAATGATATGATCATAAATTAGAGGTGTAAAGATTTTCGGATGGTTATTATTACAAGACCACATTAAGTTTCAAAGGCATTTTCTGTAAGTATTAATGTTATTATTATATTTCTCATAAAACCTGGTATGTTTTACGTTAGACATACGCTGTATACAGACATCATATAAAGGTCAGCATTTTATCGAGAATTGTTCTCAAAAAACATGTCTAACTTTTCCCGACCTAGGAATAAAACCCGAGACCGTAGTGCCCCCAAGGCTCTGTATATACATACTGCCTCCGTGGCGCAGCGGTAGTAAATGTGACTGCTGTGCATGAGGTCTCGGGTTCGAATCCCGGGTCGGGCCAACAAAAAGTTATTGAGTTTTGTCTGTATAGCAGCCCGGAGTTAGGAAGTTGGCGGTGTTTGACCCCCGTGCCTCGGAAAGCACGTAAAGCCGTTGGTCCTGCGCCTGATCTCTCTTCGGTCTTGTCGGATTACCGTCCCATCGGATCATAAGAGTGAGGGAACAGAGAGTGGACTTGTGTTTGCGCACACACTTGTGCACTATAATATATCCTGCGCAGATGGCCAGTATCCGTTAAGACTGGCCGCCGTGATCGAAATTCGGTCTGGAGGACATTATTATTACATAGTTGAATATTTGCTTTCATATTTTGCTTGTCATTACGTCAATGCCAATCAACAGCATTAAGATGAAATTCTTGAAGAAATCGTTTACGAATTCGTATGACTGTTACATACCATACAGTAGAAAATACATATATGCAAAAATTGCTTACCGTACTACCGAAACTGGTATATACAGCCTAGAAGATCAAACAAACCATTTTAATTCAAAGTATTTCAGCAATCGCATATTTCTTTACCAGATTTTATAATTTTCGTTGTCACTGAAAATTATTGAGGATAATAGTCTGACGGAGGCCTTGTCGAGAACTTCCCGCAAGTTTTAATTGTAATTTTTTTTTTAAATGGCGGCTGGCTTCTCTCTAATAAACGACTACATACGTAAATTCACGCTTGGTTTTAAGGAGGAGTACACAGAGAATACCCACGGATTTCAACTAAGTAGGACCCTGATCTGTCTCCCTTGCTTTATTCACTGTCATCATATTCTTCATGGATGCTGGTTGGATCAGGGTACAGTTCACCTAGTCTTTTTACACAAAGTCTTCGACACACATATATGTATATAATTCTTTTGAGCGGATGTCTTTGTATTAAAGTAAGATAAACCAACCGAAAACCTTTGACGACAAACTATAACTAAAAACGTTCCTTTATTCTTATTTAGAATCACTCTATATGAAACTATTTTAGTAATTTATTATGTTGTTCATTTTACAGATAACTGTACTATTTCTTTCTCCGTTTTAAGCTACATTCCCTTACCATGTCTAAGATTCCTTTGCGAATTGGGCTTGGTTTCTGAACTGAGCAGATCCGCTTGGATTTTAGTTTTTATAGAACTCTAACTAGTCATGTTATTTGCGTAACTCAAAAGCATACTAGCTTAATCTCTGGATTAAAATATTATATAACTGTTGGATCAGTTACCTATGAGAATATTTTAAGAATCTCGGTATCCAAATTGACTGCGTGAAATTAAATGTGAGAGATATGCTTGCGGATTCATCAAACCGTGTGATCGCCTTTATGTTAATGACGAGCATCTACGTTACTTATCATAATCCACATTAAATGTCAATTATAACTGCTTGATTATAATGTGATTATAAAGTCAAATAATTATTTAAGAAATTACGGTACTGAAATACATGGAAACTATAATCTTAACGCATTTTCACGTAGAATATAATTAATTTGTCTAGGTTCACAAGATAGAGACGAATATTATGTACGAAAAACGAAAGTGATACTTTTAAAAAAATATTACACAAAAGTACCTAATACTTTTTTGACATACAGTTTTTACTATCATCAAAGTCGTTTAGACACGTTTACCGTAAACCTAAAAATATGTCAATTTTGATATGTAATATAGGAGTAAATAAGGTACGAAACACGTAAAACCGAGGCAGTATATAACACACAATGCGAATGTTACAGAGAGTGCACATACACACGTGTGTGTTTGTGTGTATATGTTCGCTCGTTGCGTCACGAGAGACACAATAATTATATGTTGTTTGTGTCGTGGGTGGGGCGCGGCGGCACCGCGCGTGGGACGGCCCGGGCTACGCCTCGCGCCGCGCGCCGCCGCCCTCAAACGAGCATTATTTTTTTGTTTCACTATGGTTTGTTCGGTAATGAGGTTTGAATATTGAAGTGGTATGTCTATGGATACTGCATTGCTTTATTTCAATTATATTTCATACCAGCTATTACTTTAAGTGAGTTGATCGCTGAAGGATTTGTTTCATTGTTGTAATTTTGAATGGCCATATTTGTGTTTAGACTCATTGATACTAGTACCTGCTACATACTATAGAATCTGTCGTTTAAAACGATCTCCATCTAAATTCTAAATTAAGGATGGCTTAACAGGAAGTAGGTACTTCTATCTTACTGAAGATTGCAGTTTGTTAACCTTGGGTCATATTATATTTTTTTTATTTTACAACGAGGAGTATAGTTTTAAGTGGACTTTTAAAAGGAACTGTGTTATGCAAGTACTTTCTAAGTCTTTTGGTGGCAGCGGTAACACTTCTATTATAAAGTGGACAATGTGCGAGAAATATCCGCGGTAACTTATAGGTTGTTAGCTTATTCGTAAACAAAACCCTAGCTATTTATCACTCAAGTGTTAGACAGACTTTTATAACCCCTATATCGTACTGGTTCTGATTTATCAAATATTCATGAGAAGTTGAGCATGGCGGCATCATCTGGCATTTTGCTCAAACCGGAGTAACGTGGCTGAAAAAGTATCTATACCCTACTCAAATTCATATCCATATAATCTGTAGTAATGTTTTTATTGCATTTGAAACCTACGTCACCCTTAAACAGTATTTACTCATTTAGGTCACAAGGTTACACTAATGAACGTTTAAGTTATGGTTAGCGAATTACATTAAGGCTGGTAGCTAGTTTCGGGCAAATCTTTATAGAGCCTATTTAGTTTTTTTGTTTGAGATAGACATCTCTCACTCTAGGCATAATTCCTGTGACGCGGGGGACTTTAAAAACATACAAACAATGGACACAAAGTACACCTAGATTCGAAACAACTATTTAATCCCACTAATTTTTGTCCTGTGTGGAGATCTAACCCACAACACTTGGTGCAGTGGAAATGGCGAGACGACCTCATAAACCACAGAGTCCCCGTGCAGTCAAAGTCTATGAGAAGAAACCTGCAAGAAACTTATAGCCACTGAAACAATCTTGCTTCAAGTACAAAGCTTCTTATCATTTTCTATTAAAATATTAGTATCCTTAATTTGACTGAAATTTCAAAAATCTATCGGTTTTGCTATTGGAAATGTTGCCATAGTGCTCCAATTACCCGCTTCCAAAATCCAATGATGCGATGATGAGATTTTTTTACGCGGATACGTTGACATCAAACTACTTTCACAATGCCTGCTTTTGAATATAAAACCGTAAGAGGAAGAAATAAAGATGCAAGAAATTGATGACGATTAAGAAGAAAAGACACATACAAATTAAAATTATTAAGAGAGCAAATATTAATATTAAAATATATAAGTATGTAATAATTCTCTTCTGTGTCCATTGTTGCATTGTTTTGGCTGAGCGCTGCCTCCCAAAATACAGGCCATAGCCTAGTTTGGGAATCAGTGTTACTTACTAACATTGTGATAACTCTTAGTCCTAGAATAAGGTTCACGCAATGTACTACATTTCTACGTCAATAAACATTATTATTATTATTAAATCTTGCTTAAAGCTGGCGTTGACAGATGATTGGAAATAACGTCTACAATTATGACATGCATACATAGGTACGACTCTATCTGAAACTGGCATCGGATCTGGTACTTTTTTGATCACCCGTCGCACATATCATTGCCCTTACATCCCAGAACTAAAGATCTTTATCTACTGTAGATAGAAAAACTACAAATCTGTTTTAGCAATTGCAAAATATAGTCTTTGCCTGCTTCTCCAGCCGTGCATCCGTATATGTAGATAATCGTCATACAAAAAGCAATACGTTTCTAAAGGATTATCCAATACAAACAAATATAACATGATTTAATCCTTTAAACTTCAAACTGAACCACATCTATGACCAAAAGCTTAACGAAGCGCGAGGCCCTAAAAGTATAACCTATATCTATCTACCCTCCTCATACACATCTCTAACTACCCACATGCACAGTGGGTAGTTGTAAATTAACATGTATAATTACACACAGTGCTCGGGCGGCCCTTTAGGAACGTTTTCATGTTTTATAATCCTGTTTCATGCGTTATTGGCACCACTGCTCTGGTGGGAGGGTACCCTTTGTATGGTTCGTTCACGTGGGAAGAGTGACGCGTTTTACTCATTAGGGAGTTTGGCGTTTTGTGAATTTTCTTTTCATTTTGGTGGGTAGGTGTTTAGTTAACTAGCAAAATAACAGAAAATTGAAAGATAAAATCAGATCTCGAATGTATGCATTTAAAATAATATGTTGGTTAATAATTCTGTTTTCCAATATTATGATGTACCCATTTGAATGAATAAAATAATACCCATATTAATAACCGCTCAATAAAGTATTTAATACATAATGCAATAAATATATTGAGTTATTGAAACTAAACCAGTCTTAACTACACTCTACTTCGTTTTAAAACAAAAAGAAATATTTAATATAAATCATTAACTGTATTTTAAATAGTAGGTAACAATTGTGGCCGACCTAACATTTGTGGAAGTTTAATTCGGTTGTATGTTTTTATATATGAGAATTTTAACCTACATTTACGCGAGCCAAGTCGCGGGCAAAATCAAGTACAACATAAATAGTAATACAGAAATATACAACAAAAATATGCTTCAAAAATTTACAAAACATTAAATAGGAGCATGGAACTAATGATGTGCAAAATTGCATTTGAATGAAACATACTGATAACCCAATACAAAAGCTGGAAACAGTGTATTAACAAGACTATATGTATGTATGCGTTGAACAGAAATATATTCGAATATCATTCGAGTGCATCATAATCATTACTATATCGAACCACGTCAATTCTTTTCATTTAAACGTACCAGATCGTCATACATCGCACATTAATGGCGCGTACACGTCACACTGAAGGGTTGGTAAATGAAGGCGTATTTAATTGCTATTTTGTCAGAGCGGGGTGGTCGAGGCTTTCATCGTGTTTCGGGACGTACCGTGAAGCGTGAGCTCAACGCGATTTGTTTGTTGTACAATTTGTGGTGAAAATGTGGCGTATGGTCGTGAGTCTTGTAGCATTTCTTTAGTGCGGTTATTTATTTGACCTTTATAATGTTTCACGACACTTAATGAGTTGTACTGGCCCATTGTTATGCTCTAGGTGTTCAGAGAAATAAAGTAGACTGATGCATTGTCAATTAATATGTCGCTTATTTCAGTAAATGTGGTGTGTGACTAAAACCTTAGATAGATATATTTGGATATTTAGCCAAAGAGCTTTTTAAATATATAATAGACTCTTTGGTACGTTTGCATAAATTTCTTAAAGTCTGTTAATGGTCAATAATGAGATGCCGGGTTAGATGCCTTAATCAGGCAATATGCTAAAGGATTTTCTACAAGGAAATTAACAAACACAGCACGAGCCTAGAAATGAGTCTGTTAGATAACAATAGGCTTGTGCTTTTGTCCCGTGCCGGAATTGACTTCACAGTAATTGGTGCATTAGCTAGGCGATCTCTTAAACCATGGTGCCATTCGTGCAGTCAATACAGTTGTTGAGTTTTCTGTCAGAGTGATCTTGGTTGTAGCACTCTATTTGTCGTTGTGTGCACACGAGCTGCCATAAACAGTTCGGATAATCGGTGAGGTGCTTAGCACTTTTGAAATACTTAGATTAGTATGCATATCAACTCGTAGAAATGCCTGAGTATGCTTCAAGGCGATATGAGATCTCGAATACATAGTGACTATAAATGTAAGAGGGATTAATGATACAAAAAAGATCGCAGTCTAGCAAATACTCCACTATACTTATATACATATGTATAAGTAAGTTGAATAATTTTAATGAATATAGCGTAGTAGACTACTATACTATATTTATTAAAATTATTTAATATTAATAAAATTAAATGACGAATTTTAATGGATATAGTGTAGTTCTAGTAACTATGTAGTTACTAGAATTACACTATTCGTTATTTGTAGTAGAGTATCGATTTATGTGTATAAGTAAAGTTTCCTGGGTGGTGAGTTGTTGTATGTTCAATAGGCCTTATCTCTTTCTGATATACTAGGCCATAGACTATAAATTAAGTTATGATGTAAAGACAATGATACTAAAAGTTAATTAATTGTATTATTATCAATATTTTTTATCCTTCATAACGACATCTCCCGCACTAGAAATAGACTCAGTATCGTGAATCTGTATCGAACTTAACAAAAATTTTACAACGGACACAACAATATATTTAAAAGACAAGTTAAACTAATGTACCTAATGTAATTAGTGGACTATCTTAAAACTAATCAGTTAAAGATGGAAAAATTAAAGAGGGAGTGAAGGAACAAGAGCTTTGTGTACTATTAACCTATAAGTACCTAAAGAAAAAAGTGAGGCGTCGAATTGATCAATAGGTTAAAAGGTAAGCAGAAGACAGACAGGTGTGGTAAGTCGACTGACAGGATCTTAAAGAAGAAAACTCAAAACCAATAGAAGAATAAATTAACCAAACATTACATATAACATTTCCACCTACATTTAAAACAAAAGCTTCGTCTGACACACCATTGGAAACATGACCGAAACGCTCTACTTTTCGCAGACAACCATCTAGAATAATCCCTAAATATCAGCAAATCGTATCAAAACAGAACACACACATTATATACATACATAGAGTCGAGCTCATATGCGCCGCTGGTATGTCGGCGTGTTCAAAGCGCGGCGGCAGCTCGGCGGCGAGGCCTCAGAACCCTTTGATCTGCCATACCTACCGCCAGCATATAGCATGTACATACAAGCCCTTCTATTTTGGTACGTCTTAGGGATAAAATATTTGTTGAGATGTAGAGATCTGTTTCGGTATTTGGATTCATTTGGGTAGATGAAATTATGTTATGCCGGTAAAGGGTTGGGGTTATAACTTGCGAGGGATGGGTGTGTCGTCGGTTTAAAGTTTGGGTTGCAAGTTTTTAGTCTCTTGGGATGGCTCTGGTAAGGAGCCAAAGGTTTTAAAGGACTTGTGTCTTAATAATAAATAGTTATTTTTAGCTCTACTGTGGCGCAGCGGTGGTTTATGCGATTGCTAAACGTAAACTAAACACTAACACACACACAAAGTTTTATTAGGATATTGTATCAAAAAATTCTCAATAGTAGAACAGGCTTTGTAATTGTGCTTAGAGAACGGCTTGCTCTCTATTTTGTGAGAATTAAAACCATTGCTGGTGAAATATGAGTGTAATGTACATCTGACTATTTCTTGGGGTTAAATAAATCATTGGAACTTATTTTCGGCTTAGCATAATAAGTCTGATAGTCTTTTTATCATTTAATAATAAGATCGATACTATCTTATCTATACTAATATTATAAAGAGGCAAGATTTGATGTTTTGTTTGTTTGTTTGTAATGATTTAACTTTAAAAACTCAACCAATTTTAATACCAATTAGAAATCTATATTATCATTTATCACCGAATAACATAATCAACGGGGGACAAAAACTAGTTCAAAAATATTTCAATATGCCACCTTCTTTCTTCTATGTGTCTATTTCGTTAGGAGGTTAGGTAGCTTTTATATAACATCCACACTTCTATCAAAATCCCATTGATACTCGTATATATAGCAAAATGCACATATTACTAAAATATTTGTGTAAAGTTCTATGCATAAACTGCTAATGCAGTTTTGATAGTATATCACAAAGATACCGTAGGGAAGAATAGATTCATAGTCTAAAGCATAAGACAGTGTTGCATAACACCCATATTTCACCAGCTATGATTTTGGGTCCTAAATTACAGGGGCGAGCCTATTGTCACCAAAGGTGCATAGTTTTAGTCTCCATGATCCACACAGAGCATTTCTTGACTGAATATCCATATAAAACACTTTGTACAAATCGAATCCAAGACCCTATACATAGCATTCGCATTTACTACCGCTGATCGCAATACTACATTACCTCGGCGATCAGCGAGAAACTAAAAAAGAACAATTTGATATCGCGGTTAAGTTATCGGCTTAAGTAATCTATAATGTCTGAGACACTAGGCAGAAATCTTAACAGCACCATGGTCTAAATAGCAGGATACCTGACGGTTAAGAAACATTCAAAATCAAAGACACATGTTTTAGTTCAGAGAAATAAACATTATTTCTTTACATATATCTACAAGCTTCCACAAAACATTTTTAAATGATGACTCATAAAACGCCTAAGTCTTAAAAACATTTTACCAACTCTATAAAAGGCACGTTTGCTATTTTAAAGTTAGCAAAAGAGGTAAATATTCAAGCACTCGGAAAAATGTTGTCAGCCCTCCTCCCAGCCCTCCCGGCGCCCTCCCAGTCAACAAACAACTCGATGTATGTAAATGTTATGGTATGTATTCACAGTTCTAACTTGCAAATGTTTTTAGTTCTGCCTATCTCTTGCGTTAAGGAAAATAGCTGCTTTAAGATGTCGTGCGAAGTAACTGCTTTTAGGTTAAGGTGGCATGGAATCGTGTACGAAAGTATTTTCAAAACTAGAAGGACAATATTTTGGAAAATTTATTGTGGTTTTAGAAAGGTTTAAATCCGAAACTGTCCTTGTCGAAATTTTTATGTCTGTCTGTTGTCTGTAATGGCTATATGCGAAAACTACTAAATGGAGTTTGCTGGGAACTGGTTAATATTATTAGTAGACTGAAGAGAAGAAGAACAAGAGATCTATGTCAGATTTTACCTAATTTGTAAAGTATATTGTGCATAATGTAATTTGTTCATAATTTACACGAACGATATTCCGAACAAAAACCACTAGCTTTACATATAATAAAATCGTAACCGTTTTTGTATATAGGCGATATTTAAGAAAAAAATATAAGAGCTATAGATGACTAAAATAATTTTAGAATATTTGTCTGTCTGTATGTTTGTCCGCGCATCAGGCAAAGACAACTGCGCGAAATTAAATGCAGCTTTCACAGTTCTTTGGCTGGAAGACTTACTCAAAATCTGGTGTGTGTTTCATCTTGATACACTGCCTAAAAGCTGAGTATTAAAAAAGAAAAATATAGATAGACACTACTTCCACATTCTACGCGTCGCAAATTTCGGGCAAAAGGTAATAATATTATATTGTACTAGCTGTCCTGACAGACGTTGTCCTGTACAGGCGGAAAAAAAAAACAAATCTAAACCATCCTCGAATCCACTTGAACATACACAAAAAAATTCATTCAAATCGGTCCAGCAGTTTAGGAGGAGTTCACTGTCAACACACGTACAGAAGAATTATATATACAGGTTGTCCGGTAATTAATGGATAACCTGGAAATGTCTTATAGTGGAACGATTGGCCGAAAAAAATATGAAAGAAAATCTATTATAACTACTACCTGAGATGTGATTGATTTTTGATTGATTGATTGACTGATTTTTTTTTAATTACCGTGTATAACTTTCTTGTATACTACGACCATAAATGTGTGAATGAAATCTATCGGATTTTTGTTGTTTTATTATTTAACACCAATTATGCTAATAGATAGACAGTCAAAAGTATACTATGCTAATATAGCTTGTACTTTTTAATATATATATTTTTTAATTATTTTATACTTTTTATTTTTTCTGAACGGCTTTCAGTTCTACTATAAGACATTTCAAGGTTATCCATTAATTACCGGACATCCTGTATAAAGATTGTATAATAATCTGTAACCTCAATGTTTAATGTTAAATAAAGCAACAGATTGTAGCCATATCGCAAACCATGATCTAGGGGATTTAGAACCATATTGGATAGATGAATTAATAATGTATTGACAAGAGTACTTTATTTGCAACATCTAGTGATGTTATCATTCCGCAGGTGAGCAATGTTGTCTGTCCCCTAAATGTAAAATTGTTGTGTTTTCATTTACAACAGTTGCGGTAAATATAGGGTAGCATATGAATAGTCTAGATTTAATCCCGATGATTGTTAATTACTTGCCGTGATTGTACATTAAATCCAGTGGCTGTAAATAAAAAGTAGTGTGTGCTAAATTTGAATAGTCTATTAATAGACTAGCCTTTAATACACCGCAACTTTTGTAAAAATACAACGAGTTTAAATCTAGTAGGTAAACAACAGCGATACATAGAATGACTAGATCATTGGATGTATCCAGTGACTGTAAATTAAATCCAGTGATTGTAAATTAATTCCAGTGATAGGACATTAAATCCAGTGATTACCCTTATCATTCAAATTTAAGTATTATGTTCATCGTAATCGGTAGAAACACTTCAAATAGAAAATACGTGCTTATAGTATTTATTAAATAAGTTCAGAGGGGTCGAGTTTGTCGACTGACCAGTGTAATGGGCATCTGTTAGTGTGATTATTCAAATCGTACAACATTATAGCCCCACAAAATTTTATTTACACACGTCAATAATGCGAAATCGTCGTTTAATTTATCTAGATTTTATTTTGCATTCGCTAGGATAGATACTGATATGTATCTATTAAAATGTTAAATGCTTTTTTTAAAGCTAGCTATTTGGTTTGCAGATTATTGGTATTCTTGGTAATTTATTCAACTAAGCTCATGTTACGTTTGAGTTTAAGTCCGTAGTGAAATGGATTCTGCATAAGCTCTAGATTGCAATGCCAATGTCTTATCCATTGTGCAATTGCTAAATCATCAATCAAACTAAAATTGAATTCATTGATGGAGCACTGCTTTAGAAGGTCACTGTTAGTACGTAACGCAATGACAAAATACCAAAATAATTTTGTCAAAAACAAGTTTATTGAGTTAACCAATATAAACAGCTTAGCGGAGCTTGTATGGTCATATAAAAAGGCCGGTATATTTCGCATCGCACTCACAACATACGATTCTAAATTGGAAAAAGCAATTGAATAAGTGTCCACTGAGTGAATAACGGCCAATTGCCCCAAAACCTAAGTCGAGGACGTTTAGGACAATAACTTACGAGTCCAATAAATAAATATTCAACACGGCGCTATACATCTCACTAATTTACTACTGCGAAACCCCATAATAACCATTTATCCACGGAACCCCGCGAATAAATATCTTGCGACATTTTTCTTCACCTTATCTGGAGAGTCCAGACTGTCCACCGTTCCCTTCTATCTTATACCAATTTGTATTTTGCTATCTCGCTCCCTCGGCGTTTTATCACGAACCTCCTCCCTTTTATTCAGTACGTTTTATTTAGTTTTCGCCCCTTAATGGATTTATTCAACGTCCAAGTCCTTTGACCTTGTGTGTTTGTCTCTTAGTCCACAGTCCGCTGTCTTATTTGTTGAAGAAAAACTAGGTGATGTGTTATATTGGAGTTTCCGAGAAAGTGTGCGATGACTTTATAAATGTTTTGGAGTCCTTGCTCCGACTAACTTTGGACATAATATCAGTATATCTTTGTGAATATATGGTGTTAGGTAAATGTGGTGGCTGCTGCTAAGGCTATGTGAGTAAAGAAAGTAATGTATGAGTGTAATGAAGGAATGAGGGCATGTAAGCCTAGGAAACTTTCGGTGAGTATACTGAAAGTTCTATAAATATTGGGGGTAATGCTATAACATGTTATAAGGTATGGCTTGTGTGTTAGTCACAATAACTTCAGGATTCATTGTCCTTAAAATATTCATATTTTATTGCTATAGGTATGTAATGTATTTAATCTTTCGCAAAACACTACTAATAAATGTATAAGAAAATATGTTTAATAATATATGTGTGTGTTTATGTAATAAAAATGGCTGTATCTTCACGTAAAAGTATGTACCAGTAAAACTGTATCTAAATGTCAGACCAATATCCTCAAAGAGGAAACTCAATATAAAAACCAAATTAAATAAACAAAAATACTTTTAATGCAGGTGGCTCATAGTCAGTTGCACTCACTGGTCGATAAACGATTAGCGAGGTTAAGCAACGTTGGGTGCGGTCAGTCTATAGATGGGTGACCGCTTAGTGGTATTTCATCTGAGCGTCTCCGTGCTTCAAAGGCGCACGTAAAAAGTCGGTCTCGGTTATTGCCAAATTGACAGTAGTCGTTAAGCCATGTCAGAGGCATACGGGCGGCTTGAACAACTCTTACAACAGGTTGGCCACTAACCACACGAAAAGAAAAGAAAGAAAGAAATGCAGGTAAATAACATTCAGCCCGACTTTGGAATCGAAGCAGAGACCTCAGCAGTCGCATTCACACCCGCTGCGCCACCGAGGCAAGCAAATAAAAATAAACTATCAACTAAAATGAAATAAACATGAACAGGCGTCGTATTCCATGCATCATAGGGTCATTATAGCACCACACATCGTCATAAATAATGACCCCTAGTACCACGGCGGCGAGGGGAAGAGCAAATTAAATTAGTTATACTACTCATCACTGACGGTTAACTACGACTTGCTAACAACAAATTATTGTTTTAGTGACTTATTAAGTAGCGTGTTTGTTATTGAATAAGATTATGCGTGAGAATAATAGCAATGTAGGTAGAATACATCGCTGCCTACCCCTTTGGGTATAAAGAAATAAATAAAGACGTGTACTACAGGTGTATGTAGAAATAGTCTCTAGAGAAATAGTCTGTAGTTGTAAGAGCTCTTTTTGTGAATACATGGTTTCTATAATTTATATTTTGACTTAACTGATGTTATATTTAAGTATTCTTACCTACTTGATTATAATCAAAATCAAGTTAAACTATGAATAAAATATGAAAAATATTGAGCGATATTCCTAAAAATCAATATCTCTGATCTCTCATGTGATCTTTGAAATAAATCTACGATTGATTTCAAAGTATAAAATTATATAATGCACTGTTTGTCCCTTGCGGTTCTTCAAACGTTTATGATTACAGCCCCGCTTCCGTGGTTCGTAGTGTGATGTTATACTATAGCCCATGGGTTATACTATAGCATGCCACTACCGAATAAAATAGCTTTCTTTAGGTAAAGTAGTCTTATAATTTGTCGATAACAAACAAAAAAACAATATCAAAAATATTTAACATAGGTCGTATATAGTATTAATAAATTTTTATAAGGTCACAATGGTAAGCCTTTTAGGTATATACCTACATTTAGAGTAAGTTACTATTGTACCTATTTAATAAATACAATAGGTATAAACTATTTTTTAAACGATAATTAATTTATTGATGCATTTGTTTTAAATCCTGTGTCGCTGGGGACTTTACAAACATTCGGACAACGGACACAAAGAACATCTAGACTTTGAATAACAATTATTTGTGGATGACACAAACAAACCTTACTCTTTATGTATTTGTTTGTGTCTATTAGATTATAATAACAGATACAAAAAAATACAGATCTCCATGTTTATTTTATTGATGTAATTCGAGTGTTATCGGGGTAATAAGTGGTGTAATCCAACCTCCTATAGTCTCGTGATCGGCACTCGTCACACCCTCCATAAGCGAGAATGGCTATTAATAGCTCAGTTTACTTTCAAGTACAAATAAGCGAAACATGTAAGCTACATATAAATTGAGTAAGCTTCGATCGATAGACAACATTGATAGAAGTTCGGGCAAATTTTATCTATAGGTGTATTCTAGAGTGATCGTAACCTGAGGTCGAAGTTGTAAACAGAATACGGTGATGATGTATGAATGTCTTTAGGTCGACAGGTTCGAATCCATAGTCGGACCAACAAGAAGTAATTGTGGTTTTAAGCCAAGAAATTTACAATAGTAGCTCGGAGTAAGTTGGCGGTATTTCACACCCTCGTCATTACTAGGTATGACGGTTCGATAAAATGTTTTTAGGATATTTCATTTTATAATTTTCAATAACAGCATTAAGTCTTAAAATAAGCCTGGTTATCGTGAAATTTTCAAATGGCTTCGTAATATGTCACATCTAAAACATTGCTGGCGAAAAATTGATGTAAAACACCCTGCCTATAACTTCATGACTTTAGGCATAAGACTATGTATGCATGGATTTATTGTTTAAGTCTCTAAGTAAATATATTCAAGCTTTTATTGTTCTAACTACACAAATAATAAGATAAAACAAGTAATTACGTAGATACTATAGCACAGCGAGCGCAGGTAACTGGCAACAAAGTGAGGCCGCCGGCGCTGCACTCCGCTGGCTTTGTGTTGCCACTGTTGATATAACAAAGCGTATCGCCCTTGACACTTTTGTTAATTGTTTGTTGATTAAAGCTTATATTGTTTTTGATTATATTGTGGCCATTATATAATTTGATATTATCTTTTCTAAAATAATTAAACGTTGGCCAGTATTATCTAAATACTTATTACTGACCTCTTTTAGTATAATTATTCGTCTATACTGCAATAGACTAACAGTCGCGATATAATTAGATTTGCCGTGCTGCTACTGAGAATTGCTTTAAAGAAAAAGGCAATCCTTAGCTCGAATCAGAAATGGTCACCATGACCTCAACTGCCATTAATTTATCCTACGAGAGAGCAACGAAGTAGGTAATAAAAATAACTATAAAATTAAATCTATGTATTATATCCTAAGGAACACATGCACGACAGAGTCTGATATTTCGCATAGTTGAAGTTTATTTATAGAAAGAGTGCAGTGTCAATTATGACTTTACAAAAAGTAATTTTCGGTCGGTAAATTACAGTTGTCAGTAAATTTGTATAAACATTTTTACACCACTCCCTATAGTTTTGTTGATATAATTAATCACTACTGTAAATATTTATACTGTAAATTTTATACAACGGGTTTTAAAAGTCACAAATTATATGTCAATACAACCTCATATGTTATAAAAGAAAGAAAGCAAAAATGTATGAAATAATCAATTTAAATTGAATTATAATTTTAGTGGATTATGATCGTATTTCGGCCATTAGGCGACAATTATTACAATATTATTGCCGCATTATTGCAATACGAAGAACAACATCCAACAAAATAGAGTACTGTATTCATTGTCTACGATCAGTTAAAATGCTATACAATTAGCTATAACGGTATACAATCGGCTATATAATCAGCTATAAGGCTATATTATACGTCCAGTGAGGCGTCGTGGGTATCCGCTTACAGATTTACCGCCACTTTCACGCTCTGGCATCCGTATCCGCGGTCTCAGCTAATGTTGAGATAGTGACAGCATTTAAACGATCAATGTTATGGATGTGTGAAAATTAAATCATTGTATTTATTTATAATTTAATTAATTAAGAATAATGTTTTAGAATTGAATGAATAATTATGAAATAAAATCGGTTTAGTTAATGTGTGTGTAAAGAAATAATATGCTTTCATTTTTTTTACTGCTACTTATACAAGCTTACGGCCGGTTTGATGGTAAGCTTTTACTATAGCCTGTGAACCTTGAAACATCAGAGTTGTACTAGTGCGTAACTCAGTGGAAAATAAGTAAAGTTTCCAGTTTCCTTAAGAAGCGTGTCATCGCTGTCAGTGCTATCAGTGCCAGCAACAACGATTATTGTTACCCTGCCTGACAGTACAGCGTTGTTGGAATGCCAAATATAATTGAAAACCTATTGTTTCTGGCCGTTGGTGTGCCGCTGCCAGGTTAAGGAATCTGGAAGTTCAACTCATCTCAAGTTTTAAAGAGTGAGGGTAGTTCCAAATTAAAAATTTAGGTTGCTTTAGTATGAGCAATATCCACAGTTTTAGTGAAAATACAGCTTAGTACTAGTTACTTACTTACTTAGATATTATATACCTCTCATACAATATATCTCATACAAAGATTAGATTTTTTTATCATTATGATATCTTAAGGCCACTAAAACTAAGCTTTAAACACATTAAAAACATGATGCTGTCGCTGTCATACGTTTGAAGACGACACAGATGGTACAATTATTAATCTGTTGAATTCTAACGATATTTAGTGAGTCGTTCTGAAAGTACGCCTTAGAGTAATCACAATATAGTACTTGCACTAACAGCCTTAATTAGCAGACACTCCGAGATTGAGTTGCTTCTGTGTGAGTCCAAGTAACTGTTAGCATACTATATAATGTTAATAGCTTTATAGCTTCTAGAAAGCCTTTTGTATAATATCGCACTCTTCATAAAACAGAGTATTATCTGAGTATTTTGGATTGAATAATTTTAAACACTATTGCAATCACTTCAAACAATTATAAAGTCAAAAGTATAGTCACATAATTAGAGTTGAAATTGTTTTACTTTCAAGCTTCGAGTTAAGTCGCTGTTTTATGAAGAATGCGAATTAAGGAGAAAGCTACAGGTATAAACTACATTCCAATTATGTAATAATACATCTGTGGTTTATAAGTTGGTTTCGAAAAGATTACAATGAAAAAGTTTTACTATGAAATGCTTTATGATGACTGGCTGTAAGTGAGAAAGTTGCGTAGCTTAATCTGTTATTAAAAGTGGTTGGTATTATTTTTATTTAAATATCCTTTTATTCTATCTTTATTTCAAAGTATTTACTTTTATACACACAATTTATGTTGACTTGTAACAAAAACTACGTTGTGCTCTCAACTTATAAAAAATTAAGAAAATAACTTTAGGTACATGCCGACGTTCTTTTGTTTAAGACATCGCAAAATTGTTTATAATTGGTTTCAGGGATCGAAATTAAAAATTCCATATCTCTAAACCGTTGCAGCGATGTGGGTGTACCAGAAAAATTCTCAAAGCCACCTAATTGGATACAGAGTACAGACCACTACAAAGGGGGATGTTTCAGATAAAAATGAAAATTAAATCTTCCACGCGGATGGGCAGAGTAATGTTTTTGACGGTGCCGTAGGCGGGCCAGCCCCGCTCTCGGCCCTGTTCCACCCCTGTTCTCGCCTGCGTTCGCCCCACACAGGGGGAGCCGCAAATCGACTATCAAAATGCTGGCGAAAAAGTTTTGTTGCGTTGTTGGCAAGCTGTGACCGCCCGCCGCACGCTTCCCTATGTTTCACCGATTTTATTTTTCTCTTAATTTCCAGTTGCCCGAGGTGTGCATATATTACGGTTTGGATATAGTTAAGCATTTTCAGTGTGTGCTTCATCTGTCTGTATCGATTTTGGCAGCGGAGAGCACACGTGTTTAAATGCTACGTAAATAGCTCTGCATACCTTACACCGTATTATGTGTCTGCGGTAAAGGAGTGCTCATGTTTATTATTCTTAGCGGGTTTTATATATAATTATTGACTCGTATTGTTTTCGAAAATGCGATTCTTCTACAAATACACATATCATAGAAAGGTATTATTACCGCGTATTAGCTATGTCAAAGATTATGACTTAAAGTTTAGCGCTTACGTTATGAGAGACTATATTACGATCCTTACATAAGTATAACTTAAACTTTCTGCTACATGTAAGACAAGGCAGTAAAGGATATTGTGGACAAAATTGTTTTAAACACGTAATGCTGTCTCTAAAGTCTGCCCACTCCATAATTGTTAGCGTAATCATTAAACTAAGTGTATTTTAGCAGTAGTCATTTGTAACCCAAAGTCCTATTAATGATTTTATAAAATAGATTTTAGTCATATCGAAATGTCTGTCTTCTTTAGGTTTTTGATTTTGTTATTAGCTTGTTATCTATATGTAATTTCAACAGTCAACATTCAAATAAATGAAAATCCACTTACTTTTCTTCATTGCTGCCATATCGCCTCCGTTGCAGCTTATTGCTTGTGGACCAGGGCTTAGACTGTGAAGCTGGTAAGGCGGAGTTCTGGCATCGATCTGCGCGGGCCAGGGAGCTCGAGGCCAGCCAGGCGAAGACCCAGGGGCGCCCAAGAGTCGGAGACGCTCGTACACAGGAGTGGAACATTCAGGAGATGGTTGCTGGTTGTTTGCTTTTTCTTTCTGAGCAGCGAGGTTACGGAGTACCCGGTTGATTGAGGACACCTGTAAAAAATTAGTTCTTTCAGACTTACAGCTTTGATTGTTCTTGACTCTATAACTTTATAATAGACAGCTGTTTTTTCATGTCAAATAAAAACTCTATTATACCTAATATATAATATAGTAGGAATCTCTAATTTTCACTACTGATTCTGAACTAAGTTTTATGAGATTACACATTTTATTACTAGTCATTAGATAGGCGAGGCCTGGACTATCTTGGTTCTAGTTAGCAATTATAGACTAGTTACTTATTTATGCTGAGCTGACTTTTAAAAAAGATTTCTTTTTATGACAAATATTCAATTACAAGTTTACGGCTGTCTGGCCAATACCAGGTATATTCGCAGCATCGATAGACAATAAATTGCGTCGTAATGACGCAATTTCAAAAAAAGTGGTCACAGTTTTGTCGTGCTGCCGCAAATAATAATAACACTTGTTACTTTTAAGTGCTGTCCTAACAACCTATTTTGTCTAGGTATTTTTATTTTCTTTTTATAAGATTACTAGCAATTTGGGTTCCAAACTACTAGTAATCTTGTTAATTAATGTTAACCTCTCCAGCTAAGCTAGAATGCTTGTGTTAGGAGTGGGTTCACGTCAGTAGTACGATGGGTGGGATTCGAACCCGCGACCTCTCGATCGCAAGTCCAATGCCTTATCTATTGAGCTAACCCCGCTTATTGTGTATTATATAATTAATATCAATTATTTTATTTTAACTCTAGACCTAGCAAAGTGCCGCATAAGGATAGTCACAAGCTTCCGATACCATGTCTATACAAAGCTTCAAAGATTTATACCTATTTATATTTTGTATGGTCTGGCATTCAAACTGTGTGCCTCTAAGCGGTTGCGCACTCATATTCAGGAGTTATAACGTCTAAAGAGAGGTATACCACAGCGGAAACTACTCTCGAACTAGCGGTTGACTAGTATTTACTTCTAAGCTACAGAAGATTACAGTAAACTTTTGTATTGGCAACAGTTAAACGTTCCTTACATTAAAAAAATATGTTATTTTAGTTACAAGTAGTAAAATCCGGTAGGCACTACCATTCCTTTTCTTTTTTATAAGTGGTTACGATAACCTGTGTGAGATAAGGTGTCTCCCTAGGAATATCGCTTTTGTGCATTGCCAGCCCGCCGCGCTACCATGGAAAAATACTGGATAACTTTTTAGCTTTGCAGGCTTTTGTTAATATTATAGTGCCTACGTAACGACTTTTAGGAAGACTTCTCTCATAGTAACAAAATTCTGTCTTTTTTTAATACACAGTTCGGCTGCGATCCGCTGTAACGTGGTGGCGAGTCCTAGTCGGGCGCCCTTTTACCATAATTTTCGTTTTCTACTTACACAATGTTTCGAATAACTCGTACCATAATTTGCTTTAAAATGTGAAGCCCAATACCTCATATGCGAAAAAAACGACTTAAATACTTGACCCAATTAACTAACCTTGATCGAATTCTCGGAAGCCACAGATTAATGTGAAAGGGCCGGGTATGATAACAAAATAAGGAAAAAACTCATTGGCCGTATATTTGAGCACCCATGTCAGATATGATACTCTTGTTTATGGTAAAGGCTAAAGAGAATGATGATCTGCGCGCGTAAATTGATTATTTATTAAAATTAATGGAAGTTATTTAACATTTTCGAGCAGCTTCATATCATTTCAAATTATAAACTGTGTTATTAGGCGCAATGTAACTATGTTTGCATCGAGTATATAAATAATGTTTAACAGGATATTGATAAAGATATAAAGAAATAGTCTAAGTCAAAGTTAGTTAAAGCATGTATGCAAATGTGATTTAGAAGGCAGTAATACTTAATCTAGAGTATAGTATAAAATAATACCTACATTTTTATTGCAAATTGGAAAATGATAATTTAGAAAGTTCCTTAGTTGACTTTATAAGAATGATTTTTCTGACTCGTCTGATACGATTATAGAGTGTTTTGCTAACTTAAAGTGAATTAAATGTAAGCATCGATGTCTTTTTAAATGGGATCGCAACACAAAAAGTGTGTATGATCTGATTTCCTTTGTTAAAGGTACCTAAAAAAGCAACTTGATCAAAACATTTTTATTTTTTACGAAATTCCTGAGGCCACCCATAGTACCGAAATGTAACAAAACCGAATATCGAGCAACTGTCACCGCGGTATATGACGACGGCGACGTAGTAACTTAGACGTAGGGCAGGAAGGCGAGTAAGACGATAGATGGTAACCCGAGACGCGGCCGCGGTGGTCCGCGCTGCGAAGTGACTGGCATCTGACGGAATGCCCGATGGACCGCGAAAGCGCGCCACGTTTGAAAAACGAACGGTGTATTTTTGTTTTTTGTATTTTATTTTGTTTTGTCTATGATTAGTGTGGTTGACAGTTGTGTTTCATATCATATTGATATGTTTGGTATTGTTTGTTAATGGAAACTATACCTATATTAACATATAATATAGCCTTAAGCTAAAATATAATATATTAAATAAGTGTACTAGAATTACAAACACATAAAGATCCGAAATATTAGGTACAAACTCGATGAAGCAAAAGAAAGCTTGTGACGCACGGTGCTTTTATACCATAACGTATTAATAACAACAGAATTTTAGCTTGTAAAATTACAGTTTAATTTGTAGAGATGAGATGTCACTTAAGTCAGATCACATTCTTATGAGCTTTCTTTTGCTTCATCGAGTTTGTACCTAATATTTCGGATCTTTATGTGTTTGTAATTCTAGTACACTTTCTTGTTCTTTTGTTCTCATATGAATTAATTTGATAGGGTACTTAATTTATTTTATTTGTTCAGGCCAAAATGGCAATGAAAGTTAAAAGTGAATGCGGAATACTTAACAAAACAATGATAATACAAAAATGAGATGGCAAGATTTTCAATAGTTCACACGTATATAGCTCATGGCTCTTTGCCTTAGTTTTGTATTTATTTAGTCTATTTGGTTATCAAATAGCATTACCGTCAGTGATTACTTGATAGGAAATCACAACAACTTCTAACTAAAAAAAATTTTGCCATCGCATAAATATAATGCAAACTTTTAAATGAAATATTTGTTCGATCAGAAAATTATAACAAGCAGTATAGTTAAAAGTCAAACGGTTGACGTCTGAGAAATTAAATAACAACATAAAAATATTGTAGAAAGGGTTGAAGTTTTCTTATAAATGAAATGGAAATTTTTAACAAGCTCTGTAGACAGCATGGAGTTGAAGAACCAATGAGTCGAGCCAATTAGACGTTTGTTCGTTTATTTAATTGTTTATTAATTGTTTAGACCAATTGTATCCCGTTTTAAAATAAAGCAATTAATGATGCAATGTATTACCAGCTCATATTTTTAAGCTGGCAACCTATTTGGTATACAAAATTATATATATATATATATAAAGCAAACAGGTATCATGCATGTTTCTTTTTACCACCAATTTGACAAAGAGGCGCACAGCCCGTCTGATGGTAAGCGATTACCGTAGCCTATGGACGTGTGTAAGAACCAACTGTATTAACATCCGTTCATTATTCCACTCTGCAGAAATCTTTTATTGTTTTCTTAAAGAAGCATACTGAAGTCTTTAGATGAACAACGGCGGGAAAGTGATTTCACAATCTAAGCGTCCATGAGAGAATATTCGGTTGCTACCGCGTGGCCCGCTATCATTGTAGTTCTAGGGTCTGAAGGTAAATCTCCCGTATGTGCCAGGCTATGCAAGTGTAAAAAGTTGCCGAGAGCATCATCTCAAACAACTGTTTAGAACACAGGCCGATCTATATCATGTGGTACACATAGAGGCGTAAAATCTCTCTTAATAGGTACTCTTTGTTTATTTCTTGCCCGATTGACCCATAGAAAATGACAGTACAAATGCAAAAAATACAAAATGTTTTATTTCGTTGCCAAAAACAGTGAGATAAATAATGCCTTATTGGATCATATTATAGATGTATACATAAACTTATGCCTACACCTTTAAAAACACACACAAAGATTTTAAGTATCACTTGAGGAGGTGCGCCTATTATCGTCGTATTGCCAGACTTCGTGTTGCCAACACTATTCATAACCTGGGAATTGAACTCGGTATACTAGAATTTTATACAGACATATGCGTAAACAATGAGATACAGGTACCGGTAAAATCGATATATTGTCTATTAGATAGATTCTTATTTTACGCTGCATTACTCTGTGATAATTTGAAAAAAAAATAAAGAAATATAGTCTATCGTACAAATTAACGAATTTGCAGCAACTACACAATTCTATACCTGGTCTGTGATTTGATACCAAACATTTTTTATTCAAAAACAATATACCACTCGAAATTTAAAAACGCATAGATAATAAATAAGCGACCCGACAAAGTGTGGCCATGTGTGAAAACCGTCTGCGCTCTGTCCGTTTATAAAAAAATAAACTCCACGCAAAGTACAAACGTGTAAACAGTCTCTTAATTCGAATTACACACACCGATTGACTTGTTTCCACGATTGTACTCGACTAATACACCAATTAGTAAATAACCCTTTCAGTAAATATGTTTATATGTGTTTATTCGTATTAATTTTCTTTAGTAATGCACTTAGACAAAGTCCGAACGACAATACGCGCTCATTTCGTACGAATGAATCTTAATGCACTTTTTATAATTCGAATGTATTCGGTGAATTAGTTTTATTATTGATTCGGTTTTTGATATCCAGTAGCTGGGAATTTTAGGATTGAAATCGATTTATACAGGCTGCATAAGTGGGGATATATGAATGGGTCGATGAGTGGATCATACAGAAAAGGTAAGCTTCGATAATCTCATCGAAGTTCATGGTTGTTTTCACGGTAAACTTTATAAATCGATATTATCGGTTTGCCACGTCTTGTTTGTTTTAACTCTGTGAATAATTATGATTGTGTTTGGTGGTAGATTGAAGTTGGTGAGTTTCGATAATATACTGTAATAACGTGTTGTCCTTACTTTTCACTTGGGACTACAAACTAGTCCCGCTTTGTATTTATATATTTTGTGACTACGTAAGTGGATGCTCTTATTCGGTTAAGCTGCTGCTATTGAAGGGTACCTTAACAAAATACTTATGTTATATACTTACAGAATTGATTTACCTACTAAATGAATAATATTTCAAATTTGGTGATTACAAAGAGTGACTGTGAGTTTTTTTACCTGTCTTCTCTATCTCTTATACCTTATCATACATACTGGGTTCTACAATCGAACTTGGTAACAAGTTAGTAAATTCACTTAAGTGTAACTTTAACATTCATAAATGTTACTTTGTGACCTAAACTACACGTACTTTTTATTTTCATTTTTGATATAAGTATTATAAATTCAAAAGTGTAGTTGATAGTTTCTCGTTTTTGCGCGTAGCAGCTGAGGCCTGAGCAATACTGCCATACTTACGAAAAGTGCAATAATTAAGTTAAAGCTTATTTCGAGAACATACTGTTAAAGATTTTTATTTTTATTTTGTTTGTATCTCAGTCACTATAGATACATGGTATCGACTTGAAATTTTCACAACATGATAGATAAAAATGTGGAGAATATTATATTATACAGGGTGTCCAAGAACCTGGCGTCCAACTGGATTCCCACGATGCCCCAAGTTCTAACAGTACTCAGAAAAATATTTTAAAAAATCCACCCCATGTACTTACAGAATTATACTGATTTCAAAAAAAAAGGGGAAATGAGCACCCTGTGACATACTTTTGAATGCTGTGACTGCTAATGCTGATAATTTCGATATTTCTTGGAGGTTTTGTAATCTAGGGTATTGCTGTGTCTAAATAGAATGTAAAAATAAAGTACTTATTGTACCATTTTAAAATAAAATATTATTTTAACTAAAGGTGATATGGAAAACTATTGAATTTCGCAACTTTGACCGACTGTAGTGTAAAAAAAATGTACCAAAATAGTATGGCAAGTGACGTCAAATTTTGACGCGTTTATTCCTCTTTTTAAAAAGGTATAATACTTACACATTAATTTGAAAAAAAAAATTTTGATAATATTTTTACTCAACAACCCAATTTTTACGATGTCTTACAGAATTCTTAGAAAGAAAAATTTACGACGAATTGAATCTAACCTCTAAAGAATTACTGTTGTATGCTCATAAAAATAACAACAGGCCTCTCAAAAAACAGGTTAGACCGTAAGGGACGGTATGTGCATGCATCTCACCATAGTGATTCGTTATTACAACAGGAGGGAGCAAGACAGAAACTATCTTTGCGATTTGCTGGTTCTTCTTTATGGTACCCCATTATTCAGGTAAGAGTGAGGGAGAAAAAGGTTAGAGGTGCGATAGATAGTGACGCTATCTGGGATCGTGCTATTTAGGATAACAGTACGGTCAGTACGCGTCACTGCCTCCTGCCGTTACTACGCACCTCTCTCTTATTGTTACCATTGATCACGTACTACGATTTAAAGCTTTGTTTATTGGACTCGATTACTCTTTGTGCTCTGGACTTTGAAACGAACTCTTTACGACGACCTTTGCCTGTGTTTGGACAGTTTGTGTTTTGTGTGTGCTACCATGGCGACCTACACTCCGCAAGAATACGCAAATATGCACTACATTTATGGAGAATGTAGAGGTAATGGACGAGCTGCAGCGAGACTTTACAGAGAAAGGTATCCGAGGGCTACGCGATATCCCGACCATCGAGTTTTCATTAATGTGCACAGATCACTATGTGACGGGCGGTTCCCCAATCAAGTAGCTGGTGAAGGACGACCCGTAAATGACTTCATACGCGATGAAGTTTTAGAGGCGGTGTCGGCAAATCCAAGCATCTCTGTGCGAGGAATAGAAGCTGATACGGGGATACCGAAGAGCACAGCACACAGTATTCTCCAAAAAGAAGAATATCATCCGTACCACGTACAGCGAGTGCAAAGTCTTTTACCTCGAGACTATCCGAGCCGAGTCGCGTTTTGTGAAACAATCCTGCAAAAACATCGAGAAGACGAAAACTTTATCGACAAAATTTTGTGGTCAGATGAATCTACATTTAAGAAGGATGGCTACATGAACCTACACAACTTGCACGAGTGGCATGTGGAAAATCCGCACTTGATGCGAGAAGATAGATCCCAGTACCGGTTCAAAGTGAACATGTGGACCGGTATTCTCTGTGGGAATATTATTGGTCCATTTGAGATGCCCGAGAATTTGACTG
The DNA here is from genome assembly GCA_963675205.1 of Catocala nupta. Taxonomy (NCBI): domain Eukaryota; kingdom Metazoa; phylum Arthropoda; class Insecta; order Lepidoptera; family Erebidae; genus Catocala; species Catocala nupta. Next base: position 15,472,952 of record OY776094.1, on the reverse strand, counting down.
GCGAATCATATTTAAATTTTCTTCAAAATGATTTGCCAAACTTACTAGAAGAGACCCCACCAGATATGTGGTTCCAACACGACGGCTGTCCAGCACATTTTCGCGTATCCGTTAGAGAGTTTTTGGACGAGCAATACCCGAACAGGTGGATTGGGCGATCAGGAACAATCCCGTGGCCAGCCCGCTCACCTGACTTAAATCCGCTGGATTTTTTTTTCTGGGGAACTATGAAGGAGCTCGTTTATGCGAAGCCCATTAATGACATCGCTGACCTTCGTGAGAAGATAACACAAGCAGTGCAGGTGATACGTCAAAAAAGTTACTCGCGAAACATAAAGCGGTCCTTTTTAAGGAGAGTGAGAGCTTGTATTGCCGCGGGTGGTCAACATTTTGAACATTTATTGTAATAAAATATCTTTAAACTAACATTCTTTGCTTTTATTCTACTGGGAACCCATCTACCTGTGTGTATTTCCTTCTTGCTCACTCTTGGAACCGAAGTAAATAATAGTAGTAACATAACAGTTTCTAAGATAAGAAAGGGTCCGACAGTTACCGTTAGTAGGTAGGCACTTCGTAAAAATTGGGTTGTTGAGTAAAAATATTATCAAAATTTTTTTTTTCAAATTAATGTGTAAGTATTATACCTTTTTAAAAAGAGGAATAAACGCGTCAAAATTTGACGTCACTTGCCATACTATTTTGGTACATTTTTTTTACACTACAGTCGGTCAAAGTTGCGAAATTCAATAGTTTTCCATATCACCTTTAGTTAAAATAATATTTTATTTTAAAATGGTACAATAAGTACTTTATTTTTACATTCTATTTAGACACAGCAATACCCTAGATTACAAAACCTCCAAGAAATATCGAAATTATCAGCATTAGCAGTCACAGCATTCAAAAGTATGTCACAGGGTGCTCATTTCCCCTTTTTTTTTGAAATCAGTATAATTCTGTAAGTACATGGGGTGGATTTTTTAAAATATTTTTCTGAGTACTGTTAGAACTTGGGGCATCGTGGGAATCCAGTTGGACGCCAGGTTCTTGGACACCCTGTATATAAAACTCGAGTTATTGCTCTTTTTGTAAGGACGGCAGAATAGATTACCTACGTTATTTTTGAGATAGTTTATAGGTCTGACAGCTACACAGGCGACTTTCATCCCAGATTAAATGCGTGGTACTTACGGGCGCTCTAGAGCCAAAGGAACAAAGCTGCGACTAAAAGCGAAAAATATAAAATCTGTTTAACTTTAAACAATACCATTGTAAATAAAATTCATCACGAGATAAAGTCTAATAAAAAGCTATATAACAAAAGAGAAAGTTAGGTGAAAATTTAATAGAATATCTGAATTTTATTTATCATACAAACTTTACGACAGTTAATCTATTAACTCGCAGCGGCACACCGGCGGACAGACATTTGTTTTTTATATTATATCTGGTAATCTAAGACTTGACAGATTAAATACATATTACACAATCTCTCTATTAGACGTTATACTTTTTAATCCTCCATTTTGGTAAATGAGTGAGGATTAGACATTTTGTGTAACGTTGCATGGGAAAGGTTTTTTCATGGAGGGATTAATTTGGCGTATACGCTACTTGTGACGTCATGGTATTAAACCCTACTTGTGACGTAGGTATACACTTGTAAGAGTTGATTTATTGTTTACTACGTGTGTCGTGCACACTCGTGCATGAAGATAACTCGCCAAAATGGCGCACTTACTCTCTATGTTTAACCGAAATAGATTTCGTGGTTTCCTTGTAATAGTAACGTATATAATAAACATGTAAAAGAAAAGTCCATTGTAACACATATTAAGCAGGTATCACACAAAATAGATGTACAGAATATGATCATAAAAATATATAAAAGTAGTTTCATATTTTAAATTGATGAGGTATGGAAAAGGCCGGTTAAGCGTGAGTCAGGCAGGTGTAACGAGTTTCAAACCAAGAAAGTTAATTTCGTACTCTCTTTATTCATGCAACGAGAGTTTCGTATTTACAGGTTTATATTGTACTCTTATCCCGACACGCAATAACCTGCCGTGATCTAACAGAAATTCTAGTGTACGTGTTGCCACTAAACATTTCCTAACGTATTTGAAACACACTTTGCCGCACACATCATTGACCTTAGGTACAATTCGTAAACATACATTTACGCTATTTGACCACCCACGAAGTTTAATAAATCCATTTTTGTATTACCATAACCTTAATAATGAAATCAATAAAATCAAGTATGCGCCGCAAATGTCTGAATTCATTTATTATATTTATTTTATAAATTATTAATTTTAAACCGCCAGTGGTCGGCTTTAGTTACGAAACATATTCCACCTGTTTATATATCTGCCCTGCTAAAGTGATGATGTATCCCACTTAAACATAAGTACCATAAAGTATATGGTACTTATGTTCTAGTCTAACGTATAAAGAGCTTATTGTTGAAAGAAGACAATGCTATCATTGCATTGTTTCGGACTATGCTACTATTGAAAGTATGTTTTAAACGGTTATTAAGCACTAACAATCCACACATGCATAGACATATTCACCCATTTATTAAAGTTTATTTTTCTGTTCATAAGATATTTTTAATGGAAGCTGCATTTGTTGGTAAAATATTATTTAAAAATATGCAAACAAATCAGTAAATAATTTAAAATATATGGCTAGCTGAAAATACACGTTTAACCTACCGTCAAGTGTCATGTTTTCCATAAAAAAAGAAAATCAAACCGCCAATCAAGGACGTCGCTTAGCAGCGACGCGACGATACAACGAACGACGCATTTTGAATACAGAATAAATTACATTAGAACGTTTCGTACCGTGTTGGTACCTATCAAACGGCACAGTAAAAAGTATGAAAGGTGCCCCCTAAATACCGGGTGAGGTGAAGCGCGAAAATTATCTTATATTTGCTCAGACGCCGTGAACGTAGGGCGAGAATACTTTTCAATAAGCTTAGAGAGCGATTTTTTTTTATTTAGCGAGAGACCCATCTTGTAAAGCTTGGAGCGTTGTGTAAAACGGAACGCGCAAATAGAGGGTTCCACATTGATCGATTTGATTTCTTTGATTGCTGCATAAGTTTTTAATAACGGTGATATGATTCCTTATTATGTCACTTATAATCTGTAGAGTTTACGGTACGATATGAAAAAGCCTTTTCTATTTTTAAATGATCGTCGTTTTCACTTTTCTTAACTTTATTGCGTGATCGCAATAACTTGGTGCCACTTATTATTTTTATTTTTGTCTACACATTTGCCTCGTGATGTTCAAACTCATTTTTGAGCTTCTAAAATACATAGTTCCTAATATACGAAAGGGCTAGTCAATAACAGATAAATAACTATGAATAGTATGTTTTAGTTAAAAGAATATTAATCAAAGCAACTAAGTACATGTGATTATTTGCACGGCCTTAGATAACCCGAAGACCTCCCATCGTTCACATCGATTCAAAGCTCGTTTACTTCACTCGCAATTTTAATGTTAAAAAAAATAAAAAGCAGTGCATTACTCCCGGTATTGTTAAGTACAGAAGGGTCCCCTACAAAAGGCAACCTGCTGTGTCTATTGTGAGCCAAAGTCGGCACTTTGCGAGTCAATATTTTGGGTGAGTCAGTGACTCCTTGGTGGAACACTCTTGTGCCTTAGCGTCGCACTGTTTCGCGGAGTAAGCGAACAAATGCGCACCTCTATTCGTCATATTAATATGCCCTTTTGTCTATTGCACTTTTTGTGCTTGGAAATCGAAATTTTGAAATTGGAGTGGATGTTTGTTTGAATTTTACAACGTTTTCTATTATTTGTAATGGCAATACTATAGGATTGATCTTTACGGTCACAGTAGGTGTTCAGTTATATTTAAATAATATGCCTACTCTACTACTACTACCCTGAATTTAATGCGAGGGTGGCATAAGCTACCATTTATAATGTATGTAGGTATGTAATATTAAATGTAATAAATAACATATGGATCGCTCATTGGAATGATGTCATCTTAGTACATCGCGAATTAAAACGTAGGTACTACTAAATTAAACTTTATTAAGTGGTAATGAGATCAATAAGTCATAAATATTGAGTATTTCAAAAACATATAATACTTAAAGCTAAAGCTTATGATATACAACCATTAGTTGCTGGGCAACATGTCATAGTATTATACAACCATTAGATGTAGATTGTAGAGCAACACGTCACACACAGGCCTTTATAAAATAATAATAGCTAACACAAGCGAGTCATTCACTAAAATAATTTAAGAAAGTACAGGACAGTAATGGACTACTCAATTAAATCATGGTCTAAGAAAAGATTTATAACGCCTCGTTGAAACCGCGTCACCGCCTCCTATTAAATAGAAGAAAAAAGCTTGCCCGCCCATATGAGATGACAGCTAAAGTCAAAACTATTCTTAATTCGACCAATTCCCACGATTTAAATTAAATTGTCGTACTATTATGCCAAAGAAATAGGTCAATAACGTAAGGAGTTCATAAATGGCATTGTTTGATTGAGACTTATAGGCAGTTTGTCAATACGGCTGTGCTTTGTGTCGCTCTGGGGGGCGTCTTGTTGGCACTCAATAACGCTCTGTATTAAGTTATGGCGATGTGTTTTGGCCTACAATAGTGTATTCGGAATCGTTTGAGAGTGAAATGATATGCAGAGATTTATTATTAAGTAGTTCTCAGGTGGGGTGTTTCATGTATGACTCTGAGAAGTATTGTTTGTCGATAGACATTATTATATTGACAGTCTGTCTAAATATTTTGGGACTTATCGAATTGATTGAATTTATGTGAATGGCTATCCTTATAAGGAAGTGGAATATGAGATTTAATTGTGGGCATTCCATTTGATTAATTTTCTGACGGATCGGAATTACATAACAAAGAAATATCTGCGAATACATATTTTAATATAATTACGTAGTTAGAATACAGAAATAAAACACGTTAGCAAGTGTCCGAAACATCAAAATCACGGTTAGTAAGCACCCGCTGAAGTATACAAACTCCTTGTTACGTTTTACACCCGTAAATAACAAATAAGTGTGATATTCCCGCGTTTGGCCCGCGTGGCGGCAGGACGCGATTTTCCGCTAGATGTGTTGCCAGAATAATAAAATCCCAACAAAAATACTTCGGACCGTCCTCGATGGCGTAAAATTGATTATTGATGTATGTGTATATTATTATATTTGTGAAGATACGGGTGTCGTCTTGTCACGCGTAGCCGTTATGAAATAATAGGGAACGGCGTGTGACGAAATAATTTATATGGTAATAAAATTGTGATCAAAATTTACGAGATGATACTGAGAATGGTTATTTGAATCAGTTGACTTTTTGAGTTTATTCTACAAATGATAAAGAGATTCTTACCTATTATGCCTTTTATAAGTTATCTTTAAAATAGTGCCACAGTCCGACAAAGCCGCTTTACATAATTCTCGTATAAAAGTGTCCTTATGATTTTATTCATTACAGCCGCCATGAATTCTCTGATATCGATATCTTATATGTGAAAATGCTGCTTTTATTTCAACATAAATATGATACAATGATGTTTTATTTTATTTTTAAAAGAGGGGACTTGAGTTTCTTCTCATAGGTTCAACTTTTTTTCTGAATCTGGCAACTAAAATAAATATAAATTCAGTAAATTTATTTAAGTCACTAGCCCGTTTGACTTTCATAAGTGTTACTTCGTGTCCCTAATGAACAAACGATTTTTGTTTGACTTATTTATTTAAAAACTTTGTTATACTATGGACAGATAAACAAACAGCACATACAATGCCCAAAAAACCTAATAGACCTTCTCTGATAGAAAGAAACCTCAGCAAGTGTTCCAGGTCTATAAAAGTAATTGGCGTGATGCTATGTGCTAATAAGTGTGTAGATGGAATAACCCCACTCCAAACTGATCAACAATTTAGCTCATATTCCCCAACATAGAACTATAAAAGTCAAATTCGGTTCAAGTTACCACAAGTAAAATTTTAAAATTCGAAAGGTGCTTTCACACAACAAACAAAAAAGATTTAAGTATAAAATATGTCTAAATAATGAAGAGAAAACACAGTGGGGTCAATATAATTAAAAACCATCATCTTTGTGAATCAACCGAACGGCAAAAGTCAATTGTGTTAAGTTCGCGAACCGGTCGCCGTCGATAATAATGATTTTAATGACAATAATAGTGTGCGTTATTATTATTATTAAAATAATATAATAGTGTATTATTGCGTCGGCACGGGGATGAACGCTCCACTGACTCAGAATGACAACTTTTCAACGGTTTTTATTTTGGATACAGTTCTTTTTTTGTTTAATAGTCGTTACTATTGTGGAGTACGAATGAATGACATGAACACATATTTTTATTTTATTTATACGAATATTAATTTGGAATTGTTTCCTGAATTTTTCGTACATAATAACAATTTTCAGGAACTATAAAAATATTTTTAAATAGGATCCACCTAAAAATATATTTTATAGATTTTTGACATTCATTGAAATTCTAGTCTTTTAGCTACTGTCGCTATATAGTGTAGCTTTTTGTATGTAAAGGAGACATCCGCTCTGTATTTCTAAAGATAATTCCATACATACAAACAAATAAAACTTTTAGTTAGATGTAACATACATCTAACTAAAAGTTTAGTTAAGCCGTTTTCGCCGATGTTATTAAAGACTAGCGATTGCCTTCGACTTCGTTCGCATGAAAAGTAGATCAGTGATCACGTTTGTTGAGATTATGGCAAATTTCGATTTATTAATTATATATATTTATTTATTATAATTGAATAAAGTTATGATTCTTATCTAGAAAAATTAAATATAAAACGTGCTCATCTTTAATTAATATTATAGATCCAATATCTTGACATGCACACATTTCACGTAGGTACACATTAATTTAAAAGAAAATCATTTGTGATGTACCTATTTAACACTAGGACTATATAGAAACACGATTGTAAACGATTTTTATTAAATAATTGGTACTCAGTATACAAAAAAACGCATTACTAGTAATAATAAACTCTACTTTGTATGAAACTTCATAATAAACAGAGTTTAAGACTTATCTTGCAAAAAAAGTATTTTATTTTTGTTTGTACAAACGATTACTTTTCATCTTATGGTGAACAGTTAGTAGACTCCAACTGTAAAAGCAATCGTCCCAGTCACTAATATTGAGAAAGCACTTTGGTAATTTGGCGATCTTAGGATATACTTTTATAAGCCGCTCAAGGAGCTTTGGTTTGAAAGAAGAAAGAAATCTATGTCTAATCTATCTGGCATCAGTATCAAAGTTTGTCCCGTACTACAAAAATAAAAATAAGAGGCGAGGCGTAAATGAAATTTCTGTATCCAAGTTAATGTTATACTTAGAATAATAGTTTTGCCAACGTATAAACCAAAGTTAAATATAATACCATTGTTGATTCTATACTTCGTGTTTAGTATTATTTGATTTAAAGAAGTGTCGGTAACCAATGAATAAAGAACAGGTTCTTTTTTTAAAGGTAGCTATTTTTAGACAAACGGCTAAAATGCTTTGCTTCTATATAAATATACTTTTATCGATATATATATGTATATTATCTTTTTATCTTCGTAATAATATCATATTTGGATGATTTAATCTTAATATATATCATCATACTTTACGGTTTAGTGAGTATGGTCAAAATTAGGTTTAATGTTAACGAAATCCTCACGATACAATTAAAGATACAGTGTGCTTATTTATACTTTCGTATTTATTCGTTTATAAATATATTTTATATTTGTAGATACGTTTTCATTTAATTGAATGTCAGCAAAATAACACAAAAGATGTTTCATATAAAAGGTAGAGAATAAACAAAATCGATCGATAAAATCGCAAATAAAACAGCAATATTTCTTGCGCATAAAGCGCAAAACACACACACAACACATTATTCTAATAAACCAATCATCATCACCGCAAACGCCGCTGTAATCCGAGACAACACACATTTAATTGCAGACAACTGACACTGATCTTATCTGACAATGGCAAAAAAACTTCATTAATATTCAAGAGATATATCTGTATGATGTTATTACATTTAATAACCCTCCAACAACACGAGGACATCGTTTAGTACAACAAAGGCACAGGACAGGGTGTGGATGCTACCGCATAAAATTATAATAAATAGTTAAATACGCCGAGGGACATATACTGCCCTGCAGATAGGTGGACACACGTTAGCCGAGGCGGGGATATGTCCTATTTCTAAGGGTGACTTTGATGGTACGATAATGTTGGTTTAGGAGTAGAAACATTATTTTTGTGAATTTGGTGTAATTTATTGAGTGCTTGGATTGTGCCGTTTTGTTTGAGTGTGCTGTGTATGCGTTATTGAGTTTTAGTGCAGTCTCGGCAGATAAGATTTAGTTCTACCTCTGGGTTGTGTTACATTTACGTAAATGTTATACGTCAAAATTAATTATACATCTACAGATTATATTGCAGGTTGCTAGTGTTTATATTTAATTATATCTTACCTTTTAATCACCTAATTAAAAATACTTTATTACGTTATGTATGTATGTCTACGGGTATATGATATTGCTGTAAATATATTTCGGACCAATTGTCACAGTTAGTTTAGTTAATCAAAGTTAACCAATAAAAAAGTAATTACTATGTAGAAATGTGAGCAAATATTTTAATTTATCTCTTAACTAAATTTAGTAAAATTTCCTAAACAAAACCAAACGTGTGGTGCTTTCATCAGTTACCGCATTCGTAAATCGCTAAGGTGACAACACATTGACACGTCATTTAGAGACATACAGAGACAGGGGCTATCAGAATGGCTCTATACGGGGTACGGTGCGTAATAAGTCATAACTCATGGCGCTCTTACTGGGGTGATCACTATGAATTTTGATTTACATCGCTACGCATTATTGACGGTTGAGTGGCGATACCGTTCCGTAGACACTTTTTCTATATCTATAAGGGACATTAACATCTGTGAAATTGTTTAAAGTCCTTGTTATGTTTGTAAAGTTGTGTTAAATATGGACATTAATGGTGTTTAAGTAGGGTGTATAATGTAATTTAAGTTTTTGGATACCGAATTTTCAAGTGGTTATGGGGTAATATGCACATACATATTCGGAATAGCAGTTTTGTTTTTTGGAACTATGTTATTAATGAGCCTACGATTTCTGCGTAGCATTCGCTACGTTGTAACTACCGTAGCTGATAGAGAAACAAAGTTGTGATTTATCCGACTAATCACTTTGTATCAGAAAGTTTCAATGATAGAACACCAGTCTTATTCAAGTGACTTACCTCAGTTATGCTACTTAGAAGATATAACTGGGGAAAGTAATTCTACCTTAGAGAAGATCGCAGCGTCGGGTCTTATCTTGTGTGGCTATAGTATGCCAGTGATGTTAAACTTCTTCTTATTGATGAGTTTAAGAAGCTTTTATATCGCAGCAACATTTTTTGGCCATAAGCTGGTAAATAGATCTTTTTTCCTATACGTAGATGGTAAGAGTCCCACGGAGACGGGAACTAAAAGATAGCCGGCAAAATGTGGCATTTATGTCGTTGCAATTAACCAAAATAAGAATAATCCTACTAATATCATAAATTTGTAAATTTGAGACGATGCTGGGATGTTTACATAAGCTACCGAATATCGCTAAACAGATTTCAATGAAACTTGGTACAAACAGATAGAACATGCTAATCGTTCGGTGACGTTTATAATTTGCGTGGGCTAAATTGCGGGCAGAAGCTATTTTCCTATAAAATTGCCATTATGCATGAATCACTTTGTTTTAATCATACGACGCAGCCAAATCAATAATAACGAACAAGAAATACAGCTTAGCCAATTACATTACTAAACACAGCCTTTGTCGTACCAAACACAACACATAATAGCATTTGAAATACTAATCCAGATTGGCTAATGAATGGGTTGCATCGCGGTCGCGGCTCGCAAATGCCCGCAATCATTACAAAATGGCTACCCAATAAGTATCCGCAATTATGGTTGCCAAATGGCCAGCGATGGTCGACAACAACCAATATTGTACGCTTTGTGGTTAGTAAATCAGTTTCGTGTGGTTCTGATAGGTTTGGCCAAAGATTTTAATTAGTAAGGAAATTACGCGGTTACATTTAGTAATTAGTGCTGGGGTATATGGTAACTTTGTTAGGTTAGGATGCCTGTTCATTTTCAAAGCAATTATACGTTGTGTTGTGTGTTTGTGTGTTGTTTAGATTTAACCTGTCAATTGTTGGAATACCATACTTAATTGAAAATCTATTGTTTCTGGCCGCCGGTGTGCTACTGCCACTCAATAGGTTAAAATCATTCAAGGAGAGAATCATAAAAATGTGTGGCGTACGCTTTATAAATATTGAATACGATGCCTTGTTAGTAAAGTTGCTCTTATGTTTGCGTCGTGTGGTTCCAGTTTCAGTACCTTGGCCGGGCAAATCGTTATTGAGTATTTTTAGTAGCTGCACCCGTCTGGTAATGTGCTCGGCAGACGATTGTCGTCTTCGCAAGGTTCGCCTCTTATTATATGGGACCTAACAGCTAGCGAAATGTGGGTGTAATATACCTTTCTCACCCCTTAGGGGATACAGAAACGTTAGTAATCATACATAATATGCATTATGTATATTATATATATATAAGTTAAGTTGACGTTTTGAGCAGGTAGCATTGCGGGGATCATAAGCTATATTATACTTTTGAAACGCCTCGCAATTTAAGGTAAATTAAAAGCATAAACACTTATATTGTATTTATATATTATGTAGATGAACATGCAAACTATAATGCGTAGATACCTGTTCCCTTTTAAAATAGAATTAATGGTACAAAATGTATTGTCATTTTCGCGTTTACGCATACGTTGTACATTAAGATTAAACTATAAGCGGCTCTTCTTCAGTTCATTTTGTTTAAACTTTAATGTAGGATAATCTGTAAAACGTGTATTGTAGGCATATATTAAACATTTTAAGAAAATAAATCTGTAAACGCAATATGATTGTACATAGCACGATACTGAATGGAGATGCATTAACAACATTCACTCACAGCAAATCAAATCTTTTAAAAGTGATTAATTAAAAGCACTTAATATATTCATACGTACATCGTGTAGTGGGATTAAAATGAAAAGTGCGTAAAACTCGGAACATATGCGTCGACGTAACGACCCACCGTTGGGACTCACCCCACCGTGAACAAATAAGATTTTAGCTAAACGACTGCACTTGTTCCACTCGTGTTTGATAAACAAATTGTGCTGATTTGATAACGGAACGTTTATTTAAAGTTTGTATCCGAACTTAAATTTAATATTAGGCTGTTTGGTCAACACCTTTGCTTATTGAGTAAATTTATTTTTTTGCGCGGGCCCTCTGCTTTTTGTAGTTTTAACTTTTAAATGCATAAAGTGGAGGTATTAGCTGCAATTTGATATTAACTTACGTAGTTAGATATCCACAATAGGTAGGTAGGCATTTCAACAATTACGTTCCAAGTCTCACGTTATAAGGGCGTGGATATAGCCGACTATAAAAAAAAATCATGACTATATAAAACAAAGAGTTTATTTCATGGATCGTGGAAAAGTACGCAATTTAAAATTTACATTTTCACAACATTGTTGCTGCTACTAAATATTACTTAACAGTAATACTCATTGACATTTTGGTCGAAACGGGACTAAGCCTGCGACATCACAGTCAGCAATTGCAAACTTATGCTACGAAACGATCGTTCGTTTTGAGTTAATTGCATCGTGGCAACGGGTTCAATATTTAAAATGGTAATGAAACGAATATCTATGCAACTCACACAAGCGCCTTAACAATATTTTACCCGCGTTGATAGTATACTAGCTGTCCCGAAAGAGGTTGTCATTTAATACGAAAAATAAAAAGAAAAATCCAAATCTAAACCATTCTCGAATCCACTTGAACACACACAAAAATTTCATCAAAATCGTACCCCAACCGTTTAGGAGGAGTTTAATTACAAACACACGCACTTTTGTATATAAATAAAGATCATATAAGTACCTACTATATAAAAAATTTGCAGTACCTATCTTCAATATATAACTCAATTATATGATGTATAGAAAACAAGCAGATATGTTACTGGCGCACGCAAAGTGAAGACTCAAGAACGATCCAATTGGAACGTTTTTCTATTGTCAAGACAAGATCGATTCACAAATCCATACCAAAACAGCTAAAGAGCAATTGTTTAAATAATAGCTATCTCTTTCACATAAGCTCTTTATATATCTATTCCGCAACTTTTTAGTTCTGATCGTCATCACGTCATGTCAGACCAGGCTCAGATATCCAATGTAAATAAAAAAAAAATACTTTTAATTTTTCATAAAAAGTAGTTTACATTTCATTCTCTCAAATTTGCTCTCTGTAAAAGCCCACAAAATTTTAAGTGCCTATTATAGAACATTGATTTGTACTAATATTATAAAGAGGAAAGTTTTGACGTTTTGTTTGTTTCTAAGGATTTAACACAAAAACTATTCAACCAATTTTAAAAATTCTCACTACAATATTAAGCTAACATTGAGTAACATAGGCTATATTTTATTTAAAAAAGTACTGTTTCTAACATAAGCTTACCTAAGCTAGTCTAAGATATAATGTATGTAGGTACACTTAGTTTGTAAACAAATGATCATTAAAATTAAATTATAATCGTTTTTTATACAAAGTCTCTAAACGCATTGTTTAAACATTAATGCGTGTATAAACCCAAATAATATCGTCGTAACTTACTTTATCCATTGTACAGCTATCAAGCTCCGTAACATCACAGGCTGAAGTTGTGCGACAAGTGAAAACAAATTAAATTCCGCTAAGACGCTAATGTCGGTTATCAAAGAAAAGCCTAAACATCTGATTATGAGTGGCGCTCTCGTTTGATGTGCAGTCGGCCGAGAGCGCCCCAAGAATGCCTTGTGGATACCTACTACTCACTGTCTTCTACTTACAATTTGGATTTTATGTAAATTCATAATATATAATGGATATAATGGCGTTGTTTTAACGTCAGTTTGAAGCTTTGTTTGTCTTTGTTATAATTGTGTGTTTGACGTAAACATCAAAAGAATTTGTAAAGTTAATGCAAGTAGTTAAACATCTGAAGAATTTGTAGAGTTTAGTTCGATGTTGTTGATGCCAGAAAAAGTGATTTGTAAAGTCACTGTTAACGCAGTCGCCTGAAGTCGTATTTTTATGTTCTAGCCTCTGTCTGCCTTCGCCCGTGTAAACCAGTTCATTAGATGAAGTTGATGAGGAATGAAAACCGCATCAAATACCATTCAGTTTAGTTATAGGTTATGCTGGTACAGAAAAGCAGACAGAGAGAGAGAGGCGAGACTTTCTATAGCAAAAGCTCTTAGTTGTAGATGTAGAGCTTCATAGGCAATGCAATCCGTTTAGAGTCTGCAATTTACAAACACAGCCTTGTTATAGTTTTATAATATTAAAGATTATTTCTGTAGAAGGTAATCCCGTGATTTCTACCCGTGAAAATGAGTCTACATATTTTTTATATGTATTATTTAGTAAACAAATACCTATAGCGGATTGGTAGAGATATAAGTATAGATCCATATCTGTGCTTTGACTTATTTTTGTTATCTCTATTTAATAGAGAAAGAATGTAGCCTAAAAGAAGTAATTTAATGATTTTATATTAAGTTTGTTCGTTTACTAAATACTCAGTAGAAATAAGAAAAGTTGTCTATATTCTAATGCATTTTAATATTTTAATTAGTCCATGAATTTAGCATATCAACTCCCTTTCTTCTCCTAAACTTGTTTGTCCGAAAATTATTACTCATAACACGTTTGCCATAAACTTCAGTAACCATAAAGTTCAAAAATTCAAAATTTTGTTTTACTTAATTATCTTCACTTTTAAAACTATTCAGTCATAATATCGAGTACTATAATAATTGAATCTCCTAATTTTGCATGAAATAAAGTCATATGTCCTAAGTATTATATTATATAATGTGTATTATTCCGAATGTTCATTTATAATTAAATTGTTAGTCGTAAAACATTTGCTGAACTAATTAGGTTTAATTAGGATTTAGTGACAGAAACAAATCGCTGTAAATCCGATACCACGCAGTCTTGTCTGCCCTACTCCTAGAGTGTAATTTAGAATCGCGTAGGCGCGTAGGGGCGAAGTGGCCCGCGGGCTGAGGAGCAGGAGACTGTGAGCAAGCCGAAGCAGTGGTGGCGAGCGAAAGCCGTCTGCGACGATTAGCACGCGTGGGATCGCTGGAGACCCGCAGCGCCGGAGCCGTGACAAAAGCTATATTGCGTTTGCATCTAGCTTTGTAATACAAATTTGTTTTAAAAACGTTATTAGGGCAAATAAACATTAAATAATTTGAATTTAGATCTTATAAATTTTATTGAAAGCGGTTTTAAGTCTTTTGTATATTATTGATTGTAATATTTATGACAAGCAAATTTAGGGCCTATTGTATTTAGGGATATCAATTTTATGGCATGTGACATTAAGTTCGGGCAAGTTATCATTCGGACAAATGATGACCATGCCAAAAAAAAATATGGCTCTTCAGATTATGGATAAAAAAGTTAGGTAACACAATAGAGAACCAACTTAACCATATCTATACTAATATTATAAAGCTGAAGAGTTTGTTTATTTTTTTGCTTGAACACGCTAATCTCAGGAACTACTGGTCCGAATTGAATATTCTTTTAGTGTTGGCTAGCCTATTTATCGAGGAAGGTTATAGGCTATATAACATCACGCTATAACCCACGGGAGCGGCGCAGTAATCATAAACGCAAGTAAAACCGCGGGCACATCTAGTCAAATTATATAAGCATTGTGTCTGAACGCCGGCGTCCATACGTTTCCGCGGTTAATTTTTTCAATTGAACAATCAATTAATCGCATTGCTCAGGCTTATCTCAATACATCACTGTAAACCACATCCAAATTGATTAAGCTGTTCTGGAGATAAACATCCACAAACGCACGGACAACAAGTTTCTATAGTTTGCATTGTTTCTTCTCTCATAATCTCTCTCGTTGTAATTAAATTGCAAGTAAGTATACTGATGTTAATGTATATTTATACGAAATCTCGTATTGGTGTTTCCCCACCCTCCCACGGAGAGAATGGTTTAATTTAACAAAACAGCCCAATATGTCGGCACAAGTTGTTGTAACGGTATCTTATCTAATATCTGTTGATGCTATCGCTATTTAATATTGCTATAGATCAAGGGAACTTGTGTACGGATAGCAGATTAATCGCTGAATTATTTTGATATAATAATATATATATATAATATTTAGTTGGTGTAACGTTTGTATGTTTAAGATTTGGTCTATCAATTTTATTTATTTATTCTTTTAATCTGTTGACTTTAGCAATTAATATGATTTGGTTTTTATCAAATGTTTTCGATTTATTAGACCCGCCTTTGCAATTTTTTTTAACCCATTTAATATGGAGTAAATCTATTGCCGTCGTATTGAGACCAATGACACTGCCCAATGAGGGAATAAAATCCGAAACCTGATCCAAAAGAAATCATTATTAATTAACGTCCTAAGCTGCAATGGCGCACGTGCAGCCAGACACAATTATTTTTCAGTTAAGTCTGGCATTCAGCAATCAATTGACAGATTTAAACGTTAATATTTGATGTGTTAATATTTAAGCTATATATATTGAGCTGGAGAAATACAGCAGAACAAGGTGTTTAAGCTTGATTCTGGTGCTGTCGGTACCGTGGGATCATTTGGGGATCGGCATCATTTGGGCCGGCCGCGGCAGGGTTGCAACGCAGCGGTGGGATTTTGTACTAATATACGCAATCTGTTACTTACACACACCTAAAAGCCTATACTTGTGTGTGTGTGTGTGTAAGTAGTAGTAGAGTAGATTATACACTAACGCATATATAATATGAACGTGTTATATTTAAGACTAGCTTTTGCTCGCGGCTTCGCTCGCGGCTTTGCTCGCGTATAAGTTGGTTTGATTAGGTTAGATGCAACAGTATATTTTTAAATAAATTATATCCTATATTACTCCGTGATAAAATAGCGTTCCAATGGTGAACAATTTTTTAAATCGGTTTACTAGTTTCTAAGTTAAATCATTACAAACAAGCAAACACACAAACAAATATAAATTTTGTTTTTCCTCTTTGTTATAGGTATTAGTATAGACTTATTCCGTTAAACTTAATAATATACTTCATCAAAGCTATCTAAATGTAAATTTTTGGTTTATTTATATCAAATATTAAAGACAAAAAGAAAATATATTTTTTATTTTATTGACTTGTTCAATATGAATTAACTACTTATGTCTATAATGTTTTTTTTGTGACTGTAAATAGGATGTTAATATGGCAACATTTCTTTAGGAACTCCGAGGCATTTATACCTTCTTTGACTGCACGGATGGTGTAGTGGTTTAAGTGCTCCTCGCCGCTGCCACTGCGCCGAGTGTTGTGCGTTCAGATCCTAGGCGGCATAAAAATAAAAAATAAAAAGCAAGAATGATGACGCAAATGTTTGTGCCGAGTCTGAGTGATCTTTGTGTCCGTTGTTTGTAAAGTCCACCGCGACACAGAAATAAATACTAGTGCGGAAGTTTTCTTTTTAAAAACGAAACAAAAAACTTTTGTATTTTCTTATTGAAATCAGATATCCTATTCGAAATGTAAAAAAATGCGTAAAAGTCACTATATACCTACTTCATTCCAGCCAAATAACTGCAGCATTTCAAGGTTTGCCATATTATAGGTATTAAATATTGATAATCACTCAAAAATATTGTCATAATTAGGCTCAAAAATTGCAATCCCTCTCCTCAAAAGCTTACTAAGTATAGTATCGTTAAAAATGTAATAAAACACTTAATAACACTTTTGCAATAATAATAATAAGAGGAGGATAATATAAAAATTGCATATTCCGGCTTAGCGTGCACGTGTCGAGCGACGCGAGGCGATGCGATGCTTATCTCGCTTCGCTTGTCACCCCATCCGAGCGGCCCGCGACCCGCGCCGTCCGCGTACCGTCGCGGGCCTGCTCGCGCCGACTACGTCACTGTTTTTATTTTGCTGACTTTACTTTAAATATGTGATTTTTCCAGATTTATTTAGAACAAGTGATCTAGTAGTGTAATAGTTATTTCTAAATTATTATGTGGGTAATACTATTTTTTTATTTGTATATTCGAATATTTCGGTGGATGATGGTTTGAAAACGTTAGGTAACCCGACTTTCGGCGTACGGACGCATTTATGTCATGATATGGTTAAACTGTCAGGTCAAACGTGTGTTAAAATAATATATTTTTTAAAATGTCGTCTCATCTAACTAGTACTTTGCAGGTTTTGTTTTCTTCTAATACGCTGGCAAATAAGCTTGCGACCCCTAATTGTAAGCGAAATGTGCCCTAAGCTGCAAAACCAGAGCACGCGTTTGCAGAACTTCCATAGAGTCACTGTAATCTATACTAATAAGAATAAGAGAAAGCTGAAGAGTTTGTTTGTTTGGTTGAACGCGCTAATCTCAGGAACTACTGGTTCGAATTGAAAATTATTTGAGTGAGTGACATGTAAACGAAAAAGAAAAATCCTTAATTTTACATATAATTTGATTAAAATATTATAATATTTTTATTGAAATGAACTGGATTTAATGAATTTACTTACAATAATAATTAATCTCAAATTCAATATTATCATGTACCTAATTTATTTGATAAAAATGTAATTAAGTAGCTTAATTGACATATAATTTTGCATACCTGTATTACGGGTGAAATGTGTATTGTTCTAATTTATATTCTGTAACATCTTTGTGTACCACATTTGAAGCAAAATAAATACATTATTATTATATTATTATTATTATTGTTAGATAGCCTATTTATTGAGGAAGGTTTATAGGCTATATAACATTACGGTACGACCCACGGGGCATCGCAGTAATCATAAACGCGGGTAAAACCGCATCTAGTAGTAGTATAAGGTTATTTGGCTACGTTCTTCTATAAAGGAGAGTCAGTTGATTAACTGGGTTACACCAAGTTAAAGCTAGGATCCCTACCTGTTGAACCGTTTATTTTAATACTACATTTTGCTTTTCTCTTTTTTTTCTTTTCTTTTCGTTTGGTTAGTGGCCAATCTGTTGTCAAGAGTTGTTCAAGCCGCCCGTAAGCCTCTGACATGGCTTAACGACTGCTGTCAATTTGGCAACAACCGGGACCGGCTTTTTACGTGCACTCCGAAGCACGGATGAAATACCACTTAGCGGTCACCCATCTATAGACTGACCGCACCCAACGTTGCTTAACGTCGCTAATCGTTTACCGATCAGTGAGTGCAACTGGCTATGCTTTTGGCTTCGTTTGAGTCGTTTTGTGTACTTTCTGTCAATAATTTTTTATCCCTTGGGATCAGTTTTCTTTCTGAATGAAAGGTACCCTATCCTGGGGCCCTATTACAAACTTTTATTAAACCTGTCAAGTTCCAGGCAGTTCAAATAACTGCCTGGTTTTGTTTCGTATTATGACATGTGAATAGTTGCTCGTCTTCATGCTGGCTAGTTTGTCGCTGGCCGATTTGTGACCAGGGTTGCCAATGCCAATGTACGTAATTGCCCAAAAATCCAAAATGAAATACCCAAAGGAGATCCCCTATTTTTCCTACATCTTTGGGCCTACTTGTTATAGTCATAAAATTGGTGGCATTTGTTAGATAAATACATACATACATTATACTTCTGCTTTATTTCATTAAAATTGGCAATAGCAATAATGAGATATTTTTATTCGAATGTGTAACTAAGTTAGTTTAGGTTAGGAAATGGATAATGTTACAAGTCACGGTACATTAAAAATAATTATGCTTTCAGCTGATTTGTAATGAGAAATTAAACAGGGACGAAATAGCACCAATACTTACCTCATATTTTGTTGGATTTAGGTACTTATAAGTTGACAGAACAGGGACTTCGTTCGATAACTAAAACAATGGTGGAACAGCCTTTTAGAGAACTTTTATTATAATATTGGGATAGAACAGGAAAGGATCAGTTCAGTCCCATTATATATAGATATCCCATATCGATAATATCACGCTTATCGAACGACGTTCAATCGAATGCTTGTGAAACAGAGGGCTGTTTATATCTGCGCCCTGTGCCAGGGTACCACCCTTGTTACAACATTGATTATGTACAGGTAATAGGTTGTCTAAAATGAAAACACATTATTTTATTTATTTTTTTATTTTTTATCTAGATTGTTAAAAAGTTAAGCAGGAATACAAATATTTTAATACATTTTTTTTTAACGTGGGGGAATGCTTTGACACGTTCCTCTCCGCGGGGCGATGGAGAGGTTATGTCGGACTCACTGGGGAAAGATGGTGAGTGACATCCCGGTAATACCGACTAAACCTACCACGGTGTTCCTCGATATAACCGCAATCGACGGGACCGCGCGAATCACTTTCACAAATATTACACAAACTTATTACATTACACAAATAAACTACCACCAATTATATCCCTACTGTCCCCCCGAGGGGGACACACGATACAGAGGCGCGCGTGGGAACACGCACGCCGCCTCTCGGACCTGGTGCTGATCGGGTGGCGGGCAGGCCCACGAAGCCCACCACCCCCAGGTCAAACCTCAGGGTGGCTGGAGGTCGTCTCGCGCCCTCCGACGCCCGGCTCTGCGGTTGGGGAGAGGGTTTAAGCGTTCCCTCTCCCGCTCCGCCGCCTCCTTAATGGAAATCACTTCCTCACAGAAGGAGGCGACGGCGTACCACGACCTCTCACTCCGGACCATAGATTGAACTACGGCCGGGAGCGAGAGGGCAACCAATCCGACTGCCGCGATCAATTCACGGCGTTGCGATGCCCAGGTGGGGCAATCCGCCAAAGTGTGCAGCGCCGTGTCCTCAACAACGTCGCGGCAGTCGCCGCAGTGGTGACAACCGGGCGTCTTTTGCCGGCCTATACGACACAGAAACTGGCCAAAACAACCGTGGCCAGTCATTACCTGTGTCAGCCGGAAGGTGAGGGCGCCATGTCCTCAAACACGGTACTTACCGCCACGATCGTGGCGTGCCCGAAAGTTTTTCATACCTAGATAAACCTAAAACAGAATACCGATATGCGTGCTCAAGAACAAAATCATACTTTGTCAATATAATTGTTTATTTTTATTTGTTTATTTATTATTTGCCAAAGATAAAATCACAGAAAAGGCGAATAATACAACAGAACACATCACCGGCGCAAGCACGACCGAAACTCGAAAGAATTTACTTTTGACACGATAAATGTCATCGTCATCGTAAACTTAAAGTTTGAAGTTTAAAAATCTGACACCGTGTCTTATTAGCTAGATATAATTAATACAGTGTCATTAATTAACATAAAATATTGTATTATCATCGTAAATTGAATATAGTTCTTTGTGATCTTGTGTATTGATAAAATAACAAACAATTTACAGTAAAAATATTGATTGTAGCACATGACTTTAACTACAAACTAAGTCGTAATTAATTAACATAAAATATTTATTTCTCCAATTAACCATTGTAAATTCAATTTATTTTTTGTTTAGTGATGAAATGACGCTATTATTGAAGTAAAAATTTTGGCTATAACACGTGGGCCCAGAAATGGCATGAGCATGTTCCTTTGGGGACAAAAATTGAAAAACGTTTAACTTTTTTATTATTGTTTTTACGTCGACCAATGCATTTGAAAATGGCAGCATGAGCAACAATAACGTCATAACTTTTATATTTGCGAACATTATTCACTTTTTTCATATTCACAGTAGCTACTAGGTGATGCCAAAGTATTCTTTCTGTATTAATTTTTATATTTACCTATTACAAATTATAATATGTATGTATTAATAAAAACACGAAGATTTCAAAATCCACGCATTTTGCCAACAAAACAAATGACTATCAGAAAGTAATCACTGATCAGCCATCGATAATGCTTATAAAAACAGGTGCATGTGATTTTCCTGACCTGGTGACCCTATTGACATTAGTCAGAACTTATCATTTTATTAACGTATTAATGTCAGAAAGCAAGAAATTACCAGAAAAAAAACTTCTGTCATGACTTGTCAAAAAGGTTGAAAATCGCATGCACCTGTTTCTGTAAGTACTATCGCTGGCTGATCACTTTCTGATAGTCATTTGCTTTATAGACGTTCATTTGTTTGTAGACGTTCATTTGTTTTGTAGACTTTTATTTATTTTGTAGACACGTTCATTTGTTTTACACAATTTCTTTTCTAACTTATTTTAGGTACCTATCCCCGTGGTACAACTAGTGGTACTAGTAGTAGTAGTAATCATAAATTGACTGAATTTTATTGACTTACCAGAGAAAAACGTTATTTTGTACATAAATAAAGCAATACAAAGTGTACATAACACATGTAAGTACGTAATTAATTAAGATTTGTGTATTTATTTTATAATTTTTATTAAGTAATGTACCTAAGTAGAGCATATTATATTATCGTGGCGTCACATTAAAATTTTAATCGATGGCACGAAGAAATTCCTTCTCGGTAACCTAATGTGCCTATCATCCCAAATTTACTGAAAAACCTTAAAAGCATAGTTAACTCAAATAATAATAGTTCATCGTCACACATTTCAGAAATTAACTAAATACTAGGTATATTACATAAAAATAAAAGCAATAATTTAATGTAGCTATTCAAAAAAAGTTACTCTAGCTTACCATAAGCTGAATGGTTTGTTTTGTTTACAATATGGTGACTTTAATATGTAACGAAATGTCAAATGAAAGCTCATAATACGATATTTGCCAGGCAATACTCGATCACCCGTCACGGCTGTCACGTGACCGCTGACTGGCTGGAGTTAGCACGTTTATAATACGAAATTGCAAGGCAGTTTACTTTTCGCCGTATACTGCCTGGAAATAAGAGTTTGTAATAAGGCCCCTGACAACGTGTATGATGATAAAATGTCATAAAAGAAATCTGATGATCAATCGAGTAGTAAAAGCGTAACCAACAAAAAGCCTAACTTACCTTCTCATTTATAATATTAGTTCGGACTTAGAAAGTATGCGCCGATGATTGGATACACAGGCGTAAGTTATTTAGATGTAATAGTCGTTACAAAAAGTTTAGAGTGGTATATTCGTCCAAATCTGGTATTTTGCGTAAACTGAGACAGACCGACTTACGTAGTAACCACCTTTTAGAACCTTAGTTCCCAAAGTGGTCCAGGCAGTCCCCCAGGGGTCCGCGAGAGACTCGACGGGGGTCTACGTTGGCGTGACAAAAAAAATGGGCGTTCACAATTCATAAGCGGGGGTCTACGAAACTTTATTTCCTTTCGATAGTGAAGAACTAAAATGTTGGTTTGACTTCACCTATCAATGTAGGCAGGTAATATTTTAAGAAGCTCAGCGACTGTTACTGATTTTTAACCCAATTTAACTTTTTGGTCCAAATATACCGTCTTTACTTGGCGGATTAAATTTCTAGCTGCAGGGGGTGCACTGGTTGTCGTCCCCACCCGGCAGTGATTGAGCGCGCGCGAAATCGAGCCCACCAGGGCATGATTAGAAGGTGGAAGGCGCGGCTGGAGGCCCCCCTGGCCGGTTTCAGAACCATTGGGGCCCTACATCTGGTGTTAAAGCGGTGGGCAGGGCGGCAGCATGGGACCCTTTCCTTCCGACTGGTGCACGTATTGTCGGGGTATGGTTGCTTTGGCAAGTACCTGCACAAGATCGCTAGGAGAGAACCGAGTCCCATCTGCCACCACTGCGAGTGTGAGGAGGACACGGCGCAGCACACGCTCGAGCAATGTCCTGCTTGGGCGGTGCAGCGCCGTGAACTCCAGGACGTTGTGGGAGGAGACCTCTCGCTGCCGGCTGTGATCAAAGCCATGGTTGACAGCGAGAGGAAGTGGGTAGCGGTCGCATCCTTCTGCGAGGACGTCATCTCGCAGAAGGAGGCGGCGGAGCGGATTCGTGAGGACAGTATTCTTGCGGATTCCACCATACAAAGCAGTGAGTTGGCAAACAGCGGTGGTTTTAGTCGGAAAAAAAAGGTGGTGCACTGGAACCAGTTAAATTTTGGAAGTGGTCTATGACAAGAAAGTCTGGGAACCTCTGCTTTAGAAGATAAAACCAAACTACCTTATGCTGTTTTCTTGTGCTGTGTAGTGTTTCCAGGCATCTTAAGGTGTTCAGTATGCTGTCAGTAGGGAGTCCATGTATGTAGTCATAGACTTGTTTTAATGTATAACCCCCGAGTGATACCTCTGGTGTTCAAACGTTCACTAAACGGTACACGGCTAGCGCAAGAGATTCAAACTTAATATCTTTATTTCCTTTAAATGCGAATGAGAATTTATTTATTTGTTTGTGACGCTTTCACGACTTAACTACTCGATCGAATATCATAAGATATCGTATACACGTTGTCAGGGGTACAGAAAAGGGCATATGGCTCTCAGCCAGAAAAATGCTAAGTTCCCAAGCGATCGAAAGTATTGACGAAACGAAGCAGGCAAAAGCTAGTTATGTATGTATAACTATAACTGTAATACGAAGAAGGAAATGAAAATGTTGTAGTAGAAAGCCTGTTTGAGGAGTTATCATAAGAAGAAGCAGGCAAGAAACCATGGCCACTCTTTTTAATACATTTCTTTTTACTTAGTGTTTTAGTGGTTTTGAAGTACTCACTGGGTACTGAGGCGTGAATTATGCCTATTCACCTTGGCAGTAAAAAAATTGGCGTTAGTTTCCCCGACGTGTGTAGAACAGTATGAGTGCTAAACATTGAATAAGTACGTAATGTCGACGACACGTGTTGCTCGGCGGGGAACGCGGGTATTGACTACAGCTCGTAATTAACTCGTTCAACTATCCCTTTCATAAGGGCTCGTATTAATATCGTGTACCTGCAGTTACCTACGTGTGGGTAAAGAAGATTCATGTAGGGAAAATACAATACTCGGTTAGTAGGTATACGTAGCATAGTATCTCGAATATTCAATTTTATTATTAACTAGTTGACCCGACAGTCGTTGTCCTGTCAATCTATACAAAAATACATTTTACGTAATTAAATTCAACGAGCGGTCGCCTAGTGGTCAAAATTCGACCAAAATTCCTAAGCTTGCTACTTTGTTTTCTGTTTTTCTCTATTACATATAAATAATGAAACCTAACCTTAAACCGGCGAGCGTGTATGAGGAATGTTATGAAAGTGAATGAAGCCAGAGAAGTGTGTCAGGATCGTAGCAAATGGAAATCCGTAGTCTCTGCCTACCCCTCTGGGAAACAGGCGTGAATTTATGTATGTATGTATGTATATAAATAAGGTATAGGGTTACTTATACTGTGGTTACATAGTTACAAAGAATTGTACGACGTCAGACGAACAATGTCGAAATACTACGAACGCGATTCGACTGCGTGAGTCAAATGCATGGTTGTGTGTGTGTAGTGATTTTTCATTAATTTAATGTGAAATCATGAGAAATTCATGCATATTTTATATAAATTATAAATATTAGGATTCGCCCCTCCTTCTCCATATAAACTATAACTGTACAAAATTTCATACTCCTCCGTACGCGCAATTTTCGTAAAAAGGGGTACAAAGTTTTTGCTTCACGTATTAATATATAGATATCAAAACGTTAATTAATTTTCCATATAAGAAAACCATTTTAATTTTCGTCATTTCCTGCGGCTTTCACGCAGATTTTCGCTCATACAAACCTTGTCCTGACAATTACAAACAAAACAAAAAAATTCAGCCATATCGGTCTAGCCGTTCTTTATGTTGCTCCGTCATACATTTGGCAATTGATATTTATTTATATTGATTAATATTAAAATTTTAAAATTATTTTACTGTTCTGTAAATTAGTTTGTTTGTAATTGTAAGTGTTTTATAAAAAGGCATAAGCCTTTATGCCTTTTTATACAACACTCCTCTTATTATTATCACTTCGTACAATTCTCCAACTGTTTTAAATTATAATGGTATAGTGAAGTGCTGATGGTGCAACTTATATTAAATATGTATTTACGTATAGTTCGGCTATAAAGCACTAAGATTTTGAATGAACAGTAAAAGTTACTGTTCAATAAGGTTACGGGCTCGATTTGAAAAAGTTCCTGGCAGCGCGAAGTAAGGAAATATGCTTGGAATACGGTAATCTCATTGGATCATTGGCTCGAACTCTGTTACGTGGGACTTAATACCATAGTTGAGGGAATGTGACTGTGTAATACACCCTGTTTACCCCTTCGGCTGATATAGCCGTGACATTAAGCATACAGGCATGTTTTACATCCATACAGTTACAAATTCAACTTTTCGCGTGAAGCGTCTTCCCAGAATGCGGACTCAATATTAAAAATATCCAGATTTGACCTATTATGTAGAAGTCTACTGGTTTAAATAATAACCAGAGGCTATACTCTTCACATTGCTGTTATAAAAAAAATCGAATAGAAATTACAATGACATTTTGCCTGACCTGGAAATCGAACCAGGGCCTCACATTTATATACAAATATAAGCGCATTATGCCAAGTGACTGAAAATGCAGTTTATGAAATGAAATACCATCCGTTGATATTCTGATCGTACTTTAAATATAATAAAGCAATGTTACCATATTAATATTTAATAAGCTTTAATAATTAGCTCTGGCAACAAAATGAAAATAAAAATCATTGCGCACTTTATTGAATGCTAAATTATTCAATTGGAATTGAAGTAATATATAATAATAAACCCGTTAATGCTTTTGCGTCAATAATATTCACAATGATACTGTTAAATAAAAATATTTAATAGTATCATTATTCCAATTGGCAGAAAGAATTATTAATATTTAATTACTCTTACGCATGGTATTATCGTTGCCTTTTTTGGTGCCGGGGCAGATCATATGCGTGAAATCTTGGGCTTAATTCTCGAACCGGTTAATTTTTTGGAAGATTATTCTTAGTACACGGGCAGTGTCTGGTAGACGGTAATAGTTGTAGATATCCTACGCAACCTTGAGTTCTTTGGTATTATTTTGGAGTTGGGCAAAGAGTTATTGAGATTGTTAGGAATTTCTTAAAACACCACCTGGTAAAAGACAATAGGTATGCAATATGATAAAATATAGCTCGCGTAGTATAGGTATAATGATGCACCTCTAATCCCTTCAGTGATATAATACTGAAAATTATTATGGTTTATTTTATATATTTTTATTTACCGACGTTCAGGATTATTCTTATCATCAATAATTTATAATGATAAAATTGCTGAGACGTAGTGGTATAAATAAAGAAAGAAAGAAAGAAAGAAAAATGTTTTATTTGAATTTCCATACATACATAATTTAAAAGAAAACAATATTAAATACAGTTTAACAGAAGGCGGTACATGGAGATCAAATTAGGCACTGCGTTAGCTATTGTTGCAGTATAGACTACAACGCTGGTATTCTCGTAGGCCTACTAAATAATATTAAAAGGAACTGCGGTTATATCTCAATCTAATAAATTGATTGTAACTGTACTTTTTGATTAATTTAATAAGTACCGATAATATACATCATATAAAATAGTAACGATGGTCAAAGAATCAGCATTGCCCATTCAACGTGACAATGCTGCTAGTGGTCTAAGCATGTTTCAAGCCGACAGTGATTCTAAGGAATTTTACGACGCTGCCTAAACCAGCAATGGACCTATTATTTTTCTTTGTAAGACACAAAGAAAATATATATCTTTATGTTTTATAATTCAGATCATAGGTGATTAAAAAAGGATGCATGATTAAAGTATTCAATAGTGGTTACACCCCAAAGGTATTCTCTGCAAGTGACAACCATATTAGTCACATATAACAGACAGACAGCCACTATCTATATTTATTTGCTCTTCCGATTACACACTCAACATCAATGTAAGCCTTAAATCCTTTGAATTGTGGTATTAATTTCCCTCCAACACTTCTTAGTTTTAAGTAACTTTTATGAAATTTTCCACACACGAATATCAACTTTAGAACTTGAAAAGAAAATCTGTTTTTGCTTGTCACTCATCATGACTTAACTATATCTAATATGTTAAAGCAATTTGAGTCTTATGTGTATGCGTTATGGTTGATTTTAGTGTGGATGGTGTGTGGTAGGGTAGATGGTACTATCATCGGCCACATGCACATCACGTGCGAGGCACGCGCCATCTCCGATAATCTTCTTTGCCGGACTCCTTTGTTACAATTTGTTGTGCCGATTTATCCCCGACCCCTGCGAGATCCAGATCTCAGATATGATCCGTAATGATATTTTAAATCAGTGTTTTGAACGAGCTATTTATTGGGTTCGTTATATCGTAATAATATAAAGTGGTTTCTACAGTTTTAGGAACTATAATTACATTTTGGTAGAAATTAACAACCTTACAGTATCAGCTCGCGGTGGTGTATTATTGCAATGAATTATACTTTTAATAATTTAATTAGGTGCAAATTTTTCTACTAGTTTCTGCTCGTGGTTTCGCC
The DNA here is from genome assembly GCA_963675205.1 of Catocala nupta. NCBI lineage: Eukaryota > Metazoa > Arthropoda > Insecta > Lepidoptera > Erebidae > Catocala > Catocala nupta. The sequence continues at coordinate 15,445,185 of OY776094.1, read as the reverse complement.
TGTTAGAATATATCCGACTCCAGCTTACAATCAAATTATATTATAATCGGTTTAGTAGTTTAGCCGTAAAGGGCCGCAGACTGACATAGTTACTTTTGAATTTGTAATATAATATTAAGTATGAATACGCAATAAAATATTAGTTCTAACTACAATAAGTAAAAGTAAATAAGTAATTACTACAAAATGTTATCTACTTCTTCAGAGAATACGGGTATAAAGATATGATATATTTTTCTATGACTTTATTTAATAACTTTCTAAGTGTACCGAAAAAGTCTTAACGCAGCCTCGACATTTTATTTCATTTCCAATTTATAGAATATTGTCAATATAAAGCTTTCAAAAATTAATGCCTTGCCTACTATAGAGAAAATTATTATTCCAATCTAATTAAAATGACGACGTAAATGACTCAAATGCATGAATATAATATAATATCGTACAACGGATTATCGCCAATTAAATTTATTTTATTATTATAATATATCTATTACAAAACGAATTGCCACATATATGTCAAATTCTGCAATTAATTATGTCATCTATTCCAACAGTTGTAATGTGTATGAAATATGATCCATTCAACCAAAAGTCGCAGTTAACAGCAAAAAATAACAATGCCCTCGTCACTGATGTTAAAGTGACAAGAAAATATCGCGATACAATGAAATAAAGTTGTCATCCCCAGTTAAAGGGTCCGGGAGCGTGCTAAATGCATTAATTTGGCCTGGATTTAGTGGCCCGGAAGTGATTTGCTACGGGAACGCATGTTCCACTACGATATGACCCTGTGACGACAATTGACCCTCTCACCACACTTTCTAGACCTATAAATAAAAATGAACTTTAATGTGCAATAAATAGAAAGCAATTTTAAACAGCTGTTTGGTAAGTTGCAGTTGCGTGAATACTTAATAAGGTTTAGTTACATTTTTGTCGAGGGTCGTCACTGTACAGTACACTATGGTCACAAAGCTATTGTTTACTTAAGCTGTTATAATACAAGATTTTTTTAATATCGATCGCTTTAAGACTTCAAGTACACTTGGAAGGTTATAAACTAGAATATAAATAACATCGTTCGTTCGTTAAAGTTAATAAAACTCGACGCGTGTGCGTCTCACCGGAGCGATCTGTAGACGTTAATATATTCGATGCTAAGCACCTCTTAAACAATCCACGTAAACACAATCTAACCCGATATTCGATAAATACGAGGACATGAAACGCCCTCGCAGAAGATATTATGCCTACCTGTTCATACCTACAGCGAGGGCCGCGTCGCCCGCCGCGCCGCTCTTAACTGTACCCTCTGATAACTTAAAGACTTTATCCCGTGTACTGGAATTTTTACGGCAACAAAAGCCGTCATATTTTCTTTATTCATGTCGTGTCAAAATCGCCCGTCTTCCCCCTTTTAGACCGTAGAAAAAAGAGATAGCCTGCCAACTCTTTCACTCTCATTAAAAGTACGTATTTCCGTCTCAAGACTTTTCCCTCTGTTTCGGTTTTTATGTTTTTCCCGATATTCCTTTGGTGAGAGTACTTAATGTGCTTTCATTTTTTCTTAAAAACCGTCACCAACAGGATGATTGTGCGAATATCTTAATTAATTTATGTTAAGTATTTGAGAGGGTGACATTCGATTGTAAAGGGTGCTGTAGTCTTGTGTAGCGCCGTTCGTCTCGTAAAGTGACAGTATTTTTTGCAAGATTCACGCAGTTATTACTGTATCTTTTGCGGTACGTTAACTTTTATAGCGTATTTGTGTTTTAGTAGCTTTTTTACAACTATGAAAGAGTTAAGTAAATAGCTGGTTAGCATTCATGGCTATGTTTCACTTTTAATGCTCGCTTTTATACTGCTTTGGATTCGCTTTTTTAAGCATAATGGGTTTGTAATAACTCGTTTCTCGTAAAATAAACGTAGACAAGTACTTTTTGCTTGATGTAAGTGTTCTAATAACAATATACTTACAAGTAATTATATATACCTACTATATTAAATATAGAACATATACTAATAATAAAATCAAGACGTAATAAATGAATTCGCGTTCATACAGATTTTAAATATTACTGATTTCAAAGATAATACTCGAAATTGACTTTATATTTTTGCATAAAGAAAGACATTGGCAGAAATTAAAACAGTTACTCAATATTATTGTTAATAACATTTTGTTTGTAGAATAGAAATAAAAAAAGTTAACACCTTGTGAAATAAGATTTATATCGTTTTGGGACTCCAACTAAAGTACTCTATATAAAGAAATCATCTATCGATTAAAGCTATTAATTGAGAAACCGATAATTTGTATAAAAAGGGGAATATGAATACAAAGAGTAATTTAATGGAAATTGCATATTATTTTGCTCGTAAGATAATAAGTAAAGAAATCACAAAATGGATTAGACAAAATAATTTTACCTAAAATATATGACATATTCAATTAAATAATATTATATTTTTTTCGGTCTTTGTTAATTTCATCGGATATGGGTGACGGCTTTTAACTCTGACCATAGGTGCCTGATAAAAGTTGTAATATGAACACGGGCGCATCAAACAACAGCCTATATAAGCGAAGACGTATAGACGTCTAAAGGCAGTCCCACTAGGGAGCGGAGCCGTATTCAAAAAAGGGAAAAATGAAGAAAAAAGTTATAACGTCATATTGTTTTGCCGCCAAGTGGTGGGTACAGGGGGGAGGGGTAAAGGGGAGTACTGTATAGTGCCAGGGAAAGATAAGGCGTTATAGCATCCTGTAGGTAGTATAGCTAGGGATGTGCTTACCCCATTGTATTTTACGACGCGCCCTTTCGTATTTTTCATACTTTTCAAAGGCGTTTCGGTAAAGTGCAACTGTTTGATCGCGATATAGTCTATGACATGAATTTGGAATATATCGTTTATTATTATTAAATCTTTAAATTCTAAAACTGCAAGTTTCAAATGATTAATTATTTTAGAATTTAATCTAAGAATTGTGCTTGTACAGTTCTTCTTATGAAGCAAATTTATTTTTTGTTACTTATATTGTATTAAGTACTTATATTAAAATTTATTTATATGATAATTTGAGTATATTAATAAACAGGATCCCATGATATAGGTCGGTAATCTTGCTAATTTCCTACAATGCGTTAATGCCGAGTTGACCAGGGTGTTTCTGTCGGAATATTTTCAGGTAGCATCCTATAATCTGAGTTAGTAATAGCGGCTTTTACTTGTTTTTATATAGGGTCTAATATGAGTGACAAAATGTAATATAGAGCTGTCTAAATCTGTAGATACAAAGAAGAGCTGTGCTTTAATAAAATGTTCTAATTCAGCTTTCAAAACATTTTATTTCTATATACCTAAAAGTAGAATATTATGTGGTGTAAGTCGTTGTTTGCACTTACATGTTAATAATTATTAATTCACGTGTTAATAGATATATAATATGCTATACATTATGTATGTAATGGGAATACTATGGGTGGGATATGATATTGGATTACTATGTTATTATAGCATTTAGTTTAGTATTCATTTAAAATTAATTAACATTTATATGATTTAATACGCACATAAACTTCGAAATGTAAACTTCGAAATGTCAGATATGCGCGCTTTGGGATTGAGCTCGAGATCTCTGCGTGGCTGTCTAACGGTCATTGGATTAAAAATGCTATAAAACTGATTTGTAAAGCTGTGTAAAACTGCGTATTAAATAGTAGGTACTCACGCTAGGAATATTATCTGATGTACAGACACCCTCACTCAGCAGGCGGTCCCTGATCTCCCAGGCGAAGATTGAAGGGCACTCACGCTTGTACTGGGCTATCTTGCTCACCACCTCCGCTGTTGCTACCCGGGGCTTCGAACCTCCAATCGCACGGGGCCTGATGGAACCGGTCTCGTAATACCTGTACGTGAAAAGAACGTTAGAAATATACATGTAAAAATTTTGCGTATGATATACAGAGTGACAGAGTATAAGATAACAGTGTGGTTGTATTTAAGGATGGTGTTCTGGGTCTCAAGATAAATTACTTCAAGAAAAGCAGAAACAACATAAATAAAAACATCAAAATGGAAAACCACCGTTTTTGTAAAGGCTGCTTTTTAATATGTCGTTGCCCGGTCTAAATTAAATTCTGCGTCACAGGCGACTTACAAACCTTTAAACTAAACACAAAACTAACAAGCTTGAAATATCTGTGGCACACACAATTTTGTGTCTCATGTGGGGTCCGCAACAAAAATCGCCGGAGCAGTAGTAGCAAAGTGTCAACTTAAATGATCAATGCAGTCTTGAGAACTGAATTTCACTGCACAAATAAGAATGAATCACAAACCACAAAATAAATATATACAGGTGGCCAGTACAATAAAAATATATAACGTGCGATCAGTCGGGCTAATACAGTATTTCACATTCGAATAATGTAAATTTCAAAAACATTTGGGCGCTCGCTGTTATGGTGATGGTAAAACGGACAGCCGGTGGAAAACTACTGATATAGAGCTTCATTGGCTGAAGCACTACTCGCGTTCCTTTCCTTGAACCCGATGTTTGATCCTTTACTCTAGTGTTGGCAATGCGCGGGTAATGTTTTTTAAGGTAGTAGATCCTCGCTAGTTTCAGCATGAATGGGCCGGATCGACCCCCCGGTCGAATAGGTCAATCGGAATCGGTAGTACTACCCTCTCACAGAATACCGGCGTGAAGTAACAGTACCCGTACTGTTGCGTTTCGTATCGGTGAGTGAGAGAGCCGGAGGCCCAGTTACCCCGATCCTTTTCCTATCCTTTCCTTTGTCCTTTCCCTCCTATATTCCTTTTTAAAGGGCTGGCAACGCACTTGTAACTCCTTTGGGGTTGCAGGTGTCCATGGGCGACGGTAATCGCTTACCATCAGGCGATCCGTCTGCTCGTTCGCCAACATATGCCATAAAAAATCTACTGATGTACCACGCAATCATAGGCTATGTCATATAGTCCATTTTTATTACTCGTCTAATAAAATCATTCAGCTACTGCTTTGACACTATATGCATTTTCTAATAAATAGATATAACAATAAAAGAAAGACAAAACATATATATGTATTATCTTTAGCTAACAGTATGCGATATTTATTTACTAAATAAGACATGTGAGATAAATGGACTATACCTACTTATAAAGTGACCGTTATAGTTATCCATCGTTGTTGTTATAAAATCAATAATACGTTGATTCCTGTAGGTCACAAAGTAATACTTATGAACCTCAAAGTTCCACTTATTAATGTAAATTTACATTTATCTGTTGCCATATAAACAAGCGGTGTACAAATTCAATATGTCTACTTAAGTTTAGACTCGTCTAAGCATTCCTAAACTAAATAAAAATAAAGCCACTGTCGCGTGCGTCTATGTGTGAGTTCGGCGTGTATTCGGCCATCTGTATCTAACTAATCTATACAGGAGTTCTATACAGGCTGGAGTATAGACATAAACTTAGTTTAAAATGTCACTGGCAGGACCATCAACCCGCGGTCTTCACGAGGGGGTGGGCGATGTCGCCGTGCTGCCGGTGTCGGGTTGCACCTCGGACGGTGTCAAGTTCGATGCCGGGTATACACGCTTTTTGTTCCCTTTGCCTACCAGCTGTCGTCGCAAGTTTTATATTGCGGTAGTAATTACCTCGTGTTTTTTATGTTTTTTGGAAAGTGAGGGAGAGGTAATTTTGGCTTTATAGTATGGCTTTTGTTTTTAATTTGGTATTGATTATTATAGTATATATAGGTACGTGCTTACGTAGCCTCACACTTATGTACCCGTAAGAGTCGGCAGTAATACAGCCACGTTTTACTAGTTACAATTTTAGGTTTTTTTAAATAAAGACCGTGCCTATTGCCGTCATGACAAAGTGCAAGACTCCAAACTGAGCATTTCTTAAAGGAAAGGAAAGAAAAGGCATCCTTGATCATTCTGGGAATAGGCCGCGACATCTGAAGCTCAGCAATCGCATTCACTGCCGCTGTTCTGCCTAGTCAATAATTATAATATAATAAACTATAATGTATGCCTAATTCGCAAGCATCAAATATGAGGTATTATCCTGACTTCACTTATAGTCTGGAAATGTGGCTGGGCGTACACGGCAATAGGATCGATCTTAACTACGTGTGCTTTTCTAAAAAAACTAGCGAAGAAGGAGTGTAAGTTTTCTCTGTCAGCGATATGAATACGTGATATCTGTTTAGTGAGTTAATATAATAGTACCTATCTAGACGTAATAAAAAAATCATTGAGACTTGGCCCTGGGATCTTAACGCCGATATAGTTGCTAAATAAAACATAATATAGCAAAGTACAGACAATTTCCTAGAAAAGAAAGTAACACTATCAGAACCAAGAATCGAACTTAGATCTCATTATTATTTCGTGATGCAGTCCTCGATCTCCTCTGATATCCCAGAAGGGGTAGGCAGCGGTGTATTATACCAATATTTCACCAGTTAAGTCCTATCTAATAACGAGCAAGCCAATTACTGTCCACCGAGCACAGATCCAGTAGTTCTGTTACTGAAAATTTCATGACAGAGAAATCAAATTACTCTTTACTCGACCTGGGAAACGAACCCGAGACTTCATGCATGTATTTACTGCACTGCTACACAAAATAATTAAATGTATAAATTAACAATATACCTATATAGTAGCAAGGAAACATGTCTTTAAAATGAAACATCATGTGACACCGTAACCGCAGAGGCAGCAACCAAAAAACTATGTTGACATATAGATAAAAGGCTGTAGGTATCAGGTTACAAGTGTCAAGGTGTCATACGCCGCCTGTCACCTTGCCTGACAGTATGGTCACCCAGTGTTACTTGAACTGTTGGCTTGTAACCTGTTCCGTAGTTAGTAGTAGTATCCTTGTAATTAATAATAATAATATTCTACCACCTACACACAACACCATCTAGCCGAAACTAAGCAGAGCTTGTATTATGGGTACTAGACAATGGATAAACATACATAAATACTTTTGTTTTGTAAATACATACATTTATACATATGTAGAAACACCCAGACCAAGAAACACATACATGTTCATGCACACAAATGTTTGACTTGTGCGGGAATCGAACCCGCGACCTCAGGCGTGGCAGTCGGTTACACTAACTACTATGTCATCGAGGCTCGAGATGTTTAGACTATTGTTACGCGTTTAGTTAAAAGATGGCTGTAAACTTGTTCTATCACAAATATATAATATATCCTAACTAATATTATACATACGAGCGTGAATTTGTTTGTTTATTACGCTTACACGCTTTAACTACTCGACAGATCACCATAATATTTCGCATACACGTTGTCAGGAGAACAGAAAAGAATATAGGATACCTTTCGTCCAGAAAAAATTACTTTAACTAATTTAATCTAATCTAACATTTACATACTACGAGTAATAGAAGTGGAGCAGTAAGCATAAACGTGTTATCAATATATCCGTATAGTCTGATTTCTAGCTCATCTATGCGTCGGTAATGGCATATTTTATTATTTAATTATTGCGCATATATGTGAAAATGGTCATGAGGTGGAAGGCCAAGGAAATCACGACGAAACGATCTAGGCAACTATAGCGGAGACTAGTCCAAACTAGCGCTTAACAGAGGGATTTGGAAAGGTGGGAGGGAGGTCTTTACCCTGAAGTGGGATGATAGAGCCAAAACAATTCCGAAACAAAATTATAGAAGTTTGGTATTTGCACGCCGCTGAACGAATTGATAGATGATATCTTTAAATTATAGTGTACCGAGACATATTTTTTTTATAATAAATAACATCACCTGTGTTTGTAAATTGCCTCATGCCTTCTCAAAATATAAGGATTTCGATTTTTTTACACTTCCAAGAGCACATGGAAATCGTTCAGCTAAGTATTATAAGTATAGATTTTCTTCACCAAATTCGAAAGAGGAAATTCGTATAATGTTTATTCTAAAACTGGCAACTCTACAGTTGCCAGTGCTGTGCTGGGCTGTAAGAAAACAAGTCAAGAGAAGCAGGATCTATTTACGAACAAAAGTATTTATAACTCAACCGCCATGATGTTAGCCTATTCGTAGGGTTCTTTCGGAACCGGTCGCTTGCGGTCTACGCGAGGTTATGATCTTGCGGTCGCGACTAGTTACACGAGGTGTACTTTACTGCATAGCTCGCATTCCGACCGTTTGCCCGCTCCACCGCACGATCCCGCGGTCACAGATCGCCACTTTTGTAACAATGCGGTTGTCCATAGTTTCGGTAAGTTTGGGTACAATTGGGAGTGTGGTCAAATGATTAATTGTAGCGGTGGAATTGTGGAAAATGGTATTTGATTCGCGTGTAGGTTTTGTATGTGTACATTGTTTGATATTTTGAGCAAATTGTTATATGATATTTAGTTTCTTTTTGTTATAGCATAGAGGTTTGATTTTAATTTAATCACTTTGTCCTTATAGGCATCTCAAACATAATATCCTTATATTTTATATGTTTAAGTATTAAAAAGCTCTAGTCACAGAAAGGAACAAGTCAACTTAAAAAAATTATTGGCATTTTCAGATGAAAAATTCTCTGTTGTTTCACTTAGTCTGGAAATATGCCTGGTGTATAATAGCTTAGCACTATTACACGATACCTAAAACCGTAGTTACTAAATGTGGCTGTAATACATTTCTGCCAACTTGAGGTATATACAGACATAAGCCAACGTATATGGAAAATAACAATATTTTGTTACGATGGAAATGTTGCTTTCATTTCTAACATGACGAAGCTGAAATTAAATTCGATGGTATACAGACCTGCCGAGTATCTTGGAGACGCATCCATTGGAGACCTGCAGGATGCGGCTGATGTCACAGGGGCGCGCGCCTGAGTGCGCCAGCTCCACGATCTTCTGCCGCGTGGAGTCCGGCAGCGGCCTGCCTCCTACAAACACCCCGCCGAGCTGGTTAACACCGCTGTGACCTGCCGCACCATAGTACTGCTTACTCCAATTAATCACGCGTTTAAAACATCACGTGACCGTGGCGACTATGGCGTCTAGCCGGTAAACGGTGGTAACGGTAATTTTGAAAATGGAATCCTACGTCAGACATCTTGTTTTATATTTGCTCTCCTCTACTACACACTAACGAACATTCGCGATGGGCACAATTGTATTCGAATATGTTAGTACTACGCTGCGTATTCAAATATCATTCGAATGCAATAATGCTCATTAGTTGCTAGTGTTCATAGTTCTATACTTGAGCCACAAATTAAATAAATACAGATGGTCGATACTGTACAACGCTACAAATCGGACGCACATACGTATAACCTACGTGTATAACCTAACTGGATTCAAATCAAGTTAGGTTTCAAGTTCAAGCCTGGCTATACGACTTGAGTTGAAATCCTTCTGCGCAGCCATCTATGTGTGCGTGCTTTTATACTGGCGCTATGTATCGCATTCCCCATCTGTATTTATTTAATTTATAGGACCTTTGTAAACAAATAGCTGTCAACTTAAATTAAGTATTAAAAGTACCTACATAATATGCGTAGGTCTTTGACAAACAATAATTATCGAGTCTGTTTCTCTTAATATGTTTTATTATAACGTAATTAATGTATCAAATAGTTATTGGGTGTTTAATGATTAGAATACATATATTTTTAAATAAGTAGACCGTTATTTGTTTACAAAGATTTCATGTTGAATTTGGCTTGAGTATACAATTTAGTTGGAAAATAATTACTTGACCTTTAAGCGTAATTAATACTTATTTAATACTAGTTCTCCAAAGATCAATTAATTTTGGCTCTATACATTAGCATCTAGGTGTGAGAAATTGGTGCTAAAAGCCTGTAGTTACAAAACGCGCTCATAAAAGTATGAGCGCATTTTGTACCTACAGGCTTTACGAGATGTTCCAGTTACAAAACGCGCTCATACGAGTATGAGCGCGTTTTGTAAGTCGAACATCTCGATGTATAAAAGCTTTTTGTACTGGATTTTCTTACCTGTTCAGACCGTAACACCTACGCTAAGCCTAAAGACTTACATCAAATTATATTAAGCCGCGTACAAACATAGTGATGAGTGCGCCGTGAATTGTTAGCCATGCCCCATACTAAGCCACGCAACTTGCAAACCATCCGTCCAAAGGCTAGGTTCAGAGTTACAAAACAACCATGCATAATGCTTGCGTTGCACGGAACCATCATGTGTGGTTGTTTCGGCGGTAGCAAATTAGATCTATTAGCAAACATATTCCCATACGGATCGTATGTTACGTATTAAGAGGTTCTTGAATCGGCATGACGAATAAAACGCTGCGAATTATATCTATGTCTGTACGCAATTTTATGGGTAAAATCCGTCCACCCACAGCGGCGTTCGTTATCCAGGACCTTAAACTTCATTGCATTCACGATTCACGGAATCAAGACAGCACGCTGCAGAATATATAACGTTGTCTTGCTTTTGCGCCTGCAATAAGCTTTAAGAGACGGTCTATTCGGCTACAGATACTTTACTACATAACTTGTAGAAGACTACATATGTATATAGAACGTGGCAATGGGTGAACGGATTAAGTTATTTGAGTAGGTTTAGTAGAGAAGAATGGTGGTCACCATTACCTTTACCTTTGTGTGCCAAGTCGTCCATTCTGTCGAGGAGGTTCGCGTCGGGAGGCCAAGGGCTAATGGGCGCGAGCTGCTGCGCCGGCAGCATCGTGTACACCCCGTATTCTTCTATTGTGACGACCTGCGGACAATTGTAGTCTTTGGAGAGGTATTGGACGGTGAAAGATTATTTATATGAGTAAAATATATTGTTGGTGTCTTTAAGGGGCGTAAAACCTTTGTCTTAAGGTTTACGATTTTCCTATTGAGTCGCAGAGGTATAACGTTGGCCAGACAATAGGTTTTAATTATGTCTGGTACTATAAAACTTCACAGATTAATAGATATGTAACATATAAAACGGTTTAAAATAGAAATAACTCTCTAAGTTCTTAAAGATTGCTATCCCAGCAATGTGCACATATTCACTAGTTTGAAAGCGAGACCGTTATTATTTGTCTTAGGTTGATAGTTGCGTGACCATGTACTAACTAATGAGTAACTATTACAGTAATTACTAGGTAGTGTAAAAATAGTCACCCGAATAATATCAACGTCGCATGCATATTGCATGGTTCGTCATTTGAGATACGGTGTTGTTTATTTGAGAACATACGTTGGTTTGTAAATGCTTACGGCAAATTGTAAAGCATCTCGTCAATTTGTAACAGTGCGAAAAACCATAATGACAATTTAAACCCCGTTAACAACAGGACGCAGAAAATATGAATAATTAATTCAATTTTCTGTTTCTAGTTGCGCTGCTAATAAATACTATAACAATACATCCAGTGATGCAAAATCTTTGAAAACAAAATTGATAAAAAAATCGCACCAAATAAGTAACTTAAACGAAATTTGAGTTAAAGAATTACACATATTTTACGAATCCCGAACAGGCACATTGGTAAGGCCGTGGATAAGAGAAACATTTTTGATGTTATTCGGTATACTATATACAAAATGCTAGATATGTCTATGTATATATTCGAAGGGCTCCACCGGATAAGGTATTATCGGTATGAGAAATACGATATACGAAAACATAAAAAAATGTTACACCAAGCATCTATTTGTTAAATTAATATTGTTTTGTAATTTTTAGTTGTTGCTCAAAATGCATTTACACAATCCTATATCATTTTATTACTAACCTAATGTAAGGTATCATAATATATAAGAAAATTTATATGAGTTAAACAAACTACCTATATAAACTTGTGGTCGTCCAAAAGTCAAGGTCAGTATATGATAAATGTCTAATAAATAGTTTCTTTAATATGTATTTTAGCCTTCACACACGTCAATATAAACTTTAACTATGCCAAATCGAATACACCTTCGTGAGCGCAATATATTTCTAAAGAAATACAAAATGTATAAATACTTACATAGATTAAGCTTTTCGATAAGTGATAGAAATAATATTTCGAGTATACTTGCTTATATATATGTATTTGCTTACGTGGAGAAACCAGCATTTCAATTATTCTTCAACAATGCTAACGGTTATATATGACATTTGACAAAATAAATCCTATTAGAGGCATCATCAATTTGCCTTCGGCATTTCACTAACCATCGAAGGTTAGCATACAGATGACGCTGTTTATACATATAATTATGAATTATACAATCTGCCGAAGACATATCTAAAACTCAAGCTTACTGACTCGTATAACGTAACATTACTCTTGAACAGGGTCCTTCCATATAAAGCTTAAAATTCCTATAATATCGCCGTAGTTAAAAGTATCTAATTTATTACTTTGCATTGTTATTATTTCACTTCTTTTTCAGTCGAACGTGATTTTCTGCTAGCAATATTTCCGAAAGCAACAAAATTTCCGGAAACAAAAATTTCATATCCTCGTCATAAGTAAAAGAATTTTCTATAAGAAAAGACTATATTTTAATAAATTCGCCTATGTTTAACATGTTCATGAGTGATGATTTCTTTATTTCCATTTCGTTTTTTATTTTAAAGTGAATAAACAATGTAACGTGCTAAATTAATAAACAGGATCATTATTACTTTCATTCGCTACTCTTTTAAATTCTACTAAATTCTGCCTGAGGAAACTAATACCGGGATAATAAGTAAAATACTTTAATTTTGATCCAAGATAAAGTCTATCTGTATGCCTCAAATAAATCCATTCAATTCATAAATTTTCACATTTACAATATCAATAGGATTTATCCTGATCTAAAATTATCTTAAAAGTAGCAACGATTGCTTGCCTAGTCGTAGACATTTGGACTGTCAAGCAGAGGTCTCGAGTTTGATCCCAAGGTATCTTGATTCGGCCTACTGACTTGCTTGCGTATTAAATACTTGAATGTAGCTCGCTTTAACAGCGAATAAACATAATCTAAGGAAACCTGCATTTCTGAAAGTTCTTCATAATGTTCTCGAAGATATTATGTGAAGTCTGCTAACCCGCACCTTGTCATCGTGGTAGCATTTGGCCTAAACTTTCTCTCACTGATAAGAATATAAGAAGGTCCGTTCCCAGTAGTGCGACAGTTTATATACAAGGCTGATATGATGAAAATTCTCTCTCTGTTCTATTTATCTGAAGACATAGCAATGAGAAGAGGACATAGAGATGTCATTCCAGGCTATGTGTTTGTTGTGGTAGTTTAGTTCACAGTTGTACCTAGTTATTTCTTATATATAGCATCGTATAACATAAGAGACGCCCGGCTGGTTAGCGCCATTATGCGTAAAATAAAAGAAATACAAATAAAGTATACAAATAGAAGTTGGGGCATTTCCAATATAATATAATATCTAAATTAATATTTTCCATATGAAATAAAGACACCATAATAATTTTGTGTTTAGCTATGCAAAAGAACATCCTTCGTGACCGGTGACATAGTATATAATAATTAAATTTATTAAACATAGTAGTACATTGTTAATATTGATACTTAAAAATATTCGAGCTCATATGTAAAAGTAGAAAAGGTAAGTAAACTTCTCGACTTCTCTAAAACATGGTTGTGAGATATAGTTGTCATAGTTGAAACCCAACATTTATAAAGGATCCCAACATCATAAAGTAAAAAGTAATGACATTCGTGCCGAGTAACAGAGGGCGCTGAGCGCAAACAGTACCATCATCTCAACAGTGTATATATGTAAGTATATTAGATTAGTACCGAATGTTAGTCACTGAAATAGATGCTTAGATGGAATATAATATTCGTATTTATCTGCGACTTCGTCCGCCTGAGATACATTTTACATTTGCGTAGACCATACTGATTCTATTAAACGGCATAAGATAAAACGCTGTATATATATAAGTTCTGTGGTTTCAACTGAAATTGGCACTAACCGACGGATAGAAAAATAAATAAAATAATTGTGCGGTGCATTTGGCATATTTTTTATATGCGATTTTTTTTAATCCTATTTCCGCACTCATTATAATTCATGTGTTGCAACGGACACAAAAAACATTAACACTGGGACTTGGACAACACAACTTAGGAGATCCAAGCATTAAAATAAGCAATGTTTTACACTGCGCAATGGCAGTGATGAGGCGATTCCTGGAACCAATACGCCATCAATACAAGTAGTCATTACTATTTTTATATGATAAACTTCCCTTTGCCTGCAACTTTATTAACATAAACTAAATTTACAGTTCCGTTGCTTAGTCATTTACCTAGGTCACAGATTGCACTTTAGGTTTCTCTGGTGTTACAGAACAGAAGGAGATGAATCGTGGCTTCAATTTTAAGTCGAAGGGAATGCTTGGAAACTGTAAAAATTACGTCCAAATCCACTCGCTGTTTTTGGGTGATGCCGACAAACGCAGGCAGATAGACAATCACATAACTAATCAAAAATCATTATTATAAAATTTAAAGATGAATAGTTGTTCTCACCAAGAACAAGAAGGAAAGAGATACAAACCTAGCGCTAAGTTAATTTACGTCAATTTCTCACAAATAAAAATTGGATCCAATTTATAAACTCAATATATCCGTAACTGGTATGCTTCAACCACATAATGCAGCTATTATCATTCTACTGTATTAACAGATTGCTAGCGTCCTACCAAAAAATGTTAAGGTAGAACCGGCTAACCATGGGATCAGCCGGTACCTTATGTCACCATTCATACACTTTGGCAGAATTTATTCATACAGTCTAACAGCACTAGTAGACCACGGTGCATGCAACCAAATTTCGCTTATTCGGCTGGCAGGGAAGCAAGGCGCGCATGTGTCATGTTCATTGAGTTATCTAGGCTTTAATGTTGGCTAGAAAAATAGTAATATATTAGGATCCGGCGATACAGACCAAACTTTACTATTGGTGATAGCTTTATATCTGGTAAAAAAATATGATTTTCTTAACGTCGTCGTATTGTTAAATTTGATAGTTTTGAATCATGGTCTAGTTATTTATTTTTGTTAAGTATCTTCTTCAAAGTACCTACAGTCAGTGCATTATATTATGAGGATAGTCGCTTTTCTTTAGTTTTTTTGTAACTTCTAGCAAACAAGCCGTCACCAAATTATAAGCGGTTAACGTAGTGTATGTAGCAACACCAGGGGTAACATACGCGCCCTTAAAATAAGTGTTTGCTCTGCTGTCAGCGTAAGGGAGAAACGTTACCGCTGTTGACCGCACAGAGCTTACTTAAAGAACCTAGAAATCCAGTCATCGCAGAATTACAGCACAAGGCTGCGATATTATGTAGGTGCATGCTTTATATGCCTCCTCAGCCGGCCTATTTTAATATGAACGAAATTCCAGGATTATGTGAGGATCCCACGATGCACTATAAGATGATAGTTGAATTCATGACATAATCTTCTTAATAACCTTCTTGAAATAGTAAATAAGTATTCATAAAGTCTTAGCAACATTGAAACCTTGCACTATAGACTATAGCCAGCCACTAATAAAAGTGTATTGATGTATGGTCATGACTACAAACGCTCTTGACTCTTTCTACTTTCGCTGTGAACAGAGTGCCGTCATCGTCATCTGAGATATTATTCAGTAAAAGGAGGAGCAGTAGACCAAGAAGATGCTGGTGAGTAATAATAACAGTAAAAATATTTATGAGTTTATGAGAACTCTCAGTTCTCTGATCGTTAGTAACCAGAAATCTCATAGATATGTATATCTGAAGGTGGGTAAAGTATCACTTTTTCCTAGCTAAGTTCAAAACTGAAAAAGTATTGTAAGTTCACTCAATATTGATACGTGACGCGCATTCAAATGACTATTGAATATAATTGTGTACAACGCGACAACCAATAAAACAATCAATTCGAATAAGATTCCGATACAATTCGACATAGCTATAATACTGTGTTGAGAAATAATTAACGCCGTAACACAGGTATGTTATTGCTGTTGCCTCTACATTTGATAATTTGCACTATTCCCTGATTGAACTATTTATTATTAAAAGAGCGACGATATTGTTAAGTAAAATTATGACGAATCCTTATCTAAATTACTTATTTTTTATTCGAATGATTTATTACCAATTATTGATTACTGAAGCATTCATGCGAGACCTCATAAAAGTTAAATACTCTTAGTTGTACAATATTTGCTTAATAAACATGCAAAATAATGATTGAAATATGTTATTTTCTGGTAAAAATATTGACAGTTGTGCATTTTTGTAAAGCGGAAAATAAAACAACAGATAACCTGGATATATATAAGACTGGCGATTTAATTCCTGACATCTATAATATATATATGGAAGCAGTAGCAAAAGGTACTTAACTATCTATATATGTATAGAATCATTTACAATTATTAAATACTACTATTCACAAATGAATCTTTTAAATTGGGAACTGTATACCAGATCCTTGATGTCAAAATTAATTATTCAAATTGCATAAGATGATGAATTTTCAGATTTATGTGCTTTGGATCCGAAACCTAGATCACCGGTCTTTGGCTAGATTTTAATTGTATTTTCAGATCCTTGCATCCATAGGTATATAAGTTATAGATTTCGATAGTCAATTATTTTTTATTCTATTTATTTTATATATTAGACATTTTTTGTCGATTAATACCTAAATATAATACAAGGATTAGAGATAATCTTGGAGCAAAAGACATGGAAATATTAGGTGTAATTATTGTGATATTGTGATATAGCCGTGCGACAAGGATTTATGTAAATAGATTAATCTTGATCATCTAAGAGTGGCCAAGGCCATACTTTTATTAGCAATGTATTTAATAGCCATTTGACGATATCATGTATGTCAAACAACATAATATTACCTTCTCTTTAAAACATAACTCAAACAAATAATTTAAAAGACGGAAGTTGAGTTTTGATTATAGATAATAATGATTATATTTTAGATGAAGACACAATGACACGAAGAGTATTCAGAGACCGTAAACTGTATACGATACATGTCGCCAAGTTAAAAGATGTTAATGGAATAAAAAGTCACAATTTAATAGTTACTGATGACACTATTCAGGCGAAAGAACCTATAATGTATATTAACAATCCTGTAGAATCACATCTACCATACACTTACTTAACTGAAGAACAATTTAAGAATGATATGCTTAAAAAGTTGCAGCAGCAGAGAGAGGAGTTTAAGAAGCAACAACTAAAAAAACAACTGAATAAGTTTTTACAATTTAACCAAAAAGTTAAACGAGTAAGTGCTATCGTGAAACAAACAGTAATACCGAAGGCTGATAAAAATGTCTTTAAAGACTTCCTTCCTTATAATGTATCAGGCTTATCGAGAACAAGAAGACCTAATAAAACTGAGAAGAAACATAAAAATGGTAGAAGTACTAAGAAAAGTCACAATAATCATAGAACCGTCACAGAGAAGATCGATGTTACGGATACAGTAGACACATTTATTAAAGCTTCAACAGAAAAATTTACCACAGTAACAGATGAAAGTACGACAATTATGATACCTACTGAAAATGTCGTTGGAACGACAGCTACTTCAACCCAAAACTTTACCACAGTTACAGAAGAAAGCACGACAAATACAATAACTACTACAAATGTCGTCGAAACGACTGTTACTACTTTCTCGGATGTTCTTAGTACAATTACAGAAAGAATCCCGACAGATGCTACGACTAAAATAAATGTAGAAACGACTACTTACTTTACTTCTACAAACAGTATTCCGACTACTACTCCTGTAGAAATTGTGACCAGCGTTAGTACGGAGGCAACTACCATTGTCAACACAGAGCCTGAAGAAACTACGATGGCCACCACAGTTACCACCACGATCCCTACCACCACGACTGCCAGCACTACTAAAAAGACTCCTAGGAAGAAACAAGGAGTAAGTTTTGAAAAAACTCTAGGTATTTTAGTAATTTACCTCAAGATTTTATTCATTATTCTTAGAATCCATAATTGAAACACCATAAGCATGCAATTAGGTACTCACTTTTATTTTTATAATTATTCATTTTTGGAATAAATATTATCATGGATTTTCATTATCAATGTCTAAACAGAATTATAAAATCTTATAGGATATTCATATACTATTTAAAGGAACTGTTTGATTTTTTTTCAGAGACCTTACGTCTTTCTTGGACATTAAATGGATTCAACAAACAGTTCATCGTTTTATGAATTCAAAATATTTTAATATTACATATTAATTAACCATATTTGTATTATCTTTACTTATATTATACCTATTTGCAGTTGATTAAGTCGTTTTTATTTTGTATTATTGAATTGTAGAGTATCCCTATTATTTGTTAAACATGCCTAAGGATATTGACAATCAATTAAATGCGATGCCGTGTATTCCGGCACATGATATTCCTGGACATAATATATATTTTTATTTTTATTATGTTCAAGAATCTTTTGGAGTGAAACAGCCTGAAAAGAATAATTAGTAACATATTTAACTTCACTTTTTATGTGATTAGTTTACATATAAACTACAGCCACAGGCCATAGCCTGTCTTTATATGACTATGGCCTAACCCTTTTGACACTGTGGAGCCCGTGCTCAGCAGTGCGACATTTTATATACTGGGCTAATATAAATTTTGTTTTATTTATTTATACTGTAAACAGACAAATTGTCTTACCTTAAATTACTTCCTATAAAAATCCAAGTTATTGCAAAAGCAATAACTAAAACAATCTTCAACTGGCCGCTTCTAACATCACTAATTTACTATTTCAAAAAGTTCACAGTATGGCTGTATACAGAAAAGCGTTTACACGTTCGCGTGTCTGTCAACACACAATATTATTTCCCGCCAAACGAAACGTCAAACTGTCAAACGCGCGGACATTGCGCCTCTACTTGTGAAAGGCGCCAATTCACTGATTACAAAATCTCACGTGGACCTCCACTGCTCCTCTATACCTTTATAACTATGAAGGGCCATTGAAATGACTCTATTGCTATAAGCCCGCGACTGAAAGAGACAGCAATACTAGAGAGTGTCAACACCCATTGTAAGCCGCTTACTGCTATTAGGATTGCTCATTTGTGAGAAAGAGATGCATAGATTTATATTGTGTAGCTTTAATTTACGCCCCGCCCATTCCTCATTAAACCCCCCCAGTGGAGGGGTGAACTTGGGCAGTTTTAAATTATCTATTATAATAAAATTATTTCGCGAAATAAGGGGTTGGTTATGTTAATGATGTGTTTAATTTATGTCGATATCTTTATCTGTGAGTGGTTTGACAGTTATGACTGGCATATTACACGATAGCTTGGTTCAGATACTCATGATACATGATCATTATAATATTTTTGACCGAAGTAATTTAAAAGTTGTTTAATGCAGTTTAGTATCTTTTGAGCATATTGAAACAGTAGATTTGTAAAACGATCCCCGGAATAAAACTAGTGAGGTTGCAGTCAAACCTTTTTAATTACTTATGCATACTGAGAGTGATCTTTACCTTATTCATTTTTAAGCTATATGTGTTATAAGTATAACATATAGGTTTATCATCATTTAAAAAGACTCGTTGCTAAAATGCAACGCTTGGTGCCAATATTTAGTCAAAATATTTAAAAATCGTTGGGAGTATATTTTAGTCTCCTTTTATTTTAGAGCATGTAATGGAAACTCTTTAATAAATAACCGGTCTCCCTCCTGCAACCGACAAAAAGGCCTTCACGTATCATTTTCCGTCTCTCTTCATCACACACTCGTCATTTCTCGTATCATATGAGGTAGACAAGCTAAAAAGCATTCTAAATTTAGGGGATAGAGTTAATCTTCGCATGTGTGCGGTGTTGTAAGCTTCTGTCAACATTTGCGGTCGGGTTTCGGTTTATCTCCCCCGCACAAAATTGTTAGTCACACAAACATTATCTTTGACCAATGACACGTAACCACGGACCATTTTCAGCCAATCGATGACTGTAAAATGTTCGTTTTCGCGCGCTTCCTAATTTGAATTTGTTTTGTACAATTTTTGAAATTGAAACGGACGCACCTTTTGTTCTGTACATCAGTGTGCTTTAATTCTGTATAAGCTATAATACATTCCGGCATTAAATTGTGTAACCAAACAACATGTTCAAAATAATGTTGTTTAAAATTTGGGATCATTACTTGTAAACAAGTTTGGTTACTTAACAAATAAAAATAAATATCTTAGCTTTTAGCTTATTAGCTTTATAATCAGATAAACTCTATTATGCTTGCCTTATTAGATCTAACCAATGTTATGTATGATATTGGTCATAAGGAAAATAGCATTAGCGTAGATAAGGATAGATATATAACAAAGGATTATCTATCCCTATAGTAGGAATGTCAGTATACAGAAATATTTATTTTTCGGGCCTGCATTTTCAGGACATTTTCATATTTTATTATATATAAGGTATAAGGTTTACTGTTGGATATATAGCACCAATGAATAGTTACATTATATTGGCAATTGCTATGGCGAGTTGCAGTCTCTACACAAAATAAGTATTTGTACAGTTCATAGAAAGGTAATTGGTAAGAGATCAAATATTGTATCACGATAACAAAATTCGGAAAGCTGTGACTCTTTAAAACATTTTAAAGCGTTAAAACAAAAAATAAACTATATAAATAAATTAAAGTAATGTAGAAAGGATAATTTTATTAATGTTTTTAGGACTCCACGAGACAGGCTCGACCTAGTGTGGAGTTCACAAGTAAAACAAATTTATGTTTCCATTCTGTACATATATAGCTAGTAGTTAAATAATTTGTGTTATAGTTTTTAATGAAATGTAAAAGAATCTTGTTTTAGTAACTAAATTATTGTTATTATCACTTGAAAAGCACTGAACAGATTTAGACTAAGCTTCTCTGAGGTTTGACCTGGGGGTGGTGGGCTTTGTGACAGTAGGGTTGCCTTTAAGTAGATCTCTTCGTGTAGTGGTCTGCCGTTTCATACGGCGGCCTGAAACCTCGGCGGTAGCGGTTTTGTCTTGGCCTGGATTATCATATATGCTACCTTGTTACCTCGGTATGCGTACCTGTGCCCTCACGCAAGCAGAAAATAGTTTATTTATATAAAATTGTATTCCGTGCGATATTTAAAGACTACCGCTGCAATTGGAGGGCTTATAAGATAAAAGTCTAGCCATCTCTCTTCATTAGCCTAACAAGAGTTTTTTTTATCCTACTAATGTGGCAAGCAAGCATACGGGCCACTTAATGATAAGTGGTCACCGTAGCCTATCGACGCCTGCAATACCAGAGGCATCACCTGCGCGTTGCCGAACTTGTATAAACCTTTTAACGCCCTTTTTGAAGAAGTCTTGTGGGAAGACCTGGGCAGGGAGTTCATTCCACAACCTGAGCGTCCACGGGAGAAAATTCCTTTCGAACCGCTTGATGCGGCACCAATTAGGTTGTAAGATGTGAGAGTAAGACAGCATGTGACATGCGATTTATCTTTTGGATACCTTTTACTTTATGGTAGTGAAACTGGCCGTAAGAGTAGTTTTCAATATGCAGGAGCGTAATTCCTATTGAACGCGAATGAAGTTGCAAGTAATGGCAGTTAATCTATGTGTACTGCTTATTTTTGATGATAAGTGTTAGTTCAGCTACCATTTTTGTAGGTCCAGGTCCTACAAAAACGGTGTTTATACGTATGTTTGTTTCAAATTATTAGTCTGTCTGTTTAAGTAAAAACAACTGAATAGATTTTGATCATAATCTAAGGCACGTTGCCTCTAATTCAGTTTGATAGAACCGAAGATATGGCACATAGCGTGATCGTGTTCTGATTCTGCTCCTAAAGTTCTTTGCCTCATAAGTGAACTGTAGTCTACACAATGAATTCGCTTACTAAAGTGAGTCTAAACAAACATTATAAGGGGGAAAGAGAGTTCTAAAAATTTATTTTATTTTCTCTTTATTCCGATTATTTTTGCCGAAGTTCTCATATTTATAAACGATTTTACACTAGGGATTGTGCCTGTATCGCGAGGCACTTAACAAACATACTAGGGTTACTAAGAACCGGGGCTGAAAACAACTATAGTCTGTTTCAAATACGCAGTCCCTTTTGACACTTCATAGCATGTAACTCTGCACATTTCATACAAATTGATAAAATAAACAATGGTACCATAAGTAATCATTGTTTATTCTATAGAACTATTAAAATAAATAATAAAGACTATTTCAAAATAATTAGAATGTATACAAAACATGATATAATTGTTTTACAAACATAATCAACTAATAATTTCTATTAGATAATAAATTAGTCTTAAATAAAATAATCTTCAAAATAAAAAAGAAACATTTTACTACAATACCATGGTTACGCACTAGGGTATGTTTTTTACTTTCATTCATAGTGACGCGACAATATGAATCGATCAAACTAATCAAACTAATTCGATTTAAAAACAATGGTCGGCGAAATACTTTTATAAATTTGTATTTGGTATTAATTATTACTACGCTGCAACGTATCTTATTTAATCACATTCTGCAAACCCTAAATATATTTTCTTTATCAAAAAATGGATTTGAGGATGCGATATTGGACGTATGGTTTAACATCCCATAGTTTTTTAAAGAGTAGCTGTCTTACCAATCAAAATCTGTTATACCATATTTATTTCACCCTTATACATATATACATAATATAAACAATTCTTTAAAACTAACTTATACCTAAAATATTATGAAACAGAGAAATAAAAAAGAAAACTAAAACCCTCTAATAGGCGTCATAGAATTCCTCCGCATCACAGTCAACTGGTAGTGTGCCCAGAAGACTGGCAGCATTGCCACGTTGAATGGCAATGCTTATCCTTTCCGCGAAATAAAGGCCAGCCCTCTGGTCACGGGAAGCGTCGATTAACCTTTTCGCTATGTCTCTATAAAGAGCACGAGCACTGGGACCCCATGACCCTAGCGTTTCGACCCCAAACGGCTCAAAAACATAATCCCCTGCCAGGTTTTTGTATTTGCGCCGCTTGAGAGTCTCCGCGGATGCAGCAGCAGCACCAGCACAACCCGCCGTACTGGGAAGATGTGATGGCGCAAGGGTGTCTACACACGTTGCGTCCCACACCAAGGGCCTACCCATCTTCCAAGGCATCAATGACATACCGTCCGGTCTCTTTCCATCGTCACGCGCCAAACCATTAGGTTCAAGATGAGCTGGCACGCCGGCGGTGACAAGAGCACGACGGATAATGTCATTAAGGTTGGCGTGCCGCGAAAAACGACCGGCACTCCTGCTACATGATAGGCCATGGTGGCCAAGGCCATCGACGGCTTCACCACAGTGACATCGATGCGGAGAAACACATGGAGCACCTAAACGGTAGTATATACACCCTTATACTAAGTATGCAGTAAGTATGTGATACTAGGAATTAATCAAGGATAAGTCCAGATTTCTTTTTTACAAGTAAACACGTTATATGTAACTTCAATGTAACTATTCCTTTGATATATCAAACTTGGATGGACGCCGTTTTTGTTTTTCTGTTTCTATCATTTTTGTTTCGATTCTAAACCCACGATTGCAGTTAGTGCATTGGAATGTTAATCGGTAATCGATTTCGTGATGTGTTGATTGAAACGGTCTCTTCACTATTGGTGTTCAACGATCATCTATCAAATGGGATTTCGTATTTAAAACGGACTATATTTGTGGACCACACACATTTTGGGATCGAACATATTACACTCGCCACTGACCTAGTCATTCATGCAGTCAATTAAACGTGTATAAAGCTGCACCATAAACTATCCCTAAAACATAGACAATGTTATAATCTCAAACCACACGATCGAAGTCATGAACTGAAGCTGCCTATAAATAAAAAAGAAGAATATTAGCCCTGGTCCCTGAAATTAATAGGTTATATTATACTATCAAACCACGCGATCTTTATAAAACTGTCCCACTGTTGGGCACGGGTCTCTTCTCACTGTGAGAAGGTAACCCTTACGGCCATAGTCCACCCAGCTGGCCTAGTGCGGGTTGGCAGACTTCACATATCTTCGAGAACATTATTAAGAACTCTCAGACACACAGGTTTCCTCACGCTGTTTTCCTTCACCGTTAAAGCAAGCGATATTTAAGTATTTAATACACATATAACTTCTAAAAGTCAGAGATGCGCGCCTTGGGTTCGATCTCGAGCCCTCTGCGTGGCAGTCCAATGATAACCCAAAAGAATATCGCTGCTTTTTAAAAATATTAACTGGCAATTAATAAAATACACAATAAGTACAATTCGAATTACAAAATAAGAAAAAAGTTAATTTGAATACCACATTATTAGTCTGCAGCGTATCTCGTTGATCGTACCATTTGACTACGATTGTAATAGCGTATTAACTAAACGTATTTGTTTAGTCGGTCACAGTTGATTGACTGTGAAGCGTCCGAGATGCTAAGATTGTTTTCATCTAAGTGGATACCTCACGTCCTCTTTAATGCTCAATTTGGCGTGGTACCTACAATAACCCAAGTTACGCTCGCTTAGTGTGGAGACGGAACTTGCTCTTTTATACGTCATGGTAATGTATTTGTAAAATAAATGTACATGTATGTATGTATGTATGTATATTTGAATAACAAACTTGGCCATACAGATTTGTCCTCGAAAATATATTATTACAGAAGTATTAGGTAATTGTTGTACAGAATAACAGTACAACAGTCACTGTGAATAAACATATTTCTTTTCTTTCTTTATTTTCTTTTAGGTAGGTATATCTCTACTATGTACTACATCCAAATGCCAAGTATGGCTTTAGTGGTATGTGGCGAGCCTATTTCCATTTTCTGGATATAGTTCTGAAGCTATCTGTCTGTTCTCCGAGTCTGGACTCCGTGCTGATACTGAGAATGTCTTAGAAAATCTCAATAATACTTTGTCTGACGCGTGAATCAAACCCGAAATACACAACAGTCACATTCACTTCCGTTGTGCCAAGAGGCAAACAAATTTTAATATAATATTTTGATTTAACTGACATTTGCCTCTTTATTAACTGAATTACTTGGCTGGAGAGAGACATACAAATACTCCTTGACGCAACTTTGAAATTTTGTTTGTAGAAAATCAAAAATATTACATTTTACATAAATGTTATCGGAGATGTTTTGCATATATAGACGCTTGGTATTAAAAGTTAAATATAATCCATATTTGTTTGTCTTAATTTTATATGACGTAGTTATGGCAAATTTAAATTACGTAGGTAACTTGTAAGATTCTAAACGATGTCAAACGTCGATTTATTAAATAACCATTGTAATAAAATATCAACATCACGAAATAAGATGTAGAACAGACGGCTACTTTATATTTAATTTTAAAGCGGTAATATTATGTATTTGCTAAGAGTCCGCTTCCACACTAAGTGTAATGTGTGGTCATCGCAGCGTGTGCGCAATTGCGCGCCAACACTGCGATCGTGCACCAATCTTGTCCTACAGTCGCTTTATTACCGAGCCTTCGTGTAATAACTGTGCGATATATTGTATACCTACTTAAATATATTCCTGAATCGTTATTGTTTTATTAATATTTCAGTATTAGATTGTGACTTTAAGTATAAAGTTTCGTGTAAACTAACTTTCTTCTCAAGAAAACTTTGACTTTTCTTAAAGATTTTATTCAATTTAGCTGAAATACATTGTATAAGTAAATGTTTGTGCAATGATGTTTGTTTTATTTTTAAAGTGTTTAATGTGGCTTGCAGCAACCAAATTGGCTGTCCGAGAGGCGGCATGCGTGTTCCCACGCGCGCCTCTATGTCGTGTGTCCGTGTCCGTCAAGGGTTAAAATTTAGAAGTGACCAAGGTTTTGTCTTGCATTGGCCTGCCGTTTTATAAGCCGGGCCGATACCTCGGCGGGGTCGCGATTGCATGTGAAAGTGATTCGCGTGGCCCCGCCACCGGTGCGGTTATATCGAGGAACACCGTGGTGGGTTAAGTCGGTATTACCGGGATGTCGCTCACCATCTTTCCCCTGGTGATTCCAACATAACCTCTCCGTTGTCCCGCGGAGAGGTAGGCGTCAATGCATTCCCCCACGTAAAAAAAATCCAAATTGGCTACAAGCGTTTCTATCTGTCCTTTGATTTTTCCCGTGGATTACCGATCACAAAATGCTTACGACGTCAGCTCGACAGTGCTTTTCTCCTTTTTCTCTTATAAGCTCGCAGTACTACAGGAATAATCAGGAATATTCCAAGGGCCACAATGATTTATACGGCAATGCTGGGTAAAACCGGACACGTAAACGCTTAAAATTACACACATTCACACACACACACGGTAACTAAAAATCTTTATTGTCAGAATGCAATATTATTTTAGATACGTCTTTGAAAATAATACAATAAAATAATAATGTTCTATAGAATAAAGTCTGTTTAAAGAGTCTCGATGGGTCTCATGAGAGGACTTAAGCAAGGAACTGATGACCTCTTTTTCAACTTTCAATTGTTTACAGCGTTTCTTATCAATGCAATTTTTTTCTTATATGAGCTGGTATATATATTTAGGAAATGAATTAGTTACAGGATAAAATTTGGCTATGAATGTGTAAAATAACCTGAGAATTCAGTCATAATATCTATTTCGTCACAGCACATGAACTTTACCTTTTCTTTTACATTTCACTTAATAATACATTTAGAAATAGCAAGTGAGAGCAGTCCAATTCCTTGATTTTATTTTATATAGTATGTAACCGAATTATAACTTATTAAACATCGTTGACGTTTATTGGCTGACTTATGGCCAGTCCTACAACTAACAAGTAAAAGTTATCCGAAAGATAAATCGCATGCTGTCTCAGTCATGTTAGGTTTAAGAAGAGAGATGGCGAGACTTTTATCTTATAGATAAATGCCATTTGTAGGTGGTAGGACAAGCCCTTAAAATAACTAAAACTTAAATTAGGTAATAAAATATTTATTATATCTTATTTGGTATTATATATATCGCTGTTCTTATAATATGAATTATACTGAAATACATAGATTAGTTTTGCGTATTGGTTGACTAATTTTTAATATATTTATTTCCTTCAATAAGTTTCTAAATAAATTTCTAGTTTACTTGTTGTAAATTAAAATAGTTTGAAAAATAGTTTCAAAGGCAGTCTTCCTATATTGTAGCAAGCCATACGACATTACATTACATTAGGAACATATCCGATCTCACTGTTTCGTGCATAAAGACATATACTTACGCTCGAGTATTCCCCAAGGGATAGGCATAGGCGTATCCCACCTGTATCTCGCTATGTATTTGTTTTTAGGTCTCGCTTAATCAAAGTGCTTTAAATATCACACCTGGAAAATTTCCACACAGTGCTACTATTAAAAAAATAATACGTACATGCATACATAGTGTCACCCCTATATCCCAAAGACGAGTCTATTGTCGACAACCAGGTACAGATCCTGACTTCGTGCTATCACTGAGGATATATTGACAGAAAACCCAATAAGATTTTGCTCGGCCTGGGAATTGAGCCCGAGACCTCATACATTTCCGGTATGCCACTGTGGCATTCGAAAAAATCCTAACTGAGAAATCCAATTGGACGTAGCTGTACGTAGTGTCATCTCATAATCTATAGATGCCTACATTTAGTCGATGGGACCTCGAGATCAAAGCAGCCAACCATCTTATTATAGTTTTTAATTAGACTAAATGTGATTCTAGCTAGACTACAAATATGTATTTGAATTCGATGTTACGGCAGACACCTCAGACATTTTAAAGGCTTTGCCGCTATGAATATTTTATTATCGCTTGTTTAAACAGCTAAGAAAAACATCGTTTGGAAAAGTGCATGTCTGAGAGTTTTCCATAATGATCTCGATAATGTTATAAGAAGTTTGCCAATCTTCACTGGGCACATTTTATACTGAGAAGAGGCCCAACAGTGGTAAAGTTAATAAAAAGGGCTGATAATAATTATTAGAAAACCTAGGCGGCATGGTCACTCTGGAACAGCTCGAATACGAAGTATCTCCACATTAAAGAATATCGTCTCCAAATCCAGCCTGCACAGCTGGCCTAATAGGCAAGCGGTTTCGCTGCGCTGAGTGTTGCGGATTAGAATAACAAACAGGAAATTATTTAAGTGATCAATAAATAATTGTTCGGAGCCTGAGTTTAGTTTGTGTCCATGTGAGTTTATAAAGTATCCCTAATGCGAAAGTTAGATTTGAAAATAACGATATAACTTTATTTTATGTTTCTGCGGTAAGGGGAGTTTTGAGGAGATATATTCCTGACAGCTGGCACACCAGTATTCTTTGTCCATTCTTGTTGTAGTGAAAGGGACAAGTGTGACACTCGTTCAGATGCTATGGTAAACACTTATATAGGTCCGTATGACTTTACGCGGTATAGTTGCATCCGAGCAGTGCGGTGCAGTGTAAGGAAGATGAATACTAAAGTTTTAATATGTCATACCTACATGTACATTAATAGAAAATAAGATTATTAGGTACAACTGTGAAACTAGTTCACTGTCTTCAAATACTCTAAAATATTGTCTGTCTTGTTGTTGAGAAATCTGGTAAGGTTAAACTACTAATTGGTCCTATCAAGAGTATCTTGTCAGAAAAAATCTTACAGGTATCTCCTAAAAATAACGTGCTTAATATATTTTAATTACTTTCTATACCTACTTCAGAAAATTAAAACGCAAATGAAGAAAATGTAAAATAAATCAAAATGATCACCTTACAAACGAACTATGACGCCGAATGAGTTGTTGAGACTCCTTTCACTCAAATAGTCTTACATAAAAGAACAGGCCTTTACAGCACTGGTTCTGAAACTGTCCCTTACAATACTTGTGCTTTATATAGCATATTTGGTAACCTACGACGTATTGCTAAGTTTATTAGCAGTGGGTAACATCAGGACCTTGGACCACTAGCTTCACAACCCATCCTAAATGATGTTAACCAGATTAAAAAGAGAATAAGTTTTCAATTGGATGTTTGTTTGATTCAATACGAACTTTTAATTTTAAATCTATGCGGTTCTCGTAAATCGTTAATTAGGTGTTTATTTTTGATCTTGTATATACACAGTCTCATGTAGAAGTGTATCTCACCTACATAATAATAATCTTTATTGATTCCAAACAGTTGACAATACATACAATTTCTTAACCTATAATACAATATCTGGATGTTTACAATATTCTATGAACCCTAACGTCTAAACTAGGCCGAGCCTGTGTCTTAGACGTTAGTTTCATTACATATAACCAGCTAAGGTTTAAGGTCCCACGGAATAGGTGTTATTTATTATATGTTATTATAGGAAACTATTGCCGTCTACCAAGCACAGTTCCAGACTACGAAAGGCAAAAGTAAAAAAAAAACACAATGTTAACATCAACAAGTTGAGACCTCATCCACAGTAGTGGCGTGGCATTCACGAATGCTACGTCACATTGTTTAGCGCAACTTATTTTTTTAAAAGATGCAGGTATGTAAACGGAAGCCTGCATTAAGTTCAACAACACAACGATTTTCTGTAAGACATAATTATAAAATTCTAGCTTTTGGTCGCGGCTTCGCTCGCGTAAAAGTAGGTTAGGTGTAACAGTCGGGCATGCCACGCTCGTAACGGTATGTCTAGTCTTTGAGGAGTGGCTGGAGAGGCGGCATGGGGCCCTCACCTTCCGGCTGACACAGGCCATGGTTGCTTTGGCCAGTTTCTGTGTCGCATAGGCCGGCAAGAGACGCTCGGTTGTCACCACTACGGCGACTGCCACGACGTTGTTGAGGATACGGCGCTGCACATTTTTGCGGATTGCCCCGCCTGGGCATCGCAGCGCCGTGAGTTGATCGCGGCAGTCGGTATGGTTGTCCTCTCGCTCCTGGCCGTGGTTCAATCTATGGTCCGGAGCGAGATGTCGTGAAACGCCGTCGCCTCCTTCTGTGAGGAAGTCATGTCCATCAAAGAGGCGGCGGAGCGGGAGAGGGAACGCTTAAACCCTCTCCCCAACCGCAGAACCGGGCACCGGAGGATAGGCCGCGAGATGATTTCCAGCCACCCTGAAGTTTGACCGGGGGGGTGGCGAGATTCGCGCGGTCCCGCCGGTTTTGGTTTTGTCGAGGAACTCCGTGGTAGGTTTAGTCGGAATTACCGGGAGGTCCATTATTATTATCATTACCGTCTTTATTTTGCCCCGGTGAGTCTGGCATAGCCCCTCCGCCCGCCCCCGCGGAGGGATATGCCCCCACGTAAAAAATAAGGTTAGGTGTAACAGTACTTTCTTTTAAATAAAATATTGCCTATGTTACTCGGTGATCATATAGCTTTCTAATGGTGGAAGAATTTTTAAAATAGGTCGTATAGTTTTTGAGTTAAATCCTTACAAACAAACATACAAATAAACATACAAAAATCTAATCTTTCCTTTTTATTAGTATAGAAAATTATCTTTTGCCGGCAGCATCGCTCAGGAAAAAATTTTTTTCCTGGGTAAAAGATATTCTATGTGATTTTCAATAGGTACTCCTGGTGTATGCGAATTTCATAATGATCGGTCGAATAATTAAGGCGTCAGAGCGTCACCAACAAACAAACTTACATTCGCTTTTATAATATTAGTTAGGATAACATGTAAGGATATAATTACGAAGCAGTCGTCATAAATCCCTTGGTCGGCCATTAACATCCCTCCATTGTAGGCAGCTAACCGTTATAATAGGTTTACAATCGTTGCGGTTGCACCACACTCGCGCTTACATTCGTTAGTATTGCGAAACTGATAATCTCTTGCATGTGTTCATCACGCTGAGTATGATTTCGGGGTGGGCAGTAAAACACGTGTATTTAGTAATAGAATTTATTCATTTTATTACTAGCTATCTAAAAGTTTGCTAATTCTAAACTTAAGGCGTTTATTTTCATGTTTTTGCTATTACCGGTATAATTTTATTTGGTACTAATCGATGCTTAAAACACAAGCTAATTTTTATTTATTGTCTAGATATAACATAGGTAATGTAGCTTAAATAAAAAATCTATCACTCGTTTTATTTTCTTTTCAATCATTTTGTCTATTTATTAGTTCCCGGTTTATTGATACTGATTTGTATAATGTAGTATCTTTTTGTTATATTATGTAAGAGCGATATCCATTCAAAATATGTATATATTTTTAGGCTCGTACTAAGCATCAAGCCTGCTGTGACGGGATGGACTTTACGAACATAAAATTAACGGTACACAAAGTACACCCAGACTAAGGAACAATTATCTGGAGATCACACATACATATTTTCGCGCCAAAACTAGGTCTTCTGATTTGTGTA
This sequence comes from Catocala nupta, assembly GCA_963675205.1. Classification (NCBI taxonomy): domain Eukaryota; kingdom Metazoa; phylum Arthropoda; class Insecta; order Lepidoptera; family Erebidae; genus Catocala; species Catocala nupta. The sequence goes on along the minus strand of OY776094.1, from coordinate 15,413,685 downwards.
TCCAGTCTATCTGAGCTGTTTCTTCAGGTCTTTGGCCCATTTGAAAATAATATAATAATTGTAAACAACCCTTTTGTATTTCGAATCTCGTATTTGTGTTAAGAGACCACAAATACTTCGAGCTGCGCGTCTGCTAGAGACGAAAGTAGCGCCAAAGCATAAGCAGCACTGACAGTTCAAAAAGTGCATATCATATTTGTAGTTATCTATGTAGCTGTCACTGATATGCATGTGTTTAAAGGTATTATAAATTAATAGATGACTGTACTATGAATCTATATACAGGGTGTCCGGTAATTAATGGATAACCTTGAAATAAAAAAAAAATAAATAAATAAGAAATATATTAAAAACTGCAAGCTATATTAGCATAGCATACTTTTGACTGTCTATCTATTAGCATAATTAGTGTTTAGTAATAAAACAACAAAAAACCGATGGATTTCATTCATTTATGGTCGTAGTATACAAGAAAGTTATAGAAGGTAATTAAAAAAAAACACATATCTCAGGTAGTAGTTAGGATAGATATTTTTTTATATTTTTTCTGAACGGCCATCAGTTCCACTATAAGACATTACCAGGTTATCCATTAATTACCGGACAACCTGTATATAAAAATCAATGCCACTTTTCGTTGTAATTAAACTCCTCCTAAACGGCTGGACCGATTTGAATGAATTTTTTTGTGTGTGTTCATGTGGATTCGAGGATGGTTTAGATATGGCATTTTTTATTTTTTTTTTCACCTGTACAGGACAACGTCTGTCGGGACAGCTAGTACTTTATAAAAATTTAACGATGAATTGAGCTGCCGTTCACTGTTACAGTTTTGCAGTGAATCGTTTGCAAATTGTTCGATTGCGATGCGCACAAATTCTACCACTTTGCAGCGATCGAACCCGCAACTATCGGCGCAAGGGCAGTAGCGAGATGACCACACAAACCACTGCGCTGTCCGTATATTTATAACAACGATGTTACATTGCCTTTTAAAATACCTATAGATATCTAGGCGAGTGAAATCGCAGGCGGTAACTTGTATTAAATAAAATTATCTCCAACAATAATGTATTCTAACTACATAACACGAGTATGCGTCTATTTATAATAATGATATGCTCTAAAACAATGGCGGCTTGCACATAAAATGCATATTATAACAAGCGAGGCGCGGCGCCATCGCGCTATGGGCCGCACTTCCTACAAGCTACACATGCAATTATTATGCTAATACCCACACACACTGTATAATCTCAAACCTGCTTTTTATCAATTTTAATGGAGTATTTTCAGACTGCATCGGCTACGGCTTTTGGTATCAACAAGGTGTTGCAGCTTTATAGCTGCTTGTTGATACGAGTTGTAAAATATTGAAATTATTTTAAATTGGCGATTTAAAGAGTGGCTGTCAGTTTTTTGCAGATTTCTCGTAGGCTCAACCCTTTGATTGAACCTCGCAACTGACTTAAATGTAGCACCAGTAACGTAGTAAACTCACTAACCTACATATTTTGACGTTCATAAGTGTTACTTTGTGACCTAAATTAAATGATTTTTGACTTGACTTGACTACGCACAAATGACATAAGTTAGACGTCGGTGTGACGTCTCACTATTCAAACCTAGTTTTATTATAATCTTGCTATGTCTCTACTCTCTCTCGACAATACTCAGCTTATGTCTTATAACAGATTTAATATTTAAAATATACTGTGTGTAGTATTTACTATTTTAGAATGAAGAACTTAATGTATATTCTAACTGCTTATTTACCTTAGTAAAATAAATATAAATCCGCCTAAAAATGGACCACATTAAAATCTCTTTTTACGTGAAACAGATGGTTCGTAGAATGTGTCGTCCTGGCTGGGCTGTTGGATAGTGATGTTGGGTTTTGCTATCAGAAAAAATAGGCATCCTCGGATTTTTTTTTTAAGTCTTAGGAGGATATGGTGTGGTAGCCTATACACGATTGCAACTCCAGAAGGTTTCTCACGTGTTAGCAATCTCTAGAGCCTTAGTTCCCAAAGTGGTCCAGGTGAACCCCCAGGGGCAACGGGAGACTCGCTGGAGGTCTACGTTGGCGTGACAAAAAAATGGGAGTTCACAATTCGTAAGCGGGGTCCACGAAAATGTATTTGCTTTCGATAGTGAAGAACTAAAATATTGCCTTGACTTCACCTATCAATCCTATCAATGTAGACAGATAATGACGGATATTTTGAGGAATAACACTAGTGGAAGAATCAAGAATTTCTAAAAAAGAGTTCAGGCTGTTTAATTTTAACCTAATTTAACTTTTTGGTCCGAATATACCGATTTTACTTGGTAGATTAAATTTCTAGCTGCAGGGAGGTCCACCGGAAACTAAGAAAGTTCTAAATTTTGAAAGTGGTCTATGAGAAAAAATCTCTGGGAGCCTCTGCTCTAGGGTCTCTGTCTTGTTAGTGCAAAGAACAAAAATTACTCATTTTCTATAAAAGATTTAATTTAGATTGGATACATAGAGGCGTTATAGCGCCTAAGTGTTTGGATCCCTCACCTTCCATAATACGTAAGACTATTTAGTTACCTTCTCAATCAATTAAGGTTGTAGCTTACCATTAGGCTAGCTTTAAACGTGCAGCTATAGCAAACTGTAAAGTCTCTTAAAGATCCCTAATAATTATGTATTTAGATAACAGGTACCTTGATGCTCACATCTGATAGAATTATTTATGCACGTTCATTTATTATGAATCTTCATGCGTCAGCGGTGTTCACATCGTGGGAGACAAAGCTACACAACCATACATAACATGACGCCATTATTTTGTCGAATATAGACTATCCGAATCTTTAGACCGAACGTAAAACTAGAAATTATTTCTTTCAAAATGACATTGATCCGTTGTTTGGACTACTTCATTAAAGGGTTTAAGACAATCAAGAGGTTATGTACCAAAATTCAGAACAAAATTCGGCATAAATGTGTTTCACGGTACGAGCAGTCGGCCCGAAACCTCGGCATTTACGTTTTATGGTAGGCCTGACTGACCTATGCTGAAGTGTCCGTCAAAATGTTTTTGAATGGAAGAATCTGTAGTAAATTTTTTTGGTAACATAACGTATGAGCCGGCTCGCCTGGGAAAATTTATTGACAGGCAACTGCCGCCAGAGTATAACACAGTACCTACGTTCCATATGGTCGGTTAGAGTTCCTGATGATCGCATACATACATATGTACCTCTCCTATTGTTTTCCTTTAATTTTCTCTTTTCTCCTTATTTAGTTATATTTAGGTCTCATATAAAAGTGGGTAAATTCAATAGATATATTTTATTGTCCATGAGGTACGACATAGAGAGCGTTTTAAAAAAAACCCTCCCGCACTAGATATAATTCCTGTGTTGCGAGGGACTTTACAAACATTCAAACAACGGACACAAAGAACACCCAGACTCGGAACAACTATTTGTGGAGCACACAAATATTTGTCCCGCGTGGGGGTCGAACCCACAACACTCGGCGCGGTGGCAGTGGCGAGCCGACCACTTAAACCACTACGTTATCCGTGCAGGTGACTTTTGTGCGGTATTCTATTCGTCAACAAAATGGTGACACTGTGTCGTTCGACACACGTGCTCATCAAAGCAACCATGTGGATTGTCCAGTCGGTACTGGAGTCAATATAAGACCGTGACATCACCGCAGTTCCATGTTAGCCAAGCTTTAAAGCATGGTAGGATCAGACCAACTGCGTGCTGACATTCTGCTTTCTGCGACTCTACCAATTTCGATTGCCATACCTCGACAAAATACCTGCATTGTAATAACAAAATAAAAAAACTACTCAACTTTTTGTTCCGTTTAAACATATAAACATCTATTGATTGTTCCTTAAACTAAATGCATATAAACAATAATATTTTTTATATCAAATTCATACAAATTAACGTTTAGAAATAAATAATATTATTATTTTTTATTTTTTGTTTTGCGTTTGTTGGCAGACGAGCATGTGGCTCTATATTGGTTTCTATATTGGGTAAGTATTGATTAAAAAGTAATTATTACACTTAGATAAAAGTTTTAATTTTTTTTTATATTTTCCTATGAACCTATTTACCTAAATAAACATCTTCGAGAATATGAAGTAGATAGATACTCTTGAGAGCATTACGTGAAGATGCACCGCTTATAGATAAGTCTGTCGAACTAATTATTTCGTCAATCTATACAACTAGCACTACTGCAATTCTCAACCCCTCGCCTAAATGTACAGTGCTGCCATCTCTACGCAGCTTTAGAATTAGTTTGTCTCTACCCCTCAATAGATGGCCAGAGCCAGCGGCAATCAGAGACCCCTCCTGTTAAAGAAGTATCAACCATATTCGATAGATGTCGTTATTAACAACTTTACTTTTAGTAAGCCAACGTGTGAGTGGTGCTATTAATATTATTATTATCAGACAGATGGTGTTAATTTATATTTTGCTGCTGTTGACCTACTAACCAACTGTCTTCTTGCAAAGATATTTATTTATACGCATGCGGTGTATTACTTACCTTTGCAAGCTGGTAATAGTATCAGACCCTCTAAGTTACAATTCTACTCGTAGCATCTGGAAATGTGCATTTTAGACGGCAGTAGGCTCGCATACAGTACAATGTGGCCTACAACTTACGTGGAATCATTAAAGTCTATAGTTTTGGTTCCGAAACTCTGTGTTCCTTCCTCGTTCTAATTAAATTATCGCTACTTCCAACTTGAAGACACATCACTATGAGCTTATGAGTTATTGATCAGATTTCTCATAAAAAATGTTTACTATCCTACACCATATTTGAAACTGAAATTTGAATTAAAATGAATCTAATTAATCAGCATTGAGCATTGAACATATTCGAATAACGATAAATATTAGTCAAGTCTTTTCAATTTTTTTTAGATATTAGCACATCACTAATATGGTATCACACTGGACATTATTCTATCACAATTTTTATTGTATTTATTGGAAATTTTACAGATAGAAAATTTTCATATCTATCTTATAGTATGCCTACATATCTAGTCAATCAATTAATCAACTTATTTGGATGAATATTGTAGCAAACAATTTTATAAATAAATGGAAATACAGCATATTCTGCCGGAAGAAACGTTTAAATATTAAAATCATAATGACGCTCAATCATAAGATAGGTATCATAGAGTGTCATCAAAGGCCATGATATTGTAGTAGCATTTTCATATAATAGGTTATCTAACTGGTTTTGCAAAGATTTCTATCCATACCTGTCAGATGAGTCGTTTAGGCTTAGGGGACTAATACAAGATTTCAGTGCTAGGCCTCCATAAAAGCCTTTACATTGGATTTCACTGAAATCACGTAGATAATTTTTATTGTTTGGTTCAAAAATTGATCGGAGTCTTAATTTTTCGTTGCCTCCAAAGCCTTAAACCTAAATCCGTTGATATACGTACCACTAATCTAATCAGTTCTTACGCTCATGCAAAAGTTATCTTCTATGTAGCGTCTTTATTAATTAAGCGTACTATACTGCTCGTTTATAGCAAGCTAAGCCAATGAAGGAGTTTGTTCACAGCAAGGCGCAAACTAATTAAACCAATTAATTAAACTTTATTGATATCAGCGCATACGACGGTTAATGAATTAAGTTTAGAAGCAATATGTAGTCATTTTGTGTTCTACCTTGTTGATCCTGTGGCATAATGTAAGGTTTTGTGCGTTATTGTAAGGGGGCTGGTTCGATTTCCTGGGTGGGGGATATGGTATTGGGTTTGCCAGTTATGATTTTCTTAGTAGCAGTACGATGTCTGGAAACGAGACTGACCATATACTCGCATCTTATTACGTGCGATCTTAAATCCATAGCTGACGAAAAGTGGGTGTATCGCACCTACATATGTCTAGGTATTAGAAAATAGAGGTTCGCTTACATTCATTGGGTCACAGCGATTTAGGTCCACGAATTTCCCTGAAAGAGCGATTTAAAGAAATAAGCATACTTACTGTTGCGTCGAAATATATATTTGCAAACATTATGTTTATAAAACATAATATTCACTTATATAATAAGAATAGTGATATACATAATTTAAACACCAGAAATAGGCATAAGTTAGTAGGTCCGTATCATCAATTACATAAAGTTCACAATACATTTGCGGGACTTACGACTTACGTATTATATATATTTCTTTAATAATTTATCCATTAATATAATGAATTTACCTTTACTTCAATTTAAAAGTGTCGTAAAAACACAGCTAAGTCGGAAACGTTATTATTCAGTCAACGACTACTTGAATGACAAAAACTCATGGAACTAGTTGCTTGTTCTATACAGGATTAAAGTTTTGTACTACTTATAAGTCAATTTAGTAATGTAGAGGTACCTCGTGATTATTTGTGATGTTTTCAAGTATCGTGCTTCCCATTTCAATTATTATTGAAAATACAATTAAACATATGAATACACAATCGCATTTAGTCACAGACTGCCTTTGCATTGTCACAAAGTGTAAGTGTATGCGCCCTCATGCCATCCTACTGTCTATTACAGATTAATATTAAATCATTCTACTAAATCTTTATTATTTCATTTCCTTTACATTATTAAGTAATTTTATTATTTATTTAAAATTATTGTTATAAGCTTTAGATTTAGTCAGTAATATAATAGCATAATGGCTGCAACACCTTCTTGATATGAGTTGTAAAATACTGAAATTATATTTAATTGGCGATTTAAAAGAATGGCCATGAGTTTCTTGCAGGTTTCTTCTCATAGGCTCAACCCTTTGCCTGAACCTAGCAACTAACCTAAATGTAGCTTCAGTAACTTAGTAAACTCACTAACCTATATATTTTGACGTTCATAAGAGTTACTTTGTGACCTAAATTAATAAATGATTTTGACTTTGACACTTTGCTATTAATCTGCCGAGTCTTAGAATACCGGACATAATTTTAAATCAATTGTCTGGCCGTCGCCGTCCGTGTGCTGCTGCGACTATTGCTAATAAGATATTTTTAACAGAAATGAAACCCAAAATCTTTTTCTTGACCCAATAATAGACCTGAATTTCCACGATGGAATGAGGGAGTACTACAACAGCCACATAATCCTATAGCTATACAAATACCTTGCCAAAGCAAGATGCCTAGACTGGTTAAAATCTAGAATAGACCGAAAAGTTAATAGATAATGGAATTATTTCCATCCGTAACGATATTTGTTAGGGTTGTAACCCCAATAGTTAGGGATGATTCACCGATAATTTAAAAGTCTATTGTACTAATAAGTTTATATGTATGTGCTTCATACTAGATTATTTTTTGTAACATGCCTTAGCGTGCCTGCTCTCTAACTCACTTAGTTATAACTTTCTAACTCATATAGTTGTGCTTACTACAACGATCCGTGAAAACACAACAATTGATTATTCAAGATATGCCTTCATGTTAGTTCAGCAGTACTGCTTAATTAGTTTTGGACTTAAATCTTCATTGCAGTAAGCGCATAAGTCAGGCGAAGTGAGTTAAAGAGCGTGTATTCTAACGCATGTTACGAACAATATAGTTATCTCCTCTACTAGGTAGAACTTATTAACTCAACGTTTACTACATTTTTGTCTATTTATGGCAGGCAGCATACATTCGTTTTCCGTATTCGATTCCCGAATTCGTTTTCCATATTCGGATATCCGAATGCATGGAATCAATATAAAATACACTAACTGTCGCACATGTCCGCTTTATTCCGAACCGAAAAAAAACCGTAAATACGTTTCGAAGGCAAGCCCGTGCGTTCGGAGACACCATTCGGAAAAAACCTAATGACGTCATGCGGAATGCAGCGCTTTCATACATTTTGTTTGTACCGGCGCACACGTTCGGAAATTCTCATTCAGTAAGTACCGCGTCCGCGCCGCGCACATCGGACGTATGTTTAGTATTTGTTACGCTTCGAATCAAAAAACGACAGTTATAATGTGTGAGGCAGAAACATTAATATTGGCTATTGAAAAATACCATTGCTTGTGGAATATTCATGACAAGGACTACCACAACAGAGATATAAAAGATTTGGCCTGGGAGCAGGTATTTAAAGAAGTTATAAAGGATTGGGACACGTGCACTAAAGTGGACAAAGAAAACAAGGGTAAGATATTTTCTATCTAATTTTTATTACAATAGTGTTCACATGGCGTAGGCGGCCTCGATGGCGTAGTGGTTAGTGTAACCGACTGCGACGCCTGAGGTCGCGGGTTCGATTCCCGCACAAGTCAAACATTTGTGTGCAATGAACATGGATGTTTGTCTTGGTCTGGGTGTTTCTATGTATGATATGTATGTATTTACAATAAAAAAGATTAAATGTATGTTTATCTATTGTCTAGTACCGATAATACAACCTCTGCTTAGTTCGGGCTAGATGGTGTTGTGTGTTATAATAATAGAATAGAATATTATTATTATTTATTCTTGTAAATTAATAATTATCTCGTTATATTGGTACGATATTGCCCCTGCCGGCGTCATAAAGTACTCAGCAAAATTGTCTCTTATGTTTCGACCTCGGTTTGTGAATCTGTGTTGAGGACTGCGGAAAGAAATATCTTCGAAGTAATGTGTCAGAATATCTTCAAATCGATAGCCGTCTCGCCTGCGTACAAAATTATGTAATACGCATGCTGCCTTTGTTACTAAAACCGCAAAATCTGGTGGAATCGTCATGCTAGTGTGAAAAATTCTCCATTTGTTCGAGAGAATGCCGAAAGCACATTCTACTACACGTCGTGACCTACTGAGGCGATAGTTAAAGATTCTGCGTTGGGTATTAAGGTTACTTCTCGGATATGGTTTCATAAAATTGTTATTGAGTGGAAATGCTTCATCGCCAAGAAACACAAAAGGAAGAGGTGTATCAGTGGTATTCGGCAGAGGTTTTGCTTCAGGCAAATTAAGGCGATTTTGAGAAAGCTTTTTCCAAAAATCCAGTTGTTAAAAATATTACTATCGCTGTCTCTGCCATAAGCACCGATATCTACAGCTATAAAACGGTAGTCAGAATCTACCACTGCCAACAGTACAACAGAGTAGTAATTTTTATAGTTATAAAAGGCAGATCCACTATGCAAAGGAAAAATCAGACGAATATGTTTCCCATCAACTGAACCTACGCAATTAGGAAAATTGGTTCTCCTATAATAATTTTCGGCGATTTCTGCCCAACGTTCTTTTGATGATGGTGGCTTCATTTCCAAAGGTTGATAAACTTCCCATATTGTAGTACAGGTTTCCTTAACTAAAGCTGATATGGTTCTGCTCCCCATCAGATATTCAAAGTGTAACTCTTCGAAATTCTTACCAGTTGCCAGGAATCTGAAAAAAAAAAGATATAAAATAACATTAATTTACATTTCAGATGCTGATATAAAGAAAAATGGACACACATAAGAGACTACTTTCGAAGAGACTTTCTAAAAAATCAAAACGCTCCTACAAGCAGTGCCGCTAAAAAGGTTAAAAAATATATTTATGCAGACCTGTTGTATTTTCTTATACCGGTATTCGATAAAAGAAATACTGATGGAAACTACCAAACCGATAAATTAGAAAATAATAATCCACTAGAATGGGAATCCGAAACACAAGAAAAACATAGCGTTGAACCAGTAGACGACCATACAAATTTAATACAACCTCCATCACCAATATCAACTCCACCTGCAAGTAGTTTAAAACGGAACAAAAAAGATATACCCAGCCAAATACTCAGTATTCTACATCAAAACCAACAGAAAGTCAATCAGAAACGTCAAGAAGTAGAAGACGATGACACAAAATTTTTATTGAGCTTTAGAACACATATAAAACATATGAAAGAAAATCAAAAAATTGAATTTAAATTGGGGATGCTGCAGTTGGTAAAAAAAATCAATACTGAGTACTATTCAACTCCATCTTCTCCACTGAATTATGATAACTTCAGTGACCGTTCAATAACGCCAGCATCGAGCCGTAGTTATTCCCCCTCTCATTCATATATGCCCGTACCAGGAAGTTCACCTAATCTATTCTATAAAACTCCATCCTCATTGCCAACCTTTAATTCATCTTCTCTGCAAAATAAAACCACTAATTATCAATCTACCCTAAACAATTCTAGAGTGGTTATAAATTCTATTACACATCTACCACCGCTTCAACCTCCTGTTAGTTATATTCAGCCTGATACACCTCGGCGTGCTGAACATGAAGAAACTACTGTACGTTATCACTATACATCGCCTTCTACATCTTTACATGGTGATAATCTTCAACATGCAGAGGATACCGAAGCTGTAACATTTTTAGTTATGCAATCTCAAGAACAGGAAGAAAACATTGGAAAATACATTAATTTTAAGTAGTAGTAAATAAGATTAACGATTTGTTTTTATATATATAAGTAAGATATAAATAAAGATAACTTACCTCAAGGTTATGGTTAGTTTTTCTTCCGTATCCAAAGATAATCTCATGCAGGTATTTTGCTTTATTAATTATATTAATTTATCACGTATACCATTATGAAGTTCATCAAAGAATTTATTGACATTCTGTAGAAATCGAAGAATTTATCAGGGTGTGCTCGTAACTTCGCTCTCTTTAGATAAAATGGACTCTCGTAAATTCTCCGGGTATTCAAAGGATGTACCCAATACCGACGACGTTTCTTTTTCTTCTTCATTGTTAGCAGAAATGCAATTGCTAATAAATAATCGTCCTCCCTCGTCGTGCGTTCACTACGCTATCACCACCCGTACTGACAGTATACATTCCGAATGAATAAAAACTAAAGTCTGCGTTAGTCTTACGGAACTCCGAATCGAAATTACGTGTTAGGAAATCGAATACGGAAAACGAATGTATGCGGCCAGCCTATAAAGAGTTGCGATATCTTGGTGGAGAGATCATTAGTCAGTCACGCAGAGGTTTGAGCCCATTGCATGCACCTCTCACTTTTTGCTAAGTGCTGACTAGATAAATGGGTAATTATCGCTCACTGAAGGAAAACTTTGGTAATTTATCGGTATGTCAAATGTTTTGGTGATTTTTGAATTTTCTCAAAGATGTATGAAGCCTACCAGCACTAGGCCTGCGTGATGGACTATACTCTAAGTTTTATAATGAGGTGAGGACCGTGCTCAACTGGAACAGTTAATAAATAAAACTGGTATTATTAGATATATTTAAACGGTTTTATAAACGGTGTATCGATAATGTAGAATTTGTAAGTAAAACATCCTTAATATGTTTCACTTAAAAGTTCAACTTGTCTGCCTAATTGCTACTGTGACGTAAGTCTGTTGCGTCTAATCGTAAGATTGTGGAGGTTTGTTAAATTTATATATTCGAATAAATATAACAGCACGTAGTCTAGAAATGCGTACACAGATCGCATTCTATACGTGGTATCTTAAAGTAATCTGGAGATATGTAAGTAAAATACACGTCTGTCTACTTAAAACTGACTAAATGTAAACGGTGTTATACCGCCAAAACTCCAGAATCGTCAAAAAGATCTTGCCAACATAGGTTACATCGAGGTTTTCTCACTGGTTTCGACAACCCTAGTATTAATGGCAAATGGGGATGCAGCCTTCGTTTATTAATAAACCCGAGGATGCACTCTAAAATAAGCGCGCCGCCGCCGTCGTCCGATCGAAGCATATTAGTAGCCGGCTCTCAGCCCTACCTGGTTTGTACTGTATGTTGCTCTAACGAAGTAATGTGAACATAACCCGGTTACAATCTTTGATCTAGGTTCGCATGACTTCATCAGTTTATACGCTGTTATTTATTATATATTATAAGCTGTAAACTATTTTAATTTCAATCATTACTACTTGTGAACTATTAATTTTTACACTTTTGGGCTGGCTTTTCAGCAGCCATAGTAACGGGGAGATTAAGTGTCTTGAAGTTAATCGACGTACCCAAATTTTTTTTTATATCGTTTCTTTTTATCCATTTTAAATTCAAAGTATCATGAATTTGTGCTGTGGCTTGGCTCTTCTTTTTTGAGTGAATTACTGTATTCCTAGGTAGTGGTACATTGTGCAATAAACTCTGTGAAGATTTATAGACGCAACTGATCTTCAACATGAGCTGTTTTGTCTCTATACTTTTGATAATGGTCTCCGCTGTAGTAGATACGGTGTGATAGCATGTCCACATGTCATGCGAGCATGAACTGATCTTCCATCCCGCTTGTACTGGCCACTGTAAACAATCTTGTTAACTTTGTTGTTAAACTACTTCAGTGGTCGCTTCACCACAGCCACGTGTTGTGGGTTCGAATCCCACACAAAACATCAATTTATGTGGTCCACAAATGGTTGTACCGAGTCTGGGTGTTCTTTGTGTCCGTTGTTTGTAAAGTCCTCCGTGTCACAGAATTACTAGTGCCGGAGTTGGTTTTCTATTGTGTTACCTAACTTTTTTATCCATAATCTAAAGTGACATAACTTTTTTGTCATAATCATCATTTGTCCGAATAATAACTCGCCCGAACTAAATGTCACATAATATCACATGTCATAAAATTAAAATCCCTAAACGTAATATAACCTCAATTTATTTGCCATAAATATTTTTATTTATCCTAATAATGATTTTAAAACTAATTTGTATTACAAAGCTTGGCTTTTGTCACGGTCGGAGCCGTGACCATAGCTAAGCTTAGGTGTAGGGGCGAGGCGGTCCCACGCGTGCTAATCGTCGCAGACGGCTTTCGCTCACCACCGCAGCTTCGGCTTGCTGCCTCAGCCGCGGTGGCTCGCTCGCAGCCTCCTACTCCTCAGCCCGCGGCCCGCCTCGCCCCTACGCGCCTACGCGATTATTATATTAGAATCCACACAGTCTTGTCTAAGACTGCGTGGAGTCGGATTCACAGGGATTTGATTCTGTCACTACAACCTAACAATTTAATTATAAATGAACATTCGGAATAATACACATTATATAATACAATACTTAGGACATATGACTTTTATATCATGCAAAATTAGGATATTCAATTATTATAGTACCCAATATTATGACAGAATAGTTTTAGAAGTAAAAATAATTATGTGACACAAAATTTCGAATTTTTGAACGTTATGGTTACTGAAGTTTATAGCAAACGTGTTATGGACAAATAATTTTAGGAGAAGAAAGGGAGTACCGCCGGAGTTGCTTCATTTAGTTTCTTTAGCTAATTTTCAGCCAGTGATTTGCTCGCGGATAAGTATCGCGTTGTCTTGCGTTATTTGCAAAATGTATACAACATTTTAGCCAGGGACGTATTGGTAAATTATACCCACATTATGCTATATTTATAGTCCCACATAAGTCAGCCTATTTGTCCGGTACGTTTTCAGACACCGGAGTGCTACTAAGAATTTGGTTATTAAAAAATTCAGGAAGGCTTCGCCCAGCCCGGAAATGGAACTCGGGATTAAGAAGGAAGTCGTTTTAAAATATCATATTAATACATTATTGGGATTGGTTTAAGACAGATCATCTCTTTTCTACGAAGCGTATTATAATTATTTTGTAATAAAGCTGTTTTTTAAATATATGGTTATTTATTATCTTCTGTTGAAGTCTTTTTGTGCCATATACATAGACTTAAATTGATAATACATAGATTTGCCGTACTGAGGTAGAAAAAGTGTTCACATGAAGAGTTAGCACTCATTAAATAGTGAAAGATAGAGTACAATTTTCAATATGACAGCGCGTATAATATTATAGATATTTATAATTCAGATGTCATGTTATTATTATGTGTCAGATAATAAGTCAACGTCCAAAAAAGTTATTATATTTAAATGTAGTAAGGCGCGTGTTTGAATTAAATTTTTAGTTTAATAATTACTAGGTAGCTAGCTTTTGAGCGCAGTTTATTAGTACTTTTTCTAGATGAGAGTTACCATAGTCCTTTTCTGTACCCCTGAGAACGTGTTTACGAACTTTCATGATGATCGGTGGAGAAATTAAGTAAAATCGTAACAACCAAACTTACATTCAAATTTATAATATGAGTGAGAATAATTTTTACATCATCGCAGTGAGTCTTACAGATATAGACATAATGAAAACAGGACACAAAAAGTGTACCCGCATCAGCAAAGATTGTATCCGCAACGCTCAGCGCATTGTAATTGTATTTGTTGGTCTCGACGGCGTTGTGGTTAGTGTAACCGACTTAGGTCGTGGATTCAATTCCCGCACAAGTCAAACATTTGTGTGAATGAACATGGATGTTTGTCTTGGTCTGGGTGTTCCTATGTATAATATGTATGTTTCTATTGTCTAGTACCCATAGTACAAGCTCTGCTCAGTTTGGGCTAGATGATGTTGTGTGTATGTGGTAGAATAATATTATTATTGTCAGTATCTGCAACAATTGAGCCACTGAACAGTTTGCAAAGAAGTCACTTTGGTACTTTTTCTAAACGAAATCCGATTTTTAATATATATAATTCCAATCACGATTTCTGTAAAGTTCTAAACGGGAGCAGAAATCGAATTGAATTTTAAGTAACCATTTAATTAAGGCAAATACTTTGGTAGTGTGTAGTGAATATTAAACATTTATTTAAATATGTTAGCGAGTTACCGTAAAGGGATAAGCAGGGATCCTAGTGCATGATAAAGCATAGCCCAGATTTAGATATGTTTGAGAGAAATTTCATAATGGCCTAGTCCTTACTATTAATAGCTTCATTGAACATAAGAGAATATTCCCCGATTTTGCAAAAAATATTTATTGATGATCCGCTCGTAGTAGTTGTAGCGTTATGTTATAATAGCCTACCTCGATGAATGGACTATTCAACACTAACAGGATTTTTCAATTTGAACCAGTAGTTCCTGTGATTAGCGTGTCCAACCTAACAAACAAACAAACTCTTCAGTTTTATAATATTAGTATAGGTTTGAATTGTATAATTAATTGATATTTGAAATTCAATTTGTAATCTGTAATAAAAATAATTAAATTATATTTATAGTTTACTACTATCTAATCTGTGAATAACAGTGTGAGTGCACATTTTCTTAAATGTAAATGCTATGCAACTTTGTATTATATATTGTGCACTGTTTGTTATTCCAAATAAATAATAGAATAACACATACGGTGTTAAGTTATTGGGATGTTGTGGGGCATTGACACCGTGTATTGATGAATGTCGATATTCACGTTCAGGTTCAGTTCCGGTGAGACTAAGGCATTGTACTTATGATAGTTGTGTAAAATAATGGATAGGAGTTAATATGTAATAGCAGTTTTTAATGTGTAACAGAAACGATCTGTAACGAATGCATGAAGATCGACTAAGCAAGTTTAAATCATTATAATAGAATTTAATAATATCAACCCTGTATTTAACTGTCTACTGCTGGGCACAGGCCTCTTCTCAGTATGAAAAGAGTTAGGCCATAGTCCACCACGCTGGCGTAGTGCGAATTGGCAGACTTCACGTATCTTCGAGAACATTATGAAGAACTCTCAGACATATAGGTATCCTGACGATATTTTCCTTCACCGTTAAAGCGATTATTAAGCGAACTATTTAAAAACGCATATAAATTCGAATAGTCAGGGATGCGCACTGGAATCGATCGCGAGACCTCTGCGTGGCTGTCCAAAGATCGCCCACTAAACCATGCCTGCTTTTAAATAATTGTATTCACACAATAGCCTGAGCATTCATTTTCTCTTCTTACACTACTTTAAATTTTGTTGTTCTGTTTTCAGTATATTGGAATGAAAATTTGAAACTCAGTCATCCCATCACGATATTTGAAAATTTAAAATAAGCTTTTGTAAAGTAACTTTTCTAAATCAATTGTTATTTTTAAGAGGATGAGTAAATACTAAACTACTAAACCTGATTTCTCAATAGTGTTTTTATATATATCTAAAAAGTAAGGCAGTGGTAAGACACAATTTCTAAATAGAGCTGATTTTATTATATGTATTTATAAAAATAATAGATTGGCTTTCTGGCTCTTTATTAGTCTCGTGGCGAAAGCTTACGCTTATGTTTATGTCCTGAGCTTCTAGATTCAATTCTCGACTCGTAATCGTACCGAAAAGTTACTATTAATCGTAATTTATCGTAGCAGCAGAATAAAACCAGTTTTTACCTACTATACAAAAGGTTCTATCCACACGGATACGTTACGATCTGAATCAAAGCAAGAGGTAACCTACATGATATAAAGTGCTCCATATTGCGCGGGACTTAAAGCATAGTAGCAATTTTTCTATTTTTAAGTAAACACATCTTCCGCTCTAGGAATAAATCCTGTGTCGCGGGGGATTTTACAAACATTTAAACAACGGACACAAAGAACACAGACTCGGAACAACCATTTATAGATCACACAAAGTTTTGGTGCCGTGATAGATTCAAACCCTCAAAATTCGGTGTTGTGGCAGTAGCGAGGCGACCATTTAAACCAGAGGTTCCCAGACTGTTTTTGTCATAGACCATTTTCAAAATTTAGCTGGTTCTTTAAAATCTATTATTTTCCCTTTGGTTCCATCTGTAGCTAGAATTTTAATCCGCCAAGTAAAATCGGTATATTCGAATCAAAAAGTAAAATAGGATAAAAAAAAAAAATATCAAATTTCTACGGACAGAACAGAAGTTTTTTTTTAGAAATTTTGCTTGTCCTCAAAATATCCATTGCGACGCTTAAACAAGTAACAGTCGCTGAGCTTCTTAAAATATTATCTGCCTACATTAATAGGTGAAGTCAAGCCAACATTTTAGTTCTTCGCTATCGAAAGCAAATAAATTTTCGTGGACCCCGCTTACGAATTGTGAACTCCCATTTTTTTGTCACGCCAACGTAGTCCACCGTCGAGTCTTTCGTGGACCCCTGGGGTCCACTTTGGGAACTAAGGATTTAAACCATTACATCATCCGTGCTGTATATGTAGACGTCAGACACATGCTATAAGACAGTAGTACCGCTTTACATAAGAGTTTAATAAAAAAAAATATTCTTAGACTTGTATGATTCGGTGTCGACGTTGTATTGAGGGTAGTATGAATTATTTAGAGGGACGCTTAGCACTCGCGCACAAATTGAGACTGAGTGCCGGATGTAGCACGTGATCATATTAACTACAGATACCTTGTGTGTGCGAGCCTTCTTGATACTTTAATTTACGTTTTAATCTGATTTCAGAGACCACTGGTTAGCTAGAGGCTCGGCAAAGTGATTATGAAGAAGGCTTTACATGCGTGTGCTTCAAAGCTGGTCTTTGGAATTCGATGATAGGTCTTACGCTTTTAGACGAAATGCAAATCTTGCTGAGTTTGATTAATAATATTAATGTTGCAGTTTGTAACTAAATCATTTTCCTAATCTTTTTGCAAGGTTTTGATGAAACTTGGCACTAAACCATGTTTTGTATTAAACAAAGAACATACGTTTTTGTCCTACAAAAACAAAAACTCTAAGTTAGTTAAGTGCGAACAAAATGCCACTTAATTAAAATGTTTAATATTCGTTTATTTATTATTTTTAAGATAACTCTCACCCTAAGATTATTCCTGTACTTCAGAGGACTTCACAAACATTCAAACAACGGATGCAAAGAGCATCGGAATCGGATCAACAATATGTGGATCACACAAATTGTTGCCCCGGGATAGAACCCACAACACTCGGCGCAGTGGCTGTGGCGAGGTGATCATATAAACTAGGTACTACTCCATCTGTGCAGTCATGGAAGCAAATGGCGCTCTGGGATTCGAACATAACAATGGTTGTAGAGTCCTGATAGGGCTGCCGCGCTTTTATTGCGCATCAGTAATGATCTGAATGAGGGTCTCGATTAGGGTTGCCAACCGTACTTTATAATAAAGTATTGAATGTTATTTGGGGCATACGTACTTTTTACTTTATGAAGACAATAAAGTACGTGAAAATACTTTATTTTACCTATGTCGAAAACATTGGACGCTAAAGAAAATTTAATAAAAAAGTAATCGTTTTATCTGTCTTAATATTGCCATAGATTCTAAACATTTACAAACATGGTAACAAAATATCAGAATAAATAATATTTTATTTTCAGATGATGTACTCTTTATTTTTTTACCTCTGTACCTAAATATACTCTATTTCATCAAAATAAAGGTGGCAACCCTAGTCTCGATGTATCGAATGCGCGGCAACTCTAATAGCTAGGCTTGAACGCGGTACAAACAAACAAACAAATTCACATTTATAATTAATCTTTAATTTAATGCTTCGTAAAATGTCTTGCAGCGGTAGTATTATAATTAATGCGACTGCTGTGAATTAGGTCTCGGGTTCGATGCCCGGGCTAAATGTTACTAGTTTTTTCTGACGAGAAATTCTCGGTACCAGCACGGTGCCTGTAAATGTGACTGATAGACGACAATAGTCTCGCCTCCTATTACGTAATAATAATAATATAATATCAGGCCCTGTATTAAACTGTCCTACTCCTGGGCATGGGCCTCTTCGCAGTGTGAGAAGAGTTAGGCCATAGTCCACCATGCTGGCCTAGGGCGGGTTAGCAGATTTCACATATCTTTGGGAACATTATGGAGAACTCTCAGACATGCAGGTTTTCTCACGATGTTTTCCTTCACCGTTAAAGCAAGCGACGGATAATTATTTAATACGCATATAACTTCGAAAAGTTAGAGATGCGCGCCTTGGGTTCAAACCCGAGACCTGTGGTTTCCCACTAAGGTATCGCTGCTATATTACGTATATACAAAATTATAGCTGACAAAATTTGATGTATTACAGTTGTAATACGTATTAATTATATATTATTTATATATAATAATTTTGCCAGCCATGGTCCTGAGAGGTCTTTTTACTTTTAGAAAAAAGTGTGAAGCCATGTATATTTTAAGATAGATCATGATCATGATCATGATCACTTACATAGGTTAAGGATTACATAGAGTTGAGGATAACTCTATAGACAGTGGAATATGTCTGGAATAAAAAATAAATATACATAGTCTATACATATATACAAAATTATAGTTGGCAATACTGGACATAATACAGGTGTTATACGATCACATTTTGCCGGCTATGGTTCCGAGAGGTCTACCTACCACTTTTAGGATAAAAGCCTGAAACTATGTATCTATTCATAATCCTTAATGAATAGATGAGATGATATTTAAGGATAAAGTAGAGTTAAAGATAAATCTATTGACAATGGAATTTAACGTCTGAAATGAAATATATATACATAGTCTATTCCCGGTGGGATGAGGTAGTATACTTTGCCTGACCCGGACATCGAATCTGAAACCTCATGCATATTAGTCGTTACCACTCGGTACCGCTGCGCCATCGAGGCAATCTAAAATAATTGCTTATTACCAAGTCCCACGTTATAGGGGTTAGTCTATGTATATTTGTAATAAGTACTATTATTGTAGGTTGCTTATAAAGTATTAATGCTATACATGTTAATTACACTAATTAAATTAATTGCAAAGGTGTAGCTATCACGTCAATGAGTGGGATTTAACCTTACCGTCTCTAGCTTGTTCATAGCCTAGTGGGAAACCGATGGACTGCTACGCAGAGGTCTTGGGTTCGATCTCGATCTGACTTTTTGAAATCATGTGCATATTGATCCAATTCCTTCGTTTTCGGTTTTATAAAAGACGGGAGTTGTCTTTTTCACTAGGAATAACTGTGTCATGTGTCACGGGGGACTTTACGACCATTAAAACAACGGACACAACAAAAATCACCCAGTTTCGGAATAACCAACAACAACATTTGTGGTTCACACAATTTTTTGTATCGTGTGGGATTCGAACCCAGAACACTCGGCGCAGTGGCCGCGGCGAGACGACCACTTAAACCACTACGCTACCTGTGCAGTCACCGTTTGCTTTGATGGTAAAGAAAAACTTTGTGAGGAAACCTGCATGTCTGAAAGTTCTCCAAAATGGTCTCAAAGATACATATGCGAAGTCTGCCTTCCTTATCACAATAAGAAGAAGACTGTGCCCAGTAGTGGGATAGTTTACATACAGGGCCAATATTATATTATATTATACAAGCGGACCCGACAGACGTTGTCATGTATATAAAAAAAAAATGAACCATAAACCATTCTCGAATCCACACACAAACACACAAAAAAAATTTCATCAAAATCGATCCAGCCGTTTAGGAGCAGTTTAATTACAAACACACGCACTGAAGACATATACATATATAAAGATAACATAAATTTAAATTCATAGCTTTACGTGGTAATAACAATCATTTCTGCGGTCACAGTTAACGGCAATACTGTTTGTCACACAGTAGACCAGTATTGTCAACTGTGCGACAAAGCAGTAGGGCAGTTTATTTCCAGAGCTTTATAACACAAGCATTATTTTATGAGATTTGACTGAAACTCAAAGCTAGACGCCCAGTAGACGAATTTGTTTTCTCTTGACTTGATTATTGATCTTTATGTCAATCATTTGACGTACCTCGTCTATGTCATAACCGACCCATATCATTTTCAATGACAGTAAACTGATGGATATAATATTATACAAACGGCATTTAATGCGATTATTAAGGTTTATGACTACGAGTTTATATTGTAAAGAAAATGCTCGTACAAATACTTAAAAGCCGTTGAGCATTTGTCGTAAACTAAGCCTGTTCTGCATAAGGTCTCGAAACGATTCAGGTAAATTATTGGACTTTTCTCAGTAGCACCACGAAGACTAGAGCTGTACTGTCACAAAAAATTAAGTATTATTTTATATTTCTGCAAAAAATAATAAATGTATCTTTGTGTGTTACAACTGTAAGTTTTGTAAAACTCCTTTAATAAATCCAAATAAATAAGTACCAAGATGTCGGCATCTTGTACCGCCGACCTTCGACAGACATTATGTTTATCGCAGTTTTGAATAAAAAATAAAGATTCATTATGATTGCTTCGTGTAAGTACTTTCATTCGTTTCTCGCTTTGTGACATACGACGCGACGGCCACCCACCGCACTTCAACATTATAGCGGGATCATTTACATTTGTCTCACTTGAATTTTATTGATTCTTTTGCTCAGTGTGTAGGTTACACGTATTATTTTTCTTTTCTATACATAGCATTGCTAATATGTCAAATCTTAGGATACCAGACTTAATAAAAAATCTATTGCCGGCCTTGATGTCATAGTGGTTAGTTTAACCGGCTGCCACGCCTGAGGTCGCGGGTTCAATTCCCGCACAAGTCAAACATTTATGTGCATGAACATGGATGTTTGTCTTGGTTTGGGTGTTTCTATGTATGTATAATAAGTACGTATTTACAAAAAACGTATATATATGCATGTTTATTCATCGTCTAGTACCCATAGTACAAGCTCTGCTTAGTTTGGGCTAGATGGTGCTGATGTGTATGTGATAGAATATTATATATATATTGCGTCTGGCCGCCGCCTGTATGTCGCTGTGACTCAATAGGTTCAGTACATTTTTACTGTCAACTTAGCAATGGTATGAAAACTGATCCTAGTTAGTAGGAGAAAACCTCGTATATTAAGTCCAATCAAAGGTTTTGGCGTTTTATTTTCATTACACATAATATATACAAAACTTACATATTTATAGAATTAAGATAGCATTTACAAGGTTACACATACAAAATAAATATATCCTGGCATAGGTACGTGCATAACAAAGGGCTCCAGCTCAGTATTTGCTGCGCACATGCACATCACTGCTTTTCAGCTGGACCCTGACAATTGAATTAATATTAATAGCACATAAATGTACACAAAGAAGACAAAAGGTTACAAAACATCAAAGCACAAGTTTAAAAGACTCCTCCACACATTTAAAAACAAAAGAAAGTGAAATATATACTTTAAGTCTACACCGACAAGTACCCATACAACTCCATCGGTAGACCCATTCTTCTTCTATCCTATTTACTCTTCACATAGGTTACAGAATCAGCTTACCATGGCATGACATGACAGCATACCTGATTGCTATCTATCGTCAACGAAATCATCATCTAAAATTTTGTGTGATCTACAAATTGTTGCTTCGACAATGGGTATTCTTTGTGTCTATTTCTTAAATGCTTGTAAAGAACCCAGCCAAGATACGGGCATTATTTCTAGTACCTAGGGAAGTAGTAATTTTTTTAATGTTGTTTGAAAATAAAAGCTTTTCTAGTTTTACAACTAACGCTTGCACTTGCATTTAGAGGTATATTACTGACACACTCACATACTGCCTACTGCTGATTATACTATTAGTCCTTCGTTATCCATATTTTTAGACACCGTGCAACTCGGTGGCACAGCCGTAACGAATGCGACTACTGTGCATTCGACTACCAGGACGATGTTTTTAATTTTCTGTTTAGTAGCACAGATTTTGATACTGTTCCTGGTAAACGACAATAGGCTCGCGCCCTGCTATGTAGGAACTGTATTGGTATCTGAGCAGCGTTGTTTGACACCGTAAGTTTCCTATTTTCATCTCGACGGCACCACGACGGCACCATCGTTAGCTTTACTTACTGCTCAGGATTCTAACAACCTCTTTTTTTTAAAGTGTGGAAATTAACACGTCCCACTCCGCGGGAAAAGGGGGCTGAAATGTCGGACTCACCCGGGGAAAGATAGACAGTCCCAGATCCTACCAAATAAACCTACCAGGGTGTGGTAGGTTAAATTGTGCAGGAGCATTAAATGGTGGGTAAGTCCTTGGAACTGACACTACTTCAGCGACCAACATTGCGACAACCTACTGCAAAATAGAAAATATGTAATTCAAGACCACATGAATCTTCACATCGAAATAACATTAGCTAGCCACGGGCGTTAGCTAATAAAATAATAATATAATCTCTTTATGAACACAGGCCACTTACGAAAATTAAAACATTGGCTTTTATAAATGTGCGCATGAGATGTTTTGCCGAAAGATGTGTAATTGCGAAGATTCTAAGAATGAAATTTATGGCACGCACCACCAACTTTTGGAAGTTTTGTGCGTATTAAATAGATAATTATCGCTCGCTTTAACGTTGAAGTAAACATCATGAGGCAATTATGCAGGTTTCCTCAGGAAACCTGCATAATTGCAAACGGTGTACCGTTTTTATAAAAAAGTTGCCTCATCTTTAGCACTTCTCGTTGCCTATGATCAGGTCAAGAATACCACACGCGCGTTACTGTCACTGCGAAAAAGGAATTAAAGATGACATAACGATAGCCTAGTGGGAACCTCTACGCTCGAGTTCGATCACAAAGCACGCACCTGTGACTTTTAGAAGTTATGTGCGTATTGAATAGTTAATTATCACTTGCTTTATCGGTTAAGTAAAGCATTGCGAGAGTTCGCGATGCGAGAGTTCTCCATAATTTTCTCGAAGATATGTGAATTCACGCTGGCCAAGTGCAGGCTGGCAAACCCGCACTATGCATTATCCTAGTATGAATTTGATGTGGCGTAAAATAATGAGTTAGGTATGTATAATATGTATTTTTAAGTTACTTGCAAAGCCAAAACTAACTAAGTGTGTATGTAAATAAATATAGAGCAACATGTGTCGTAAATACGAGACTTTATTAATCGATGACTCATGTGCATTCTACCAATCCTCACTTTTGAATCTGAAGCGTGATCGGGGAGCTTGACTTATATACCGCATCAGAAACTCTCTATAATGTTCCAAAACAAAAATTGTTCAGGTAAAAGGAGCCGAGCCTAGTGCTTTAATTCCAGACACCGTGCTATTGGATATAATTACCAAACTAAAAATTAAGTATCATGTTTTTCGATTCGGGAATTGAACCCAAAACCACTCGATAACACGCGAATTTATGCCACGGTACTTAACAGACAGACTTACATTATAAGGACTGCCTTGCAAAAATTTCGAAATGTTTAAATAAAGAACTGAGTTAGTGTTGTAATAATAATCAAAATATTATTATAATACAAATACAGCTACCTAATAAGAAATACACTATATAGCTTTGTTTCCATAAGAAAAGAAAATCAATTTTTTTTATTATATCTACCGTTGACCCCAGTACTAATCCGTAAAAAGGTTATTTATCATGGGTATCCCTCCACCCATAATCATTAATTAATTATTCAATCAGTAGACCGGTTTATTGTTTTGTGACCCATCTTAACATTGGTATTGATATCATTCGAATCGCAATTACATTGGTTATTTCGAACATTAAAATAACATCGTACAAGTGCGGCGGTAGCCCAATAGGGATCGAGAGGTTGCGCGTTCTACTAGAGATAATTAGTATTTTGTAACAAGATTATTAATTATACATTTATTAAGAAAACAATGATTTCGGTTCACATTTCTGAGTGAAAATGCCTGTCATTGCCATCCGGCTTGTTTCAGGCTAAACCTCGTTACAGAAAATCGGCATAAAACTTGAAACACGATTACTGCATTTTGGTAAATTAGAATTTTGTTTGGTTACATACCTACCGCTTCCTCATCCTATCTTTGATTCCTTTTTCGTAGTGTCAGCAACAAGCATGTAATATCTTTGACCTGCAGGCCATATATTTGTTTGACATACCTGTAAATGCTCACTAATACTCAACTAACATTTAGGTCAGTTGCTAGGATTAGCCTAAGAAAAGAAATGTAGAAGAAAATCGTACCCACTCCTCTAATTATTTTTTTAGACTGGACCGATGGCGTAGTAATGCCCACTCTTTTAATTTTCTTTTCTTTGAATGCACCGATGACACAATGATTAAACTGGTAGACTCGCCGTTGCTATTACCCAGATTGTGGGTTAAAATCACACACGGGAAAAGATTGCGCGATGCACCAATGGTTGATCTGAGTGTGTTCTTAGTGTCCGTTGTTTGAATGTGTGTTAAGTATAAGTCCCTCAAATTCCCTTACGATACAGTCATTAGTCTATACCGTATGATTTTCACACACTTAAAAGATAACGCCGCTTTAGATAATTCTAGTGCAGCGTTGTCTTTTTAATAGAAATATAATGTATACAACCTCGATTAAACAGTGAGACTTTATTTCTATCTACATATAGTATGTACTACATACAAGCCCTACACCAAATTTATTTTAGTCAATATTTGCAGTGGCTTAGCCACAAGATAGATTTTTAGTTTTTGCTAAACTGCATCAGTTTGTATCTGCCCTAACAGGTGAACGAGAGTCTAAGCATAGGTATCTAAGCTCATGCACCTTAAAGCGTCAAAAATGTAGGAGACGTTGCCGCTCTGCCGCCGCAATTGTTCCGGGATACCCGTGACAACAATCAAACAATGGAAGAAAAACAACAATGTAACAATGAAAGACAATCTTAGATACTTTAAGTTGTTTGTAGTATTTGTAAGCGCGATGGGACTGACATAGTCAAAATGGCTCCAAGTTCCTTAAAATAAAAATATAAAAATAATAGAATGCGAGGACGTTGCCGTTTTGTTATGCAGGTGACCGCAGGTTAGTGTAAATATTTATAAATGATGTTTGCGTATTAAATTGATTTATTTTGTTTGAAAAAGTGATTTTCTATTTTTACCTTTATTGAGTTTTTAACCGTTTCGAATTAACACTGAGCCCATATGGAATACTCTGTCCATTTTAATGTCCATGGATCATAGCAACCTTCTATAAACTATTGAATTTAATGCTAATCAACTGTTGGCATGTCTGGCAATCATTATTGTTTTGTGTCAACGACTAAAAAAACAAAAAAGAAAGCTATTTATAAATGCAGTGTTCAGACTATTTACACATTTAAAAGCCTTTAATGCTATAGAGATTAACCGATCTGTTACGAACGAAAAGCACGTAGGGCATTGCCGTGGCGCTTTGCTTGGTTTCATTATTTGTTGACTATGACGTAATGGATTCAGAGTAATAAAAACAATTTATTAACTACGTAGATGCATACTCTCACGCCTATAGTCTAAACGGGACGGGCAGAGGTATATTAAACTCACTTTTCCTTAGGTTTTAGGGTCATGTAAAAGAAAGCAGCCAATTGTCGTCTACTGAGCATTCTTGGAAAATTCATGCTGCTGATGAGACTTTGTAGACCTAATAACACTTTGCTGGATCAGCAGTCGAATGGAACACCTCATACAAGCAATCGAATTTACTACCGCTGGTCCAGGCATATCTTTCTCGTTTTCAAACGCAGTCAATCAACTGTATTCCAGACGTGAGTTCAATTCCAAGCTCCTTATCCCTTTGACCACCACGTCAAAAAGTTAAAGCGTGCTCTTGGCGCTTATCTGATCCTTCTACTGACAACATAGTGACTTCTATTATAAAGGGTCCAAGGAACTGCTCCCTAGTTTACCAAATATTCAAAGCAACCACTAGCCATAGGTACGCTAGCTAAAAGCCTGGTTTGTATTAAGGACAATATATAACATGACTATACTTTGCAACTATCATTTTATACTAATATAAGATTTCTAACTAGCTTCTGCCTGTGGCTTTGTTTATGTAACAGTAGATTAGATTATGTTAGTAACAGTACTTCTTTTTGAAATAAAATATAGCCTTTGTTACTCGGTGATAATGTAGCTTTCTAATGGTAAAAATTTTTTAATCGCGTTTGTAGTTTTTGGGTTAAATCATTACAAACAAACAAACATCAAATCTAATATTTCCCCTTTATAACATCAGTATAGATAAAACAAACCTTGCACAATGAGAATATCGTTAATATGAGATATGTTTTTTTTTCCTAGAAACTAACAAAAAATTTAGTTGGCATAGTAGTAATTAATTAAAGCCAAGGTTAATCCAACTAATATATTAGTGATTACTACATTCCAGTAAGTAAGTTTATTAAAAGGAATTTTAGATGCGGTTAGTTATTCGGTGGATAAATCGTGAAAAAGGCCGGACGGACACACACTCAAATTTATGTACTAGATTTCAAAAATTTGCAAGTACGATTAATGAACTTGGTTACCAAAAAACTTAAGGACTATAGTAATAAAAATTGTGATAAGTTATTTCCCATATGTAAGATTCTACCAGTAGATAAAAATAGTTATTTAATTGGATTGCAACATTACTATAATGAATATTATATTTTTTTTGTAAACAATAGAATAATATAACGTGTAAGTGAGAACAAACTAGTCTAACCAAAGGTCACCATTTATTTCAGCGAAAGAATGTTCAAATTTGTAGTGCATAATATATTTAATAAAGTAGAATTATTAAGAAAATATCCTAAATTTAGCAAAGGTGTGTTAAAATCAAAACTAAAGGACTTGCTCCTTAGTATCATACAGACAATGTCTGCTTGTCATTGAGAAATATGTTCTAGGCAATACGTTGTTTCTCTTCTGTGTTTTCTTTTTTTGTCAACAATATGTAATATGTATCTTGTAATGCCTAAATAGTGTAAAGTTTAAGAAAAATGAGCGTATCTCGTTCTCAAACATAAAAGGTTGGCGAGAATATTTTTGTAAGTATTTAATCTAACATTATATTGGAAATAAGAAAAACTATGGATAAATGCACAAAGTCCCAAATCCTTGGATTGAATAATAATAATCATTTAATAGACGCGAATATAAATTTATTTTACAATTCTGGTTAAGTAAAGATTTCCTTGTGTTAAAAGCTACTGATCTTCCACGGCCAATTTGAATTAATATAATGGTACCAATAAAACAACTGCGTCATATGTGTAGTCTATTTACCTAGTAGTCAGTTCGACCGCAAAAGTTTTGTAGCACAAATACTACGAAATTTGCGTAGGCTATCTACTACGAATTATTCGTAGCTCACCTACACGTGCTACGAAACTTTCGTAGCATTTATGTATACATATAGATACTGAACTCTAACAGCAAAATGTCTACTTATATTTCCTGAAATAGTATTTCATAATGACAATGAGAGTTTTTAGAAGTAAGTTATGAATAAAAGCAGTTGTGTAAAGCCACGGGGAGGCGTTAGCCACAGGGCGAAACGTAAATGAATTATCTTTAAACACAGCGGACGTGATTCCGCTACCACCGCAGGCAAAGGCACTCAAAGTTTTGTACGTGCTACGCACACAATTTAAAGGTGAGCATGATGTTATTCTATGGTTATTTTACAGCCATACGAACCGATCAGCTTTTAACTAAAGCTTTAAATAGACGCTTACAAGTCCGAATCGAATATTGGTGACTACCACCGCCACTATTTTCTTAATTAAACTATTCTATTATGAGACAGCAGATTCATTTAGGTATTTCATGTCCATTGGCTATGTAATATGTTGTGGTGCAAATAAGTAAAAAAAAGGGTCTTTATTTATAGATATTAACTGCACTCATAG
Source organism: Catocala nupta (assembly GCA_963675205.1). NCBI lineage: Eukaryota > Metazoa > Arthropoda > Insecta > Lepidoptera > Erebidae > Catocala > Catocala nupta. The sequence continues at coordinate 15,385,254 of OY776094.1, read as the reverse complement.
CGTAGAAGGTTAAGTAGGTATGTCATCTTTACCACTGATCTCAGTGTTGTCGACTTGATACTCGCATTGAACAAACATTCGTGCAATTTAGAAATAGTTCTTTATTTATTTATTTATTCAGCAACATAAGCTTACAGTACTGTACACACCAAATCGTTTATGTGCTAGTGTAAGTTTACACATATTATCAAAAATAAATACAATAATAAAATCTAACTTTACAACAATACAAAAAACAGACACACAAAGGAACATTATACAATTACACTACAAATAAATTCTCAATATACATACACAATTTATTCTGCCTAATAGTATTTACTTTATCATTTAACAATATTTAAATGAACATATATATTTTTAATTATTACGTTATCGCTATCGAAGAATATGTCTGTGTCTGGAATATCCTTAAGAAATTTATTTATGAGGTTTATCGCTCTAGCCGTTGGACTATTAGCTGCTTGCGGAGAGCGCCATGATGGTGGGCATGCCTGGAATCGGCGGTACTGACGTCCAATACCACGAATGTGCTGGTTAAGCACGTATAAATGTATACATTCACGTACCAATGGATTGTCCACCTTACCAAGCAGTGACAGGCAGTAATGTAGTATGTGCTTAAATTCTCGCCTAAGTTGAAGAGTTACAAGACCCACCATCCCAGATACAAATAAGGAGGGATATAGAAACGGATAGTATCCATAAGTATGTTTATATAAATATCGAGCAAATTTCCGCTGGATTTTTTCAACCATAAGGGTATATAATTTTCTTTTGGTTTCCATATGATTGCGTTGTACTCCAATTTACTACGGACATATGCGTTGTAAAGTATCTTTATTACCTGTACGTTATTGATCTGAGAGGCAGTTCTTATAATATAAAAATAATTTAGATTTTTTACACGTTTTTACAATGTGTTCACGGAAATTTAATTTGGAATCTCTAATCTTTAACATATTTCTAAAATGCTGAAGGCTCACAAGTGATATTTGTTGTGTATTGTTTTCGATCATATTTGTATAATTTTTATAAGCATAATTTAGGAGTTCCTCACTTTGAACCTATTGTATTTATATAATTCTCAATTAAATTATAACCCATACCGTTTAAACATTTTAAAATTATAATATTTGCTTTTAATATGTTGTATTATTTCACTAGTATACCAAGTGAGATATTTGTATTTACACGTGGATCGATTCTGTTTAAGAGGTACGTAATGGTTTATTGCTTTATTAATCTATTATATAACATAGCTACGGCTCTGTTAACATCCTGTTGATGTAATAAGTCCGTCCAGTCGATGTTAGAAGACAGGCTATGAAAATCGGCTTAGCGACAACTCCATTCGTTACTTAAATTTTTCTTTGTGTATTAGGCTGCAGGTTATTAACAACTTTTAGCCAAGAAAAAACTTAGAACTTATACTCCGTGACTTCCCTTTCTTATATGTTGCAACTATAGGGGTTTCACTATGACTATACATATAAATATATTCAAAGCTCTCACAAATAGTTTTATAAATATCATTCTAATTGAGAATCCCTGTTTTATATGAGAACATATCAATAGAAAGATTGCAATTTATATCAAATAAATAAGCATATCCATTATTTTGTAGGTCTAGATATAATTGTCGTCTGGTTGTAACATATATCTGTTATTTCATGTTTAAATAATCTCTCAAAGGGTCTTCTTATCTTTAGTGCAAGTGATGTCTTAAGAGAAAATTACCTAGGATAATATGTTATCCAGGGTTCTTATAAATAATATATTATGATATTTGCCATGTATTAAACTGTCCCACTGCTGGGCCTCTTCTCAGTGTAAGAGAGATTAGGCCATAGTCCACCACGCTGGCACAGTGCAGGCTAGCAGACTACATATATCTTCGAGAACATGATTGAGAACTCTCAGACATACAGGTTTCCTTACGATGTTTTCTTTCACCGTTTAAGCGAGCAATACTTAAAGAAAGAAAGTAGAAAAGAAAGATAAATTTTTATTTTGGCACACAAGTGCACATGCAAAACATGAAGAAATAAAAAAAATAAAAGAAAAACAGAACAATAATAAAACTAGAAAAATAAAACAGATACCAACACTATAATTTAAATTTCTGCTCACTGGCAACACCACACCTTCCGCTTAATTAATCTGAAACTGCCTCCATTCAGGTCAAGGCTAGTATTGTCAGTGTGCAGCGATACAAACAATAATAAAATATTTAATACGCACATAACTTCGAAAAGTTAGAGATGCACGCCTTGGGATCTAACTCGAAACCTTTGCGTGGCAGTCCAACGATCTCCCACTAGGCTATCGCTGCTGCTTAGTTCATAACGTAGTCAGCTTGTAACTATGGTTATGATAGCTTGCAATGTATGGTATTTTCTAATGATAACTTACTTCAAGAGAATGGTCAGAATTGATCAACGTTCTTTAAATATAGAATGGTACTAAATGAACTAGCTAAAAGAAAGCACTTACTGCAAAATTTTGACACAAAAAGCTGATACGTTTTAGTGAGCAGCTTTTTGTGATTACTATCAAGTCACGAATAACGTTCTCTGAGCCGAGTTTTAATCATAATGATGAATAATCTTACGAACTCTCGCGAATAGAGATTTTATTTTTATTTAAAAAAGAGACAACTCTTGCACTAGGAAAAATTAAAACGATTCTTTTTTAAATAAATAAATTTATTACTAATTGCAAGTTATTTTTACTCCCATTTTATAATTAGAAGAAGAAGACTCGGAGTCTGTAAGTTACTGTACACCCCGATTTAATTAGCTATGCTTTCTGGTTACAAGTTATCACTTGTAGCTATTATTATCTTCTACCGTTCATAATTCTAGACTACGGGTAGTTACTGAAAATTTTGTAATGATTCATCCACATTCAAACTTTGACCAATCTGAGAATCGAAACCAGATCTTCAAGAGCATACTTATAACATAAGCACAAACATTTATAAAGAAAATTAAAATTATTTTAAATCAGTTGCAGTTCATAATTATGTTTTATCAATCTAATGAAACGATAGTTTTTTCGAAGAAACGAAGGCATAGGCAAAGGGAAAACTAAGACGAAAAATCTTTATTCATCAAACTGAAAGCTGATAAATGCTGTCAAAAATAAAAATCTCATCCGTATGAAAGCTTTAGAAAGTTTGAGCACCGTAGTTCGCTCGGTGCCGGGGCCTATATAAACTGTGGCTACAGATCAGCGAGCATCATTCGACGAGCAACAGGTGGACGAGGTAAGTGGCGCCTCACAGCCCTCACACACCATCACACACTCCTCATACACTCAACCTCAAGAAAATATCTCTATTTCAAAAATATTTACGAGTGCAAAAATTTTCGGCTTTGTGTTTTTTTTGTGTGAAATATTTTTTATAGTTTTCTTTTCAATTGATAATTCGACATGTCTTTTAATAACATAATTATATTTTGTAAAATAATTTAATTTCTTTAATACGTCCACTTAATCGTATAACTGAATTTCCTAATTATTATAGTAATTAATATTTAGTTGATTTTCTAAAGACATAAATTATGCAAATTAAATAACAGTACAGTTATTAGCTTAAAAGCGGCGGCGGTGGTGCACTTACAGGGATAATAATATTGCCTTGTAATGAAAGATGCTATCTCGTCATAAATTATATCGATATTGAAATTTTAATGAAATCTAAGTTAGCTTAAGTGATCATTTATCGGTCGGCAATTTTCGGTTAAGTTAATCAAGTTAATATTCACAAAATTTATAAAATACGGTTGCGTAGGATTTATCCTGATTTTGAGAATTTACTTTACGAAACTTACTTATTACTGAGACAGCATAAATTAATGTATGCTTTTATTAACATGGAAGTAAAAGTGTTGACTATAAACGATTGTTATTTTATTTATCTGTATGATGCAAAGACGGATTTCATCATAGATATGCCCTCATCGCACTATGATCGAACAAAAAAGTGTCCATACTAAGAAGAATGAACTCACACATTACATTTATACGATAGAGCACGATGGTAGACAATTTTTAATATGATTGTGAGTAATAATATTATATTTTTAATTCTGATGTCATGTTGCTATTCTGTAACGTCCGTAAAGACGTACATATTTATAAACATAGTATTTATATAAATTTTTAAATATAAATTTATAATAGCGAGTTTTTATATAAATCTTTGAGATGCACATAGATTGTTTGAATTAGGAATGTTTGAATTCATTAGTGTGGATAGTCTGCAAAAACAACAATCAAGAATTTTCCAATTTCAAATGAAACTTATTTTTTATTAACGGTAACACAAAATATTTTATATAACCAGCCAATCTTTTAACACCTGATTATATGAAAAATATATTTTAAAATAACAGCATCGCCTGCGTGTCTACAATCTTTCGCATATATTTAATTAATTATACCTATGTTTAATCCTTTTATCTTGCACTATTTGTTCAGTAAACGACCCTTTTCTTCTTAACGGCGTAAACAACGTTGCTTGATATTAAAATCGTATTTTAATAAGGCTTTTAACTGTCGACGCCTTAAGCCGTTTGATTTACAGATATAAGCTGACTTTGATGGCGTAATGATAGGCTTCTATACTTAATACATACTAGTAGCAAAATAGTTGAAATAGAATATAACATTAAGCTCCCATCAAGACGGTCAATTTAAAAATATACAGTAAAAGCAATATTTTAATATTTAAACATATATTAAATTATGATTAATTAATTTAAATATTTTAAAATAGTTTGATATACTAAAAACATGAATTTTGTCACTATCTTAAATAAATCTTGACTCTATGTTTTTCTTGAATCTATCTTTGGATTAATGATTTATTTGAGTTGTAGATATATGATTATAATATTGGGTAAACTATGCTTCATCTAAAATATAAGTTTTATTTCACTGCCTTATTTTAAAGGTAATATCGGATACAGTTAAATTGGCAGCATAAAAATTAACATATGTTAACTTCCGAAGTATAATATTATAAATGCGAAAGTGAGCTCGTTTGTTTGTTACGTTTTCACGCCTTAACTACTCGTTCGATTATCATAAAATTTCGCAGACATATTGTCAAGGGTACAGAAAAGGTCACAGGGTACCTTTCATGCAGAAAAATGTACAATTCTCGAGCAAAGCCTCGGCAAACAACAGCTAGTTGACATATTAATCAAATAAAATACTGAAGTTTAGGTCTAAACTTGATACCGTCTTCGATCTCCGAATAACAACATTCACATAATTATACTCCACCAACACAAAATAGTTGTTAGATAGCGATAATCAGACACAAGTTTGTTCAAAGAGCCTGGAACAATTTAGACAACTTATGGAAATACTTGTATGAAAAGCTAAAGTTTGTGTTAAGTTTATACACGAATGCAATACTTCCTATCTACTGCTGTGAAAGAACTTCACCAAGAACTGTGATGTCAACTCCACAATAGATAATAATTATCTATTATTATGGTTAGAGTAACAGGTATTTTCGCTGTGGATTTGGTAGAGAATTTGACAGTGAGGTCAAAAGTTAGGAAACGTGGCTTACGCACCTTATATATCCATAATACGACCAAATCAGTAGCCTAGATAGATTTTACGGGTAGTATCTCAATACATAAATCACATTGCTTTTGATATTAATCTATTGAGTCGCAGCGGCACACCGGTGGCCAGACACAATAGATTTTTAACGATGTCTCGTATTCCTTGATAGATTAATAAAGGATTATCAGAACTATTCTACATAAACCTGTCACTGACATCTTCACTCGCATAGTACACCACCATGGGAGTCCAGCAAGCCGCTTTTCAAACAGTCTCGCATACTCGTATACCCTGTATGTATATACTAGAGTCAGCTAAATTTGTTATGCAACACCCTAACTTGTTTAAAAAAGCAAGAGACTTATACCCTCGTAACACCAGACATCCCGACAGAATCTTAGTGCAAATAGTACCTAGAATGGCTATGTACTTAAAAGTAGTTTAGTAATGTGTGGACGCATTTTTAATGCGTTACCTAGTAGTTTCAAACAAATGCCTACTCACAGATTTTGCTAGAAATTCAAAGACTGGCTAATTGATAAATCCTTTTACTCATTAGAAGATTACATTCAAGTTTGTCAAAAAATAATCGTAATGTATGTGCATGTGTATATAACAATTATTAGTCTGCGCAATCATTTACAATTTGAGAATTATTTACGATGTTAATGTGTTTTTGATTTTATTTAAGATTTGCATGTTACAGTTTGAAAAAATGTATATTACTCCAATTATATAATATAGCTGACCCGCGCAATTTTTCAATTCGAACCAGTAGTTCCTGAGATTAGCGCGTTCAACCAAACAAACAAACAAACTCTTCAATTTTATAATATTAGTATAGATTCCAACTTATGTACCTACATTTTATGCAAATGAACTATTCTATTCTATTCTAAGAGGTTATATTAAAACGAAACGACGTCATTTTAAAACAGTGCATTTTGTCCTCCTCTCATCACCTCGGTTATACCTCCATCTGGACACGTTCAATTACGTCATCTTTCATTCCTTTTTCGAATATAAAGAGCCAATATAGGTAACATCAATTATTATCAGTTGCGAGAAACAGATTTTAGAACCTTTAGCACATTTTAATGGTAAAACTAAAGCTTATTATCTCAATATTACAGCATAATTTTAAGTACCTGTGCTTTCCTTAATCGAATAAATATGTCCTAATTTTCAAGGTATTAGTTTAAACATTTGGTACGTTTTAAAGTACGTGATCCTAAAGTTTTCAATATGATTAAATAACGTTCATTTAGTAAAGGTATTCCTCTGATACAAATGTTTAAAACTGAAAGAGTAACTCCATTTAAATCATTTTTGAGTATAAGAATCATTATATTTCCTTGCATCGGTTGGCCTATGACATAACGGTCTCAGTAGTCAAAAGTCTTAAGATTTGTAATTTTCCTATTTAGCATATTCCTAATCCTGCCTTCTGCTTCTTTGTTGTTATGTTAGTAGTATATAGCCTATGTTACTCGCTGATAATATAGCTTTCTAATGGTGATGTTTTTTAAATCGGTTGTCTAATTGTTCAAAAAATAAAAAATATTTTTTTCTTTTTTATAATATTAATAATAATATTCTACCACATACACACAACACCATCTAGCCTAAACTAAGCAGAGCTTGTACTAGACAATGGACAAACATACATATATACTTTTTTTTTTGTAAATACAAACATTTTGTTCATAGAAACAGCCAGATCAAGACAAACATCCATGTTCATGCATACAAATGTTTGACTTGTGCGGGAATCGAACCCGCGACCTTAGGCGTGGCAGTTTGTTACACTAACCACTACGCCACCGATCCGGTATAAAGTATCTAAAATAAAAAAAATATGTGGCCCTGGCAAACAGTGTTGCCAATGTTATCCTGAACACCAAATCATATCACATACAATACCTATCGTTTTCCTAAAACTCTACTCAACTTTTAGAAGAAGACCAATTTTTTATTTTGACCCAAGAAATAATAAATTTAAAATGCGTCATAATAGGAACTAACTGAAAACACAAGTCATTAAAACAGAGTAACTATTCAGAAGTAGTGCGACATTGTTCACTTCAACATAAAACTTAGTGCTCGCACAAATTAGAACTTTCGTTTGTTATTCAAATGCGTTAGCTCTCTGATTTTCCGTGTTTTCTCTTCAAAGTTTCCCTATGGTTGCTGAAAGAGCAATCTCATTAACTAGTAGTAATATCTCAAATGCGGTCATATAAAAAGGTAGAAAAATTGAATAGAAGATTTATTCATACATTTTATTATACACCGGCCTCTGTTAGCCGAGCCACATTCAACTACGGGACGTTTTATAGTGCAACTAGAACACATTAATTCTTTAAGATGCTATACTATGTCCGTTACTGAAGTTAGAACTATCATTTTTATAACAACTCGTTTAGCCTAGCGAGATCGATATTACAAATATCCGAATATCTGAACTTTAACCGTATAGGTTAAAGCAAAAATTTTGGGTGAAAAGGTTCATCATCTCGTATATTTACCAAGAGTAAATATTACTCTTATTCCCATGAATATTTTATTTTACCATGGAACAGTGCACGTGTTTTACATATAATAATTATGTGATTAGTTATTCAGCAGTCTGTACCTTTAATCTAACTTCTTTATAATTAAGTAGTTCTTCTTGCCTTCCACGAATAAAGGGACTTAGTCATCCCATGGGAATACGGATGTTACTTGTCGAACTCAAAGGCCTATCAACTTAGATTGTAGTTTATCAATTATTTATAGACCATACAATAGTCTTACACATCTATGGTTAGGTTAATGTCTATTATTTGTGTTCCATAGTAAAAAGTATTTATGTTTATAAGCTCAGAATATTAAAATGTCTCCTATTTTCTATGCTTAGGCCGGTGTGCGAAAAGGGTATTTTGTATCACAGGCTAACAAAAAGCTAAGTTTCTTCGTCTTGATTTTCATTATATGACCGTCATAAATGTAAGCTAGGACAGTTCTGTTGTTGTGTCCTTCCTTGAAAGCTATTTAAACAATTAACAAAATTATAAAATCTGTCTTGTTTTAGAACGTTGTTTGCTCTAATTTGACATACCTAATTGGAATTATAATGTCAAGCAACGGCTGTCGTTCTGCAAAATCGGAAATATCCCATTTAATACAAGTCCTTTTAACAATTTTACAACGTTAGAAAAATATTGGACTTGAGCAATTTATATGAACATTGTCGGACAATTCTAAATACCTATTCCGTCAACCGTTTCGGTAGGTTTATTACTCATAATTAATTCATGTCCAAACTCTTCGTAAAGACTTCAAGATGTTTTTTTACGTGTTTCAAACAATTAATTTTGGTATGATTATAGGGGTGAACTTTGTTCTTTTCTTTCTTTTAAATATATGATCAGTTAATATGAGATTTTATAACGTCCTGACATATAGCTATAAACATTTTATAGTTTACGTAAATTTCGATATATTGGCTACCTTTTGTTGGTATGGTAAGCAATCAAATCAAATTTTATATACTAAACTAGTAAATGAAATTTTATACCTGACGAAAATACTCCATAAATATTTACTTTATATGATAATAGATAACGGGTCAGTTGAAACGTCAAGCAATCAATAGGTATTAAATACCTTTAAATACTTAATCGCGAATAAGACCCGTTATCTGTTATAATATTAAATATATGTAAAATCGCGAAAGATCATGAGTATTGTATATACTAGAGACCAGGAAAAAGATACTCAACATCAAAGGCAATACAAGGGAATGTTCTTTAAATCTCTTAATACAACTCCTTATTAATATTTAATAGATTAGGTATGCACGTGGCTTAGCCCGAATGCACCACAGTTCGCCCATAAATCATATTATATGATTTACACAATAAATCATAGCTCTGCTGCCGCTCCGCAAATAGAATTAGATGACATGGTCTAGATTTTAAGTCGAATCTAAAGTTATCTACTGTAAACTGCATCAAAATCTGTTCAGTGGTTTTAGCGTAGCTCTAACAAATAGATATGAATAACACCATAGTTTTACAGTCAGAATTCCTTAATTAGTTTATCTCAATTAGTTGCAATAGTATATATGACTATAGAAGGGAAAAGAAGTATCTTAATAAGGCGGCTGAATGTTTAAAATGAGTGAGCAAGAAAGTCAGAGCTATTTATATATAAACACTTACGAGATAAATTCTAAAGAAGGCAAAATATAGAGAAAATATAGATGATTCCACCAATTTTTTTGCCAATGATGATATCTATGAACGTTATAACAGAAAACTCATCAAACATTTAAAGAACTAATTTCAAAGGCCTAAAACAACTTTTAATACAACACACAACAAAAGGTATATTTATGAAGATGATAGATAATGCTCGCGTTATTACCTGTTGAATGTTTAATAAGAGAGATTAACATCATGGATTAGGAGCGTATCGTTCGCTACTTTAATGTTAATGACGTAATTTCTGCCAACTTCCAAATTTTAATCGAAATAGATAAGACTTTGTTCACGCAATATTCAGATGTAAGACTTTATATGTCAAAAGTAAATGTAATGTAGGATCTCAAATCATAGAAATTGTTATAGTTTAACAAATTATGGAATAAGCAGCAATCGTCGCATTTTTTATTTATGCTTATTATGCTCATAAACTTACTGAGTAAGTAATGTATCGGTATCCCACAAGGCTTTGCACTCATTTCACGTCAAACTAAATTTTTTTTACTATTAAACCAAATATGAAATATCCATTTGCAATAGCAAATATATACGTAAATAGAAATAATTTAAACATAGGAAACCATTCTGTGTTCATTTCAGACTTATATGTTGAAACAAAAAAATATTTGTAAATATAATAGTTTCTATATTATTGTCCTTAACCAGTTTCTGTTCATGCGGATTATCCAATACAAAAAACAAAGTATGTTAATAGGTATATATGATAACAGAAAATTTAAGCATCTATTAAGATCCTTATCGGCAATCTCTAATATCATTAAAATAGTCTAACAAATTTTTTTTGTCAGGCCGTCACAATGCAGTCCACAATGAGGATCTTCGTGTCACTGTTCCTGTTTTCATCTGCACTCGCCAGCGCTTACCGTAAGTATTAGTAGTTAAGACTGCTTCGGCCATGCATGTTTGAATGCGACTGCTTTGTATAAGATGTCAGTTAAAGTATTATTGGATTTTACTGTCAATAAATGATTAATAGCAGCAAGAAGTCTGGCAATTGGCTCGCCTCCTATTAATAATGTCCTCCAGACCGAATTTCGTTCACGGCGGCCAATCTTAAAGGCGACTGGCTATGGACGCAGGAGATATTATAGTGCACAAGTGTGTGCGCAAGCAAAAGTGCACTCTCTGTTCCCTAACTCTCATGATCCGATGGGACGAAAATGTCCATTTTCTTGTTCACTAAGCAATGGTTTACTTCTTCGCTTAATTCTAATATTGATGATATGATGTGCTAAAGCCGATATTTGACATTCTTAAAGGGCTGGTCGTAGATTAATTATCTTATTTTGCACCTTGAAGTAAAATTATTTCAAAGTACTTGAACATAATTCATCGTTTAATGTTACTACTGATTTACGCAGAGATAAGCTCAAAACATCTTTGAGTCCAGCTGAGTTTTGCTTCTTCTTATGTAATGGGAACGTATCTATTGTCATCTACACATTACTAGTCGCTGTGCTGCTATAGAGAACTTTGTGATAGAAAATCCCAATTTATTGCTTACCCTCGGATCGAACTGAGGTTTCACGATCCCACGCAAACATAGGCATGGACTTATGCTCGTCTCAATATTAACAAGGCCGATTAAAATATGTTTGACATTATTACACATGCCTCTAGCACTAATTATTTCGAATACAATTCTATTTATAGCAATCAACGTCTTAGTTGTTACCGTCGATCTTCTTGTGTTGGGTCGCCCAAGTTATAGAGCAACGGTTCTTAACAGAGTAACACAGAGCTGTCCTATCTGTCTATTATTTTAAATCATGTACCGTATGAAGGGTTTTCAAGTGAAAATTATACGAAGTTGTATGCTGTGCAAAATCCGTGACCTTTGAAAATCTTAGTATTGAAATTATGACGTAGTTTTGGACGAACCTTGTAGATTTGAAATATTTACTATAATTGTAAGGTCTAATTCGATGATATTCTAGACTATAATTTGCAAAAAATATAATATTAACGTACATTTTAGTTCCGTTAAAATTTTTACTGATTAGACAAGAAAATGTCTTTCGATCGGAGGCTGGCAAAGCCATTTTCTTTTTATTTGCTCTTTAAAATGATCACCCTCCGCCTGATGGTAAACAGTCGTGTGGTCTAAGAGCAGTGGCCTCCACATCGTCCTTACTCCAACCTTACTTTGACGGCTCAAGAAGATGCTTTTTCAAGCCCCGCTTAAATGATTTGGATGGATTGGATGAATTAATATGGGCTTGCATTAACGAAAATAGTAATTAATGAAGTACATTTTATAGTTCACCTTATTAGATGGAATGCGCATAATAATATTCGAATGATAATGTTTGGTTGCGTAAAAATTTATAGGTTTTTACCCCGGCCGACGGGTCGTCATATTTTTTGGTCTTTATGGAAATCCAATTACCTTAAAAAGTTTACTTTTAGAAGTCAAGGTACTTCTGTATTTGCCCTTAAGGCTATTTAATAGTTTTTTTAAGTAAGAAGTATGGTTTTCTCATACTAGCGAGTATTCAAGATAATTTCAGGCCATTCTGCGTAAATAAACTTAGAGATATCCAAACACCAATAACTAAATAATGTTCAATTATTTTGACACGACTTCTTACTTCAAGGCATCATAACTGCAATACAAAAAAGCAACCGAAACATGTGTAAACGATAATTCTAAAACGTTGTATATATATATATATCTATCTGATATTAAGACTTAGGAGGAATACTTATCATGACAATATTGGTAATGCTCCTTAAATATTATTTTAAATTTTTTTATCATAATTCAGTTTGTAAATCGTAAAAGCTCCATCAATTTGTTCCAAATTATTCACTTTCAAACTTTACAATCTTTCAAAGTCGATAATTGCATAGACACTTCAACATGAGTGGTACGGTTTAATCTACAGATTACACATACAAAACAAATAACGAAAGTGTGAGCGGTTTAAAAGATTACGTCGTAACATTTATGCGCGTTGAGCGAATACTTAATAAGAACATTCTAATGGATGGTATTAACTTTGAACATGTAGGATTTTTAGGAAGTACCTAGTTGTGAGAGAGAGGTAAGGCTCACGTCTCTAGGGAAATAATGATTGCTTTAATAGGCTTTGTTTAATCATAGTTAAGATCATGAGAAGGGCACGTTTTGTTTACCAGAAAACGTAACTTTCGTCTTGTATTATTTCAATACTCGTGGCAAATATAGCAGTCTGTGACGTGTTCAGTTTTATATTTCAATTTTGTAGTTTATTTGCTGAAATGTGTAAAATTCTTTATTTTATATTTTTTATTTTAGTATCTCGATATATTTTTGTTATTATAAAGACTCCAGCACTACCTTCACATATATCGCATGCTTAATAAAACAGCGACTTAACTCGAAATTTGGGAGTATGGCAATTTGAACTCTAATCTTGTGACTATAAATTCTAATAATATATTTGTGTTAAATTATTGCAACAGAGTTCAAATTAGTTTGATCCAAAATACTCAGATAGGTCTCTGTTTTATTAAGAGTGCGATATATCTAACAACAGACACAAAAGTGCCCAGACAGTGATCCTCAAATGGTTACTTACAAACCATTTGTTGATTACACAGTAAGTATTTGTTCCGTGAGGGACTCTAACCTACATAGTCAGCGTGCCACTTCGCTGAAGGTGAAGCGAACATTTCAATCACTGCGCTATTTGTGCACTCACAGTATTGGATTAGGCAAAGGCATATTATAGGCAAAGTTTACGTTTTGAGTCACGCGTAATAGGAAAAACAGATAAACTAATTTCTTTATACTGTTATACGAACTTCCTTTACTGAAAACATAAAGACACCTTGCTTAACTCGAGAATAAAATCCACGACCTCACCCACGCCACCCCTTTCTACTGAACTAATATAACCATCCTCTTCGTTTCATAAAGAGATTACTTACCTTGCCAAACCTATAGTGTGTTCGTATAACGTCATTGTTCTAATCAACTTAACAATGTTTAGTTCAGTCACAACTATTAATAGTTAATTAATAAGATATTACGTACAGGCTTAATATTATATTGCTCGATAACTATTCCCGTCATTATTCCACAATATAAACTTTATTCATATCAAGTTACTGTTAATTAATTGTCAGACTATGAAAATATGAACGTAGAGTGAATTATGAAGTTTGCAAATCTTCATATGTGGTCGCAATGTTTTGAGATGTCGGTATCAACGATAAGATGATGCATTATGTTTTATAGTAGTGCAATGCGACTGAATGAGGTTTCACGTTTGATTCACCAATAAGTTTATTTTATTTTTGTTTAACGTAGAAAGACAACTCCCATATCAAGTGTAATTCCTGTGTCGCGGGGACTTTACAAACAATCAAACAACGGATGCAAAGTACACTGAGACTCGCAACAACCATTTGTGGATCACACAAAGTTTTGTGCCGTGCGAGATTTGAATCCACAACACTGGACGCAATGGTAGAGGCGAGGCGACCACCCAAACCACTACACTATCCGTGCATATCTATACGCACGCTTAATAAAAGAGAGACGTATCTAAGCATTTTGGAGTAAACAAATTTAAACTCTGTTACAAATACTTAACACAAATATAATATTAGAATTTTAGTCACACAATTAGAGTTCAAATTGCCTTACTGCCAAATTTCGAGTTAAGTCGATGTTTTAGAGATATATCAGTTATCTTACTCGATAATAAGTATTTACAAACAAAGGCTGCGTGGGTACTCACACGTAACTGACATTTCGATCCTCCAAATAAAATGTTAGATTGTGATCTATGGCAGGACGCGTCGGCTATTTGTAGTGAGGGCGACAATCTCTCTGTCTATTAGTGGGACTACACACTGCGTCAAGGCTGTACTCAATACGAGAATTCTTTATTTAGTCTGCGGTAGCTTTATTTAGAATTGATTCTTTCAAAGACATTAGAAGAGGCTACTTTATTGTAAGTTCTGACGATTGTGAAGTTTTGAAAGTACTGTATTGTAAAAATGTGATATATTTGATAGTATGTATCCTATACTTATATTATAAAGCTGAAGAGTTTGTTTGTTTGAATGGTTGAACGCGGTAATCACAGAAACTATTGGTTCAATTTGAAAATTATTTTAGTGTTGGATAGCCTATTTATCAAGGAAGGCTATAAGCTACGTAACATGACGCTACGATCAATAGGAGCGGAGCATTAATGTAACATTATGCAAAAACGGCCAAAATTCTCTTATGTGAAGCAGACGAAGTTGCGCGGATCAGCTAGTATATTATACAATTAAGATTTTCTAGTTGGTTTTGTAAATTTTGTCTGCAGACGATCGCAAAGTTCGATCTTGGGGCGCGCAATGTTGGTAGTGTAGCAATAAACCCTTGAAAACCGAAACTAAATCCACCTTGTCTATTAGGAAATTCTCTATAACAGCACGAAGTCTGTTACTATGCTCTAGACCGCAATAGTGTCGTCCCTTTTACCTGTGACCTAAAATATAGATGGCAAAATGTAGTGTTTCACAGCCCTGCCTACCCTTTCAAAGATATAGGTAGATGTAACTCTTGTTCTTATTGTACTATCAATATCTACACTATGGTTTGTGCCGCATTTTGA